>CM050166.1:290216206-292616206 GCA_027410445.1 Discoglossus pictus
ACAGCACAAAATGGTAAACAAATGTGGCTTACTGTAAGTAAATGCCATAAAACAGCCCTCAACTCTATAAAATTATCACTTTTCTTACCTGTGGGCTTCCAACACCAACAGTCTCTGCTAAAGGAGCCAATAAAGACATTGAGGAAATATTCAGAGCATCATCATCATCCCCTTCTTCATCATCACTTTCCACATCATCACTAACTCTTTCTACTTGCTGGGATGAGCTTTCAGTAGTTTCCTTCTCATCCTCATCCTCATCCAAAACTTCACTAAAAATGCCAGTGATGACCTCAGAGCTGTTCATTTCATCAAGATCACCATCCACGCTCATCTCAATCTCCTTTATCACTTGTACTGCAATGATACAAAGCCATAGTGAATATAGTAGAAAGTGATGTGAGAACACACTTATGTTTCATTCAATTGTAAATTCTATAACAATGTGACAGCATTTTAGTTAGTTAAACACAGCAGAGATGTCAGAATCCAAGGGTCACAAAAAAGTACTAATCAGGTAATGCCTCCTGCCAGTAAAGGAGAAAAAAAAAAAAGAATAAAAAGGGATTATAAAATATTTAAAAACTAAAAAGGTTCCATTTCCTTCAAGAAACAGAGTTAAGTTTAACAGGTATAGTATAAATATGGCACATCAGTGATCTTTTGATGATACAGGTGTGAGACCGTTTACTTCTCTGTCCTGATCTCTTACCTGAGACAAAGTAGCAATGAGCTTCATGAATCTGTTTTACAGTCATGCACAGTGTTACATGCAAGACATCCTAGTAAGCATGTTATTTGTGCTTTCAAATATATTTGATTAACACTGCCTCCAAAGAAAGAATAAAAAAAAAATTCAATTGAATGTTATGTAAAAAAAAATCCTTTAGTAAACATAGAAGTTTGCTATTTTGAACAGTTAGCCTTTCTGAGCCACCCACAAAAGGAAGTTGAAAAGTTATCTTAATGAGAAATTATTGTTTTCTGTCCAGTCAAAGCCTGGGCATGGCTAGTCTCTATGTACAGTCAATAGAGAATGTGGTGGGGGAAAAAAAATAATAATAATTCTCCATAAATTTTTGAAGGTGGATCAGAAAGATTAATTAACTGCTCAAAATGGCAGACTTCACTGTAGGAAAATACACGGTTAACAACATTCAATTGGTAATGTTAAATCATACTTTGACCCGTCTGTGGCATTGACATCACTGTAGCAAAAGCACATGCAATACTTCTTCCTTAGTAGTCATTTTGGATCTATCCTGTTCTAGTTACGGCACAGGCCCTCTCTGCTGCAGTACGGCGACCAACCACTAGATGGAGCTGACGATATGTTAGAGAAGTTCTAAGGTTTGAATGGTATCCTAAGCCTTAAACCAACCCTAACTGTTTAGGTAAGCCTGGACTCTATGATATGGCACTGGAATATCGGTAGCGCCATCTAGCAGTTGGTCACCGCACTGCATTGGCGGACTGGTGCCGTAACCATAATAGGAAAGAACTGTCATTTTTAGAGATTTCCAAAAGTTGGCACGTTTAGAAAAACTAGCAAGAATGTGCTAATGAAATATGCATACAAACCATTTTGTTTTTCTGGCACGCTTTCCTTTTCAGTGTCTGGCTTCTCCACAGGTTTATGGTAGATTTCACACGGTTTTATAGTTTTTACAGGACTGACCACATGTTCAGCCATCTTCGGCAAAGAAATATCTGTAAAACAGAATAAATAAATTTAAAAAAAGAAGATCCGGAGCCTATGAAAAATATCTAAACATCTGCATCACAAACTCTTACCTGAAGTGGTTTTCCCCAAGGTGAGATTTGCGGTTGCGGCTTTCTCTTGTACTACCTGAGTAGTTACATCTGGTTTGGGTGGTTTGCTAGAAGTTACAGGGTGAACTGGAGCTTGCTGTAAAACAATAATAAAATAAATGTGAGCAGACTTATTAGAAAGGGCAAATTAAAGATCTTTGAGAAAAAAAAATATATATATTTTCTATATATAGTCAGGTCCATAAATATTGGGACATCGACACAATTCTAATCTTTTTGGCTCTATACACCACCACAATGGATTTGAAATTAAACTAACAAGATGTGCTTTAACTGCAGACTTTCAGCTTTAATTTGAGGGTATTTACATCCAAATCAGGTGAACGGTGTAGGAATTACAACAGTTTGTATATGTGCCTCCCACTTTTTAAGGGACCAAAAGTAATGGGACAGATTAACAGTCATAAAACAAACTTTCACTTTTTAATACTTGGTTGCAAATCCTTTGCAGTCAAAAACAGCCTGAAGTCTGGAACGCATAGACATCACCAGACGCTGGGTTTCATCCCTGGTGATGCTCTGCCAGACCTCTATTGCAACTGTCTTTGCTGTAGTTCCTGCTTGTTCTTGGGGCATTTTCCCTTCAGTTTTGTCTTCAGCAAGTGAAATGCATGCTCAATCGGATTCAGATCAGGTGATTGACTTGGCCATTGCATAACATTCCACTTCTTTCCCTTAAAAAACTCTTTGGTTGCTTTTGCAGTATGCTTCGGGTCATTGTCCATCTGCACTGTGCAGCGCCGTCCAATGAGTTCTGAAGCATTTGGCTGAATATGAGCAGATAATATTGCCTGAAACACAGAATTCATCCTGCTGCTTTTGTCAGCAGTCACATCATCAATAAATACAAGAGAACCAGTTCCATTGGCAGCCATACATGCCCACGCCATGACACTACCACCCCCATGCTTCACTGATAAGGTGGTACGCTTTGGATCATGAGCAGTTCCTTTCCGTCTCCATACTCTTCTCTTCCCATCACTCTGGTACAAGTTGATCTTAGTCTCATCTGTCCATAGGATGTTGTTCCAGAACTGTGAAGGCTTTTTTAGGTGTTTGGAAAACTCTAATCTGGCCTTCCTGTTTTTGAGGCTCACCAATGGTTTACATCTTGTGGTGAACCCTCTGTATTTACTCTGGTGAAGTCTTCTCTTGATTGTTGACTTTGACACACATACACCTAGCTCCTGGAGAGTGTTCTTGATCTGGCCAACTGTTGTGAAGGGTGTTTTCTTCACCAGGGAAATAATTCTTCGGTCATCCATCACAGTTGTTTTCCGTGGTCTTCCGGGTCTTTTGGTGTTGCTGATCTCACCGGTGCGTTCTTTCTTTTTAAGTATGTTCCAAACAGTTGATTTGGCCACACCTAATGTATTTGCTATCTCTCTGATGGGTTTGTTTTGTTTTTTTCAGCCTAATGATGGCTTGCTTCACTGATAGTGACAGCTCTTTGGATCTCATATTGAGAGTTAACAGCAACAAATGCAAATCGCACACTTGAAATGAACACTGGAGCTTGTATCTGCTCTTTGTAAATGGGATAATGAGGGAATAACACACACCTGGCCATGGAACAGCTGAGCAGCCAATTGTCCCATTACTTTTGGTCCCTTAAAAAGTGGGAGGCACATATACAAACTGTTGCAATTTCTACACCGTTCACCTGATTTGGATGTAAATACCCTCAAATTAAAGCTGAAAGTCTGCAGTTAAAGCACATCTTGTTAGTTTCATTTCAAATCCATTGTGGTAGTGTATAGAGCCAAAAAGTTTAGAATTGTGTCGATGTCCCAATATTTATGGACCTGACTGTATATACACACACATCACATATTATAATTGTCAAACTGCGATTCGTCGTCACGCTTGCGACGAATCGCAGTTTGACAATGATCCGATCGCGCGTGCAAGCCCATGCGCAATGTGCATCGTGAACTGCGCATTGCGCAGCAGCGCATGCAGAGAGCGCTGCGTGAGCTGCGGCTGTGGAGGCACAGAGGGAGAGAGGGGGGGGGGGGAGAGGCACACAGAGGGAGAGGAGGGGGGGGGGGGAAGAGGCACACAGAGGGAGAGGAGGGGGGGGGAAGAGGCACACAGAGGGAGAGGAGGGGGGGGGAAGAGGCACACAGAGGGAGAGGAGGGGGGGGGAAGAGGCACACAGAGGGAGAGGAGGGGGGGGGGGAAAGAGGCACACAGAGGGAGAGGGGGGGTAAGAGGCACACAGAGGGAGAGGGGGGGGGAGAGGCACACAGAGGGAGAGGGGGGGGGGAGAGGCACACAGAGGGAGAGGGGGGGGGGAAAGAGGCACACAGAGGGATAGGGGGGGGGGAAGAGGCACACAGAGGGATAGGGGGGGGGGAAGAGGCACACAGAGGGATAGGGGGGGGGGGGGGGAAGAGGCACACAGAGGGATAGGGGGGGGGGGAAGAGGCACACAGAGGGATAGGGGGGGGGGGGAAGAGGCACACAGAGGGATAGGGGGGGGGGGGGAAGAGGCACACAGAGGGATAGGGGGGGGGGGGGAAGAGGCACACAGAGGGATAGGGGGGGGAAAGAGGCACACAGAGGGATGGGGGGGGGGGGAAGAGGCACACAGAGGGAGAGGGGGGGGGGGAAGAGGCACACAGAGGGAGAGGGGAAGAGGCACAGAGGGAGAGGGGGGGGGGGAAGAGGCACAGAGGGAGAGGGGGGGGGGAGAGGCACAGAGGGAGAGGGGGGGGGGGGAGAGGCACAGAGGGAGAGAGGGGGGAAGAGGCACAGAGGGAGAGAGGGGGGAAGAGGCACAGAGGGAGAGGGGGGGGGGAAGAGAGGCACAGAGGGAGAGAGGGGGGAAGAGGCACAGAGGGAGAGAGGGGGGAAGAGGCACAGAGGGGGGAAGAGGCACAGAGGGAGAGAGGGGGGGAAGAGGCACAGAGGGAGAGGGAGGTAAAAACACAGGGGGGCAGGAGATACAAGGGAGGGAGAGGAGGCGGAAGGAGACACAAGGGAGGGAGAGGAGGGTGGAAATAACACACGAGGGAGGAAGTAGAAAGGGGGAGAGACTCGCAATGAGCTCCAAAGGGGCTCATTGCAAGGCCTGTGATGAGCGCCAAAGGCGCTCATCGCAAGGCCAGTAAAGTAGAGGGGGAGAGGCTCCCATTGTGTGGCAAACAGCATTGCCAGGCTTCACTTTTTATTGCCCTCATTTTTGACGGGCAAGTTGCTAGTACATATACATATATATACATATACACATACACACACACAATGCTGCAGTGAAAGCCACCTATTTGCTTGTGTGGGTATTATTTTATGTATGGGAGGAGGCTTTAAAGGGCCAGTTACCTCATCATAAGTGCTCTTCATGGTGTGAAACAGAACAAGATTTTATGTTAAAATGATCTATTTTTTTCTTTAATGACACTGTAAACAGACCTAAAACTTTAGTTTAATGTACTGACTATTCCACAATTGATGATGACATATGCCGACACCGGCACCGGCCGGAGAAGCTCCCCATGCAGAGAAAGATGTATTTGTTTTTATTCAGGAATCCTACAGCCCAGTAAGTAACTTATTTAAGAGATTTTAACACTTCTTTCTATGCACAGATTAATTTATAAAGGGTTAACTATAGTTTTCCTTTGCTCTCTGCACTGGAGCTTGCTGTCTGGCAGCAAGTCAGCGACACATTTAAACAGAGATTTAATAAATATCTCTAAAAAAAAGGGACAGATTTCAAAGTTTTCTAAATGCTGTTAGATCTTTACATTGGTGTGCTCCACATTGTACTGAATTAAGTGGCCATTTAAATGCACAGCATTCAGGTGATCCAGTTGATAAGCAATACTTATTGCCAATGCTTTCAGTGGGACCAACAAATCACAGTTTGCAATGCCCATCGACAGCTCAAACTACCCACAAACAATAAGTCACATATATTTGGTTTTTCAAAATAAGTGTTACACTTTATGTTGTGAGCAGCAAGGCATAAAATTTGACTAATAAGAATAATAAATATATCTTTATCGATATCTATCTACATCCATTGGCTAAACTTTGGACCAATATCATTATAAAGTAACAGGAGCATTACAGAAAAGGGAAAAAAAATCCCTTTTAGGTTTACCCTTTGCGATTCTTGCGTTTTTGTTATTTCTCTCTCAGCAGTCCGGCCACCATTTTTATCAAATCGACTACGAAGTGCTGCAAGCTCCTTCTCACGTTCCTGCAAAGGACAAACAAAACACTGTATATTTTTAAAGCTTCGCAAAAATTGTGTAGAAAACAGATAAACTAAGCTGTGTGCTGTACCTTTTTGGCTTGCTGTGTTAAGTTTGATGTTGAGGACACGTCATTCTGTTTCAGAAGTCTTTCATGAACGCTCTTTGTATTTGGTGTCAAAACAGCTGTCCTGACGCCAGTATTTGTGGGTGCTGGACTACGTTCTTGACACTTCTCACCAAAACGTTCTAAGAAAGATTTTATTCCTGGTCCACCTAAGACAGAAACAGAGTTCTTAAGAGTACTTACAAGGGCCCTAGTTTATTGTATAAAATGACTACAAATGCAAAAATTAACATATTACAGATAGCATTTTTTTTTTTTAAATCACATGCTCATCCCTCAACCACCTACAATGTTTTTTTTTCCCCGTTTAGGAGTGAGAGACAAGATAAAAAATCTCTCTGATCAGCTTAAGGTTTGTTAATATGAACGCATTTCCAGAGTAAGTTCACTTGACAAATCAATAGAATTCTCATTTCAAGAGTTTAACAAGTAGTAAACAAAAAAAAGACACTAGTTTCCACATTATCTTAGTACGGAATCAGTCAGAAAATAGGCTGGATGTTGGTCCACATTTAATGTACTGTAGGCTAGGAAGTACTATAAAAAATACTTTAAACAAAAAATGTAATAAAAACAACCACCCCATAGGTAATAATGTTTTGTGACCGAAGTATTGTTTTGTTTACTACTCACCTGGTGTTGTAGTCTTGTCCTTCTGATGTAAATGAGCAGGAGTCCCATTACTGATCGTATCTTTTGACACAGCTGACGGAGTTAAATATATTTTTGAGGTTGGTCTCTCTCTCTTCTGGGGGCTAGAGGCAGTGTTGGAAGACACAGACTTTACTATCTGTGTTGGTGGTAAATCATTTTCCCTCAGTTTGGATGGAACGCTGCTGCTTGATTTAGCTGCCAAACATGGCGGCTTCTCTGATGTGTTAGAGGTAGGAGTAGAAATGGAGAGTGTTGCTGCAGAAGAAGTGCCCTAATATGAAGAAAATATATATTTTTTCTTTTATTACAATTCAAAAGTAATTGTACTGCCGCATAAGAGGTTTTCGGATAGAATAAGTAGGGTACATATGCTTATTAAATTTAGTGTCATAAGATAAAATATCAACTTTAGCAGTTGTCCAACCCTCTCACTTAGGGGGAACCTACCCACTGATTTAAAATACAGATATAGGAACACAAACCACTATAATCCGATGCCTAAAATCAGTTATAATGAATCCGGAGTACTTATTATTATTAAAAGGAGCCACAAAACCCTTTCATTTTCTGACATTCATTTTAAAAAGTCTTTTAAAACAAGCTATTATGTGCATGGAAATAAAAAAAAAAAAAATCTAAATGTTAAAAAAAAGAAAGAAAAAAAAAAAAATCACGAAAGAAAAGCATTTGCTCCTCTCCAATCCTACATGTTAAACAAATTAAATATGGAGGGAGACATATTGAGAGCTCATGAAATCGGTTTGTTGTGTCCATGAGCCAGGAGTTAAGTCAAAACAATGCTAAAAAGAATTTAATGGTACATTCAATCCGTGAAGGAACACATGCTTCTCTCTAGAAAACTTATAAGCACGTACATTTTTTGGAAAAGTCATCAAATTTTACTTGCAAAATGCATTATATTATTGTTAAAAAAAAACAATTAGACTCTTTTTGGCATGTATTTTATAATTAAGGATTTACTGGATCAACTAACATGTTTAAGATCAAGAAAACTTGTTCTTCAGACAAAATAGATTTTATTCTGGTCAACTAAAAAGTATCTCAATACTCTTAACAATTTTGCATAGATACATCAGGTTTTTTTTTCAATGCAAAGTGTCTATTTTGAGGCAGGAAAAAAATTATTAAAAATGGCAAGAAAATGCACGTATAACTCTTATATAAATAAAATTAGAAGAAATGGATATAATAAAATAAGACTGATGGTACATACCAGTGAAGTGGAGACTGTAGCTTTATTCACAGTAGCCTCTTTAGGTCTTTGGGAACAGGATGCAGCTTCCTGCCTTACACTGTAGCTATTGATGCTGGCAGTGGACACTTTTGATAAACAAGCGGTACCAGGCTTTTCTTGTGTATTGTTTGGTTTAATACATGGATGACTTAGATCATCTTCCCAGGAACCAATTGTAGCTGCTAAGTTTGCTAATCTGCCTCTCCGGCCCATAGGAGTATCACTATTAAAAGCAGGCGTTTCTTGCTTTGGTGGAGAGGCCACAACCTCTATGGATCGGATTGGGACTGGGGGAGAAGCTGGTGGGCTACCTGGAATTAAACACATAAATAGATGAAAGAATGGAGTGTTGTGCGAACATCTCTTGAATATACATATGACTACAAATCTCAAAAGGTGGCACTTTTTTCTCTATCGAAAAAGACCAACCATTCTATAGAGCCGCTTTCCCCACATATTCATAAGCAGACTTCTTGGTATTGAAGAGATCTCTCCCATTTATCAAAAATCTCACAAATTAGCAAAACCAGATCAAATTGTAGTAGGATACAGAAAAGTTCAGGAAGGAGCCCTTTTATTCTAGGTTTTAATAGTCATTGTTGCATATATAAGTTTATTAACGATAAGAAAAGGTTACGTTTTCTTGGTCCTTATGTATGCCAAAAAATTAGTAAGTATAGGGACTATAAGTGTTCTCTTTTACTATATACTTAATTACTAGTGTTTAAGGCACTTAATTGATCCCTAACTTGTGGTGTTAAGTTGGTATATGTATATTCCCACAATAACTTCACACACAGACAGATTTATATTTTATATACATATACAACAAAAAAAAAAAAAGTCTCCAGCTCTGTCGCCTAAGAAAGAAAAAAAGGGGAAGAAAGGTGACCTGCTTATTACAGGAAAACATATTTTATTTTAGCTTTCAAAATGTTAAATTGTAACCAGAGATCATGTTGCAATACTGCCGAATAACTGCTGTATGTGTTTTAGCAGTTATTGCTGAGCCTGCCAATAAAGCCATTGATAAATTAAAAATCCAAATATTGGAGACCCTGCTAAAAGGCATTTTGAAAGCTTCCAAAGAAATATGGATCTGTGAATTATTTGTGCATTAATGCCACAATATTAAATGACGCAGCAGGTTAGCAGCACTTTTTCTCTAAAAAAAGATTTAGACATGTGTGGGTCAAAAAGGTTTTACTTTATTTGGTCAACGGCATTATACAGTTAGTAAACATCAGGTCGATCTAATTGTTTTGTGTTGGATTGTGCATGTGAGATTAACACAAATTTGGGTGTACTTACATTTTCCCAGTAGAAAAGGCTTTGTGAGTTTGTATTGGAGATGTACTAGTCTGTGATGGAATTCCCTGCCAATTAATTATCATGGCTGATGTTATCACTCATAGCCGAAGCAGGTGCAAATGCCAAGTAAAACATTAAGTCTGGTTAATGTAATGCGCCCCCCCCCCCCCCCCCCCCCGAAATGAAAACCGGTATTTAACAGCCATCAATATTTTATTTCAAAAGAATTACCTGTACCAACATTATCAAGCTGAAAGCCACCCATATGATAAAGTCTTACCATCATTATCCCAGTATCGTCTCTGGTTTGCCAATTTCTGCATTCGTGTCCTAACAGAAGCTGCTCCCTCAGCATCCAAGTTCTGCTCGTTAACCATGGGTACACTCAGAGTTTGCGGGGATTGGACTGGTGCTCGCACTTGAGGATGTGAAGTCATCTCAGATGTCTTGATTACAGGTTTTTCTGGGCTTTTTGGTTGTTTGTTCTCCGAGCCTGTAACTGGCATGTCTGCATTATCTGAACAGCGTCTCTTTGATGGGGATGGCTTTGAACAGGGTTTAGCTAACAGGGAAAGATATTAAAGACAAAAGTCAATCATGATTTCATTGATATTATGTGTCTAATAGACATTTAAATAATTGTTGCAGAACCTCGATAAGAATCTAGAATACATACCATCTTCTAAAACCAAAGTCACGGATTGGAAATTGATTTAAAATTTATACGGCAAACATTGCCCTTCTACATTAGTGTATTGATTTAGGTTAAAGTATGCAGTATAGCAATTTGTGCATACAAGGAGTAATTACATTATAGCCACCTGAAACATTCCTCTTTTTCAGGTGCCCTAAAACCCTGTAAAAACAGGTTTACCTTCTTCAACAGGTGCTGGAGGCTGACGGTTTGTCTCTGCAAGTGGCTCCCTAGGCCTTTTTGTTAAGGCCGCCGACCGAGCACCTGCTGTCGGTCTGTCTGCCATTTTCTTCTGTAAGTTCTCTCTCCTGGCTCGTGTTCTTTCTAGAAGTTTCTAATAATAAAAACATTAAAAAAAAACATTATCAAAAAAGATGTAAATCCTATAAAGACAACTATTGTGCAGGATTACTAAATATGTACCCACTTTCTAGCAGCTTTCCCCTGCCCCTTTGTGTTGTATAGTATTTAGCAACATGAAGTAAGATAAACTATGCAGTAAACCTGGTTTAAAAAAACAAATGCAAATTTCTTAGCTGAATCTCCTGTATATAAAAAAAAGCTTTTTTTTTTTTTTTTAAATCAATGATCAAAAAGGTATTTTTTGTATTTCTTGCTCATCCTATACTGAGTTTATGATCCCAACACATTCACGTTAATATTAATAGGAGATGGTGGTTTTAGAATTTAAGAGGAATTATTTATATAAAATTACTACAACACAATAAAAAAAAAAAATATATATGAAAAGTTTGAGTATAAGGAGGTAGAAAAATAAATGAATAAAAGGGGAACAAATCAATCTTTCGATGATGCTATGGTGGAGCTTTGTAAGAGGGACATTGACATTTTTGGGAGATCAGTGCTGCCACCTATTGACGCAAGCAGCTTTTACAGCCAGTAATTCAAAAAATAAAATAAAAAAACCCTCACACTCATGATCCAGCTCTTATAAAGTGATGCAACAAAGACACATTGAAACCCTCTGTTAAAGCTTTAGCAAACTTCAATTGTATCGACTTTTTTTTTTTTTTTATGTAAATGACTCTTGATAGTGGTGGGGGGAGCGGGCTGTTAGACAAAATCTGTTTAACAAATCACCTCTTCAAATAGCCCCTTCACAACAGAACAGGGTGGTAGTTACAGACAAACTAGCAGTCCATGATGACTCCTTGACACACAGTAATTTAAATAACATTTTCTCTAAAAATAATGGTGTCTCTTGTACAGCTGCTCTTGTCATTTTGTTAATATAGTATATCACAAACAAGTGAACATTTTACCAAAATACAGTGGTCCTTTAAGTACATGATAAATGCAGTTAAAAGCAGATAGATGGTTTTAATTTAAAAAACACAAGACATTCATTTTTTATTAAATACTTATTCCTTCAAATATCCCCTTCTACATGAGCTTGTGGCAGTATTTTATTTCTCTCCTGACTTGATCTAGATTCTGTTGCAGTGGAAAAATACTCCACAAAAAAAAAAAATAGGGTGATCAGTTTTTCACCTACAATGGAATCCAGCAAAGTTTGACTGTATTTGTATAGGAGTGGTCACACCAAGCACCATCACTAAAAATTTGAAATAATCTCATCCTACTTTAAACATTTTAGTGTTCAACCCAAAAATAAACCCCACAAAATGTAAAGATATTGTAAGATCTATTGTAGTAATCTTCTACAGGAGCTGCAATAATGCTTGTAAGTTTTTTAATGCCCCCAGAAGAAAACAAAAACAAATTAAAGTCAGACGTAACATTTTAGAAGCACGTTTTTACAAATTTCTGGCTTCAAAAATGTTACGTCAGACTAATTTTTTTTTTTTTTGTTTTGGTTCCATAAAATCTGCATATTTCAATGCATGCAGTTCAAGGCAACTACTCATTTAGAAGGAGAGAAAAGGACACACATACATTTATACACACACACACATACATACATAGAGTGCCTTGCAAAAGTATTCACCCCCTTGACTTTTTACCTATTTTGTTACATTACAGCCTTAAGTTCAATGTTTTGTTAATCTGAATTTTATGTGACTGATCAGAACACAATAGGCACAATAGAAATAAAAAACAGAAAATTGGCATGTGCTTATGTAATCACCCCCTTTGTTATGAAGCCCATAAAAAGCTCTGGTGAAACCAATTACCTTCAGAAGTCACATAATTAGTGAAATGATGTCCACCTGTGTGCAATCTAAGTGTCACATGATCTGTCATTACATATACACAGCTTTTTTGAAAGGCCCCAGAGGCTGCAACACCTAAGCAATATGCACCACTAACCAAACACTGCCATGAAGACCAAGGAACTCTCCAAACAAGTAAGGGACAATGTTGTTGAGAAGTACAAGTCAGGATTAGATTATAAAAACATATCCAAATCTTTGATGATCCCCAGGAGCACCATCAAATCTATCATAACCAAATGGAAAGAACATGGCACAACAGCAAACCTGCCAAGAGACGGCCGCTTACCAAAACTCACGGACCGGGCAAGGAGGGCATTAATCAGAGAGGCAGCACAGAGACCTAAGGTAACCCTGGAGGAGCTGCAGAGTTCCACAGCAGAGACTGGAGTATCTGTACATAGGACGACAATAAGCCGTACGCTCCATAGAGTTGGGCTTTATGGCAGAGTGGCAAAAAAACAAAAATGGCATGTTTGAAGTTTGTTAAAAGGCATGTGGGAGACTCCCAAATGTATGGAGGAAGGTGCTCTGGTCTGATGAGACTAAAATTGAACTTTTGTCCATCAAAGAAAACGCGTTGTCTGGCGCAAACCCAACACATCACATCACCCAAAGAGCACCATCCCCACAGTGAAACATGGTGGGGGCAGCATCATGCTGTGGGGGGTGTTTTTCAGCAGCTGGGACTGGGAAACTGGTGAGTTGAGGGAAAGATGGATGGTGCTAAATACAGGGATATTCTTGAGCAAAACCTGTACCACTCTGTGCGTGATCTGAGGCTAGGACAGAGGTTCACCTTCCAGCAGGACAATGACCCCAAACACACTGCTAAAGCAACACTTGGGTGGTTTAAGGGGAAACATGTAAATGTGTTGGAATAGATTAGTCGAAGCCCAGACCTCAATCCAATAGAAAATCTGTGGTCACACTTAAAGATTGCTGTTCACAAGTGCAAACCATCAAACTTGAAGGAGCTGGAGCAGTTTTGCAGGGAGGAATGGGCAAAAATCCCAGTGGTAAGATGTGGCAATCTCACATAGACTTATCCAAAGTGACTTGGAGCTGTGATTGCAGCAAAAGATGGCTCTACAAAGTATTGACTTTAGGGGGGTGAATAGTTATGCACATTGACTTTTTCTGTTATTTTGTCCTAGTTGTTGTTTGCTTCACAATAATAAAAAAACATCTTCACTGTACATACACACACTTGAAAAGTCTAGCACGGTGCATGGAATTCTTTCACAACCCATATTTGAGGTCCTTCATTGTTTAAACACTTGAAGTTATTACAGTGAGCCAATGATAACTGAATTGCGAGCGTTTAGTCAGCAGCACATTCCCAGAGAATGACACAGAGCATCTTATGACCGTTAGCATAGCTGTGCTAGCAGCAAATTGTGTATGAGAAACCCAACATACTTTCATATGAGAATGAGGGAGCTGTCACAGTATAAATATCTGCGCTGCTGTAAGTATTGCTCGTATGCCTTTTGATTTAAGACAGGGTTTGACGTTAAAGCGCCTAAAACTTGGAGGCTGGGGAAAGGAAACCAACATCCAAACACAAAAAAAACTAATTCAGTAGTGTATTTTGTGATTAAATGTTTTAATACATAATATTAATGTGACAACTAGAAAGTAAAATAGTCCTGAATACCTAGGCATACTATAGTACCAATGTGCTTTAGAAGAAGTGACTCAGACTTATGTAATGGAACTGCATCCCCACCCAGCTCCATTCAAACAAGCCAATAGTCCCTTTCCTTAGGTCTGTGTGGTTAAATTGTCATAATAACTCCAACATTTGGCTGCAGCTTGCATCCATTCAGGTTGGGGCTTGCAAGTTAGGAGGCAGTATTATAGCTGTGCAGAGTATTTTTATAAAGCTATGTGCTGGAACATTGCCCAAAGCTTCAAACCAACGGACTAGATTTTTTTTTCCTTTCCTACTCAAACACAAGGAAGCTGCAGCCTACCAATTATGGAAATAGGCGCTGGGAGATGACTATACAGAATAGGACAGATGGCATCTTCTGTTTCAAATACTGGGAGGAGACCGGAGAGCTCGGCTGTTCAGCTTTCTCTGTGACCTTCCATAGACATATGAGCACTGCATTATATTCACATGGACATCGTCATATACAGATCATTAAGAGCAAGATACTGTATACATAATACTATACTGCTGAATATAGCAGGGAGAACATGTCACTCAAGAATTTGAAAAAAGGACCAGCTTATAAAAAGGGACACAGAAAAGGTTTCAACAATAGCTTAAAGCACTCATAAGGCTAATGCAGATCAAAACACGTTGCCTCATCCAATTCTCTTGTAAAAATGTTCATTTACTTAAATAATCACACACTAATATTATTATTATTATTATTATTATTATTATTATTATTATAGGAAAAGACATACAAACTAGTTTTTTTTTTAGGAAAACAAATGTTAATTCCTCTGCTGTGCTACATTTCTGGAGAGATATGGTTGTATTATGCGAAGCAAGGAGTCTGCTTCAGGGTCATTGAGGGGGAAAGGGTGTGGTGTCAACGTCAGTCATACAATTATTTAAACAAAGGTTCTTTGTTTCCTCCTACTGCACCCCTCCCAGCAGTGTTAATCAAATCATACCTTAATGATTCAGCTCGGAGGAGGTGATGCAAAAAAAAAAAAAAAAAAAAAAAATGGATTTCTGAAGTCAAATAATTCAGATTTCACAAAAAAAAAATTATATATATATATATATATAATAATATTTTTTTTTATATATATATATATATATATATATATATATATATATATATATATATATATATATATAGTTCATGGCTTACACGGCTGCTAATATTGTTAGTCTGGTACATACATGACAAACCAGTGTCTTTTTCTTGAAGTGCAGTGGTTTAACTAGAAGTTTCAGGGCTTCATTGATCCTTTGAAAATACAAGTCATGGCATTCATTTTTTTAAATCTGAATTTACAACAAAAATATATGAATATGTGGATGTTGTAAAGGTGGAGGAAGGTATGAGTTTTCTTTTTTGTCATGTGTTTGACAGCAGAGTTAATACAACATAGCATTTCATTGTTCACCAAGTATGTACCAAACTACAAATATTAGCTGCTGTGTAAGCCATGAACACACACATTTTTGGGGGAAAATCTAAGAATCCATTTTGTGTTTGTTACATCACACCCAGAGAGATGGGTGAGGTGCATGTGTGTGTTTTTGTTGTATTTCACATGGGAGGGTGGGGGTATAGGGAAGGAGGGAACATGCAGATTTTTAGAGCTTCTGTTTGATAACCGGATAAGATTCAAATTGACACCACACCCTTTCCCACTCATTGGCCCAGACGCAAGATGTTGATTCATAGTATGCAATTATATCTCTCTGGAAATAAAAATACCCTTCTCTCATACACATCTTCCACCAATGCATCATGAATCCCCCCAGGGTTTTCCCCCCATGGTGCAATTAACAACAAACAAAGAGCAGTATTCAGATTTCTTGTCTATGGTTCTCCATTAAGAAAAAGAGCACAATTTTAAATCAGTGACCAGAGAGCTGTTCCTGTGCTTAGATGTAATAAAATAACTAAATCAATAATATAAATAGCATATAGACCACTTATACAATAAGCCGTTGTAAAGTGTATCTTAGGGCTTGAGAAATCAAAGAAGCCAGGGAGCCGTGGCTTATAAGATTTTACGACTGGCTCCTAACTTTTTAGTTATACATATAATTTCTGCTGGCATTGAAAACCCAATAGGGGATCAATTTGATGGATTTTGGAAAGATCTTAGCGATTGCCCATAAGAAACTGGCTGATTATAGCTGATGAAATGGCCATTGCATTTTAAATCAATAATTTTTTCACTTCCAATACACTTTTAAATAGATGTGCAACTACACCTCACTCTATGTATCCAGTAACTTGTACCTGGAACAATTTGGGAGTTGGAGAAAATGGTGCCAGATGCAACATACCAAACCAACAATCCAAATTTACATTTTTTAAAGCCATCTTCAAAAGATTATGACAGTTGGACAACTTGATTTAGTAACGGTTCCATACATATACTTACAAGGATAACATACTTAAGTGAAATACTGCACAAATACCCACATAAATAATATGGAATAGTCCATAGAGAATTCACACATACACCACTCGCATGCTCATAATTTTACTTTTGTATGCACATTCGTTAAACATAAAATAATTAATAATGGTATATAGTTTAAATTGAAGAAATAAACAACAAAAATTATTTAAGTTTTCTGTTGTGTCTGACTCTCCATGATTTTATGGACCAAAGCACAGCAGGCTACATATCATTATGTCTCTGGTCGTACTTATTCATGAGGTTAAATTTGGCAAAGATACTGGAGTGGGTTGCTCCAGTGGACCGTGCTTTGTCTGACCTCTCTGCTTTGACCTGCCCATCTTGGGTGACTCTAAATAGTATAGCTCACAGCTTCATTGAAGTACACAAGCCAGCGATCCAGATGAGAACACACCGTTGAATTCCTGTTCAGCCCTTTCCTTGAATTAGAAGCTGAAAAAAATTGGTTTGTAACAATGTTGCAGCCGGCTTCAAACCTGGTTAATGGAGCGTGTTACCTGGTTTACATATTTAATTCAGGCCTTGACAAATCCCAAGAGGCACGCTTACTAAAATGTTACTGTTGGCTCCTATCTTGAGCCATTCTTATACATAGATTCATGTATATTATCCAAACTCTGGCTCCTAAAAATCTGACTGGCTCCAAACTTTCTGATAAATTTGTCAACCTGCATTGTCATTTTGAATCCAAAAGAGCACAGACTATCTCAGGGGTTAGAAGTATAAGAAACTATTTTTTTTTTTTAGCAGCCAGGAAATGGTATATTGTTGAAGCAAGGACAAAATATGAGAAAAGTGATGCCCACCTATATCAGAGTTATTAGTTTACTGTGTACTCAGTGGAGATAGCCATCTGGCAACAGAGGGTCTCAAATGATCCTACACAAAGCATGGCAAGACTTAGTCCCATGGGACCTTTCTTGAGACATATTGTCAATAGGTTCTATGAAGAGGATCAAGACATGTTATTCAAAAATCAGATTATAAAATCATTTTAGGAGCAAAGGTATAAACAAAAAAAAAAAAAAGTAAGGAACCATTAGTAAAAATATAGGAACTATGGTTCTAGGATTTGCCAAGCCTGATATGCATATTACACTTTAGTGGTTCTTAAAAGATTAGATTGTTTATAGAAGTCGTCTCCAGATACACAGCCTCCTTTCCCCACAATCAGACAAATACAGAGCATTGCTGTAGGTTCCTATCTGTGGCAATCTGGGTGGAGAGGACTTCACCCTCATTGCAGAGTTAAGAAAGCAACCATATAGTATGTGAGCGATTTCATTTACAACCAAGAGTTGCAAACAATACTTTCCTTTATAGAAAGCAATAATATTTAAATAGTAACGTGAGACCCACATGATGTTTCTGCCCCTTAGTGTGCATGCTCCCTCATAGCATATATCCTATTTTGATATATAATTATCAGTTAGCGCCTCTTAATTCTTGCTTATATTCCTTAAATGATTTTGCTATATTTAATTAGGTGTATAGACAAATTCTATTATTTATTTAACCAACTGAAAAAAAAATAGTTTTAATGTTTTAGGTTAAAAAACTAAACATAAAACCACAATTTAGTAAAGAATAAGGAATATTATAAACGCAAAAGTACATTTTTACCTGTCAATCAGCCTTTCTGATCAGCCCACTAGGAAAGGTCTGATATCTTTAGCTAATGGAGAAATAACGGTCTGCAATTGCTAGGGACTTTTGTAATTAGCGTAAATGGACCCTGGGGCGAGCTTGCCCACATGGCTTTCCTCTAGGCAACAGTTTCACATATGGTAATCAAATTATTGGCAATGGTCTCTCCATTAGCAATAGGTATCACTGTCCTTAGAGGGTAGATTAGAAAGGACAATTGTCAGGTAAAAATTGCAAACTTCAATGTACATTTACGGCAAGGCTTGACACTTTCTATATAAAATCAAGAACCTGGCTCCAAAAAAGTGTTTGACTGGCTTCTACAATTTAAATATATTTATCAACCCCTAGCTTACTGTAAGAAAATGTGTTTTAATAAACAATTGATAAAGTACTTACTACTCATAGCTGTAAAGGTATACTGTATTTGGAACCACTGTTGTGTCAATTTAATGACTGAATATAGGATAAAGTATGGATGAAGACAAAAAAAAAGACTAACATCTTTTAACAGTGTATATGATTTATATTCAATAACTGCTTATTATATCTGTTTTATTCCTATATCAATAAGGGCAGCTGCACAGTACTAAATCAAATAGGGACAGAAACCTCAGCGCCATCACTTCCTGTGCTATGCAGAAAAAATGCCCAGGGTGCAGCCTATTTATATTGCTATGTCAATTAAGTGAAAAAAACAGGAACTACAGTAAACACAAAGGCACTAATTGCAGCCTCAATACATTTTAAAAAATGCATTTAAATGAGGAAGACATTGCTCTGTCATACAGTACTAATTGTCATAGCATACACTTGTTTGTCTAGTACCACCCCTGTACAAAGATCACACCTGCAGTAGCGCACAATGATAGGTTTCTGCTCAGAATATTTAGGATTTAAACATCCCATCTAGTATTATTATTGCCAACATTGCTTGAGGGTCTTTTAGCCAGGTTGATTTAACATTTTATAAAAACAGGGGTTGACAAATGTATTCAGCCTGAATTATGAGGAGCCAGTCAGACTTTTCTTAGTAGCCGGAGAATGTTTATAGAACTATCCAAAAGTTAGGATGGTTCCTGTTTTCCGCCCGCCAGCAGTGGAGGCCACTAAGTGGCACGGACACATTTTTCTTGTTCGTGTAAAGCTTATCTGCCACTACCCGAAATCTAACCCTAGGAAATTGAAGAAAATCTTGGTTGCACCACCTAGGGGCCTCCAATGCAGGTTGGTAGAAAAAACAGGAGGGGTCCCTATATGATTTATTTTACTTACATTTATATAGAGCTTTCAACCGTTAGATGGTTTATGAGGACATTCTATAGAGCATTGGGAGAAGGGCTGAAAAATGCAGATACAATGATTGCACTGTTCCAGTTCCTCACACACATATACACACACACACACATTGTAAGTGAGCGAATGCTGTTTGTTGTATAATAATGAAATATATAATACATTAATAAATGAATATACTTTACCTATTTTTATGCATTGTGTTGAAGAGCTGGCAATGTGTTTTGATGTTGCTGCAGCATTAGTGGTGTGGAGCTGCTGTGTAAGCGTGATGAATGTGTGCAGTGTAATAGTGTGCGTGCGCGAGACCAAACCGTTAGCGTAGCTGTGTACTTCCGCATTGTTGTAAAATGGCGGGTAATGTGTGGTATGCGTCTTAGCGGAATATCCGTAGGTGTTTTGTGGTGTTTTGAGTGTTTAGAGTGCTGTAGCCTCGTTTTCGTTTTGTTCGGCGGCCATTTTCTCTCTCGCTTAGAGAATTTTTTAGTGTCTAAACTCTTTTATTTTGAATTAAAATTAAGGTGTAACTTCATTTTTTGAGGTCCTGGATGCTCCCTCTTGCTGTAGGTAAGCTTTTTATGTATGTGTTGTGTGTATTTATTGCAGGTTGCAGACGATTTTTGCGAGGTCGTAATGTGTGGTAACGTGTCTTGTATGTTGTTTGCGTTATGACGTGAAGTTTGCGAGGGTCGCAGTTGCTGGCAAGGAGTGCAGCAGGCTACGCGAGCCCGCAAGCGTTAGCAACAACTCGTTTGCTCACAACTATATATATGTGATATAAATAAATCTTTAAGATAAGAAAGACACTAAAGGCCTAAACTTTTTATTGTATATAAGTCAATGCATAAAACATTAATAAGTGTTAGACAATACCAATTAAGTGTCACTGATTATTTTTTTTTTTTTTTTTTTTTTTTTTTAAGAGGCAGAAAAATGTATTTATAGAAGCCACTTAAAGAGCCACTTAAAGCATTGTTTCTTTGTTGCATCTGAAAGCGGGTATTTGATACCGTACAACTGTGTTTCCTTATTGTTGAATACAGAATATACACTCAGACCGCGTCTGGATGTTGTGTATTCTTTATAGACTGTCTGATGTGGAAGAAACCAAAACAAAAAGATGTGAGGTGTGAAAGCAACACTTAAGAGGATAGAAACTGTAAGTAACCAAAACACCTGCTTAGTGGCATAATAAGGATGCTCAGTTTACATAAAATAGGCAGCAATGCCTTGTCTGCATGAACCATATTGTTTTAGATCCTTTATAATAGAACTTGTGTACAGTATGCTCTCAATGACACAGAACATACCCCCACAGGAAGCTGCAGGCTTCCTATCCAAATATACATGTCACTGACTGGCTGCATGTCCAGGGAGGGGTGTCACAGAGGAACATGGAAGCAGCAAGGCAGAAAAACAAGCTTTCATACAAGAAAAGCAGCACACTTAATGTGATTGTCTGGATTTTCCACTTCAGGGATCTTTATGGTTTAGATCTATCAGAAATGTCTCTACCTTGGTTTTCCTCATCACCATTATATAAAAAAAGAAAAATACTAGGAAAAATATAAATATCAACAAATAATTCTGGTTATTATAGTATTGTGATAAATCATTACAATGAGTTTAGGATTCACTTCAAGATGTTTGTGTTTCAGTCCATAAGACTTATCAGAAGGTAAACAAGCCTTTTTATTGCCTGCTATAATAGGTGTTGGGTATATAAATCATCTTAGCTCACTAACGAACAAACAGTATGATTTGGATACAGACCCCCAGTAATGTAATTATATATATATATATATATATATATATATATATATATATATATATATATATATATATATATATATATATATATATATATATATATATATATATAGTGACACACACACAGAGGAAATAAAAAAAATAATATGCTGAGAATGAAGAGGCACCAAACGGCACAGACATGACAACCAGACATATCCATGCTTTTGAAATACTCAAGGGAGGATACAAGGAGGCACTAGTTTTGGCAAAACCCTCACATGTTTGTAATGTAGTAAAGCCACAACATTAGCAGATATGCACAACATAAATATAAAGCATTTTAGAGACAATCTTATATTTAGATTGCTGTATCATATGGAATCACATTTTAGGCTGCTTGTCATTCTGTATATTGTAGGGGAGAGATAGCCTATGGTGGGCTTACTCTAGCCTGCCATATACAGGGGCAGTTTTCTGTAGAGATCTCATCACAGATCCCTCTCCTACCAGCTTTCTAATCCATGTAGGGATAGAGGCAAAAGGTCTGTCATCGTTAAAACTGTTAACACAATAGTTACTTATTAAAGACTGCAAGTATTCATTCTAGTCTGTATAAAAAACACCTTGCACATTATCATGTGCTTCAAAATATGACACTTAAGGGTTATGCTCTCTCAATGCTGTATTATTACAGGATCTATACATCATTTACTGCATGAGAAATATATATATATATATACACATACAGGGGGAGACATACACATGATATAATACTTAGGATTCAGATATCCCCACTGTGATTGCATTGTATGCACAGACACATCTATAGACTAATAACCAGTATAACATACATGATCCCTACATTTGGGAACAGATAGACTCTGAAGTCCTGTGTTACAGGGCAGCAGCTACAGGAGACTAAGATAAAGCCGCATGTTCTGATAGAGGGGATTATATATGATGTCCCAGGCAAGCCTGACTCACCTCGGTGAAGGGATCCATGTCTGTATTCTATGCTCTCTCTTTGTTCCTATCTCTGTGCTGTCACCGCGTATGTGATTATCTCCCCTGTGTCTAACAGTCCTATGAACGGTTCAAATATTTGAATTTCGCCGCCGTGTGTTCGCTGCCGGTCATGTGATACAGGAGCAAGGAGGGAGAGGGCAAGAGCGCACGCTGATTGGCTGGCCGTGGGGGCGGGCGGTGTCCGTGCGTTGTGCGTCATGTGTCGATCATCGAGAGCCCTTCCTGCAGTGAAGCGCTGGCAGGTCACGTGTTATTGGCAGTGTAACTGCTCCCATTTCTGTCATGCTCCTATTCCTGTCAGGGGCAGGCTGTGCTGCAGAATAGCTCAGTGCGCTTGGAGTTATACTAGGAGGCATACAAACACATTATTATACACAAAAAAGAATCCAGCTTAGAAATTGTAAAGGGTACATGGAAGATGTAAGGAAGGAGGATTCATTTATAAAAGGGGGCATAAATAGAGTCAAATAGATAAAATGATATATAGTTTGTAATTACAGGTGAAAGGAACAATAAAAGCAAATCACAAAACCAGAATGGACTACTGTGTGTATATTATTACTATTTTGGAGAACTACAATTGAAAATATGTTTTAGAACGAAAAATAAAATAGTACAGCTCTTATATTACTATTAACTTGCCCCTCAAAAATGACAGGATAATACTCGATGTCTCTCCCCCTCCCCTGTATCTCTTTCCCCCATGTCTCTGCCCCCTCTCCCATGTGTCTCCGCCTGTGTCTCTGCCCCCTCCCGTGACTACTCCCCCATCTTCCCTCCCCTGTGTCTCCTCTTCCCTTCCCTGTGTCTCTTCCCCCTCTCCCCTTCCCTCTCTCCCCTTCCCTGTGTCTCTTCTCCTCCCTCCCCTGTGTCTCTTCCTCCCTCCCATGTGTCTTTTCTTCCCTCCCCGGTGTCTATTTCCCCCCCCTTCATTCCCCTGTGCCTCTTTCCCTCCTCCCTCCCCTGTGTCTATTTCCTGCTTCCCCTGTGTCTCTTTCCCCCTTTGTCTATTTCCCCCCCTCTTGCGCCACGCTTATGCATGCATGGCTGCTGTGCGCACTGCGGCATGTACAGAATGCAAACATATAGTTTCTAAACTGCACATGCATTCCCTCTGAAGCGTTACACACAGTTTAGAAACTATATTAGTGTTTGTGATGACATGGGATCTACCATTTTGATGTCTGCTGACCAATCCCTGAGGTTGGAGGACACATTGATGCACATTAAGTTTCTTTCAGCAGAATAGGAACGTGGCATCTACATCTGCTAGTGCTTTATGTAGATCAAATGAAAAAAAAAGCTTGGTAGTTTACAAGGACACACCCTCATAATAAAGCACTTACCAATTAAATGGCAAAATAAAATGGATTCCTGAAATAAAGAATAATTTGGTATACACGTTTCAAATGTTGAAACCTCCCTCTCTTCTGTGCTTCAGGTCACTCATTTTGGCCATTTCTTGTTATGAGTACTCCAGCACACCGTCAGAACAAGCAGCAGCAGTGGCGCTAGATGTCGCTGCCAAGATTTTGCTGATGATGTCATAGCTTTAGGGTTAGGGTAAGTGTTAGGGGGTTAGGGTAAGGGTAATGGTTTAAGCTTGGAAATTGTGTACAATCTCAACAGCGCTTAAAAACTGAAAATTTCGGCAGAGCCATCTAGCAGCTCCTTGCTGCAACTGCTGGAGTACACATAACACATAACATATTTCATGTACTGAAAACTTAGAATGTTTAAACATGTTCTTTAAATGTGTGATAGAAAGTGTAGGACTGTTCCATCACTTTAAGATTAACTCTGCGTCCATGATTGGGCGCCTTATCTCCACCTTATCTCAGTGTGTCACCCAGAATATATTAAAAGGACTCTGTCACCCCAAAATCTATTTGTTTGTAGATTATTCTTAAAGAGCATAAAAAGCTGGCCATACTTTGTGTTATTCCTTTTTTTATAAAGTGAATCAGTCCTGGAAATTCCATGTTTTGTTTTCTGCATGTATATGCAAATAAGCTGCTCACACATATTAATTAGCTGCTTTGATGTGCTAATTAGGATTACAGTCTGATTGCCTGTCTCTGTAGTGGCCAAAATAAACAGCTGCAATGTTATCTGGCAGTCAGACCCCCTCTCTCATCCTTATCAATAATTTCAGAAATTATTTACTACCAGCGAATTGCCCGTCAAAAAATGACGGCAATGAAATTGTAAGGTAGCTAATGCTGTTTGCTGTGTAATAATGAAATATATAATACATTAATAAATGAATATACTTTACCTATTTTGAAGCATTGTGTTGAAGAGCTGCAATCTGTTTTGATGTTGCTGCAGCATTAGTGGTGTGGAGCTGCTGTGTAAGCGTGATGAACGTGTGCAGTGTAATAGTGTGCCTGCGCGAGCCCAAACCGTTAGCGTAGTTGTGTACTTCCGCATTGGCTTAAAATGGCGGGTAATGTGTGGTATGCGTCTTAGCGGAATATCCGTAGGTGTTTTGTGGTGTTTTGCGAGTTTGTTGTGGTGTTTTGCGTGTTTCTTGTGGTGTTTTGCGTGTTTAGAGTGCTGTAGCCTCGTTTTCGTTTTGTTCGGCGGCCATTTTTTCGCTTAGAGAATTTTTTAGTGTCTAAACTCTTTTATTTTGAGTTAAATGAAGGTGTAAGTTGCTTTTTTGATGTCCTGGATGCTCCCTCTTGCTGTAGGTAATGTATGTGTTGTGTGTATTTATTGTGTTTTTAATTTTTTAATGTTCGCGGGTTGCGGACGATTTTTGCGAGGTCGTAATGTGTGGTAACGTGTCTCGTATGTTGTTTGCGGTTGTAGCCTCGTTTTGGTTTTGTTCGGCGGCCATTTTTTAACTCGCTTAGCGAATTTTTTAGTGTCTAAACTCAAGGGTATAAGTGAAGACTTTAGTGCCGAGAAAGCTTATATGTGCATAATCGGAATGTGACAGCTACTTTAAAAAGGACTAATGAAAAGCAAATAAGCTTACAAAGACACCCTCCCGGGAGAGTAGGAGAAATATTAAGTTCATAATTGCACATAAAATAAAGGCATTTTTGTTTTCTAAATTAGTTTGAACGGTATCTAGTTTATTTATTCAAAAGATCAGATAGAAACCATATAGAAAAAAGGGACCACAATATTACCCTAATAGAAAGAGACAGTTATTTTAATTATGCAATGATACAATTCATGTTTAATACTTTACAACAGAAATATTAAGTATTAGATTAATTTTAAAATATTAGATTTTCAGGCTCTAGCTGGGTATATGTCTCTACCCTGATAAGGTCAGTAAGGTGGGCACTGTTAGATTTCATAAGAGAATAAATCTTCATTTATAGGTTGCCCCAACAGCAAAAGCTCAGTGCCAAGGTAAATCTGTTTAATACAGCGAGTCTCCAGCCAATACAGATTATTGTGTTGGAACACATTGCATTTACTTAGAAAATTGGAGTACTCAGGGTATATTATGATTAACATATATTATATATATATATATATATATATATATATATATATATATATTTAAAAATAACTGGACAGTTCTTGTGTAATAATACACACACCAACGCAGAGGAGAGATAGTATTGTCCCTCCAATGTGAGCTTATTAACATCATTGTGATAATATATTTTCATACAATCAGCCCATTTTTTTATTGTATATATTGATCCAGGATTTTTTAAGTGGTTTTAATCGCTGTTGTGATTAAGGTCAAATAATAAAAATGTAATTTATAAATTTCTACCCTTACTGTTAGAAGATTCTACTATTTAGGTGGCAAACACCTTGAGAACTTAGCATTCCTTGTTGTATACTTATATTGGTACACATTGCATCTGAAAATTTAGCAGCTGCGTGATAGACAGGCACCTCCCCTGATTGGTCTTGTAGTGTGTAGTTATCAGAAGTATCCAAATCCTTGAAAATTGCTTTAAGATTGTTTTTTTGTTGTTAAATCATTGAATATGAATTGTATTAATGATCAGTGCCTAGTTACACAATATTATTGCACACAATCTGGAAATTCTATATTCTGGCAAGAAAGTTTACAAGCATTGTCTAATAAATTATGTATGATACTATAATGGTATTTTTGCTCAAGGGGAGATTTAGAAAATTAAAAAAAAATCCCTTTATGAGATCACCTGGGGTTGAATGTCAGAAACACATATTGTGAGCTGAGACAGCCTGTATAATTATATTAGTTATCGTACAATGATTGTAATGTTTTAAATATCAAAAACGATATTCTGAAAGCACTATCTGTTATCACGTCTGCTAATATCTTACAAATGTAGACACTCTGGGCTAGGTGTTAATAAAGAGTTAAGTGTCAGAGAAGTCTTGGATAGCCTCTCATCATTCCTTTGCTATTGTACAGGGTCTACATACTAGCATACTAACATGTACGTCAGCCTTTAGTGAATATGGCCAAATCTACATACAACCTGAAAATCTCATAATATGCAGTATGCTCCTAACCTGTTGTAATTGAGGAGTTGTTTGCTACAAAAAAAAAGGGCTATAGGAAAAGTGGCATAAGCCTGCTTCATTCATTGCATTTCCAAGCCCATAGTACTTTAAAAGTAAGTAGATTGCAAGTTATAAAATAATGGTGGTTTATGATCCACTGGCTAAGGTGAGGAGTGGTATTAAATGCTAGTTATGTGATTTGAGTTTATTTTTAATGGGGCTGTGACAACACATAATATCTCACCTTACCCAAAAATGTTGTGGTTAAAGGGCCACTGCAGTTCAAGAAAGAAAGACACTTGCTTGTCAAGAGTGTCCCAAAGTAACATTTAAAGCTGAGTTTTTGAAAACTGTATGAGCACAGGAACCCATATTGTATTTGTTACATCACATCCTAAGAGCTGGATGGTGGGGGTGACTTTGTAGCTACCAGTGGAGGGAAGGAGGAGGGAACAGGGAGACTGCGAGTTTTCAATCTTATGTGCTTTAGGGAAAGCAGTGTGTACACTTGATTTTAAGCTCAAAGACAAAGCCCTCCATTATTTTCTTCTTCTTTCTTTTTCTTGACTTGAACTTACCCCTGTATAGCGCTACACAGTATGTGGGCGCATTACAAATAAAGGAAATAATAATAATCCAGTGTCTATGTTTGATAATAAGATAATATTGAAATTGACAAAACATCCCTTCCTCCTCACAGACCAAGAAGCAGACACCTTGCATCATGCAATGCAAGTATAGCTCCACAGAAATGTAAACTCCCCAGTCAAGTAGCATGGATTCCACCAGGGTGCTACAGAGGCATCAATACGTATTTTTTCATTGTGCAGTAGTCCTTTAAAATAATGTATTATTTCACTCTATCGGTCACATTGATATGGATTAATATACCAGTGTAAGTACTAAGTTTATTTTTTTTGGTTCACCATTAATTAACATTACAATTACATATGCAAACAGTAGCAATGAAAGGCTTTAGCCAGAAAATATAATTTTACATCACAGTTTACACAAGTAAAGCTTATATGTAGGTTTGCAGGGCATAGGCTATTAAAAAAAACTATGCAATAAATAAATAAAAGTGTATCTTTTGTTCTCTGCTTTTAAACTGTGTGTTTTCTCCTCCAGCAGCGCTGAATATCTCCTACTACCTGTGTCTATCAGGGGCATCCCCAACTCTGTCTGTGTGCTGAGCTAAAAATAAAGTCTGAGCAGTCTAGATTCTGATACAGACTGAGCATGCTCAATAAAGGGGCGTGGCCATAATGGCTCATGTACTCTCATTGGACAGAGTCTAAGGGGCAGCTGCAAACATGTTACAAAGAGCTGTTAACTCTGTGTAGGCTGTAGGGGTGGAGCTAATGATGTCATGGGACAAAGCCAGTGACAACAGCCCAGCCTGCTTCAAAGGTGCATGTTAGTCCAGCCCACAGGCAGAGCTGGCCACGCCCCAGATAGACACAGGTAGGAGGAGATACACAGCTCTGCTTGAAGAGAAAACACAGTTTAAAAACTAAAATAACAATTTTAACTTTTATTTATTTTAACTGCATACTGTTTTAAGTAGCCTGTAATGCCCAGCAAACAAACAAGTGCTTTATTAGTAAATGCAATAGAGCGGTAATTTAAATGTTCTGCATTTTTTTAATAAAATTAAATGTGTGGGAATCTCAACCGAAATGTGTGGGAATCCCTTTCAATTATGTCTGAAGGAGCCCTGCTAAAATTCACTGGGCTCTATCATTCCAGCACTTTTAGATAAAGAGTTATTTGTTGCATTCCTGGATATTATTTGAACGGCCTTTTCTCTGGGAACCAATGGGTAACTGAGACTGGAGGTCACAGATACTGACCGGCTCTTAGACAACTTCCTGCCATTGTATTCAAGTCCCTCAGCAGTATATATCTTTCAATAGAAGGGCTGCAGTAATCCCAGTTTAAATAATAGAATCCTTGTATTTATTCAGGCTGTGCTTGCTGAACTGAGAGCTGGGCAAATAATGGTTATATGTAATATATATACCTTATATTAGAAAAAGAGCAGACTGTTTTGAAGAATTGACTGTTAAAATTTAAAATGAATAGAAAAGGTTTCTAAAAGAAATCCACATTTTTACAAAAGCCTGATACACATATTGTAATCTTCACCAGACACATAAACTGGAGAAGGGAGGAGGGGCAATCCTTAAATGTATTAGTTAAAATGCAATCCGTATACACTCAGGATACACCTCTGTCAGCTGCTATCTAATCTATTATTAATCTATTATCTTTTACCTGCCTATCTTGACTTACAGGGACAGAGATGTATAGGACCACTGCAAATAAGAAAAATACACGTTTGTCTGACTAAGAGGATAATCAAGTAAAAAAAAAATCACACAGCTAGTTTTTTTAATTATAAAATTGAAGTATTTAGTTTTTTTCTTGCCTGCAAGATCCTGGAGTATTGTGATGAGCGCCGAAGATGCTCAGAGGGCGGCAGAGCATCGCATTGTGTGGCAAATAGAATTCCCAGCCTTAACATTTTCTTGTCGCTAGCAATAATATAATTAACATAATACATTGTTGGAAGTTGTGTGTGGTGAGAGGGGAGGGGTGTGGTATCAATTTCAATCATATCCAGTTATCAAAATAGTCCCTGCTCTGCCTATTTCCTCCACCACACCCCTACCCCCACTGATAATTACAAACACATCCCCCTGAATCCAACTGTCAGGGTGTGATGTAACAAACACAAAATGGATTCCTGTACTCAAAAACATAATCTTTAAAAAAAATCGGATTTTCCCTAAAAAATGTTTATGCACATGATTAACACAGCTGCTAATATTGTTAGTTTGAAACATACTTGACAAAAACATCTTTTTTTTCTTTAACTGCAGGGGTCCTTGAATGCCTTGTTGACTAATAAGATAGACCTAATATTAGGAAACACTCTACAAAACACAACCAGTTACTATTATTACGTAACACCAGAGATATTGATATAATGTAACAAAGTATCACATATATAGTTGTGAGCGTACGAGTTGTTGCTAACGCTTGCAGCCTCGCTAAGCGAGGGAAAAAATGGCCACCGAACAAAATGAAAACGAGGCTACAGCACTAAACACGCAAAACACCACAAGAAACTCGCAAAATACCACAAGAAACTCGCAAAATACCACAAACGAAATACGGATATTCTGCTGAGACGCATACCACACATTACCCGCCATTTTACGCCAATGCGGAATTACACAACTACGCTAACGGTCTCGTCTCGCACACGCACACTATTACACTGCACACATTCATCACGCTTGCACAGCAGCTCCACACCACTAATGCTGCAGCAACATCAAAACAGATTGTCAGCTCTTCAACACAATGCTTCAAAATAGGTAAAGTATATTCATGTATTATTGTGTTATATATTTCAGTAGTACACACACAATACCATTAGCTACCTTACAATTTCATTGCCGTCATTTTTTGACGGGCAATTCACTAGTTTTTTATATTTTATATATAGTATCTCACAAAAATGAGTACACCCCTCACATTTTTGTAAATTTTTTTAATGTCTTTTCATGTGACAACACTGAAGAAATGACTGCTACAATGTAAAGTAGTAAGTGTACAGCCTGTATAACAGTGTAAATTTGCTGTCCCCTCAAAATAACTCAACACACAGCCATTAAACCGTTGGCAACAAAAGTGAGTACACACCTAAGTGGAAATGTCCAAATTGGGCCCAAAGTGTCAATATTTTGTTTAGCCACCATTATTTTCCAGCACTGCCTTAACCCTCATAGGCATGGAGTTCATTTTGTGAGATACTATATATATATAAAATATAAAAAACTAGCGAATTGCCCGTCAAAAAATGACGGCAATGAAATTGTAAGGTAGCTAATGGTATTGTGTGTGTACTACTGAAATATATAACACAATAATACATGAATATACTTTACCTATTTTGAAGCATTGTGTTGAAGAGCTGACAATCTGTTTTGATGTTGCTGCAGCATTAGTGGTGTGGAGCTGCTGTGCAAGCGTGATGAATGTGTGCAGTGTAATAGTGTGCGTGTGCGAGAAAATAATGGTGGCCACACAAAAAATATTGACACTTTGGGCCCAATTTGGACATTTCCACTTAGGGGTGTACTCACTTTGTGTCTCTCTACCCCGCTGTGTCTCTCTAACCCCCCCGTGTCTCTCCCCCCCCCCCCTTCCTCAACCCCCCCTCCTCATTCTAAACCCCTTCTCCTCATTCTAACCCCCCCTAAATACCTCCCTCTCTCCCTTTCCTCACACTTACCTGCTTCTGCTCCGGCCTCCGCTCCTTCTTGACCCGGCGCGCATGTGACGTCACATGCACGCCCCGTCATTAGCAAATACCGAGTGCCGGCATCCGGTATATGCTAATGGCGTGACGTCACATGCGCGACGGGTCAAGAAGGAGCGGAGGTCGGAGCAGAAGCAGGTAAGTGAGGGGAAAGGGAGAGGGGGAGGTATTTAGGGAGGTTTAGAATGAGAAGGCGGGTTGAGGAGGGGGGTTAAGTTTGAGGAGGGGGGTTGAGGAGGGAGGTTGAGGAGGGGGGTTGAGGAGGGGGGTTAAGTTTGAGGAGGGGGGTTGAGGAGGGGGGTTGAGGTTGAGGAGGGGGGTTGAGGAGGAGGATGGGGGTTGAGGAGGGAGGATGAGGATGGGGGGTTGAGGATGGGGGGGTTGAGGAGGGAGGATGAGGATAGGGGGGTTGAGGAGGGAGGATGAGGATGGGAAGGTTGAGGAGGGGGGTTGAGGATGGGGGTTGAGGATGGGGGTTGAGGTTGAGGATGGGGTTGAGGATGGGGGGGTTGAGGAGGGGACTAAGGATGGGGGGTTGAGGAGGGAGGATGAGAATGGGGGGATTGAGGAGGGAGGTTGAGGGCGTTGAGGAGGGAGGATGAGGAGGAAGGATGAGGAGGGAGGTTGAGGATGAGGAGGGAGGTTGAGGAGGGAGGTTGAGGAGGGGGGTTGAGGAGGGAGGTTGAGGATGAGGAGGGAGGTTGAGGACGAGGAGGGGGGTTGAGGTTGAGGAGGGGGGTTGAGGTTGAGGAGGGGGGTTGAGGTTGAGGAGGGGGGTTGAGGTTGAGGAGGGGGTTGAGGTTGAGGAGGGGGTTGAGGTTGAGGAGGGGGTTGAGGTTGAGGAGGGAGGATGAGGAGGGAGGTTGAGGAGGGAGGTTGAGGATGAGGAGGGAGGTTGTGGATGAGGAGGGAGGTTGAGGATGAGGAGGGAGGTTGAGGATGAGGAGGGAGGTTGAGGATGAGGAGGGGGGTTGAGAATGAGGAGGGGGGTTGAGAATGAGGAGGGAGGTTGAGAATGAGGAGGGGGGTTGGGGAGGGTAATAAGGGAGGGGGGAAGAGACACAGGGAAGGGAGAGGGGGAAGAGACACAGGGAAGGGAGAGGATTGGAGAAGAGACACGGGAGAGAAAGGGGGGACACAGAGGGCACAATAGGGACACAGGGGGCAGCACATTTCCCGCCCTCGGCTTATACTCGAGTCACTCATTTTACCCAGTATTTTGTGGTAAAATAGGTGCCTCGGCTTATACTCGGGTATATACGGTAATAAAATATTTTTAAAAATTTGAGGGTTGTACTCACTTTTGTAAAATACTGTATATATATATATATATATATATATATATATATATATATATATATATATATATATATATATAAAACATTATTAGACAGGCACAAGGACTGATCTATACTACTAATATGGGATTTTTTAAACGTAGTTTGTGTTCAAATTAGGAGTCAAAAAGTAGATTTTATGTTCCCTAATTTGGGAATTGATCTGTGTTTCTGATCACCACCTAGCATGAGTCTCTTTCTCTCAAGAACCATTCCTCGGTTATATTTGAGGGTCACTATCAGGTGTCTTCTTGGAGTCTTCTTGGATTCTCCGTCAAACTATTAGATCTTCCACAACACTGCTAATAAAGTTTTAATTGTCATTATTACACCGACGACAATTTGAATAATAACCTGATTATCATTTCAACGGTCTCCCTCAATGTTTCAGGCACTTTGCTGGGATGGGGGCTGATAAGCATACGTTCGTATATAGTAGTGGGGGTAATCCCTATCTTTTTAAGATATTTTTTAATGAACAAAAATATTTTTCCCTCCCCTCTCTAGATCTCCTCAATCTTCCCTGCTCCGCTCCCTCTTTCCTCCTCCCCTTGATTCTCCTCAGATCCCTTCCTCCTCCACCTACTCCCTCTCTTTCCTCTCCCCCCCCCCCCCCCCCCTCCAACGTAACCCTCTTCTGGAGTCCTTGGGGGCATCGGAGCATACATTGATGTCAGTGGGGACCAGGAACTGGCTGAACTTTTCTCTGCCTTGGGGAGAGGGTGGTGCGCAGTGTAGGGAAGCAATACAGGGGTACACTCGAAGAGGGGAGGGGGATCATGGGGAGAGGGAGGAAGTCAAAGGGAGAGAGAGTGGCTGCTAAGGGAGAGAAGGGGATCAAGAGGAGAGGGGGGATAATGATAGAGAGGGATCAAGGGAGGAGAGGGGGATCAAGAAAGGAAAGAGAGGGATCAAAGTGTGAGAGCTGGTCTGGTGTTTGTGGTGGGTTGCAGGGACCGAAGAGATGCGCTTGGTTGCGAGACCCGATTGAAACTACTATAACCCGTGATGGTAAGTGCGCTAGATTTGATCTATTTACACCCCAGATGCACAGCAATATGTTGCAAATGCTTTTGGCCTCCTGGGTCAGAAAAATGTCCTGAACCCCTGGCGCTGAAAGGACAGTGTAAACGATTTTCATGTTAAATCGATTTTAGTTCATCATTAGTTGACATTAAAAATACATGCCATACAGTTGAAAAAACCTGGTAAGTTATGATTAGCCCTGTAGATTTATTGGTTAATAATTATTACCGGTGCATCAGGATTTAATTAACATAATTAATCAAAGGAGAGAAAGGAGAACATAATTCCTTATTTGTGATGCATTCAATATCCTGGGAGTAATGTATAGTAGTTAAAACTTAACTTTTATTAAGACTACTAAAATATTTCTATAGTTAAGTGCAAATACCAAGCGAAGGCGCTCCATGCCAGCAACTGCGACCCTCGCAAACTTCACGTCGAAACGCAAACAACACGACACACCAATTACAAAACTCACAAACTTTACCTTGCAACGCAAACAACATACGACACACGTTAACACACATTACGACTTCGCAACACTCGGATGCAATACATACACACAGCACATACATAAAAAACTTACCTACAGCAACAGGGAGCATCCAGGACCTCAAAAAAGCAACTTACACCTTGATTTCACTCAAAATAAAAGAGTTTACACACTAAAAAATTTGCTAAGTGACAGAAAAAATCGCCGCCGAACAAAACGAAAACGAGGCTACACACGCAAACACCATACGAGACACACGTTAGCACACATTACGACCTCGCAAAAATCGAACATAAAAACATTAAAAACACAATAAATACACACAACACACACATAAAAAGCTTACCTACAGCAAGAGGAACCATCCAGGACCTCAAAAAAGCAACTTACACCTTCATTTAAATCAAAATAAAAGAGTTTAGACACCAAGAAATTCGCTAAGCGAGAGAAAAAATGGCCGACAAACAAAACAAAAACGAGGCTACAACATTTTAAACATGGAAAACACCACAACACACTCGCAAAACACCACAAGAAACTTGCAAAACACCACAAAAGACCTACGGATAATCCGCGAAGACGCATACCACACATTACCCGCCATTTTACGCCAATGCAGAAGTACACCACTACGCTAACGGTTTCGTCTCGCGCACGCACAGTATTACACTGCACACATTCACCACGCTTACACAGCAGCTCCACACCACTAATGCTGCAGCAACAACAAAACACATTGACAGCTCTTCAACACAATGCTTCAAAATAGGTAAAGTATATTAATTTATTAATGTATTATATATTTCATTATTACACACCAAACAGCATTAGCTCACTTACAATTTTATTGACCGTCATTTTTTGACAGGCAAGTCGCTAGTATATATATATACTAGCGACTTGCCCATCAAAAAATTATGGCAATAAAATGAGAATACAGAGAATGCTGTTTTGCACCCAGTGCGAGTGTCTTCCCCACTGACATGATGATATTTTTTTAATTATTCTTTTTGTAAATTTCTTTTTTTGTTTTGTTTATTGTTATTACCTGTATTTTTCCGTGTGTTATTTCATTTGTATGAAAAAGGACAACAATTATTTGAATAATTAGTCAATATATTTATTGTTATAACATGCAACTTATATCTTTATTCAACTCAGGGACCATACTTTTGTGAAATAGTAAAATGTTTAATTGTTACGTATACATGAATATTTGAAGAAAGTGTAAACTTATTTTGAAACAATTTATAACTTTTTTTGCAATATTGAATCCAGAGGAAGCCAAACAGTACAAACCCAAGTGAAACTTAGCCAATTGTTACAAATTGGGAAAAACAATTATTTCCTTCCTGACCCCAGATCTTACTCCCTTGACCAATACTTTCTTATACATTAGAAGTCCAAAAGAAATGCAATAATTCCCCTACTGACATCCCCTAAAACCCCTAAATCCATACGTTGAAACCGATAACTAAATACAATTCTAGTGCTTAGTAGATTCAATGGTACCCATACAGGTTGTAATATGAATGTTAGTCTGTGTGAACTGAGTAATGCACAGGGCATTTAGTCTGTCTGTGCCTCACCTATGTTTACACAGTGTTGTTTTCATTTCTGAACCCGTTTGTTGCGTTTTGCCACCCTGTTTGGGAAGCACCGGGTAATGGTTTTAATATTTTTATTAAATGTACAACATCTTCTAAGATACAATATTTACAGTACAAACAGTAACATCCTTTAGTAACCGCTAAACTTGAAATGTATGAAAATGGCACATATAGTTGTTGTGGTGCAAATCGAGTTTCACTTTTCCACTGCTTAATAAGTGATGCTCACTTCCAAACGTTAATTTGTTGTACAAATTGGACATTTAGTTGTCTCTGGTCAAATAGTGGTTACTCTAAAAAGAGTCCAACAGACTTTCAAGTTTGTCAATGTTAATTTTAAATTTCTTGTTTGCCTTTTTCTTATTTATTTTCCTTTTGTTGTTGAACTTACAACACCTCATAATAAACTATATTTTTAGTGAAAACTCTCCCATCATTTAACAACTTACCCTGACTTTCGTTTTTTTCCACTAAAACATTAATGTTTTTCAGATTTTTGCAGCGGGAAAATGCCACATGTCCATGGGCAAATACTCTTTCCTCTAAAAAGATTCCAACGGACTTAAAAATTTGTCCTTGTGATTTATTTATTTAATTATTTTTTTGCTAATGGTCATAGCAAATGCCATGATGATGGGAAATTGTTTCCTTTGAAGGACAAAAGGCAAACCACTGTCACTTGGAGTCAAATCAATTCTTGGTATAAAAACTCGTTCACCTTTATGGGTACCATTCAGAATTTCTGCATGTATGAAATTATCTCTTAAATCCTGTACACTTAATCTGGTCCCATTACAAAGTCCTTTCTTTGGGTTCATATTTCTCAGTAACATGACAATTGCCCCTATTTTTAGCTGTAAAATAGGGGTGGCATTCCAGATGGTGTTAATGAATTGATAAATCCAGTGTAAAGTTGGCCTCACTGTCTTTGTCATCAGCCAGAACAGAATCAGCACTGTAATAATTTTTCTGTGTTGCATTTATTAATTTCAATATTTCATTATTCAGATGCAATGCATCTTTATTTTTGGATGTTAATATTACTTTTTGTGCAAGGTCTGATTCTTCATTGTGAATTATTCCATGTTGGAATATAGCTGATATTAGTGAATTTTTACAAATCACTTCCTGTGTTTTTTCCACAGTATCTTCAGGTAAATTACTTATGACCTATGTTTTTCCTTCGCCAATGTTAATTAACCGTTCATCTAATTCATTTTTTTCTAATTTAAAATGTGTAAATATATTCCATAGTGGACTTGCCTTTATTCATGTTTCCAGAATCTCTCTCCGATTTCCATGGACAACAGCAGGTAATATGTTTCTAAAATCTCCACCTAACAACATCACCTTTCCCCCAAAAGGCAAATCTGTAGCCATGACTTCACACAACAAACAATCAATACATTGCAGGGCATGGCACAACCTCATTGTTGCTTCATCTATGATAATTAATTTCATTTTTTGTAATTTTTTAGCTTGCAATGATTTCATTTGAATATCTGACACTGATGTTTCCAAAATGGGAACTGGAAGTTTAAATCCACTATGTACAGTTCTCCCTCCTTCTAACAATAGTGCTGCAATTCCAGTTGTTGCAAAGGCCAGAGCTATTTCACCTTTAGCTCGAATGCAACTCATCAGTAAATTATATAGATACGTTTTCCCTGAGCCTCCAGGTCCATCCAGATATAAATACTGTAATGCTCTGTGAGCATGTCATCATCTATTGCATTTTTTATGGTGTTAAATACTTCTAACTGCTATGTATTTAAAGTTGCTATTTTTTCCTCTTACATAGTTACATAGTTACATAGGGCCTCATTCTATTATCAGCCGTAAATCATCCATAAAGCTGCGATTCCTTGCGGGGCTCCCGTTACCTTGCAATTCAATTATACGGCGCCGCAAGGCTATCCCCTTACAGCCGGCCATATATCTTGCAACCGGCCGTAAGCTCAGAAATCTTAAAATGCAAAAATAAATTCAAGACGGCACTGTAAAGCTCTGTAAATGCTAGGGATCATAATGGGGGACATGAGGATTAATAGCAACCCCCTCTCAAGCTTGCTCATCAGCCCAAATCAGAGATTACATTAACTGTTTATTTTCCGGCCGCAGCGTGGGCGGGTCTGAGGTGCTCCAAGTCCTCTGGACTTTTTATATGGATATGTGACATAAATTAAAAAAATGTTGTGCTATTAATGCTAACACCTACAATCACTTTATATTCTCCTCAGAGTGCAGGATGGCTTTATTATGGCTTTAAAATGTGCTTAATTGTGTGTCTGCGGGACCTTTTTGCTGCAAGTAAGCTGCGGCTCGGTTTTAGCCTTGCAGAGAGGGTTCCCGGAGCAATTGAATAGCAACCAGGATTTTCTTGCGGCCGAATCTCTTACGGCCGTTTAAGATCAAAGGCTTTCCTTTGGCGCGTGCAGCCGCAAGGGATAGCAAGGCGTCGGCCGCAAGCCTGCCGGAATCCCGGAATAGGCAAATAGCTTGCGGCCGGTCCTTGCGGCCCCGCATCTCCTACGGCCGTTAATAGAATGAGGCCCATAGTATTTAAGGTTGGAAAAATACTTTCAGTCCATCAAGTTCAACCTTTTAAGATCTCCTCTGATCTGCAATATGCGGATTAACTATTAATTTATTAGTTGTTAATTAATTAATAATCAATTATTTAATGTTTTTTTTATTTATTTATTATTATTAATTAGTCCAGAGGAAGGCAAATAGAAAAAAAAATACACAAGCGAGACTTAGCCAATTGTCTCAAGGGGAAATGTAAAAAATTTGGATCATTACTGTCTCTCTAATTATCCATGATAACCCTAAATACCCTTTTTAATTAGAAATAAATCTAGTCCCCTTTTAAAGTTATCTATCGAATCCGCTGTCACCACCTCCTCTGGTAGAGAATTCCACAGATTAACCACCCTTACTGTGAAGAACCCTTTTCTTTCTTTGAGGTGGAATCTTTTTACTTCTAACCTCAAGGGATGTCCTCTTGTCAGTTGAAAACCTCTTGGCACAAAAAGCTCCCTCGACAAATCTTTATACTGACCCTGGATGTATTTATATAAGGTAATCATATCTCCTCTTAGACGCCTTTTTTCTAGAGAAAATAAGTTTAATTTGGTTAGTCTTTCTTCATAACTTAGCCCCTCCATTCCCCTTATTAGTTTTGTTGCGCTTCTCTGTACCTTTTCCAGCTCTAAAATGTCCTTTTTATGAAGTGGTGCCCAAAATTGTACTCCCTATTCCAAATGAGGGCGTACTAGAGATTTGTATAGTGGCAGAATTATATTTGCTTCCCTGGCTTCTATACCCTTCTTAATACATGCTAATATTTTATTTGCCTTTGCAGCTGCTGCTTGGCTTTGAGCACTGTTACCTTTTTGGTTGTCCACAAGCACTCCCAAATCCCTTTCAATATCTGATACACCTAGATTTGCTCCATTAAGATTATAAATTGCATGGCTATTTTTCCTTCCCAGATGTATAACCTTACATTTATTCGTATTAAATCTCATCTGCCATTTAGATGCCCATTCCTCAATTTGATGTAAATCCCCTTGGAGGGAAAGCACATCATTTTCTGATTTAATTACCTTGAACAACTTTGTGTCATCAGCGAAAATGGAGACCCCACACTCCAATCCTACCTCTAAGTCATTAATAAATATGTTAAAAAGGAGAGGACCTAATACTGAACCCTGAGAAACCCCACTTACCACATTAGTCCAATCGGAGTATGTTCCATTTACAACAACCCTTTGCTTCCTGTCTTTTAGCCAGCTCTCAATCCATGAGCAGATATTTACTGCAATTCCTGTATCCCTTAGTTTGCCCAATAGTCTCCCATGTGGCACTGTATCAAAAGCCTTTGCAAAATCCAAAAAGACTACATCCACTGAGTTGCCTTGATCCAGGTTCCTACTAACCTCCTACTAACCTCCTCATAGAAACTAATTAGATTTGTTTGACATGACCTATCCTTCATAAACCCATGTTGACTCCTACTTATAATCCTGTTCAAATAGACATATTCTTGGATATTATCCCTTATTAACCCTTCTAAAAGATTCCCCACTACAGAAGTGAGGCTCACTGGTCTATAATTCCCCAGATTTGCTCTTGCTCCCTTTTTAAATATAGGTATCACATCAGCTTTTCTCCAGTCATCTGGTAGAGACCCTGTGTTGAGTGAATCTTGAAAAATTAAATATAATGGTTTGGCTATTACAGAACCCAGTTCCCTTAGTACCCTTGGATGTATTCCATTAGGAACCGGGGCTTTATTAACATTTATTTTTTCCAACCTCTTTTGGATTACTTCCTGTGTTAACCAATTATTTGGCAAAGGTAGTGTAGCCCCATTATGTTGCAGTGTCCCAACCACTGGTACCTCCCTTGTGTATACCGAAGAAAATAACCTATTTAGCTCATCTGCCTTTTCCTGGTCACTAATTTTCAGACAGCCTGTTTCACATTCTAATGTTCCTATAGCTTCCTTCCTCGCCTTCTTCCCATTAATATACTTAAAAAATATTTTAGGGTTAGTCTTACTCTCTTTTGCAATTAATTTTTCATTTTCTATTTTAGCCAGTCTAATCGCGCTTTTGCAAGCCTTGTTGATTTCCTTGTATTCCCGTAAAGCAGTCTCTGTCCCCTCTTGTTTGTATAATTTAAATGCCTGTTTTTTACTCCGTATCTTGATCTTTAAATCATTGTTAAGCCACATGGGTTGTGATTTACTCCTTTTACTTTTATTCCCACACGGTATATGCCAATGTGTATGTATATTTAGTAAGGATTTAAATGTTGTCCATTTATATTCAGTGTTTTTACCTATCAGTTCTCTGTCCCAGTCTATACTTTGTATTGCTGCCCTTAGACCGTTAAAATCTGCCCTTTTAAAATTAAGAGTTTTTGTTGGCCCCTTAAAATGTTGTTTTTTTAATTCAATCTCAAATGAGACTGTGTTGTGATCACTGTTTCCCAAAGGTTGCCCTATTTCAACATTTGATACAATATCAATATTATTTGTAATGAGTAAATCTAAGATAGCTTCATTTCTAGTAGGCTCCTGTATAACCTGGGCCAGATAATGATCCCTGAGTGTACTCAAGAACCTGCTCCCCTTAGCTGAACTGCTGGTCTCATTTATCCAGTTTATTTCAGGGTAATTAAAATCTCCCATTATTAGAACTTGCCCGTGCTTAGCTGCATTTCCAATCTGTAACAATAATTGTATTTCCTCACTTTCAGCTATATTTGGGGGTTTATAGCATACTCCTACTAATATTCATTGGGAATTGGCTGCTCCGCTATTTAACTCTACCCACAAACATTCAACTTTATCACTAGGTCCACCATAAATATCTTCTCTGACTATAGCCTTAAATTCAGGCTTAACATACAGACAAATCCCTCCTCCTCGTTTACCATTGCCTCTATCTTTCCTAAATAGGTTATAACCATCCAGATTAACAGTCCAGTCATGAGATTCATCCCACCACGTTTTGGTAATGCCTATTAAATCCCATTTTTCATTAATTGCTAATAATTCTAACTCTCCCATTTTTCCTGGCAAGCTTCTGGCATTAGCAAGCATACACCTTATGTTATGAGTCTGTAGTTCTGAAGTGCCTGCCACTGAAATTTAATTACTTAGTACTACCTCCCTATTGACTATACTACTTAGTGCACTCTGCAGTTTATCAGCCTTTACTTGTAAGGTAAATCCACTTGTTGTTTCACATCAGCATTATAGTCTTCAAAGTGTATTTCATCGATCATTCCTGGATCTGGCAGATTCAAATTTGCACAATTTAAACCATGACAAAGAAAGACTACTTGAATTTCCATTAATGCTTTTAATTCAGCTATGGACTCATTGTAATGTTTCAAGAAGTATTCACAAATATTAACTTTAAATGTTTCCCACAAAGCTAATGCATCTGGTACATTACAAAATATGCAAATTAATGCAAACTGTTCTCTTATCTGCTTTGGCATTTGACATAGTGATGCTTCTTGTAGACATCTCTCTCATTCAGTATCATCTGTAAGGAAGTTTCGATGTTGCACAGCTAATTGAAAGGTATCATAAACTATGTAATTCACCGTGCACCAGGAACATTTAAAAGAAGTAATCTTAAATCTGAAATGTTCAATGTCTCTTGGACTAACCGTATAAATTATTGGGATAATTTTATTTCCACTTCTTTTTCTTTGTCGTCATTGATGAAAACATAGTGATATGGAATCTTAATGCATAAAAATTGTCTTCCCTCAATGTCCTGTGAATTTAATTTAAACCATAATTTAAACCTGAAGTTCAGCACTAATCAGTGAATCCTTTCTCTCTGCTGTATTTAATTTATCTTTTTCTTGCAGTATAAAATGTAGGTGTGCATGTGGAAGTCCTTTTTTTTTAAGTTCAATGGAATAAACAAAATCCAGACATTTAGCACAAATGTGTGCAATGGTTATGTCCTGAATTAATACATTGAGTTTTATTTTAAATACTCTTGCCACTAAATCTAGTTGATCCAAAGCACTTAGTCCCTGTTTCAACTATCTCTGGCCATTGTGGGTTACATGTAAATGTAATGAATAAATCTGGTTTTCCAAATTTAGTTACAATAGCCATTGCATCATTGTATCTTTCTCGCATATTGTGAGGAGATCCTTGGAAAGAAGATAGCAAAATGATTGCTCTGGCAGCTGGAAGTTCTGTTTGTAGCTAATTCAGTGACATAATCCATCAGTCCACAATATTGTTCTACCCTAAGTTTATTTTGTTGAAATGTGATAACATTTAGATTATTTGCTTCTACCTATAGATATGAATCAATGATCCATTGTTGTGTGAGTTTGCCGCCACATAAAATGGGATTAAAGACATCACGAATAGCAGTTTGTGCCACTTTGTATTCCAGCATGTTTTTATTGTTTTTGACACAAACTTTACTATTTGGGTAACTTTGCATTTGTAATTTTGGTTGCCATCCTGGTTCACCGATTGGGGAAAAAAATTAATATGTCATGGGATCCAAGTTAGTACTTAATATATTTATATTTTTGAAAGGTTGGTCTGGATTTCTTGGATATATTCTAATATCCCATTCAAATGGTGGTTCACCATCGTAATTTTGAAACACCATGGCAACCTCATTTGATGTTGGTAAATTATAACGTGTTTGATCCGCATGGCAATCTCTTTTAAGAACCATATTTACACTTGGTATTGAGCATGTGAATGTTGTTCTCTTTCTACTTCAGCTAATTTTTTGTATGCTTGAGTATATGGTTAGTTCTCCATAATCTTATCAAGCTCTTTAAAAACAGTGGATAAACATTTTTGATATTCAGGAAGTGTCATACGTTGTTGAACTGCTTCCATTGTATCTAGGTCATATAACTGTGCAAATTTCCTTTGCTCTCCTGCTTGTGGGTATAAATGTGAAGTGTGGTGATAAATTTGGCCTTGTACTTTAAAACAGTAAGGACCATGTCACCCATAGAAGCAAATGAAATGGCACTGTTATAAGACCTGATGTTTTGTTTGAAATTTGTATAATTTGGAAATGTTACATCAGTCATATTTTTTAAATATTGTTGAAATGTGTGTCTTTCTGGCAGTCTTACCTTTCGTTTTTGACAGCAACTAATAAACTCCCCATCTCTTGGCCTTTATTTCTTAAAATGATAAACCCCACAAAATTGACAAACCACATCATGAGTCTATCGTGAGCACATATATTACTACTATTTTCTATATTCACTTGACTCTCATTTTCCAATGTTTGACATGTATCATGTGTTTTACTTTTTCTTTTCTTTGTAGCTCCTTCGCACTCATTTTGTGCTTTTACAGTCATTGATCTTTTGTTGGCAAGTCTCCGGCGAGTGACAGTGTTTTTCTCTTAACCCTTTTGAAGTCTCCGGCGAGTGTTCATTTCTCCATCTTTGCTTTAGTTCCCTTGCCTTTTGTTTTTGGGCTTGTTTTTGTTGTTCTGTGTTGTCCGTAATTATAATCTGTAATTGTAATTAGACATTATTATTTTTTGGATTTCTAATTTCGTGTTTTGTTATATAGCAAACAAACAATTGCAGACATGGCATTTTTGCAATTTTCTTTTGTTTACCTGTATCTGCATTTTTTGGCGTGTAATTCACGTTTCAGTACATGTGTATTTTTGCAGACAATTTATTTTATCTTAAAGTATTATCTTAAACATCTATTGCGCCTATTACCGGCTCCTTTGTATTATTTTTATCAATTAATTTATGAATAAACATTTTTATTTTATGTATTTAGGTTAATTGTCCTAATTACAAAACCTAAAGAGTAAAACATTAATTCATCAATGAGGTCATTATAAAATGAATTAATGAATTAACACAGCAATGGTAAAATTAACTCCTAATACTCCACATGAATTCTTGAACTTCTCATTTGTGTAATCTATATACCGTATTTTTCGCCCTATAAGACGCACCGGCAGATAAGACGCACCTAGTTTTTAAAGGAGGAAAACAAGAAAAAAAAAATCTGAATCAAACACAAATACACTTTACACACAGATACACACCTACATTACACACAAATATATATATATATATATATATAGATACACATACATACATATACATACACACATAAATATACATACACATACATGCACACATACACACACATACACATACATACACACACATACATACACACACACACACACACACACATACACATACATATCCATATACTGCAGCATTTGGGAGCATTTGGGAGCCCTTGACCCTCCCTGACCCTCCTGATCCTCCCTGACCCTCCTGATCCTCCCTGACCGTCCTGATCCTCCCTGACCCCCCTGATCCTCACCTTTCTTCTGATCTCTGCCATCTTGATCTCACCCCAGCGCTTCCTACCAGCACTCCTCGTGTACTGCAGCGTTGCGTGTGTGACGTCACTAGGACGCACCGGCCGACGCGATGCTGGTAGGAAGCGCTGGGGTGAGATCAAGAGGACAGAGGCAGTTTGAAAAGGTATATTCGCCGTATAAGACGCACCAACTTTCCTCCCCCAGTTTTGGGGAAGAAAAAGTGCGTCTTATACGGCGAAAAATACGGTAATTCTTTAAAAGTTGTATTCATTATACCTGTGATGTAGTGTAGTAATTGCAGGTTAAATGCTTCAGACCGCAAACTGTGTCTTCTTCCACGTCGAGTGTTAAGTCAGCTGCAAATTGAAAAATTAGACAAAAAAGCTGTTTCAATTTTTTTTTACGAATATCCTGCTATATTTTTTCAGTTTGAACATTTTCCACAATTAATAAATTACAAATTATTTTTATTTTTGGTATTATGTTTAATTCTCATCAATCTTAAAACATTTTTATCACTGTATTTATTAATTAATATATTTTTTTAAGTCATGTATTATGTTTAATTTTAATCAAGGCAAAACGTAAAGAGCTAATCCTGTATTCATAAATAAGGGCAACATGCAATATAAAATTTGATATACCTTTCAATCTTGAAATAATTGCAGTTTAAATGCAGCAGAGCTCACACTCTCTGTTCATCCAGGTGTAGTGCTCTCAGAGAGCTGCAAACTGTAAAATGACATGAAAAGCATTTAGAATTATTATTTAAAAATATAGTGCATACATGGCAAACTTAAAGAACTAAACATCTATTACAGCAGTCCTTAAATGCTGTCCACCTAAAATATCCTAATTAACAAAATATAATTTCATTTGTATTAATTTATAGAAGAAATTAATTAATAAATCAACCTTCTATATTTATTTTTCATATATGCAAAATCTAAACAGCTAAGCATCTATTTGTAAATGCAAGCAGTATAAAATATATACATTTTCATTTTCAATTTTTTTTTTATTATTAATAATTCAACTTAAAGAGCTAAACATCTATTACAGAAGTCCTTAAATTACGTCCTGCTAAAATGTCCTAATTAACCAAATGTAATTTAATTTGTATTCATTTATAGAATAAATAAATTAATAAATAAACCTAATATATTTAATTTTCATATATGACAAACCTAAACAGCTTAGCATCTTTTCGTAAATAAGAGCATTATAAAATGTAACAACTTTCCTTTTTCCATTTTTTTTTAAAATATTTTTTTATTAAGAGTATCAAGGTAATACAATAATACACATGTTTCAACGATAAAACAAAAATGATATAGACAATGTCCTTGAAAAATATAAACATACAAATAAATAACCTTTTAACTTCAATTATCGACTTTTTGCTTTCTCTCTCTTTTTTTTTTGTTTTTTTGTTATATGAATTCAGATTACTTACATATAAAAATACAGGTTATTGAACTTGTAACCTAAAAACAAAGGAAAAGACACGCCTAGGGTAAAGGGAAGGGGGGGGGAAGGAAGAACAGGAGAAGAGAGGGACATGGAAAATCAGGATCCACACCCTGATTGTCCTAAGAATTAGAGAACTCTGTAGCTTTACCATCTGATCTTAAGGATCCAGGTGTCCCAGCATGAAGCCCATTTCTTGTATGATTGATTCAGGTCAGCTGAGATAACGCTCATATCATATATGAACTTAAGCTTACGTAAAACTTCACTATATGTGGGTATTCCCGATTTCCAGGCTTTAGCTAGCGTAACTCGAGTTGCCAAAAACACTTGGTGTGACAAAAGTTGAGCCTGGTTACTAAGGCCCTCTATGGGTAGACCTAAAAGAGCTTCTTCCGGTTTTTGGGGAATCCTGCAATCCCAGAGTTTCTCCAAGATATCATATGTCCCCAGCCAGATGTGGGCAATCCTAGGGCAATCCCACAGGACATGTTTAGGAGTACCTAAATCAGTACACCCCCTAAAACAATTACCTTCCAAAGAAGGATTGGAAAGCTTCAACCTAGCCGGTGTTAGGTACCACCTCAAAATAGTCTTGTGTGAATTTTCCCTCAATATTACGTTCAATGAGGAGCCTGCCGCCTGTTTATGTATTTTATTCCATTGAGCCTCGTTTAAGTCAATGGCAAGTTCCGACTCCCAAGATTGTTGATGATGTAATTTAGGTGGTGTGGTCTGGTCTGTTAGGTAGTTATAAATAATAGAGATATTCCGTCTGCCAGTCGGATTCTCAAGGCAACATTTCTCAAATGGAGTAGTCCTGGCAGCGGCATTACATTTGACTACTTTGGAGATATTGACATGTATCTGGGACAAATTAAGCCATTCCCTTAATGGTAAATGGCGTTCTTCACTAAATGCTGTAATAGACCACTGTCTATTACCCCTCAACAGATCAGCCACCACAGTAAATTTATTGTTTATCCACCACTTAAATTGCGAGAGTCTATCAATTGGTGCCGTTCTTTGGTATACCCACAATGGGGCTAACCATGAGCTTGTTTCAACCAGTGGGATTCTCTTGTTTGTCTGGGTCAGAACTGCCAGAGACTGGACCATGCAGTTAGTAAAGGAGGCATTCCCCAACTTAGAATGTAAGCTAAGCCAAATAACCTGTTTAATGTGGAGGCCACTTTGTTCAAAGATATTTGTTTCTATTTCTACCCATATTGGCACTTGTTCTTTACCAAACCATTTAGTGATTTGGGCTAATCTAGTGGCTTTACAATATTTCAATAGGTCTGGGAGGGCCAGCCCTCCTCTGGCCTTTGAAGCCTTCATGGCCGTCTTATTTATTCTAGGTCTTTTACAGTCCCAAATGAAGCAAGAGATTGCCCCCTGAATAGCCAAGATATCCTTGGAATGGTACGGAAGAGATACAGGAGCTTGGGCAAAATATTCATTTTTATAGCGTGAATCCTTCCTAACCACGAAATTTTGTATGAGGACCACGTATTTAAATCCATAATTCATTTTTTAATGAAGTTTGCTGAGTACGTTAGGCCAGATTGTCTGGGGATAAAAAACCCTAGATATTTAATGCGGTTTTGGACCCACCAAAAGGAGAAGTTTCCTGATAATTGGGCTTTCAACTGCTCTGGTAAAGAGACATTTAGCGCTTCACTCTTACTCAAATTATTTTAAAGCCAGAGATCCTACCAAAAAGTTCAAGAGCACTTTTTCCATTTTTTTTAATAACTAATAAATAAATTAATTAATATACTTTACCTATGTGTCTGTAATATTTAGCAATCAATATTCTAAAGAGCTAACAATCTTTTTTGGATTTACCATAAGCAGTAAATGACACCATTCATCACCTGAGGAAAAAGTGTGAGAAATGTGCAAACTGTGCAGTATATATAGCCTGCGTGCGCGAACCAAAACCATTATTTTTGGCGGGAAAACCGTAATTTTACATTCGTTATGTTGTTATTTGCAAGTTACTGTGTTGTGCACGCTAAAATGGTGTTAATTGTCTATGTATTACGTGCCTTGCAAGCAATTTACATGCTTCGTAATCGTATATATTTATTAAGTCGGACGTGGCTGGCATTGTTCCGTGCTTCGGCCTCGTTTTCATCCTGTTTGACAATTTTTTCTTGTTTTTTCCGGCTGCCAAATATACCTCAAATTAACTTGCAACCTCACTCACAGGCTCCCTGTCTCTCCACTTGTGCCTTGTGTGAGTGTGTAAGGTATTGTTTTAAGTATTTGGCATTTTTTGGTGGTCTTCGGAGATTCGGTTGTTAAAGTCGTAAAGTATTGTGTGCCGTAAAGTATTGCGTGCCTCGTCCTGAGTCCCACTGACTCTCAGTCCCTGCAATGAGCAATGAGTCCCTACAAAGAGAGACAGCACAGGGAGAGACAGCACAGAGAGAGATAGTACAGACAATGGATCATAACATTTTATACCGTCATTTATGACGCAGAGTATTGAATACCAGAATGATCACTCCTTCCAAAACCTGAAAATACTATACATATATTTTTATGGAACTATAGTAGTCCTTCAATAAAGGCTGATACCACACTTATGCTTGGAGTTATTTTGAAGCTGGCCTAGAACCTAGATCTCCCATCTACTGTGGCGTCTAGATTAAAAAAACACTCCCCTTAAAAGACTAATGCTGTTACATTTTTTTCAATTTTTGTTTTTTTAAAATAACTAAACATGCTAATGGGCCAAAAAATAAATAAGAGAAGACACAGACAGATATTTTTAAACTTTTATGTGCAGTTAGTCTTTACTGCATTGCTCCATTTTGTTGCTGCTTGTTACCTTCTCAAGTGGGCGTATCCTTCTATACTAATAAACTTTCCTAAAGTTCTTTTGAGAGCGCTGGCATATGTAACTGTCACATTTCAATTCTGCAGACAGGCACTTCCTGTCTATTCAAAGTTTCCAACCAAAGTTGATCCACTGAAGCCAAAACAGTAGATTCCACAGCAGCACAATTGCAGATATCTATAATAAATTAGAGGTTACATTACTTGTTTTTACTTTCTAAAAAAAGTTTGCAGATTTTTAAGTTCTTCAAAGTAGTACATTTTAAAATTAATCCTTATACTGCTCACCCCATCAGCTATGTGGGACTTGCTTCACTCTGCAGGTTATGAAAGGGCCAAAAAAATCACAAACGAATGGCAATACTCTCTGGTTGTTACAACCAAAACATGTCAGCTCTATCCTTTGGTTTCTACAGACCTTCTAAGCCCAAAAGGGAGTACAAAATGATTTAGAGGGAGCTTGAAACATATGGTCTCTTCAGGACCAGAGACATTGTCTCTATACGTTCAATATATGTTTCAGTACAGCTGAACTACAGATAAGACTCAAGGCAGAAAATAAAATCTGTGAGTGCTTTTAAAAGCTAACATTGTACCACGTTAAAACATGTATAAAATAGTGCCTTAAAGGGGATTTTTTTTCCACCTATTCTACTTGATTTTGGCTACTCTATATAATGGTGTAGAGCAGCCCAAGGGAGGAATTTTGCATTGCTTTTATATAATACGCACAACATCACTTTAGATTTAAAGGGATCTTAAAGGGCAAATTAAAGTATTTTTCTGCATCTGAAAGAGAGCACTACATAATGTTTAACAATGTGTTTCTTTTTTTTTAAATGAAGCTCCTGGTGCAGAATATACTGCTTTGAATCTATAACTGTATTTGGGGGTTTGTCCCTGTTAGCCAATGTGTAGCTGTATGAGGCATACACGTCTGCCAATGAGATCTAGAGTTGTACACACTCATTGCTCACACAGAGGTATTTCATGTGGCATTTCCTGATAGTTTCCAATATGTTTAAACAAGTTTTATCAAATATTTTTTCAAGAAAAAATATAATTTTATAATGTTTAAAACATGTTCTCGTAAATGCATGATTAATGATTCCCAACATTTGGTCCTACGACTGGTGTACAAGTCCCTCATATCTTTTCTACCAGTACACAGAGACAGGGAGCATAGCAATTTAAACATACCACTACCATAAGTCACAGTTATAGATTATTGAGGAACTTATTTTGATGACAGCTCTGATGGGGGGGGGGGGGGATCTTGAAGTAAAGTGTTAGGGTGTTGGGGTTGTCATGGCATTAATGACAGCTGAAATGTGAACATTAGCTTTCTGCATGGGACTAAGTGCTGTTTGGCTCATGAACTCCGAGGAATGGGAGCAGAACATTATCTTAACATTATAGATAACAAAGAAAATATGTATGGGGGGGGGGGGGAGGGGGGAGAAGCGCACACCTCTTGATCCTGTAATATCATCAGATTTATTCATACAATAATAATAAAACATAAGCAAAACAAACTCGCATTTAGTAACCTCATCCAAATAAGGTATGTATGTCGGTCCAAAGTGAGTCCATGTGTATAGTTCCAAAGATAAGATGTTCTCCTGGGCTGGGTCCTCGTGTCTGAACGCAGCTGTTATCCAGATGTTAGCACGGTGAACCTAACTGGCAACTTAAAACACCACAGGACTTCCCTTCAAGATTCTCCCTCATCAAAGCTGTCATTGTAGTTGTCTTCATTTAAAATGTGCTCTATTCAAATCAGTGCAAAAACTAAATGAAAATGTAATATCCCAGATGAAGTAGCACCCTGAATCTCAGAGACACTCCCCTTGATTAATTGAAGATAACCAGACGGTCTAGTGAACAAAAAGGTTTGAGTCACTATTATAAATACCTTTTTAGTTTACTGTAATTGAAAAAGTAAATATTTTTTTTTAAAGAAACCCTTGGCAGGTAACTTAGAAGGGAGTAGAGGGTTAATTAGTGATTAAGACTGTGGGTGTAGTAACTGTGAGAGATGGAAGTGATAGTGCAGAAACCTACACTATAAAGTAACACAAATCATAAGTAGGTAGGTGTGTTGAGTTCAGAGTCTGAAGAGAAGGGTGTGTAGTGTGAGACTCTAGGTCTTGAGGTAATAAAACTAAGGTAAATAGAACTGGGAAGTTGTCATGTGGTGAGTGCTTCTGCTTAGCTAGATGTTATGAGGCCCAGTGCCACTGGCTGAGCTCCTCCAGAAGTGTCTGTTTCAGTCCTGATGGTGAATGTTGAGACAGAAACAGCAAGAAGCAGGCTCAGTAAAGAAAATGCATAGAAAATTGAACAATGAAATGTTTGTGTTTATATTTCACTATCTGAAAACATTATCAAGTGTAGTTGTTCAATCTATTTTTATAAAAGTTATGGACCTTTAAGTGATTTTGATGTGAATCTCACCTGACATTATTTTCCATATCTTAATGCCAGTCTTTTAGAAAAGAATGTGCTGCTCCTTGTCTCTCAGAAGGATGTGTATTTGGGTCACGTAGGTGCCACATTTCTCATTTTGTTTCAGTGCTCTCTGTCCTTATTCCTCAATGCAGATATTGTTTTAGTTTTCAACGGCTGTAAATTCCACAGTTTATAGTCATTTCAGCTCAGGACCCTGTGAGTCAACTCCTTTCCACATCTGCATAATAACAGGCAGTGAAAAATAACCTTTTAAAGTAATACTGGGTACAAAATATGCAGATTTAAAGGCACAGTCCTTGCAATTTCTAGAGGACATTGCTAACTCAAAACTGTACAAATAACCAGTTGCTTAACGTTCTTCCTTCTTACTACAAGATGATTTTGTACTATATGTGGAGTAATTATTTATATTAGCTGTATCTTTGATTTAGTGTTTTTAACATTTATTAGTTTTTAGGACCCCTGTTGCTTGGAAAGAACTTCAGATGCTTGAGAAATACATAACAACTAACAGCATTAGCATCTGTGCAAGCCATGAGCATAATTTTTTTTTAGAAAAACTGTATGTGCCTGGGGGTGTCTATGCTGAGTGTCTGCAATAATCAATGCTGATCTGGAGCACTGACATTTCTTATCTTTTCTGAAGTGGGAGTGGGTATTTGCTGTTAGAAGCTTTTAGCATTTGACACCTTCCTTGACACATGCTCAGAATAAGGCAGTCAGTCTTAAACTTACAATTTGTTCAGGCCTTGCATTGCCCCAAATCCTTTATGCCTAACAAGTGTTACTCATGTCAGCTTCTATGCATCTAAACACAAGTTGCTTTTATATGGAAGAGTTCACTTATAGAAATTTAAATGTAAGGGTAGAAGTTTAGCATTTGCCTTTTATTGCTACAAGACCCACATACGTTAGGCACTGTGAGATGCTGAGGAATAAAGAACATGAATGTAACTATTAATGCTTAGAATTCAGCTGCAGTCCGATTGGCTCCTGAGCTAGGTCAGCCCCCTGACCTTAGTGTCAGTGAAAAAAATAAATAAAATTAAGATGGCATCCTCCTTTCTCCACAAACTAGGCAAGTTTTATTACTTTTACATATATAATTAATCTTTTCTAAGAGTGATCTCTAATCATCACATATAATAGTTGTCAAACTGCGAGTTGTCGTCGTTGCCGTTGAGGCACGAGCTCGCAAAAAATACGACTTTAACAGCCGAACCACCGAACTGGAAAAGACGGCGAACACACACAAATATGCCTCAAATTCACTTACACACACAGCACAGGGGGAGAACCAGGGAGCCTGTGAATGAGGTTGCATGGTTAATTTGAGGCATAATTTGCCTTTTTTAACGATCGAAAATAACTTAAGCGGGAACAAAAATGGCGGACGAAAACTCTGAAACAAGATGAAAATGAGGCTCAGCAAGGCCAGGCACCCAGAATTTCGAAAATACATGACGCAAAAGACAGTAACACACCAACAAGGCCAGGCACGCGGGACACAGAAGAACAACGCCAGGCATGCAGGACTTAGAAAATACACAACGGCAAAGACAGTAATACTTACACCAACGACGCCAGGCACGCAGAACTTAGAAAATACACAACGGAAAAGACAGTAACACACACCAACAACACAGGCACGCGGGACTTAGAAAATACACAACGGAAAAGACAGTAACACTTACACCAACAACGCCAGACGGGACTTAGAAAATAAAACCAACGCCAGTCAGCGCGCTCCACACAAAGATTCAGCAGAGACACTGAGGATAAAGACACAGGGAAGGGACAGGGGGAGATGCTGGAAAGACAAACATGGCAAGTGGCAAGTTGCCGAGGCCTGTAATGAGTGGTGAAGTAAATGGGAGGAGAGGCTCGCAATGAGCGCCAAGGCACTCACTGCGAACCACGCGATGAGCACCAAAGGCGCTCAGCGCGGGACTTGCGATGAGCGCCAAAGGTCCTCAGAGGGGGCAGAACATCGTATTGTGTGGAAAACAGCATTGCCAGGCTTCAAATTGTATTGCCGTTATTTTTGATGGGCAAGTTGCTAGTCACATATATAGTTCTCAGCAGCGCGGGGCTTGATAAAATCTGTTTGTAACTCTACGTTAAAACTGCGGCTCCTTGCGCTGGTGGAGATGAGCGTCATCCCTACGACCCCGTACGACTTTGGCAGGGAGCGGCAAAGGTGCTCACTGCGCTGGTGGAGATGAGCGCACTTTTAAAAAAACGGCTGAAAAAATTACGTCCCGTAACACTTTGAAAAGGAAACCGTCACTTAGAGAAAATAAAATACGACCCACAAAAAATACGAACTTAACGGCCGAACCGCGCAAATTCAAAGACACGAAAAACACAACAAATAAAAAAAAAAAACATACCAAAAATATCACACACAGCACGGGTGGGACAGCCAGGACATCTAGGAGTGAGGTTGCACGCAAATTTAAGTCCAATTTGCAGAGTTTCGCCAATCGAAAATTGCCTAAGCAAGAGAAAAAATGGGAGCGGAAAAAAAACCAAAACAAGGCTACATGAACCCCAAACACCACCAGGCACATACAACTTTTAGCCAGGAATGTACGAGGTCCAAAATACATTATTAGGAAGGACGCAAAATGCTCCAGACCCGCGTAACACATACACACTCGCCACCATTTTACTACACTAACTTGAAACTAATAACATTACCATTCTAAAATACAGCATTACACAACTAAACAAATGGTTTAGCTTCGCGCACACAGCCTATTTACACTGCACACTTGCCACATTGCTGACACTTTCTCCTCAGATCACCAACAGTCCAAATGTAAATTGTATGCTGCAGAAAAACAACGGCAATTGTTAGCTCTACAGCATTTTGATTCCTGGATATATTCATTACAAATAGGTAAACTATATTTATTTATTATTTAATTAATTAATTAATTAATTAGTTATTATAAAAAAATATATTTATACAAAAAAAAAACAGAGCAGAGGAGAGAATTTTCTTGCCGTCATTTTTTGATGGGCAAGTCGCTAGTATAAAATAAATGTCATTATAGGTGGAACTTCTGCATTTAAGATTATCCCTGAAAATTATTTATTCTAATTCTAATGTCTTAAAACAAAGTACAAGTTCAAAACAAATTAAAACTGCTTGTTTTTGATTTGGTAAACTGGTCCCTTTATTTTGAAGGGCCCGTAGGCCACCCCAGGGGGGTTGGCAGGAGGGGCCTCTTGACCGGGCTGGACTGGGTATGGGTAGGAGGTGGCTAGCTGGGGGAGGTGAAGTCATTTCTAGGATTTTGGAGCCATTACCGCCATTATGCCCCCAGCTAGGCATGTGCTAAGATAGGTCCCTCTGTCTCCCCTGTTTTCCTTTCTTTCTTTTCCTTTATCCCTTCCTTTCTTTTCCCTTCCTTTATTTTCCCTTCTCCTTCCTTTCATTTGCTTTGCTCCCTTTTTCTTTCCCTCTCCCCTTTCTCCCATTCACTTCCCTCCCCTCCTGCACCGTCACCTGCTGTGCTGTCCTGTCCTGCAGCGTGCAGCGTGTCCTGCACCGTCGTCTGGCTGTGGCGTGGAGGCTGCTGGGGCATGGCTGGCAGCTGCACAGGGAATCCGGTGGTCGCGACCGCAGGGAGACTGTACGGCTCAGCAACTTATTAGGGGGAGCTCACACCCTGGCAACTCCCAGGGGCAATTTAGCTTTCACCCCTTAGGCCCGGCTCTTGGCGTTTACGGCCATTGGCTGTTATGTCTACTTTTTAAAAATCATCGGCCTAGGAGGGGGTTAATCCCCTCTTACCTATATATTTGGCCATCAGGACTGCATGAGTATATCAGTAGGAATATAAATAATATAGTCCTATCATGGTGTAGAGTATATTTAGTATCATGCATGGTTAGTATTATAAGAAAATGCATTAGGGGTTCGTCCCATGGGCAACACTTTTAAGGTACCCGTGAGCCCTGGGGAAACATTAGGTCCACTGTAGTAGTATCTGGCAACCACTTTAGTATTTTTGCCATAATACCCCGTGTTTCAGGAAGTTGGGGCCTGTAGTGTATTCTATTGGGGCCCGTAGTGACTCTATTGTATGGCACACTATCAGACGCAGGCGGGTATTATACATCCTTTTAAGCCTGTACCGGGAGTGGTTCAAAATTCGCTCCCTCATGGTCGCAGTTTAATGCAATGCAGTGGCGGTGCCGTTGGGTCAGTTAAGGTGGGGGGCTACTAGTATATTACATATAGCCGCCATTATTTACTGATATAGGCACCTTACCATGGATAGGTAAAAAAAAATTGGGGTCCTAACGCAATACCCCAGGAGTCTGTTTCTTTTCATTAGTGACAGTCGGTCCTGTACGCCTGCTGCCTGAGCAAGCAAGCCTAGTAGGTACCATGGTGGCAACATGCAGTTAGTTTTTCAGATAAGGCTTAGAAGCCCTATATTCCCATGCCTAGGTTGGTATTAAACCTCATTAAACTTGTCCTGTAGCTGCATCATGTGACTGACTGTGGGTTTCTAATTTGTCCTTGTTTAGAGCTAATGTAGTATTTATGCCGATTGACGGGCGAGTGTGTATCCATCTAGTTATCCCGTAGTTACGGGTTTTGCGGAGCCCTGTATAAGTGTTTCCTTCGCTAAGAATGGCATTTATTTCAAAGTATTATGGGTTTTAATTCTGATTCTATTGGTTTGTATCCTGTATTAAGGTATATGCATAAGGCCTTGTAGCTTATATTCTTGCCCATGTGAGGTTTACTAGATGTATTAACTCTTTTAGTTCCGGGATCGGTATATCCTGAAGTATATCCACGTATGTTTGCTTTTTCGGCCAATTTAATAGCCATAAGCATTGTGGGCTACATTTAGGGTTACGTTTTTTCGCCTCAAGGGAAGTTATGTGGCTGCCTGTTTTTTCAGCCTCGATCGGAGTCTGTTGAGCCTTCCCATTCTCAGCTCCGGTTTATAATTTGAGGACTGAGGAGTGTATACGGGTTATTATGAAAGTGTTTTGGTGTATTTTTAACAACGGCACCACAGAAGCGCTTTTTAGTAGCTTGCATTTTCAACCTTACCGCCCTTGGGGAGTTGCCTGGTGTATGGGGCCATGAGCCTATATATTTAGGTCGTGTTACCAGGCAATGTCAAAAGGGTAGTCATGGTGGCAGGGAGGCCTTAGGAGTTGTAGGGCAAATTTCTCCCGTTGTGCTCTTCTGGATGACGGTGCACTAGTCTTGGGTTTGGGGTGCTATTGCTTTATCATTATACTGTTCCCATCTTATTGTCTTGGGGCTGTTTACAATAAGAGTCCTGAAGGTGGGCCTAATGTGGTGTGTTGACAATACCAAGAGGTAGCAGAGTTGTTTGCTTTGGGTATTATAGGAGTAGGTGTGCTAGGCTACCAATGTATATGCAGACAAGCGTTTTTATATGTAATTTTGTCTCTGTGGTTCTCTGCACAGTCTTGTTTACCCTAGTTATTGCCTTGTAGTGATGGCTCATATGTTGGTAGGCTTTGTACTGCTGTTAGCGGGTTCCCGAATACAGTGGTGGTTTGGCTAGTATGGGTCTGCTTTTGCCCGGCTGCAAAGGGTCAGGCCTAGTGGTATCCTATCTTGTGTTAGTCCGGGTATGTCGGATTAATCCTCAGTGGTTGGAATAAGTACGGGTATTCATTGGTTGGTCAATTTTATTCTTCTCTTTGCACTATTAGGTGGCGTCTCAGATAATGGAAGACTTGAGAAGTCGGCTGTGTATTGTCTTAGGTGGTATCACTCCTTCAGCCCCTTCTGTTGTATTAATGTTTATGAGTCAGGGTTGTATTATAAGCTATGGTATGGTGTATCGTAGGTATCGTACCGTTCAGGACTACGTGGTCGGGCACGCTGTGCTCAGTACCGATAATGGAGCATATAGTGCAAAAGACACGCAGGTACCAGGTTGCAGGTCAGAATGGTTGACTGTCCTTTTGTTGTGCACACCTCAGGCTGCTGGCCAGAGTGCGAGGACGGCAAGTAGGTATGGCAAAGGGACGGCAGGTGAGTAGCCTTTTTCTGAGGGCCGGAAATGCCACTGTTCTGGAAGGAGTTCTGTCATAAGTGTGAAGCCTTGCAGGCTGTGCAGCCATCTCTCCTTCCCGCTGATTTGCCGGTAGCGAGAGATTGGTTGGTATACAGCCAAGGTGTGGCGGCCACAGGGGCCTGGTTTTGGGATCCAAAAGGGGATCTTGTTACCATAAGGCTGGTTTGCATGGTCCATGTGACTGAATACTACGGGTATGGAAAGAGGTCTGTAAAAAATCGGAAAGCCTTGCGGTTCCCGCTGGTCGTATGGTAACAAGAGGTTGGTTGGTAAGCAGACAAGGTATGTCGACCTCAGATGACTGGTCTGGCGATCCAAGGTGATCATTTGACCGCAACGGTCCAAGATGGAGCAGGTGGGTGAAAAGAGGTAGTTACAATGGGACAAGCAAGCTGTTTCCTCCCCCTTCGTGAATTACGGCTCTCTTCGGACAAATCGTGTAGTTGGTTTTTCTATGATTACGATCTACAGAGCTGGAAACTGCAAGCAGCGATTGGGCGTATTCCGCATTGGAACTTGGTACCCACTCACTTGGGCAGATGCAACCACCGTAACAGCCCTACAGGCTTGTGGGAGAATGTGGTTTGGAGAATTGCAATGTCGTGTGTGGTAAAATCATGGCCCACAGCTGGGCGTTGCCCCAGTTTGGAGGAGGTACAATAAGTGTCCCTGTAGTGCGTAACGTCGGTCGGAGGAGCGGGTAGCAAGTGGCACTTCCTGCTTCCTTGGTATTGACCCAAGTGATTGTAACGATCCTGGTAATGCACCCGGCCAGCAACGGGTTTATCAAAGGCCAAAAGGATCAGGTATGGACGTAGCTGCCTTATACGTCAATTTACATGATTGATCTGGGTAAGAAAGCACTTGAATTCGAGTTCAGCACTGCTTGGGCTTAACTTCATGAGCAGATATGGAGCTCGGAGTGCTGGTGTTTTAAGGGGGTATGCGGCTGGTCATGGCGTTTTTTGGGGGAGTCTTAAGTGCAAAAGGTATTCTGCGGTTTCTCCGTGGCGGGTGGTGAGGGGAATCGCTGGGACAGTGGTAAAATGGGTGAGATCCTACCCTACCGTGGTAGGTGTTCCAACACGGTAGGCCCTGGACGAGGCTGTAGGGCGTACTGTCTCTGGCCAGGCTGGTCATGGCTTTTTTGGGGGGAGTCTTAAGTGCAAAAGTTATTCTGCGGTTTCTCTGTGGTGGGTGGTGAGGGGAGTCGATGGGACAGTGGTAAAATGGGTGAGATCCTACCCTACGATGGTAGGTGTTCCAACACGGTAGGCCCTGGACAAGGCTGTAGGGCGTACTGTCTCTTGCCAGGCTCCTCCCCTCACGTGGTTATGTTTATTTATTTATTGTTATGGTTAATACGTCATTTTGTGTTTACCAATAAGCGCTATGGCCAGTTATCCTCCTAAGAAGTGATCTGTGTCTAATCATTATATTTAATAGAGGATTGTGTATAAACCCCTTATGTGCGCATACCAACTGGGCCTTACTTAGGTCATTTTATGTCAGTTGGCAGTGTTTAAAAACTGATCATTCTCCCTCTACAAATCTCTTAACATGCTTTTGTAAGGGTGTGCCCAACACATAGTGCAGACTAAATATGCTTACGGCAGAGCATTCTTTTTTTCCAGTTTTAAGCAATTAGAAATGTTATTGAGTACGGAATATTTTGTTATTAAAACCCTTAAATTGCCTCTGCAATGCTCCTCCATGGGATCAGAAAAAGCAGCTTAAGAAGTAGAGCAGTTAAGTGTACCAAAGCAAAAGTAAAGATATTTTAGTTATTGTAACATTTCAGTAATTGTGCAAAGAAACCAGGTTCTGATACTAGCTAGACCTTCACCCCTTGGGTGGCAGCTGTTGTTCAGTCTGAATTAGGGCAGCACAGATATATACACTCTTCCAATGTTATTATATGGAGAAATCCTCACACTGTAGCACAGCAATTGGAGAGAAACGCTAGTGAGAAACTTCTCATCTTATTTGATAAAGCCACTAATAACAGACTTAAAAATTATAGGTAGTTTCAGTTTTTGCAATTTGCAGGAGGTAGTTCTGCAGGAACATTTTCAAGTTTTTATAGGGATATACGTATATTGAGCCGAATAAAGGCAGGGGCACGTTCCATATTCCTATTAGTTCATGTTGAATTTTTGGATATTTTTGGATGTTTTCTGTCTTATCATTTGACCCATGAAAATGGGAGTAGTATACAGCTGTATCGTTCATCAGCAATTAATTTTGACAGGTGGCCCCGCCCCTTTCGTCATCATGCCCCGCCCCTCCTCCCTAACCACGCCTCTTGCGTCATATTGTGACTCCGCCTACTGCGCATTCACTCACCCCCACCCAAAGCACCCCCATAGTCCTGAACCCCCATATTTATAGGGTTGAAATCAATTATAGAAATGTTTAATAAAATATAAATAATAGGCTACATTATTTACTGTAGCCTAACTAAATGTTTAATATAGAAATGCTTAATAAAGGTTTCACATTATGCATTGTGAACTCATTAATAGATTAAAAACACAATCTACATTATGTACTGTAGACCGGTTATAGAAAACAGACGATAAACACATTAGGTGCGATTAATAACTTTTTTTATTTAAAAGCAAAAAAAAAAAAGATATAATGATGAGAGTACACGTTACAACATTTTTAACAGCACAGGTACAAAAAAAAAAAATATATACATATATATACACATATACAAAAGATAATAAAAAATATATACAAAACATTTATAAACTCAGCCACTGAGCCGGTTGAAAAAGTGTCTGTGTTTTTTTCCGAGGTAACAGTGATCCGTAAGGCGATGATTGCCGGGCGTACGGGTTTGTACGCAAACTGAACTCTTTCCGTTGTTGTGATAAACCTGGGGATAGGGTGCCAAATCCACTAAGTTGTATTTTTAAGCGTTCATACATTTCACGGTTTATAGAATTTCCAACAACTGTTGATGGTATGTTTAATTCGGCCATAGCCTTTAAAAAATCGCCCCAGCCCGGTGGTGTTTTATGCACTGTAACCTTATGGCTTTGTGTTACGCCGCGTACTAAATCTAGTATGTTAGAACCAGGCACCAACTGGTCTTTGTAAATAAACTCGCCTTTCATGTTCCAAGATGTTATGTTCTTGGAGTGTAACATTTTAGTTAAAAGTAGTTCAGCGTTTCTCTTAAAACGGTCATTTACATTACCAAGAACTTCACGAATTATACCATCACCTTTTTCAGAAGAATCCTGCTCCTGTGGACTTTCTGTATTAAATGAACCAACCTGAGGTGTTAAAAGCTTTAGAGAGATATTTTCACCAGTATTCTGTTTAACATACACCAAATATTTTTGCAGCACAGATGTGTATTTCTTTATCTTTACATCCTCTGGCAAATTTGGATTCTGCAGTATCTCAGCAATTTCTACATCCAGTCTATTTGTTACAGCTTTGCGTATGTCAGTATCAGGCGTCTGTGTGGGTCTTAAACGGTCTAAATCTTGTTTTGGAACCAGGTACATTTTCTCTGCATACTCCATTAGCGATTGGTCAATAGACCTGTCAGTAAAGGTATAGCGAAGCCTAGAAGAGACCCTATAAATCCTCCCGATTGCTTCACCAGGGCCTTCTTTTTACCAATGGAGTATTTTTTATTACTTAGTGTTTTAATAAGACGGCGCCACTTTTTAAACACTCCTTTCTGCCGCGGTGTTAAAGGTAATCTGCCCTTAAGAACATTCAGGGCTATATCACATATAGCAGCAATTAAATCATTAGATGAACCACACAAAATAGCTTTTCTATGACCTGGTTTTGCATTCTTTAATGCTTTTAAAAGGTCCCAATTGCGCTTCAGACGGTCAGACATGTTTACTGATGACCGGCGTGAAAGAGAATGAGATGTAAGTTAAAGTGTACGCTTTTTAGAATATGTCTTTTTAAAGATGTATACAGCAGGCATGTCGGGGGGAAAAATACCTGTTCTTAGACGATACTCATCGGGTGTTGTAGATCTTAAATCTACTAATAAATAACCATAAGGCTGCCGTGTAGCATCTTCAAATACTTCTAGAAAAAATTGTGATTTACCTGGGTACATCTGTCTTGCTAAAGTGCTGATTTGTAATTTATCTCTAGGATTTTTGAAAAGTACCATATATTTAGTATTTAAATTAATTGTTCGACTCTTTTTACCCTGGCAAAACACATTCTGTACAAGGTACATGATGCTCAGGTTCCTGTGATGCACATATTTGGTGAATGCTTTTTCAATTTCAGAATTCTGGCTCGCGGCTTCCATCAAGTCATCAATAACCGCCAGATTAATTTTATCAGTTGGAAACAGTTCATCATCCACAAAAGTATCTGGCAATCCTTCTATAAATCTGATGTGTGGAAAAAAGTTTGTCAATTCATCATACATTTTTTGCCAGCAAGCATAAAACCATACAACATTATCAGGCTTATGTGACAAGTGTGTTTCAGAGTGTTGTAATAATTGCTTAACAAAATAGCTTTTTCCTGAGCTGGATGGTCCTGCTAATATACAGGAGAAAGGATGCTGTAGTCGTGTGTCCATGGTATGTCCTGATCAATAACCAAATGGTAACGTCGTAAAATCGTCTGCTAACAGCCGTTTTGTGTATACACACTTCTGGGTCTTTCTCAAAGGACGCGTCTCTATCTGCCACAACTTCTTATTCCTCACAATGCCCGGTTGTTCTACGACAACCTTTTTTTGTGTTTCTATATTAGGGTTTAACGGGTAATCCAAAACCATGTCCTTTAAACTTTCAAAGTTAATGAGCTGCGTGTTAGCAGCGTTCAGGGTTATACCTTTTACTTTTAAGCATGTTTTACCGTTAGACAATTTGTACCCATAAGTCTTGGGGCCTGCAGAAACAAATTCTGTAATATGTGTCTCCTCGGGTAGCTCGCTAGTCAGCTCACCTAGATAATCACCAAGAGGCGGATTGTTGTCACCAGCTCTGCTGACAAAGATTACAGAATCAGTATCATGATAGAGACAGCGCTCTTTAAGTACGTCCATAAGTCTGTACAATTCAAGTCTGGCGTAAGCCGTAGTAAAACAGGCTATAAAAATATTGACATTCTTGTTCACAGTATAGCGCTCTTTAGCGTACTTCCAACTAAGCATCGCTGTTTCATCATCTATGAAGTCTAAAGCAGACACTTCATAGTACGGTAAAAAAGCATACTTGAACAACTCATCAGGATCAGTAACAATGGCTGTGTTTGGTAAATTACACCTTTGGCCGAATTTGCCCCACAAAGAATTTAGAAATAATTTTGAAATTTGCCTTTTTGCAGGGTTAATTTCTATTTGATTGGGTCGTAACTGCACGCCTTCTTTTTCAGCGTAATCACGTATATACTGTTGTTTTTTTTCATCATCTGTACACCAACTGGGATAACCTGAAGCCTCCTGTTTACCCCTAAGGTGTAGTTTTATGTAGGGTTCAAACAAATTTGAAGTGTATTTGTCGAAATGCCAAACTTCATAAATTTTAGAAACCTTATAACCCTTTTCAACGGCTAACTGAATTTCCATAGTGCACCATGTACCTGTCAGAGCACGCTCTTCATCACTATGGTAGCACTGTGTCTCCTGATTGGTTGTGGCACATTTGAGACACAGTGTAAACATGAGTTTACCGTTTAATTTTAAAGGCAGTACAGGGAAGAACAAAGCTCTTGGTGGATAAACCTTTACTTTGGCAATGCCAAAGTAGCCGTTTATATCCCTGAAGTTTTCATAAACGATTTTTGGATGTCCTACAGGGTATGTCTTGGTCTTGTTGACAAATGGGTATAAACTAGTAAAGTCGTAGTAGTGAATGGTTTCACCAGGTGCCGCTTTGTGGTACAATTTAATAGCATTTGTGCGACCGCCATAAAGAGCGTCTCTAGGATCCATGGGCTGTGGGAACTGATTTTTATGAAGAAAGGCCTTTAGCTCTTCATCTGAGTTTAACATGTTTAACCAGTCATGTTCCCAAAGCTCACGAACATCATAGCCCAATTTTAGCAAAAAATTTTTTTTGATTGTAGACTTGTAATACAATTGGCCATATGTTGATTTTGTGACATTGTTTGAATCATGCTCATTGTAACAAATAGGGCAACCGTGGTAAAAACATCCCTGAAATTCAAAAGCCGTATGTACACCATTTACCAGTGCATAACCGTCCAGATAGTAGTCACCGACTTTCTTTTCACCACCTCTCAAAGCGTGTTGTATGTTTATGTCCTCTTTGTGTGCTATGTACATCAACCATTGTATGGCGGGTGTAGAGTAACGTTTTTGTGTTTTGTGATAACTATCACAAGGTACAATGGCTATAGTGTTTTTTGGTAAGAAGTTGTATCTGAACATAGCCATACACACCGAGGCTAATGTGGTGAGCTGAAATGGATCGATAAACACGACAGTCGCTACCATATTACCATCTGCATTACGCTTAAGTCTCTTTTTTAGTGTCAGTTCTTTAACATTGTTACTAAAGCGCTTACAAGCCTCCCTCAAAATTTCAACATCTTGCTGGCAATAGGTTTTAAGGGCGGTTTGAAAGTCAAATATTTGAAACTTATTCTCCTCATACCAGTTCATGAATTCATTTTTCTCGTCAGGCATCATGTAATCAACGCCGTAAAAATCTATAGTCGGTAGTGGTCCTACATAGTTCTGATTTTGAACTGTATTGAAAAAATGTGGAAAATGGCCCTTAGCACCGGCAAAACCCATGGCTTTTGGCAATTTACTGAGTTTCATGGGAAGAAAATTTAGAGAGTCTATAAACCTGATCTCAAGATCGTCGACGGTGACACAGAGTAATTTACCACCCTGGGCCAACAGACTTATTTTTAACTTCTCTTTAATCAATTGTCGGACCACAAAATAAGAGTCATAACGACCAGCATTGTGGGCTATGAATGTGTAAGTTACAAATTTAGTTTTTATGAAACAGTCTACAAAATTTTGTAGACAATTAACACCCTGAAATTCCCATGACTTTTCCCCATCTAAGGACATAGCGTAAATATAATTAGGTATGTGTACGCCTGTTTCCTGCATGCATTCAAAGTCATAAATGATGTATTTTGATGGTATTTCTGGTGGATTGTAAGGGCTCATGTAACAAAGATGTTTGTCAAAATCGTCAATGTGTGCATGGCAAATAGAACATTTTGGCGGGGTGCAGTCATGGTCATCGTCTTTCTTAACATATCTGTAACACTTTTCACAATATTGTTTGGCAACGCACTCTATTTTACCAGACTGTGCTAACATAGAGTGGGTCTTCAAACAATCACTTGAACGGCAAAATACTCTACAACTTCTACACCTGATTATTTCAATCTTAACCTCCACACAATCCCTCCTGTGACAAGCTTTACAGAAATATTTGCAAGTGTGGTCATTCTTGTGATGGTAAACAGAGTGACAATACTGGCAAAAGTAATCTTGACCAATAAAGGCTTTCATATTCTTTATACCGTAATAATGATCATCATGGTGCAGTATAAACAATACTTTGTCTTTACAGGGCTCATCAGCATGAAAGTAACGCCAAGACCCCAGGTTGTGGTAGAGTATTTTAATCGTTACATTTAAGTGTTTTTCAAAAGTCTGAACGTCACTGAAACTAACCATATAGCCGTCAGGTATACAAAGTGTTTTGTGTATTTCTTTGGCCTGCGCAAGTAATACAGCATCACTAGTGTCAGTCTCTTGTAAAAGTGCTAACAGACTGGCGGCAAAGCATAAATAATTGTCATAGTTGTTGAAATTAAAGAGCCACTGTGCTTTTTTATGTATGATTGAGCTATATGTTATGGAGCGTAGTTTTCTACGCCGCACAGCCCCACCTGCTCTGTTTCTGACAATTATGACAACTAATTTTAAAGCTTCACTGCCAAGAAACTCTGTATTGCTTTGTAACAGGCCTGCTATATCATTTAGAAATACTTCAGCATTTATGTCATCCCTGTACCGCCTCACCGAGTATAAAGGATTATTCAGGCCACCACCTTCCAACCGCATTTGTATCAGGTCACCCTGCCTAGCACTCCGTAAAATCTGTTGTAATAGCGTCTGTACCGCATTATGTATAGCCGTTATAGCTTCTGTAAATGATTGAATTTTGTCAAGATTTACAAATCTGAAATGTTCAAAAAACATAACACCACGAAAGTTATCAAAATGTCTTTGGTATCTGGCTATGTGCTCTAAGAACACCGGCTGTTCATCAATGTTATTATCTACATCCGGTACTACAACATTTTCTGCGGGCACAGGTTCTACAATTGGTGCTGGCGGTGGTGACTGGTCTACAGGGGGTAGTGGTAATTCCTGTTGTTGTACATCCAGTATTGGGTTTTGAGTAGCGTTTTGGGAAACACAACTTGTACTAACCATATTAGAGTGTTTCATACTTTTTGTCAATACCTTTAAAGCCTTTTTTACAGCCCTGATTCGGTGTGACACTACAGAACGGCGTCTATGCCCTAAACCCCGTCCAACCATGCCTAGTCATTTTTTTTGTTTGTTTTTACCCTGTTTCTGTAGAAAAGATTGGTACATACTCTCAAAAACCGCTAATCTCCGGTCTGTCTCCGCTAATCTCCGGTCTGTCTCCGCTAATCTCCGGTCTGTCTCCGCTAATCTTCTGTCTGTGTCTAAATTCTCCAGAGCAATTAAGCGATTGTCTGTGTTTAAACAATCATAGGCGTCTAATCTGTTAGCCGTGTCTAAACTTTCTATAGCGTCTAATCTGTCATTTGTCTCGTCTATCCTGTCGTCCAGTTCAGCCTGTCTGTTTAGCAGAACCTGTACGCTGTTGTGCACCAGCTTAACTTCACTTGAAGTTCGTTTAACAGAATTTTGCAGTGAATCTGTGATACCAAAATATCCTGGTCGCTTAGTGTTGATAACTCTATGTTGGTTAATAGCATTTGTAATATTTTGTAGGGGTTCAATGCGTCGTTTTCTGTAGTCTATAATAGGTACATCACATTTTCTTTTGACACTGTAATATTTTTGTGGTGTATCTGTCGGTGTGCCTGATAAGTGTAATGGTTTTTTACTCACATAGGCGTCTATTATTGGCGTCATCAGCGTTGACACATGCGATGTTTCATACGCATTTGGCATCTGCTTGTAGGGGTTACCGCATTTTGTTCTTGATGGTACTGTATGTGGCGCTACAGGGTCCAGATTCTCAAACTCTTGTGCTATAGATCTTGAAGCTGTTGAAAGTAGAACACTTATTAATAACTTAAACGTGTAAAAGGTCTATACATTTGAAGACTACATTATGTATATGCATTCACCTTTAGTTCTGGAGACCGGTCTAAGAGGCGTCTGTGTTTGAACCGCTGCTGTCATGGGGGCACAAGTCCTCGTAACAGCATAACCGGACGTGGAGGGTTGTTCATCGTCGTATGTTATTGTCGTAACTGTGCGTCGCTGTTTAATATTCTTGTTCTTTTGCGGTACTGTGAAATAAATGATATTTGTTATCAAAATATTAAAATAAACTGTTAAACATGACATTCTTATACAGTGTATAAATATATTACCAGTTTTAGAAGATGCTTTTTTACAGGTCTTGTGGTTATCTTGAGCTTTTATCGTGCCTGTAGGTTTTCCGGATTGTGTGTTACAGGCTGATTGTTTTTGAACAGTTTCTGATACGTCAGTCGTAATACCCAAAACTGAAAATGTAATAGAATATAAAAGACATATTTATGAAAACAATAATATACAAAACAGTTACATTTAGCAATACAAAACAATGATACAATTAGCAGATTTTAGACTAACCGGTTAATGGCTGTACAGAAGTCTTGTTATCTTGGTATGCTTCATTTTCTATTATATCCAACAACTCCAAATCGCCGCTATCCATGTAATCACCTATGTATATATGATTATCATATTAGCACATCATTTATTTAATTTTACACATATTTAGTTGTTTGTTATCACAAAAAAACAAAAATACATACTCTGCTGTGTTGTGTTATCTTGTTGTTGTTGCAGCAGTATAAACTCATCAATATATTCCTGGATATCTGTTTTCTAAAAAACAAGATTGGGGATATTGTAACAGTAATTTAAAATACAGAATGTTCTGCTTGTTTAAAAAACACACATTAAGCAGAAAACATAAAGTAATTATCGTTAAAATGATATAGATACATTATTTTTTATCAACTATATATAACTTTACAACAAACATACATAAGGACATAACTGTAAAAATAAAAATAAAATAAATAAATAAATAAAATCTTTAAAAATAACAGCTAGACATGTCAATGCACATTAAACGAACCTACGTTTTTGTTTTTAAATATATTTATGAATACAAACACAAACAGTTATCTTTTTAAAAAATATATTTATGCGTACAAATACACAATCAGTTATCTTTTTAAAAAATATATTTATGCGTACAAATACACAATCAGTTAGCTTTTTAAAAATATATATTTATGCGTACAAATACACAATCAGTTAGCTTTTTAAAAAATATATTTATGCGTACAAATACACAATCAGTTATCTTTTTAAAAAATATATTTATGCGTACAAATACACAATCAGTTAACTTTTTAAAAATATATTTATGGTTACAAAAACACAGTACACATATCACTCGCTTTTAAAATATATATTTCAGAGTAGAAATACACCGTACACATATTGCAAGCTTTTAAAATTATATTTCTGCGTACAAATATACTGTACAAACTCTAAACATTTAAAAATATATTTATGAGTACAAATAGTGATAAACAATTTGTTCTAGCTATAATAACACATACGTTGTTAAACTCATTGAAAAAAAAAGCTATTGTATCATATAAAACATACAAAACAGATTACATTAAATTAACTGAAAGATATACAAGCATACACACACACACGCAACAACATAACTTATATAAAACAATAAAAGAAGAGGCTTACCTTAGTATAACTAGACTCGTTCTCCATGGCTTTAATGTTGCTTTGTGGTGGCGATTCTATGTTTTGTAAAATGTGTTGTGGTCTTGTAAAGCAACCACAACCACTTTTTATTGGCCTGATCTACACCCCTTTTTTTATTTTTATTTTTAAACTGGACATGCCTGGGCAGCTTCTTAATCAACCAGTAACCTTTATGACCTTTAAAGTCTTTTACCACTGATAGACAACCCACAGATGTGGACCCCCACTTTAAACTGGACATGTCTGGGGAATATTCTCAATTAACCAGTAACCTTTATGACCTTTAAAGTCTTTTACCACTGATAGACACCCCACAGATGTGGACCCCCACTTTAAACTGGACATGTCTGGGCATATTTTCAATTAACCAGTAACCTTTATGACCTTTAAAGTCTATTACCACTGATAGACAACCCACAGATGTGGACCCCCACTTTAAACTGGACATGTCTGGGCATATTTTCAATTAACCAGTAACCTTTATGACCTTTAAAGTCTTTTATCACTGATATGATAAACTATTTTATAATGTATTTTATAAATGTATGAAATAAAGAAACATTTTATGAAATAGAAAATAATACGCTTTATTGAAAATATTAATATACACAGTATAGCTATGTTTTTAAAATATAAAAGCGGTATACATATTATTCAATGTAACACATACACAGTTGTTAACTTTGGCGTACTTTCTAATAAATTAGCTACTTTTACACATTTTTACAAGCTATGCATTTCTGTATATTGTCACTATACATATTTCTAATATTCAACTTATGTTTACATTTTCTTACAAAATGTGAAACTAACAAACCATTTCGTTTTAAATCTTTTGAAAAGTGGCTAAGAAATGTATGAAAAGTCATACCCTTAGACATACAGTGAATAAAAAAAATACAGAATTCGCCACACACAATTGAAAAGGTATCTTGTAATTGTCTGTTCTGAAATAGAATATGTTTCACATTTCTTTTTAGAAATTTTAAAATGTCTTTATGAAATACATCATTATCGGGTTGAATTCCGTAAGAGTCAAAGAAATAACCAGTATCCTTTTCATCAATAAAGATGGCTATCCAATGTTCGCCAGGTAGATTGTGCGGATGTGTATTGATGATAAACCCGACGGGTCTTTTTAACAGTTTGTACTTTGGTAATAAATCACAGGGATATACGCCATTAAATATCGGTCCGGCGTATGTATCCCTATTTAAAATACTTAGTATTTGCAATGTATTCATGGCTTTATTCACAGGTAATCATACAGCACGTCTCTCCTTTGGTTGATCTCAATAACATTATCAAATACACTGTATACAAGCATATTAACAGTTCTGTCTAAAGCTCTTGAAAATCGTATTTCAGCTCTGAGATTTCCGCTACGAATCAGTGAGAAATGAGACCCGCACTCTTGATCAGCTGTCAGGTCAAAAGCAAACAGAGTATACCCGCTCACAAATTCTTCTCGATCTATGAGTACTCCTGTATCAGAACTTTGTTTTCCAGCCATTTGTACAAGGGCCATGTATTCTCTGATAGCATTTCCATTTTCAAAGTCTGGTTGAAAAGGTTTTGTTGGTATCTGCTCACCATCCAAATACAATGCTGCAAAATTTACATTGTTGTGTTTGAAGCATAGCGGATTTTTGTCGTATGCTCCTGAAAACGCATCATTGTCTACAAAGCCTATAACAACAAGTTTTGGCAGCTGGCCCAAGAATAGATTTTCCTGGTTGCATACACGGCTACCTGCAGCCACGGAGTAAATTTTAAGGCCTACTCTATCCAGAGCGTATTTTGCATTCCCTGTTAATAGACCCTGTGCGTGACCTATTCGCACCGCCGGTGATATTTGGACTCTTTTCACAAAGAGAGATGCGCTCAGAATTTGTACTTTATAAGGATCTGCTTCAGCAGACATTATACAGAATGTATCCTTATTTCTGGTAAGTTTTATTTTTAGATCTAAACCATTTAACATCAGTTTCTCTTGAAAAAACAAATCAGCATGTAGTTTACCAATCAGTTCTACAGTTTTTCCTCTCGCTGTCATATGGGACCTTTTTGTAAAACCGGCATTGTCACCGTCAAGGCCCCTGTCCTGATGGTGACCGGCTGTGTCTTTATAAAACAGGCCTGCTGTGAACTGTGTAGATAATGCATCAGAATTGTAATTGAGAATCGCTTCAATGTACGCACGGTACGCGTATAGGTTATTGGACTGTGAAATGAGACGATCACCTAATGTCACATCAAGTTGGTTAAACAGCGTACATACAGGGTAGTTGATCAGGCTTACGCGGGCCCCATCGGGCGCTGGTGTATTATCCTGTTTTACAATCTTACAGGTTACGTACAGTAGCGTATTGTTCAAATCAAAATAGTGATCACCGCTTCCTGAAATATAAAATTCTAGTGGCGCGTTCTCAGTAATCGCTGTTAGGGGCTGTACTTCAACATATAGGCATTTTTCTATACTGGTCTGTGTCGGCTGTATTTGGAAAATATCCAGTTCTGACTTGGCACACTCCATGGATCCGCTATGTATGAAGGCCATAATACTCTGTTATATGTTTCTTAGAAGATGTCGTCTGTTGCACGGTTTGTAAACCTCTGTCTCTTTTTTGTGTTGCGCCGGGTCTTTTTGTTTAAATGGTTGGGTGTTCTTGGCGGGTACGCTACTTCACGTTTCCTTTTATTACGCTTATTACTTATATAGACTATACCAGAGCCTTTCTGTTCATCGGTATTCATTTTATTCATGACAGCTGTTGAAACACGGCCCACAACATCCTTTGCTATATTACGAGCTGCTGATTTTACATGCGGTTTAACAATTTCTATACCGCGTCTAAACAAAGGCACCGCCATTCTAAACAGATTCCGAAAGACACCTCCTAGCCCCCGTCCATACATGTGGGGACTACCGTGAAAACCAGGTAATCCATTCCCAGCCTGTGCTCTATAATAATTACTGTATACAAGTGGATCTCCGTAAGCCTTCATAGCGACCATCTTAACCTTTAATACATAGACGTCTTGCGCGGTCTAAAGTGTAACTTGACGATCACCTTCCCGAACTTAAATGACACGTTTTTATTCTGATCATTCTTTATTTCAATAGTCAGAGTGTCAAAATGGTGTTTACACACAGGCATGTAATCCGGTTTTGTGTAACGTTGTGTGACAATTTCATTATTTTTACCCATTATCTCGACTGTTCTCAGTAAGGGTACAAAACTATCCCCCACACGCTGATGTTCAATGATGTCGGTGTAAACAAACATCGTATAGAAACCGGAGTTTATGTCGCAGGGTTGCTTCCCTCTTGGTGATACTTTTGTATCATTGGTATCCATACCTAATATTTTTGTTAATCTGTCACTTGTAATAAGTGAATATTGTGTGGGCTGAATGATGGATACAATCCTGTCTAAAGGATCGTATTTTAATCTTAAATCAATGCCCATCTTTTTTACATCTTCTATTTTGTCTAATCTTAAATCAGCCATAGGTATTCTCACCTTTTCTATCGTATTGTTTATCGCTTTAACCAGTTCTTCCATACTGCCATAAAAGCCGGCTTTCACATACAGTTGTGTGACAACTGAATAATTTTTAAATACAAATATGTTACCATCTGAGTTTTCAAAAGTGTTCCAGGTATGTGGATACTGTATCTCTGTTAGTGCAACTTCCCATTCGCCTTTCAGTGTTATAGGCTTGGCCAGTTTTGTTGTATAACAGGCTATATCATTATCCGGAAAAGTATTGAAAGATGCGTTGCTCGGTAATGTCACATAAAATGCTGATTCCTCCATTCTTAAGAAACTTAAATATTGGTTAACTGTTGACTTTCTATCCAGCTATTAAATTTTTTGGGGTATCCAACCCACTTTACGTAATAATATAATTTACCTCTAACGTTTTTACTTTTCAAAAGCTTCTCAACTCTGTAAACGCGATTATAATCTTGTTTTATTTTCTGAAGCTCTTCAGGGTAAAATGAGCCTTCTATCGGCTCGTCATACAAATCTTTTAGTTGATAAACAGGCTTCACCCCCTTTGTATTTATACCATTCACGATAAATATCTCATCTGTGAAATTCTGTTCATAGCCTTTGCTGAAGATGCCTTTATGTTTTGATATTCTGACGTGGTCCCCTATTTTTAAGGTCGGCTTTAATTTTGTAGTTTTTAAATATACACCATAAATTTTTTTCCAGATCTTTAGTGAATTTTCATGTGTTACCTCAACAGGTTTGCAACAAATAGTTCTGTGGTACGTATTATTATAACTTTTTATAAGATCTTGTAATACGTCTATATATCTAAAGGTATTGAAACGTGTAAAATAACGCCACATTTTTGATTTTAAAGTTCTGTTGAAGCGTTCAATAATTGCCGCTTTGACGCAGTTATTTGCACTAAAATGTTTTACTTTAAACTGTCTGAAAAGTTTTTGGACTGTTGCATTTAAAAATTCGCCCCCTTTGTCGGTCTGAATTTTCAATGGAACACGACCATCTTGAAATATGGTTTTAAAAGCCTTTGCAACAGCCAATCCCGTCTTATTTTGTAAACCGACAGCCCAAGCATACTTAGAGAGGACATCTATCACGGTCAAAATATATTTAATTCCATTATTGTATTTAGAATAGTCTACCAAGGATACAAGGTCCGCTTGAAATTGTGCATCTATATGCGGTACAATAATTTTATTCCTTTTAAAATTATGTCGTACCGGTCTGTGCAGCGTATAAGTATCTTGATCACTTAAAAAATCAGCAACTGTTGTTTTTTTTAAGTTATGTTTTTTTGCTTCATTATACAGATTTTGCAAACCACCAAAAGAGCTGGATTTTTTGGGTGTATAATAACAGTTCTTTAGTATCTCTTGTGAATTAATCCTTATTCTTTGATCCATTATAGGCTATTTCAACGGTGAATGCTCTCTGATTTAAAACACAGCTGTTAAATGCCTCTTGTCACGCTATTAATGTTTCAAACTAATGATCCTGTGTATTGTTTTTTGTCTGTAAAGACATAGGCTGTTAATGAGTACAAACAGTTGTCCTGGCTTTAATCAATCAATGATAAACCGACATAACATCCAGAGAACTTTTTTTTTTTTTTTTTTTTTGCAATGCCCCACCTCCATCGCTGACGCGCTGCTGTGTTTCTTGCAACCACACCCCTAAGAACTCTGTGGACATTCATTTTGGTCTGGATGTTACAGCGTACACACGCTGCTTGTAAGTACAGCTTTTTAAAAAAAAAAGACTATATACTCAAATATTCTTATGTCTTTTAAGTAAAAAATGCCTATCCTTTTGTTAACGCTGTTTTAGCATTTATTCTTTTTACATGTTACATTTATTCACGCATTTTAACATTGTCTCTTTTTTCTAAACTGTATTACAGTTGAATATTTTTTCTATACCTTTTATTTAGTTATTTTTCTGTTTTGCCATAAATACCATACATATAGCACAAAATGCCTGTGGTATCATACATTTTTCTTAAAAATGTCTATCCTTTTGTTAACTCTGTTTTAGCATTTATTCTTTTTACATTGCACATGTATTCACACATTTTAACATTGTCTCTTTTTTCCTAAACATTATTACTGTTGAATATTTTTTCTGTTTTGCCATAAATACCATACATATAGCACAAAATGCATGTGATACCATACATTTTTCTCAATCACAATAATTTTTCTTTTAAATAAAAATTTTACTAGCTATTTTTTATTTTTTTTTATTTATTTTTTTTAAATAAAAAAAGTTATTAATCGCACCTAATGTGTTTATCGTCTGTTTTCTATAACCGGTCTACAGTACATAATGTAGATTGTGTTTTTAATCTATTAATGAGTTCACAATGCATAATGTGAAACCTTTATTAAGCATTTCTATATTAAACATTTAGTTAGGCTACAGTAAATAATGTAGCCTATTATTTATATTTTATTAAACATTTCTATAATTGATTTCAACCCTATAAATATGGGGGTTCAGGACTATGGGGGTGCTTTGGGTGGGGGTGAGTGAATGCGCAGTAGGCGGAGTCACAATATGACGCAAGAGGCGTGGTTAGGGAGGAGGGGCGGGGCATGATGACGAAAGGGGCGGGGCCACCTGTCAAAATTAATTGCTGATGAACGATACAGCTGTATACTACTAATGGGAATACATTGGCCACGGCTGCACCAAAGTGAAAGGAAGAGTCCAATACTGAAATGAATGGAATATTAATGCAAATATAGGGATGTGATGCAATGAGAGGGACAATTAGATACTTAGAATGTCTGGGGCAAATGCAAGTGATTGAAATGAGTGATTAAATGAAACAAAAAAGGACAAAATGAGCCAAGTGTGACTCAATGGCTCAATAAAGCTATTGATACAGTAGTTTTTTCCTTCCACAAATGAATGTTTAGGTCATTCCTTAAAGGACCTCTTTAGATTGGGACAAAACTTCAAATGGTTGTGAACTTTATAACAAATTAACAATATTAAAACAAATCTTTTTATTTACATTTTTTAGTAGACACTGCTTATGCCTGAAGGATGCCATGTTTGTGTCTTCCAACACTTTCTGCTGCCTTGAAGACTGAGTGGATGTGTTCTACTTATTGGCGAAGCTAGGGGGAAGGAGGGGGCTGCCCTAACTTTTAATATTTGGGTCAAGAGAAGCATTACCAGGACTTCTTCCAAAATCCTATGCAGAATGAAGGTCACATCACAAGCAGCAACTAGTCAACACTGGAGGGGTGTTTCTGAATGTGATTCCGTTTATTAGTCACTAAAAACCTGGGAGTAAACAAGACAAATGTAAACATATACAGTGTATATGGGAAGCTGACATCTATATATTTTACTGAATAAATCAGAGTAAATCCAGAGGATTAATACATAAACACTATCCTAGTAGCAACCATGGACAGAACGATTACAATTATAAGTGCAGCATCCACTTGCTGGCATGGTGGTGGCTTTCCAAGACTTTGTTCAATTTGTAGTTAGGGTTTAGGGTTAGAATTGGGGTTTAGGGTTAGCGTTCCACTAAATTACTATGTAAAACGTATCATCTGTCTAAAACCTAACCCTAACAATAAATTCAACAGAGTTTCAGCAAGCCACTGTTGTGTCACCTAGGGTCTACTGTATGCTATTGCTGGTGGGAATGAAACAGGAAAGGTCCCAATACTATTGAGGTGGTTGGCAAACTCAGGGTCTGCCCCAAGTGGCAAAAGCGCTAGCTATGCTACTGGTTCTACTAATGTTAATTATTAAGACTGTTTTTCATAATTCATTGGTGGACTACCCACCCTTCCATAGGCTCAGCAAAGGCAGTTTACAAATATACTTGCTGGCCTTGTTTGCCTTGCTCAGTAACCACTCCTCAAGTCTTAAAAAGGAAGTATAACTATAATGTCAGCTTTCATTCTCTAGCAGAGTCTAAATGAAGATTGTATCTGAGAATACTTCTATTTCCAGGACGTACATTGCTGCTAATGTTGTTAGTTTGGTTCGAATTTCACGAACGTGAAGTTTTTTCTAATTTGCACTGGGAACTCCTTATATATCTTGTTTGTCCCAGGACTATATACCACAGTTATATTAGACTATCTACTTGCCTGTCAAAAATGACGGGAATACAATTTTAAGCCTGGCAATGCTGTTTGCCACCCAATGCGAGCACCGTCGACGCACCTTGGGAGTCCTGGGCTGAGTGCCCTCTCTACCCCTGGGTCTCTTTCCCCTACCTCCCCTATGTCTCTTCTTCCCTCTGCCACCCCTGTGTCTTTTCCCCGCTCCCGTGCGTCGCTTTCCCCGTCCCTCCCCTGTGTCTCTTCCCCCCCTGTGTCTTTCCCCCTCTCCCTCTCCTGTGTATCTTCCCCCTCCCCTGTGTCTCTTTCCCCCTCTCTTCCTCCCCTTTGTCTCTTTCCCCTTCTCCCTCACCTGTGTCTCTTCCCCCCTCCCCTGTGTCTCCCCCTTCCCCTCTCCCTCCCGTGTGTCTCTTCCCCCCTCCCCTGGCTCTTTTACCCCCTCTCCCCTGTGCCTCTTTCCCCCTCGCTCCCCTTTGGTTTTTTTTTACCCCCCTCCCTCCCCTTAGTCTCTTTTTACCCTGCACCCTTCCCTGTGTCTCTTTTTATCACCTCCCTCCCCTGTGTCTCTTTTCACCCCTCTCCCTTCCATGTCCTCCCATGTGTCTCTTCCCCCCCTCTTCCTCCCCCTGTGACTATCCCCCTCTCCCTCGCCTGTGTCTCCTTCCCCCTCCCTCCCCTGTGTCTATTGTCAGCCTGCTCCCCCATATCTCTCTTCCCCCTCCTCTCCCTCATGTGTCTCTTTCCACCCTCTCCCTCCCTGTGTCTCTTCCCACCCTATTTCTCCCTCTCCCTCCCCTGTGTCTCTTCCCCCTATCCCTTCCCTGTGTTCTCTCCCCTCTCTCCCCCTTTCCCTTCTCCTCCTCCTTTTCCCATTATCCTCCTCGTTTTCCCTCCTTCTCCTCCCTCCTTGTCCCTTATCCTCCTCCTTCCCACTTCCCCTCCTCCCTCATCCTACTCCTCCCTTTCCCCCTTCCCCCTCTATCCTTACTATCAGGCATTCAGATCCTGCAGCGCCGGTTTCTGGCTGTGTCGGAGACAGCATATGCTAATGTCATGACGAGAATGTGAATTCACGTCATTAGCATATGCTGGTTCCGACACAGCCAGAAGCCGGCGCTGCAGGGGAGAGAAGAGCAGCAGGGGCTGATCGCCTGGTAGTAAGGAGAGAGGGGAAAGGGGGAAGGAGAAGGATGAGGGGAAGGAGGGAGGAGGAGGATAAAGGGTACCGAGGAGGGAACAAAGTGGGCCTGCTGGCAAGTGGTGCGCTGCTTCGCAAGGCTCGCAAGTGTGACGGCATTACCAACATCGCAAACGTTCCGCAAAGCGGTCTTGGTCCACAACTATATATGTGACTAGCTACTTGTCCGTTAAAAATGACAGGAATAACATTTTAAGCCTGGCAATGCTGTTTGCCACCCAATGTGAGTATCTCTAGTGCTCATCGTGAGCCCCGCACTGAGCACCTTTGGCGCTCATTGCAAGTCTCTCCCTCTGTCTATTTCCTCCCTTGTGTCTCATTTTCTCCCTCCTCTCCCTCCCCTGTGTTTCTTTCCCCCCTGTGTCTTTCCCTCCCTCTCCCCCCTGTGTCTCTTCCCTCCTCTCTCCCCTTTGTCCCTTCACCCCTCCCCTGTGTCTCTCCCCCTCTCCCTCCCCTGTGTCTCTTCCCCCCTGCCCTGTGTCTCTTCCCCACCCTCTCCCTTCCCCTGTCGCTCTCCCCCTCTCCTGTTTCTCCTTCCCCCTCCCTCCCCTGTGTCTTTTTTCAGGCCTCTCCCTCCCATATCTCTCTTTCCCCCCTCTCTTCCCCCTCCCCTGTGTCTCTTTCCCGCTCTCTCTCCCCTGTGTCTATTTCCCAACTCTCTCTCCCTTGTTTCTCTTCCCCCCTCCCCTGTGTCTCTTCCCCCCATTTTCCCCCTTTGCCTCCCCTGTGTCTCTCCCCATTTCCCCCCTCTCACTCCCCTCTCCCCCCCATTTCCCCCCTCTCCCTCCCTTGTCTATTCCCCCTTATTTCCCCCCTCTCTCTCCCCTGTGTAAGGTGAGAGGGGAAAGGGAGATGCAGGGAAGGAGGGAGGAGCAGTATAAGGAGGAAGGAGGGAGGAGACACAGTGGGCCTGCTGGCAAGTCCTGCGTCGATGGCTGCAGTGAGCACTTTTGGCACTCATTGCAGCCTAAGTGCTGTATGGCTGCTTCGCCTCCCATGTGTGACGCCACTGGCTCGCCTGGCTTCACAAGGCTTGCGTTTGCGACCTTGTGGGGGGAATTCAAATAAGCAGAAGGTGTGAAACTTGTGTTTGGCTAAGGGAATGGCCCACTGCTGATTGGGGCAAAACTGTATAATGATGTACCGGAAAAAAAAAGTTTATGCTCTGTTTGAGACATATATGCATGGTGTGTTTCATTTAGAGGGAAGACTTTTATTATTTTTAATAGGCTATAATCACTTTGTACCTCTGCTAATATAATATGATAACAGGATTGAATAACTGGATTGGATCTGCAAGTAGGATTGGTCTCCCTGACCAATATACTGAGCCTGGGATCCTGTGTTCCTGATTTTCCTATTGATGATCCTCGGCACCCAGAGGTCCTCCCCCCTTATGATACTAAGGGTGAATTCCTGTGCTCAAAGGCAGGAGTTTTTGGGAGGTAAAGCAGAGCTCCATTCCCTGGGTTTTGACAGATTCCTATACTCATAAACAAAATATTCAAAAATTCAGATTCCCCCCCACAAAAGTTTTATGTCCATGGCTAACACAGCTGCTAATATTGTTAGTATGGTACATACATACAAAATGTTTCTTCTTGAACTGCAGTAGTCCTTTAAATGAAAGCGACAGGATGCTCTGTGTATGTATGTGTAATATACTGTAAGTGCTGCACATACTAAAATATGGACCGAGAACTGATGTATGAAAAATGATCCTGTATCTCTTAAGATTATACAACTCCACAGGACTGATTGTGGGTTGTGGGGCATAGGTTGCTTTGTTGGTTGTATTAGTATGGGCACTACTGAGCTTCATACTTGTAGTGTCCTACATTTAATATACATTAGACAGGTTGCATGCTCATATTAGACGTAGGTAGTCACCTGTAGTACCCCCAGATTGCGAGTCCATAATATATTCAGGCTATTTTTTGTACTAGCTCAGTAAACTTACTTGTAAAAATACTTGCAAGGCCAAAGCAGCCTTGCAGGTATTTTTCCAGGTTGAATGCAATTGAGGCTTTAGTCCAAAAGAAGATGAACTATGGAAGCCAATATTTCACATTGCACAGATGGAATTTCTCTGCAAAAAAAGAAATGTATGCTGCTGTGGATTCTGTCATTTTGGCTTCAGCAGAACTGAAGTATCTCACAACAGGAATGTTACAGGGCCCTCAACCGGATCCAAGGTATTCTTATTATTTAACAAGGAAACTCCCACCTGACAAAGTAGCAGGCAAGAAAACAAAATGAAAGCTTGCAGCAAATAATTATTGCAATATGTAAAGGCTGTATTTAGCTTTTTGCTTTCTAAAAATGTTTTGCATATAGAAAGATGTGATCACAGTAGTCCTTAAAATCAAACACACACATCGTTGCATATATGGTAGGCTGAAGAGTGATAGAAGCCCTCCACATTCAGAGTACAGTTGATGCACAACACTCTGGGAAAACTGGGCGAATGAGACCACAATGAACGCTCACTCTGTTAATCTATCTATATGTATAGATAATTAATCAACGTATTGCAGTATACAGTGATACCTTTTTTATTGGACAAACATATTCAAAAGTATTTTGACAAGCTTTCGAGAGATGAACCTCTCTTTATCAGGCCTGAAGCTATACCAATCTGATGTACCAAAACAGTAACATATATGTAAACAGATTGGACTGGGGCACAGACAAGCACAATAAATAATGTCCTGTGAGTCTGTAGATCAGGTAGAAATAAGAAAATAGCAGACATAATTTAGGGCCATAAATGTCCCCACAATTGAGGTTTAGAAAAGCACTATTTAAACATGGGAATGGGTTTGGGTCATAAAACATTTTGGTAGTGAATTAAGAAAGGCAGATAAATATTAAGCCCACTATGCTTCGCATTAAAAAATATAATCATTTTGAATTGAAACGTTTTCTGCTCTTGGATTGTTCTGAAATGTCCTCTTATTATTTTGATTTTCAGGTTTTGGATGGAGTGGTTATTCTGTGACAAATGGTGTCCCACTGGAGTACAGTAGCTATCTTCATTATGATTTGTGATGGTAAGCCTGTGTAGATTCATCCTCAGGTGTGATTTTTGACCCAATTGCGGAAACCAGCCAAAAAACGACATCAGTACATTAGACTAGTATAGCTTCAGACTTGATAAAGAGAGGTCCATCTCTAAAATGCTTGTCATAATACTTTTGAATATATTTGTCCAATAAAAAATGTATCACTATATAATGCAATACTCTGATTATTCATCTAGATCACTGGAAACTCACGTCTTCCATGTTATATATATATATATATATATATATATATATATATATATATATATATATATATATATACAGCACTATTTTACATCTTTAATATCTAAACTGTCCTCTAACCCCAAATGCTTGTTTGCTACATTCAACACCCTCCTCCACCCACCACCACCGCTCGTTCCCTTCCTGTCTCACAGTTGAAGACTTTGCCAGCCATTTAAAGCATAAAATGTAAAACATTCGTAACAAACTCTCCTCTCAACATGGATCACACACTCCCTCCTCTCAATTAACTGACAACACCCAGCCTTTATCCTTCCCTAATCCCACAGCCATTAGGCATTCATTTGATCTTGTAACAGAGGATGAAGTATCCAGCCTACTGTAAACCTCTCGCCTTACTACCTGTCCTCTAGATCCTATTCCATCACAGCTTATCCCTCCCCTCTCCACCACACTTACCCCTACTCCCACACATCTCTTCAACCTTTCCTTAAACACTGGCACATTTCCATTATCACCAAAACATGCCATAATTACACGCATTCTTAAAAAAAACCTCATCTGACACTGATTCCACAACTAACTACCTCCCTATCTCTCTACTTCCCTTGGCTTCCAAACTGCTTGAGCGGCTTGTCTACAATCGCCTTACCCAATTTATCTCATCCAACTCCCTTCTTGACACCTTCCAATCTGGCCTCCGACCCCAACACTCTACTGAGACAGCTCTCACAAAAGTCACTAATGACTTGCTCACTGCCAAGTCAAAGGGTCACTTTTCTATTCTACTTCACCTGGACCTCTCTGCTGTCTTTGATACAGTTTACCACCCTCTACTAATCCAAATTCTCAGTTCCCTTGGAATCAGAGATACTGCTCTTTCATGGTTCACATCATATCTACAAGATCGGAACATTTATTGTCTCCTTCTCTGGCACCTCTTCTTCTCCTAACCTTTTGTCTGTTGGCGTACCCCAAGGTTCAGTCCTAGGCCCCCTCCTATTCTCCATCTACACATCCTCACTTGGCATCCTAATAAAATCTTTTGGACTTCAGTATCATCTCTATGCAGATGACACTCAAATCTACTTCTCAGCACCTGATCTATCCCCCTCTCTTCTAGCACGTGTTTCCAACTGCCTCTCAAGCATATCCTCCTGGATGTCTGCCCACCATCTCAAGCTCAACTTGTCTAAGACTGAACTCTTAATCTTCCCACCATCTACTACAGAGTCAATTCCTCACATCTCTCTCTCTGTCAACGCCATCATCACTCCTACCTCCCAAGCCCATTGTCTTTAGGTTCTACTGGACCCTGCCCTCTCTTTCATTCCTCACATACAGTCACTAACAAAATCTTGTCTTTTCAATTTAAAAAACATTTCCAAAATACGTCACTATGTCACCTTACACAAGACACAACTAAGATTCTAATACATTACCTCATCATATCCCATCTTGACTACTGCAACTTTCTTCTGGCTGGCCTACCCACCATCCATCTATCTATCCCCCCTTCAATCCATATTGAATGCCTCCACTAGACTCATCTACAGTACTAAACGCTCTGTGTCTGCAGCACCTCTCTGTCAATCACTCCACTAGCTTCCTGTAACCTCCAGAATACAATGTAAAATCATTACCCTAACTTACAAAGCCCTCAACAACACTGCACCCCCTTATATCTCCAAATATTCCCCCACCCGCCCTTTTCGCTCTGCTAATGACCTTCTTCTTTCCTCCTCTCTCATCACCTCCTCTCACTCCCGCCTTCAGGACTTTTCTTGTGCTGCCTCTATTCTCTGGAACTCCTTGCCTCGCTCCACTAGACTATCCACCTGATTAAAATCCTTCAAAACCTCACTAAAAACACACCTGTTTAAAGAAGCCTATAACCTTCCTCCTTAACATGCACAGTGCATTTCTCACCCTCCTGTATCACACCCAAAACCTTAAGATTGTAAGTGTGCAAGTTTTCAATCTTGCAATGTGCTTTGGGGAAAGTACTATGGACACTGGATTCTAAGCTCAAAGACAGGGCCCTCCATCTTTGTAATGTGTTAATATGTTTATGCCTTAATCATAAAGTATGTATAGAGCTCCAGAATATGTTGGCACGTTACAAATAAACGATAATAATAATAATATAGATAGATAGATAGATAGATAGTATTTCACTACATATACATATTTTTGCACATATGCTCACCATATTTCATAGTAATTTGAGTTAGCCTTATTCCCACTGAGCTGCCCTAGACCTGAGCCTTGTTGGGTCTGATCAGGAAGACATAGCTGGAAAGGATGTTTTAAATGTTGTACATGAAATAATTCAGTGACATTGAATTGGGTTACAAATAAAAGTAATAATAATAATAATTGCAGACTCTTCTACTGCTGTGTTTTGTTTGTATTCAAAATTATATAATTGTGAGGTGGACATGACACTTTCATCAATATCTAACTTGGAGACAAAGTTCAATTATAATCTTCCTCTCTCATGTTTTAAACATTGCAAACATATTTTGCATTAAAAATGAGTGTTTCTGTTTGATACTTAGAACAAATAATGAGTATATTGGCATCCATCTAGTGGTTGTTTTAAGGAATGCATGCTCTCTAAGATATTTTTCAGTAGTAATTTAAATGGTCTGTTTGGCCATTTTTTGTTTCATATAAATATTTTAACTAACTTGAATTAGGTATTTTGATTCTCTGCAATGTGATTTCCATATATCATTTACACTTCATTTACTTCTAAGAGGCCCATAGAGTAACAGTTTCCAGTAGTGCCTGGTGACATTTTAATCTGGTGGGGTAAACAGCGATTTATATGACTTCAGTCATGTTGTCTGTATATGCAGATCTTTAAAGGGACATGGAAAGATTTTTTTTTCTTAGTTGCATCAGAAAGAGAGTATTTGATAATGTGTCACAGCCTGTTTTCTTTTTCAAATGAAGGTTTTATAGGATAAAAACATATTCAGAATTGTAACTGCTCTTGGGGGCTTGTCCTCTACCAACCAATGAGATCTACAGACTAGAGTATGCACTCTGCATTTCCTGTTAGTTTTGATTGAACATGTTTTACTTAATAGTTTTCATGCAGAAAACAACATTTTTATTTTTCACACATGCTCTTTTAAATGCTTGTCCAGTTAAAAATCCATTTAGAACATTAGAAGGAGTTTCTCAACTAGATATGTTTTGCACATTTTGAGCTATATATATTATTCATTGTATATCACTTCAGCTTGTCTCAGCTTCACAGTGAATAACTTTGCATCTTTTACATCCACACATGCGAGCAATTCAGCACAATAAAAATACTTCCTGTTCTATAGGGCAGAGCAAACTAATGCTTGTTACAGAATAAGATAACTGAATAACTTATAGGCAAAAACTAGACATTTTGGGGTAATTTAATCTATCTATTTATCTATCTATTTTTTTGATGCGTTATCATAGCAAATTGATGCATTTCAGATATTTATCCATAAGCGTGGGAGGAGAAAATACTAAATTATTGCTTAATGACATATCACAAACCTTAAAATCAGAGCTGAGCAAAGACTTTAAAGTGGGCTTGAAAGTAACAAAGGCCTCTTGAGCTACTGTCTTGCCCTCCTCCCAACAAAGAGCTTTGGTCTGTCTATACTCCTCTTTTGTGCTTCCCATGCTTCCCCTCAATAACCACTTAAATTTTTCTCTTTTCCTTTTCTTCAAGCAAAGGGGCATCCGATCATTTCACATAAGATGCCATATTTGAAAGGATTTTCCACATGGACTGCCAATGAGCAAGTGCTAATATATGTTCTCCCAACTTGATACAGTAGGATCCCTATTCAATTGAGCAATTTGAAGTCGCTGGAGTCCGTAATGTATCCTGTAAACTAATTCGCTATTCGACTGGCGTCTTTTAGGTACCTGCAAACAATTTGCGGGTTACAGGCAGAAAATCCCTGCAGTCGACAAAATCATAACTCTGACACTTCAAAGCGTTTGATCTTTCAAGCCCATAAATATTCGATTGCTACAATTCCCCAAAGCCCGCAAATGTTTACACACCTGTAAATGGCAAATGTAGGAGGAAATTCTACGAGTACCAGATAGGACTCGCAAAGGGAGAAAACACCTGATCGTAGCACTGTAAATGCAAATAATAAATCAATACTGCACTTTAAATGACTGGGAAAGCGATGAAAGACATTAGCATTAATTGAACAACAGTCTCAAGCTGCAATAAAAACATTTCTTTTACGTTTCATTTCATTGTTATAACAATATCGATAACCAAGGAGTTAATACATATCAGGTCACGCACTTTTCCTTCATTCATTTTTATTATTTTGTACATTGCCGGATTGCAAGTCTGATCGCATATTGGACTTCTAAACGCTAATTGATTGTGTTTTAACCTCCATGTTTTACTGATGTCATGATGACGATCTTATTTACTACTGGCTTTTTTCAAAATCAGTAGTTACGGCTTAATTGATCATGGCCTGAAATGCTACTTACGGGTGAATGGTTTCGGTTTAGGCTTTCGGCCAGGTAGCTTTGGGCTTGAGCAAATGAATCGCTCTGTAACTGTAGCAAATTTCAAGCCTGCAGACTTACGGCCGGTATAAAGGCGACTGCAATTGAATAGGGGCCTAGGTTTGGTGCTTCTTAGTGAGCTGAAAACTAAACATGGTCACTGAACAAGGCCCTCATTCAATTGTGATTTGGCCAATTGAATAGGGGTCTAAATAAGCACATAACATATTTTTTTCAAATAAGTTTTTAGTTAGTGTAAACCTTGCTTTTGGATAGATGTTTACTAACTAAAAACTTATTTAAAAAAATATGTTATGTGCTTATTTAGACCCCTATTCAATTGGGCAAATTGCAATTGAATGAGGGCCCAAGGCTTTACCTTGGCTTGCAGGGTATAATTTTTTATTTGCATGTAACATTATAAAGCAATTAAAGGACCACTAAGGTTATACATTTAAAATATGCTATTTTTAAACATTTTCCTTGAACATACACATGTTTTAGCTATGTAAAAAAACATAATGTGGAGGAGTCTACCATTAAATTTTTCAGTGGCTTCTTCCTAGGGACAGAAAAGACTTTGATTGCAGAGAGGAAGCTCTACCTGCACAATAGGAATGGGGCCATAACAACAGCCAGTGCTCTCAATGGCGCTAATGCATAGCTTGTTATTTTACAAAGACACACCCTATTGAGACTTGCGGAAGCAGGCTCAGTAGAAAATGGAATCTAAAAATAAAATTAAAAATAAAATAATTCCACGTAAAAGTGAAAATTGTAAAGGTTGTTTTTATTTTTTACTTTCAAAAAACATTCTGTACATTATAAAGTTAAATTACCATATAGAAATACCATATAGAAACAACATGACTACAGGGATGGGGGAAGGTGGACCAAGTGAGAGGAAAAAGGATGCATGGCTCTTTCCAAGGCCAGAGGAGATGCATATTGCTGCTATAAAAGTCTTGCAAGGGTGCTTCATATATAAAAATCACAAACAAGAATTATAGTGGGAATTTTTTTTTTGCAATTTTTGTATTATGAACAAATCATAGTGGGAAATTATTTTCTGTATTTTTTCTGTATTATACAAAAAACATATTTGCCACTGTAAAGCATTTTTGTATATGCAAGTGAGCTGGATCATGGATGCATCTGATAGAGGAGAATTAGTAGTTTATGAAAAAAAATGTTTGCATGACAAAATACCAAAATAAATATTTAAACAGTTACCAATGTTTGCTGAATTTCTTGCATTTGCAAACCGTTTTCTATCAATGTTGACACCCCCTGAAAATCCCAGCTGAAATTAGCATACATAATACATTGTATCTTTTTGGTCTGTGAATTGAGCTGACACTTTCCTTTAGATTTCTGTAATACCCAGAACAAGGTCTGTGTCCCTTCTTCACTGATTGTTTTACCTACATCCCAGGTGATACTTTCCCCCAGTCCCAGTGATTTGTCCCTCGAACCCCTCCCCCCAGCCCCAGTGATTTACCCCATCACATCCTCCACCCCCAATTAATTGCCCCTGTAATCTCTCCCAGCCCCAGTGAATTGCCACATTACTTCCCCCAGCCACAGTGAATTGCCCCTTGATCTATCCCAGCCGCTGTGAATTGCATGCACTCGCTCACATGCACAGATACCATGAACATTCTCTTCCTCAAATGCAGGTCATTGCAGGACCATAAATCAAGCATAAATGCTCATTCACCTAAAAGACAATTTAGAATAGGCTGAAATGTTTTTTTGCTTGAATGTCAATTTATGGTGCTTTAAGGACCCAGTGTAGTAGTCATCTATGCTGGCTGCATACAGCATTGCTGATTGGCTGCAAAGCTGACATGCTTACATGGACAGGGTACACTTTTAGAAAATTGTACCCTGAGAAGCCTAGCTCAATCCTGGGGGTGTAAACATCACCTGCAACAGTTTTTTTTAAATGCAAAACTAAAAAAACATAGTGCATGCAAATAAATGTAATCATACACTACTAATTCCCCTCTATAAGCTCACTTGCATATACCTTTAAAGTATAACTGTTTTTCAGTGGTGGCTAGAGAGAGCTCCTCAACTTGAAAAATATGTTTTATATATATATATATATATATATATACATATATATATATATATATATATATATATATATACACACATACATAAAAAAAATGCTTATATATTTAATATACCGTATATATATATATATATATATATATATATATATATATATATATATATATATATATATACAGTGAAATCCAGGTTATCCTGAGCTTAAGTAACCAGCACTGTCAGGCAACTGGCACCCGACACACAAAAAAACAGCTCTACCGCTTATCTGCAACCTGACTGTACCTGTAAGAGCCCAAGTGCATCATCTGCCTGTAAGTGCCGACCTACAGCCTGACTGCCTGTAAGAGCCAATCTGCAGCCTGACTGTACCTGGGTGTGCCTGGAAGTGCATCCTGTGACTAGTGGAGCTGATCTGCAGTCTGTACCTGTATGTGCCCAAGTGCATCCTGTGCCTGTAACAGGTGATCTGCAGTCTGTGCCTGTATGTGCCCAAGTGCAATTTGTGCCTGTAAGAGCCGATCTGTAGCCTGACTGTACGAGTAAGAGCCCAAGTGCAGTGTGTGCCTGTAAGAACCAATATGCAGCCTGACTGTGCCTATAAGAGCCAAAGTGCATCCAGTGTCTGTAAGTGCTGAAGTGAAAAAAAATTGTTGAAAAGTTTTTTGACTGCTGTTTAACTAATATGCACACTGCATTCGAAAAAGCTCTTTTTAGGAATGTAATAAAATTGTGCTGCTTGAAGTAAAGTATTTCTTAATTTGCTTTAAATTGCTTTAAATTACTATATTTCAATATCAATATCAATTCAATACAGGATTTATGGTTTTGTAAGTGGTATAGTATTAATTAAGCCAATCAGAAACTACATTTTTCTGGCTACATTTTTTTGGCACCAATCAACATGGGTGCCGGATAACTGAGAGTCTACTGTATATATATCATTTTTTATCAGATTTGCTTCTGGCTTGATAAAGAGAGGTTTATCCATTGATAGCTTGTCGATATAATATAAATACGTTTCTCCAATCAAAAAGGTATCACTATATACTGCAATACTCTATTATTCATATTTATAAATCTATCTATCTATCTATCTATCTATCTATCTATCTATCTATCTATATACTGTATATATATATATATATATATATATATATATATATATATATTTATTTATATATGAATTCTGGGCATGAAACCATTTTTTTACTTGCTTTAGACATTCAAATGTGAACACAGATGTACTTTTTATTTACTGTACTACTGTACGGTGGAGGGCTTGTATCGCTCTTTTGCCCACCATATAGTAAATGATTGTTGGGGTGAACTACCCACTCAAAATAACCACTACACAAGCTAGGAACCGACCCCACGCTGATGATAGGCAGTAACCTTGAAACGGCTGTATGTGTGTGGGATTCCTGGCTTGTGTATAATCCAACCCTAGTTTTGCTCAAAGCTGTTTGATATAGCAGGTATATGCTTAATAAAAAAAACATGTTTCATAAGGTTATGGATTGCAAGAGCGAAGTGTTTGTGGGCACATTTGCATGTCCCTGCCATGGTTCCCAGCGTGCAGTGTAATAACTGTATGTCTCGGAATTCTGGGCATATAACAATTTCTTTAACTTGAAAATTGGGAGCTTTCCTGTTTTATGCTAGCACACAAGTGCAGGTGCACCCCGTGCATGTGAGTGCCCACGAGCACCCGCGCATGAGCATTAGCAGCACGTTGTGCCCATAAATCATGTGCATTCTGGTCTCCTGCCCACGCATGCACAATACCACATATCCACTTAAGGTGGATTACTATACTTACAATTACAGCACAAAGAGTGCTATAGGACATCAGAATGGGGGACCTTGGAGTGGTAGGAGATCAGAATGTGGGACCTGGGGGGGTGGGAGATCAGAATGGAGCACATGGGGGGGGGTAGGAGATTAAAATGGGGAATGGGGGGGTGTAGGAAATCATCATGGGGACCGGGGCGGGGTGGGAGGTGGCGTACGAGATCAGAATTGGGTACCAGTGGGGTAGGAGATCAGAATGGGGCACCTGGTGGGTAGGAGATCAGAAATGGGGACCTGGGGGGGGGGGTAGGAGATCAGAATGGGGGACCTCCCATTCTAATCTCCTACCCCCACCCCCCACCCACCCCCAATGTCTGTATAACACACCTATAGGAATAGAGATGGCAGGATACAGAGGGACCAGGCGTAGAGCTGGCAGGATACAGATGGGCCAGGGATATAGATGGCAGGGTACAGAGGAGCCAGGTGTACAGGTGGCAGGATACAGAGCGACCAGGTGTAGAGATAGCAGAATACAGAGGGACCAAGGATAGAGGTGGCAGAATACAGAGGGGCCAGGCATAGAGGTGGCAGGATACAGAGGGGCCAGAGATAGAGATGGCAGGATACAGAGGGACCAGGGTAAATAGGAGATCAGAATGGGGGAGCTGGGGGGGGTACGAGATTAGAATGGGGGGGTAGGAGCTCAGAATGGGGGACCTGGGGGGGTTGGGGGGGGGGGTAGGAGCTCAGAATGGGGACCTGGGGGGGTAGGAGATCAGAATGGGGACCTGGGGGGGGGGGGGTAGGAGATTAAAATGGGGGATGTGGGGGTAGGAGATCAACATGGGTTGGCTGGGGGGGGGGGGGGTAGGAGACCAGAATGGGGTACCTGGGGGGTAGGATATCAGAATGGGGCACCTGGGGGGTATGAGATCAGTATGGGGGACCTGGGTAAGTAGAAGATCAGAATGGGGGACCTCCCATTCTAATCTCCTACCCCCCACCACCCTTGTCTGTATAACACACCTATAGGGATAGAGATGGTAGGACACAGAGCGACCAGACGTAGAGATGGCAGGGTACAGAGGGACCAGGGATAGAGGTGGCAGAATACAGAGGGGGCAGGTGTAAAGGTGGCAGGATAAAGAGGGGCCAGGGATAGAGATGGCAGGGTACAGAGGGACCAGGGATAGAGATGGCAGGGTACAAAGGGGCCAGGGATAGAGATGGCAGGATACAGAGGGACCAGGAGTAGAAGTGGCAGGATACAGAGGGACCAGGCGTAGAGGTGGCAGGATACAGAGGGGACAGGGATAGAGATGGCAGGATACAGAGGGACCAGGGATAGAGGTGGCAGGATACAGAGGGGCCAGGGATAGAGGTGGCAGGATACAGAGGGGACAGATGTAGAGGTGGCAAGATACAGAGGGGCCAGGCATAGAGGTGGCAGGATACAGAGGGGCCAGAGATAGAGATGGCAGGATACGGAGGGACCAGGGTAGGTAGGAGATCAGAATGGGGGAGCTGGGGGGGGGGGGGTTGGTGGTGTACGAGATCAGAATGGGGGGGTTGGGGGGGTAGGAGCTCAGAATGGGGGACCTGGGTTGGTTGGGGGGGGGGGGGGGGTAGGAGCTCAGAATGGGGACCTGGGGGGGTAGGAGATCAGAATGGGGACCTGGGGGGGGGGTAGGAGATTAAAATGGGGGATGTGGGGGTAGGAGATCAACATGGGTTGGCTGGGGGGGGGGGTAGGAGATCAGAATGGGGTACCTGGGGGGTAGGATATCAGAATGGGGCACCTGGGGGGTAGGAGATCATTATGGGGGACCTGGGTAAGTAGAAGATCAGAATGGGGGACCTCCCATTCTAATCTCCTACCCCCCACCACCCTTGTCTGTATAACACACCTATAGGGATAGAGATGGCAGGATACAGAGGGGCCAGGGATAGAGGTGGCAGGATTCAAAGGGTCCAGGGATAGAGATGGCAGGATACAGAGGGGACAGATGTAGAGGTGGCAAGATACAGAGGGGCCAGGCAATGAGCATTTATCCAGATATATAAGTGCAGTGTATTTTTTTTTTTAGTGCAGTGGAAAGTATAACTTTTTATTTTCCATTACTAATTAACAATTATTAAATTAATGTATGTTAATAATTCATTAGGAATGAATAAATGTATTAGGAAGTGTGAAGCATTAATGTATTCATAAAATAACGGCAGTGTAAAATATTCTATTGAGCCTTTTTTTTTTTTTTTTCATATATATATATATATATATATATATATATATTTTTTTATTTTTATTTTTTTATAATAATTAATGAATTAATTAATAAATTAATATACTTTACCTATTTCTAATTGATATATCCACCAATCAATATCCTGAAGATCTACCAATCTCTTTTGATTTTCCTGTAGCTTACAATGTACATTTGGACTGTTGCTGACCTGAGGAGAAAGTGTCAGCAATGTGCCAAGTGTGCAGTATAAATAGGCTGCATGCGCGAGGGCAAACCGTTTGTTTAGTCGGGTAAAGCTCCATTTTAGATTCGTAATGTTATTAGTTGCAAGCTAGTGTTGTAAAATGGAGGCGGTTCCCTATGTCTTACGCAGCTCGCAAGCATTTCCATCCTTTGTAATAGTGTATTTTGTACCTCGTACGTGCCTGGGTAAAAGTCTTACGTGCCTGGCGGGGTCGTATAGCCTCGCTTTTATTTTTTTCATCCGCCTTTTTTTTACCTAGTTGATTTTCAAGTGCCGAAATTCCTTAAATTTGACTTATTTTTTACTTAAATTGGCATGCAACCTCACTCCCAGATGTCCTGGCAGTCCCCCGTGCTGTGTGTGATGCTTTTTTTAAGTTGTATTTTTTTTTTTCTTATATTTTTTGTGTTTTTTGATGTTCGCGGTCGGCCGTTAGCTTCGTGTTATTGCAACCTCGTACTTGTTGTTTCTAAAAGTCGTACGTCCTTGGCAGTGTTTTGCGAGCTTCGGGGTCGTGTAGCCTTGTTTTCATTTTTTTAAGCCGCCATTTTTTTTTCTCGCTTAGCCGATTTTGAAGTCTGTAAAGTCCTTAAATTCAACTTAAATTGGCGTGCATCCTCACTCCCAGACGTCCTGGTTATCCCCCTGTGCTGTGTGTGATGTTTTTTTTCCGGTTGTTTGTTGCCAAGATTGAGGCGCCGTAGAGCCTCCACCTCCGCAAATGCAGACACTCTCTTCACTTTATGAGTGTCCACATTTGCAGGCTGCAATGAGCCTTTGGCTCATTGCAACTAAGACATGGGAGCTTCGCGAGGTCTGCATTTGCGGCCCGAATGGCGTCCCTCTCGCTTTGCGAGGTCTCAAAGCGTGATGACAACTTTCAGTTTGACAATTATAATATGTGATGACCTCTTATGTTAGATGATGTGAGCTTCTGAAGAGCACAGAAACATGAATGTAACTAAGTTTTGAACTCAGCTACAATTTTATAGTCTCTTAAACTGGCTTTTGAACTTCTGACCCTAACAGCTAGGTGTCAAAGTGACAAAAAATATAACGTAAAATGATAGATTCCACTCTCCACAAACATGGAGGAGTAACTGGCAAACTTGACAGGTTTTACAAGGTTTGCACAGATAGAGCCTCATTCAATAGAGCAATTGTAAGTTACAGTAGCCCGTAATGGAGGCCTTGACTTACGGTAATTTGCTATTTAATTGGTGTTTTTTTGCGAGCAGCTACCAGGCTACATGTTATGGGCTTGAAATCCTTGCAGTTGTTACAACAAGAACTTACACCCCATCTAAGCCTTTGATCTTTCACATCTGCATGAGTTACAGTCGCTAAAATTGCAAATCACTATTCAATTGTGACAATTCTTCAAGACCGCAAATGTTTTCACACCCGTAAATGGCAAATGTAAAAGAAAAATGCTAGAGAGGACATGCAAATGGTTTAAATACATATCCATAGCACTGTAAAAGCAAATAAAAAATCAATGCTGCATTGTAAGTGATGAAAGACATTAGAATTAATTGCATAGTCTCAAGATCGCAAATCGGCAATCAAAAATTATTTTATTTTATGTTTCATTTTGGGAGTTACCGTATATACTCGAGTATAAGCCGACCCGAGTATAAGCTGAGGCACCTATTTTACCACAAAATACTGGGTAAAATGAGTGACTCGAGTATAAGCCGAGGGTGGGAAATGTGCTGCCCCCTGTGTCCCTCTTGTGCCTTCTGTGTCCCCCTCTTGTCTCCCCCTCTCTCTCCCGTGTCTCTTCTCCCCTCTCCCTTCCCTGTGTCTCTTCCAACCTCTCCCTTCCCTGTGTCTCTTCCCCCCTCCCTTATCACCCTCCCCAACCTCCCCCCTCATTCTCAACCTCCCTCCTCAACCCCACTCCTCATCCTCATCCTCATCCTCAACCTCCCTCCTCAACCCCCTTCTCAGCCCCCCTATCCTCAACCCCCTCCTCAACCTCCCTCCTCATCCTCCCTCCTCAACCTCCCTCCTCAACCCCCATCCTCAACCTCCCTCCTCAACCCCATCCTCATCCTCCCTCCTCAACTGCCTCCTCAACCCCCCTCCTCTACCCCCCCTCCTCAACCCCCTCCTCAACCCCCCATCCTGAACACCCCCTTCCTCAAACCCCTCCTCAACATCAACCCCCCTCCTAAACCTCCCTCCTCAACCTCAACCCCCCTCCTAAACCTCCCTCCTCATCCTCAACCTCCCTCCTCAACCCCACCATCGTCAACCCCCCTCCTCAACCTCCCTCCTCAACCCGCCCCTAGACACGGGGGGGTGAGAGAGACACAGGGCGGTAGAGAGACACGGTGGGGTAGAGAGACACGGGGGGGGGGGGGGGGTTAGAGAGACACGGGGGGGGGGGGTGACTTGAGTAAAAGACGACGGGGCCCTTTTTAGCCATAAAAAAAGGGCTGAAAAACTCGGCTTATACTCAAGTATATACGGTATATCGATTTTGGGAATCAATGAGTTAATACATATCAGGCCACCCACATGGACTAGAACACTATCGGCATTCATTTTTATTAGTTACATAGTAATTAAGGTTGAAAAAAGACTTTCAGTCCATCAAGTTCAACCTGTTAAGATCTCCTCTGATCTGCAATATGCGGATTAGTTATTAATTAATTTATTGATTAAATAGTTATTAATAGTATAGTATTGGAGGATGAATAAAGAGTTAGTCCATCAAATTCAACCTTTTTAGATCTCTATTGATCTTTTTAATGTGGACTATTTATTACTAATTGTTAAATGTTAATTGATCCAGAGGAAGGCAAACAGAAAAATAACCCCATTGAAACTTTGCCAATTGTCTCATAAGGGGGGGGGGGAAAGCAAAATTCCTTCCTGACCCCAGAAACTGGCGATCAAATTTCTCCCTGGATCAATATTCCTTTGCTAGTTATCTAGGATAGCCTTGAATGCCCTCTTTATTCAAAAATATATCTAACCCCTTTTTGAAGTTGTCTATCGAATTCGCTGTCACCACCTCCTTTGGTAGAGAATTCCACAGTTTAACCACCATAACTGTGAAGAACCCTTTTCTTTGTTTAAGGTGAAATCTTTTTTCCTCTAACCTCAAAGGATGTCCTCTTGTCAGTTGAAAATCTCTTGCTACAAAAAGTTCACTTGACAAAGCCTTATATTGACCCTGGATGTATTTATATAAGGTAATCATATCCCCTCGTTAACGCCTTTTTTCTATTAAAAATAAGTTTAATTTTGTTAGTCTTTCTTCATAACTTAGCCCCTCCATTCCCCTTATTAGTTTTGTAGCCCTTCTCTGTACTTTTTCCAGCTCTAAAATGTCTTTTTTATGAGGTCGTGCCCAAAATTGTACTCCATATTCCAAATGAGGGCGTACTAGGGCTTTGTATAGTGGCAGAATTATATTTGCTTCCCTTGCTTCTATACCCTTCCTAATACATGCTAATATTTTATTTGCCTTTGGTGGTTGTCCACTAGTACTCCCAGATCCCTTTCAATATCTGATACCCCTAGATTTGCTCCATTAAGATTATAGATTGCATGGCTATTGTTCCTTCCCAAATGCATAACCTTGCATTTATTTGTATTAAATCTCATCTGACATTTAGCCGCCCATTTCTCTAATTTATGCAAATCCTTTTGTAGGGAAAGTACATCATTATCTGATTTTATTACCTTGCACAACTTAGTGTCATCAGCAAAAATGGAGACACTACTTTAGAGTCCTACTTCAATGTCATTAATAAATATGTTAAAAAGGAGAGGACCTAATACTGAACCTTGAGGAACCCCACTTATCACATTAGACCAATCGGAGTATGTTCCATTCACAACAACCCTTTGCTTCCTGTCTTTTAGCCAGCTCTCGATCCATGAGCAGATATTTACTGCAATTCCTGTATCCCTTACTTTGCTCACTAGTCTTCCATGTGGCACTGTATCAAATGCCTTTGAAAAATCTAAAAAGACTACATTCACTGAGTTGCCCTGATCCAAGTTCCTACTAACCTCCTCATAAAAACTAATTAGATTGGTCTGACACGACCTATCCTTCATAAATCTGTGTTGACTGCTACCTATGATCCTGTTCAAATAGACATGTTCTTGTATTCCGTCCCTTATTAACCCTTCTAAAAGCTTCCCAACTACAGAAGTGAGGCTCACTGGTCTATAATTCCCCGGATTTGCTCTTGATCCCTTCTTAAATATAGGCATCACCTCTGCTTTTCTCCAGTCATCCGGTAGAGACCCTGTAGTGAGTGAGTCTTGAAAGATGAGATGTAATGGTTTGGCTATTACAGAACCCAGCTCCCTCAGTACCCTTGGATGTATTCCATCAGGACCTGGGGCTTTATTAACATTTATTTTCTCCAATCTCTTTTGGATTTCTTCCTGCGTTAACCAATTATTTGGTGATGGTAGTGTAGCCCCATTATGTTGCAGTGTCCCAACCCCTGGTACCTCCCTTGTGTAAACCGACGAAAAGAACCTATTTAGCTCATCTGCCTTTTCCTGGTCACTAATTATCAGATGGCCTGTGTCACATTGTAATGTTCCTATAGCTTGCTTCCTGGCCTTCTTCCCATTAATATATTTAAAAAATATTTTAGGGTTAGTCTTACTTTCCATTGCAACTGGCTTCTCATTTTCTATTTTAGCCAGTCTAATAGCCCTTTTGCAAGCCTTGTTGATTTCCTTATAGTCACATAAAGCTGCCTCTGTTCCCTCCTTCTTGTATAATTTAAATGCAAATTTCTTTTCGCTCATCATGATCTTTAAGTCATTGTTAAGCCACATGGGATGTGATTTACTCCTATTCATTTTATTTCCACATGGTACATGCTGATGAGTATGTTTATTTAGTATGGATTTGAATGTTGTCCATTTATTTTCAGTATTTTTCCCTGTAAGTTCTTTGTCCCAGTCTATATGTTGTATTGCTGCCCGTAGCCCATTAAAGTTAGCCCTTTTAAAATTTAGAGTTTTTGTTGGCACCTTACAACTGTTTTTTGTATTCCATCTCAAATGATACTGTGTTGTGATCACTGTTCCCCAAGGGTTCCCCTATTTTTACATTTGATATTATATCAATATTACTTGTGATGACTAAATCCAAGATGGCCCCATTTCTAGTAGGTTCTTGTATTACCTGGGCCAGATAATGATCCCTGAGTGTACTCAAGAACCTGCTCCCCTTAGCTGAGCTGCTGGTCTCATTTATCCAGTTTATTTCAGGGTAATTAAAGTCTCCCATTATCAGAACTTGCCTATGCGTAGCTGCATTTCCAATCTGTAACAATAATTGTATTTCCTCACTTTCAGCTATATTTGGGGGTTTATAGCATACTCCCACCAATATGCGTTTAGAATTAGCTCCTCCACTATTTAGCTCAACACACAAAGATTCAATGATGCCGTTAGTGCCAGCATAAATATCTTCTCTGACTATAGGCTTAAATTCAGGCTTAACATACAGACAGATCCCTCCTCCTATTTTACCATTCCCCCTATCTTTCCTAAATAGGCTATAACCATCCAGATTAACAGTCCAGTCATGAGATTCATCCCACCATGTTACCGTAATGCCTATTAAGCCCCATTTTTCTTGTACTGCTAATATTTTATTAGCTCATCCATTTTCCCAGGCAAACTTCTTGCGTTAGCAATCATACACTTTATGTTGCTATGGCTCTGCCGTTGTGAAGTGCCTGCCACTGTATTTGAGGCCCCTATTAATACCTCCCTACTTTCTATTGTAACCCTCCCCCCTTCTCCTCCCCCATGGGTAACTAATTCATCCCTTTCCCTCTCTACCCTATTTACCCCAATACTTCTATATAGTCCCTCCCCCCCACCTACAAGTTTAAAAACTCCCCCAGCCGTTCTACCATCCTATCCCCTAGCACAAAAGCTCCCTCATCATTAAGGTGCAATCCATCCCTGCTATAGAGATTGTACCCAAGTGAGAAGTCAGCCCAGTGCTCTAAAAACCCCAAACCCTCTGTACTGCACCACTTTTTTAGCCACGCATTAACCTCCCTAAGCTCCTTATGCCTCCCTGGGCTAGCACGTGGCACTGGTAGTATCTCAGAAAATACTACCTTGGAGGTCCTTGCTTTAAGCTTATTCCCTAGTTCTCTAAAATCATTCTTTAAAATTATTATTTTGTTATCGGCAGTTTTATGAATCCGATCGCATATCGGACCTCCAAACGCTAACATCGTGACATCCCATTAAGTGTTTTACTATCAATCAATTGACATTATCACCTGTTATATTGTTATCAGGCCTTTAGGGGAATGTTGATACTACACAGTATCACAAATTGGACTTTGCATGTGTATTAACCCTTTATTATGATATATATTATTATTATATGATTCATTATGATATTTTTACTATTATTATTATTGCTATTATTATATGTATTATTCTATTGCATATTAACTAGTGCTTATTAGTTTACATATATAGCAATATGACACAAAATTGATGTATGTGGATGTCCCAAAACCCTAACCATTGAAAATACACTGACACGTTGAGAACGGTATAACAAAGCCTTATTTCCTACACAAAGCACTATCAGAAATGGACAAGACTGTGCATTAATATCATGGGTGTGGTGTGGGTGGATCCCGGGAGGGCAAGAGGCTTGTGTAATGGCTACCCCGGTAGTGAGATGGTACCAGCCGTTGGAGACGTCCTTTTCCCTGGCAAGCTGCTGTGTAAAAGTGAAGTTGGTATAATCCCATCTAAGAGTTCCAGAGGGAGAGTCAGGTTCAGCATTAAATATCCATATGGAAGCACTGCGCAGTCTCAGAAGCCCAGACCACCCATATTGGACAACACTTTCTTGGGAGTCAAAGAATAAGACCCCTGAGGGCGTGGAGGTCCTGGGGGTACTGGAGCCCGAAATTCTGTGCATGCAGCGTAGGTTGGGGTGCATGCCTCTGTTCTAGGTGCTGGTCGTGTGGTACCTTGGCTCACCTTCCTTGTTTCTGCGTATTCATCTGCTAGTCGCGCTGCCTTAGTTAAGTTGGCAGGGTGGCGATCTCTCACCCGGTCCTGTATATCCGCAGCCAGATCTTGAAAGAAATGTTCCATCAAGAACAACTGTAACACTTCTTCTCCGGTGTTGGCATTGCACCCTCGCACCTAATGTGATGCCACCCTTTGTATTTTGTTTGCCTATTCCATGCGGGAGTCCACAGCCTTCTTCTTGGACTCCCGGAAGCGACAGCGGTATGCTTCTGGGGTTACGGCATATCGGATTAGCAGCGCCTTTTTAACTTGCTGATATTGTAAAATATCCTCTGGAGCAAGAGCCCGAAAGGCTTCATTGGCTTTGCCCGACAATTTCCTAGACAAAATAGTGACCCATTGGTCTGGTGGTACCTGGTGTAGTGAGCACTGCCTCTCAAAGTCAGCCAAATATCCATCTATTTCCTCCTCACTTTCTACAAAAGCTTTAAATGCAGTGAACGGTATTTTCTTTACTGTAGCAGTGGGTGGGGGGGGGGGGGGGGTAGGAACTGCCTGTGTAATGGGCTGTCTAGCTCTAACCAGTTCCGTTTCTTGTCTCCTCTTAGTTTCTATCTCCTCCCTTGTTTACCGGAGCAGCTGGTTTATTAGTTCCACGTACGTTTCTGGATAATCTCCGCCGTACAATACCAGTAATTACATCGTCCTCGCTGACAGATGTAAGGGGCTCCGTTACTTCCATGGATCTATCCATTTTGTCCAGCTCCAGCAGGTCAGTTATCAGCTCCCTCCATGGCCTGTTACTGGCACTCCTACCACGACTCTCCAATAAATCTTTTAGTGTGGGTCTTTTCATCTTGGCGTACTGAGACGTCATTCAGCACTTGCTTTCTGGATAAAAGAACCATCCCACCGCTGCCAACCAATGTAACGGCTACCCCGGTAGTGAGAGGGTACCAGCCGTTGGAGACGTTCTTTTTCCCTGGCAAGCTGCTGTGTAAAAGTGAAATTGGTATAATCCCATCCAAGTGTTCCAGAGGGAGAGTCAGGTTCAGCATTAAATATCCATATAGAAGCACTGCGCAGTCTCAGAAGCCCAGACCACCCATATTGGACAACACTTTCTTGGGAGTCAAAGAATACTGTCTTTATTTTGTTGTGCAGAGATATATATACACATCTATTCCCACAGGCAATACACATCCCCCATAGTTGGCCACACAATACACATAGAGGGACAATAGGTGGGTCACACCTCCCTGAGGCTACCTGGCAACTTTGATACAATCAGACATTGATTAGATCATCCTTACCTTTGTTCCATCTTCACAATGTGAACACTTCACACAATGGACCTCTCTTCCTTATGAGGAGCCCTTGTAATAGGATTATCTATTATGCCAAGGTCTGCAATAGTCTGGGCTAATATTCTGCAGAGCATAAACCAACATACATACAGTATAACAGTAGGATCATATTTTAACCATAATAATTAAATAAATATAAAACATGGTAAAACAATTATGGGTTCCGTTACAGCTTTGTTTTAGGAAAAAGGGGATACGTAAAGGGGGTAATGTCATAGTCTAGAAAAAGCATTATGCATAGCACATACCAGGGTCACATGTGGTCACTACACCACTGCAACCGGAATCTGATGAAAAAAAGGATCATCACAAATCACTCCATTTAATTGAAGAAACCATTAATGTGCATGGCACTTGTAACTTGTGTATATCTGTTCAACGAAACATATTCTGTAGCGCTATACATAAGTCTACATTTAAGCTAACAACAATCATGTTTTAGATACCTGGCTATATGATAGCCTTAATATTGTGAGAGCTACATGTTAAGGGGAGGCGGTCATTGAAGGAATGTCTACCTGAGAGGCACTGTGAAAACCTTAAACTTCGTACATTTCCTCCACAATGCTTGCACATGCAGAAGATGCCCTCATGGACCTGAATTGTACTTAAAGCAAAACAAAACCAAAAGATAACACCTACAAAATGAGTCCTTTCAAAATCTAGGGACTGCTGCATGTCATCTTAAAAGCATTCCTCAGTGACCATCAATTGGTGACATGTTCAACAGAACCCTGCGTAATATCACCATCACATAGGCCAAGATCAAAGACTCTGAAGTCGGGCTAGATTAAGTTAACATTTGGACAAATAGATTGTCACTGAGGAGTTCTGTTGAGAAGGCACAAAACATATGTGCAGCCCCAACATCCTCCTCCGCCTAGCATCAGTGCCCCAATCCCCTATGGGCGGCTGCCTTCTCCTTAGTGTTGGGGGAACAGAGGGGAGGCATCCCCCAAGAGGCAGCGGGAAGAGCAGTGGTGTTGGTACCGGTAGCCTTGGCGGAGGCATGGGGGGAGTAGAGAAGCAACCAGGTTGCGGGGGAGGCATCTGGGGTGGAGGAGGCGGGGGTGGGGACTAAAACACTCCGTAAGGCATCTGTAGTTAGGTGTTAGAATATGCTCTGGTCCGCCCCCATCTAGAGCAGCCCGGCAAGGTACGATTCCGTCATCAGATAGTTCTTCCTCTCCTCCCTATTGCTCCTGGCCAGGCTGCACATGACCTCCACATGATTGGCGGAGATGCTGGCCTGGATCCCACCTGCTGCTGCATGAAGGCCAGCATCTCTGCCTGCGCAGCCTAGCTTGGTGGTGGGTATGGAGGTCCGTGGGCCGTTGCTTGGTGAGGAGGTGGTGTTGTTGCTGCTGCGCTTGGTGGTGGTGGCACTCATGAGGGGAAGAGGAGATGGGGTCAAGCCCCACTGGTCCCACCAGTAGGAAGGCCTTGGTGAGATACTCAGTCTTGGAGGAGGAGGACAGTGGGGTTAAATGCGCTGGTGCAGCCAATGGTCCTGCTGGTCACCCCACAGCCCAGATGACATCCTCCTCCTCTGAACCAGGGCCCTCAACTTCTTCCCTCCTCTTTCTGCTCCAATTCCTGCTGGGACCAAGACCTCCTTGATGCTGAAATAGAGAAAAGAAAGATATATGTTATTAGTTTGTGTTCATTCCTAACTATCTAACATCTAGGCTTGAACTTGGATGATTCACTTAAAGACATATTAAAGTGTGGTGGGTTATGCATGCATCCTGTAGAGGAGCATCATAACCCACCTAGCAAAAATGTTTGCATGAAAAAATGCAAACTATTTTTGCAAAAAATATAAAATTGTGCTGGGGGTGATGTAGACACCCCCAGCAATGGGTGCTGTGAATATAGGGTATGAAATTATAACATTGTACCCTAGCTCACAGAGCAGCCGTGACGTCACCACTGCTTCCGATTATCTCCGAGCACAGCTCAGAGGTTTCAGAAGGGAGGGGGCAGCGGCAGATTGCACAGCAGCTCACAGCGCAAGTGAGTGAGTGTGTGTGTCTTTCTGTCAGTGTAAGTGTGTGTGTCTTTGTGTCTGTGAGTAAGTATGTCTGTGTGAGTGAGTATGTATGTCTATGTGAGTGAGTATGTCTGTGTGAGTGAGTGTGTATCTCTGTGTGAGTGAGTGTGTATGTCTGTGTGAGTGAGTATGTGTGAGTGAGTGTGTCTGTGAGTGTCTCTGTGAGTGTGCGTGTGATTGTATGAGTGAGTGAGTGTATGAGTGTGAGTGTCTGAGTGTGTGTGAGTGAGTGTGAATGCCTACGTGTGTCTGTGTGAGTGTCTGTGTGAGTGAGAGTGTGTGAGTGTCTGAGTGTGAGTGAGTGTGTGTCTGAGTGTGAGTGAGTGTGTATGTCTGTGAGTGAGTGTGTTTGTGAGTGAGTGTGTCTGCATGAGTGTGTATGTCTGTGAGTGAGAGTGTGTCTGTCTTAGTGTGTGTGTCTGAGCATGTGCATGTCTATGTCTGAGTGTGTGCATGTCTTAGTGTGTGCATTTCTGAGTGTGAGTGTCTGAGTGTGAGTGACAGTGTGTCTGTGTGAGTGAGAGTGTGTCTGTGTGAGTGCCTCTGTGTGAGTGAGTGTGTGTGTCTGTGTGTCTGTGTGAGTGCCTGTGTGTGTATCTGTGTGTGAGTATGTCTGTGTGAGTGAATGTGTCTGTGTGAGTGTGCATGTCTGAGTGTCTCAGTGTGTTTGTCTGTGTGAGTGAGTGGGTGTGTGTCTGTGTGATTGTGTGTGTCTGTGAGTGAGTGTGTGTCTGAGTGTGTATGAGTGAGAGTGTATCTGTGTGTGTGAGTGAGTGTGTGTGTCTGAGTGTAAGTGAGTGTGTATGTCTGTGTGAGTGAGTCTGTGAGTCTGTGGGAGTGAGTCTGTGTATGTCTGTGTGTGTGAGTGAGTCTGTCTGAGTGGGTCTGTGGGAGTGAGTCTGTGTCTGTATGTGTGAGTCTGTCTGAGTGGGTCTGTGTAAGTGAGTCTGTGTCTGTGTTAGTGTGTTGAGTGAGTGTGTGTGTTTGTGTGAGTGAGTGTGTCTGTGAGCCAGAGTGTGTCAGCGAGCGAGAGTGAGTGTGTCTGAGGGTGAGTGTCTCAGTGAGAGTGTGTCATGGGACAATTCACTGGGGCTGGGGGAGGTCACCGGGCAATTCACTGGGGCTGGGGGGGGGTACAGGGGCAATTCACTGGGGCTGGGGGAGGTCATAGGGCAACTCACTGGGGCTAGGACATGTGATGGGGGCAATTCACTGAGGCTGAGGGAGGTCACAGGGCAATTCACTGGGGCTAGAGGGAAATTCACTGGGGCTGGGGGAGGTCACAAGGCAATTCACTGGTGCTGGAGGGCAATTCACTGGGGCTGGGGGAGGTGATGGACAATTCACTGGGGCTGGGGGAGGTCACAAGGCAATTCGCTGGTGCTGGAGGGCAATTCACTGGGGCTGGGGGGGGGGGTGATGGGCAATTCACTGGGGCTGTGGGGTTACAGGGGCAATTCCCTGGGTCTGGATGGCAATTCACTGAGGCTGGGACAGATGATGAGGGCAATTCACTGGGGCTGGGAGAGGCCATGGGGCAATTCACTGGTGCTGGGGCAGGTGATGGGGCAATTCACTGCGGCTGGGGGTGGTCACAAGGCAATTCACTGGTGCTGGAGGGCAATTCACTGGGGCTGGGGGGGTGATGGGCAATTCACTGGGGCTGTGGGGTTACAGGGGCAATTTTCTGGGTCTGGAGGGCAATTCACTGAGGCTGGGACAGATGATGAGGGCAATTCACTGGGGCTGGGAGAGGCCATGGGGCAATTCACTGGTGCTGGAGCAGGTGATGGGGCAATTCACTGAGGCTGAGGGAGGTCACGGGGCAATTCACTGGGGCTGGAGGACAATTCCCTGGGGCTAGGGGAAGTCACGGGGCAACTCACTGGGGCTGAGGCAGGTGATGGGGCAATTCACTGGGGCTTGGGGGTTACAGGGCCAATTCACTGAGGCTGGGGGAAGTATCACCTGGGATGTAGCTAAAACAATCAGTGAAGGTAGGGACACAGACCGTTTTCTGGTATTACATAAATCTAATGGAAATCTAAAGGAAAGCTGCCAGCACAATCCCCAGGCCAAAAAGATACAATGTATTAGTTATGCTAATTCTCCCTGGGAATTTCAGGGGGTGTCAACATTGTTAGAAAACTGTTTGCAAATGCAAGAAATTCAGCTTTAGGGTAGTGGTTTTACTGTTTATTTTGGTATATTTTCTTGCAAACAATTTTTTTTCAGAGACTGTAAATTCTCCTCTATCAGACGCATTAATAACCCAGCTCACTTTTATATACCTTTAATTGCAACTATGAGTAGCTATCATTTGCTAGATATAATCTATTCTTTGGTTCTTGATCTTGATTGTTCTTGGCTCCTAACGCTATCTTGATTCTGGCTGCGGTCTGTAACTGCATGGGCTGCAGTGGGCACACTCATACATGGACTCTCTATTGGTTGATTACTGTTGTTGTACCCAGGAATGACAGTGATTTGTCAGTTTCATGGATTTAATAACGCATCCATCTATCCCATGTTAATTCCATAGAGCTGAAATGTCAGTGTCCTTGTTGGTCATCATGTACATGTGTTGTGTGTGTGTGTGTGATGTACATTGCGGCATGTTGGTGTATGTGATATTTACCTGATATGGAGGCTGGATCCTGCTGGCCCACCAGGCCTGAAGCTCCAGCGGTGGGTACTTGTCTCAAAAGTTCCTTGGTGACCCTCTCCCACTTTGGGGCCACCGCTTGGTGCTGCAGCTTGCTTGTCTTCCTTGGCCATTATCCTCCTCACCTTGGCCCTGATGTCATCAAAGCGTTGCTTCTCATACCTCACATCCCTTTCCGCTGTACCCACTGCTATTACTGCGGGCGCTACCTCCTTCCATGTTTGGGCCCTAGAGCCTGACCTAAATTCCCTTCCCCCACAAGGAGAACGGGGCGTCCACGGATGGCACCAAGGAGGACCACATTCTCCTGGTGCGGGTAGTTATAGGCCCTGTGCTTGCCCGTCAGCACCCAAACTACTTCCCCGGGATCAGGCCCCTCACACTCTGTCCCTGGACTAGATGTGCCTATTTCTCGGGCACCCTGCCAACGACCACCTACACTATTCTCCTCTCCACCTCCTCCACTCCTCCGTCATTCTCCTCCACTCTCCACCTCCTCCTCCAACTCCCCCACCTCCTCCTCTCCTCCACCACTCCCCAGGGCCACCTCTCTCTCCTCCTCGCCTCTCCTCATCTCCTCCTCCCCGCCTCTCTACTCCTCTCCTCTCCTCCCTCCATTTAAATCCCAAAAAGAATATAAGGATAAATAAAAATAACTGTTTCTGTATATATATATATATATATATATATATATATATATATATATATAAAGAACAAAAAAGGGTGTATTTCATAACTGTTGGGGTGTGGAGTATGGGATGGGGGTATGGGATGGAGTCATGTATATGGAATGACCTAGCTCTATGTGTATGTGTATAATTTAATTTATGTGTATTGCAATTATGTGTAATTTGTAAATATGTGTTATTAAGTGTAAATTCGTAAATTGATGAATATAAAAGAACAAAACCGCAATATACTGGTCTTAAATCTCTCCTGCTCCCTTCACTCTGCTCAAACCATTAACTCCGGGACCTGCGTCCTACTTTGTCAGAATCTACAACACAGTCAAGCATGGGCGTGTGAAACACAACTTTATAATCTCTCTCTGTCAATCATCTTCGGCTAGACTACTTTCTATTGGCTGAGAGGCCTGAGCCGCACTCCATACAGCAAGAGCTGCATAAGCTGCAGGGTTTTTGCTATCTGTAGCAGACAAGCTGCACAGGTTCAGAGAGGGTGTTCCTGCAGTAAAGTTACAGTAGTTTGTTTATGTAGATGTTCTTTTCAATTTCTGTAACACTGATTTTATTAAAACCACTTTGGCCTAAAGTCTGATTGTGTTTAAGCTTCACAAGAAGTATATTTGGGAAAGAGAAGTTTGTTCTGAAGAGACACCTTGCCTACTCCTCTCCTCCACCACTCCCCAGGGCCACCTCTCTCTCCTCCTCGCCTCTCATCATCTCATTTAAAATGTATACTGTATTTATTAGTATATGCCTGGCAAACAAACATATGAGCTTTACCTGTAAATGCACAATAGTGGTCCTTTAAAACTAGTACATTCCTCATAGAAACACAATATAAATGTTACAATTCATCAGTCTTTTAACTGGCTCTTTAAATATCACATATAAAGTTGTGAGCATGTGAGCTGTTGCTAATGCTAATGCGAAGCGAGGGCAACTGCGCACCTTGCAAAATTTACGTTGTTACAAAAAGAAAATACGAGACACGTTACGACCCATAACAACCTCGCAAAAATCGTCCGCAACCCGCGCACATCAAAACATGAAAAATACAACAAATACACACAACAAATACATAAAAAGCCTACTTACAGAAAGAGGGGGCATCCAGGAGCTCGAAAACTAAAGTTACACCTCAATTCAACTAAAAATAAAAGAGTTTAGATACTAGACTACAGCAGTCTAAAGACGCAAAACACCACCAAACACCTACGTATTTGCCGAAAAACACCTACGAGATTAAAAAACAAGGGCGCAACCCGCGCAACCCCAAAAACATTACAAACACAATAAATACAAACAACAACCACATAAAAAGTTTACCCACATCAAGGGGGGGCACCCAGGACCTCTGCAAGTGAAGTTACACCTCGACTTAAGTACAAATTTCGGAGTTTAAACACCCGAAATTCACCTAAGCGAGAGAAAAAATGACCGCCGAACAAAACAAAAACAAGGCTAAAGGACACTAAACACGCAATATACCCCCAGAAACACGCTAAACACCACCAGCCAGCTACGGATATTCCGAAAAAGTCTGACGACATCCAAAACGAAGGACGCTAAATCAGCCACAACCGCATACCACACATTAGCCACCATTTTAGAACAATAACTTATATAATGCGGAACTACACAGCTACGCTAACGGATTTGTCTCGCTCACGCACACTATTACACTGCACACATTCATCACGCTTACACAGCAGCTCCACACCACTAATGCTGCAGCAACATCAAAACAGATTGCCAGCTCTTCAACAGAATGCTTCCTGCATATATTACTTCAAAATAGGTAAAGTATATTAATTTATTAATCTATTATTTATTTTATTATACACCAAACAGCATTAGCTCAATTACAATTTCATTGCCGTCATTTTTTGACGGGCAATTCGCTAGTGTTTACATATTTGGCAGTTTCCTTTTTCATAAATTATCATTAGAACATTAGGATCTATCCTGTTATGTGCACGCACGGCACAGGAAGACTCCTGGTGCCGGGGATGCTCGCGTCCCGCTTACCGATGTACTCCCTAAGCCCCTAACCCTAACCCACTACACCCCTTGCAGGCCCTAACCCTAACCCCCTACACCAGTTACCAGCCCTAACCCTAAACTCAACCTCCTAATCCTAACCCTAAGCCCCTAACTCCCTACACCACTTACTGGCCCTAACCCTAAACCTAACCCCCAAACCCTAACCCTAAACCTAACCCCCAAACCCTAACCCTAAGCCCCTAACCCCCTACACCACTTGACGGCCCTAACGTCCTAACCCTCTGAGCCTAACCCTAACCCCCTAAAAGTAACTTCCTAACCCTAGACCCCTAAGCCTCTACACCACTTGCCAGCCCTATCCCTAAACCCCTAACCCTCTAAACCAAACCTAAAAAATCCTAACCACTTACTGGCCTCTTAGAGACAGCTACATTGGGAAGTTGGTGGCGCGCTTCCTATGCATGCACATAACAGGATAGGTCTGAACATTAGAAGGAGTTTCTCAACTAGATAGTTTTGCACATTTTGAGCTATACATATTATTCATTGCATATCACTTCAGCTTGTCTCAGCTTCACAGTGAATAACTTTGCATCTTTTACATCCACACATGCGAGCAATTCAGCACAATAAAAATACTTCCTGTTCTATAGGGCAGAGCAAACTAATGCTTGTTACAGAATAAGATAACTGAATAACTTATAGGCAAAAAACTATACATTTTCTGGTAATTTTATCTCTATCTATCTATCTATCTATCTATCTATCTATCTATCTATCTATCTATCTATCTATGGGAAGATGTTAATCACAAATAAAATGAATGCAAGAATATGACCCACCTCAGCCTATACCTGGCTACCCCTAATTAACTTTTGGGACCCCTACTGCACTTCCTTCCTCCCACCCCTAGTGTTTGGAATTGGAACCCTATTGATCGTGATGGAATCCACTCAAAGAAATTCTGCTGAAGAAACTAATTTATTATGTTAAAGAGGAAGTCACAATAACTCATATTGTACTTCTACCAAAGTCAACCAAGCATAGGTCTAAGCCAGCATATTTTCATGAGACATAGAAGTTAATGAAAATGTCTAATCTCTAGTGTGCCAGTATTCAGTCAAGATATGTTAAAAATTCAGCATTATATCAGTACACCCGGAATGGAACTGGGCAACTCTAGGAATCTTTACCATTGCTAAGTTTTCTACAAAATCTCATAGACATGGAGATATGTCCTGTAGAGTAGTCTATATATACACTTTCTGTTATCCCATTGCATCTATGTATTTGCTTTATTAAAATTATATATAACAATCCTGGAGATCAGCCCATTATCCCTCTAAAAAGGAGAAAATATTACTCAACCATACTCCTAAATACTTGTACTCTTTATCTATATCTCTGTTACCAATTCATTTCCTACAGTGTAAGAAATTAAAATAAATAAATAAAAAGTTTAAAGTATTTGAGCCCCTTAAAGTGATATAGGTTGCCCATCACTGTCTTAGGGTCATTATGAGGAAGCTTTATGGAAAATTGTGGCTACGTGAAATAGGTTTATGGTGGGGAAATTTGAACATAAAACATAAAGAACTCACCAACCTAAAACACACTGTACAATATAAGGAAGGCTCTCAGGAAATATCTGTGTGAGGATACTATCATACTTCTTTTATTTCTTTTTACTTGTGACCTGTTATCCAGGTGGCATAATTGTTTTTCTTTTTTTACAGGAATTCGTTTAAAAATGAATTGTGAAGCACAAATGGGATAGGAATCCAAACTCTGAGACAGGACAAACGTGTCCTAACATTTACCCAATATTATAGAAATGTGTTAAAGGACCACTGGGTCTATTTTTATTTATATATATTCTTAAATAACAAAAACTAATAATGGGCAAAACATTGTTAGAGCCTAAAATAAAATTAACACCGTCTTTACATTTTTCACTTTTATATGCATTTATTCCCTACTGCAAGCTTCCATTTTCTTTACTGAGCCTTTTTCTGGCAGGCACTGTCTTTGTGATCTAATAAGAATTCAATTAGAGCTAATGAAACTCTCATGTATTCAAAGTCTCCTCCTACTTTAGGAAGTAGATCATTGGAAAAAAAAATGGTGTATCCCACAGTAGCATAACTGCATATAAAAGTAAGTTGCACTCTAAAAATGTGGCCTATTCTCAAGTGTAATCCTTCAAAAGTGCTCTTTTATATTTTAGACCACAGTGGTCCTTTAAGCTTGCAAAATCACATGTAAATTTTTTTTTTACTATTACATTCTACATGTAAAAATCCTAAGTGTAACCTTTTGAAAGTGCTTGCTACATGTAATATACTCCCTGCACTATGTGTAAAACATTCTACACTGTTATTACACTCCTCCACGTGAAAATTGTACATGCTTGCAAAGATTTGCGAGGACTTAATAGAGCAAAAACACAAGCAAGATTTAGGAAGCTAGTGTATATATAGTGTACATGTTCACACTAGTTAGTGGGTTGGAGTTCACTTCATTGTCTCTGTAGATGTATTTAACTTCATAGTTATTCAATAGTCCCTTCCCTACGGAATTTTATTGCATTGCTATCATTGAGCTCAAACATTTGCTTGAAGAAATAAATTGTCTCAAAATAATGGAGAGCTTTTATAAAGACGTCTAAGCAATAAAAAGGCCAAAGTGCGTTTACAAATGCATGACTAGAGTGTGACTTAGCAACTTGTGTTTGCTGTTTCTCTGCACACAGTTCCTTGCATTGTTCGACTGATTACACCGCAATGTTACAGAATGCACAGGAAAATAATGTGGTTAGAAAATCGTAGTAGAGTGATTAGACTCACACACATGAATTTACAGCTGAAATTCAGGGTCAGCCATTTTAATTGTAATAAAGTGATTATCTCATTTGTTATTATGCTGTCCTAGGCCTGTTTATATTTCAACGAACCACCCAGTTCCTACTAATCCCTTTCCTCTTGCTTTATCTTAATCATATGTTTATAACACACCTATATAAAGAATCATAAGTCTGTATGTGTCTATGTGAGTATACAGTAACTCAGAAAGTGTCAGGTACACTTACAGACATTTTCTGCATATATTAATTTCTGTGCATATTCCACAATACTGCATAGGTAGCTTTAGCCAGGCTGCTGCCCCCTGATAATGTGCTGCCATAGGTCAGGGCCTCATGCTCCTAACCTGAAACACACCCATGACTGCTTATACTTATCAGAAGTTTTTTTTCTGGGTTCTCTGCCTTAAATAAACACACAAGTACATTTTCTTTTCAATTCTCAGTAGCGATGTTCAGACTTCAGCATAATACATAAAATGAACAGTAATTAAGAGTTTGAGCATGTCCCCTGTCCCTTGGACTTCCCTGTTGGACGTATCTTGGCAGGTTGACAGAACAAGTTGCAAGAAATGTTAAAGGCTTAAAGGGATATGGTTTGAGCTAGCCTGTAACACACAAATGGAGCCCAAATCCCAACATGTGCTGGGGAGGACTCGCGAAGGCTTTAAAAACCCTTTACGGAAGAGACCCCCGATCCGTCCCCCAAACCTCCCTCCGGCCCCTAAAACTTCCCCTGCTCCCCAGACTAATCCCCATGCTGCATGGCCCCAATCAGGAGACCCCCGTGGCAGTTAAACTGTTAACCCCTGTCGTGGGGGTACTGCAAGTACCCCTGCGGCACCTAAAATTACCCCCTCTATGCTGGGGGTCCCCATCGGAACCCCTGCAGTGTCCCCATATTAACCCTGTGCTGCGAGGGTCCCAATCGGAACCCCCCCGGCAGTAAAAAATGTAAATTGGCCACCTTGCGGGTACTGAAAGGACTTGTGTTAACTAAACATTTAACCCCTGCCACGGGTGTACTATAAAATTAACCCCATCACTCATGAGTGCCTATCTAGACCCTCATGAGCCACTAATTAACGCTATCAGTCCCATAAGGGTATATACAGACCTTTATGGAACAATACTTAACCCTCTCAAATAACGCTACAAGTGCCATGAGGGTCCTCCAGGACCCTCATGACACAAAGTCTAAACACTACACTATTAACCTCCCTCTACCGTATTAACCCCCCTCTACACTATTAACCCCCTCTACACTATTAAACTCCCTCTACCCTATTAACACCTACACTGATAAAATAAAATAAAAACATACATTACATACAACCAAATTACATACATTGTTTTAGGTGTAATTATAGGGTTTTTATTGTAATTTTTTATTTTTCTGTAATGTAGTGTTTTTTTATCTTCTGTAATGTAGGCTTTTTTATTTTATGAAAGTTATGTTTTTTATTTTCTATAATGTTTTTTTTTCTTTTTGTAGAAGGAGGTTAATAGTGTAGAGGGGATTAATAGGGTAGACGGGGTTAATAGTGTAATGTTTAGACTTTGTATAATGGGGGTCCTGGAGGACCCTCATGGCACTTAAAATGTTAATTGAGAGGGTTAAGTATTGTCCCATAAGGGTCTGTATAGAACCTTATGGGACTGATAGGGTTAATTAGAGGCTCACGAGGGTCTAAATAGACCCCCATGAGTGATGGGGTTAATTTTACATCACATTAAAGGTGCTGTATATAGTACCCCGGGGAAGGGGTTCATTTTTTTAGTTATCGCTGGTCCTTTAAGGACCTTTAAGGCCCTTTAAGGACCTGCAAGGCAGGAAATTAGAATTTTTAAATGCAGCGGTAGTTGAAGTACCTGAAGTACCCCCCGCGGCAGGGAGTACAATGACAGGAATGCAATTTTAAAGCTGGGACTGCTGTACCTTCGGTGCTCATCGCAAGCCTCTCCCTCCATCTACTGTCTAATTGTAAGGCTAGCAATGCTGTTTGCCGTACAATGCGAGGCTATGGGCCCTCTGAGCACCTTTAGGGCTCATCGCGTGGCTCTCCCCCAGTGTAGTTTATAAGCCTTGTGCTTGAGTGTTACTGTCTTGGGTTGTGTTACTGCCTTGGGTTAAATGTTAGTGGCTTGGATTAAGTGTTACTGGCTTCGGTAAGTGTTACTGCTTAGAGCTATTTTTTACGTCCTTCGGGCTAGTTTTACATCCTTGGGCTTCGTTTTCGTAATTTTGTGTTTTTCCAGCATCAATTTTTTTTCTTGCTTAGGCAATTTTCTAACGTGAAAAAATGGCAAATCTGCCTCAAATTAATTTGCAAGCTGACTCACAGGCTCCCTGGTTCTCCCACTGTGCTGTGTGTGAGTATGTAAGTTAATTTGAGGCATATTTGTTGTTTTTTTCATGTCTTTTCAGTTCAGTGGTTCGACCGTTATACTTGTAATTTTGCGAGGCGCACATTGTAGCCTAAATCCTGTGTGCCTCAACTGCTCGCCTTGCTTCGCGAGGCTCGCAGTGCAATGAACGCCTTTGTGAGCCTCACAGTTGCAGCCCTATGGGCCGCAAACGGCTTGCCTCGCTTTGCGTGTCCTGCGTGCCTCAACTGCATGGAAGCGCCTTTGTTGCAGCCTAATTCCCACGTGGGCAACGTCTTGCCCGGTAGTTGTGGCCCTATGAGAAACCCGCAAACATGACCAACGTTCTTGAACTGACAACTATATATTTAAAACATAAATATTTACCCAGGATCAACAATACTTAAATAAATGTACACATATTTAGCAAGGGTCACCTATAATTAGCATAATAATGTATAAATGTACAGTCAAGGTCTCCTATTATATGGCAATATAAATATATAAATAAATATTAAGCCAGGAATACCTATAATCATATAAATAGCCATTCAATCAGAATACCTGTAACCAAGTAAATAGCCTACCCACAAGTATAAATACTATTGTGGAGCTACTTTCTACCAAAATTTCCTTACAAAAACATTTTAGTGAAAAAACATTATATAAACTTACTAATGCTGCCTCTGTACAACTGGTGCACGCTCTGCCCTTTCTCTACACTCAGCACAAAACGCATGAGATGAGCACTCTACACTCCAGTTCCAGACAGGCTCCACCTAGTGGCCAGCATTTTGTTTTTAAGACCCCCAAAGAAATTTTTTAGGGATTTTAAAGCTAAAAATTTGGCACCCGCCACAGCCTTTGCCTTTTCCCAATTCCACAGCTACAATGAGCACCTTTGACCATCTGAGGATGAAGTCTGTTCTTCTATCAACTTCTCAATTAACAACTTGCACACTTTATCCTATTCCATCACAATTAATCCCTTACCTCTCTACCACATTTATCCCAAACTCGCACGCACCTATTCACCCTCTCTCTAAACACTGGTAAGTTTCCATCATTTAAACACTCGATAATTACACCCATTCTTAAGAAACCCTCATCCACCCATCTTCTGCATCTATTCCCTATCTGTCTATGTCCATTGGCTTCAAAACCTCTTGAGTGACTTGTCTACAACCACCTAAACCAATTTCGTTCCTTCAACTCCCTTCCTGACCCCTCCATTTTGACTTTTGACCCAACAGTCCACAGAGACAGCTCTCGCAAAAGTCCCTAATGACCTGCTCACCGCAAAGTCAAAGGGTCGCGTTTTTCTATTTATTCTCTCTACTGCCTTCTATACAGTTGACCACCCTCTTTGTATCCAAATTTTCCACTTCCATGACATTTGTGACACAGCTCTGTTATGGTTTACATCTTATCTACTTTGGAAAATGCGCTGGCACTTTATAAATAAAGAGTTGTCATGGGTTTTGAGGGTAAAAAGAATGCTACATACATCTACTGCCTACGTTATATGTTTTGATGTATATACATACACTTATAGTATACTTTTTTAACATATGAAGAATTAAAACATTTTCCTGTTAAATATGTTTAATCAAACCATGATTTGGCCAGGCCAAGTCTTAGATATTTCCACATGGGTGAGAAAGACCTTCAAGATGAAACACTACGAATGTCTCAAGATAGCGTGTTCTGAGACATACGCATGTCACTTCAATACTCCATTGTCCCAAATAAATATTGTCAGAACAGGTGTTAAGATTAAGTACAATTGAGTAGTCTATTGCCCAAAATACTTGGCAGGCACAACATGGGACACAGATCAAATATTTCAGAATCATTCCTTTTAATACATGTAACCAGAGCGCTCTCAAGCAGGCAGGGACAGATATACACAACATATTATGCATATTCATTATAATTATACCTATATATGCAAACAGGGAGGAGACTATTTGTGGCTATATAAAAAAAATATTGTATTTATCGGTGTATAACACGCACTTTTTCTTTCTCAAAATAGGGGGCAAATGATGTGTGCGTGTTATACACCAATATAATGTTAAGGACCCATAGTACTAACCCACCCTGTGTCTCTCTAAACCCCCCCCCGTGTCTCTCTAACCCCCCCCCGTGTCTCTCTACCCCCCTCCGTGTCTCTCTACCCCATGTGTCTCTCTAACCCCCCCGTGTCTCTTTCCCTCCCCCCCATCCTCAACCCCCCTCCGCAACCTTAACCCCTCTCCTCAACCTAAACCCCCCTAAATACCTCCCCCTTCCCCTCTCCCCTCACTTACCTGCTTCTGCTCCGGCCTCCGCTCCTTCTTGACCCGGCGCGCATGCGACTTCACATGCGCGCCGGGTCAAGAAGGTGCGGAGGCCGGAGCAGAAGCAGGTAAGTGAGGGGAGAGGGGGAGGTATTTAGGGGGGGTTAGGTTGAGGAGGGGGGTTGAGGAGGGAGGATGAGGAGGGGGGTTGAGGAGGGGGTTGAGGATAGGGGGGTTTAGGTTGAGGAGGGGGGTTTAGGTTGAGGAGGGGGGTTGAGGAGGGAGGATGAGGAGGGGGGTTGAGGAGGGGGTTGAGGATAGGGGATTGAGGAAGGAGGATGAGGATGGGGGTTGAGGAGGGGGTTTGAGGAGGGAGGTTGAGGAGGGGGTTGAGGATGAGGAGGGAGGTTGAGGATGAGGAGGGGGATTGAGGAGGGGGGTTCAGGAGGGGGTTGAGGAAGGAGGATGAGGATGGGGGTTGAGGAGGGGGGATGAGGAGGGGGTTTGAGGAGGGGGTTGAGGATCGGGGGTTGAGAAGGGAGGATGACGAGGGAGGTTGAGGACGGGGTTGAGGATGAGGAGGGAGGTTGAGGATGAGGAGGGGGGTTGAGGTGGGGGTTGAGGTTAGGGGGGTTGAAGAAGGAGGATGAGGATGGGGGGTTGAGGAGGGAGGTTGAGGACGGGGTTGAGGATGAGGAGGGAGGTTGAGGATGAGGAGGGAGGTTGAGGAGGGGGGTTGAGGAGGGGGTTGAGGATGGGGGGGTTGAGGAGGAGCAGCGATTTTTGAGTAAACTTTTGTAAAAACATATAATATCCAAGTTTCTTTGTTAAAACAGTTGCTTTTACTGTCATTTTACGTTATTTACCTTATAAGTGTTAATAATATTAATAAAAAAAAGTTCTTAGGTACCCTTATTTTGCTTCAAAGTTCTTTATTTGAAATTTAAGTTTTTTTTCCTGAAATTTTCTTCTTAAAATGAGGTGCGTGTTATACGCCGGTGCGTGTTATACGCCGATAAATACAGTAATTTTGAGAAAAGAAATCCTAATTTTAGCATATTCTTCTATTACATCCAATATTCCATGATAGTCACACTTTCTTTTCAAGGAATGGGGGGATGGTTACAGTGTAGGTCAAGTAAGGCTTGTATACTTGCAATGTGCCTCTGCTGAACTGATGGAATAGAGGACATAGATGTTCTGTGCTGTGATATTAACTGATTTCACCAATGAATCAACAAATCTCCTCCTTCCACTCTTGAATAGGTGTTGTCAACTGTCCATGAACATGGAACCAACCGGGAAATTGGGTGCTCATTCTGCTTGGATTCGATTTCTTTAGCCCCTGCCGATACATGGAGGTTTTAAAAAGTTATGGGTTATGGATATTACTTTTTCTTTAAGACCTGGACAGTCCATCCCCTGTCCATCCATCTTACACCATCTGCTGGACCAAAGGAAACACTAACGTGACTATCTCAGAAGCGTAATCCAGGTGTACGTGGTAGTTTGGAAGACACCAGACAGTCTTGATGTGCCTTGCAAAAGTATTCACCCACTTGACTCTTTACCCATTTTGTTACATTTCAGCCTTAGTTGTTTTGTTAATCTGAATTTTATGTGATGGATCAGAACACAATAGTCTAAGTTGGTGAAATGAAATGACAAAAATATATACATAAAACTATTTTTTAGAAAAAGAAAACAGAAAATTGGCATGTGCATATGTTTTCACCCCCTTTGTGATGAAGCCCATAAAAAGCTCTGGTGCAACCAATTACCTTCAGAAGTCACATAATTAGTGAAATGATGTCCACCTGTGTGCAATCTAAGTGTCACATGATTTGTCATTACAATATACACACCTTTTTTGAAAGGCCCCAGAGGCTGCAACACCTAAGCAAGAGGCACCACTAACAAAACACTGGCATGAAGACCAAGGAACTCTCCAAACAAGTAAGGGACAATGTTGTTAAGAAGTACAAGTCAGGGTTAGGTTATAAAAATATATCCAAATCTTTGATTATCCCAAAGGAGCATTATCAAATCTATCATAACCAAATGGAAAGAACATGGTACAACAGCAAACCTGCCAAGAGACTGCCTACCCACCAAAATTCATGGTCCGGGCAAGGAGGGCATTAATCAGAGAGGCAGCACAGAGAGCTAAGGTAACAAAATTGCATGTTTTGAGTTTGTGAAAAGGCATCTGGGAGACTCCCAAAATGTATGGAGGAAGGTGCTCTGGTCTGATGAGACTAAAATGGAAGAAAACGCTATGTCTGGCGCAAACCCAACACATCACATCACCCAAAGAACACCATCATTTTCAGCAGCCGGGACTGGGAAACTGGTCAGAGTTGAGGGAAAGATGGATGGTGCTAACTACAGGGATATTCTTGAGCAAAACTTGTACCACTCTGTCTGTGATTTGAGGCTAGGACGGAGGTTCACCTTCCAGCAGGACAATGACCCAAAACACACTGCTAAAGCAACACTTGAGTGGTTTAAGGGGAAACATGTAAATGTGATGAAATGGTCTAGTCAAAGCCCAGACCTCAATCCAATAGAAAATCTGTGGTCAGACATAAAGATTGGTGTTCACAAGTGAAAACCATTCAACTTGAAGGAGCTGGAGCAGTTTTTCAAGGAGGAATGGGCAAAAACCCCAGTGGTAAGATGTGGCAAGCTCATAGAGACTTATCCAAAGAGACTTGGAGATGTGATTGCTGCAAAAGGTGACTCTACAAAGTATTGACTTTAGGGGGGTGAATAGTTATACCCATTGACTTTTTCTGTTATTTTGTCCTATTTGTTATTTGCCATACAATAAGAAAAAAAAAAAAAAAACATCTTCAAAGTTGTGGGCATGTTCTGTACATTAAATGATGCAAATCCTCAAACAATCCATGTTAATTCCAGGTTGTGTGGTAACAAAACACGAAAAATGCCAAGGGGGGTGAATACTTTTGCAAGGCATATATCTGAGCTGTATCTCCCCCCTCCCCGCACAAAATTTGTCTGGCTCCTACACCCCTGGCGCACAGAGAGAAAGACTGTGCACAAAAAGAGAGACGGCGCACAGAGAGACAGAGGGCGCATGGAGAGGGTGCACAGAGAGAGGGAGAGGTCATTTATGACAGAAGCTTGACGCAGTCTGCAACCTCCTGATAAATATAAAGCCCAAGGCCTGGGCCTTGTTGGTCTCGGTAGAAACACAACACTGCATTCAAGCGAAACAAGTTGCACAGCACTGGTTTAAAGAATGATATCTGATACTCCTTAGTGACTTTATTGTGAGGCCATATGCTTAGTAAGCAAGATCTGTGTATTGACTTGTCAGGAGAGCTCAGATGTTTGCCTGCAAGCTTTCAGTGCAAGTATTTGATTATATATAAAAGGGCTCTCCTTCTTGGCCACACAGGTAAATAAATACATTAATGGTAGTCTTCAGAACTGCGTATAGATGCATATAACAGTTAATAAATGAATCATTATTATTTTTATTTCTTAAGTTTACTTTTATTATCAGAATAGTCATGCTCAATGCACAGGGGGATGTAGTCAATACAATGGTCCCAAAGTCTAAGGGACTTATTTATAACTAATGGAAATTATATCTTTTAACAGAAGATTTGAATCTTAGTTTGTGGGTGGATGAAAAAGGCTGACTGGCAGCTCAAAATGGCAAACGTCAATGTTAGTTCACTGTACGGAAATGCAATTTTCAAAAGTACTTGTTAATTACCTCTTAGCCTTATAGCCTATAGCCTGAAAGGATAACAGAAGCATTCACGTTTCTGCAAGATCTCTACAATACCACTCAACTTAAAACCTTCTAAACCCACTGAGCCCGGCAGTACTCACTAATTCACTTATTATAATAATGCAACCCCATATCTTGCATTATTATAAAGAGGAAATTTGTGAACACTGGTTAAAGCTCAGTTCCCTGTTTAAAACCTCACCATGGCTGTATAGATTAGTGAACTATTTATAGGTTGCAGTGTATTTTCCTATTAAAATGTGTCAGTAGATATACATTTTTTAAAGCAAATATCTAAAATTCACAAATGAGCCAGATATACTATATGGTGAAGAGCAGAACTATTTATCAGCTGGGGTCACATTTTCAAGATACCCCTGTATAAGCACAGCTAAATTAAAATAATTGAGTCACTTATTGATCTACCTGTATTCATTAAGATATTTTGAAATTGTTGCCTGGATCTGCCCAGCAGGAACTGGATGAGACAGCAAAATCCATGCATATTAAGATGTATTATTATCATTATTATTATTATTATTATTATTATTAATAACTAGCGACTTGCCTGTCAAAAAATGACGGCAATAAAATTGTAAGGCAGGTAATGCTGTTTGCCAGAGAGAGTAAGTGTTTTGGTGGTCTGAGATCCTTCGGCGCTCATTGCAAACCTCTGTCTTGGTATATTTTTTGTTATCATAGGCGCTTTTGCGCTTATTGTAAGGTCCGTGCTGATCTCCTTTTGGCGCTTATTGCAAGGCTCTCCCCTGGTGTCCTTTGTGTCATATGACCAGCGTTTGCGCTCCTTATGAGGCGCACAGTGAAGGTCTATGTGGTTTTTTGCGATACTGTGTTTTGTTTTTTTGTTTTGTGTATAGATTTTTTTTATGGTAATTAATTAATTCATGAAATCATAAAGTAATATACTTTACCTATTTGTAATTAATATATGGAGCAAGGAATGTGCTGAAGAGCTAACAATCTGTTTTGATGTTCCTGCAGCATATAATGAAAGATTTGCAGTGATGTTGAGCTGAGGTGTAAGTGTCAGCAATGTGTGCAGTGTGTAGTGTAAATAGGCTGCGTGCGCGAGGGGAAGCCGTTTGTGTAGTTGGGTACTTCCGCATTCTATAAGTTAGTGTTGTAAAATGGCGGCGAATGAGGTACGCGGGTGTGGATGATTTAGGGTCCTTGCTAATGGTGTATGTTGTAGGTCGTACGGGTTTTTGTAAAAGTCGTATGTGCTTGGTGGTGTTTTGCAGCTTTAGTGGTCGTGTAGCCTCGTTTTCGTTTTTTTCTGCGGCCATTTTTTCTCTTCCTTCAGGGATTTTCGATTCTCTAAACTTTGTAAATTTGACTGAAATTGAGGTGTAACCTGTCTTCCAGACGTCCTGGGTGTCCCTCCTTGCTGTGGGTAATGTTTTTATTTTATTTTTCTGTGTATTTTGTGTTTTTTTAATGTTTTCCGCTGTGCGCATGTTGTCCGTTAAGGTCGTATTTTTTGAAGTCCATAATGGATTTTTTCTAAGTCCCGCGGCTCGTATTTTTTTGTGTAAGTCTGTATTTAGTCATTGCCTTTTTTGTGTTTTTAATTATATAAATATACTGTAAAATAAATCACCTTTAAATGCATAATAAACTTATATTCATTTTCACCTCAGATTTGTATTATGGAAGAAATAATGTAGAATGCATTTGCCAATTATTTATATTAAAATGGAGAGCTACACAGCTAATTATGTAAAATATATTTTGGTGATTATTTTTATTATTCTAAATGGCAAATATCCAGATCTTCTGTAATCAATAAATAATTTTGTACATTGTGCATGTTTTTTTGCAATTACTCTTCACCCTGCTGGGCTCATTTGTTAATGCCCTTTGATTATGTTCTCTGTGGATGAACATTTGCAAGCCATGATAGACTGTGAACAATTCAGAGCTTTAAAGTGAAGCTTAGTGAATGTAACCCTATGCCTCAGAATATTACAACTTTGTTTAATGTGAATGTTAAGGAGTATGTTTGGGTATTTGTTGTTGTGGTAGTGTCCCATTAACAGTTGAAAGTCTTAGGACAGCAGGTAAGCTACTTTTGTATGAATGTGTAACTATGTACTTTTTTTTGTTAATTCCCATGTATACATACTTTGTCATTGCACAGTGCACTCATTTAAAGTATAAGTTGGAGGCTTCATAGAGCTTAAATGCTTCTTTTTTTATTAATTAGGTAACCTAGCTAAAACATCCATATAAAACAATAAACATTTGCACAAAGAGTCTCTTTAATACTTTTTTCCATGCAAAAACCACATTAATAATATTAACACAAATGCATAAAAATTAACTCTGTTCCATCCCTCTTTAAAGGACAACTGTAGTGCATATACAAGTAAACTCATATATTTGTTTGTTGGGCATAGACTATTAAAAAAATAATGCAGTTTAAAATAAATAAAAGTTGATTTTTTTCTTACTTTTTCCCTCAAGCAGAGCTGATTATTTCCACCTCTCTGTGCCTATCAGGGGGCGTGGCTAGCTCTGGAGGCTGCACAAAAAGAAACAAACAAAGGCTGACCACTCTGGTTCAGATTGAGCTTGCTAAGTAAACTGGGATGGGACTACGGCTCATATAGTGTCACTGGGCGGGGGGCTATGGGGCAGCTGCAAGTAAGTTACAATAGAGCTGTTACCTCTGTAAAAAATGGATGCAGAGCTGATGATGTAAATGGGCATGGTCAGTGACATCATAGCCCAGCCTGCTTCCAAGCTGTATGATTGCCCAGCCCCCAGGCAGAGCTGCCAAGCCCACAGGGCAGTTAAGTTATGTAGCTCTGCTTGAGGAGAAAACAGACAATTTAATAAATATGTATGAACTTTTATTCACTTTCAACACGGATATTATTTTTAATAGAGCCTGGCCAAGAAACAAACACACCTGCTTTACTTGTAAATGGTCCTTTAACCTACTTTTTTGGTAACAAACATTTTAAAGTGTAACATATCCTAATCAAAACAAGTACCTATTTGATTATGTGTTTGCTTCTGAATTGTATTATTAAAATAGGCTTAATACGCTACCTTATGCAACTGCTACTGGCTTATAGCTTGAATTGGCAGCATTGGTTAGTGCATAGTACAAAAAAAAAGCCAGGCTAAAGAAAAAGAAGGAAAGGTATCCATCCAACAAAGCATGATAAAGTATATTGTCCCCTCTATACGTGCTGTGTGTTCAGTTCTAGAATGAATGCATTGGCTCTGTGACGTACTGTCAGAGTTGTCATAGAGACCATGGCAGAGCTCTCAGTCACTCCAGCATGAAGCCGCTGCTGTTACTATTATTACAATCCAACAAACAATAGCCACAGGCTGCAGGTCAAGCAGGAGGAAGCTGTTTGTCTGTCTATCCGTTTGGAAATATACCAGATCTTCTCATGCACTGCTCCATACACATCCATCAACCATATCCTTGTAGCAAGATGTCTATCTAACGTGGGTGCCATTTCAGTCTATTGGAGATATTTTAATTCACCTATATAAGAAACAACGACAAGGTGTGAAAACAATGAAAATGCTCGAATCCATCTGCGTAACGGGTGAGTGGGAAAGAAAATAAAGCAAATATCCTTATAATAATGATTTTTTAACTGCTTCTTACAAATAAACGTGCTGCATTATTTTTAGATTTCCCTTTTGGTTTAAGATGGTAGCATTGTATCATATTTTTGCAGTCCATTTATAAAAGATCTTGGTTTCGCTGTGTTTGTTAGAGTCAGCATATATAATTCCTCTGGTTGACGCAGTGCAGCACGTCGCCTTGCAGTATATTCATTCATTTGTAAAACAGAGTGGATACACATTTCCTATTAATGACCATGTATTAATATTGTGTAATCTGACATGTTGGTAATGTAGTGGGACTGCAGATTCTGTTTTCTTAATGCATGTGTTGCCATAGAGATCAGATATAGATTTTTCTTGTGGTATTTAAAGGTGCGTTAAAATGACTGGTAAACAAATGGTTTTATATCTGCAGTGTCTTTAGTGTGTAATTCTGAGTGCATGGAATTGTGAATATATGAGTGAAAACAAATAAGCACGCTCTTAGTGAAGGCAAATGAGGGTGTGAGTGAGTCTTGAGTAATAGTGAATGTGAGAGTGTGCGTTTTAGGAATGGGACTTGTAAGTTATAGTGCATGAAAGGAAAAATGGAGTGAGAGAAAGCATGGAAAATGGTGTGTGTGTCCGTATGTAAGTGGGAGTGAATGTGTTAGTGAGTATACAAGTGAGAGTTTGTATGGGAGTAAGAATGTGTATATTGGTGAGTCAGAATCTGAAAATGTGTGTTATTGAGTGTGAGTGAGTGTATTTAAATAAGTAAGTGTGTGTTAGCCCTGTGGGAATCCTTGAAAGAGACTTTGTGAGAGCATTTGAGAGAGTGTGCATGCTAGTGAGTGAGAGCGGACATGCCAATGTATGTGAGATAGTGGTTGTAGGTGGTTAAGAGTGTGTCAGAGGAATAAAAAACAAGAGGCAGGTAATGTATTATGAAAAGAAAACTAATTTGTTCCAGCTCTGAATCTCTGCATGTGGTTCCTCTGTGATGGCCTTAGACAGCCTGAATGTGACTGGTATCTGTTGTCCTTACCGGCTACAGGTCAACCATAGATCAGATACTGCTTGAGTGGCAAAAATAGTTTACAATCACACCTCACTTTGGATAATTTTCCTGCCCCTAAGCTCTCCTACAGTCTATCTACTTTTGCTTCCCACCTACAAGTTGTGCAGTAGTCAAAAGAATATGCCTAAAATTGTGCATTTAGATAAAAGCGAAAAACTTGGCAGAAGTGTTGGTAATTCCCAGAATGTAATTTGAAGCATTGTGGATGCTAGCACCATGTGCCACCATATTGGAATATGCCTAGCAAAATAAGTTTTTCATAAACAAAAACAGAATCAAAGCTCAATCAGAGAATGAACAACACTTAAGTATGTTTGCTCTATAGGCCTGTTACTTCCTCAGAGCAATTAGACTGCTATATAGCTGCATAGCTCAAGAATAAAAAATGAGGCAATTTATGGGTTACAGCCAAGTCTTACCATAACACAACTAACATGTTGCTGTACCTTTAAGGGCATCAGTCTTCTAAATAGGTATACGGCACAATCAAGCCTGAGAAACACTATTTTCATTATTATTTTTAGGCTCCTGCATCCCTCCACTAAAAACAACCAAGTTGTTGATTTTCCAATATGCTTCTTGATGGAGCACTTCAACAAAATAATGTAGTAAAAGGCACTGAAGGAGAAATAGGCTGATTTCCTACTAAGATGGAAGGTGTTTGGACTAGAGGTAATTGTGAGTCTAACCAAACCAACTCAAAATTAACAATGTTGGATAAAGTCTTTTTAACCTCGCAGCTGCTATAAAATAAATTGGTAATCCATTTTCAGATACAAATGGAAATATATTGATTTTAAATAATACAGAGCTTATGGATGAGACTGTTGTTAATTCAAAGTCAATTAAAACACCTGGAATATGTCTTTAATATTTAAAAAAAACAAATACTTCTTCAATGAAAATTTGTACAAAGTGAGAAGCCCATAAAAATGGCTATCACCAGAAACAGGTTCCATCTGTTCAACGATAAATTGAAAATATTAAAAACAGCTATTCTCTCCTAAAACCTATAAAACAAAACAAGAGCTGTGCTCCTTAAATCATACATAGTTTGCTAGATATGTCGTGGAGATGCAGATTACTTTTTCTGTCATGAACGCTATATATCTACCATCTTTGACAAACCATAGTGCATTGAACTGTAAGGGGCAGTCTGACCTACTTAAGTGTTTTGAGAACTTAGTTCTAGCAGAAGATGAGATGTATGATGCACATCATGATCCTGATGTCAGTATGAAGATCCTAGAGAGACCTGCCATTCTCCAGATGATTACATTTGATAAGACAAAATAGATCTCTTTTTTTGACTATTCCATGAAATTACTTGCCTTCATACAAAAGTGGCTTAGTAAACCCACTTTGCACCAAATTGATATCATCTTTTATGTCTATAAAGCAGACCGCCTGAAGTGCTGTGTGAGCTAAAAGACATAAGCAGAATCATAGACTAAACTGGCAAGAACAGGGCTAAAAGAAACGGTGTGAACTCCTATAAGGTTATCAAAACCAGTAAGGGCTTTTTGACCTGGTTATTTTACAAGAGGAAAGAGCAAGAAGTTTATATTCAGGTGTTGCCACTACAACTGAGTGATAGAAACCCTGTAACCAAGAGGAAGCTGACAGAAGAATATGTTTTCATGCTACTGATGGCATTGCTGAAGGTAAGTAGAGCATTCTCATACACACTGAAGACACATATTGTTATGTTGGCTCTACACTTTGCAGTCCAAACTGTGAGCAACTATGGTTTGCAATTGGTGCTGTCAAATCTTTTCATATTGTTGACATTAGTGGTATGGCTCAGGCATTAGGAATTGATGCATATCCCCACCAGCCTTCCATGCACTGACAAGGAAATAAACTGTTATAAAGTAATCTCTGCACTGTGCTTCACTAGCACTATGCAAATTATTTTAGAAAGTGCATATATTAAAGGACCACGGATCAATGAAACAACATATATGTACTAGCGACTCGCCCATCAAAAATGCAAACCTTTCCTCCTGCCTACTGTACGGCTCGCTCATTGCAGGCTTCATTAACTTGCAACTTTTGTGCTTGGGAATGGCATGTGTCTCTTTCCAGCATCTCCCCCCCTGACTCTTCCCTGTGTGTTTCTCCTCTGTGTGTCTGCTGAATGTTTGTGTGGCTGTCGTTTGTTTCATTTTTAAAAGTCCTCTGTTCCTGGCGTTGTTGGTGTAAGTGTTACTGTCTTTGCCATCGTGTAATTTCTAAGTCCTGCGTGCCTGGCTTTGCTCAGCCTTGTTTTCATATAGTTTCAGATATTTTTTAATGTTTTACGTAATTTATTTTTAATTATTTTTCGTGTTTTTCATCTTTTTCGATTTCCGCGGTTTGGCCGTTAACTTCGTATTTTTATTTAAGTCTCACGTTCCTCAACTGCTTGCAGCCTAAGTCCCGCATGCCTCAACTGCTTGCCGCCTAAGTAAGTCCCGTGTACCTCAACTGCTTGCAGCCTAAGTCCTGTGTGCCTCAATGCCTCAACAGCTCACCTTGCTTTGCGAGGCTCTCAGGAGCGTCTTCGGAGCTCATTTCAGCCTAAGTCCTGCACGCTTCAATGCCTCTACTGCTTGCCTTGCGAGGCTCGCAGGGCAATGAGCACCTTTGGCGCTCAGTGCCTAAGTCCTGCAAACTTGGAAGATTAAAAATGCCTCAACGGCTCGCCTCGCTTTGTTAAGCTTGCAGTTGCGGCCCTCTGGGCTGCAAATGGCTTGCCTGGCTTTGCGAGGTTAGAAAGCATGACGACACATCGCAGTTTGACAATTATATCAACCAAGTTGTTGATTTTCCAATATGCCTCTTGATGGAGCACTTCAACAAAATAATGTAGTAAAAGGCACTGAAGGAGAAATAGGCTGATTTCCTACTAAGATGGAAGGTGTTTGGACTAGAGGTAATTGTGAGTCTAACCAAACCAACTCAAAATTAACAATGTTGGATAAAGTCTTTTTAACCTCGCAGCTGCTATAAAATAAATTGGTAATCCATTTTCAGATACAAATGGAAATATATTGATTTTAAATAATACAGAGCTTATGGATGAGACTGTTGTTAATTCAAAGTCAATTAAAACACCTGGAATATGTCTTTAATATTTAAAAAAAACAAATACTTCTTCAATGAAAATTTGTACAAAGTGAGAAGCCCATAAAAATGGCTATCACCAGAAACAGGTTCCATCTGTTCAACGATAAATTGAAAATATTAAAAACAGCTATTCTCTCCTAAAACCTATAAAACAAAACAAGAGCTGTGCTCCTTAAATCATACATAGTTTGCTAGATATGTCGTGGAGATGCAGATTACTTTTTCTGTCATGAACGCTATATATCTACCATCTTTGACAAACCATAGTGCATTGAACTGTAAGGGGAAGTCTGACCTACTTAAGTGTTTTGAGAACTTAGTTCTAGCAGAAGATGAAGTGTATGATGCACATCGTGATCCTGATGTCAGTATGAAGATCCTAGAGAGACCTGCCATTCTCCAGATGATTACATTTGATTAGACAAAATAGATCTCTTTTTTTGACTATTCCATGAAATTACTTGCCTTCATACAAAAGTGGCTTAGTAAACCCACTTTGCACCAAATTGATATCATCTTTTATGTCTATAAAGCAGACCGCCTGAAGTGCTGTGTGAGCTAAAAGACATAAGCAGAATCATAGACTAAACTGGCAAGAACAGGGCTAAAAGGAACGGTGTGAACTCCTATAAGGTTATCAAAACCAGTAAGGGCTTTTTGACCTGGTTATTTTACAAGAGGAAAGAGCAAGAAGTTTATATTCAGGTGTTGCCACTACAACTGAGTGATAGAAACCCTGTAACCAAGAGGAAGCTGACAGAAGAATATGTTTTCATGCTACTGATGGCATTGCTGAAGGTAAGTAGAGCATTCTCATACACACTGAAGACACATATTGTTATGTTGGCTCTACACTTTGCAGTCCAAACTGTGAGCAACTATGGTTTGCAATTGGTGCTGTCAAATCTTTTCATATTGTTGACATTAGTGGTATGGCTCAGGCATTAGGAATTGATGCATATCCCCACCAGCCTTCCATGCACTGACAAGGAAATAAACTGTTATAAAGTAATCTCTGCACTGTGCTTCACTAGCACTATGCAAATTATTTTAGAAAGTGCATATAGTAAAGGACCACGGATCAATGAAACAACATATATGTACTAGCGACTCGCCCATCAAAAATGCAAACCTTTCCTCCTGCCTACTGTACGGCTCGCTCATTGCAGGCTTCATTAACTTGCAACTTTTGTGCTTGGGAATGGCATGTGTCTCTTTCCAGCATCTCCCCCCCTGACTCTTCCCTGTGTGTTTCTCCTCTGTGTGTCTGCTGAATGTTTGTGTGGCTGTCGTTTGTTTCATTTTTAAAAGTCCTCTGTTCCTGGCGTTGTTGGTGTAAGTGTTACTGTCTTTGCCATCGTGTAATTTCTAAGTCCTGCGTGCCTGGCTTTGCTCAGCCTTGTTTTCATATAGTTTCAGATATTTTTTAATGTTTTACGTAATTTATTTTTAATTATTTTTCGTGTTTTTCATCTTTTTCGATTTCCGCGGTTTGGCCGTTAACTTCGTATTTTTATTTAAGTCCCACGTTCCTCAACTGCTTGCAGCCTAAGTCCCGCATGCCTCAACTGCTTGCTGCCTAAGTAAGTCCCGTGTACCTCAACTGCTTGCAGCCTAAGTCCTGTGTGCCTCAATGCCTCAACAGCTCACCTTGCTTTGCGAGGCTCTCAGGAGCGTCTTCGGAGCTCATTTCAGCCTAAGTCCTGCACGCTTCAATGCCTCAACTGCTTGCCTTGCGAGGCTCGCAGGGCAATGAGCACCTTTGGAGCTCAGTGCCTAAGTCCTGCAAACTTGGAAGATTAAAAATGCCTCAACGGCTCGCCTCGCTTTGTTAAGCTTGCAGTTGCGGCCCTCTGGGCTGCAAATGGCTTGCCTGGCTTTGCGAGGTTAGAAAGCATGACGACACATCGCAGTTTGACAATTATAATGTGATGGAAACTTTTAGACTGACTTGTAGCATAATTAAGCAGGGAAAATCATTAAACTAATTTTAATTAGAAAACTTAGATGTGTCTATAATACGTTGGTGGACGTTGTATGTGTGAGTGGGGAGCAATCTTTGTATTTCCTAATACAAGCATGCTGCTTATGGGCCATTAAGGTGAAAGTAATGTAAATTTCAGGCAGATCCAATTATCTAACAAAACCTTTGTAGTTCTCTGTTCCCTCCTCAACACATTTTTTCATCTACTGATACATAAAAAAATAAACACATTCTCATGAACTATTTCCATAAGCGATGTAACAAGCACTAAACGGTTTCTTCTGTTCATAGACAGAGATTCAATAAATTAGATTTTCCCAGTGTTTTATTGTCAGTGGCTTCCAAAGCAGCTAATGTTGTTAGTTTGTTACATAATTCACAAACATTTTAACTTCAGTTTTCCTATAATAAAGAAAATCCTACAACAGTAAATATTTAAAATATTTATTGAAATAAAGATTATTAGTAAGAGCAGTAATATTAGAATGGTGTTCTACGGAGTTGATATTTTGCATCTCTTACAATAATAGTGTTTCTATAAAGGAAGATAATTTAATTTCTATTAGATATATTACTCTAAGGTACTGAATTAAAATGATTACACTTGGACAACGTGGAATATTTACCCAGAAGTCACATTGGTCCATTGTACTCTTTCCACATTAGAAGACTGTTGCAGATATGGCTGATATTGGAAGTGTTGTCATCCTTCTGTACAACTATTGCAGGCAAGAAACAAGTTAAGTATGGATGTACTCAGTTAGGGCAAATTTAGGGCCAGGCCCTTCAGAAATCATTTGAGCCACCAGACTTAAATACCTTTGGCTGGACCAAAGAATTGATCATATGCAAGTGTAAAAGTAGATATGTAGTAGTTTTGTTTAAGTAGTGATTTTGTGTCTGATGAGTAAAGATTTCATGAAATGCTTCTTTTCAATTTGTTTTGTTTTAGAGAAAAACAACTTTACTTCAGTGCAACATTTTTAATCCTAATCAATGTATTTATTCTCTATAAAAAATTAAGGTAAATAAGAAGATAAATAAAGTCAGTTTTCCATTTCTTAACTTAGTTTTTTTTTTTTACTGATTACAAAATGTAATTTACTTTGTTACATTACTAACAATAAGAAATGTATTTGATACTACTTCTGTCATTCCACTTAGCAACATTGTAAGGTAATGGGCTTCTTGAAGGAAATAGCTATGAGTTTTCAATGTGTTATGAATGTACAAGATAAACATTGATCCTTCAGAAATGTTAGTCTTGTCTTTTTGTAGATTATTAACTGATGAACAAATCTTACAAAAATGAAATCTGCTGAACTGAGTGAAAAATTTTTGGTAGTCATCTTCCAATTTGTGGACAATCTCTCAGTCTCTCCCTCATATGCATTTTATTCTATAGAATATAATATTTGGGATATCATCTATATTACTTTTCACTGTCCCTATTTTGCTCAGACATAATTATTTGAAGTTAATGAATTAATGCTGATATTCTGCCCCATCACATTTCGCTGGAGATCACAGGTTAGTCCCAAAGTAGGTCCCAAAAATGAGAATCCCAACCATTATTCTGCAAGTTAAAGTAAGATAAAGAGTCACAAGTACCAGAGTAGGTTCACCACTAATTAATATAATAAAAGCAATGTATATATAAAGTATTAAAAGGTATACAAAACAATTATTATAACAAACAATGATGAAAGGAAGACATTGACAGCAACAATAAAGACAGAACAATGCACATTTACAATAAGATATCACTAAGAAAATTATCATTTTTAAGCGGAATATATCGCATGTTTTTTTATATTGTTTTAGACTACATTTTACTATAGAGTAGCATTTCTCAAAGCTCTCTTAAGGTAACCCCAGACATTCAATAATTAGTTATTACACAGTGTGGATACTGGTGAGGCAATTGCCTCAAATGTGATCACTGAGTGATATAGTGATATAACTCTTTCTGGGGCTCCCTCTCAATGGCCTTTTATGCTGTGTATTACCTTGATACCTAAGCACCTCTAGATTATTGATAGACATTTTATTTAACAATGTTTGTTATTTACTGCAGAAAAACTTCATTGGCCAAAAGAGGAGCTTTCCAGGAAGTCCATCCTAAATGTGGAGGCGAAACGTTTGTCAGATACTGGAAAAACTCCACGTGAAACATCGATGGGTATCTTAAGAGACACTTTCACCACAGGAACTAGTAGTTACAATGTCCTTCTTCAAAGCAAAGAGAAGAAGCAACAATCTCCAAAGCAGTCACCATCCAGCCAAAACAAGAAACGGAGGAAAGCAAGCAAGACCTCCAGTTCAACACGCATAAAGGAATATCAAAAAATTAAATCATCCTCACTCAGCAACTCCTGGCCCTGTCCAAAAAAGAATCTGTCAGTCATCATTGCCAACACCAGAGCCTTTACCTCAAAATACCCACAAACCATCACAGTGACAGGAAACAGCATGGGACTAGCACTCAGACCTAGAGCTAAGTCCAGGAGAAGACATTCCTTATCACCCAAAGTGAAAGAGACACTGTTACCAAAGCCACAAGTGAAAGATGATATCCCAGGAAAGAAGCTTTGTATATTAAATGCCATAAAACCTTTAAATGTGGAGAAAGAGAAGCTTAAGTTTTTCAAGTCAGAGTTTACTTACAACCCTCAGTTTGAATATGCCAACCCTGCTCCGCCAAACGTCTTAGCCAAGCACACTCAAGCCTCTGATAGATTTCTGAAGCAGGTGAAGTATCTAACAATTTTATTGCCTTATGTCAGTGTTTTTCAACTTGGATTGCCAAGAACCATGAGCTTCCCATACTTAATTAGAGGATCTCAGAAATAATTATAAAATATGATAATCGGTGGAACAAATTAGGTAGGTAATACTAGGTTGAAGTGAGCTAGGTAGAAGTGAGGTACAAGTTAAAGGACCACTGCAGTGAATTTACAGTAGCCAATTCATAGGTCGTTAATAGCCGTTCACATTCAATAACAAAGAGATGATTAACTGTCTATACATAAGCAAATTTCGTCCTAAGCCTCTAAGTCCCAAAGCCTATGGAGGCTCCATTTTGGGGCAGCCAAATGGCACCACCCCTAGACATGGACCTCTAAAACCTAGGCCTAAATCTATGCGCCCGCCCCAGAAACAGCTGTCCTCCCTTCCTCTTCCCTCCCACACTTGACTTCTCACCTGCTGTCATGATGAAATCCTTACTCGGTACTTTGTTAACCCCCAGCTATTATGGATGTTCCATGAAAAAGATGGTAGATGTTACTGGAGGATGATAGAGGAATTGAGGGGTTGGTAAATAGAATAATATTTATGACAGAACTATATATATATATACATATATATATATATATATATATATATATATTAGCACTCTTAGGCCTTTTATAAGTAATAGTTCTTTATTCCTTCACATACCAATATTTGTTTATCAAGGCAATCAAGTAGAATCAATCTTACCTTTATATAGTGTGCAAAGCATTTTAATTAAAATTGTTATTGTTAAATGTTAAATTGTTAATTAGATTTCTAACAAACAAACCTTCACACAAAAAAAAAACAGAACATAAACCATAAACCAACACCCCCAGTGGCCCTGGCAAACAATTATAAAATTAATTTATCTGTGTATAAAAGAGTAAAGAGCTTTTTGTTATAAACCTAAACTGCAATGAAATATGTGTGGATATGTTTCCAGCTTTATTACCTGGACACATTTTAAACTGTGTGTGGGCTTATATACAAAACAGAAATACAATTTAATGCCTCTGCTGGACCCTAGTGGCATCCATGATACTTTGGTGGAAGTTGTGTGTATAAGAGAGGTATTTACATTTCTGGATAGTATTGTTTGAATTTATTGATGCACGCAGTCTGCTTCTTGGCCTATGATGGGGAAGTAGTATTTTATCAAAACCTCCTAATATCGCCCTATTCCTTCCTCCCCCACCCCCACCCACTGATAGATTAAAAGCACACCCTTATAATCCAGATCTCAGTAAGTAGCAAAGACAAAATTTATTAATTTATTCATAAACTTAATTTTCAAAAAGTGACTTTCTCTAAATAAGTTTATTTTATGTCCATGGATTACGCAGCTGTTAATAATTTTAGTTTATTAAATACTTTATAAACTAGACTTTTTTCCTGAACTACAGTGGTTGTTAAACCTAAGCTCATTCAGAGGTAAAAAGGGATTGTTACACCAAAATACCATTACTTGTCTTCAACTAAATCTCATTTGTAGGCAGTAATTCTATATCTGAAATGTTTAGATTATGTTAAAAATACTTATTTTTGCTACCTGTTTAACTTCATTTTATAAGGTATTTAACTGTAGTTTGAAACAACCACATCTTCCTGTACATTTTTACAAATGTTTAGCCAGTTAGTTATTGTCATCTCTACTGAACCATATTTAGGAAAGATAGAAAGCTACTAAGTTACTAAACATTAGGCTTGTCTTTAAGGGCAAATTCATGCTGACATGGTACAGTGATTTCCTTTGTAATGGCACAATGGCAACATTGATAGCTTCTCAATTTAATTATGTTCACGGAAAAAAAAAAGGTTCCTAAACTGTCTTAGAATTAGTTAAATAAATGTGATTTTAGGATCATTTCTTTTGTGAAAATGCCAGTGCAATATACTGTAGTTTGTCTCTTCAAGGGTCCTTAGATGTAGATATGAGATATTTTAAATATAATTTGCATGTTAATAAACTGAAACATATATACACATATACAAATGATAGTATCCAAAGCTAATAAAAGTGCATAACAGTAATACACTTTTTTGGGATTGCAAAATAAACATTAAAGGGAAATATTAAAATGCTACTGTAACTAAAAAAAATAAAATATTAAAAAAACGTCTTTCATGTGACTCACAATTAGTGAAACATTATCAATTGCATAAAGGTGTTTGTCTCTCATTCCATTGTATACTAGAACAAAGTCTCTGCAAAAAATATACAGTTGTGATATTTATTGTTACATGTATAAGAATTGTCAGAGAGCGCTTATTCCATACAATTATACATTATGAAAATTGTTATTCTTTGCTTGATATATTTTCCAGTAAACACAAATTATAATAAAACATTTTTTTTCTAATATTTTCTTTGTTTTCTTCATCCTTTTTAATTATCTAAATGGAAAGTCTGAATTTTTTAAGACTTTTTATGAGTAGAGGAATCCATTTTATGTTTGTTACATCACATCCTGATGTGGATGATGTGCATGTGTGTTTACAGTTATTAGTGGAGTGAGGGGCAGGTTTGGAGGGGGCTAGGCAGAAGTCCATAACCTTTGTTTAATACTATGATAATATTAAAATTGACACCACACCCCTTCCACTTCACTGGCCCAGAAGCAAACAGTTTGTATCATTCAATGCACAACAATATCTCCCCAGATATGTAAACACCCCTCTTCCATACAACAAATGATAAGCAGGTGAGTACATTTTTTTTTTCTAATTAAAAACTACCTGTATGGCTTTTCTACTGATTAGTTATGCTCTTAGTGAGACAATGTTTTCAAACATATTTTTTTCACTGTCTAGAGTGGTCTTTTAAAGGCATATCCAAGTTTCATGGATGAATACATTTCGAACTCTATAGGAAAAAAAACAACTTATGTGTATGCAGCACAACGCATAAAACATTTTATTTTTATTAATATCTACAAATCCCTCAAATATTTATGTTGACACTCCCAGGGGGTATCTAAACAGACCCCTGATCCCCGCCCAATCAGCATGCAGCATCAGGGCAGCATTATTAACCCACTATTTACCTGCTGTTGCTTGCTCATCCAATCTCCTTGCAGATGCCTGTCTGTATGTTATCAGCAATACATAGCACATATCAGTGATACACTATATATTCCAGGCCGCTTTGCACCACAAACAGGAACCCCAGAGTTTAAATCAAATTGTCTGTTGTCCTATAGTGTTGTGCTTGTATTTCTACATAGTGTAGAAGCTGTTTTACCTTTGTAATTCTGATATTGTACCCACTCTACTTTATCATACTTTAGTAAATAGTGCTACAGAAAAGACTTGTTCTTTATATAATAAAGAGTAATAATAGTGATGTGTGTATATATATATATATATATATATATATATAATATATATATATATGAGTGTTTATTTACCACTTATTACTTTCAAGCAGTGCTAATTATTCTTTGCGTTTAAAATAATATGTAAAAAGTTATGCTTTAACCTTTTCCTGTTTCAAGCTCCCAAGCAAAAATAACTGACCCAGTAAATAAGGAATTAGGTATGTCTCACTTATACTTTCCTGTATTTTTACCAGGCCATCAATATCATGCTGAAGGCACTTGAGAAGTATGGCAGCTATGAAAAGTTTGAGCAGGCCACAGGAGGCAGCTTACTGCCCAAAAGCCGCATATGGCATCAAGTGCGCAAATACATGGAGAAAGAAGGATGCCTGGGTGAGGTAGGTAAAATAAAGAAATATAAATGGATAAACAATTTAACTTCACAATGACACTAAGGGGTAAATATATCAAACAGAGGTCGGAGTATCCATGAATGTTGTAGTATACATTGATACCTTTTTGCGCGGACAAACATTTTGAAAGAAAGGAAATCTTCTTTTTATGTAATAGTGCCCAAAATTGTACTCCATATTCCAAATGAGAGCGTACTAGAGATTTATTCAGTGGCAGAATTATGTTTGCGTCCCTGGCTTCTATACCCTCTTAATACATAGTAATATGACAGTAAGGTATCATTATGCAAATTTTACCAAGACAGCCTATTCAGTTGAAATCTTTAATTTAAGTAGTGTTCAGGACAATGTGAGAGGTGGGGAGAAGTACAGCAGTGGCCATTAATGAGGTAACTTGTGTTTTTTTTTGTGTGTGAGGATGCAATGTTCTGCAGTTAAGCTTATGTTCAGAGCATTTTTATCTTTTACTCATGTATTATCCTATTCTATATCACATTTTCCCTCTATAACATATTATAACTAGTATACATGATAACAATGTACAGGCAACAGATAACCACACAACAATAATACGCAATCACATTGCAACAATGTCTTGCGCCCTTGGCCATTTCCATAATAAATGGTAATATTACAGTCACTTAACAATGTAGTCATAGCAATACACATAAAAACAAATTGAATTTCCTCTAAAAATGCTTTTATGATTGTAGCTTTTAATTAGTCTAGTTACAAACAGTTGATGTTCTCTATGCCAGAATCTTTATCAATCTATAATATAAGGTTGCAAACACATGTTCTGTGTGTCTTTTTCAGATTGTTGTCCACTTGTCTGAAGATTTGCTTTCTCGAGCATCTATGACGGTGGTGAATGGTCGGCCAACACTGACTATTAATATGTCTACAGCTCGAGAGCAATGGCTGGAGGGGATGCTCAGACATGAAATAGGTATGTCCAATTTTCTCAAATGTATAGTGCATTTTTATTTTATATAAATGTTTTTTTTATTTTAAATAATTGTATTCCTCTGAATGCAATTATTTTATGTAATTGTCAATTTTGCACTTTGTGACTTCTAAGAAGCCTCCAGAGTAACAGATTCTCACCTTCTGGAGCCTCCCACTTTCTTCCTGTTCTCTCTCATGTAGGGTATGATATTTCACAGCTGTGACTTAAGGCCACACCCAAGAGGCTTTATACTACCAATATCTCATGTGCTATCAAGACATGTTGTGTCTTAATACCATGATGCACTGGTAATATGGAGCTCTTCCCCTGTGGGTGGAAGTGTGAAATATGACACCCTTCATGGGAGAGAACAAGAAGAATGAGGATGTTTGAGATCGCCAGTAAGCAAAAAGAGCAAAAATCGTTTCCAACTGAGAAGTAGCTTTGTCTAGAAGCTTCCATGAAAGTAGGAAAGATAGAGCTATATCATATGATCGCTGTGGATATATCCACATAAAATAGAGGTACTAATACCACTCTATAGATCCCTAGTAATAAATACATCTCCTAGAATACCATGTCCATCTCCAATCCTAAAGCAGTGTTTCTCAACAATCAATCCAAGATTTAGTGCTGGTTCGTGATACCTAATCTGTTTGCCCTCAGGGACCAAGTGGGATGAGGAGAGCGTAACACTTTAACACACCACTGCTCACCAACCGGATCCAGGCTCAAAGGGTTGAGAGCCACTGTCCTAAATAATATTGATAAAACAACTCTAAAAGATGTATGGTGTATGGTCTAAAGGAAAACTTATAAGAAAAGGGCTCTTTTACCTTATTATTCATTTAATAACAGAAATAAGGGGTGACATAACTATATAGAACAACAGAGAATAGATACCAAGCTTGTAGCTGAAAATTTCTTTAAAATTGACTTGAATATATTGATAAACACTATTAATAAAGCAGCATCAATAATACAAGGATCCCTTGGTTATTTCCCCATTTGTTATATACAGTATATAACACTTTTTTGATTAATGGCATTGATTCTTTAATTCCTTGCCTTTTTTTTGTTTTTTTTTCTGTAGAAAAAAACACACAGAGAGAAGATCCTTCTCTAGGGTGGTATCCTTTCAGAAAAATGGATCATTTCAAAATATTGTAGTCTCCTTACATTTGTGATGACTTTGAAAGCGTGTCTCTGTATGTATCTTCTCTGTGACTGCATGTAGCAGTATACACTCTATCTGAGAAGAAGTTTCAATTAATAAAGATTAATATAAACATAAGATAGCAATTCAAAAGTTTACATTTGTGCTTCTGTGATTGTGCTTCCATAAATACGTCTTGCATCCTCCAGTCTCTAAAGTGCTGTTGTAGCCACTGGATTATAGAGCTCCACGCCTTGTACCTGTATTTCCTACTTAGGACGTCACACCTGGATCTGGGTCGCTCACTTCATGCTTTTCCCAGGTCTGCTTCTTCTGGAGGATGCTATACTTATTCATGGGACCACCAACACTGAAGCTTTTGTTAGTTGTTATCCTATGTTTCTATTAAAATGTATTCATTGCACCTTCTTCTTCTCTGGCCAAGTTTATACATCTACAAGTAGTCACAGAGACGATATATGCAGAAACATACTTTTGAAAACTCATCACAAATGTAAGGAGAATACACTACTCATTGCAATACCTTGGTACTCATTGTGTTTGCTAAAACCAGTTTACATTACTCCTTATGGGAGTTTGATACTCAACCTTTTTGATACCCAACCTGCCACCCGGTCGGGATTAAGGTTGGGAGACAAGGTACCACTGTACAATATTTTTTAATAATTTTTCTGAAAGCATACTACCTTAGAGATTGTTCTTCTCTCCTTGTGCTTTTCTTGCAACAATAAAAGAAAAAAGACAAGTACGTAAAGAATCATCGTCGTTGATATGTATATAGAAGCCTTCAGATATCTCAAATAATTTAGTAATTTTCAGATGCAGGGTATCTTCCAGCTAAACAGGAGTGCAAGAACAAAAGGTCCTATAATTAAGATGGAAGGTGGAAGATTTAGGTATAATGCAAAAGGGTTTTGGAATAATGGAAGAGCAGAAATTATATGGGCTAATACAGCAAAGGAATTCAAACATCACTGGGATAAGCAGACCATGATTAATTAAACCAAGTTTTTTTAGGTGATAGAATGGACAGACTAGATAGGCCTTTTGGTTCTTATCTACCATCACATCTATGTTTTTTTAATAAAAAGCTTATCTGCTGTAAATGTAAAAGTTATACATATTTCAATGCAGGGACACATTACTTTCGAGGAATGAACAATAATCAGCAGCCATGGTGTAACAGCAGTGGCCGTAAAAAGTATGGGTTGAAACCAGTGAATCCAACAGAAGAAGGTCTTGCAAGCATCCACAGTGTCTTGTTTCGAAAGGATCCCCTTCTGTGGAGAGCTGCTCTCCTGTATTACACTGTCTATCAAGCCAGTCGCATGTCTTTCAGTGAACTCTTCAAAGACGTGGGAAAGTTCGTAAAAGACCCAAACACGAGGTGGGATTATTGTGTACGAGCCAAGAGAGGATGGACTGACACATCCCAGCCAGGTAAATACAGAATATAAACCAAATATTATTTCCACCTGCTCTCACAATTATTATTCAGGTCCATATTTATCACTGGTTGATGCAAGTCACTTTAGAGCATTTACTGCCATTGAGTACTTAAACTATATAAATGGTTGTTTCCATTCATTTTTATGCAAGTTGACCATTGATCTTATATGGTCCATAATGTTTCCTATTCAATACATATATACTTATACATTTGGGGGAAATTAGGCCATTATCATTTTAAAGTATTAGACAATATATATGTTGTAAGTAAAAATAATCAATAGTCCTTATTAAATAAATCTGTATTGTTTATTTATTTCCTTACATTTGTATATAGCCCTTTTTTTAAGATGCTTTGTATAGTTATTAAATGGTTTATCATTGTTTTGAGATATAGGGGGTTACAATTTGCTGAGCATACACAATGGGCTGAGCATAAAGTGAGGTTTGGTGTTGTAGCTGAAATTGAGCAGTGGGTAGAGGGAATATCAGGATCATGGATACAGAACAAGGTCAGGAAGTAATACATTGTGTGTAGGTTGTGAGACTTATGTGAAGTAGGAGTTTGTTTCAGTGAAGGGTTGCAAGGAGGGAGAATGAATGGAAGCAAGATAAGGCACAAGGTGGAAAGAGGACTTTGAGTGTCAAGAGACATTTGGGTCATTTGGGTCATCAAACATGGAAGTAGGGACTGGGCTTTGTAGTTAGTCTAGCTCTTGAAATCAGGGCACTGATTACCACTAGTGTGTTGTGAGTTGAAAGAAGAATTTTTGGTTGGCAGTAGATGGTAGTTGCAGTGTTTGTTTATAGGTGTTGCACTGGTGCATTGACGTGAGGGAATAGTGGATGGATCATATCTGTTATTCAATTTGGAGAGTTGCTATTGGAGTGGAAGGCTTAGGAGGTGAAGAGATTTTGTTAACTCAGTTTTTCTGTTTCTATGGAAATCAGAAAGTTTGAGAGTAGAGGGTAGTAGGAGCAAACATGAGGCTAGGGTTGGGAGAATTTGTTCTGATTGGTGAGGGATCATTGATGCACCATGGAGTCAACCATGGTAAAGGAGGCTTGTGTTAGGAGGAAATAGATGAGGAAGTGCAGAAGAATCAAGGGAACAATATAATGCTGCTGAGCGTGTGGTTGCTTCCAGGTCATTTGGAAGATTGGAGGAATTGTAGATTGAGAAGACACAATGGGTAGTAAGGCATAGGATTCATGATACGTAGATAATGTTAGAAAAAGCATTATGCTTTTGTAAAAGTGAAAAATATCTAATATCAAATAATACATTGACTAATGGGATGACCATTTTCAATAGATTATATGGAGGTTCCAGACATTGTATAATTTAAAACTATAGGTTATAACAAGTGCTCTATAAATTGAATGATATACAATACATTTTCTTATTGTAAACTTACATTACAGTTTGAAAATGTTACCTGTCAATCAGTCTTGCTGATCTACCTATTAAGCATAGATCACTGACAGTAGTAACTATGCTGATTAGGCTACTTACCACCTAAGGTCTGATGCTTGTTCAGTCATTTCAGCTTCACAAGGCTTTATTCTGAAGGCAAAACAGCCAGGGTCCCATGCAATTCATTATGACAGCTATTCGGCTTACTTGGTCTGAGGACAAATATATGCGTTCTTGATACTAGAATGGGTATCTGACAACATCCTTTAAGTTTTTATTTTAGTTTTTTTTTATGTCATGTTACTGATACTTTAAACATAATAATGCAGTTTATGTTAAAGACCACTATAGAGAAATATGATAAAATGTATCTTTTTTTGAAAAACTACACTTACTGACATAAGGACATAAAATCCATGTAGAGAAGCCACTTATTAAATGTTCACAAAAACACAATAGCAAATAATAAAATAGCAAAATCACAGAACACAGCCATAATCTAAAGAATTCAATGCAGTTAAACAGGTTTGGCTTTTTAGGTTGTGGCCATCTATTCCTACTTGGCAATTAAGTATTTAATACAATGCTTTTGTACTTTCTCTGCGCTTGATTCTTTAGCTTTTTTAGCTCAAAAGTTATTACTCTTATTAAAAATCAATTCCTTAAGATTTTAGTAAAAGTTAATTGTTCAGTAAGATGTCAGGTGTTCTATGGAGAATGAAATACTATTAAGTTCCGCACCTGGAATTTCATCAGTTAAAGGTACTGTTTAGTTTTTTTTTCTGTTTTATATACATTTTTAACTAGATTAGTTATTTAATGTTATTCTATTCATTGTGACATATAAAACTTACACTTCATGCACTTAAAAGACCACTGCTGTGCATTTAAAAGTAAACCTCATATGTTTGTTTGCTGGCCATTTGCTATTAAAAACAGTATGACGTTTAAAATAAATACGTTAACATTGTTTCATAGCTTTTAAACTGTCAAGGGGGTTCTGCCTTGGACTGCTAGTGTAACTGTAGCTTGAGTGGGAGGGTTTCTTACAGGATTACTCTGGATTTGTTGTTTAGCGGTTTCTTACAGTGGCAGTCTTTCAACAGATCTAAATAAAGATCTTACTCTAGTCTCTAATGCTGATAGAAGCCAATGCACAATATGTTTGGATATTAAAGCAGCAATGAATACAATCATTAAAAAATAACGGCTGTATTTATTTATTTTAAAGTTAAGAGAGCACTGTAGTGCATTTACAGTTGCTGCATATGTTTGTTTACTCTGCGTAAGCTATTAAACAGTATGTAGTTTAAAATAAATAAAAGTTTACATTTTTGTCTTAGCTTTTAAATTATCTGTTTTCGCCTCAAGCAGAGCTGCATATCTCCTCCTACCTGTGTCCACCATGGGCCATAACCAGCTCTTCCTGTGTGCTGGACTATCATGAAACCTGGAAGCGGGCTGGGCTGATGTCACTAGCCCTGCCCCATGACATCATTAGCCACACTCCCACTGCCTACACAGGGTAACAGATCTATTGTAGCATAGATGCAGCTACACTATAGGTCCCATCCAGTAACAGTGCATAAACCATCATAGTCCCACTCCCTTTACTGAACATGCCCAGTATAAAGCAGAACCTAGACTGGTCAGACTTTATTTTTAGTCCAGCACACAAGAAAAGTTGCCTATGTCCCTGATAGACACAAGTAGGAGGAGATACACAGCTCTGCTGGGGGATGAAAACAGACAGTTTAAAAGCTAAGAAAAAAATGTGAACTTTTATTTATTTTAAACTCTAATGTATAAATAGCCTATGCACAGCAAACAAACAGCCCTAGCGTAACCTTCTGGATCTTCCATACTTCTTCCTGTTCTCTCTATTGAGCGCTGCCATGTTGCACAGCAATTACTTAAAGCCACTTCAAGTGTCTTATGCTGCTAACAAGCAGACAGTGTCATGCTATATTTAGGAACTTAAGAGAGAACAAGAAGAATGGAGGAGGCTCCAGAAGCTTGGAATCTGTTACTCTGGGCTTCTTAGATATAAGTGAAGTGTATTTTATATCACCGTTACATTGAAGAGGATATATTAATTAATTAACCATTTTACCTCATACAAAATAAGCCAAACTTACATTATTATTATTATCAAATTACATAAATCACATTATTGACACTAATTCTATCATTGTCAAAACATTGTTTATAACAATTTAATGTAATATAGTATATTTATGTTATATTTGTTTAATTAGATTTTTCATGTATATTTCTTATTTTCTCTATGTTTTCTGACACCAAGGCCATTGCCATAGTACTTCAATTATTTAATCAATTTTTGCTCTACAAACACATCTGGTCTGGGTTATTTTTCTCTCGGGAAAAGGTACATTAAGGCACTTGTGGGTCATGAGAAACATATAATCCAATGCTGGACAATGCAATGGAATTCTGTTTGTGTCTTAATCATTCATGTTACAAGCTGATGAAGAATAGATTAGTACGTGGGGCAATTAAGATTTAACAACCCACTGCTTTTAAATGCATTCTTGAATGAGTGCCAGGTGACATTGAGTTCTCTGCCATTTACAAGGTTGCACCCAAACATGTTCCATTCTCAGACTGGCACTATTTGGAAGACTAATATATGCACAGGGTCAGGGCCTTTCTCACACCCATAGGCATCCTACATGGGCCTCTTTCCTCACTGAGAGCTGGACTGGTTATGACTTCTGGCTAAGACATAAAACCAGGTCATGTTTGCCTGGACCAAAAACACACTTTATTTTTATATTATAAACTCACATGGGCACCAAATATAAAGAGACTAAGTAAAGTACTGTTGTTCAAGATCACATTATGAACTCTGCAACTCAATTATGTTTTTGTATGTCTCTCAATCTATTCATTAACAGGTTGCTTCAGTAAAGACCAGGTGTATCTGAATGGCATCCTTCAAATTCTGCGGCATAGACAATCAATAGATTTCCAACTTTTGACATCTATGGGGAAGGTATACTTTATTTTTTAACAACTAAAGACTGCACGTTGAAACACCAAACCCAATTGGTCCTATGCCATTTATGCATTTATTTCCTAACTTGCTTACATATTGAGGGTTTCTGGTAAAAGATGATATGATTATTTTACTTAATTGATTTTAAAATAAAGTCACGGTTTTCCAATCTTAAATATTTAGAAAAACATTAGTAACTAAACTGATAAAACCGTAAAGATTTGTTTTCTTTTAATAATTTTACTCACTGAAAGGTTAGATTTATCTAATATTTTCAGTGTAAGATATATATATATATATTTATTTATTTAGAAATATACAGATGGTCCCCCGGTTACAGACGGCCTGCCTTACAAAGGGCCCCTACTTAAGAACGGGCTGCCAAGGCTTTTTGTATGTTTTTTTTTTTTTTTATGTTCTGTTTGTTTGGATTATAAGAAGAGCACAATAGTTTCTGTAACTTGTTATTACAGTACGGGAATTTTATTATTGTTACACTGTATGTGAGCCATTATATTATTGTTATTATTATTATTATTATTATTATTATATTCATCAGAGATCCGACCTACATACTTATATATATATATATATATATATATATATATATATATATATATATATATATATATATATATTTAATCCCTAAATTGTCCATGTGACTTTTTATAAAAAACATGATTAGTTTAAAGTAAAACACAAGTAAGAAATAAGCTTTTTGAAAGCAGTAAAGTCATCGTCAGTGGCAAAAACATTTAAAATACTTGTAAAAGCAGTATAATTAAAGTATTCAGATACATCAAGTTAATTAATAATAAAAAAATATAGAAATAAATAACATAATCTTCAAAAGCATCCATTTGCGCGTAATACCATGAATCATTGTCCAAACAATCACCAATTTATGTAAATAAATCAAACTTTATATTCTTTCTTTCTTTCCTTGTTTTGTTTTGTTCTTCTCAAAAGGTCTCATTTGAGGATGTGGATCACCTTAAAGATCTTGCTGTCCTGGACAAGCCCAGGATACCTCAGTTCCTTCAAGATAGGGAAAAATACATGGACTATTTGGAAAAGATTCTTCAGGCCAATGACCTTAGAGATGAAGAACTTGAGAAACTTATTGGTTAAGCATCCCCTTTCCCCCTGAGATACTACTTGCCTCATAGCACTTCATTGGAGACATATAGCTTATTCACAATAGGACTATATAATGCAATATGTTCTTTCATCAAACAACAAAATCTAACCAGTATATTGGCAGTATATTATTAAATACCACACACAAAAAAGAATGACACCTACAGTTTATTGCTCTGAAAAAGAACTATTCAGCAATAGTAATATTATTTTTAAATGTATGTAGAGGTTGTTTTAGAAGTATAATCACAATAATGTTTCATGCACATTTGCTTATACGTAATGTGACAAGTATTGAAAATGGTTTACAATACTAATATTTTTTAACAAAATTATAAAGTTTAGACATTTTTTATGTTAATGTACTTCTGCGGAATAAATGTATTTAGCTATTAAGCGCAGTGTCACTGTACTTTACTACAAACAATGCACATCTGCTAAAGTGGATCCAATTATTATTATATCTCTGTGATACTTGTTTAGTAGACTTAAGACTAAACAGAGCCTTAGTTTAGGGGTAAATAACTTAAGTCATGGAGTTCAGACCACAGGCCAGCATTTCAGTTTTTCTATGCTTTTTCATTCAAATGTATTCATGTCTCAGGGAAATTCTGGTACATGAAAACCAATACTGCCTACTTCAGAGGATTATTTAGTAACATAAGTGTCTGCCGAACAAGAAACAGAATTAAGGATATAAAGATTTGACACCTTACACAGATTGCATTCAAAGGATTCTAGATCATATAGATAAACCCAGCGAATTCACAAACTATCAACAGCGATAAGCCTGAAAGGTTGTTGTGAACCAGCCTGTGATGATTCCACACTATATCCCTTCCAGCTGGCAAATGTCAAATACGTAGTGACAGTATACAGCAATTCTGGCACCCTACTTCAGAAATTATAGAGACATTTCAAAGATGGTTGACCTTTTACTTTGCAGGCAAAATCTGCATGCTCACCTTTCCAAATATGCTGTGCACTTGGGGTCTGAGATTATATCCAAATGGGCAATATGTTTAATCAATCGACTTGCCCATCAAAAATGACGGCAAAAAAATTCAAAGGTTGGCAATGCTGTTTGCCACATAATGCAAGGCTCACCCCCTCTAACTTACTGGCCTTTGGCGCTAATTGCGAGTCTCTCCCACTGTCTACTTTACAGGCCTCACCACTCATTGCAGGTCTCAGCCAACCTGACACTCTCATGCCTCCCAATGAGCACCTTCGGCGCTCATTGAGAGCCTCCCCTCAAATTTACATGCCCAGTGATGAGCGCCTTTGGTGCAAGCCTCTCCCCACTCTCTGACCCCTGTGTCTGTTTCCCCCTCTCCCTTCCATGACCCTGTGTTTTTTCCCACTTATTTCCCTCCCCTGTGTCTCTTTCCCCCCTTTCTCACTCCTGTGTCTCTTTCCCCCCTTTCTCACTCCTGTGTCTCTTTCCACCCTCTCTCCCTCCTCTGTGTGTTTCTCCTCTCTCTCCCTGATCCAGTTTTGCGTGGCTCCCGTTGAGCGCCTATCTATAATTTTTTATTCTTGCGTGCCTCGCAATGAGCGCCGTTGGTTCTTTTTTCAAAGTTTTGTAGGCATAGCATTGTTCGGCTAAGTGTTACAGGCTTCTGCCCCATTTTTAGCCTTTTTCAAAACAGTTACGTCTTTATGACCGCCATTTCTTTCCTATTAGCTGATTTTTGATCTCTGGAAAATGTCAATTAAGCCTCAAATTAGCTTGCAACCTTACTCACAGGCTCCCTGCCTCTCCCCTTTTACTGTGTGTGAGGTTGTAAGTACATTTGTTAATTAATTGGCACTCATCTCAAGGACAGTAAAGTAGAGGCCTGTGATGAGCACCAAAGGAGCTCATCGCTTGCCCACATGTTGGGGTGGGGTGGGGGGGTGGTTTAAGAGCCTTGCATTGTGTCACAAACAACAGCATTGCGATGCTTCACATTTTTTTGCCGTTATTTTTGACGGGCAAGTCGCTAGTGTATATATATATATATATATATATATATATATATATATATATGTATTTATTTATTTATTTACTTATATTGGGGGGGAAGGAACATTGAGAATTTAAACAAAGAAAGGGAAAAAAAGGTTTTGAGGGGCACTGCTGCAATGCACTGCACCCCCAGAGCAGGGCCCCAGTTCATTGCACCAGATGAACCGTCCGTAGATCGCCCCTGCTTCCTGTCCTAGGAGTAGAGTTGAATTATCCCGCCCAGATTTTTTGGGGCTTCCACGCCCATGGTTGGAAGGTATGTTAACCAAAAAAAAACAAAAAAACAATTTATAATGTAGAATACAGTAGCGTAATATGAAAAAGTTCCACTAGATGGCATGAAAGCACACAATAAATCTGGATACACAATGCACTATACACTATCACATTGACACTGCATATCTTTCTACGGTTTAATTGCAGAACTAATTTACTCGGTTTAGGTGGGGGGGGGGACTAGATAGAAGTAATGGGGTAGAAAGTGTAGAGGGGGTAAGGAACACATTAACTAGTCATGTGGTAGGAGATGGGGGAGGGTTAGTATAGTCAATATGGAGGTATTGCTAGATAACTCAAGTACAGTGGCAGGCACTTTAGAACTACAGACTCATAACATAAGATTGCCAGGAAAAATGACAGAGTTAGAATTATTAGCAGTTAATGAGAAATGGGATTTAATAGTCATTACTGAAACGTGGTGGGATGAATCTCATGACTGGACTGTTAATCTGGATGGTTATAACCTATTTAGAATATTTAGAATACCTAAATATAGAGGCAATTGTAAATGAGAAGGAGGGATTTGTCTGTATTTTAAGCCTGAATTTAAGCCTATAGTCAGAGAAGATATTTATGGTGGACCTAGTGATAAAGCTGAATGTTTGTGGGTAGAGTTAAATAGCGGAGCAGCAAATTCCAAAAGAATATTAGTAGGAGTATGCTATAAACCCCCAAATATAGCTGAAAGTGAGTAAATGCAATTATTGTTACAGATTGGAAATGCAGCTAAGCTTGGGCAAGTTCCAATAATGGGAGATTTTAATTACCCTGAAATAAACTGGATAAATTAGACCAGCAGTTCAGCTAAGGGGAGCAGGTTCTTGAGTACACTCAGGGATCATTATCTGGCCCAGGTTATACAAGAGCCTACTAAAAATGAGGCTATCTTGGATTTAGTTATCACAAATAATATCGATATAGTATCAAATTTTGGAATAGGACAACCTTTGGGAAACAATGATCACAACACAGTGTCATTTGAGATTGAATTTAAAAATATAACTGTAAGGGGCCAACAAAAACTCTTAATTTTAAAAGTGCAGATTTTAACGGTCTAAGGGCAGCAATACAATGTATAGACTGGGACAAAGAAATGGCAGGTAAAAATAATAAACATAAATATACATACACATCGGCATATACCGTGTGGGAATAAAAGTAAAAAGAGTAAATCCCATCCAATGTGGCTTAACAATGATTTAAAGATCAAGATACGGAGTAAAAATAGGCATTTAAATTATACAAACAAGAGGGGACAGAGCGTACAAGGAAATCAACAAGGCTTGCAAAAGCCATATTAGACTGGCTAAAATAGAAAATGAAAAATTAATTGCAAAGGAGAGTAAGACTAACCCTAAAATATTTTTTAAATATATTATCGGGAAGAAGGGCATAAAGGATGCTATAGGAACATTACAATGTAACACAGGCCGTCTGATAATTGGTGACCAGGAAAAGGCAGATGAGCTAAATAGGGTATTTTCTTCGGAATACATAAGGGAGGTACCAGTGGTTGGGACACGACAACATAATGGGGCTACACTACCTTTGCCAACTAATTGGTTAACACAGGAAGTAATCCAAAAGAGGTTGGAAAAAATAAATGTTAATAAAGCCCGGGGTCCTAATGGAATACATCCAAGGGTACTAAGGGAACTAGGTTCTGTAATAGCAAAACCATTATATCTAATTTTTCAAGATTTCCTCAAAACAGGGTCTCTACCAGATGACTGTAGAAAAGCTGGTGTGATACTTATATTTAAAAAGGGAGCAAGAGCAAATCCGGGGACTTAAAGACCAGTGAGCCTCACTTCTGTAGTGGGGTAGCTTTCAGAATATGTCTATTCAAAAAGGATTATAAGTAGGAGTCAACATGGATTTATGAGGGATAGGTCATGTCAAACAAATGTAATTGGTTTCTATGAGGAGGTTAGTAGGAACTTGGATCAAGGCAACATAGTTGATGTAGTATTTTTGGATTTTGCAAAGGCTTTTGATATAGTGCCACATGGGAGACTATTGTGCAAACTAATGGATACAGGAATTGCAGTAAATATCTGCTCATGGATCGAGAGCTGGATAAAAGACAGGAAGCAAAGGGTTGTGGTAAATGGAACATACCCGATTGACTAATGTGGTAAGTGGGGTTCCTCAGAGTTCAGTATTAGTTCCTCTGATTTTTAACATATTTATTAATGACTTCGAAGTAGGATTGGAAAGTAGTGTCTCCATTTTTGCTGATGACACTAAGTTATTCAAAGTAATTAAAACAGATAATGATGTACTTTCCCTCCAAAGGGATTTGCATAAATTAGAAAAATGGGTGACTAAATGTCAGGTGAGATTTAATATGAATAAATATAAAGTTATGCATCTGGGAAGGAAAAATAGCCATGCAATGTATACACTAATTGGAGCAAATCTAGGGGTATCTGATATAGACAGGAATTTGGGAGTCTTTGTGGACAACCCCCTAGGTAACAGTGCTCAATGCCAAGCAGCATCTGGAAAGGCAAGTAAAATTTTCGCATATAGAAAGAAATGTATAGAATCAAGGGAAGCAAATATAATTCTGCCACTATACAAATCTCTAGTACGCCCTCATTTAGAATATGGAGTACAATTTTGCGCACCACTTTATATAAAGGACATTTTAGAGCTGGAAAATGTACAGAGATGGAAAACAAAACAAATAAGGGGAATGGAGGGGCTAAGTCATGAAGAAAGACTAACCAAATTAAACTTAACATCTAAGAGGGGATATGATTACCTTATACTGTATAAATATATCCAGGGTAAATACAAGGCTTTGTCAAGTGAACTTTTTGTGCCAAGAGGTTTTAAACTGACAAGAGGACATCCCTTGAGATTAGAAGTAAAAAGATTTCACCTTAAAGAAAGAAAGGGTTATCCACAGTAAGGGTGGTTAAACTGTGGAATTCTCTACCAAAGGAGGTGGTGACAGCGAATTCAATAGATAACTTTAAAAAGGGATTGGCTATATTTTTAAATAAAAAGGGCATTCAGGGCTATCCTGGATAATTAGAGAGGGAGTATTGATCCAGGGAGAAGCCTGATCGCCTGTATCTGGGGTCAGGAAGGAATTTTATATTTTTTTCCCCTTTTGAGACAATTGGCAAAGTTTCACTTGTTTTTTTTCTGTTTGCCTCCCTCTGGATCAATTAATAATTAACAATTAATCTGCATATTGCAGATCAGAGATCTACAAAGGTTGAACTTGATGGACTAAAAGTCTTTTTTTCACCCTCAATTACTATGTAACTATGTAATCTTATATGTCTTTTGAAAATCAAGACACACACAAGCAAGACAGGAAGTGTCTTACTGGAAACTAATATAGATCCTCTGCCTTGTTTGTATTGGGCAATAAATACAGTTTACCATTGCTTTTTCTTTTCTCTGCCATCATATTTGAATGCCACTTTATACATACATACCAGTGGAAACCTGACATTTTGTTCTTTTTTAGCTCAATCACTTTCCTCACCCGTCCATTTAGGCTTTTTGTGAAATAATTGACACCACGACCGATTTGGGAGAAACACGGGCCACAGCTTTTATTCATAAATAACCATTTTAACATAAACATAAAAACCTGTATATAATTTACATAATACCTTCCAGGGGGAGGAGCCCGGCCACGGACAGTGACCTCACGCCTTGGGCCCTGCCCAAAGCCCCAATGCTTATATTAAGCATGCCCTGTGAGGTCAGGCCACACCCACTTAGGCCAGTGGGCCGGGCAACTCACCTCCCGCCTAGCCAATCATAGAAACTATACAACAATAAATGCCACTTCTCCTCTAACATTCTTTTTTATATCTCTTTTATAAATATGAATATTTATTATATATCTATATGTATATATATATATATATATATATATATATATATATTATTATTATTTTTTTTTTTTAAATAAGAACATAACAATAACAAATTTTACACTCAACCAAAAACAGAGTGGGAGGTGGGATTTCAGCTGGAGGCCGCGCTGTTCTGCCCGACGCGCGAACACGGGTGGAAGTCATACTAGTGTGTAGTTATTTGTTAAATAAACTGCATCATGTTAATCTGTTGGCAAATGGACATAATTTATTGTCACTAAGAATACTGTGGGTGATATGGACTGAAGGGGGAAAATTAGCAAAATCTTGGATTGCATATGCTCCATTTGATTAGAAGAGTTTCTCCACTTCATTTTTTTGTATATTTGGCCGAATGTGAATAACCAAGGGTGATAAGGCAACCAGTGGATAATATAACAGGCTATAGTCATAATATACACTATATCTCACACCATAGCCTCCAATCATTTCAAAGGGCCAAAGAGGAAAACTTATAGTCTTGAAAAGTCAAGTACTACTAGGTAGTGTAGCTAGTCCATTTCTAAACTACGTTTTTAGAGATACACACTTTTTTTTTTAAAGTGGTACATGACCAAGGTTGGAAAACTGTTTTTTTCCTTCAATAGATGGGCATTTTGGAGGCTAGGAGGAAGATAAGGGACTGACCCTCTTGATTGCGTTGGGGTAAATGGAAAAGAATAGAGAAAGCATGTATATAATTATATTACATGATCTAGTAGGGCTTATAAATTCCAACCTTTCAAAGAAAGAAGGAGTTTTCACTATAAGGAAATTTAAGATTTAACCCACTACTAGTGAGCCCAGTACTGATATTTGTATCAGGCATGTGAGGTGGCCACATGGAGTGCCAATGATAAGATGGGGAGAAATCTGGTCCTCTGACCTTGTAAATGACTAGTGAGCATGAGAGATGGGAGTGCACTAGGATTCTTCTTAGGGTCTAGGTCAGGCCATGAGTGAGCCAGTTCTGGTTTGGAATATTTCTACCATAAAGCACTATTAGCAGTAACATAACACAGTGCAATGGTCATATTAGTAATAGCATATTCACTGTAGCAGTACAAGCTTATCATAAGAGCTCAACAAGGGAATTTCATAATACCTGGAACTTCTAGGAATTAAATCTGATTTGCACTACTCTGTATGACTAGTCTAGTTATATACAGACAGCATAGTGGGATACAAGATTGTGGCAGACCATCAGGTTAGGACAAAAAAAAAACAAATTTCCCTGCATTAAAGACAATTTGAAATATTTTTTTTTTTTTCTTGTTATATACCCGCCACACTGCTGTGTGCACCAGAGCAAATCTGCCAGCTCTGGCGTTTGTAGGGTTAGTGATTAGGGCTAGGGATTAGGGCAATCGTAATAGTGGTGTTCAAAGCGGCTTGCAGCAACCAGCAGGTGCTGTGGTGTTGTGGGTTGCCACGGCAACAGTGACAGTTACAATGTAAACATTAATATTCTGCATGAGACAAAGTTCTGGTGACTTTATTTTGGGGTAGCTGCTTCTGCAGGGGGCTCGGCCAGTGGCACTTAGGCCATATAATTCAGATGGACAGGGTCACCTACCAACTGTCATCTTTTCCAGATCATGAATCAGGCTTATTTTTAGGGGAATCCCTAGCAGCGATACACAGTACCCTTCAGAAGACCTAACAGGTCGGATCCATTCATTGGCCGGTCCAACTGGTCTCTCCTCTAGACACAAGTGAAGTTCATCAAAAGAGCATATTGTAAGAATGTGGCTTCAGCTTTCAGCTATTTTTGATTTTTCTCTCTAAAAATATTTACCAGTAAACTGCATTCTGTTGGCCATCCAGTGATTTGTTTTTTTCTGTGGATCATTGTGCCTCGGTGGAAAAAATGTTCTCCACATCTGATATAAAGATTTATATACAGTTGATAGGGAACAGAACCATCCATGAATTTCAGTGACAAACTGTTAGGATGCTCCTCCAGAATCCTATATCATAAACAGTCCTCTGAAGATATAGCAGCACAGCAACATAATGAAAAAACTTTAGGTTTATAAAAACAGCATGTAATAACCTACTGACAGTCCATAATAATGTCATAATACAGTGTTTAAAATGCAAATATCTACAGGGTTCAAAAGAGGAGCCACACTGAGACATATATTTAACAAACACTAACAGCCTTATTAAATTGTGACTTCTGTAAAAAAATATGCTCTGTGCTTCTATAGAGCCCTATTCAATTGGACGAATCGCAATTTAATAAAGCTGTAAGGACTGAACAAATACAATAGGAACAGTGCCATCATGTGGTCATTTTACGAAACAACATATACCAAATAGACACAGTGTACAAAGTCATATTACAAGGAAACGTAAATTCGATGGCAGATAAAAAACAGAGGCCCATCTATGCTGTTAATTCTATCTACCTAAAGCTTGGCTTAATTAAACCCTAGGATGGCCTTATGGTTATAACAAATATGATTAAATTCCTTATCTACTATTGGAAACTTGTTCCACTTATCTACCACCATTTCTGTACAGTAGAACATTCACAAATTATCACTAAACTATGTCCTCTTGCACCTGCATTATTTTTTTTTTTTTATAGAAGATACTTCTCTCCTGTACCGTATCAAATCCTTTGATATATTTGAAGGTTTCTATCAAAACTCAAAACTAATATGAGTTGCAGTTTTACTTTTTTTTGAACATATTACTTACATATGTACATCATACTAAACTTCCTATACATATGTACACATTTTATAACGTTATATAAAAAAAAAATCCCAGCACCAATTGTGGAAAATGGAAAATGAAACACAGTGTACAGACAGACAATGTTGAACCAATAGACTTTTTGAAACACTATGGGCCTCATTCTATTATCGGCTGCAGCCGCTGCGGGGCCGCAAGGACCGGCCGCAAGCTATTCTGCTATTCTATTCCCCTCCGGCTGGGGATTCCGGCAGGCTTGCGGCCGGCGCCTTGCTATCTCTTGCGGCCGATCGCGCCGGAGGAAAGCCTTTGATCTAAAACGGCCGCAAGGAAATCGGCCGTAAGAAAAGCCCGGTTGCTATTCTATTGCTCCGGGAACCCTCTCTGCAAGGCTAAAAGCGAGCCGCAGCTTACTTGCAGGAAAGAGGTCCCGCTAGCACCAATTAAGCACATAAAATAGCTCAAATAAAGCCATCCTGCACTTTGCGGAGTCTATAAAGTGATTTTCGGTGTTTGCAAAAAATAGCACAAAATTCCCCTATACTCAAATCCGTAAAATATTTTATTTTTAATATACGTCAAATATCCATGTAAAAAGTCCAGAGTGCTTGGAGCACCTCAGACCCGCCCACGCCGCAGCCGGAAAATAAACAGTTAATTTGAACTCGGGTTTGGGCTGATGTGCAAGCTTGAGAGTGGGTTACTTTTAATCCTCATGTCCCCCAATATGATCCCTAGCATTTACAGAGCTGTACAGTGCAGGCTTGAATTTATTTTTGAGTTTTTAGATTTCACAGCTTACGGCCGGTTCCAAGATATGCGGCCGGCCGTAAGAGGAGATCCTTGCGGGGCAGTATAATAGAATCGCGAGTTAACTGAACCCTCGCAAGGAATCGCAGCCTTACGGACGATTTACGGCCGATAATAGAATGAGGTCCTATGCCAGCTGCTGTTTTATAACCGAATAGAATAGATAAGATAAAGAAATCAAACCAGAAAGTGGCGCAAAAAGCAAAAATATACCTAAAAGAGCATTCTTAAATTCTATATTGTTATAGAAATGTTTTAGTCCAATACAGGATGTACTTTAAAATTTGCTGAACAATGTGGGCTAGTGGTTCACAAAAGAGGTAGCCAGGAGTTGGCAACTCAATAAATTATTCTAAATCATATAAAACTTGATTTTTTTAGTTATTTTCTTGTTTGGTTATATATCATATTTGATTGGAGACCTGTACACCCTTCCTAATGTGTAAGCTAGTTATTATAACACTAGTTTGGAGCTCCAAAATAATGTTTACTAAACCTAATAAAGTATAAACTATATTGGAAATCAGCATCATCTATACACTGATGGCATTCAAGCTTCTCTTTCAGAGCAGAGGTGGAGCTAATGAATGGAGTGCCCGGTGCAAAATGCTTTGGGGGCCCTTGCACATCACTATACACCCCACAGGGTTCAATAAAAATCCCCAAATATAAGTAGTTGGTTAGACTACCCATAGGATTATCAGATCATGTTTCTATAAAAATAATTATTTACCCTCTAATAATAAGAAGTGCAGAGGGACCCTACCCTGCTGAGGGCCCTGATGCTTTGTACCTGCTGCACTGGCAGTATCTCTGCCGTTATTTCAAAGCCAGACCTCTCTTCCTCTTTTCTAAAATGTCACCACCAAATCTCCTGAATTTCCTTCTGGCATCTCAAGCTAAAAAAACTCAAACATTGAGTGTTGGAGAACTCTTGGAAATGTCATATCTTATTACACATCCCTCAAAGGATAACGTAGAAGTGGAGAGTTCTCCAAGTGTTCTTCAATACTTCTTCCTTTGGTATAAAATGTCTGGTCCCCAGCTCGTGTAGTTGACTGTATTATTTAGTAAATTGTTCATTTGCAGTAGCTTTAGGAGTTAGCATGATATTAAATGATAAGATGATGATCAATTAGAAGGAAAAAAAGCTGGAAATGTAAAGAATAGAGCAAAATAAGGAAAGATCAAGGAACTGTCCATTTGATGAAGTAATTATCTCTTTCACAGAAGAGTAAATGAGAAAGTAAAGATAGGATGAGGAATATCTTTTCAACATGGATCAAAAATGCAAAAAAGATTTGAGTGTCTGCAAACTTCAAAAAAAGAACCAATGGTATATCTCCACAAAGCACACTGTAGCTCACCTGAGAGAGAGAGAGAGAGAAAGAGAGGGAGAGAGAGGGGGGAGAGGGGTGAGAGGGGAGAGAGAGAGAGAGAGAGAGGGGGGGGGGGGAGGGAGGGGGGGGAGAGTGAGAGAGAGAGAGAAATAACTGCGCTCAGCTATACCATCAGCCCTTTAAAAAAATTCAAATACAAATTTGCTGCAGAGACTGAAATTTGCTGCAGAGATTGGGCTGGAGAGATTGGGGTGGCATGTGTTGCAGCGACAGGGGTGAAATGTGCTGCAGAGACTGGATTGTGCTGCAGATACTGGGGTGGAATGTGCTGCAGAGACAAGGGTATCCTAATTAAACATTATGGGACTCTCATGTCTATGAATTCACTGGACTGTTTAATGTAGACTTGGTTTTATTTTGCAATAATAAGTATTTGATATTTAACGGTCCACTGTATTATTTTAGTAGGCACTATGATTAAGACTGAGAATTGAGCATGCTATTTAAAAAAACAAAAACAACAACATAAATTGTAAATTTGTATTATTATTATTCTAGGAGGCTTCTATGTAAATGATGGGGCTGTATTAGTGCACCCACCCCTAGGCTCTGTGAGTGAGCCCAGAAGCAGCTCTATGCACAGTCATGCACCCCCAATAATTTACATAGAATCCTTCTAGAGTGACTCCTCCTAGAGTGATCAGATCTGCAAGTGTAGTCACGTGGAATAAAAAAGTCAAAAGTAATTAAAAATAAGTACGTTTATGTTACAATGTATCAGTGGCAGAGCTAGGGATTGGAGGGCACCGTTGAAAAAAAAAAAGTTGCCCCCTCCTAGGGAAGGGGCAACAAAAAGTCTTTGTGTTGTGCCCCCCCCCCGTGCCAATATATATATATATATATTGTCACGACCCAGAGGAAGGGGACCATGTTCACCCCAAAACTCCTGTCTTCTGCTACAGGAACACCCTTGGATTGTGAGAGTTTGTGTTATCTCATCGCCCAGCATGCCAAATCAAGGACCACTACTCAGGAAAACAGGTACCAGGATTACAGGATTAGCCCAGCCAGTGCCATCTGGATCACTGTACCTTTAAGACCAGCAGAGTCTCAGGATACAAAATAAATAATGGGCCTTTCCATTTGGAGACTAGAATGAAATACACACAATGTTGATGTGTATCCAAAAAGAGCACTTTTATTGATAAAACCACAGCTTATTTGTGCTTCAGCAACCAATCAGATAGAGCCCCTGCCTTAGGTAAATAAAGCATTCTCCACTCACAGTACTGCAGTATCTGGTCCATGTCTATTCATGGTAGAGGTTAATCCCACTTAGCATAGGTAGAGACAGAAAGTCTGAATGGTCATATGTTCCTCTAAACCTAGTAACAAGACTTATGGTTATCCATTTGCTGTAGCAGTCCAGTTCAGAAGAATGACTATTGCAGGATACAGATAATAATAATAAAAATAATGACAAAGCACCAGTGTATTTTGGTGGGGCTGATGCTGGCAGACAAAGGGAATGCCCCCATGCAGATAATTGGTAGTCCCTAGACCCAAATGCAAATAGCATATTAACAGATACATAAATACAATGCAGTACAGTGCTTTTTAGTTACTTTCTGGTCATACAAACATATTCAACCCACAGTTTCACCAATCCAATGCAATAACATCATAGTAAATCATTTCCTAGGGTCATGGACTAGCGTATTGAACACAGGGTTAATGAGACTAATTAACTTCTCCATTTTCTATTGGCATACTCTCATTGCCTTATTAATCTACAGGTTCTTTATTCCTTATTGATAATATAAAAGTTTACTTGAGATGGGAATTTAAATAACAAAGAAATGTCAATCTCTGACTCCCTCTAACAGGATAGGCCTCACAGTAGGGGGTGATAATGGTAATCTTTATAACGATATCATCCTGGAGACTAAGGCCCCTATTCAACTGAGCAATTGTTTGTTACTGGAGCCCGTAATGTAGCCTGTAAACTAATTTGCTATTCAATTGGCGTCTTTTAGCTACCCGCAAATTATCTACGGGTTACAGGATGAAAATCCCTGCGGTTGTTAAAATCTTAACTCCAACCCAACTAAGCCTTTGATCTTTCAAGCCCTTAAATGTTACAATCACAAATCGCTATTCAATTGATACAGTTCCTCAATCCCGCAATTGTTTTCACACCCGTAAATGGCAAATGTAGAAGAAAATCCTACGAGTACCAGATAGGACTCGCAAGGGGGTTAAACACATATCAATACTGCATTTTAAAAGATGGGTAAAGTGATGAAAGACATTAGAATGTATTGCACAACAGTCTCAAGCTCGTAAATCTGCAATCAAAAATTATTATTTTTACGTATAATTTCTGTGTTATATCAATCTCGGTAATCAAGGAGTTAATACAAATCAGGCCACCCACATGGACTAGAACAGTATTGCCATTCATTCTTATTATTTTGTACATTGCAGGATTGCGAAATCAATCGCATATCAGACTTCTAAACGCTAATTGATTGTCGTTTGACCTCCATGTTTTACTGATGTCATGATGACGGTCTCATTTACTATTGGCTGTTTCTAAATTGGAAGTTACGGCCTTGCTTCCATGACCTGAAATGCTACTTACGAGTGCATGGTTTACGGTTTACGGTTTAGGCTTTTGGCCAAGTAGCTGCGGACTTGTTCAATTGAATCGCTCTGTACTGTTTGAACTGTTGCAATTGAATGGAGGCCCTAGTGTCTGAGAAAGGCTCCCTCATGCACAGGGAGAGTAAATTCAAAATGGATTCAGCCACACAATATGGATGGGACAGGAAAATATATATATATTTTTTTCACAGGCTTTAGTTCCTAGCAAAGATGTATCCCTGTCAGTCACTTTTAAACACTGTTGTGATATGTTGCATTAATTACAACTGCTGCTAGTGTCCCTAAAATAACAACATTTTATACAAAACATAACTGGCAGAAATTACATTTCTATAAACAAACATTACACTATCGTAACCCTCCCAATTCTGAAAGTCCATGGAATTGTGAGAGCCACAAAGCCCAATGTCCAGGGAGCTGTAACAAACACCACAATAATTCCTGCCTTTTAAGGCCACAAACTTACATACTAACATGTCATAGTACTGGTAAAGCTCCAGGAGTTGGCAATCACATGGGCTAAGTTCTCTTCCATAAAGAGCCCTTGCTTGTGGGGTACAGTGACGTCTCACCCTGGCCTCAAAAGTCAGCCATCACACACATATATATATATATATATATATATATATATATTTATTTATATTTATATATATATATATATATATATATATATATATATATATATATATATATAAATAAATCCTTATATATACTGTATCCACCCCTGGGCCCTGGTGCACTCCCTTCTATAACTCTCCTTTCCTCCCTTCTCCCTCTCTCTCTCACCTTTTCTCCCTCTCTCATACCTTTGCACCTCTCCTCTCTCTTTCAGCTTGCCACCTTCCCTTGCTCCCCATGACTCTCTTGCTGGAGGCTTCATCTCCCACAGGGGATACCGTTTGCAATGACATGGAGCCACGTAGCTAAGCAACATTTTATTAATCTAAAAAAAAAAAAATTTGACTTTTATAAACAGATTCCTTGGTAAGAATTAAGGCATTTTTCAGTCAGATATTATGTTAGGGAATATAAAGGACTTATATTTTTTACTAATTTTCTGTTTTACTTCCATTTCATCTTTTCTATTCAAAACACAGTAATGTGTAACATATGATTCACATGTGCAACCTTGTCTTTGCATAAATTTAATTACACATCAATATTGCGTATTATAGGTCACCTTTCTAACGGCAGAATCAATGTAGTGCTAAAAACAAATCTGACTGCTGTGGTCAGAAATTCAAAATAGCCGCAGTTGACGTAATATACATAATCCAACATTTTAGTTTCCAGTAACCAATATATATATATATATATATATATATATATATATATATATATATATAGGAGGTCTGTAACTGCACACTGAGAATGTGTCATATACAACTGCCAGTGCTCTCATTAGCTGTAATGGCAAGCTTATTAGTTTACAAGGACACACCTTATTGAGATAGAAGCAGCAATAAAATGGAACCCTACAGTAAATAATTAATGCATATAAATGTTGCCCAAAATGTGATCACAGTGCTGCATTAACAAATTAGCTTTTTTATACGATTAATATTTAAATAATTGTTGATTTAGATGCTCAGCAGGAAATGGTGAGATTTCCAAAAGTCTTATTGAAATCCCTAGTAAACAATGAATGCAAAATTCCAATTGAAATTTGGCCTCTAAGACTCACTTGCATATATAAATGAATACATTAATAGTTTTCTATTTGTTTCCAACAACATTTGTTATATAATGAATTTAGTTCTACAAAAAAACATATTATCAACCCCATTAAATTCCAGCCTCATAGATACAAGGTTTGAACTTGAGCTCTACGTGCTTAACATTTTGAAAAATTACAACGCTATTAAATTAGCCCTGATGCGAGCAACGTGTGAGCTACGCAGCAAAGCCGTCCATGTCAAACACGGAGAAACAGTGCAGGAAGAGTGACAGCCTACAAGATAATCTCGCAGGCTTCACCCCTCATCACTTGCCGCGGGGGGCCTGAACAGGACCTCCGCAGCAGCTCTACATTCCTCTAGGACCCTTATGACACTAAGTACAAACACTACACTACACTATTCTCGGCCCCCAATAAACAACTAAATCTAAACTAACCCCCTCTACCCTAACCTATTAACTCCTACCTACCTAACACTACCTACCTAACGCCCTATTAATCTCCCCACCCTACTAATTACAAAAAATAAAATAAAAACTAAGATACAAAAAATAAAAAACCTAGGTTACCAAAAAAAAAAAAACCTAAGGTACAAAAAATAAAAAAGGACATTACAAACCCCCTCACTACAAAAAAAGAACATCACAAACCCCCCTGCCACTACAAAAAATAATTACACACCTGCAAAGAAAAGGCATACACAAATATACATAACATTACAGTAATACAGACATTATAAATATGCCCCTAACTACAATACATTTCCCCCTATCTAGACATTACCACCTATCTATACATTAACCGCTATCTATACATAACCCCCTATATATACATTACCCCTTATCTAGAGATAACCACCTATCTAGACATAACCCCCTATCTATACATTACCCCCTAAATCTAAGCTAAAGTAGAATAAATAAGACCACTTACCTTTGCAGATGTCCCTTCAGATCGCACCCCCTAGGAAAAAAAGAAACATGAAATTAGTACATAATTAAACATTACATATAATAAATAAACATTACCAATACAATATTGAACCAACCTTTCCACCATGTCCCTGTCCATCTTCTTCTGTTCTCCGGTTTGGCCCCTGTAGAATAGATACATAACATTAGTCACACATAAACACAAAACATAAATAAACAATAAACATTCTAAATTTAAAACTTACCTGCCCGCGATGCCCTTGAAGAATCCATGCTCCAAAAAAAACCCAGGCTTACCTCATAGATTTATGGCTGCGTGCTACTACATAGCTCTCCCAGAGCATATTCTCGGCCATTTTTGAGGGACATATTGAGGAATCGGTCCTCCCAAACAGCAAAGAAATGTGTTATGCGAGGACTGAGGGAACTATGAGGGCTAATTTAATGAGGCTGTAAATATGGGACTTCCTAGTCTGTTAATTATTGTTCACAGTAAAATGATATAAGGGAGATGAGTAGTGGAGAAGAAACCAAATTTTGAGCTAGACTTGAGAAGAAAGGTAGGGGTCAATAGGTACAGAAATGTATCTGGAAATAAGAGATATCTCACAATCATATTATATATTATATTATACATAATAACAAATGTGCTTTTTATACTCTAGGTAGAAGTTTTTGAAGAAATGATACTTACATACTAGAAACCATATAAATTATACATACCTGGTATTTGATCTCTCAGGGCAAGATTATACAATATTCAGCATGAGTGCAGTAATTTGGCACACTTACACAGCTCAACGATCAAAGTAGCTGAAAGGGCTTTTCAATAACCCAAAAGTATGTTTTATGATCTTCCCAGATGATCACAGAGTCTTACTGAATATGTGCTGTGCTGCTAAAATAGTGAGTTGTTAAAGAACCACTGCAGTTCAAGAAAAAAGATACTTGTTTGTCAGGTATGTACCAAATTAATAATATTAACAGCTGTAGAAGCAATAGACATAAACATTTTTGGGAAAATTAGAATTTTTGAAGACTATGGCCTCCATTTATTTGCAAGCCCGCAGTTGCCTTCATTCCGGCCGTAAGTGAAATAAGCAAGGCCGTAATTACCAATAGTAAATGAGACCGTCATCATGACGTCAGTAAAACATGTAAACAACAATCAATTAGCGTTTATAAGTCCCATATGCGAACAGACTTGCAATCCGGCAATGTATGAAATAAAAAAAATGAATGACTATACTGTTATAGTCCATGTCGGTGGCCATATAGGTATTAACTCCTTGATTACCGAGTTTGATATAACACCGAAATTAAATGTAAAAAAAATATTTTTTATATTGCAGAATTGCGAGCTTGAGACTGTTGTGCAATAAATTCTAATGTCTTTCATCAATTTCCCCTTCTTTTAAAGTGCACTATTGATTTTTTATTTGCGTTTAAAGTGCTACGAACAGGTGTTTAATCCCCTTGCGAGTCCTATTTGGTACTCGTATGATTTTCTTTTGCATTTGCCATTTACAGGTGTGAAAACAATTGCGGGCTTGAGGAATTGTAGCAATTGAATAGCGATTTGCGATTGTAACATTTACAGGCTTGAAAGATCAAAGGCTTAGAAGCCAATTGAACAGCAAATTACTTTACGGGCTACATTACGGGCTCCAGTAACTAATATTTGCTCAATTGAATGAAGGCCTATGTTTTTAAATATAGGAATCCATTTTGTGTTTGTTACATCACTTCCTCAGAGCTGAATCATGAGGGTTTTTTGGCAATAAGTGGAGGTGGGTGGTGAAGGAGGGAACAATGAGCCTTTATTAAGATATTAGATAAGATTGAAATTGACATCTCACCCCTTCCCCTCACTGGACCAAAAGAGGACTTCTTGCTTCAGGAAATGCAACCATATCTCTCTAGACATGTAAATGCCCTCACACACACTATTTGCATTGGACACAAGCTCTGTGATCCCCCTCAGATTCCTCCTGTCCCCAATCTCTCTAGGTTGAGTGACATACACTTGACATGCTTTCATGGCATGCTGAGAAAGCTCTTGTATTCTCTCATGCTCTATACAGTGCACTAGTTTGCCCTTGTGACTAGTTCCGGTGCCATCTGGAGCCAGGTTATACCAGCAGATGAGGGCTAGAAGTCCCGGTAGAGGGAACTATATTCCTCTTTCAATCCATGACTCACAGGGGACTTGGGAGCGCTCCATGGTGCACTGAGCATGAGAAAGTATCAGGCTAATTTCAAGGACTCTCCAGCCGCATGTCCATTCTGTGTCCAAGTCCATGTATCATTTTTCATTTAGTTGTGCCAGACTGCAGCCCCTCTTATAACTTTTGAGATCTTGCAGCTCTGGCTGCATTTCTCCCCTCACTTATTCTTGTTTGGGCGTTCAGTGTCCTGGGGTAACAGGGTCAGGGACCTCCTGGTCAACCTGCACCTGACATTAGCCAAGCTGGCTTTTTATAACTCCAGGAAGCAGTGTCTATTAGAGGAGAATCCACTGCCATGTGAGGCCATGTCCCTCTCCCATATGCAGCAGAACAGGGAGGATGTGTGAGATTACGTCCCAGTGGGATGCAGATGGAGTACTCTGTTCTGTTTCCCCTCATCCAGATTATTTTTAACTCTAACTCTTTGTCTATATTTTAGTTTATTTTAATTTTGTTTTGTTTTTTGTTTTCTGATTTGACCTTCTTTCCCTGCCAACTGGTAGGGATATGATTCCCCATCTGTGGCTGACCCTTTAAAAGGCCTGTCAGAGTCAAACCGGACTAATATACTGTGTCCAGTTCTCCCAGTTGCACATCTTCCACCTTTAGTACCTGCAGAGATACCTGTATGCAGGTCCCTCCCGCAGTGATGCGCACTGGCATCCAGTTTCAATCGCCAGATGAGCAGCATGAGGTATGGCCAGCAGTTATTTATTTTCAAGCCTGAGACATCAGGGAGAGACCTATCATTGTTGCTGACATACTACCAGAAAACCTTCAAGAACTGGAGCATTGTCTCCATGACTAGGCTAGGCATACTTTGGGGGGATGAACTGTTTATAGAGCCCCTACTTCATAACCCATCATTGGAATAGCTCAGTATAATCCATCTCCTTTGTTAAGCATGGATAACCCAAGTTTGGGATCTCCTGGACTATGAACATGGAGACTGGGTGTCACCCTTTGAGCTTGCACTCTGTCAGGGGTTTGTAACATCCATCTCCCTTAACTTATGCACCTTCCTTCACAGGACTTTGTATAGGCCAGAATACCAAATATAGTGATATGTATTTCAGGTTCCCCAGGTTGAAGGACAAACTCCTAATTTTCCTGTCTCTCTCATCTCCTCTTAATACCGTTTTCCATCATCTGTACATTCCCTTGGCATTCATGTGGTTCACATCATATCTCGTAAATCATTGTTTAGCATTTGTTTATGTGTCACCTCATCTCCATCGCTACTACTCACTGTTGGTATACTTCTAGATCTAGTCCAATGCCCATTGCTGTTCTCCATCTACACATCCTCCTTGGCAGAATTTTGGATTTCAAAATCATCTATATGCTGATGGCACATAAATATACCTTTTGTTTACTATTCCTTATCATCTCAAATATATCCTACTAGATTTTTTCTTATAAACTCAAACTCAACACCTCAAATACTCTTCTTATCTTTTTCTGTTGAACTTCAGTTCTCAGCTCTCCGTGACCTGGAAAAACAGTCTATTGGGGAATGATCTGTTTATTTAGCTCATTTGGCATAACCCAGCAGTGGGAGACCTGTTGTTGGAATCCCCCACTATCATCCACTGCCTTTGTCAAGCATGGATGATCTACTGGGCTATGAACATTCATTGGGTGTCATCCAAGGAGCTTGTACTCTGCCTGGGTTTTGCAACATCCAACGTTCCACAGAGGTTACTCCATGAAAATAAGAATGCCATCATCCCCTATGGCATGCATTTGTGGCATTCTTTTGTGATCCACAGAGCACTTCCTTGCAAGAGGCATTAGCCATGTTGGCTTTTTATAAGTCCAGGAAGTTTCAGGCCAAGGGGACAAGTATCCAGAGTGCCATCTGGCATTGTCCACCGGGAGGATGTGCGAGTTTTCCTCCCAGTGGCCTGTATATAAAGTACTTTGCTCTGCATCCCCACCAGTATTCATTTCACATAAAATATGATCAAAATATTCTGATTGGCTATATAAGGCCAATTAGTGTCCCTGGAGCTGGCTTAATTTCCTTGGGTACACGTAGGATAATGCAGTTTACCAATGCAGGGGAGGATTTAAGAAGCTTTCTAAAACTGGCAGCTTCAAAGTATTATAACTCAATTGATTTAGCAGACATTTCCAAATGCATTCCCACCCTTTATCTGTACCACATTGCACATATGATGACTTTAGTATCCTTTAAAGAGAATGACCTGGATCAGTCTGATTCAGACTTGGAAAATCAAGGATATTTAAATGGTTTCAAACTCATTATCATCCAAGGACAAATTAAATATAAGGACAAGCATTCTCTATCCATTTGTATTTATTACTAGATAGCTGGAGAATGCCTTCTATCTGTTTTTGCTTTTGTAGAAAACTATATCAAACATTTCAGATTTAATTTAAACGCACATTTTTTAAACACAAAATATTTATTTTCTCTAACTGTCAATACAAGTGGAAACAATCGGCAGAAACTTAAACCAGATTTCTGAACTCTGACAGTGATGTGTCCACAAGGTGGCAGTATTTCTCAAAATTAGCCCCCGAAAAAACACACCAGCTATCATGGTCTACTGAGGAAACGCTCAGACAGACTAAAATTGCCCTTACTGACAAGAAGCCAAGTTTGAAATTGGCCTGCGCTGCCTGCCAGAACATATTTATAGTGTGTGGATACATTAACCAGTTTAACTTGTAGTCATGTATTTTCTTTATTCGGTATGGCAGTTTTTTATACAAAACAATAATACTTGCTTAGTGTGGTTTACATAAAGTAGAATTTGTTTTCTGTTTGTCATTAATGCAAGAAATGCAAGAAAAGACAGCGTGATTTATTCTAGGCGTGTTTGCAATTTTTTCAGTATTATATTTCTTAAGCAAAATTTTATCTTTACATATTTGGGTTTAGCCAGAAATAAGGCAGAATCTGTACTTTTAACATTATAAATTGTTGTTAGATTCAAAAGCGTATGAACACCTATATATTTGGTATTTAGTTAATTAGTAGATTTCATTACTATTTCATATTTCGTATTGTGTGTTTCTGACAATGAATTTGGGTGAGATTATGTGCTTGAAAATGATACATTTTTATACATTTTTGTTAAAATGATGAAACCCAATTTCAGCAAAAATATATCCAGGCCCTAACTATAAAGAAAACTAAAATACAATGTCCTCATAATCGGAATTAGCAGTAAAAGCACTATTTAATATACCTTGTAAATACATTTCTGTAACCAATATACACCCGGGCACTTTTACACTAGCTATACATTTTAGTATTATAAGGATTGAAAAGATTAAGTGATAACTTACTTTGGCAGTTGTCTTACAGTGTATTATTGTATCACTGTATTATATTACTGCTTTCCATCAATTCCTTTTTTTGCCCCTAATCACATGGTTTGCTTGTCAGCCAATCAGGATAACCATAGAACACATAAATTCCCATGATACCTCTGTCATGCTGGGAATTCTACACCAGTGACAGAACTTAATTAGTATTTTGTTTTTAAATCTATTACTTTGTTACTCAATAAAGAATCAAGGATAGTGAAAGTAACAGGAAACAACTTTTTTTCACAGGTCTGCTCACATCACAGCAGACGTGCAGGTTGCGATGATGTTTTTTTTGTGCACATAAAGTATATGATAATTAAATGGACCTTATAACAGGTCTCTGCTATTTTCAAGATATAATAGTGCTCAGGGGACTATAACTGTAATGTTCCTGAAATAACTAATACATGAGAATGCTTCCTCCTTCCAAAGACAACCAGCAAACTTCCTTATGTTAAACTATAAATCTTTTACTAGTTGAGGTTGTGATGCCAGTTAAAACAAATGAAAACCAAACGCATGAGAAAAACATATATTGTATTAAAACTATTTCCATTCTATCAGTGTTTTGGATTACATTACACATTTTTTCTGAAAGCAATGAGTCTCATTCAACTGAGGCATCGGGAAATCCGGGCTTCGGAAATGGAGGCCGTAAGTTATTTTGCTATTCAATTGGCGTCTTATCCGATCTGGTTATGGGCTCTTGCCTACGATTCCTTGGGATGGTTAACATCGCAAATGAAGGCCTCTCCAAGCCTTTGATCTTTCACGGTCGCAAGATTTATGAATGCTAAAATCGCAAATCACTCTCCCTTGCTAACCACCCCGCCAAGGCCACAAATGGCAAAAGTTAGTCTACAAGTTATGGGTTCCAAGGAGGACTCGCAAAGGGCTTAAAGACATGTCCAGAACACTTAAAATCCCCAAAACAAAGTCAATACTGCACTGTAAATTACGGGGAAAGCGATGAAAGACATTTTAATTAATTGCTCAACAGTCTCAATCTCGCAAATCGGCAATAAAAAATAATTTCATTTTATGTTTCATTTCGGGGTTAAATCGATCTCAGGTATCAATGAGTTAATACATATCAGGCAACCCATATGGACTAGAACAGTATCGGCATTCACTTTTATTATTCTGTACATTGCGGGTTTTCGGGTTTGATCGCATATTGGATTTCGAATCGCTAGTTGATTGACATGTAACCTCCATCTTGCTGACGGGCTCCTCTTCTTTTGTCTGTTTCAGCATCGGGAGTTACTGTCTTGCTTAAATGATCATGTTCAAGCTCGCAAATGTTACATACAATGGCATGGTTTAAGATTTGCGCTATCGGGCTGGGACTTGCGGTCTTGTCCAATTGAATAGCACTGTAAGTCGCGGATGCTGTCAGCCTGCAGCAGGCCCGCAGACTTACGACCTACATACCGCGACTTGCGGGCTTGCAATTGAATGAGGCTCAATGTGTTTTTTAAATTACTTTTGGGCACTCATTCCTAACCCTTTCCTCAAGGACCCCCAGATAGGCCACGATTTAGGGTTAACATTATGTGAACACAAGGTGAGGCAATTAGTTATCAAAAGGCTTTAGAGCCTCTAATAAACTTACCTGTACTCACACAATGTTAACCCTAATCCATGGCCTGTCTGGGGGTCTTTGAGGATATATGCTCAGTTTGGGTTCTTAGTAGTACTTTTAGCAGTATTGTATAAATATAAGTAATGGGCAGGGTAGAGGATCTATTTGCAGCCATGAGTGATGCAACTGAGCATGTGATGCATGATGGACCGTGTTCTATTTCAGGCAAATAACATATATTGTCAAATGAGTTTGTACACTCTGTGTTTATATGTGTGTGACAGCTGCACCAGGAGCCACAGGTAGATGAGATCACATGATTGCAGACACACCTCTTCCTACATAATTGCTGATCTAGTGGAGCGATGAACATCTAAGGGCATAAATGCATGTAACCATTTTGTTGTACACAAAGCAAAAATGGTAAAACCATGAGAGAAAACAAAATAGCTTAGGAGGTATAAACAGTGATAAGAGAGTGTTTTCTGGGCAATAAAGAGTAATATAATAGTTAGTGCATAGACTAAAATTACAACACAATTCTTTTCAATACATTGGAAAGAGCATGTTTTAAACATTAGGCTTTGCATGAAAAAAGTTTACGTAAAACCTGCTTAAATTTTATTGAAATTAACAAGAAATGCAAAGAGCATACATAAGACTGTAGAGTTCATGGGCAGACAGGTATGATTCACATATTAAAGATTTGAAGCAGTTTGTTCTGCCTTTGACAGTATACATTGAGAAAAGAAAACACACAATTATACAGAATCAGGTACCCTATTTCAAATATAGAAATACAGAAAAAATGCTTTAATTGCACTTTAATATATATTAAAGATGGTATGACAGAAATGCTCAAATATATAATGAAACTTGGTAACATATTTTTTAAGAAAGAAGAATAACAAGAGGTCACAATTTGAAGTTATAGAACAGATGATTTTGGTTAATGTGTGGTTGTATTACTTAACAAAAAGGATGGTTGGTATGCAAGTTGAACAGCCTCCCATAGTGTAGTGGGGGCGAATAAATAAAGAATGTCTCGTACTGGCATAAGGATATCCTGAGGCAGATATAGTGGCCATGCTAGAATTCTATATGTCTTCATATATGTGTTATATGTGTTATCTGTCTTCAAAATCTGTGTTTCATGCCAGATCACGATATTGTTAAAGGGAAACAAATATTAGACATATGAACCTAAAAATCAAGGTATATTGTGTTTTAAATCTACTTTAACCAGTTACAGCAAGTCTTTATCCTGTGCCAAAAAACAAGTTTATTACTTTTTTTTTGTAAATATAGCCTCTGGTTTGTCCTTGTGTAAATCTGGTCCTGGGATTTTAATTAACATAGGGTTACATGAAGCAGCTCTTTGTTCCAGACAATCCATAGCAATTAAAATTTCTGCCAGATTTTGGTCCAAATAACTTGTCATCTCTTATTTTGAGCAGGGATGTAGTTGTGGTGCCAGTGTTAATAAAATGAACATAGCTTTGTTCCCATTTTTCTTTATTCTGCCTCTAATACTTTGCCTTTGTTATTTTAATATCAACAAGAAAATGTCTAAGCATTGTAGTTTGATAAAGATTAGAAGGCAACTTGACAAGCTCATAAAAGAAAATTGCAAAAAAAAAACACTTTTCCATTGAGGTGACCTCTTAAATCTGACTTAAAAAGAAAAGAAACAGTCAGAATTTGGGTAACCCATGGCGGCCAACAAGAATGAATTACTGAGACTTACATTTAAAGACTTATGTCCAGGGAAAGGTGTATTGGAAGCCTTCCTAAACATTGGTAAACCTGCCCCATTTGAGTGGTTGGGATGCCAATGTGTCCTTTAGATCGGCCTGAATGAGTCATGCTTTTTACTGTCAATATATGTAGCTACTCTCATGGATATGTAGCTACTACTCCTACATGCTGTTTACTCTCAATATATGTAGCAGTTAGAACTTTCTTAGCCAGGAAAAGTCTCAGGATGGGACTATCTGATTAGATTCTTCTTTCAAGGGCCACTTTTGTGTTCTCATAATGGGTTCTCTAAAGAATAGTTAGGTAGGGCCGGATAAGAAGTAGTAGTTCAATAGGACGGAGTGCAGGTTCCTGAAGCCTTGCAGGACCATGGGAAACAGGTGGCTTTGGTTAAATGTATCCATTGAATGGACCCATCGCCATATGAATGTGTACCTAGGCTTATGTAGGAATGATATTGCACAATATAACACCCATCTGGAGCATGGGTATTTACCTAAATACGGGGCTTCCAAGAAATGGACTAGAATGTGACCAAAGTGCTCATTTATGTAAGAATGTCATAAAACTGATGAAACATTGATCAACTGCATAACTTTAGGGTGACATTTAAAATAAAGTTTTATTTAGAACAACTTATTAGGTCTGTACAACTACACATACAGTACATACCTGGTTGGCTGAAAAGTAATTCTAATAAACAGTGCCAACCAAATATGATTTTGGTAAGTAGCCAAGACTCGTAGAAATAATAAGAATCAGGGAGGACAGATAAATGATGTTTTTTTTACTGTTATATACAATTTTCAGTTTTGTTTTAGAAATATTTCAGGCTGCAAGAATTACAAATAGGAATATGATACTCCAATTGTATGTAAGGCTTTTGTTCAGAATCAATAAATAATGTAAAAATGTATGTTGAAACCTGGCAAATGTTATCCAGCAAAGTGAAATGAAATAATTTGATTGCAGTTGTCATCAGATTAACTACTGAGATGCCATTTTCCTATCTGCACAACATCTGTAAAGTGTATTAGACCCATGACCTAATGATTAGCATGTCTGCACCATAACATATATTTAGATTAGAATTGAGCACTATTGAAACATATTGTACGCCTTAATTCAGATTATCACAACATGGATTCCCTTTGGTTCATAAAGCAATCTCGGGGGCAGAGTTCTGCAATACAAATTTTCCCCACACAAAATAGAAAGCACAGACGCTGCAACAGTTAGGTGAATGCAGGGGTCTCTCTATGGGCTTGGCCTTAGGTCATCACACCTATAAAACATGGCAACCTATTTGAGAGAAAACTGGAAAAAAGGGGGAAGCTCCAGAAGGGAAGAAACTGTAACTCAGGGAGCTTATTAGAAATAAGTGAAGTATACATTGTATATGACAACTACATTGAGGAGAATAACATTCATTAAGTCATCTAGCTAACACATTTATATAAAACAAAAAGAAATGCATAAAGAGTTTCTTTACTTGGGTCAATCTTCAAACGTCATTGAATAATTTCTTGATACTGTCTTGTACTATCTCCATAAGGGTTTGTAGACATTGAGAGCCTCCTCATCAGATGATGAATCCATAGCCACAATATTTAACCAGTACCAGAGTTCCCATTAGGCAAAATAGTAATTCCAAAGCATTGTGTGCAAATGTTGGCTTATACATTGCTAATGGTATTGGCTGCTAACTTGAATATCCATGGTGAACAATGTAGTGATTTTTCTGCCTGCTGTTTAGTTTTTGCAAAGTGATATGCAGAACTGACTGTCCACTTGCTCATAACTACACAGTTTAGTATCCAAGCACTTCTATGATAATGATTTATATTATATTTTCTTTTTTTAAGATAAGGGTCCCTGTAAAATGATTTGAATGTATAATTGCCCTTGGGGGCTTGTCCGTTAGCCGTTAAAACCTACATACAACTGTACTATCTGTGCGCTTTATGCAATAAACAGCTTTTGTAATGTTTGACACATGATCATTAACATGAATGATAGAAAAATAATACTTTCCTGTCAGTTTAAGAGATTCTAAAATATTTAGATCTGCAGATTATATTTCGGGGGGCATGTCACATTGTCATTAAATATAAATGATGATTTTGTAAGAAAGAAGGGAGACTTTAAGGGCCTCATTCATATGTGGTTTGGCCAATTGAATAGGCTCTATATAAGCACAGAGCATATTTTTTTACAGAATATTTTAGTTAGTGAACTTCTATCTAAATGCAAGGTCTTCACTAACTAAAAACTTCTGTAAAAAAATATGCTATGTGCTTATATAGAGCCCTATTCAATTGGCTAAATCGCATTTGAATGAGGCCCTTAGTTGGAATTCTCATCTGTACATTTGGAATGATCTATCAGGTTTCGGACAGTGTTATACTAATATCTTTTAATAGAGTTTTATTGAATTCAATATTTTCGCATCAGCAAAGTATATTTTTACTTTTTAAAGTTTATCTAAGTGTGAGGCACTTGGACTACTTTGTAGAAAAGTGACTGCATAATCAGAACTGTAAGTCTAAAGTTTAAACCCTAAACACTCCTAGGTCTGTTAATTTTGCACTTAGCACATATTATGGTAAAGAAGATAGTTTCTAGTTGCTTGCTCTATGTCTTTGTTTTAAGTGATAAAAGTCTTACATTACAATACTGGCGGCAAATATAGATGAAAGGAAACAGAGACTAGTGTCAAAGGTTAACACTTGTACTGTTAGTTTACTCCACAGCAGTGAAAAAATATTGGTCAGTTGCAAGCAACAACATGGTTAAAACATTTTATTTATATGGCTGTACGTGTACGGCATATACAGTAGTCGAATATTGCTCCTCTGATTATACCGCCAGGGTTATGAATTTGGTAGGTGAATGAGTAAAAAGTGCAAGACTCGAATATAACAAGAGGGTTAAAAATTTTAAAAAATATGTGCTTAATCCTGTTCTAAAAGCACCCTAAATGGTAACAAGTAAATACAACAGAATTATGCGTGTAGGAACTCGGGGGGACAAGGGGGACAAATCCCCCCCAGATTTTTCAATGTGTGTGTTTATGTGTAGAGAAGCAGTTGTGTGGTATTTTTATATTATATGCGGTAACCCCCCAGGTTTTCTTTGACTCCTACACCCATGAACAGAATATTATGGTTAATGTCACGTTTATATACAGTCAGGTCCATAAATATTGGGACATCAACATAAATCTGGAACGCATAGACATCACCAGACGCTGGGTTTCATCCCTGGTGATGCTCTGCCAGACCTCTATTGCAACTGTCTTCAGTTCCTGCTTGTTCTTGGAGCATTTTCCCTTCAGTTTTGTCTTCAGCAAGTGAAATGCATGCTCAATCGGATTCAGATCAGGTGATTGACTTGGCCATTGAATAACATTCCACTTCTTTCCCTTAAAAAACTCTTTGGTTGCTTTTGCAGTAAGCTTCGGGTCATTATCCATCTGCACTGTGAAGCGCCGTCCAATGAGTTCGGAAGCATTTGGCTGAATATGAGCAGATAATATTGCCCGAAACACTTCAGAATTCATCCTGCTGCTTTTGTCAGCAGTCACATCATCAATAAATACAAGAGAACCAGTTCCATTGGCAGCCATACATGCCCACGCCATGACACTACCACCACCATGCTTCCCTGATGAGGTGGTATGCTTTGGATCATGAGCAGTTCCTTTCTGTCTCCATACTCTTCTCTTCCCATCACTCTGGTACAAGTTGATCTTAGTCTCATCTGTCCATAGGATGTTGTTCCAGAACTGTGAAGGCTTTTTTAGGTGTTGTTTGGAAAACTCTAATCAGGTTTCTTGTTTTTGAGGCTCACCAATGGTTTACATCTTGTGGTGAACCCTCTGTATTCACTCTGGTGAAGTCTTCTCTTGATTGTTGACTTTGACACACATACACCTACCTTCTGGAGAGTGTTCTTGATCTGGCTAACTGTTGTGAAGGTTGTTTTCTTCACCAGGGAAATAATTATTCGGTCCTCCACCACAGTTGTTTTCCGTGGTCTTCCGGGTCTTTTGGTATTGCTGAGCTCACCGGTGCGTTCTTTCTTTTTAAGTATGTTCCAAACAGTAGATTTGGCCACACCTAATGTTTTTGCTATCTCTCTGATGGGTTTGTTTTGTTTTTTCAGCCTAATGATGGCTTGCTTCACTGATAGTGACAGCTCTTTGGATCTCATATTGAGGGTTAACAGCAACAAATGCAAATAGCACACTTGAAATGAACACTGGAGCTTGTATCTGCTCTTTGTAAATGGGATAATGAGGGAATAACACACACATGGCCATGGAACAGCTGAGCAGCCAATTGTCCCATTACTTTTAGTCCCTTAAAAAGTGGGAGGCACATATACAAACTGTTGTAATTCCTACACCGTTGATTTTGATGTAAATACCCTCAAATTAAAGCTGAAAGTCTGCAGTTAAAGCACATCTTGTTAGTTTCATTTCAAATCCATTGTGTTGGTGTATAGATCCAAAAAGTTTAGAATTGTGTCGATGTCCCAATATTTATGGACCTGACTGTATATACTGTATATAATATGTACTGTATGCTTGAGACCTCCACTCCCATTACCACCCACTCCCGCCCCATCAGGACTCACAACACAATGGCCACAGCCTGTGGTAAATGCAGCACATGACATGACGAGAAGCCATTTGTTCCTGCGTCAGTGGGAAGACTATAAACTGCATTCAACAATAAGAACTGCAATGAACCAGTTTACCAGAATTTAGAACAGCTGTATCTCGAATGTATTGCAATCCTCAGTATCTACAGTATTTCCAAGTGGATTTCTTCAAAGTAGTATATTTTAAAGTGGAAGTTGTTGTGATATGAAAGAATTCACTCAAAGATCATGTTTTAAACTCTTGCCTTTTATTGCTACAAAACCTCTGTATGTTAGGTGATGTGAGCTGCTGAAAAAAGCAGACATCACATATAATAGTTGTCAAACTACGAATCGTCGTCACGAGCGTTTGCGGAAGGTGGAGGCTCCAACGTCGGAAGCAATAAACCAAAGGCTCATTCCAGGCCGCAAATGCGGACTCTCGCGAAGCAAGGGGCTGCATTTGCGGAGGTGGAGGCGCCCACGTCGGCTGCAATGAGTCAAAGGTGTGATGTGAGCTGCTGAAAAAAACAGACATCACATATAATAGTTGTCAAACTACGAATCGTCGTCACGCGCGTTTGCGGAAGGTGGAGGCTCCAACGTCGGAAGCAATAAACCAAAGGCTCATTCCAGGCTGCAAATGCGAACTCTCGCGAAGCAAGGGCCGCATTTGCGGAGGTGGAGGCGCCCACGTTGGCTGCAATGAGTCAAAGGTGTGATGTGAGCTGCTGAAAAACACAGACATCACATATAATAGTTGTCAAACTACAAATCGTTGTCACGCTTTGCAAGCTCGCAAAGTGAGCAAATGCGGACCCTCGTGAAGGATGGTGGAGGCTCCAACGTCGGAAGCAATGAGCCAAAGGCTCATTCCAGGCAGCAAATGCGGACTCTCGCGTAGCTAGGGGTCACATTTGCGGCGGTAGAGGCTCTACGGCGCCTCACAAGCGGTTACAAACACACCCACAAGCAGCACTTAGAGAACCAAATAGATCTAACACGCAATCACTAAATACGGACTTACACAAAAAAATACGAACCGCGGGTCTTAGAACGCAAAATTTACAGACTTAGCCTAACAAAATACAAAATACAAAATGCAAATTACGAACTTGCAAAAATACGACCTTATCGGCACCTGGAAACATTAAAAACACAATAAATACACACAAAAAACACATAAAAAGCTTACCCACAGCAAGGGGGGGGCACCCAGGACCTCTGCAAGTGAAGTTACACCTCAATTTAAGTCCAAATTACAGAGTTTAGACACACGAAAATCCCCTAAGCGAGAGAAAAAATTACCCGGAAACAAAAGGAAAACAAGTCTACAGGACCCTAAAGCCGCAAAACACCATCAAACACCTACGTTTTTTTAAAAAAGCCATACGAGGTAAAGATATACCATTAGCAAGGACGCTACATCATCCACACCCGCGTACCACATACATTTGCCGCCATTTTACAACACTAACTTACACAATGGGGAATTACACAGCTACACAACGTCTTTCCATCTCGCACGCAGCCTATTTACAGTACACACTGCACACATTGCTGACACTTACACCTCAGCTCCACAACAGTGCAAACCTACATTGTATGCTGCAGGAACATCAAGACAGATTGTCAGCTCTTCAGCACAATTCTTCCTGCCTATATTACTTCAAAATAGGTTAAAAAATTAATTTATGAATTATTTAATTAGCATACAAAAACACATATACACAAAAAAACAAAAAAAAAACACTATCGCAATAAACCCAAAAGCCATTCACCGGGCGCCTCACAACGAGCGCCAATGCTGCTCATAGCACACAAAGCCCTGCAACAAACGTAAAAAGCAGATCAGCGCCGACAAAACAATAACAGCAAAAGCGCCTCTCAGAAAAAACAAACAACCAACAGCCTTGCAATCAGCGCCAAAGGCGCTCATTCCGAGCCGCGTGATGAGCACCAAAGGCGCTCAGCACGAGGCTCGCAATGAGCGCCAAAGGATCTCAGACCACCCAAAAAATTTTGTCTGTGGCAAACAGCATTACCTGCCTTACAATTTTATTGCCCCGTCATGTTTGACGGGCAAGTCGCTAGTTGAATATAACTGTCACAGCTTAACCTGAAGTGTGTCTGAAGTGACATTTATATTTTAGAAGTGAAGTCTTTGGTAAACATCAATTTACACATAGAATTGTGTTTTTGTTTTTTTTCACTGCAGTACTTCAAAGCAAATTTCATTAAAGAAAATAACTTAAATGTGGTCAGCTTTAATGGTTATATATGTATAATGTGACATCTAAATATTATATTGGCAGAAAAAATATATTTTCCACTGTCAGCTATCCAAAGAGCATATTTTAAACATTAGAAACATTTTTTTCTGCATAAAATATGTTTAAACTTACAAGAAATATCTACCACTATATGTTATCTCACTGGCTGAAGTTTGTAACTCATACACTTTCTATATATTCAAATCAGTTTATTCAGCACAAAGACCTCTATCTAAAGAACAAATAAAATGCACTGGACAGCATTTCCTGTAAAATTACTAATATTTAATAAATAATTGCAAAGGACTTTTTCCTCTTCTCCTGCCATGTCCTGTGTGACAACTACAATGGAAGCAAGCAAAAAAAAGTCCCCATGTTTATTTCCTTACCAACAAATGGAGAAATAAGATTCTTACTTAGGATTCTTTTCTACGTCTTGTCTTTTCTTATTGGAGTTTCTCATTCTTTCTGTATTTGAAAGCCTTTCTCAAGGTGGTAGCCAGGCTAAAGTCTCAGACTCTTTATTCTGGTAGAATTCAAATGAGACTGATATGTATGTTACATTTTGGATAAGTATAAGGTTTAATCTTAAGGGTGAGATGGCTTACAGATACCGATCCTAAAAGCAGGTTTAGAATTCACTGATTGGAAAGGTTGACAAGGAATCAACTGCCACCCATTGTTAAGCACTAGCAAGCAATAACTGAAGAAAGGCCTAACTGACTACTGAAAGGCCCAATTGTTCCCTTCATTAGAAAGAGTGAAACTTGCAGCCCATTATTTTGTCAGAGAAAAAAAAAAAGATTGGTCCATTAACGTAATTAGGGGAGCAGACTTTCCAAGTTCTTCCGACAGTGAAATGTAAGAAAAAGACGTAATAGGAAAATAAAGTCAACACATGTCTTGTGATGTGGAATATGAAAATATGTTTCCCCATATGTATTTCTGAATTATATTTATTTGGATTTAGTTTCTACTGTAACTTACTTAGAATGTTAAGGATCACTGTGGTCAAATTATTTCTTTATTGTTATTTTACTAACTAACTAATATATACTAGCAACTTGCCCGTCAAAAATGACGGCAATAAAATTTGAAGCCTGGCAATGCTGTTTGCCACGCAATACGACGCTATGGCCCCTCTGAGCACCTTAGGCTTTTATTGCGAGCCCTGCGCTTAGCGCCTTCGGTGTTCATCGCGTGGTTTGCAAGGAGCGCCTTCGGCGCTCCCTGCAAGCTGCAACTTTCCTGCTTTTCAATGATCACCTTCGGCGATCATTGCAAGCCACGCTTCGACGCTCATTGCAAGCCACTCCCCTTGTGTACTTTATAGTCCTCGCGCTTGAGCACCTTCGGCGATCATCGCAAGCCTGTCCCCTCCAGTGTAGTTTAGGGGCCTCGCGATGAGTCTTACTGCCTTGGGTTAAGTGTTACTGCCTTTTGTTAAGTGTTACTGGCTTGGGTTAAATGTTACTGGGTTTTATTAAGCGTTACTGGTTTTGTTAAGTCTTACTGTTTAAAGCTTGTTTTTATGTCCTTCGGCCTCGTTTTACGTCCTTTGGTCTTGTTTTCATTTTTTTCGGCAGCCATTTTTTTTTTTCGCTTACGAGATTTTCGATCTTAAAAAAACGCCAACTATGCCTCAAATTACCTTGCAACCTCACTCGCAGGCACCCTGGCTCTCCCCCTGTGCTGTGTGTGTAAGTTAATTAGAGGTATATTTGTTTTTTTTTGTTTGTTTCTTGAGTTCTGCGGTTCAGTCGTTAAATTCGTAATTTTTGAGAGGTCCCGCAATTTTTCCGAGGTACGCAATTTGTGCACGTCTTTGTAATACAATTGTAATCATGTAATTTCTTAATTGCCATTGTGTTGAATAAATGTCTGAATAATGAAAAGTTGATAGTTCAAAGATGGGATAAACTGCTGCTACCTTTCTTTTAGCGTGGGTTTCACTTGTACCTAATTGGGGGCAGTGTAATCACTGATTTGCAAATAGATAATCTGATGGGTTCCATGTTTTAATTAGCTTAGAAACACTAATCTAGAGTATGGGCATAGCTCAAACACCCATGCCAATTATGTGAGGCATGGGTGTTTGAGCTATGCCCATACTGTAGGCTGTCTAGGACTTTAGTATGGCTTTCCTAATTATGCATTTACGATTATGCCCACTCTGCTTAAAATCGTACACCACCCACATTCATTATTGGGACACCAGCTTCATTAGCTTAGCACCCTTAACATAAACCTTGTTTATTGGACTTATCTCTGAAGAAATTGGTTTCCACACTATATTCTCTTATATTTTCTAGTATAATTACCAAATACTTTACCCTATATCTGTCGCTGGGAAAAAGAGCTAGGGGATATTGTCAGAAGAGGAGTTGCACAAATTAGGTGGTATCTCACCCCTTCTAAAATTTTTAATATGAGGTCCAGAGATAGTTCAGTTTTTTGGAGGGGACCAAAAAGAGAGTGGTGTAACTGTCCTCCCTCTGGCATCAAATGAACCAACTAATATACAGCTGTTTACAAACTCCGATCTCACCTGACCCATGCCTTTTTTTTTTTATTATTGCTCCTTTACCTTAAAGAAAATCTTTTGGCTTTCCAAATTACATTAGCCATAAGAAGGGTCATAACTGTTCACTGGAAGCAATCTGAGATGCCTCCCTTCACTCAAATAATAGACTTAATTATAGAAAACATGGAGATGGAAACTTATGGAAGTTGTCTCTAAAATTCGATCTTTGGTTTGTCGTTTGTCCTTTTCCCATCGAGTTAAGCAAGCAGTCTTCCTTTACATTCCTATGGTACCAATTCTGGACTTTGATTATTGTATCTTAAATGATGAAGTTTGAGTTCTGTGTTTTTGCATTGTATGTCTGATATTGTATGTCTGATATGTCTACTTTATGCACAAGTATCTCCAGGACATTTGTCAGCTGATGGTTTTAGAGTAAAGGTGCTTAACTGGATCCTACTGGTTCCAAACTGTACTTGATGCTTTAGTAGCTTACATTTTCTCCTTTCCCCTCCCATTTCCCCCACTTTTGTTTGTTTCAACCTTGATGGAAAGGTCATGTTTTTTACTTTTATAACTTTATCAAAAAAAAAGTGTTGGTACAGGTACTAGAACTTTGTTTTGTAAGTTTGTAGTAATATTATTTTATTTGGTACCATATTCAATGTAAATTATTCTTCATGTATTATGTAGTAGATACCCTGCAAATTGATTAAATAAATAATCAAGAAACCTCTCTGAACAAAATTAACTTCACCTTATTGTCAAAGGGCAAGTGTTAATCTTGGTGACTTCTTTACCCCTGGAAATCTCTACTGCTCTGTCCCATGATCTTCCCATCACTGATGTGATGTTTACTGGTGGGGAGTAAGCCTAGGCAGTAGGAGGAAACAGTTCCTACTACAAGGGAGTAACAATGGGATAATACATAATATTAGTGCACTGTTGTGTGCCCCTCTGTCTTCACACAGCTATGACTCTAGACATTAAGCAAAGGGCTTGATAAGCACGTCAAGTTGTTATCCTGTCCTTTCTGGAGCTGGAGTCCAACAAGAGAGTTAACAGCTTGCTTTTTTAATCAGATTCAGTGGCTAACCTCAAGCAGGAAGTAATATTTTCCTGAGAAAAACAAAGGGATAGGGTCTGATAAGCACATTTACATCACAATAAATATTGTATGTGAACTGTGAGCCTCAGAAAATAATTAGATAGGGAAGTTTTTATAAAGCTAGATATTAATAGCTATAAGATGCCTCTACTGGCCACTGGCGACATCCATATTACTTTGGTGAAGGTTGTATTTATGGAGATAAGCATATACATTTCTCCAATAGCAGCGCTTGTAGTTGTACTTGTAAGCTTACAGGTTTCTTAGCATGTGCAAGGAAGGCGTAGGTGTCAATATGATAAACTACAATGATTTAACAAACTCCCTCCCTCCTACCCCATTTACCTCACTAGATAAGGAGATGCCATTAGACACCAAGGGCCTCATTCTATTAGCGGCCGCAGCCGTTGCGGGGCCGCAAGGACCGGCCGCAAGCTATTCTGCTATTCTATTCCCTTACGGCCGGAGGCTCCAACAGGCTTGCAGCCGGCGCCTTGCTATCTCTTGCGGCCGCTCGCGCCGGAGGAAAGCCTTTGATCTAAAACGGCCGCAAGAGATTTGCAATTCAATTGCTCCGGGAAACCTCTCTGCAAGGCTAAAAGCGAGCCGCAGCTTACTTGCAGGAAAGAGGTCTCGCTAGCACCAATTAAGCACATAACATAGCTCAAATAAAGCTATCCTGCACTTTGAGAAGACTATAAAGGGATTTTAGGTGTTAGAAAAAATAGCACATAATTATCCTGTACTCAAATCCGTAAAATATTTTATTTTTAATATCCGTAAAATATCCATGTAAAAAGTCCATAGTGCTTGGAGCACTTCAGACACACCCACGCCGCAGCCGGAAAATAAACAGTTAATTTGAACTCGGGTTTGGGCAGATGTGCAAGCTTGAGAGTGGGTTTCTTTTAATCCTCATGTCCCCCAATATGATCCCTAGCATTTACAGAGCTGTACAGTGCAGGCTTGAATTTATTTTTGAGTTTTTATATTTCTGAGATTACGGCCGGTTCCAAGATATGCGGCCGGCCGTAAAAGGAGATCCTTGCGGGGCCGTATAATAGAATCGCGAGTTAACTGAACCCTCGCAAGGAATCGCAGCCTTACGGCCGATTTACGGCCGATAATAGAATGAGGCCCCAAGCTATTTGGAAAACCTCAGGTCATACAAGGCTGAATCTTCTATACACCAAGAGAGTCAGCAAAAATTTGGATTTTATCTAACAATTGGTTTATGTTCATGGCATACACAGCTGCTAATGATGTTAGTTTGTTACAGACTTTAAAAATGTTTATTTTTTCTTAAACTACAGCGGTTCTTTAAAGGTATATCTAGGTTTCCCTAAGTTACCCTGTTTTTACCTTTTTCTAATCTAACACATGCTGCTTATATCAGAAACACATATTACATTGAGTTATTCTATACACATACAGATTTATTTTATTTAAAAATAAAACTTGTTTTCCACACCCCCATAGCAGCTTACATATTCACAGTGAACCTCCAAATAAAAAAGCTGCATTTGGGTACAGATTTTTACCCTAATAAGACACATATTACACTATATTACGCTATATCACAGCATTGTAGATTTCTATAACATTGCTCACTATGAGCCACATTCAATTAGAAGCCGGCAACTCGATCGCAGATAGCAAAATGTCTGCAAGTGTGTTGCAGGCTCCTGATGGTCTCTGATTGCGATGCTATTCAATTGCTACAGTTACAGGCCCCAAGCCAAAACCTTAAACCATGCACTGGTTTGGAGCACTTCAGGGCGGGAACATGATCAATTCAGCAAGCCTGTAATTGCCCATTTCGAATCAGCCAATAGAAAATTAGACTGACATTATTACAGCAGTAAAACATGGAGGTTACATGTCAATCAATTAGGTTCGGGGGTCCGATATGCGATCAGACTTGCAAATCACAGAAATAAAGAATTAGGAAAAAGATTGCCAATACTGTTCTAGCCCATAAGGGTGGCCTGATATGTATTAACTCATTGATTATATATTTTTTCCAATTGAGGGCTAGAGACTGTTGTGCAATTAATTCTAATATCTATCACCGCTTTCCCTGTTATTTACAGTGCAGTAGGGATTTTTTTTTGCATCTACAGTGCCAAAAATAGGTGTTTAACCCCATTGCGGGTCCTCTCTAGCACTCATTGGATTTTCTCCTTCATTTGCCATTTACAGGTGTGAAAACATTTGCAGGCTTGGGGAAATTGAGCAATTGAATAGCGATTTGAGATTTTAGCCATTGTAACTCTTGGGAAAGTGAAAGATCAAAAGCTTCTGGAGGCTGTAAGTTGCGAGGTCAACCATCGACATTTTTTCAAGCCCGTCACTTGGAAGCTGTTCTGAGCCCGCAAAAAGACGCCAATTAAATAGCCTATTAGCTTGCGACCTCACTTACGCGCTTCCGGATCTCCCGAAACCTCAATTGAATGGGGGCCTATGTGTATAAATATATATTAGAGAACAACTTAAAAAATAAAATACATTTAAAAAAATTAATATAGAGTATAGATGCTTGATACATAGATTCTTGGTGGTCTTGGATAACAAATATGCATTTACTGGCAAATATAGACCTAAGACCTCTATTGTAAGTTGAGAATGTTTGCTCTGTTGGACATTATAAGGCAGTTAAGGGACCACTGAATTCTGGAAATTTGTTTTACATTGAATCAGAATTAATTTCTTCAGTACTTTTTATTCAAAAGGTTTTTACTAATGGAAGAGTTTTGTTTTCTGTACAATAATATATATTACAGATTATTTGTTTAATAAAGTGCTCCTTTCTAGGTATGAGGATAAATCACAAGAGCTGAATGTAGAGAGGCTCCCTCTGTCATGTTGTAAGGAGATCCTGCCAAGCTGTGTGGGTAGCTCCGCCCACCAGTGATGTAATCTGTACATATGCTATTAAAAGTAAGATAGGCAGGATTACAGTGAGCAATATGAGTGGCAAAAAAAGCAAGTAAGCCCAAGCAATGTAATATTTTTTATTAAAATGTTTCTAAAAATACAAAAGACTTTTATTTCAATAAAAAAAAAAATCAAAAGTGCAATGGTCCTTTAACGTGTCTTATAAGCAAACTTGTTAATTTTTTTATAATGTGGTCCAGAATGTAAATATAACTGTTTAAATCCAAAAAGTGTAAACAGATTCTAACATTTTTTAAACAAACTATGAATTCATGACCAAAGAGCCACTGTAGTCATATTTATTATACTCTTTTGTAGACTACCCATGATAATTTCCAAACTAATTTTAAAAATGAAAAAAACCTTATGCAGCCTTCAGGTCTTTACTTTTTTTTATTTTTTTTATTTTGATGCAGAGGAATTTGTCTGATGCTGTACTTCCTCAGATGGAAGGTGATTTTAAATATAGATATACAAATTACAGAGTGTAAAAGCTGTGTTTATTTTTTATTTTAAAAAAATATTTTGACTTTTATCAAGTTTAATTATTCAAATGAACATGTAGAAAAATATAACCACATAAACAGATGTGCTAATGTGTGCAGTGTTTGAGAACTCTTGAAGGATCTCCTGATCCCTATGTTTGGGCAATTATTCTACAGGATGACATCTCCAAATCTCCAAGAGCTCTCCAACACTTCACTCTTTAGTACATAAGGCAATAGGGGGAATTTACTAACAGGTTAATGTTAAATTTCATGGAAGTCGATAAGGAACCTCATGGCTATACTTAGAGGCCGCAAAAGAACCTGATGAGGTTAATGTACAACCCATCCCAAAATACAAAAGGGATGGGGGCCTCCAGATGTCGAGGAGGTCCTGGGGGATACACAGTCCCATAGGGGCTAACAGACTAGTGTAGTGTGTTAAAAGTTAGATAGATGTTTTAGAGTTACTGATCATGGTGTTATTTTAATGGGTTTGTTGTTATACATCATTCTTGATGTATTGCCAACCATTGCAGGTTTGCCAACCAATATGGTGCATGCACTGACAACATGCACCGATCATGATGTGGCTATACACAGTGCTGCTTCGGAATTACAGCAGCTCATCACGGACCTAATTATAATACCAGTGATTTAGTAAATCGATTAGAGACCCGAGTAGAGCTAATGCACTATGAGCTACAGTAGATTGTGGCTTAGCTGGTGTCTTCTTAGTAAGTTCCTCCTAGAGTTTATTTTACATTATAGGCCAGAAGTACTAATTAGGAAAGTGTAAGGGATAAACTGTTGGAAAAAAGTGTTCCTTTCCATTCCTAGGTTATCTAATTGGCCATATAGATTTGAGTTCCCAACACTTTAACCTTTAGTAGATCTGGTCTATTTCATACTGTGAATTAAACCAAGCTAAATTGTCAATTTTTCTTTTTTTAAAAGTAAGCATGTTCATAACTTTTTATGAGCATCACTGACAAAGTAAAAATGTTATATGGATTCCATTTAATCTATTATAGTAAGAAAGAGATTTTGGATGGTAATCAGAGATTTAATAATTTCTCATTTAATGGCGATATTAAAAAAAAAGATTGAGCTTTTTACAAAGAAAATGTTCCTTTATTTATTACATATCAAGTTACTTTAACCATATCTTTATAAGGAAGAGACGAAGGCTTTATTGTAAGATTTTATGTGCTAGTTAGATGTGGATTTTTTGGCCCTCATTTAGCTTAGAGGGCAGCCGTGTCACTACTTCACAGTATATACTATGTAATACCTAGTTGAGCCTGTTCTCATTGTAGTTCTGCACATTCATTTTCAGGGTAAAGTTAAGAATTCTGAACATGAATCAGTGCTTTAAGAATGATAAAACTTCATGCTCTTAGGGTCTGAGCAATTTCCTCTCCTCCTTTCTGCTTACTGACCCTGCTTTCTTCTATCTTGTCTCTTTCATGCCAGATCATTATCTACTGTATTGAATTTGGATATATTTTATCTACCTTCCTTACGAATAGCCCTCCAGCCTGCTTAACATATTCCACCGCTGCTTCTGAGTCTTGCAAGGTTGAGTTTCCCCAAGGGCTTCTCTGTTACATACACATTGGACATCTGCTATTGTTTAGCTGTTTGTTGTACGTGGATCTCAAGTGTTTCCAATTTGATGGCAAACTACTAAAAGATGTAAAAAAAAAGAAGCTTTGCAATGATTTTCACAAATGCATCCGAGAATGTGATAACAAATGTTATTTATTTTATTATTATTTTTGGATTTTCATAAAAAATAAACAAGCCCAGGTCTGTATTCCAAAATCGTCTAGGATATACTGTATTTAAATGACCACTGTAGGCATATATTTAATATATACTCTTTTTAAGAACTACACTTGAAATATTCAAATTGTTGCTAGAATATAAAAAATAACACCATTTATTATCTTTTATATGCAAATAAACTGCAGTGAAAGTTAATATTGTAGTTTCTACCCATCAACATTTGGAGGAGAGTTTGAAATTAACGAGAGCTTCTATTTGAACAGTGGAAATTAGTCAACTACAACTGCCAGTGCTAAAAACATTTTGTCACTTAACAAGTATTGGTGTGTAATAAAATATGTGTAAAAGAAATGTAAATGCAGAGTCCTGACTTGATCTGACTTGATGTATTTCAATGGTTATTTTTATTACATGAGAAAAAACAGTGATTTTAAGTTTGGAAACTTAACATTAAATAAAAATAGCTAGAGAGCAATGTTTGTCCCACCTCAAACCCTATCCTATAATGCTGTGTGTCTGGATAAATTGAGGAAAAGTATTTGAAAACAGAAGAATCAGTATAGTAATGCAAAACATGAGTCTAAAACTGCCACACAAGATAGCCAGCTGCATATGCCGCCTGTTGTAATTTAGTATTTACAGTGAAAATCAGGCTCTCGGTGTACCATGAAGAAATTATTTTATGAGATATTTTTTGCATTCTCATTGTAAAGGAGAACTGTCAGAGGTGGATTAAATAATTGTACCTGACATCTTTATCAGATATCATTAGGGTGAGTTTTTTTTATTCAGTCTTGGCTCTTTTCTGACTTTCTGTGACCTCATGGACCATAACACACCAGGCACATCATTATGTCCAATGTAATGCTGATCCACTTGGTTTTCATGGAAGAGATACTGGAGTGGGTTGCCAGTTCCTTCTCCAGTGGTCCACAGCATACAGCTCCTGGTATTCCTAGGTGGTCTCCCACCTAAGTACTGTCCATGCCCAGCCCTGCTCGGCTTCAATGTGGTGTGACCTCTTGGTTCCATGGCTGGAATCAAACCCAGGTCACAGAAGTGACCCCAGGGTGAGGCTGCAACATCTTAAAAACATCTTTCTTTACTTACACAATGACCCTTATTTTTACATGCTTTCTTTTATTGCATGAAGTACAAAAATTACAGTTCCCCTATAAATAAAACAAACTTGGGAATATGATCTTTATAAAGTGCTCAGTATTCCCTTTGGCTGTATTTGCAAATCCAAGGGCATTCAAAAGGATCAACCAGAGTAGTGTAAATGATCAATACCCAAAGCTATCTAACTTTGTATAGTTAATTTAGCCAGGATGAGAGGAGTAGCAAAAAGTGTGTCCTGTCTTAAATGTATAGTTTCTAAACTATAGATCATTTATTTTCATTCCGAAAACCTTTTGAAAACTTATTTTAACAATTAAATAACATTGAATAATCAATACAAATTAAATCACTATAAGCACCACTGTGGCAATTGCATATAAATGTATTAAATTAGAGGCTATATTAATGATTGTTAGATTCTATAAACAAGTTTATGACCACAGTGGTCCTTTCATGTATAGTTTCTAAACTACGTATGATTTTTATTTTTTATTTTTTTATTTAGTATTTTAAACATTGAATAATCAATCAAATTTAAATAACGTAACATAAACGTTTTAAAGATCAATTAATATTCAATCTATAATAAATCAATAAACATAAGAATTTTCAGGAATGACAAATTGTAATTAAAAATGATAATATTAAAACAAAGACAAATAAAAAAATATAACAATTTTATTTAATCTTGTACCATATTATTGAACTTAATTTAGGTATTGAGATTATATAAAAACATATTCATATAACTTGTTTAATTTATCCTTATAGCAAGCAATTCTTAATAATAGAAAATACCTTATATTCTTTATCCCTTTATAAAAATAACATAAAAAGTTTGACTACAGTTGTCCCTCTAAAATGTGTTTTTTTGTGGCAGATATTGTCAATAACATTTCACATCCAAGAATGTCTGGAGCGATTGTGAAGCAAGGAATGTTGAATAAAGATGTATATGTTTTGAATCAGGTAAGTATTTATGTCATGTTTTGGTTCAACTGTGTTTCCTTCCTGGGAATTAGTTCCATTTCGCCTTCCTGTGGGGAAAAAAGAAGTCTGTGCTTCTCACATTTCCTTGGTACAATTGTTCAAACTAACAATAAAGGGCCATTATTATGTGCTTCTAATCCGTCCATATGGAAAACTACTCAATGGTCTTGAGTTAAAAAGTAATCAGGACAACGCCAAATATATAGAGGGAGGGGGCTGGGGAGGGACTGGAAAATGGATGAAGGAAGGGACATATGTCAAAAAGTAAGTAACTCTTGACTTCTACCCCAGAGATTTAAGTCTACAGAGTTCTGAAGCCATTCAATGACTCCTCTGGAAGAATGAAAGGTACCTTTCCAATTAAAACTAATAGACGGCTAACTTCAGACACACAAAGAAGGAAGAAAAGACACTTATAAGTCATGGTGAGTTCAAAAGGAAAGAATTAAGGCAAGCACACAAAGGATCATGGGAAATATTATTCAAGTTACCCTGTCAGAGAAGCTGATTAACAGCAGTTCCAAGTCAGCCTGATCACCAGGGAGTCTTACAGATAAAATAATTTCCTCCGCCAGTGAGAATCTTCCTGCCATGAACAAATGTTTCCCTTTAGAATATGAATTGTGAGAATGTAATGTGAACAAGGGAAAGGAATATTTGCCCACCAAAAAGATCAGATATCTGTTTTCTGAGACCATCGCTGAAAGCTGTGGTCCACCTGTTAAATAAATAAATTATTGGTCGTCCCCAGTTTGTCTAAAGATTTTAAATTGTCATCAATATTATTTTTATACATTCAATTATTTAAAACAGAGGTATCCAAAATGTTCATGACATATATATTAGACCTTATATTATATCTTAAACAATTAATCTAGAGAGAATGTTTTTATGTGCTAATTTTATAAATGATGTACAATTACAAATAATCATTGTAGCCTCAAAATAAAAAATAATTGAAAGACTGCAGTTTTGAAAAGTCACTCAACAATAGGATTAGGTTCCAGCCAGCTAAGAAAGCTGTAAAGATCCCAAATTAAAGCTGCCGGGCTTGTGAGTGTATAGTCAGTAAAAATTTATATTTTCTCTAAAAAAACTTTTACTGCTGTAACTTTACATAGCTGCTAAGATTGTTTTTGCCTCATACTTCACAAACATGTGATGTGTTTCCTAAACTATGATGGTCTACTGTAGTTTGGGAAAAACGTCACATGCTTGTGAAGTATGAAAATAAGCAAACAGCATATTATCTTGTTATTTCTTACAGATACACCAAGAGCTAAAGCTAAATCCAACAGTACAATCTGCCTTAGCAAAGTGGGACATTTCCAGGGACACATATTAACCATTACATTTATGATCAATATTAGTAAATGAGGGGGGACAAGGGGACAGAGGAAGAACAGGAGCAAAGATGGTGGACAGGAGCACAGAGGGGGGACAGGGGCCCTGACTGTCATATATCTACATTCCACATGATATTCATTCATACTGTCATTTATGACCAGCAATTTTCTAGTTTTCATATAAAAGATAATAAATTGTGTTATTTTTTTATATTCTACCAACAGTATAAATCAAAAAAGGAGGAAGTACAAGAAACAACCTTTATTAAACCAAATTTAAAAATAATAGTAGCCACCTATAAAAACTAGAGTGAACAAACTATAACATCCTTATTAAATTGCGATTCAGTAAATTTAAAAGGGCTCTAATTAAGCACACAGCATATTTTTATTTAGTAAAGACCTTGCTTTTGGATAGAAGGTCACTAACTTAAAACTTCTGTAAAAAAATATGCTCTGTGCTTAATTAGAGCTTTTTTAAATTTACTGAATCACAATTTAATAAGGCTGTAAGGTTCCAGGAAGAGATTCTCAAAGTTAGGGAAAGCAGGGAGAGCATTACCTGTGAGGTTCTCTTTTTTTTATATTTCTATTGTAGGGATCAGCTTTTTTTGGGGCATCTCTATGAGAGCCCCTTCATAAGGAGGACCCAAGTTAAAAAACATGTTTCATGCACAGAATTCCAAGAAATACAGTTATTACACTGCATTCTGGGAACCTTGGCAGGGACATGCAAATGTGCCCACAAATGCTTCAGTCTTGCAATCCATAACCATATAAAACATGGCTTCCCTTAAGCATATGCCCGCTACATAAAACAGCTTTGAGCCAAGCATATTCCGCAGCGCCACACATTGGACAAGCACAAGGTAAAAACAATATCAATAAAGATGAAGCAAATAGAGGGCCCTGTCATTGAGCTTATAATCTTGCATATAGAGTACTTTTTCAGACATCCTATATGATTCAGAAAACTAAACTTCTGAATTGATAAAAGCTTGTTTGATATTCCTCTTTAAATGGTCACTGGCTGCACTTTTCATGTTAAACCTGTTTTTCAGTTCAACTTTAACTAACATTAAAAAAACATATACAAACATCAGCAAAGCAATTTTTTGCCAGAAAATATAATTAGAACGGGTTATCGCACAATGTCCAATGCTGTACGCCTCCTCGCCTCCCTCATTGTCATAATCATTAATGAAAGTAAATTTTAACGGCAATTACATTGATTAGGCAGTCTTTTGTAAGCCTTGAATAATGTTATTTCAGCTGAAATTGTCACTGTCTTTAGTAGTGCTCAGGACAATGAGATGGGTGGGGAGGGATACATCAATGACTATTAATGAGTAAACTGTGTTTTACATGTAATTTTCTTGCTAAAACCTTGATTTGCTGCTGTTTGCACATACATTTTTAGTTTTAATTGGTGTTGAACTAAAAATGAAGTTTAACATGAAAACTTACACTGGCCCTTTAAGTTTCTAAGACAACTTTGAAACATTTTATACAGTTTATTAATTTTCTGTATTGACTCTTCATAACAGTCTCAGATTAATGTTAGTGTCTCTTTAAGTCTAACACCTCATGCACTAAAGGTAGTGTATTAACCTACATATAAAATGTGCTAAATAGTAAATATTATAATTTGTATTTGCCTGAAGAGCGTTCTATTGCTGTATTAATATCCCAGATGATGGACACACTCTTCCCAGTGGCAGTAGCTGGTTGGGAACAGTAATCAACATAGGCAGAATTAACAGTTTTATTTCAATGAGACAGAGCTGCTACCTATGTGAATCATGTAATTTCTTACTTTTATATTCTAATTTTTAATATAGGTTTTTAATAATACGTCATTGTTGTTGTTATTTAGTTGTTCAGTCATTTCCAACTCTCTGTGACTGTATGGACAGCAGCATGCCAGGTACATTGTTATGTCTCTGGTCATGCTTATCCATAAGGCTTTCTTAGCAAAGATACTGGAGCGGGTTGCCAGTTATACCTGCTCATCTTGGGTGACACTACATGGTATAGCTTCATTGAGGTACACAAGCCCCTTCACCACGACAAGGTAGTGACCCAGAAGGGGAATATGTAATTACCTGATTACATTTGCAGAATAAAAGTATCGTACTACATAGTGATATTAATGAACATATATTCCTTTTAAAGTGAGCGGGTCTTTTTCACGTTAGAAGTAATCAACAACTCACCCTGTACATATTAATGTACATTAATAAAGGAAGTCATTTATTTTCTTATCATAAAATGATTTCTTCCCAATATACTGTATTTACAGATTGCACAGTACCTCTCAACACTTTCTACAAATAGTAGCCTTAAGGAATGATCATAATTGAGGTTATGGGTACTTTTTAAAAAGCATTAAAATGTTCTATAGGAACTGTGCAATAATGAAACAAGCCATTTAAAAGGAAATAAAAAACTCTAGAATAGGAGAAGGCAAAGGTAAATATACTGTATCCTACAACAAAGAGAGCTAGCGTTCCTGAATAGATACCGTAGTTCCCTAAAAAGGCAATTTTTTAGCCACCTTCCAAAAATCCATAAAAATAGTTATAATCCATCTGGGAGACCAATTATCTCAGGTATAGGGTCACTTACGGAAAAACTGTCTGAATATGTGGAGTTTTTTCTAAAACCTATGGTATCCACTCTTTAATCTTATATCAGAGATAAACCGCACCTTCTGGAGACTCTAGATAACCAAGTATGGAATGATACATTACGTTGGATCACACTTAACGTTTCAGCACTGTATTCCTCAATCCCCCAGGAAAAGGGGGCAGGTAAAATACTTTTTCAACAACTACAAAAATGTAAATACTATACAAGCGGATTTTATCCTAGAAGCCATCTGATTCATCCTGTATCATAATATTTCCTCCTCCAAGGGAAATACTATTTTAAAAAAAAAGGGACTGCGATGGGTACGAAATTTTCTCCCAGTTTCGCCAATTTCTATATGGGTCTGTGGGAGGACCTATATATATGGGAGAACAACACATATACCCAAAACATTGTATCCTGGCACAGGTATATTGATGATATCGTGCTAATAATAATTTTATGCCATACCTCAATCCAACATACTGATCTGATACTATCCATTTGTGATATTAAACATCTGGTGTCTGTGTATAGCAACTTATAATATCAAATATGGCTATTATCACTACCACCATTGGCGCCGTTGTCATTATTATTATTATTATTATTATTATTAATAATAATAATATATCCTTTCAGGCCAATTGGTTTTCTAAAGATATAAAAGAGAATTCTCCAATTGTATTATTCTCAAACTGTATTGTGTATACACACACATGTATCGATTACTACTATTATTATTATTATTATCATCATATTTTGGGTATACAAGGATGGTTTCTATAACTTGATGCCTCTATGTAATTGTTGATTTATTACTAAATTTGTGATGTGAATTTTTTTATGCTTTCATGCATTGATGAGTTTATACTCTGTACTGAGGTGTTCAGGCATCCATAGCACCAGTGACCAATTAAAGTTTTGATTCATTTTTTTTTTTCATTTTTTTTAATTGTTTGTTTGTTTGCTGCGATTTGGTGCCAAAAAAGGGTTTTATTGGCACCAATAAGCTATACCACATATTCTGAAGCCTTTTATCACTGATGAAGCCATATTTTTCATTGCAAAACACGTTTGATGTGCTTTTTATCATTTATTGCAAGTGCTATTTACTTTGCTTTTATTGTTCTATTTTTAAGCATTGTTTTATAGTTTTTGTAACTTTTTGTAATATTAACAGTATTATTTTATGATCTAGAGGCCAGCTTTTGGGCCTTTTATGTTATATTGACTGTTATATCTACCATTATATATATTTATACTTACACTCCAATAAATTATGTATTAATACTACTTATGAGTGTAAGTGTGTGTGTTAACTAGGGCTAGTTGCATATGTACGCACTAATATGTCTCTGTAGAGATATATATTAGATATAGGAATGGAGGATCACTCCAAGTAGCCATACACACTAGTACCTCGCATATATATATTTCTGTGGACCAATACATCAAGGATCGGTGTAACCTTACACAGCCTCATATGAACCGAAGAACATGGGTTCTAGATACGTGGAAAGAAACATTTATCTCCTGTGACAAGCCTGAAAATACTTCATATTGTAAGATGGAAAAATGTGAGTTGACTGGCATACATTTTTATATATTCCTGTATTTCCACATTGGTTTATCCGCACTAGGAAGTGGTATGCTTCTCTCCCCCTGCCCCTTTTCTCTTGTTTTACATTTAAAAGAAAAGCTTGCATTTAGCTCTCTTTTAGAACAATAAATAAAGGATTTACAGGATTGCCACTTCCCCCAACCTCAGTGTGTATTATGTGGGCAGGGAGACAGGCAGCAAGCTGTGGATCTCCACTTTCAGGGGATTAGGCACCTGGGGGATAAGGTGATAAATACTCCCACATTATAGGGGGATTCGCATATTTAAAAAACAAGGTGTCAAAAATCAGTTTCTCAAATTAATTATGTGGAGACCTCCAATATTGTCTGCATTATAATTTTTATACTTATTATATTTTGTTTAATTTCCATCCTAGTGTCTACCATTCTTCTTTATTTAGTTTGTTGCCGAATCACAGAAGTGACACAGGGGAGGAAGAGGAGGGGGATATACACAGGGGAGTGGGGAAAGACAGGGGAGGGAAATGGGGGGGGGGAGAGACACAAGGGAGGGGGGAAGAGACACCGGGGGGACAGGGGGGAAAGAGACAAAGGGGATGGGAGAAGACACATGGGAGGGAGAGGGGGGAAAGAGACACAGGGGAGGGGGAAAGAGACGCATGAGAGGGAAAGGGGAAAAGGAGATGCATGGGAGAGAGAGAGGAAAAAAGAGACACAGGGGAGGGAGAGGGGGAAAGAGACACAGGGGAGGGCGAAAGGGACACGTGGGAGGGAGAGGGGGAAAGAGATGCATGGGAGGGAGAGGGGGAAAGAGACACAGGGGAGGGAGAGGGCGTGAAAGAGACCCAGGGGAGGGGGAAAGGGACACATGGGAGGGAGGTGGGTGAGACAAAGGGGAGCAAGAGGGGGAAAGAGAAAAAGGGGAGGGGGAAAGAGACACAGGGTAGGGGGGTAGAGACACAGGGGATGGGGAGGGGGGAAGAGATACAGGGGAGGGAAAGGGGCTGACAGACACAGGGGAGGGGGGAACAGACACAGGGGAGGGAGAGGGGGAAGAGACATGAGGGGGGAATTGACACAGGGGGCAAGGCAAAAGAGACATAGGAGGGATAGAGACACAGGGGAGGGGGGAAGAGACAAGGGAGGGAGAGGGGGTAAAACACAGGGGGGTGGAAAGGAGACACAAGGGAGGGAGAGGAGGGGGGTAGAGTAGAGGGGGGGAGAGGCCAGTAAAGTAGAGGGGGGAGAGGCCAGCAATAAGCGCTGAAGGTGCTCATTGCGAGGCCCGTGAGGAGCGCCAAAGGTGCTCATTGCGAGGCCACTAAAGTAGAGGGGGTAGAGGCTCGCAATGAGCACCGCCCATCAAGTACAGAGTGGGAGAGGTAGAGGGGGGAGAGGCTCACAATGAGCAGCAAAGGCGCTCATTGCAAGGCCTGTGATGAACGCCAAAGGCGCTCATTGCAAGGCCAGTAAAGCCATTTTTGACGGGCAAGTCACTAGTAGTAATAATAATGGCTACATTAACATATAATCATATAGAAAGGTCTCAAACTCTATTAAGTAAAAATTATGCAAATTATTGGTACAGGTACACAATCAGATACAATCCTTCATAAATGTTAAGAGATCACTGATTTAGTTAAAAGCAGATGCAAAAAATAATATATCCCAAATATAGTCCAAAAACTAATAATGGTGGACTCATATACTTATAATCATATATACAGATATCAACCTCAATGGTAATTGTGCAAATAGTTAGTATACATATATACTCAGATAATGTCCTTATATACAGAAATACATGTAGAGGTAGTATTGTCAATATGTATATTCCAAAACGTAAGTGTGCTAGCTAGTATATCATCTATTAGATTGATTGCATACTCTATATAATAAAGAGAGACTTATCCAATATTAATTTGTTGCCTTCATAAATACACTATATTAATGGTTAAACATCAAGTTAAATGCAAATATATATATATATATATATATATATATATATATATATACAATTACATTACATATTATGGTCCTATAACATCTCACATCACAGGTATCAGCTTGCTACTGCAGCCTGCCATGTGACGTCATCCAGATGCGACGAGGAATCATCCGACATGCGTGTTTCGTGTGGGAGCTTCTTCTCGGGCTGAGATATACTTTTGCATTTTGGGCAGGACCCAGTTTTACTCAGCACAGTTTGATTTCATTGAGAAAGCTTTATATAACCAAAACACGTTTGAAGAAAATATTGTAAATTGGTGTATCATTTTTAAACACTATAGGACCCCAGTATCCTTGGACCTTATCATATATTGCTTTGATAAAGGTGTAAGTTGTAGGTGCTATTTGTATGCATCATCGGCAGCGTGTATCTGGATAGTTCATAATTTACAGAGGAGAGACTGTATACCTGGGCTATTCAACCAGAGACATCTGTTCTCCCACTGGTAAGGTTAGGCTGTGGCCTCCACTGGTGTCTCCGGATATCAGACCCATTATATGCACTACACCTACCATACCCTTCAACAGCCTCTATCTTAGGATAAACAGAGATTTGGAACTCCATTTATTACACATTGAAGATCTAAAGTGGATATCTGTGGAAGTGCTATAACTTACCTCTGTTCACGTGGTAGTAAAATGTGAATGAACATCTGTTTTTTGGTATTTACCTGTACATGGTGTATATTTTGATATACATTGCTTTCTGTTTTATATACTGTGATTATCAAATAAATTAGTCTTATCTGCACTAGGAGCTGGTGGTGCGCTTCTTTTCCCCCCTTCTTCTGTGGTGACCAGTACTTTAAAGAAGCAGCACACCAACTGACAACAGTGACTAATCCGCATCTGAGGACCAGCAGAGACAGTCCAGAGTGACCCTAGGATCTGTGGGAAAGAGGGCCCCATGCTCTCTTGGTCCCACAGAGATAAGGATTAATTTGTCTAATTCACTATTGGTTTTCAAGATGTTTTGGACATTTATAAACTACTTTGGGGCATCTAAGATATCAAGGGCCCTACTAAATTCCAGCCTCGTAAATAAGAGGCTTCTACTTAAGCCCTACATACTGCAAAGTATCTCTAACTTACAATGCTATTACATTAGCCCTGCTGCGAGCAACGTATTAGCTACGCAGCAGGGCCGTACGTATCAACACTGCGTAAATGTACATGAGGAGTGACAGCCTGCGATATGATATCGCAGGCTCCCACTCCTCATCAATTGCTGCGGGGGTCCTAAACGGGACCTCTGCGACAGTCCCCCACATAAGCCCTGCCGTGGGGGGTACTCCAACTACCCCCCGACACCTAAAATTACCCCCCCTCTATGCGGGGGTCCCCATCGGGACCCCCCAAGTGTCCCCACATTAACCCCTTGCAGGGGGGTCCCCGATCTGCATAGATCAGGCCCCCCGCTGCATTTAAACGTTTTAAATTCCCCCCTTAAAGGGGCCGCGGCATACTATTACCCAATCCCGGCCGCGGCACCTACAATTAACTCCCCTCTATGCTGGGGGTCCCCATCGGCACCGATCGTGACCCTGCTGCATTTCAATTTTAAATTTCCCGCCTCGCGGGCCCTTAAAGGACCGTAAAGGTCCTGAAAGGACTTGCTCTAAAAATATTAACCACAGGCAACTATAATTAACCCTATAACTCATGAAGGTCAATACAGACCCCCATACGGCCTTAATTAACCCTATAACTCATGGTGGTCAATACAGACCCCCATAAGGCCTTAATTAACCCTATAACTCATGGTGGTCAATACAGACCCCCATAAGGCCTTAATTAACCCCGTCACTCATGAAGGTCAACACAGACCCCCATAAGGCCTTAATTAACCCTGTCACTCATGGTGGTCAATACAGACCCCCATAAGGCCTTAATTAACCCTGTCACTCATGGTGGTCAATACAGACCCCCATAAGCACCCCCATAAGGCCTTAATTAACCCTGTCACTCATGGTGGTCAATACAGACCCCCATAAGGCCTTAATTAACCCGTCACTCATGAAGGTCAATACAGACCCCCATAAGGCCTTAATTAACCCTATAACTCATGGTGGTCAATACAGACCCCCATAAGGCCTTAATTAACCCTATAGCTCATGGTGGTCAATACAGACCCCCGAAAGGCCTTAATTAACCCTGTAACTCATGGTGGTCAATACAGACCCCCATAAGCACTTAATTAACCCCGTCACTCATGAAAGTCTATACAGACCCCTTTAAGGCCTTAATTAACCCTATAACTCATGGTGGTCAATACAGACCACCATAAGGCCTTAATTAGCCCTATACCTCATGGTGGTCAATACAGACCCCCATAAGCACTTAATTAACCCCGTCACTCATGAAGGTCAATACAGACCCCCATAAGCCTCTATTTAACCCCATCAGTCCCATAAGGGTATAATATGACCATTATGGGCTTGTTACAACCCAACATTAACCACATAAGTGCCATGACGGTCCTCAAGGACCATCATGACACTAACTACAAACACTACACTATAACCCCCAATAAACCATTTAATCTAAACTAACCACCCTCTACACTAATCTATTAACACTTACACTACCTACCTACACTACCTACCCCCTAATAAACCTCCCCAACACTCTAATTACAAAAAATAAAAAAAACTACCTTACAAAAAAAAACTACAGTACAGAAAAAAAAAACTACAGTACAGAAAAAAAACCTACAGTACAGAAAAAAAAACTACAGTACAGAAAAAAAACAAATACATTACAACCCCCCCCAGTACAGAAAATAAAAAAAATACACACCTGAAAAGGAAAGACAGATATACACAATATAATACATACATACATATAATACATTACATACATTACATACAATACAGGACATTACATTACATATATTACATTTAATATATTACATATAATACATTACATACAATACATTACATTACATTACATATATTACATATAATATATTACATATAATACATTAAATACATTACATTACATATATTACATTACATATATTACATATAATACATTACATACAATACATATAATATATTACATATAATACAAATCAAATACCCCCCATCTATCTAACATACAATCTATTTAATATAAAATAAATCCTAACTATATCAAATACATCCCCCTATCTATTTAATATACAATAAATCCTAACTACAAACACAGACCCTAATTCTAAGCTAAAATAAAATAATTACAGTCCTAACTACATACAGAGACCCTAATTCTAAGCTAAAATAAAATAATTACAGTCCTCACTACATACACAGACCCTAATTCTAAGCTAAAATAAAATAATTACAGTCCTAACTACACAGACCCTAATTCTAAGCTAAAATAAAATAATTAAGACCACTTACCTTTAAGATGTTGCTTCAGATCACTAACCTCGGGGTAAAACAAAACAAAATAATGAGTACAAAACATTAACATGAAATAAATAAACATTATATACATTCTAAATATTCTACTCACCTTTCCAGCATGTCCCGTCATTGTTCAGCTCTTCCGGCGCGGCCCTGTTAAAAAAACACAATACATTAATACATTAATACAATATACAAACAAGAAATAAAATAAACATATAAACATCTAAATATACATTTAACTTACCTTCCCGCGATGTCCCCGGCCTCCTCCCCTTCAGCCCCGGCTGGGCCCCGGAACCATCCGCGTTAAAAAAAAAAGAATAAAAAAAACTAACGGAGATCTGCACTCGCAGACCTCCCCGACGCTAATGAGCCTACCGGAGTCTTTTCCGGGAGGAAATTCCGGGAGGAAATTGGCAATGGCGGCTTGTGATTAATTATGGGTGTCTGTATTGACCACCATGAGTGACGGGGTTAATTAAGGCCTTATGGGGGTCTGTATTGACCACCATGAGTTATAGGGTTAATTAAGGCCTTATGGGGGTCTGTATTGACCTTCATGAGTGACGGGCTTAATTAAGGCCTTATGGGGGTCTGTATTGACCACCATGAGTGACGGGGTTAATTAAGGCCTTATAGGGGTCAGTATTGACCACCATGAGTTATAGGGTTAATTAAGGCCTTATGGGGGTCTGTATTGACCTTCATGAGTGACGGGCTTAATTAAGGCCTTATGGGGGTCTATATTGACCACCGTGAGTGACGGGCTTAATTAAGGCCTTATGGGGGTCTGTATTGACCACCATGAGTTATAGGGTAAATTAAGGCCTTATGGGGGTCTGTATTGACCTTCATGAGTGACGGGCTTAATTAAGGCCTTATGGGGGTCTGTATTGACCACCATGAGTAACGGGGTTAATTAAGGCCTTATGGGGGTCTGTATTGACCACCATGAGTTATAGGGTTTATTAAGGCCTTATGGGGGTCTGTATTGACCACCATGAGTTATAGGGTTAATTAAGGCCTTATGGGGGTCTGTATTGACCACCATGAGTTATAGGGTTAATTATAGTTGCCTGGGGTTAATATTTTTAGTGCAAGTACTTTCAGGACCTTTACGGTCCTTTCAGGATCCGCGAGGCAGGAAATTTAAAATTGAAATGCAGCAGGGTCACGATCGGTGCCGATCGGGGCCCCCCGCTGCAGGGGGTTAATGTGGGGGGGCTGTGGGGGTCCCTATGGACCCCTGCAGCAAGGGGTTTATGTGGGTACACTTCGGGGGTCCCGATGGGGACCCCCAGCATAGAGGGGGGTTAATTGTAGGTGGCGGCTGGGATTGGGTAATAGTGTGCCGCGGCCCCTTTAAGGAGCCGTGGCGGGGAATTTAAAACTTTTAAATGCAGCGGGGGCCTGATCTATGCAGATCGGGGACCCCCCCTGCAATGGGTTTATGTGGGGACACTTCGGGGTCCTGATGGGGACCCCCAGCATAGAGGGGGGTTAATTGTAGGTGCTGCGGCCGGGATTGGGTAATAGTGTGCCGCGGCCCCTTTAAGGAGCTGCAGCGGGGAATTTAAAACTTTTAAATGCAGCGGGGGGCCTGATCTATACAGATAGGGGACCCCCCCTGCAATGGGTTTATGTGGGGACACTTCGAGGGTCCAGATGGGGACTCCCAGCATAGAGGGGGGTTTTATTTTTTGGGCCCGGCTAGGATTTGCAATTAGTGGGCCGCGGCCCCTTTAAGGAGCCGCGGCGGGGAATTTAAAACTTTTAAATGCAGCGGGCCCTGATCGGTGCCGATCGGGGACCCCTGCTGCAAGGGGTTAATGTGGGGGTGCTGCAGGGGTCCCGATAGAGACCCCTGCAGCATGGGGATGTGTATAGGGTGCAGGGAGGAGCCTCACACTGCTTTCTCGGGCTGTTCCAAGGCAGCACGTAGAGTCTTTAGGTTCCCTTGCGGGCACTTTTTGTGCCCGTAGGGATTCTTACGATATGCGATAATCATGCGTAGATTTAAGGCTGCGTGTGACTACGTAGCTTTCTAGGAGCCTATTCTCGGCAATTTTTTTGTAGTCATATCGCAAAGCAGGCTGCGAGAGATTCGGTACTCGCAAACAGCAGAAAAACTGCCTTTTGCGAGCACCAAGAGAACTACGAGGGATAATTTAATAGGGCACCAAGTGTTTAAGTCACTTTCACTATTACTACTATTAGATTCATACACAAGCATTGTGTGAATATTTATATTGACTTTTTTATTGACTATGATATTGCCATTCAAGCTGGACCCCCCTATATCCATGTGAGGCTTGTATTTTTATAATCATAATCTGTATGTATTTATATCTATTATGACTAGCTGGTATAGCGCTGTGATTTTACACATTCTTACTAAATAAGTAGGATTGGTGGTTATTTCTAGTTTTTCAGTATTTGCGTAATCTTGTGAATTATTACTCTTACTAGCGAATTGCCCGTCAAAAAATGACGGCAATGAAATTGTAAGGTAGCTAATGCTGTTTGGTGTCTAATAATGAAATATGTAATACATTAGTAAATGAATATACTGTACCTATTTTGAAGCATTGTGATGAAGAGCTGGCAATCTGTGTTGATGTTGCTGCAGCATTAGTGGTGTGGAGCTGCTGTGAAAGCATGCTGAATGTGTGCACTGTGTGGTATGAATATCCGTAGGTGGTTTGTGGCGTTTTGCGAGTTTGTTGTGGTGTTTTGCGAGTTTGTTGTGGTGTTTTGCGAGTTTAGAGTGCTGTAGCCTCGTTTTCGTTTTGTTCGGCGGCCATTTTTTCTGTCGCTTAGATTTTTTTTTAGTCTCAAAACTCTTTTCTTTCGAGTAAAATCGAGGTCTAAGTTGCATTTTTGAGGTCCTGGGTGCTCCCTCTTGGTGTAGGTAAGGTTTTTATGTATGTGCTGTGTGTATGTATTGTGTTTTAAATGTTTGTATGTCGGCGTGTTGCGTCCGATGTTTGCGAGGTCGTAATGTGTGGTAACGTGTTTCGTAGGTTGTTTGCGTTCCTCGTAAAAGTTTGCGAGGGTTTGAGGCCCTTGCCCAGTGACCTCGCCAGCAACTGAGTCCCTCGCTTCGCCTTCGGCGCTCCATGCCAGCAACTGAGGCCCTTGACCAGTGACCTCGCCAGCAACTGAGGCCCTCGCTTCACGAGGGGCCTCAGTTGCTGGCATGGAGCGCCTTCGGCGCTCCATGCCAGCAACTGAGGCCCGTGCCCAGTGACCTCGCCAGCAACTGAGGCCCTCGCTTCGCGAGGGGCCTCAGTTGCTGGCATGGAGCGCCTTTGGCGCTCCATGCCAGCAACTGAGGCCCTTGCCCAGTGACCTCGCTACGCGAGGGCCGCGGCGCGCGGCGCGAGCCCGCAAGCGTGAGCAACGACCCGTACGCTCACAACTATATATGTGATACACATATTAACAACTATATTTGTTACCTATTGTGATCTCATTACTGATTGCTGTTTTGGGAGATGATCTCCTTTAGATATTTACTATTGACTATTCTATATATTGATACTGTTGTAATATTCCCCATGCTCTGAAAAGTACACATATGCATTACCCTAATACCCACAGTCTATTGGAAGAACATGAGATAAGATGTTCATGGAGGAAAGACGTACCAACCCACAAGCCAACAAGTGTTGGGAAGTCTATAATATACCTCATAGACTGAGGTTAGAAAAGGTGAGAGCTTTACCTACTGATCTCTGTGAATAAGGGTTTGGGATTACAATATATTGGTTATTTTGCACTAGGAATTGTTGCGCTATCTCTCCCCACCCCTCTTCTCTTTGTTGCATACCATACAGACACACCAGTGAACTATGTTCCCAGAGAAGCAGCACACCTAGCTATAACCATCACATTGGACTTGAGAATTATCCAACTTAATTCAGAAACAAATGAGTGCAATTTAAAGATTGGATTGATAAATAATCCCCTAAAAACTAGACCACCTGAGGAGAGCTACAGAGTAGTACAGGGTCATATAACCCGGTACTTTTTTATCTATTCTATATATCAATTAACATCCAGAGTGATTGTCGTTTGTATTCTATATGTTTTATTCAGCGTTGTTTTGTGTGTTTTACAATTGTTTTTTTAATTATACTATTATTATTATTATTATAGTTAATTTATAGCGCACCAACATATTCCGTAGTGCTGTACATAAGTTAAGTTCAGACAAAGATAAATACAAATTAACAAATAGCAAAGCAAGGAGGGCTCTGTCTTTGAGCTAGGAATCCAATATCCATGGTGCATTCCCAAAGTAATTAGGATAGAAACTTGCAGACTTACAATCTAAGATATAGTGAGTGGTAAAAGAGGGAGAGAGAGGTGATAAGCGTGTTAGGGTGGAAGGTGATGCACTTCTTTAAAGAGATGCATTTTAAGTGAGGTTTTAAATGTTTTGAGGCAAGAGGATAATCTTGTGGAGCGAGGCAAGGAGTTCCAGAGACAATGGGCAGCACAAGAAAAGTCCTGTAGATGGGCGTGAGAGGAGGTGACAAGAGTTGTAGATAGAAAAAGGTCATTAGCAGAACGAAGATGGCGGGTGAGGGAGTATTTGGAGATGAGAGCAGAGATGTATGGGGGAGCGTTATTGTTGAGGGCTTTGTAAATTAGGGTTAAAAGCTATATTTTATAATCTTGGCCTTTTTGTGTACTATTTATTATTATATCTCTAATTACCGTAATGTATTTAACCCCTCTAGTTCTAGGTGCCTTTCTTTCTTTACGGTTTTTCATAATCTGTAAATAGTATGTCTGTATAAAGTATATGCAAATTATAGAGCGTGTGCACATATATAATGTATTCTGCAGTGAAACTATCAGTATATTCTAGAGATTGTGTATATTTTGTGGATGTGAGTGTGTGCATTTAGTTCTATATTGGGAAGAGAGTTCCTTTGTATATTGTGCATATATTATATTTATGGTATAGAAAATATATTTACTACATTTATTGGACATGGAGTGTGTGTATTTTGTGTATGTATGCATGTCACAAATAAAATGTAGGAGCATGGAAGATTTTCTAGGAGCCTGTAAGATTGCTCTTCACTTTGGAAAAATAATTAGGAGCCAGCAGTACAAATTCTAGGGGCTCAGCTCCTAGGAAGTTTATACCCCTGTGTGTGTGGCACTTCGGTGCTCCCATGCATTGTTTTGTTGATGAATATAGGGAAGGAGAGAGAAATGTCAGGCAGAGCAATATAATCTTTTATAACAGTGTTGGGCTTCAGTGTTTTGCCCTCCAATGACAGAGGAGGCCTTAGAGCAGAGGTTGCAGTTTGCATAGGCATCATCCACAAACATACTCTTTTCTATCACCACCTGAATACATAACAAAAGATTGCAGATAAAAGAAACACCCCTTTGCATGGCTCCCATCCCTCAATCATCAATAAGTAGCAGGCTGTGAAATCCAGCCAGATGGAGCAAACAAAGATAAGCACTGCTTCATATTATTGTTTCTTATTACTGCCTTATTTTTTACAGTGTCTGTGACGAGATCAGTCTCGTCACTGCGAATTGGAGAAGCTTGGAGGCCCACATTCTGCTGTTTGACTACGGCCCATGTTGACTTTCCCCCTACAAAGACCTGGAAGCCATGACTTCATTTGGTCAGAAAGGACTGTGATCTAACTTTTGAACCACTGGACCAATTTGTATCATTTTGACACATGTTTGTATTTGGAGTATGCTGATTCTGAAAATTTATGTTTTATGTGAATGTGATGCATACTTTTAAAGTTATGAAAAATGTGTAGAAATGTGTTACAGATTCTGACCATCCCCCATTAGGTAAACACAGGGTGTCGCCAGGACTTGAACAAAGGGCCAGTGTATGGGGTTTCCCCAGGGGCATAGTCCAGGAGCAAACAGGAAGTGTTCACTGGGACAGTCTGGGTGAGAATGAGCATAGTAGCCACGCCTGGGGGTGGCCCATGGGAGGAGTCTCATGGTCCCCCCCGTAGGGACCCTGTCTAATTGGCCAGAGGTAATTAGGGGTTGACCAAAGGTAGTCACTGCCCCTACGGTGTATGTGGAAATGGGTTTTATATATGTCTTTTGGTTTTAATAAAGAAGAGAGTTCACTGCTTGACCCTCAACCACAGAGCGTGTGTCTCGTGCTTGGGGGAATTCATGGGATGCTGTTGCAGACTGACTGCCAGGAGTGGGGGCATCTTGGGGGTGCTTTCCTGCTCAGCTGCTAGCGGCTACTCGTGAGGTTCCAGTTGCAGGCTTGGAGTATTTTCCCCTTGGATCCAGTTCTTGGGGGATTGGGTGTCTTGCAGTAGCTGTCCCTATAGCACTGGACGGGCGGATCGGCTGAAACGGCCTGGGCGCCCCCTTCTATGTGTGGGGGGTACCGTTACACTGTCTCTAACATGCATTAATATATAGTGCTGTGATGTACACCCCTCCCAGAATTTATGCCATCTTCGACTTGTGGTGTAGCTTCTAGTGCGAGAGTAAGCACTACACAACACTGTGGACCAATGGGAAGCTGCTGGTCTCTCTGTGTGCATTAGATGATGCAATTTGCAGATTCACACAAACACTTAGTTATATTGTTTCCCTACTTTTAACTGCTGTATAATAACTCAAAAGCTCCTTTCTTCTTCTGTTGCCATAATCAAAATGCAATTTCATATATGTTTTAAAATTTGGGGTTTTGCATCCTGAGTGCTTAACTTTGCATTTATTAGAGTTACACTTTAGAACTTACATACTGAGTTGTTTATATCATTACACCTTTGTTTTACATCTCTTGGAATGATAACTCTGTTACATATTTTTGCTTCTTCTGCAAAGAGACAAACCTTCCCTTGAAGATCAATGTTTACTGATACTGTAAATACATAAAAAAAACGAGCCCAGCATAAATGCTTCACTTAAAAACTATATCATTATTGACATATTTTTAAACACATAACATCACATCTTTTTGCATGTGTTTTTTAACACAACTTCTGGACTGCAGATGTTATTTCATATAAGAGGGCATTCCAGTAACCTACTAAATAAAGAACTGTTAATTAAAGTTGTATGAAAGGCAAAGGTCAATTGAATAAGTAGCCAAGTGCTCCTCCCAGGCTATTCATGCACCTGCTTCACAATTCCCTAGGGCTTTCTGCTGTTAGACTAACACATATTTTTTTAAACTGACATCTGTCATTTGGAAAAATAATATTTGTATAAACTGATGGAAACTTCATTTCAGTGTGTTCTGGAACTTAAAAAACTTACACTTAAAAAAATAAACTAAAAGTCTATCAAAAAAGTTTTCAAAAGGTCATAGAAAAATATCATCTATGTAAAATAATGATGGCAATTTTCATATACATTTGGGCAGTGCTATTGGCAGGAATATGAGTTTGTATTGGCCAGATTTGTTGAAAAATGTTTTAAAAGCAAACTACAAAATAACCTCTGGACAAAGTCCTGGTGCTTGACACCAACAAACCAATGTGTAAACAATTAAAAAATGTAACTTTATAATATAGAATTGAAATAAACAAAAACAAACACAGCTGTTAGAGACCAAAAGACCAGAACATATACTGTAAGCTCTTGGTTACCCTTTAAATGTAGTCACAAGTAACAAAGAGTACCATTGCTGGTATACAAAGTAGAAAGAAGGAGAAGAAACCTATGTCCCTAAAAAAAAACCTCCTATCTGGAAGGTATATAGCCCCACAGGCATACTAAACATGTGTCAAAAAGGAACTATGTGACCACAATTCCTAAGGAACTGTCCGTTCCTATAAAAAAAACAAAAAAACTATTATCAAAGAAATAAAAAAATGTTAAAAAAACATCCACACTTTAAAAACAATTCTAAATAGAACTTAAGTTCTTCATATAAAACCCTGAAACAGGTATATGAACTGTGCCATATTTGTTAATAGCACCTCTATGCCTTTGTTAGCCATTGTTCTCTTGGTTTAAAGATTTGTCTGTGACTTTGGTTGTGCTAGTATCTAACTTACTCAGCAATTACATACCATTGAATATGTATCTCTTGATATCATTTACCATTACCAATAGTTTCAATATCAATTTCAGGGTTCTATATGAAGAATTAAGTGTTTTGTGGGTGCTTTTGTATTTTTGTAAAAAAAATTGTATTTTTTTGATGTTTACCACTTCTAGGATAATTGCTACTTACTTGTTAATTTTTTTTAGAAGAACATCCAGTTTCTTAGGTATTCTGGTCACATAGGTCCTTTTTGATACATATAGGGGCTGTTTAGTATGCTCGTGGGGCTATATGCCTCCAGATACGAGGTTCCCTTCAAGAGACATAGGTTTCTTCTCCTCCTTTCTACTTTTTTAGTGGGTAACTATGAGCTTATATGTTCTTGTCGTTGAGTGGTTTCTAACAGCAGAGTTTTTTTTCAATTATATTTATCTTAATAAAAGTTCCATTTTTTTTATTGTTTACACATTTCTCAGGCCAGGAGAATTGCCTGTGTCTAGTGAAAAACCTTTACTGTTAAATCTGTATCTTAATCTTGTATCGTAACTAAATGAAAAGACTAATACAAATGCAGTTAAAATGACTTTTTACTCTACTGATAACCCATGGTGACCCATTAGAACACTCATTTCATAACTTTCAAAATACAACCCAGAAAGTCCATTACTAAATATTATTAGCAATACTTTGTCTATTTCAACCTTCAGATATTACTGAAATCTATTCATCAACATTTAAACCCTAGCCAGGCCACTCATTACTTATAGATGTAGCTTCAGTTGCCTCTAAAATAATATTTCAGTATATATGATAAAGAAAATGAACTGCTAGAAATCAGCATGTTAAGGTGATAAATAAAGGACACGACGACTGAAATGGGAGAACTACGGGCCACAGCTTTATTATAAACAATTGTAAACAACAACACATAACTTTATTTACATGAACTACCGTAATCCTTTTACCGCGGGAGGAGCCCGGCCACGGACAGTGACCTCACGCTTTGAGCCCTGCCCAAAGCCCCAATGCTTATCTTAAGCACGCCCTGTGAGGTAGGGCCAACGCCCACTTAGGCCAGTGGGCTGGGCAACTCAACTCCCGCCAAGCCATAAATTTATCAAAATACAACATTTTTTGCCACTTCTCCACGAATTCCTGAATACATTTTTTTTTTTTTAAAATAATATTTACATCTTACATTTATTACAAAACAAACAAATTAACAGGGTGGGTGGATGGGATTTCAGTCGGGAGACTGCGCTGCTGTGAAAACGTCGCGAACGCGGACGACCCACACGCCCCCGACGCAGCTGATTGGCTGAAAAGGCCTCACAGGCTCCACTGGGTCACGCAACGCTACGGGCTGACCCAGGAAGCCTGTGCAGCCTCCGCGTTATACAATTTACCCATAAAAGGGACCCCTGCTGTGGACCTTTAGTAACAAATATCAAACATTATAAATGCATTGCATTCAATATTGGTCACCCAATTTCAAGTATGATCAATCTAGTGCATCCAAAATTGGAGATTCCAAGTTATCAGAATGATTCCCAGACTTTTGGTCACATCTGACAGAAAAGGCAGCGAAAAAAACATTTTATCCTTATGGATATAAGTACCATGTAATACAAGATAAGGGGAATATTTAGAACTTGTGTTGAACCTTTTTCATTTTGTCTCTCAGTTGGCTTGAATCCTGAATTTGTGTGCTCTGCAAACATTTTTGATTTTTGCAGTGGATGAATGGGGATCAACTGGAGTATCTTGTCTCATTGGTTACTGAGATTAACTTTTAGTATATGACACCTCCCTACTCCTCTCAACAATAGTTGTTAGTCGCTCTTCATATTACAAAGCCCATTTCCCTGCTTTGTACTCTGCTCCTCATGCTGGCATTGCCAAGTTAGCCTCACATTAGCAGAGTTTGATATTATTAAGATTTTTTCTAAACTGCACAGCTGCACATATTAGTTTGCTACTTACTTCACAAACATTCTAAATCTTTCCAAAACTATAAAAATCCTTAGAGGTATATCTAAATTTCCTGGATTATTACATTTCTTCACTCTATAGGCAAAAAGCAGCATATATGTATACACAGCACATCTCATAAAACATTTTGTTTTTATTAATATCTAAAAATCCCTCTAATGATTGTGTTGACACCCCCACACACAAAGTTGCTGATCCCCACCCAATCAGCATGCAGCATCCAGGGAGTAATATTAACCCACTATTTACCTGCTCTTGCTTGCTCAGCCAATAATATAGCAGTGTTGTCAGCCTCCCAGTCACTGCTGGGATATGACTCATCCCTGCTTCCTGGCTATCCTGTGTGCTGTTGCCATGGCAACTAACAGTGCTATGTCTCAAATCTTTCATCTAACCGGATTGGCCAAAACAAATTATGGAGGGGGTGTTAACCTTATTTTTTAACTGTCAGAAATTACAATAGATTTTGCTCACTTTAAGCTAAGTGTTTAAATGTTTATTTTGGTATTTTTTCATACATTTTTTTTCATATACTAGTAATTCTCCTCTATCAGATGCTTTCATAATCCAGGAAACTTACATATCCCTTTAGCAGAAGCATACTACTAATGTATTTCCATTATTATAAACTGACCTTATGCATAAGGTGCATACGATGCATTAAATATCAGACATGGCAAGAGATATGACTGAGGTGTTCATTATTCTTTGCTGTACACTGCTTTTCTATATTATGCAGTGGTGTAACGCAAAACCCCTGGAAAATATACTTATAGAATGTACTTTTCTAATAATTATTAATTATACATGACAGTATTAATTAAAGTAAAACTCATGCCCAATATATATTTGCCATATGCCATGAGAATATTGGTATAACAGAATGTGTAAGATATATTTTGTGACTTGTTATTAATGTTAAGTCACTACATGAAAACAAACACCATTTTGACATTTATTGCACCCAACCCATACGGTTTTGAACAAGAAAGAGGTAGTAATGTAAAAATTGCCACACACCTTCCATCTTATGTTATGTTACTAGTATTGGGTTATATTGCTGTTTATTATATTGGGTTATATTGCTGCTGGTTATATTGGTGTTCATTTGGCTGATATCGTTGTGATAATACAATTTAGACGTGTGCTGAATGCCCAACCATCAAGACATAAAAAGGTTAAGAATGGATATGCTGTCATAGTCTATGAACCGAAAATACTTTAAAGATCAATAGAATAGATCAATAGAATAGATTGAAAAAGATGGTCAAAACAATTGAGTTTTTCCTGAGTGATATAATCAGTTGATATAGATGAAAAGTGTCTGTGGACTCATAGTTCTGAAACAAAGCCCTTATCAATAATTCAGTGATCTGTGTTCTCTTTTTTTAAGGGTGGAAAACCATTTCATTTTTTACTTTAGTATTCTGCGCCAAAGCTGTGATATTGATGTGAGGTTTATATTATTGCCACAAACGCAAATATTCTGACGTGTGAGATACTAGGTTATAGAAAAAAAACAACTTGGAAAAAAGTTGAAGGTGAATGATTGCTCTGAAGTTTTGATCATTTGGAACATTAATTAAACATAAATTATAGGTGCGACTTTTATACCTAAATAAGAAAATGCTAATTAAATTTTTTTGTCAGATTGCGGAAGGCATTAAATATAAATGGAAACCCTCAAATTATATGAGAGGTACAATTCCTCGGGCTCCTCCAATGATACACTGTCTGTGATATCTTTAAATATATATATATATATATTATTTAAAAAACATAACATTACAAACAAAAAACTCATATAAAATAAAAAAAAGCATTATACAACCATATATTATTCAGGTTTTAAGCTGCATAATCTTAACTTCCATATCATCCACTTCCTCTTTTGATTTTTCTTTATTAGGGAAAACAGCTAAACACAAAATAAAGTAACATTTTTCAAAAACTCTCAATTTTTGTTATTGTATAACTCTATTGATCCAATATTGCTCCAATTTTGCTAATAGTTTTCTATTTACAAATTTGAATTCTCTAGGATACAATCCAATTAAACAAATTTATGGTGTAAGTATTAGTTGTCTACCATATATGTAATTTATTACTTCTGTTTTCTACCATATTTTCCTAACCAATAATTCCACCAAATATGTAAGAATTACCCTACTTGTCTAGATCCTCTAAAGCGACAATCTGACTGACTTGTAATTTTTTTGTAATTTTGTTGGTACCATATACATTCTATGACTTGTTTCTAATAAAGTGTAATTTCTACAACTACAAATAAAAAAAACTACAATACAACCCCCCTCTACAGAAAAAAAAAATACACACCTGAAAAGAAAATACATACAGAATATATACAGTACATTACAATACAATACAAATAAAATAAAATACAATACACCCTATCTAAAATATATTAAATACTATCTAAAATACACACATACCCCACCATCTAAAATACATGAAATCCTATCCAACATACATACATACCCCACTATCTAAAGCACAATAAATCATATCTAAAATACACACATACCCCCTATCTATCTAAATACATCCCGCCTATTTAACATACAATAAATCCTATCTCCATATACAAACCCTAATTCTAGCCTAAAATAAAATAATTAAGACCACTTACCTTTGCAGGTGTCCCTTCAGATCACCAACCTATGGAAAAAAACAAAAACAAATTAGTACAACACAATACATACAATAAAGAAACATTCTAAATATTGTAAATATTCTACTCACCTTTCCAGCATTTTCTTTTCCGGCACGGCCCCTGTTAAAAATAAACATTACACTACTACAACAAATATACATACAAAATAAAGTAAAACAAACATAATATACATTCAGCTTACCTTGACGTGATGTCCCCGGCCTCCTCCTCTTCTGTCCCGGCTGGCTAATGCACCTGTCAATCTTTTTTTAAACTAATCAGAAGGCTCTATTGCCTTCAGCCAATCACAATAGGATACACCCCCACAGGGTGATTGGCTGGAGGCATCTGTACCTTCTGATTGGCTGCAGTGACATAAGCCAATCAGAAGGAGCTATTCCCTTCAGTCAATCACAATGGGATACACCCCCACAGAGTGACTGACTGAAGGCATCTGCGCCTTCTGATTGGCTGTTGTCACTGTCAATCAGATTACAGCCAATCAGTAGGCACATATATCTTCAGCCAATCCCCCTGTGAGGGTGTATCCCATTGTGATTGGCTGAAAGGAATAGCACCTTCTGATTGACTGTTGTCACTCTCAATTAGACTGCAGCCAATCAGAATGCACAGATGCCTCCAGCCAATCACCCCGTGGGGGTGTATCCCATTGTGATTGGCTGAAGGCAATAAAGCCTTCTGATTGGTTTAAAAAAATTGACAGGGGCATTAGCCAATCAGAATGGGATATGGGTGTGTATCCCATTCTGATCTGCTTACACCTTGGTGCCTTCTGATTGGCTTAAATTTGATTGACAGCGTTTTCAGCCAATCAGAAGGAGCCATTGCCAATTTTCTTCCGGAAAAGTCTCTAGGAGGCTCATTAGTGTCAGGAGGTCCACGTGTGCGTTAGTTTTTTTTTTTTTAGAAAGCAAATTCTTCCAGGGCCCAGACGCGGTAGAAGAAGGTAAGTTCAATGTATATTATTTTTATTTTATTTTGTATGTGTATATGTTTTAGTAATCTGTTTTTTTTTTTAAAAAGGGTTCATGCCGAAGAAGAAAATAAGAAGGATGGGGAGGACATGCTGGAAAGGTGAGTCGAATATTTAGAATATTTATCATGTTTATTTATTGTATGTAAATGTGTTGTACTCATTTTTTTCCCCTAGGTTCCTAGGGACATCTGCAAAGGTAAGTTGTCTTAATTATTTTATTTTAGGTTAGAATTAGGGTTTGTGTATGTAGATAGGATTTATTGTATGTTAGGTGGGATGTATTTTAGATAGTGGGGCATATATGTATGTTAGATAGAATTTAATGTATTTTAGATAGAAAAGTATGCGTGTATTGTTAGATATTTTAGATAGTGGGGTATTGTATTTTATTTGTATTGTATTGTAATGTACTGTATATATTTTGTATGTATTTCCTTTTAAGGTGTGTATTTCCTTTTTCTTTAGGGGGGGAGTTATAATGTAGGTATTTTAAATTTTCTGTAATGTACCTTTTTTATTTTTGTGACTTAGGTTTTTTTATTTTCTTTGACTAAGGTTTTTTTTATTTTCTGTAATGTAGATTTATTATTTTTGCGAATCAGGTTTTATTATTTTCTGTAATTAGTGTGATGGGGGGTTATTAGTGGGTAGGTAGGTAGTGTAGGTAGGTAGTGTAGGTGTTAGTAGGTTAAAGGGGGGTTAGTTTAGATTTAGTGGTTTATTGTGGGGTATAGTGCAGTGTAGTGTTTGTACTTAGTGTCATGAGGGACCTTGAGGACCGTCATGGCACTTATGTGGTTAATGTTAGGGTTGTAACTGACCCATAAGGGTCTTTATATACCCTTATGCAACTGATGGGGTTAAATAGAGGCTTATGAGGGTCTGTATTGACCCCCATGAGTGACAGGATAATTAAGGGCTTATGGGGGTCTGTAATGACCTCCATGAGTGACATGGTTATTTAGGGGCTCTGTATAGAGCCCCATGAGTAATAGGGTTCATTTTTATTTATCGTGGGTCCTTTAAGGAACTTTACGGTCCTTTAAGGACCCGCAAGGCGGTAAATTAGAATTTAGATTTCAGCGGGGGTCCCTGATCGCATGTGATCGGGGACTTCCACTGCGAGGGTTAATGTGGGGACCCTCGTGGGTCCCAATTGGGACCCCTATTACTAAGGGGGTTAATGTTAGGTGCCGGAGGGGGTACTTAAAGTACCCCCGCTGCAGGCCTAAATCGTTTGTGTGCTGCGGGGGGGACACGATTGTGACCCCCACTGCAAGGTTCAATGTTGAGAAATTGTGAAGGTTCCCCATGGGGACCCCCAGCATGGGCTTAATGTGAACACAGTTCGGGGGTCCTGCTGCAAGCGGTTATTGTGGGGTCTTAAGCTTATCTAGGATCTCTTGGGAAAGTTGTACTTGCTTAGCAGTGTTTTTCGCGGTCCTGGGCTGTGGAGCCTCGTTTTCATTTCTTTCGGACGCCATTTTTTTTCACTTCGGCAATTTTCAAGTGGCGAAACAGGGGAAATCAGGGCTAAATTTGCGTTCAACCTCACTTACAGACGTCCTGGCTGTCCCCCCGTGCTGTCGGTGAGTGTTTTATTATTATTGTTTTTGTGTGTGTTTTCCTGTTTTTGGGTTTGCGCTGTTACATGTTTGTTTTATGACCTTGTGTATTTTTTTTTTCTAAGTCCCGCTGGTCGTAATTTTGGGTCGCACAGTATTTTTTTTTTTTTCTTTTCTTAAATAGTCTTTTATTAGAAGGCAATGCACAATAAGACATTTAACACAACTGTATTTAGTCAGTTAAGATACGCTAACATGTACAGTACAGTAGTTTCCCATCATAAACTGACTAGGCCTTCCATTTTTCCTTTTTTAGTTATTAAGGTAACATGAGTCACAGTTAACATTTCAATTCAAATAACATAACATAAAGAAAAGAAAAGAAAAGAAATAATAAAAATAAAAAATTAGAAAAGAGAAAAAGAACAACGCAAGGCAAAACGTCCAATAAGCACAAATTAAAGAGAGAATGCTACAAATATCAAGTTAACTAGCGACTTGCCCGTCAAAAAATGACGGCAATGTGATGTATATGTTTGTGAAGTTGTTTAGTTATTTAAATATATTTTTGACCCTTGTAACTATTGTGATATGAACATGTATTTTTGTAAAATGTTGATGTAATGGTTTTTTAACATGAAATTTGTATCTGAAGAATTGTTCACTTTAATATACATTGAATCCAGAGGAAAGTAAAAAGTAAAAAGCCTTGTTGAAACGTCCCGATTTTTAACATGAAGTTTAAAATATATGTAAGCAATAACCTTGAAAGTATATATTTTTAAACTTGAACTTTATTTTTTATGTAACTTTGGAAGTTGTCAAAACATTTGTATAATTTTGAACATTATAAACAGGAACATAGTTAATACATTTTGTAATGTAATTTTGTATTAAAAGTATTAACATTTGAATGTAAAAACAGTTGAACTTTAAATTAATCAGTATTAACATGCAATTTGTATCAGAATAATTGTTAAGTTTAATATACATTGAATGTAGAGGAAGGCATACAGTAAAAACTCTCCTTAAACCGTAACTAATGAAAGTAATTCCTTACTGACCACATAAACTGGCGATAAACATTAATGTAGGTAGTAATCTTAAGATAACAGACAATATTTACATTGTGACTTAAAAGGTGCTTGAGCTCTTAACATGAACTTTGTAATATGTTGAATGAAATAACTTGAAAATATTGTTTTTAAACTTGTAACATTAGAAACATTAACATAGTGACTTAACATTTTCACATAATTTTTCATAAAAATGCAAGGCAAGTATTTTGTGAGGCGAATTATCCATAAACATTACTTCCATTAATTATGACGGAATGAAACAACTAATTGTTTTGTATTTTTTAATGCTTTTAAGAAATGTTTGCATGGCTTTAATTTGTATCCTGCAAAGTTATAGTACTTCATAGTAGACAATAATTTTAGTAAAAATACGTCCATCTTCTAATAAATCACCTTGACTTTCATTGTTTTCAATGTAAACTTTAATAGCCTGTGGATTTTTGCACCGTGACAACGCAACGTACAATTGACCATGTGCAAATACTGGTTCTTCCAAGAAAATACCCACAGATTTGAAAGTTTGACCTTGTGATTTCTTAATGGTCATGGCAAATGCCATAATAATGGGAAATTGTCTTCTTTGAAGTATAAAAGGGAGACTACTTTCACTTGGTGCTAAATCTATTCTTGGTATGAAAACTCTCTCTCCTTTATGGGTACCAGTTAAAATTTCAGCATCTATAAAATGGTCCTTTAATTGTTGAACAATTAATCTTGTGCCATTGCATAGGCCTTTTTTTGGGTTCATATTTCGCAGTAATATGATAATTGCACCTTTCTTTGGCTGCAAAATATGTGGTGGCATTCCAGAAGGAGTTAGAGAGTTTATGAATTCAGTGGAAAAGTTAGCCTAACTTTCATTGTCATCAGCAAGTACAGAATCAGCACTGTGATAATTTCTTTGTGGTGCATTCATTTTTTTTAAGATTTCATTATTGAGGATTAATGCATCTTTATTTTTACATAACAGTATGACTTGGTTGGCAAGCTCGCAATATTCTTCGTTATTTATGCTCAAATATAGTTGATATAATATCTTGTTGACAAATCATATGAGGTGGGATGTCTACAGTGTCGTCAGGTAAATGTAGTATTTTTTCTGTTCTGCCTTCTCCAATTTTAATAAGCCAATCATTGAAATCAGTTTGGCCTACTGATCGAATATTTTGTTGCAGTTGAAGATGGGTAAAATGTTTCCATACTGTGCTTGACTTGCTACAGGTTTCGATAATGTCAGTTCTATTTCCATGTACAACAACAGGTAATGTTTGTCTGAAATCGCCACCCAACAACATTACCTTTCCACCAAATGGAAAAATATTATCCATGACTTCACGAAGCAAACGGTCAATACATTGGAGGGCATAGCATGACATCATTGTGGCCTCATCTATTATAATTAATTTACATTTCTTTAATTTCTTTGCTTGTAAGTATGTCATGCGAATATCTGACACAGAATTTTCTAAAATAGGCACTGGCAGTTTAAATCCACTATGAACAGTTCTTCCACCTTCTAATAAAAGTGCAGCAATTCCAGTAGTGGCAAACGCCATTGCTATTTGTCCTTGTGCTCGTACTGAACTCATTAATAAATTGTACAAATAGGTTTTACCTGATCCGCCAGGTCCATCAAGATAGAAATAACGCTCTGTCACCATGTCATCATCTATTGCATTTTTAATGGCATGAAATGCTTGCAATTGTAGTGTATTTAAAGTTGCAAGTCTTTCTTGTGTTCTTTCTGCTTGTAGTTGAATGTCATAGTCTTCAAAGTTTATGTCATCTATAAGACCTGGATCAGGCAAATTAAAACTTGCACAACTTAATCCATGAGTTAAAAATACTTCTTGGATTTCCATTAACGCTTTTAAGTGTGCAATGGGTTCATTGTATCGTTGCATAAAGTCTTCAGCCATATTACTTTTAAAAGTCTCCCACAAAGCTAATGCATTTGGAGCATTTGAGAAGATACAAATAAAAGCAAATTGTTCTCTCATCTGTCGTGGCATTTGACATTGTGCTGCTTCTTCTAAACATCTTTCCCACTCTGTATCATCAGCGAGTAAGTTTCTATGTCTTGCAGCTAAATGGAAGGATTCATATACAATGTCATTAACAGTTCTTAATTGTTCAAAACTTTGTGCTCCTGGAACATTTAAAAGTAATATCCGTAAGCAAAAACTTTCAACATCTCTTGGACTGACTGTGTAAATTCGTGGAATTATTTTATTGCCTCTGGTTTTTCTTGGTCTCCATAATCCATTCACAAAAACATAGTGATATGGAATTTCAATATATAAGTATTCTGTTGCCTGAGCATCATTGGAATTTAATGCAAACCATGCAGTTAGTGTAGTGTGACGATCTTCACTTTGGGCCAATGCATTCATTTCATTTCCAGCATGGAAATAGACTAAATGTCGTTGTGGCAAATGTACTGCTAATCTATATACTGCATGTGATCTATCATGCATTTCAAATTTTAAAAGCCGCCACATAGCTTCTGGTGCACTTACATAGCAAGCATCTACATGAGATGCAAGTTCATCATGTAGTAACTCACTACATTCAGGGTTGTCTGCACTTTTGACGACTACAGTAGCTGCATCATAGCCTTTGTAAATATATTTGTAGACATATTTAATGGATTTGATGGAAGTGCAGGCTTCTACGTTGATGTGGGCGTTGTACTTCATGAGTAAATGAGGATTGTAGGGTACTACATATCTATTGTCCACTTTTTTTCCACGAATAATGGCACTATCTCCTTCTCTTCTTTTATAAAGTGGATATCCATCACAATTTGCATATGTTTTGTTTCTAAAATCTTTTGGAAAATCTTTTGAACATTTATTATTTTCCATACATGGTGATTGTGGATTAAGGTCTCCACAGGGTTCATGAATCATGCGATGAGTAACAATCTCATATAGTCTACCATATAGTTCTGGATCTGGTAGTTCAGCAACTATGACTGCATCCACTTTGTCTGAAGTATCTAATTTATCTTTCTCTTGAAGTATTATCAGAAGATGTGCATGTGGAAGGCCTCTTTTTTGAAATTCAATGGTATATACATAAGCAAGACATTTGCCAAATAACTGATTTATAGTGAAGTCACGTATTAATTCATTTAATTTGATCTTAAAAACTCTGGCTACTAAATCTGGTCGATCAGAAGCAGTTTGTCCAAGAAGTAGATTTTGTGTAATTTCTGACCATTGTGGATTACATGTAAATGTCAGAAATAAATCTGGTTTTCCAAATTTGGTGACAATAGCCATAGCATCATTGTATCTTTCTCTCATATTTCGAGGAGATCCTTGAAAGGAAGATAGTAAAATAATGGCTTTGCCAGCTGTCATGTCTCTGCTTGTAGCCACGTCAGCAACATAGTCCATGAGTCCACAATATTGTTCTACACATAGTTTATCTTATTGATATTTTATAAAGTTTAAATTATTTGCCTCAACTTGCAAATATGAATCAATAATCCATTGTTGTGTTAGTTTTCCACCACATAAAATCGGATTAAAATCATGTCTAATGGCAATTTGAGCTACTTTAAATTCAAGCATAGAAACATTATTTCGGATTCTGGCTTTAGCATTTGGGTAACTGGGAAGTGTTAATTTTGGTTGCCAACCTGCTTCTCCATGTGGGAAAAAGATGGGATATGTCATTGGATCTAAATTTGGACTTAAGATATTAATATTAATAAATGGTTGCTCCTCATTTCTGGGATATATTCTAATGTCTCTTTGAAATGGTGGTTCTCCTTCCTCATTCTGAAAGACCATTGCAACCTCATTTGATGTTGGCAAGTTATAACGACGTCTATCAGTATGTCTGTCTCTTTTAAGCACCATATTAACCTTTGGCATGGGTAATTGATGTCTTTGTGCATGAAGTTGTTGTTCATTTTCTACTTCTGTCAATTTTTTGTAAGCTTTACTGTAGTGATTGTTGTCCATAATGTTATTTAGCTCTATGAAAACACTGGGTAAGCATTTTTTATTTTCTTCCATCTGCATACGTTGGTCAACAGCTTCCATTGTATCTAGGACATATAGTTGAGCGAATTTTCTTTGCTCTCCTTCCTCTGGATGTAAATGTGAAGTACTGTGATCAGGATGGCCGCGTATAGCGGTGGTTTCTTGAAATGAGGGCTGATACTGCTTGGAAGTGCAGCAAATTGGTTTATTTACAGAACAGAAAATAACGGCTGTAGCAGTAGCTCTGCTTAAATTAATGGAAAACAAACAGTTATGTCTCCGTGAGGTGGGAGAATGCCACCTTGTGGCCAGGTATATACAGTCCTTTAAACTTGGGAGTAGTGCCACCTTGTGGTCAGGTAGTAAACAGTCTCTTTACTGGGGTAGTGCCACCTTGTGGCCAGGAAATAAACAGTCTCTTTACAGGTGAGGGTCCCAGCGAGATTAGGTCGCCCTCTTCAGCAACCTCTGGGACCCCGCTCCACTCTGGGTCACAGCTCCGCTCTGTGGGACACAGCTCTCCTCTCTAGCTCCTCACTCTGTGGGACACAGCTCTCCTCTCTCGGACACAGCGCTCCTCTCTCGGACACAGCGCTCCTCTCTCGGACACAGCGCTCCTCTCTCGGACTCAGCGCTCCTCTCTCGGACTCAGCGCTCCTCTCTCGGACTCAGCGCTCCTCTCTCGGACACAGCGCTCCTCTCTCGGACACAGCGCTCCTCTCTCGGACACAGCGTTCCTCTTTCGGACACAGCGCTCCTCTCTGGGACACAGTTGTGGGTGAAGCATAGGGCCCGCCCGTCTCTCCCGTATGCTTCACCCCAGGGACCCTTGCATACACAAACTCACTTGTATTTACTTCTCTATATCTTCACTTCTTCCCTGGGGCATAATACTGCAGCAACAACCGTGCCTAGGCCTTTAAGGCAAAACTCTGCCTGGGAATCCTCACTTATTCCCTTCACTTACTTGGCCTCCTTGTGACTTCTCCTCCTGAGTCTGAAGTCAATCTTCCAGCTCATACAACTTGCTGTAGTCCCCGTTCTCCCAGTAACAGTCACTTGGTGATCCTTGACAGGGTAGTTCACAACTGCACTGTATTTCCACAGCAGATCACCTTCCACTCTGTGCTTTGTTCCTCTCAGCAGCACAGCTGCCTAGGGCCTAGTCAGCCCCTCCTCCCCTTCCAGGCCTGCTTTCCAGTCTTTTAAAGGGGAGTTGCTCTAATTAGGAGTTCTTTCAGAAGTGTTAACTCCTTCACTTCTGACAAGAACTCACACTCCACTGGCTTGTCATCACTTCCAAGGAGCAAACGATCACACCCCCCCCCCTCAGCTCAACAACACGGTGTTGGGCGACATGCCGAGAGGCCGGACATCCGGTAGGGTCGCTCACCACTCAAGAACTCCTCGCTCTGTGCCGTCCGCATTGAGGTAGCAGGCTGCGATCGTGGCCGCCTGTAAATCCATCTTCTCATTTCCTTACTGGTCTGTTGGCCTCCTTCATGTGTGTCGCCTTTATCAGGAAGGAGTGAATCTCTCAACTTTGTAGCGCTGTCCTCGAACAGCCTTGCGATGGACTCTGTAGTCACATGTCTGGGTACAGATATAACAATATCCGTTGCACTCTCTTCGAGCCCGTACTTATTTCCAATCTCTTTATTAACTTCAACTCCCAGGAGATCTACTACAGTCTCAATGTTTCCCTCGTCATCCTCAACTTCACGGCCACCTTCCTTGTCCAACTTAAACAAAGCCTGGCGCTTCTGCCGCTCTTCAGTATGATGCCGTTTCATTGCTTCCTGCAGCTTTGCTTTAAGAATTGGGAGCTTTTCAACTGGCTTTCTCTGAATTATCTCATCAGTTGTTTCAGCAGACACAATGACAGATACCACATCTGCCTTTAGCTCCTCCTTTCCATCTGCCGTTGTCCCTTTGCGGACGATATTTAGGTTAACTTTCCTCTCAAACACAGGCTTGGCTTTATGCAGGGAGTGCTTCAGAAAACGCTCTTTCCAAACTTCTAGTTCTTTATTTTGCTTATGTTCATCCAACTTTACAAATGAGCCATCATCGGGGCACCAACAGGGCTTTTCCCGCTTGGAAAGCTTTGCTTTATGTTGTTTTGGTACCAGATATTTAGAGGTCTCCTCAACAGTCTGAGAATCCAGTAGGGGCACAGGGATTTCCTGCTGGAATTCACAAGTAGGATCTACATCTTCGCTTACAGGCCTCGGAATGGACTCTGGCTTATCCACCTGGTCCTCCGAATCCACTGTGTGCCAAGCCCTGGGTGGCTCATCAGAACTCTTGGCAGGCTCACTTCCTCCAACTTTAGTTCCTTCTAATACCTCGCCCGTACAAGCCTGTGATGCTTGGGTGGAATTATTTGCATTCCCTTTAGATTTTTCTGCTGGAGCAGAGTCTCTTGTTTTGACTTCTTTTTTATCACTCATGACCAACTTGCGTTCCAAACTGCATGGCTGATACTTTGTTGATTTAATAAGCTGCAAGTCATACCCTTCGCAAGGTGGCCTTGGCCGATGCTTGAAGAAAGCATGAATGCTTTCTGCAGGCAGTTCCTTTGCTGCCTCCTCCGTCAGATATGCAAATTCTTCTTCTTTACCATCAGCAGGGACGATTTCAGGGAGTTTTTCGTCAAGTGGTGGCACATTTTCAATTGTGCCAATAATTTCAAAGCCCACAGTATTCGTTTCCATAATGTCTACTACATGATGTACAGTTTCTGCTTCTACAGACAGCTTTGTACTTTCTGCCACTGCTTGAAGGATGTGATCAACAGGCTTCTGTTGTTCTTCCACCCTCTTTGCCTTGTCGCTTTCCTCTGGCACAGGTGTAGCTTGTCCAGCTTCCTTAAGTGGCGTGTGCTCCAGTTTTGATACAGGAGCAGTCTTTTCTAAGGTGTTCACATCGGACACTGGGTAGTCCTCGAATGTCGGCTTCCTCCGCCATTCAGGGATATACTCGGGCCTCATTTTACCGGGGGCTTGTCTTTGGAGCCTTACAAATGCTGTTTCTCATCCTCTTAGGCCAATCTATCTGCACCAGCAGGCTTTTTGGGGCTCTCAACGACCTCTTTGGGGCTCTCAGCGACCTCTTTGGGGCTCTCAGCGACCTCTTTGGCTGGATCGGCCGTCTCTGCGGGCTCTCTCTCCCAGTCTCTGCGGGCTCTCTCTCCCAGTCTCTGCGGGCTCTCTCTCCCAGTCTCTGCGGGCTCTCTCTCCCAGTCTCTGCGGGCTCTCTCTCCCAGTCTCTGCGGGCTCTCTCTCCCAGTCTCTGCGGGCTCTCTCTCCCAGTCTCTGCGGGCTCTCTCTCCCAGTCTCTGCGGGCTCTCTCTCCCAGTCTCTGCGGGCTCTCTCTCCCAGTCTCTGCGGGCTCTCTCTCCCAGTCTCTGCGGGCTCTCTCTCCCAGTCTCTGCGGGCTCTCTCTCCCAGTCTCTGCGGGCTCTCTCTCCCAGTCTCTGCGGGCTCTCTCTCCCAGTCTCTGCGGGCTCTCTCTCCCAGTCTCTGCGGGCTCTCTCTCCCAGTCTCTGCGGGCTCTCTCTCCCAGTCTCTGCGGGCTCTCTCTCCCAGTCTCTGCGGGCTCTCTCTCCCAGTCTCTGCGGGCTCTCTCTCCCAGTCTCTGCGGGCTCTCTCTCCCAGTCTCTGCGGGCTCTCTCTCCGTCTCTGCGGGCTCTCTCTCCGTCTCTGCGGGCTCTCTCTCCGACTCTGCGGGCACTCTCTCCGACTCTGCGGGCACTCTCTCCGACTCTGCGGGCACTCTCTCCGACTCTGCGGGCACTCTCTCCGACTCTGCGGCGCCCTCTGCGGACTCTGGGGTGCCTTCTGCGGCCTCACTCGCGGCTCCTGCCGTCTCACTCATGGCACTGCAACTGGTTGCTTTTTCCACTCTCGGTTTCTCCTTGTTTACTACTAGGTGAGGTTTGGTTGGCCTTCCCTTAACAGGGAAACTGTATCTTATACTTGGCCCGACAAGTATGTCTCTTGGGTAGCGATACGCTTGTCTGTCAAAAAAATTCCAGGGGTGCGCTCTCTGTACTTTCTTTACTCCTATACGATCAAGGATCTCCTCTTTCAGGGTGCAATAATTGGTTGCCATTTCTTCAGGCAAAAACCCATACGCTTCCTGTGCTTCTCCACACAGATAGGGACCCAGGACTGTGGCCCAATGCTGTTTAGGCCAACCTTCCCTGGTAGCAATCTTCTCAAAATTCAGGAGGTAGGTTTCTACATCATCTTGAGCTGTCATTTTCTTTAGAAAGCAATTAGGGTTCATAACCCTGCTTGATTTTGAACACACATTGTTCTCTGTAGATCTCAATCGCTGCAGCTGCACTTTCTGTGCTTCTAATGACTCTCTCATCTGTACCCTGTCGACTTCCATTTGTCTCTGCCATTTCTCTGTGGCCTCTCTAAATCTTGCAGTAACCTCTCCAAAACCTTTATCTTCCTCTTTTGCGGCTTGGATGCTATGCTCTGCAATAATTTCTCTCTTTTCTGACTGGCTCTGACCAAGCTTAGCAGCCAGCACTCTGTTCAACTCGGCTTGCTGTTTGTTCAACCCCCGCTGGGCTTCTATAAAAGCTTTAAAGGCCTCTTCCATATTTATGCTGTACGGTGGGCTGTCTTCTTCAACACAGACATTTTTCAATCCCACAAATGACACCAGTGTGATCAGGATGGCCGCGTATAGCGGTGGTTTCTTGAAATGAGGGCTGATACGGCTTGGAAGTGCAGCAAATTGGTTTATTTACAGAACAGAAAATAACGGCTGTAGCAGTAGCTCTGCTTAAATTAATGGAAAACAAACAGTTATGTCTCCGTGAGGTGGGAGAATGCCACCTTGTGGCCAGGTATATACAGTCCTTTAAACTTGGGAGTAGTGCCACCTTGTGGTCAGGTAGTAAACAGTCTCTTTACTGGGGTAGTGCCACCTTGTGGCCAGGAAATAAACAGTCTCTTTACAGGTGAGGGTCCCAGCGAGATTAGGTCGCCCTCTTCAGCAACCTCTGGGACCCCGCTCCACTCTGGGTCACAGCTCCGCTCTGTGGGACACAGCTCTCCTCTCTAGCTCCTCACTCTGTGGGACACAGCTCTCCTCTCTCGGACACAGCGCTCCTCTCTCGGACACAGCGCTCCTCTCTCGGACACAGCGCTCCTCTCTCGGACACAGCGCTCCTCTCTCGGACACAGCGCTCCTCTCTGGGACACAGTTGTGGGTGAAGTCTCTCCCGTATGCTTCACCCCAGGGACCCTTGCATACACAAACTCACTTGTATTTACTTCTCTATATCTTCACTTCTTCCCTGGGGCATAATACTGCAGCAACAACCGTGCCTAGGCCTTTAAGGCAAATCTCTGCCTGGGAATCCTCACTTATTCCCTTCACTTACTTGGCCTCCTTGTGACTTCTCCTCCTGAGTCTGAAGTCAATCTTCCAGCTCATACAGCTTGCTGTAGTCCCCGTTCTCCCAGTAACAGTCACTTGGTGATCCTTGACAGGGTAGTTCACAACTTCACTGTATTTCCACAGCAGATCACCTTCCACTCTGTGCTTTGTTCCTCTCAGCAGCACAGCTGCCTAGGGCCTAGTCAGCCCTTCCTCCCCTTCCAGGCCTGCTTTCCAGTCTTTTAAAGGGGAGTTGCTCTAATTAGGAGTTCTTTCAGAAGTGTTAACTCCTTCACTTCTGACAAGAACTCACACTCCACAGGCTTGTCATCACTTCCAAGGAGCAAACGATCACAGTACGATGATAAATTTGTCCTTGGACTTTAAAACAGTAAGAACCATGTCCTGGTACATTAGCAGCTAATGTAGCCCCCATAGATGCAAAGGATATGGCACTATTGTAGGATCTTATGTTTGTCTTAAAATTTTTGTAGTTTGGAAAAGTAGGTTCAGTCATAATATTTTTTAAATAAATTGGAAATTCTTTCCTTTCTGGAAGTTTGAACTTGCCTTTTTGACAACAACTAATAAATTGTCCATCTCTGGGTCTCTCCTGTTTAAAATAATAAGCCTCACAAAACTGACATTGAGTAGTCATGTCCCCACAACTATGAACCTCTACTGCTAAAGACTTCAGTAAAGGACAATTTGCAAAGCATATAGGAGTTTGACTTGCATATTCATCAGGTGAAAAGTCATGGAATGTTTGAACAACAGGTTCTAAATGCTTAGTTTTTTTCATGGTTTTTCTTGGTATATGTTGTCCTTGTTTTGTTGAAATGTCCTGTAAGGTTTCAGTAACAGGTTGTAAATGTTTTATTTTTGTAGTTGCTTTTTTTGGTCTGTCTTTAATTGTATCTTCTAAAATGTCATCTGATGTTTGAGGAACAGGTTGTAAATGCTTTATTTGCTTTGTAGTTTTTTTTGGCGTATCTTTCATTTTTGCAGCTGATAGTCTTTTGCTTGCAAGTCTTTTGCGTTCTTTTTCTCGTCGAATTTCTTTCTCCTCTGGTGTCTGCTGGGCGGCCCATCTCTCTTGTCTTTCTCTAGTTTGACGTCTTTTCTTCTCTTGTTTGCTCTCGTTATCAGACATATTAATCTGTAAAGGGCAAAAAAGAAATTTAATTGGGTATATTGAAGTTTGTAATTACTGTTAAAGATTATTGTGCACAATTGAGAAATAAAAGGTAAATCATTAATGTATCAGTTATATTTTGTTGAAAGTTATAATTCCTGGCCTCATTTAATAACAATTTGGCCAATTGAGTACTGCTGTAAATAAGCAGTTAACATCTTTTTTTGAAATAATTATTTAGTTATTGAAAACCTTGTTTGTGGATAGATGTTTACCACTGAAAAACTTCTTTGCAAAAAAACCCATTGATGTGCTTATTGAGCAATGTAATGCATAGTGCCAATTTAAATAGAATAAGGGACATAGTCATTCATTATTTTTTTTTTAGTTGACACGGATGCAGATGAAACATGTTTCTTTAGTTTTCTCCTTTTGTACTTATTATACTGTACCTTGGTTTAAGTGTGATTTAAATTCGAATGTTTGTTGGTCCTTGGTTGAAAATCTTTGTCCAATGGTCTGGTCCTCTGTTGTAAGTCCGCGTCCGATGGTGTGGTCCTCTGTGTAAAATCCTGGTCCTATGGTCTGGTCCTCTGTTGAAAGTCGTGGTCCAATGGTGTGGTCCTCTGGCGATAGCCCTCGTCCGATGTTGTGGTCCTCTGGCGATAGCCCTCGTCCGATGTTGTGGTCCTCTGGCAAAAGGCCTCGTCCGATGTTGTTGTCCTTTGTTGAAAGTCCTCGTCCGATGGTGTGGTCCTGTGTTGAAAGTCCTCGTCCGCTGGTATGGTCCTGTGTTGAAAGTCCTCGTCCGATGGTCTGGTCCTCTGCTGAAAGTCCTCGTCCGATTGTCTTCACGCAATATCTGTTGTAACCTAAAATTTAAAATGTTGTTTGAGTGAAATGTCTTTTAAATTCAAACAAAATGTCTTACTTTTGGTGTATTGTATCTGTTCTGGTTATTTTTTTCTATGTGTTTGTCTAACTTTATCTACAATCCTGATTTGTTTGCACGACTTTTGTTATCCTTACTTAAGCTTCTTAGTAAGGCTTGTAGGTTGTGATATATTAAAGAAGAATATTAATTTAGTTTGCTATGTGTTTTTTTGTACAATCCTGTTTTGTGCACACCACTTGTGGTATACTTATTTAAGGTTAATTGTAATGTTTCTAGGTTGTTAAACATTAAAGAAGAATCTTAATTTAGTTTCCTATGTGTTTGTGTGAGTTTAAGTACAATCCTGTTTTGTGCGTACCACTTCTGGTCTACTTATTTAGCCTTGTTTGTAAGGCTTATAGGTTGTTAAACATTAACTAAGAATATGAATTTAGTTTGCTATGTGTTTGTGTGAGTTTGTTACCATCCTGTTTTGTGCGCACCACTTGTGGTATACTTATTTAGCCTTTATTGGGATGGTTATATTTTTTTAAACATGAAATAAGAATATTAATGTACTTTGCTATGTGTTTGTGTGAGTTTGTTACCATCCTGTTTTGTGCGCACCACTTGTACTAAAGTTATTTAGTCTTCATTGTACTTGTTATAGGTTGTTAAATATTAGAGAGGAATGTTAATGTAGTTTCCTATGTGTTTGTGTGAGTTTTTGTACAATCCTATTAGGTCCGCACCAATGTTATTATTGTTCTTTAGGCTTCTTTGTAAGGCTTATAGGTGGTTAAGCATTGAATAAGAAAGTAAATTTAGTTTACTATGGGCCTCATTCAATTTCAATTTAGCCAATTGAATAGTGCTCTAAATAAGCACATAGCATTATTTTTTTTAAAGAAGTTTTTAGTTACTAAAAACCTTGCTTTTGGATAGATGTTTACTAACTAAAAACTTCTTTAAAAAAATATGTTATGTGCTTATTTATAGCCCAATTCAATTGGCCAAACTGGAATTGAATGAGGGCCTATGTGTTTGTTATAATCCTGTTTTGTGTGTACCACTTTGTGTGTACCATATGTTGCATACTTTGGCCCTTATTCAATTGCATTTTGGCCAATTAAATAGGACTCTAAGGCCCTCATTAAATTGCAATGTTGCCAATTGAATCAGGGTGTAAATAAGCACATCACATATATTTTTTAAAGAAGTTTTTACTTATTAAGCGTCTATCCAAAAGCACAGTTTTCACAAACTAAAAACTTCTTGAAAAAATATATATTATGTGCTTATTTAGAGCCGTATTCAATTTGCAAAATCGCAATTGAACGAGGGCCTAAAAGTGCTTATTTATAGCCATAATCAATTGGCCAAAATATCAATTGAATGAGGGCCTTTGGTTGCTGCATTTGTTATATTGTCGGGGCCTCATTCAATTGCGTTTTGGGCAATCGAATAAGGCTCAATATGACCACAGAGCATTTTTTTTTACAAAAGTTTTTAGTTAGTGAACTTGTATCTAAAAGCAAGGTCTTCACTAACTAAAAAGTTCATTAAAAAAATATCATCTGTGCTTATATAGAGCCCTATATAGAGCCCTATTGAAATGGGCAAATCACATTTAAATGAGGCCCTCGGACATTAAAGATATATAGGTCCTCATTCAATTGCAATTTTGCCAATTGAAGAGGGCTCTATATAAGCACATCACATATTTTTTGACCAAAGTTTTTAGTTAGTGAAGACCTTGGCCCTCATTCAATTGCAATTTGGCTAATTGAATAAGGCTCTAAATAAGCACATAACATATTTTTTTAAAGATGTTTTTAGTTAGTAATCATCTATCCAAAAGCAAGATTTTCACTAACTAAAAACTTATTTTAAAAAAATATGCTATGTGCTTATTTAGAGCCCTATTCAATTGGCCGAATCTCAATTGAATGAGGGCCCTTGATTTGGTATCTAAGTTCATTAACTAAAAATTTCTGTATAAAAAATATGTTATGTGCTTATATAGAGCCCTATTCAATTGGCCAACTCACAATAGAATGAGGCTCATGGTTCGTTTCTTTGTTATACTTAATACTTTACCTTGATTGAAGTGTTGAATGACAGAGGGTCCCCTCCTGCCAATCTTAATCCGCCGGTCTTCTTGTAGTGTCTGTTTGAAAAAGAAAGTGAAATAGTTAATTGTATAATTTTTATTTTTTATTTAGCAAACCATGTCCTTTTCAGCATGTAATGTATTTTTATATCTTACCTGTTCTTCTTTGTTGGTGTTGTTTAAAAGGGATTGTGCTTCACAATGCACGGTGCAAATTGTTGAGTGACGCTGTTGATGCAGAGTCTGTTTGAATATTAAAAGAAGTAGAAAGATTGAGTTTTAGGTAATATATTGAATTGCAATAAATTAATGTCATGTAAATATACTTCTGTAATTATTTTCAATTAACATTATCTTTTGGGGGGGGGGGGCTACACACATATGTCACATACATGAAGCACATTTCCAGAGTTCAATGTAATTTTTTTGTGTGCGTGTGACATATCAATATACATGAATCATATTTTAATTGTTAAAGAACCTTATTTTTTGTTTTTTCCAACACACATAAATGTGTGTGTCTGTGAGATGTAACTATAGATGATACATATATGTGCGTGTCACATATTAGTATACATGACTCATATTTTAATATTACAATGTTTATTTTCTAATGTCATTTAAATGTAGTTCTTTAATTATTTTGTTTTAAGATCATTTTGTTGGAGGGGCAATACACATAAATGTGCGTGTCACATGTCACTATACATGATACACATATATGTGCGTGTCACATGTCGGTATACATAAACCTCTTTTTCATATTGAAATTATTATTATTTTTTTGTTGTTAAATTAAACTTTTTTTTGTGTGTGCCTACACACATAAATATGTGTTTGACATGTGACTATACATGATACACATAAATGTGCGTGTCAGATGTCACTACATAAATCAAATTTTTCTAGTTCATATTTTTTTGTTTTGTCCTGTCTTGATAATAAAATGTAATATATTATAGCTTACCTCTCAGTTGTAATTTGCACAATGTAAAGTAGTAAATTATGAAAGAATTGACTTCTCAAGTAAAAGCAGCAGTTATCTATGAAGTCACTCTGTTCATCACCTGAGGAGAAATGTATTTTTTTGTGTAAAATAGGCAGTATTTATAAACTTGTAGAAAATTCTGGAAAGTTAGACCGTTAGAACGCAATACGCATGCGCTATTTGCGTTCCAGCTTACAATTTGCGTTCCATCCGCCATTTTGTGCGTAGTAGTGGTCAAAATGGATGTTTAATATGATTGTGATACGTTCCGCATAGTATGTGTTTCATTATTGCGAGTAAGTGTAGTATAGTTACGTCTTAAGCCTCGTTTTCGTTTTGTTCGTCGGCCATTTTTTCTCTCGCTTAGCGATTGTATTAGTGTCTAAAGTGTTTTATTTTTAGTTAAATGAAGGTGTAACTTGTTTTTTTGAGGTGCTGGATGGTTCCTCTTGCTGTAGGTAATCTTTTTATGTGTGTGTTGTGTGTATTTATTGTGTTTTAAATATTTGTATGGCGGCGTGTTGCGTCCGATGTTTGCGAGGACGTAATGTGTGGTAACGTGTCTCGTATGGTGTTTGCGTGTGTAGCCTCGTTTTAGTTTTGTTCGTCGGCCATTTTTTGTGTCGCTTAGGAAATTGTTTACTGTCTAAACTGTTTTATTTCGAGCAAAATGAAGGTGTAAGTTACATTTTTAAGGTCCTGGGTGCTCCCTCTTGGTGTAGGTAAGGTTTTTATGTATGTGCTGTGTCTATGTATTGTGTTTTAAAAATGTTAATGTTCGTGAGTTGCGTCCGAGTGTTGCGAGGTCGTAATGTGTGTGAACGTGTGTCGTATGTTGTTTGCGAGTGTCGTAATGTGTGTGTCGTGCTCTTTGGGTTGCGACGTGAACTTTGCGAGGGTCGCAGTTGCTGGCATGGAGCGCCTTGGGCGCTCCATGCCAGCAACTGCGGCCCTCGCTTTGCGAGGTCCTCAGGTGCTGGCATGGAGCGCCTACGGCGCTCCATGCCAGCAACTGAGACCCTCGCCCAGTGCCCTCGCTTCGCGAGCCCGCAGCGTTAGCAACAACTCGTACGTTCACAACTATATATGAGATTGGCTAGACCATTACACTGCTATCTTCGCATAAAGTACAGAGCTAATCCAGTGTATCCGCCCCTAAGAGCACTCAACACATACCTCGTTAAAGACATCCCAATACAACTGACACCCACCTCCATCGCTCCGTCGGTAGATTTCCGGACCCCCCCTCGCCTCCAGCTCTTCCACCAGGTCTCCTTTGCCAAAGTGTAAAGATTGTATGATGTGATATGTTATCATACTAAGGGAATACTGAATGATGAAGCCAACCAGGGTTCCCAAATTGCCTGAAATTGGGAAATGTCGTCTAGTATGATATAAGTTAATCGCTCATTTATAAGTAAGTGATTGATCTTACTAATCACCTCCGTAAAGTTAAGAGTCTCTTTCTTCCAACTCCTGGCTATGTGTGTCTTAGTAGCTACCGCCATTAATTGGTATAGTTTATTCTGCGTTTTAGATAAATCCGTAACGCGCATCCCCAGCAGGCAAGATTCCATCGAGGGCGTAACTGCCTTGTGGAAAAGTGTGGAGGCTAATTGGGCTAATTGCCCCCAAATTTTCTGAGCGGATGGACATGACCACCATGTGTGTATGTGATCCCCTATGTTTTGGCACCCCCTAAAGCATTTATTGCTTTCTGATGGTTTAAATTTCTGTATTTTGTCAGGTGTACAGTAAACTCTATGCAAAACTTTGATGGACGTCTCCAGTAAAGCCGAATTAAGAGAGCCTCTAGAGAGATTGGAACAGGATTCTGACCATCTACCCCAGTCCCACTCCACCCCAAGATCCCTCTCCCACTGTGCAAAATACCTGAGTTTTTGGTCGCTTGTGAAGTTAAGAAAGGTGTCATATAGTGAACCCAGAATCCCCTTGGTAAGGGGTAGGCTTTTGCATATAACGGACATCCAGGAGGCCCTAGGATGCCCAAGTTCTCTTGAACTCTTACTGACCCAGCTCCTAATTTTCAAGTAGTTATAGAATTCTGTGACAGGTAGGTCGTGGGTTGTACAGAATTGGTCGTATGTCAGCAAACTATCGTTCATAAACCAGTTCCCTACTCGGTCCAAGTTTCTAGAAGTCCACCAAAATTTAAAGATGTCATTCGAGTCTGCCAAAATTTGTGTGAAAGACATGACTGACATCATCGGGGATAGTCCTGTAGGAAGGAACCGCCTGAATTTAGAGTTGGCCCACCCCCATGCACGAAGGGTTTGTGAAATCATGGGATTTTGATGAGTTGTGAATGGGGCTAGTTCTTTTGGGATCCATAGCAGCTTATCCCAACTGTGTGGGAACATTTGCTGGTTTTCCATAAAAACCCAGGCTGGTTGGTGTGTTCTAGAGTGTGCCCTGGGAAGGTGGGCCAATTGAGCGGCTTTAAGATAGAGCTTTAAATTTGGGCAAGCAAGTCCACCTCTATTTTTCTGCCTAAACATCACCTGTCTAGAGATACGAGGGCGCTTATTTCCCCATATGAACCTGAACATATTATTCTGGAACCTGTCAAGGTCTGTAGATGAAATTGAGATGGGAATGGTTCGAAAGAGATACAGAACCTTGGGTAGAATGCTCATTTTAGCCGCCGCTATGCGACCCGTCCAAGAAATGTTATAGTTCGTCCATCTCTGCATGTCATCGGTCAAAGATTTGTATATAGGTGGGAAATTAGCCTTATATAGGTCAGCTAAATTAGATGTAAGTTTGACTCCTAGATATTTTACATGACGTGCGGGCCAGACAAAATTATAGTCAGATTTGAGAGAGTCAATCTCCGATTGTACCATACCCAACCCCATCGCCTCCGTTTTCTCTACATTTAATTTAAGACCTGAGATATTACTAAATTCGGTTATAGTTGACATAAGAGCTGGGATCGATTGAAGGGGCTTGGTCAAGGTGCACAATATGTCATCAGCAAAAAGAGAGCATTTAAAGTGCTGGTGGCCTACTGGAATCCCAAATATGCCTGCATGAGATCTAATCGCCTGTGCAAGAGGTTCCATGGCAAGCGCGAACAGCAATGGTGAGAGTGGGCACCCCTGCCTGGTCCCTCTTTGAATTTGGATATTTGCCCTGCGCTCTCCTGGCAGCTTCAAGTTGGCTGTTGGGGACTTATAGTAGCTCCTTAGTAAGTTAAGGAAGCGTCCCCTAAATCCAAACTTGTCAAGTATTTTGTATAAATACGGCCATTTAACCGTATCAAAAGCCTTTTCAATGTCCAGAGCTAGAAGACACATTGGGGTATGAGATTTATGTGCTATATACTGAGAATTTAAGACCCTCCTGACATTGTCCCCTGCTTCTCTGAAAGGGATAAACCCTGCTTGATACTTATGAATTAAGTCTGGTAAAAATTTAGATATACGGTTAGCCATAATTTTGGCTAAGATCTTGACATCTCCATTAATCAGCGAGATAGGACGATAGTTTTTAATCTCCAGATTATCCCTACCCTCTTTAGGAAACACGACTATATCAGCATGATTTAGTTCAGGGGGCATAGATTCCCCATTCAATATGGCATTGAAGAGGAGCGTTAAATAGGGGGTAAGCAGGTGTTCAAATTTTTTGTAGTATAGGTTTGTGAGGCCATCCGGCCCTGAGATTTACCTAATTTAAGACCTTGGATAGTAGATCTAACCTCCTCGTGAGAAACCTCCGCATTCAAGTCAGCCAGATGGTGATCTAATAACACGGGAAGGTCCTGAGTGCTAAGAAACGAGTGTATGTCTGCCTCACTGCATTGAGACTGGGAGGAGTAAATTTGTTGATAAAAATTTTGAAATGCCTTTTGAATGTCATTAGGGCTATATGAGATTTGGCCATCAGCCATCCTAATCTGAGTGGTTCTATGTTGTGAAAATGTATTGCTAAGCCTTCTAGCTAGAAGAGAGTCTGGCTTATTTAATAATAAAGATGTTTTGTCCTTCTCATCGCCTGCTCAGTACGATGTGACAGTATGCCGTCTAGCTCTAACCTGGTTTTATCAATTAGCTTACGTCCCGTGGGAGAGGGATTTTGTTGGTTTGATCCCTCCAGTCTCTTTAATGTCGCCGTTAGGTCTGCCTCCTTCTGCCTAAGAACTTTTCTCTGGGAGGAGGCCAGCTTAATACAGGTTCCCCTGATATAGGCCTTATGGGTGACCTAAAGCCAGCCGGCTCCGGTCTCAGGGGAGACGTTAGTCTCAAAAAAGACCCTTAAGTCTTTGGCTATTGTTTCCCTGCTACTTGGGTTGGATAACAGGGACTCATTCATTCTCCAAGTAAATTAGGGCCCAAGTCCACCTCAATAAGTACCAGGGCGTGATCTGACCAGGGGCAGGGGACAATTTCAGATTTTAAGATCGAGTCAAATAAAGATGAACTAGTAAGGAAAGTGTCGATCCGAGAATGTCAAATGGGTTGGAGAAAAAAATGTATATTCTCTATCCCCTGGGTGAAGCCCCCTCCAGGCATCAACCAACCCCAATCTGTTAAGTAGAAGCTTAATCCTTTTTTTTTTGTTGGAAAATCTACAACTAGCAGGGGTCCCTGACCTGTCTAAAGTCGGATCTAGAGTAAGATTTAGATCCCCCCCAATTATCAGTCTTCCCAGGTCTTGAGACTCAATTCTCTTCAATAAGGAGATCAGAACCGCGTAGGGAGAGGTTGTAGGAGAGTACAGGGAGACTAGTGTAGTTCTAACCCCCCCAATCGTGCCAGTCACCATAACATAGTTACCCTCCCCATCAATCTTTGTGTTCTCTACCTGGAAAGGGAAGTTTTTATGTAGCAAAATTGCACACCCCGCTCTCTTAGTGGGGAGAGTAGCCATGAAATAAGTGGGATATTCCTTGTGCAAGGATGTAGGCTTGTTGTCCTGGGAGAAGTGAGTTTCCTGCATGAAGATGACTGCGGGTTTGTGTTTTTTATAAAATGTGAAGGCTTTCCTCCTCTTAAAGGGGGAGTTAAATCCCTTCAAGTTATGGGTTAGCAGAGTATACTTAGAGGTAGCCATTACAAATTAAGAGTAAGACCCTAGCTGTGTGTGTCGTTACCTGATAGCTGGTGCCATACGAAGCAAGGCGGGAGGGAGCCCGGAAAGCCAGCCTCTGCCAAGGGAATCGGTTAGCAGCTGTCTGGGCTGTCATCCTGCCATTAAACAGAGATTTAAATGCAGAAGAGAAGAGGGTTAGCTTTAGGCCATTAAGGTAAAAACATTTAAATAAGCAGATAAACAGTGTCAAGTTCACAGTTAGCAGTTCTCTAAGGCTATAACTACGAAGTTGTTGAACTAAAAACATGAAATAACAATCACTTTTTACTAGTACTCCTCCTCCAAGATTCTAAGCAAGGAGAATAAATCGTCCACTTAAGGTGGGAACACAATCCAGCTGGCTGTACAATCAATAATAAACTTATATCCTAAACTACACAACCTTCTGAATTAAGGCTTAAGGCAAAAATAGGTTTACATCTAACATTCTATTTGGCATCACAAATTTTGTTATGAAAGTCTGCTCTAGGTAGAATCTAATCCGGACGTGAGCTCGCCCTTGGGTCAGCCATTTGACTAGCATCCCCTGTGCAGGCCTTGTGTCCAGCACCTTGACCCCTTGCACTGTCCAGAGTAAGTTTCATTCCCCCCTGAGGAGAGACTTGTTTACTGTGGACTTGGGCTGCCACCAGCGTCCATTGTCTCTTAGGGATAGGCGGTTGAGATTGCTCTTGCCGTGTTTTCTGCATTTCCCCAGAGTAAAGCTGTAAGCGATGTAGCACCGATAAGCAGTCCTCCAGTGTACGCGTAGTGTAAGTCGTGCCCTTAAAATTGAAGGAAAGGGCAAATGGAAAGTTCCATCGGTACTGAATTTTGTGGTGAAGCAAAATTATAAGAGCCGGTTTCATTAGCCTCCGTTTGTTAAGGGTGTCAGGAGACAGGTCGGCATAGATCTGCAAAGGGGAGTTGTCCAGGCCCTTAACAGCGTGCAGCTTCCTTGTAGCCGAGAATAGAGTGTCTCTAGCTTGCTGCCTCAGAAATCTGACAATGACATCTTTCGGGGCATCCGGACTCCTCATGCCTCCTAAAGCTCTATGAGCTCGCTCAATTTCCCACATGCTTTCATCCTGATCAGGAAGAATTGCAGCCACAGTGTCTCTTAGGTATTGGGTTAGATCTTGTATGGCTCTTGGTATGCCGCGGATGCGTATGTTGTGGCGGCGAGAGCGGTTTTCCAGGTCCTCTATCTTATCTGCGAGTTCAGAAACCTGGTAAGTGTTTTGAGCTATCGATGTCCTGTACTTTTCCTGAGCCTCCGCCAATTGGTCTGTCATATATTCCAAAAGTTGGGTACGCTGTCCCAATTCCCTCAGATCCTGTCTCAGGGGATCAATCGCCTTAGCCAAGAGTCTTTCAATCGTAGCCACAGCCTTGGCTGATAGATCTAGTTGCTGGTGGGATCCCTTGGGCCGCTCTTCCTGATCCAAGTCTTCGGGGCGTTCAGAAAGAGAGTCTGCCAGGGGTGGGCGCTGAGTCGCTCTTGGCAGAAAATGATCTTGTATACCCTTGGCCGGGGTGGCCCGTTTGGGTTTCGGCATCTTGGCCGTGAGGTTAAATGTGTCGGCAAGATTCCCACTGTTAAATCAATAGGGAGGATGCAAAGAGCCAATGCGGTGAATGCTGGGCCCGACCAACTACTGCCTCCGCTAGGGAAGGTATGCCAGTTCCATAGATGTAGTTAAGATGTCTGCTAGAAGCATTGCTGAACTATGTCCCCATTTAGCTCTCAGCCCATGGTAGGGGCGTGCCCCTAAGTTAGGGCCAGCAGTTGTCAGGAACTCCTCAAGCGATCTCTATATAGCGATGAGAGTCAGAGTTGCCAAGAAGTTCCAGGGATACTGTAATAGCTTATAGGAACCAGCTTGATGATCGTAGCTTCTCAAGTGCTAATTGGAGTAAGGCAAAACAATGTTGAACCCCGCATGCAGCATGCGCCGGCTTGTATACAGGATACAGGATTCCAAGAGGCCACCAGGCGGCAGTGCAGTTATAGATATGCAAACAGTTCAACACAGTCCTTGTATCTGCTACATTGCCAGAATGCACTTATAAAATAATCTCACAAGCACTTATGAATTCAACAATCCTGTGTATTCACTTGGATATATGTAAATATAGTATTCAGCAATATACCAATTAACTCTTGCACAGTCCACTTGCACAGTCCACTCAAGGGGGCAGGGTAGTAGGATAGCAGGGTAGCAGGGTAGGGAGGGAGCACTTGCCTTGATGCCCCTGTGCTGGGTCTGTTATGGCTTCTCTCTCCCCTCCTGGGCAAGAAGGGGCACAGCAGTGTGATGTTTGCAGGGGTGTCTGTTGCTAGGAGGCTAGATTGCCCTCACCATACTGGTTAACGGGCTGCCACGGATATTGCCTGGGCCAGCGCCCCAAGATGGCGGCTCCGCCAAGTTTCTGCCGCTACTGTGCTTGCCACCCCCTCTGTCACCCCGCTCCTACCTTCCACAGGGTCTCCCCAGCCGAGCACTGGGCCTCCAGACCGCTCCAGGCACCTAGGGATCAAGATAATGTCCCGGTCCCCTCCGGACCGCGGGGGGCAGCTCCCGCCGCCTCGCCCTGTCACACTGACCTGCAGTGGACCCTTCTCACCCCAGGAAGTGGAGTGCAGCACTGGGCAGGTAAGAAATTATTTAGTACTAATTCCCCAAATACCTAATTCCCCAAATACTCATTACTAGGTGGGATTCATGTAATAATCTTCATAAATTCCACAGAAACTAATTTCAAGTACCCGTTCCGGGCAAGAATACTAAAGAACTGCAATAGCTACTTCTCAGAGTGTCGGAGATATCTATGTTATATATACAGTGCCTCAAAAAAGTATTCACGCCCTTGACTTTTTACCTATTTTGTTACATTACAGCCTTAAATTTAATGTTTTGTTAATCTGAATTCTATGTGATGGATCAGAACACAATAGTCTAAGTTGGTGAAGTAAAATGAGAAAAATATATACATAAAACTATTTTTTAGAAATAGAAAACAGAAAATTGTCATATGCGTATGTATTCACCCCCTTTGTTATGAAGCCCATAAAAAGCTTTGGTGCAACCAATTACCTTCAAAAGTCACATAACTAGTGAAATGATATCCACCTGTGTGCAATCTAAGTGTTACATGATCTGTCATATACACACCTTTTTTGAAAGGCCCCAGAGGCTGCAACACCTAAGCAAGAGGCACCACTAGCCATGAAGACCAAGGAACTATCCAAACAAGTAAGGGGCAATGTTGTTGAAAAGTACAAGTCAGTGTTAGGTTATGAAAAAATATCCAAATCTTTGATGATCCCCAGGAGCACCATCAAATCTATCATAACCAAATGGAAAGAACATGGCACAACACCAAAACTCACGGACCGGGCAAGGAAGGCATTAATCTTAGTTCCACAGCAGAGACTGGAGTATCTGTCCATAGGACGACAATAAGCCGTACGCTCCATAGAGTTGGGCTTTATGGCAGAGTGGCCAGAAGAAAGACATAACTTTCAGCAAAATAAAATGGCACATTTTGATTTTGCGAAAAGGCATGTGGGAGACTCCCAAAATGTATGGAGGAAGGTGCTCTGGTCTGATGAGACTAAAATTTAACTTTTTGGGGATCAAAGAAAACTTTATGTCTGGCGCAAACCCAACACATCACCCAAAAAACATAGTGGTGACAGCATCATGCTGTGGGGATGTTTTCAGCAGCGGGGACTGGGAAACTGGACAGAGTTGAGGGAAAGATGGATGGTGCTAAATACAGGGATATTCTTGAGCAAAACCTGTACCACTCTGTGCGTGATTTGAGGCTAGGACGGAGGTTCACCTTCCAGCAGGACAATGACGCCAAACACACTGCTAAAGCAGCACTTGAGTGGTTTAAGGGGAAACATGTAAATGTGTTGGAATGGCCAAGTCAAAGCCCAGACCTCAATCCAAATAAAATCTGTGGTCAGACCTAAAGATTGCTGTTCACAAGCACAAACCATTCGACTTGTAGGAGCGAGAGCAGTTTTGCAAGGAGGAATGGGCAAAAATCCCAGTGGTAAGATGTGGCAAGCTCATAAAGACTAATCGAAAGGGACTTGGAGCTGTGATTGCGCAAATGGTGGCTCTACAAAGTATTGACTTTAGGGGTGTGAATAGTTATGCACATTTACTTTTTCTGTTATTTTGTCCTATTTGTTGTTTGTTTCACAATAAAAAAAAACAAAACATCTTCAAAGTTGTGGGCATGTTCTGTAAATTAAATGATGCAAATTCTCTATGTTAATTCCAGGTTGTGGGGCAACAAAACATGAAAAATGCCAAGGGGGTGAATACTTTTGCAAGGCACTGTATATTGTTTTTAATCATTCTTATTTAAGGTAATGGAGGTCGTAACAAGAGTAGATATGACATACAAAGTCAGCATAAATAGTGAACAATTAACATATAGGAGAGCTTGAGTCTATTACTCCCTTTTTTTGTTTTTTCACTATTTATTTTACATCAGTATATGCCATAAATTGCCAGTTTATTGAAAAAAATGATAAAGGGGGGAAATGGGGGGTAGGACACAACATAGATAAGAGACTAAAGGGGGAGAAAAAGCGAAAGATACAGAGAAAGGGAAGGGGCGGAGGAGTGTTTGTAGTTGTATGTCGCTCTTGCTGCTGGTGTGAGGCCCATTTTTTATAGTTGACGTCTAATTGTGCTTACATCTGGCTCATAGAGTATACAGTACAGTGGATATAAAAAGTCTACACACCCCTGTTAAAATGTCAGGTTTCTGTGCTGTAAAAAAATGAGACAAAGATAAATCATTTCAGAACTTTTTCTGGGCCGTTCCAAAACTTTAATCTTCTTCTGGTGAAGCCATTCCTATGTTGATTTGGATGCATGCTTTGGGTCATTGTCATGCTGAAAGATGAAGTTCCTCTTCTAGCAGAAGCCTGAAGGTTTTGTGCCAATATTGACTGGTATTTGGAACTGTTCATAATTCCCTCTATCTTAACTAAGGCCCCAGTTCCAGCTGAAGAAAAACAGCCCCAAAGCATGATGCTGCCACCACTATGCTTCACTGTGGGTATGATGTTCTTTTGGTAATGTGCAGTGTTGTTTTTGCGCCAAACATATCTTTTGGAATTATGGCCAAAAAGTTCAACCTTGGTTTCATCAGACCATAACCCACATAACCTTTTCCCACATGCTATTGGGAGACTTCAGATGTGTTTTTGCAAAATGTAGCCTGGCTTGGATGTTTTTCTTCGTAAGAAAAGGCTTTCATCTTGCCACTCTACCCCATAGCCCAGACATATGAAAAATATGGAAGATTATTGTCATATGTACCACACAGCCAGTACTTGACAGATATTCCTGCAGCGCCTTTAATGTTGCTGTAGGCCTCTTGGTAGCCTCCCAGACCAGTTTTCTTCTCGTCTTTTCATCAATTTTGGAGGGAGCTCCAGTTCTTGGTAATGTCACTGTTGTGCCATATTTTCTCCACTTGATGATGACTGTCTTCACTGTGTTCCATGGTATATCGAATGCCTTGGAAATTCTTTTTTACCCTTCTCCTGACTGATACCTTTTAACAATGAGATCCCTCTGATGCTTTGGAAGCTCTCTGTGGACCATGGCTTTTGGTGTGGGATGCGACTAAGAACATTTCAGGAAAGATTAACTAGAGCACCTGAACTTTATTTAGGGTTAATCAGAGGCACTTTAAATGATGGCAGGTGTATGCTGACTCCTATTTAACACGATTTGGAATGTGATTGCTTAATTCTGAACAGAGCTACATCCCCAGTTATAAGAGGGTGTGCAGACTTATGCAACCACATTATTTTTATTTTTTATTTTTCTTTTGTACAGTTTATAGGTCCCATTAAAGGTGGAAAAAATTCTGAAATGATTTATCTTTGTCTAATTTTTTTACAGCACAGAAACCTGACATTTTAACAGAGGTGTGTAGACTTTTTATATCCACTATATATATATATATATATATATATATATATATACATGTGTGTGTGTTTATATATATACTTGTGGTCTGGTCCCTCTCCTAAAGATTGAGTTCATCAAATCATTGCTCTCCAGCGATGGAATGGCCTCGCGGACATTTGGGCTGAACCTTGGACAGCTTAGAAGAAGTAGACAACTTACCTTGGATAATGATAGGAAAAGGCCCAAAAAGTGACAAAATTAAGCAGGTTAGAGATTAGTAGAATTTTGTCAAGATAATTCTCTGGTCGTAGCGAACACCTTCTTACAACAGTCTCTGAGACGACTCTACACATGGACATCACTAGGTGGACAACCTAGAAATCAGATTGTCTATATGCTTTGCAGATAAAGATGGGGTAGCTCTATACAGTCAGCAAAAACAAGACCTGGAGCTGACTGCGGATCAGACCATTAGCTTCTTATTGCAAAGTTGAAAATTAAACTGAAGAAGAGAGAGAAAACCATCAGACCAAGTAGATACAAAATAAATAATATCCCTTGTGAATATACAGTGAAAGTAAAGAATAGATTTAAGGAATTAGACATGGAATATAGAATGCCTGAAGAACTTTGGACCGAAGTTTGCAACATAATCCAGGAAACTGCAACAAAGAATATCCATAAAAGAAAGAAAAGTAAGAAGTCAAACTGGCTGTCTGATGAGGCTTTGAATGTAGCCCAGGAAAGAAGGAAAGTGAAAGGTAGTGGAGATAAGAAAATATTTGTCCAACGGAATGCAGAATTCCAGAGGATAGCAAGAAAAGACAAGGAGACACTCTACAATGAGCGATGTAAAGAGATTGAAGAAGATAACCGAATGGGTAAATCAAGTGATCATTTCAAGAAAATTGGGAACCTAAAAGGCACCTTTCATGCAAAACTGGGAGTGATAAAAGACAAAAATGGTAGGGAGCTAAGAGAAGAAGATCAGGTAAAGAAGAGGTAGTAGGAATACAACGAACAGGAAGGATCTTAACAGCAGTGATGACCTCATTAATTTGTCCAATGAGTTGGAGCTAGACATCTTGGAGAGTGAAGTGAGATGGGCCCTAGCATGTCTTGCTGATAATAAGGCTGTAGAAGGTGATGGAATCTTAATAGAACTATTCACAGTTCTACAGGATGATGCTGTAAAAGTGTTACTTTCCTTATGCCAACGCATTTGGAAAACTCAACAATGGCCAATAGACTGGAAAAGGTCAGTCTACATCCCAATCCCAAAAAAAGGCAGTGCAAAAAATGCCCCAATTATCGAACAATTGCACTAATTTCATATGCCAGCAAGGTAATGCTTAAGATTCTACAAGCTTGACTCCAACAATATATGTACCAGGAACTACCAGATGTGCAAGCCGGGTTCTGCAGAGGAAGAGGCACTAGAGATCAGATTGCCAATATCCGCTGAATAATAGAGAATGCAAGAGAGTTCCAAAAAAACATTTACTTATGCTTCATAGACTATTCTAAAGCCTTTGACTGTGTGGATCACAACAAAATGTGGCATGTCCTTAAGGAGATGGGAGTACCAGATAATCTATATGTCGACCAAGAAGCCATGGTCAGAACCGAACAAGGGACAACAGAATGGTTCAAGATCGGAAAAGGAGTGCGACAAGGTTGTATATTGTCACCTTATTTATTCAACTTATATGCAGAATACATCATGCGTATGGCTGGAGTGGATTAATCCAAAGCCAGAATCAATATTGCTGGAAGGAATATCAACAACCTCAGACACGCCTGATACTACTCTGATGGCTGAAAGTGAGGAGGAACTAAATGACTTATTGATGAAGAACAGTTAGAAGAACAGTTGTTTCTAGCGGAATCCATTGCTTTGTAGTCCATTTCAAAGCAAGGATTCATTCTTTAAACTGGCTGACTAAGCAAAAAAGAAACTAATAATAGATGCTACCAAGCAGTGAATGTAACTTTGATATAGCTACAAACCTCTATGGCAAGGACAAATCACTGTGTGGCCAAGTGGCAAAAGGTGGTGTGGTAAGATGAGAACAAAATCAAACATTTTAACAAAATGCAAAAACACAATCCATGTTACCATACAAAAAAAAGCATTCCTGTAGTAGTGGATACAAACTGTTGTTTTTTTTTTTTTTCTGGCACTGGGGTACTTGTCAGAATAGAAGGGATGAAGAATGATCTAAAATAAAGACAGGTTCTTGAAGAAAATCTGCAGCCCTCAACTAGGAAGTTGAACCTTCCAACATGCCAAAGAAACGGTACAGTGGCTGAAGAGGAAGGTGAATGTCCTTGAGTGGCATAAAAACAGCCCTTCAAAAATCCCATCAAAAATCTTTGGAATGACTTAAAGAGGGCAGTCCATCAAGTGACACAGTTTGATTGATTCTGAGCAACTCTATAAGGAGGAATGGGCAAATATTTTTCCCTCTAGGTATGCAAAGTTTATAGGGATGTATCCAAACAGACCCAATGCTGTTATTCAAGCAAACGTTACTTGCATCAAGTGTTTATTAGGGGGGGGGGGGGGGGGGTGCTCTTATCTAACCCATTTTACTTTACTAATTTTACTTATTTGATTTTTCACTTGGATTTTGCAAGGTACCATTTGTAAATAAAACTGGAAAAAGTCTGATTTTAATTGACTATATATGTATACAGTATATATTACATTGTAAAAGCTATGAAGGATATTTTTCATAACTGCTACAGAAATTAATTTGCATCAGAATGGTTAAGATTTTAACAGTTTGTCTCCAACAGCGAATATGAATTTTCCTGCTTAAAAATACTATGGCCCATCTTAATGGATATGGTTTGACATACAACATAATTCTCCAGAAAATAAAGTGACATTATTAGAAACCAGACACAAACTATAAAATAAGACATTTTGAGGCAACATTTCCCATATGATTGCAATCAGATGGTAAACTGTATATTCCTTTTTTTTCAGCCAATATGTGTGCACAGTTATTGAGACTGGAAATATGGAACTTTCTAAGCCTTTATTAAATTTGCAAATATGAATTTGTTTTCCAGATGGACACAGTAACTTGTCGAAACAAATTCATTCAGGTACGTTAGAAGCCAAATTTCACAGCGTTTGCAGTTTTTGTAGAAATATCTGTGATTACTCATGTGCCAGAAATGATTTATTTCAACTGTTTTAGTTGCCTGTTCATCACAGCATGAGGCATGTGTGGGACTCAGAGGAATGTTATAAGGATCTTGCACGGACACTTTTGCCATCCTTCCACATAAAATGTGTAAATAGCAAGCAACAAGATCAAATAATATTAACATTTTCATATTTTGTGTTAAAAAGGCACAATTTTTATTAAAGGGACTATTTCGGCTTTTTTGTTTTATATAAATGTTTTGACTAGGTGAATTAATTCATTTTATCCTCCTTAGTGTAATTGTCATATTAAATTTAGACATAGTCCCCAAAGTAACGTTTTTTCATCCTTTAGAACCTTCCCCTCTATTCCTGTTCTCTGTCATGTAGGTTATCTGATGTAACCTAAAGCCAAGACCAGTGAGAGAGACTTCATGCTACCAATATCTCATGATGTTCAGACACACAGCATGTCACTTGCAGCAGAGTAGTATGATACACAAGTGTGTCACTGTTCTGTTGCATTGCTTTAAGTCAAAGATGTGTAACATTGTTTACTATACAAGTGAGAACTGGAAGACGAGGAAGTTCCATAAGGTTACTCTGGGAACCTCTTGAATGTAAGTGGAATATAAATTTTACATGACAGTTACATAAAATTATATTATTATTTGTCATTTACAGAAAACAAAACAAAACTAAATATAGGATCCATAGCAACCCCATGGAGATAGATTAGATTATCAACACCAAAACCTATTTTATAAAATGAACCCACCCCCCCTTGAGTTGGGTTATTATTCCATAGGGACCCCCATGGTAAAAAGATTAATATTAAGTGCCCCAGTGTTCATAGGGATTCCCTGTTGAGTTTGATAGAGACCCCATGAGGGACTCTAGGGGCTGCCATGGGGTAGATTATGTATTGGATCATGGGGGTCTATAGTGACCCCTCATGGCAGAAAGTGGCATGGACTTTGGTCCCATGAGAACCCCCATGAGGCACCTAATATTTATTTAGTGAGGGTGGGAGAACGTAATTGGTTAATAAGGGGTTAATTGGCCACTCATCCCACAGCACAAGGGGATGGGGGGTCCTTCCTGGGTTTGAGAGTGTCCCGGGGCTTACCCAGGCTCATAGGGTTTAGCATAGGGGGAAGGGACACTATAATTTTTATTTATGTTTAACCCCTTACCTGTGGTGATCTCAGCAAGTAAGAGTATAGCTGTACATTTAGCATGACTATTACATGTATTGTAATTACGCTCGGTAGTAGTCTACAGCCTTATTAAATTGCGATTCGGCCAAATGAAAAGGGCTCTATATAAGCACAGAGCATATTGTTTTTACAGAAGTTTTTAGTTAGGTAAGACCTTGCTTTTGGATAGAAGTTCACTAACTAAAAACTTCTGTAAAAAAAATATGCTCTGTGCTTATATAGAGCTTTTTGTCCGAATCGCAATTTAATAAGGCTCTTAGCTAGTACTGTGGAAGGTTGAATTTAAACATAGGGTTTAAGATCACTGAGAGTATTAGAGTAGATTTCTTACTTGAGCCATGTAATTGCACTTTAGGTAAATATCCTGTAGAGCATGGGATGTATCATAGCTACTACTTGTAGGGGTTTACTCATAAAGGTTTGACGCTGGAGCAATTTAACAGCTACATAGCTCCCTACATTAAATGTTTACTCTCAAAATAAACATGCCCCATTAAATTCCAGCCTCGTAGATACAAGGTTTGAACTTAAGCCCTACGTGCTTCAAATTTAGAAAAGTTTCAACTCTATTAAATTAGCCCTGCTGCGAGCAACGTGTGAGCTACGCAGCAGGGCCATCCATGTCAAACACGGAGAAACTGCATGAGGAGTGACAGCCTGCGAGATGATCTTGCAGGCTCCCCCACCTCATCACTTGCCGTGGGTGTCCTGAACGGGACATCCGTGGCAGTTCTACATACAGACTCTGCCATGGGGGGTACTCAAAGTACCCCCCCGGCACCTAAAATGAACCCTCCCCTCTAAGCTGGAGGTCCCCATCGGGACCCCCGAAGTGACCCCACATTAACCACTTGTTGCAGGGGTCCATAGGTACCCAAGCAGCCCCCCCACATTAACCAATTGCAGTGGGGTTCCTTTATTGGCATAGATCAGGCCCAGATGCATTAAAAAAATTAAAATTTCCCGCCGCGGCTCCTTAAAGGGCTCGCGGCACACCATTAACCAATCCCGGCAGCAGCACCTAACATTAACCCTCCTCTATGCTGGAGGTCCCCATCGAGACCCCCAAAGTGTCCCCATATTAATGCCTTGCTGCAGGGATCCATAGGGACCCCCGCAGCCCCCCCCCCCCACATTAACATCTTGCAGCGGAAGTCTCCTAACGGAATCGATTGTGACCCAGCTGCATTAAAAAAATTCAAATTTCTCACCTCGCAGATCCTGAAAGGACCCGCGCTAAAAAAATTAAACCCTGCCACGGCAGTACTATAAGTACCCCCTCCAGGCACAGAGTCCAATGAGCACTTAATTAACCCTATAACTCATGGGGTTCAATACAGACCCCCATACGCCCTTAATTAACCCTGTCACTCATGGGGGTCAATACAGACCCCCATAAGCCCTTTATTAACCCCGTCACTAATGGGGGTCAATACAGACCCCCATAAGCCCTTAATTAACTCTATAACTCATGGGGCTCTAAACAGAATTTACTTGATCTCTTGATTTTTTGTTCCTAAAACTCTTGGTTGTTTTAAAGTATCTATTGTTATGGGTAGCACCTGTGTGTGTACTTATCAGTGTTGAGTGTGAAAGTGTAGTGTGTTTTAAAAGGCTGCCTTGTGAGGGACAATAAATAAATCATTGAGGGACAGGGAATAAGTCAGATGCAGGGAGTAAGTGTCTGGTCCATTCACCACATGTTTGCATTCAAACTGGACCACTCTCATTATGGACCAGTGTCAACATCACACTCATCTCCTTAAATTCCATCCTGAGACTTCCCCTTCTTTGTTCCTGTGAGCCCCTTTACTTACTCTGCACGAAATTCATTTCTTCCTCTCTAACTGAAGGATTGCTCCAATTTTGATTCCACATAGTCATGTCTTCAACAATGAATGTGATGTGTCTATAGGTTGGTGAAATGTAATTAAGATGACAGAGGAGGGAGGTGTGGGGAAAAATTGGAATGGTGATTGACATGCAATTTGGTATGTGTGTGGAGTTAACACTTGTCGACTGGTTGTATGTGAGGCTGCAGCCTGGTGAGCCTGGTGTGTGTACAGGATTCAAAGAATGTAATCTACCAGAGAGAATGGAAAATGAAAGAGGTGGATTTGTGCAGGTGTGTCTATAGAGGAGGTTAAGACAGGGGTATATTTGGTGGGGTTGATGGAATCTTGTGTTGGGATTTGAAGGATGCAGACAGGATGTATATACAGTAGAAATAGAAAAAGGGGGGGAGCGCAAAAGATCTCCTAGTGCAGATAATCTAGTAAGTATTTATTGCATGCTTGTAGTTCAATAGAGAAAAAAAACTTTACCTGGGTCGACCTCAAAACATGTGAGGTATTTTACAAGCCTAGATGGAAGCGATATTCGATCTCATTTCGTACCATGAGCCCCGAAGCACTGTCAGTCCCAGGAATATTGCTTGTAGCTTTTCTCTCTAATCTAATGTGGTGGTTATTCCAGACGCAGTGCCCAACAGCGAAATGAAGCTGCAGGCAAACAAGAAACCCCAAAAACAAAAACAACAAAAAAAAACTCAAAATACCTCCTGCCTTAAAAGAACTAATTGATTCCCAAGATTGATATAACCTCGAAATGAAACATAAAAATACATTTTCTTTTAATGCCGATTTGCGAACTTGAGACTGTTATGCAATTAATTCTAATGTCTTTCATCATTGTCCCCGTTATTTACAGTGCAGTATTGATTTTTTATTTGGATAGCGATTTTAGCCATCGTAACTCTTGCGGAATTGAAAGATCAAAGGCTTTGGGAGCCTGTAAATTTCGAGTTTAACCATCGCAGTGTTTTCAAGCCCGTAACCCGTAAACCATTTGGAGCCCTCAAAAAGACACCAATTGAATTGCAAATTAACTTATGACTTCGCTTACGGGCTACAGTAACTTACGACTGCTTGATTGAAATGGGCTCATAGTCTCAACAGGTGATGCTTGAAAAGGGCAAACTGCAAGATCAATGTATAATTGAATTTATTAAAGTAGAGCTGTATATTGGCCATGTATTATAATGTAATACAAATCACACACATATATTTGTTATTTCATTATATTTGTCAGATTCAACATTATTTCTGTTATAACAGAAACAGCAAGGAAAAATATTTGTATACCTTGTCCTCTATTATAATAAAAATCATAATGCAAATGGAAAACTGGTAGACGGTGGAGCAACCATTTGGACCTGGTTTCCTTTTGTTTAAGTGCACTGACTTTATGGTGGAAAAGGTATTACACTTTACCAGTTTTTGTTTGTTTTATTTTGATTCTCTGTAATAGATTTTGACATAAAGCAGTGCTCCTAACTCCTTGGACGTTGATACAACAAACAACAAAATAAATCTTAACCAAATTTAAGAGATACACATCTTGGCATCATATTATATTCACATCAGATGTTTATTTTATTACATGAGAGCAATTGTATTGGATGTGCAAATGTTAATGTAATATAAAAACACAGCTGTATTGATTATAATAAATGAAAAAGTTAAGTAATATCCTATAGAACAGTGTTTTCATCTGCTTATCTGGTCACTTTATCTCGTGGTCTGCAAAGGAGGATGAAAATAAAGACTCTTTAGCCATTTTTTGTTTTATGCAATGTAAATGTTTTCATTAGGTTGATTAATTAATTGTAACCTCCTCAAAGTAATTGTGATAAAATATTTTCACTTCATTTACTTCTAAGGAGCCCCCAGAGTAACAGATTCTTACGTTATAGAACCTCCTTCTATCCTTATGTTTTATCTCATGCAGGATACCGTCTTTCCCAGCTGCGACCAAAGTTTGCACCAACAGGAAAAGGACCTCATACAACTAGTGTTGCATGCTGTTTGGGCACACAGCATGCCATTGTCTGCTGGCTAACACCATATGTGTATATGTATATATATATATATATATATATATACATATATATATATATATATATATATATATATATATACACATATATATATATATATATATATATATATATATATATATATATATATATATATATATATATATATATAAATATATATATATATACACACAATTAGCACTCTTTCAAGTTAGTGTGATATCTGGCTGGGATATAAGCATTAAACCAGTAATTCTCCATTGTAAGGCATTAGTTATGAAATAGTTAAATACATCTGACCCATGACTTAGCAATTTCAGTTAGAGACTAGTACACATAGCAAATATGTTTTTTTTCACTCATCCCCAAGGTCTATATGTTATGTACTGAGGACAAGTGTATCATATAAAGTAGATGTACGCACAGATATCATCAGAGTATGTGTTAGATTCTTATTGGATATTATATATAAACTAGGAAATTGCTCGTAAAAAATCACGGGAATAACATTTTAAGCGTGGTAAAGCTGTTTGCCACACAGTGTGAGCACCTTTGACACTCATCTGCGTCCTCCCTTGTGTCTCATTTCCCACCCCTATCCCTCCCTTTTGTCTGCTTTTTTCCCTCCTCTCCATCCCTTGTGTCTCCTTTTTCCCCCACCTCTCCCTCCCTTGTATTTCCCTTTTCCCCCACATCTCCGTCACTTGTGTTTCTTTTCCCCAGTACCTCTCCCTCCCTTGTGTCTCCCCTTTCCCCCACCTCTCTGTCCCTTGTGTCTCCTTTTTCCCCACCTCTCCCTTCCTTGTGTCTCCTTGCTGTAGGAAGAATTAGTCATAGAGGCCAATTAAATTGCAAGCCTGCATCACGCGGGATCGTGGCTGTATATCTGCAGGTGTGCTGCGGGCTCCCGTTCGTCTCCGATTACTGTGCTATTCAATTGAAGGAGCCCGCAAGCTACGGACTGAAAGCTGACTTCGTAAACCATGCACTGGTTCAAAGCAGTTTGGGGCGGGAATATGATCAATTAAGCAAGACTGTAACCATTCATTTCGAAACAGCCAATAGAAAATGAGACCACCATCATTACGTCAGTAAAACATGGAAGTTACATGTCAAACAATTAAGTCCGGGGGGCCGATATGCGATGGGACTCGCAAACCCTCAAAATTTTAAATAATAAAAGTGAATGCCAATACTGTTCTAGTCCATATGGATGGCCTGATATGTATTAACCCAATGATTCCCAAGATCAATATAATTCCGAAATTAAACCTAAAAATAAATTTTCTTTAGAAAAGATTCTTATTGGATATTATTGGATATTATATATAAACTAGGAAATTGCACATCAAAAATGTCTCATTTCCCACCTGCTCTCCCTCCCTTTTGTCTTCTTTTTCCCCTCCTTTCCCTCTTTTGTGTCTCCTTTTTTCCCCACCTCTTCCTCCCTTGTGTCTCCTTTTTCCCCCACATCTCCCTCCCTTGTGTCTTCTTTTCCCCCTTCTCTCCCTCCCTCGTGTCTCCTTTCCCCCCCTCCTTTCCCTCCCTTGTGTCTCGTTTCTCCCCCTCCTCTCCCTCCCTTGTGTCTCCTTTTTTCCACCACCTCTCCCTCACTTGTGTCCCCTTTCCCCCCACCACTCCCTCCCTTGTGTCTACTGTTTCCTAACCTCTCCCTTCCTTGTGTCTTCTTTTTCCCCACCTCTCGCTCCCTCGTGTCTCCTTTTTCCCCCACCTCTCCCTCCCTTGTGTCTTCTCATTCCCCTCCTCTCCCTCCCTCGTGTATCATTTCCCCCCCACCTCTTCCTACCTTGTGTCTTATTTTCCCCCTCCACTCCCTCCCTCGTGTCTCCTTGTTCCCCCTCCTCTCCCTCCCATGATTTATAATGCATGTTGCATTAGCTCACGTTTTAAAACAAAAGCATACTGATAAAAGTAAAGTAAAGATTCAACAATTATTATACAGTTGTAGACAAAATGCTGTTGGAAGAATCAGTCATAGAGGCAGATTCAATTGCAGGCCTGCATCTCGCGGGATCGTGGCCGTATCTGCGGGCGTGCTGCGGGCTCCCGTTCGTCTCCGATTACTGTGCTTTTCAATTGAAGGAGCCGCAAGTTACGGGCTGAAAGCTGACTTTGTAAACCATGCACTGGTCCGTAGCACTTTAGGGCGGGAATATGATCAATAAAGCAAGACCGTAACCTTCCATTTTGAAACAGCCAATAGAAAATGAGACCACCATCATTACGTCAGTAAAACATGGAAGTTACATGTCAAACAATTAGGTCCGGGGGTCCGATATGCAATGGGACTCGCAAAGCTTCAAAATAAAAATAATAAAAATGAATGCCAATACTGTTCTAGTCCATATGGGTGGCCTGACATGTATTAACTCATTGATTCCCAAGATCGATATAACCCCGAAAAATATCATAAAAATAATTTTTCTTTAGAAAAGAAAAATTAGTATTCGATATTATTGGATATTATATATAAACTAGGAAATTGGCCGTCAAATTGACAGGAATAACATTTTAAGCATGGCAATGCTGTTTGCCACACAGTGTGAGCACCTTCGGCACACATCTGTGTCCTCCCATGTGTCTCATTCCCCCTCTCCCTCCATTGTGTCTCATTTCCCACCACCTCTCCCTCCCTTTTGCCTCTTTTTCCCCTCCTCTCCCTCCCTTGTTACTCCTTTTCCCCCCACCTCTCCCTCCCTTGTGTTTTCTTTTCCCCACCTCTCCTCCCTTGTGTCTCCTTTTTTCCCCACCTCTCCCTCCCTTATGTCTCCATTTTCCCCCACCTCTCCCTCCCTTGTGTCTCCTTTTCCCCCCACCTCTCCCTCCCTTGTGTCTTCTTTTCTCTCTCCTCTCCCCCCTCGTGTCTCCTTCCCCCCCACCTCTCCCTCCCTTGTGTCTCCTTTTACCACCACCTCTCCCTCCTTTGTGTCTCCTTTTCCCCACCTCTCTCTCCCTTGTGTCTCCTTTTCCCCCACCTCTCCCTCCCTTGTGTCTTCTTTTCCCCCTCCTCTCCTCTCCCTTGTGTCTCCTTTTTCCCCCTCATCTCCCTCGTTTCTCCTTTCTGCCCACCTCTCGCTCGTGTCTCATCCTCCTCCTCCCTTTCCCCCCTTGTCCTTCATCCTTCCCCCCTTATCCTCCATCCTTCCCCCCTCTCCAAAAACCTCCCCTTTCCCCTCTCTCCGCTCTTCTTACCTTCATCACTGAGCTCCTGCTGTGCTATAGCGCTCCCTCTGCCTGTGTCCGGGAACCAGAATATGCTAATGAGCTAAAGCGCATGTTCCAGACACAGACGCGGCAGCACAGCAGGAGCTCAGCAATGAAGGTAAGAAGGGAAAGGAGAGGTTTTTTTTATAGGTGAGAAGGATGGAGGATATGGGGTAAAGGATGGAAGATAAGGGGGTTAGGAGGGAGGAGGAAGAATGTGGCCCAAGGGGATTAACGGGCCATAACGGGAGCAGAGGGGAAGATGAGAGTCCTGAGGGGGAAGATGCAGCCTAAGTCCTGTGGGCTTGTGGTCGACGGCTCGCCTTGCTTTGCGAGGCTTCGCAGATGAGCGCCTTCGGCAAGTCGTGTGCCGTACATGGCTCGCTGCGCTTCGCCCGGCTTGCAAGGTCGCAACTGCGTGACAATATCGCAAATGTTACAGACAGTGTTCTTGGTCCACAACTATTATAGTGATAAACTTTCATTGGTTGTCAGCAGCTCATACCATGTTGCTAGATGGTTAAAAAAATATTATTTCATTGTCTTATGTAAACAAATATAAAAGCTGTATCTGGATATATTTCAGTCAGTAGTCAGTTTTCCAGCTGGTCAGCAGCAGCCATGTTGGGTTTTGCTGCTGATCTTTTTCTAAATAAAACTCTAATCATGAGAATGTGAAGCCCCTCTGTGTGGGTATGGTCTTAGGGTAAAGCTGTGCAAGATATCTAGCATGGAAGAGGACAGTATGGCATGGGGAGGTTCCAGACGATATGAATCTGTTACTCTGGGGGCCTTTTAGTAGTAAAATATTATATCACAATTACATTTGAACAAGATAAAATTAATTAAGTAACAATACAAACATTATATAAAACCCAAAAATTGCCTAAAGAGTAAGGAGGATAACTAGTAAGCTGGGACTGGGCTGGAGTATCAGATTTGCAATATACACTTACATTAATCTAGTATGAAAAACTTGAACTGATAATGCACAACTTTTCTAGATGTGTAAATTTAAAACCATGCTTTGTTTTATTAAGTAATGTGTTCAACTGCATACAGTCCAGGACAGACTGTGGCAAATAAACAAAGTTAACGTTCTCTGCTATAAAAGTGCTAAAATATATTAAATGGGTTGCAATGAGTTGGTCTTGCAGCCCTATTAAATTTTAAACTCGTAGTGACATCGGCACACCTGCAAAGGCTGCAGGCTTAAAATTTGGCTGTGTTACAGAGCTATTAAATTAAACCATGCCGCAAGTTAGGGGCCGTAGAAGCAAACCCGTAAACCATTCTTGCACATGTTGGATGTGCGTCCGGGAACATGATCAAGTGGTCAAACCCGTAGTTATGGGTTTAGACGAAGCCAATGGCAAATGAGATCATCATCATTACATCACCAAAAAATGGAGGTTAGATTTCAAAGCCTTACGGGTTTTGATTACAAGTTTCGATCGGACCCGCATTCCAGAAATAATGCAATATTAATAAATCAGTAAATATGATATTCTAATACATGCGAGTTCCATTATATGTATTAACACATTGATTGCCGGGATCGATATAACACAGAAATTAAACAGAAATAAAAGTATTTTATATTGCAGATTTGCGAGCTTGAGAATGTTGTGCTATTAATTTTAATACCTAACATCACATTCCCTTTAATTGAAAATACAGTAATGTGTGTATATTTGCATTTACAGTGCTACAGATAGGACTTTAACCCCCTTGCGGGTCCTCTCTAGTACCTGTTGGCTTTTTGGCTCCATTTGCGGGTTACGGGTGGGATTCGTAACAATTTAATAGCGATTTTCGAACGTAACAGTTACAGGCTTAACAGATCAAAGGATATGCGGCTGCGGAGTTAAAATTTCGACGTCTTGCGGGTTACCTTACGGGCTACGGTTTTGCATGTTGAGGGAATTTAATAGAGCTGTTGGTGTCTTAGGTTCCCAGCTACCTGACAAGAAGGATAAGCTCATCGTTAGCAGTTATCACACATTATATTTGTCACACTGTGAGTTGTCGTCAAGCTTTGCGAGCTTGCAAAGTGACCTTACAGAACTGCGTCCCTCGCAATGCGTGGGACGCAGTTCGGACCGCAAATGTGGTCCTGGCAAAGCATTTGCGGAGTTGGAGGATCCCACGTCAGCTGCAATGAGCCGAAGGCTCATTGCAGCCCGCAAATGCGGACTCTCGCGAAGCAAGGGGCCCTATTTGCGGAGGTAGACATAAAGTGCAATGAGCCGAAGGTCGAAGGCTGCAAATGCGGACCTCGCGAAGCGAGTGAACGCATTTGCAGAGGTACAGGCTCCACGGCACCTCAACCTCGGTAAAAACAACAGAAAAAAATGGAACGAGCCGCGGGACTTAGAAAAATAAAAAAATACGAGGTTGCAAAAATACAAAATTAACGCGTACAACGAAAAACACCAAAACCACAGAAAAATAACAAAGCATCATACACAGCATAGGGGACAGCCTGCATGTCTGGGAGTGAGGTTGCACACAAATTTAAGTCGAATCAAAGCAGTTTTTGTCACTTGAAAATCGGCTAAAGAAGAAAAAAAATTATGGCAGAAAAAAAAAAAAAAAATGAAGCTATATGACCCGGTGCGCTCAAAACACCGCCAGGGACGTAACTTTTACCCAGACACGTTCGAGGTAGAAAATACACTCGTAGGAAGGACAGAAAATGCTTGCGAGGCACGTAAGACATAGAATACTGCCGCCATTTTACAGCACTAACTTGCAAATCAAAACATTAAGATTCTGAAATGGCGGCTTTCCAGCCTAAAACAACGGTTTGGTCTCACGCACATAACCTATATATATACTACACACTTGCCACAATAATTACACTTTCTCCTCAGTTGATGACAATCTGACTTGACATTTTCTTCTGTCAGAAAATCCAAAGAGATTGTTAGCTCTTCAGGATATTGATTGCTGGCTATTAATTATAAATAGGTAAAGTATATTAATTAATTTATTAATTTATTATTAATATAAATTAAAAAAATATATAAAAAATATTTTCCACTGAACTAAAAAAAAAAAAAAGTATAGTTTACACTGTATTTATATATCTTTAGTATGCTTAGCTCTTTCTAATATATTTATTTATTTATTACGTAATTATTAATGTACATTAATAATTCATAAATACTTAATAAAAAAAAATTATACTGCAGGAAGAAAAATGTATTTTTTACACTGCACTTATATATATATATACTATGCTTACCTCTTTATCATATATTTATTCATTAATTAATTTATTAATAATGTCAAATTAATTTATTAATTGCTAATTAGAAAAAAAATGTTGCCCACTGCACTAAAAACATAAGTCTTTTACACTGCAGTAATATGTCTGTATTATGCTTAAGTCTTCCTAATAAACTTATTCATTAACATCAATTAATTAATTAATTAATTAATAATTACAATATTTTACACTACACTTACATATCTGTATTAATGCTCATTGCAAGACAGCAATAGGACCCTGAAACAAAATAAATGGATATTTTACACTGCAGTAACAAATTAGGAAATATTATAGTGCACTTACTTCAATCAGTTTATTATACTCTAATACCTCTTAGCACTGATTTTACTTAAATTACTTTATTATAATTATAAATTACTTTACAGTGCAATTACTTACTTCAGTTTATTATCCTCTGGACCTACAAAAAATGGATATTTTACTTTACAGTAAAAAAATTATATATTTTACAATGCACTTATATATTTGTATTAATGCTCATTGCCTGACAGGGATAGGACCCTCAATACAGTTACAGATTTAAATCAGTTTATTATGCTCTGACACCTGATACATTTCATATTGATGCTCAGGCCTTTACGTTTTGCATGTATGCAAATTAAACATGATACTTTCATTGATTAATTATTAATTGAATACAAACATTAACAATGCTTTTCATGTCATTTTACAGTTTGCTCATCTCTGTGAACACTGGACCTAAATGAACACAGACCCTAAGCTCTGCAGCATTTCATCTGCAATTACATCCCTATTACAGATATATTATTTTTTATCAAAACATAATTAAGTATTTTGCTTTTGCATTGATAAAAGTTATTGATTAATTAATTAATGTATGTACAATAAAGATACATTATTTATCTTACAGATTTGAAGACAGAAAAGAATACAACTTCAACACCATCAGAAAGTGGAAAGTATGTTGTTCCTTTAATACTTCAGGTAACTAAGAAAAAATGTTAAGAATGTGCTGATTCATGTTGTTTGCTATACAAGAAAAAATTACAATTGAAATTAAAACTCCTGTATTTACAATTCCAGATTGAAATGGTGGACAAAGCATAAACAAAGAAAGGATGGAAAAGAAGAGCGGCAAGGCAACTGAAGCAAAGATGGAGAGATGCACAGTCGCCCGAGACTTTCCAAAGACTAAGGCAAGAAGACTGACATAGACTTGCCAATAAAAGAAAAATTAGTGCAAAAGGACAAACTGAGTGTTCTGGGCCTTTAAAGAAAATAAAACGTAAACAAAAACATGTCTGTGAAGCATTTCTTAATGAACCAATATTGCCTCATGACACCAATGTTGAAACACATGACACCAATGTTGATACACATGACACCAATGTTGATATACACACTGGTGCTGATAGCTATGTTCAGGAAGCTCAGGATATTCCTTTATTTACATCAATAACAGTAGACACTCATTATTGTGGATTAATGAATGTGGTTTATCAGTTTTGTGAGGCCTATCATTTTCTGAAGCAAAGACCAACTGATAGGGAATTTATTAGTTGCTGTCAGAAAGGAAAGGTAAGATTTCCACAAAAATACACATTTCCTGAATATTTAGAAAGTATAATGAGCGATCCCACATTTCCAAATTATACTAATTTCCAATAAAAACATCAGGTCTTATAACAGTGCAATTTAATTTGCTTCAATGGGTGCTACATTAGCAGAAAATGTCCCAGAACATGGTCCTTACTGTTTTAGAGTTCAAGGACAAATTTACCAAGGCACTTCACATTTATACCCACAAGAAAGAGAGCAAAGGAAATTTGCACAGCTATATGTCCTAGATACAATGGAAGCTGTTGAACAACGGATGACTCTTCCTGAAAATAAACAGTGTTTGCGCATAATCTTTGAACAGCTGGATAAAATTATGGCCAACAACCCATATAGTCAAGCATACAAAAAAAAATAGCAGTTAGAAAAAGAACAAAAGGAACATGCTCAAAGACATCAATTGACAATGTCAAGAGTAAATATGGTTTTGTAAAGAGATTGTAATACTGTATAATTTACCAACAGTAAATGAGGTTGCCATGGGCTTTAAAAATGAGGATGGTGAACCCCCTTTTCAGCAGGATATTAGAATATATCCACGCAATGAAGACCAACCTTTTATAAACATAAATATATTACGTTGTAATTTGGATCCAATGACATATCCAATTTTCTTTCCAAATGGTGAGCCAGGATAGGAACCACAATTACAATTGCAAAGTTATCCCAATTCTAAACTTTATGTTAGAAACAATATTTCTATGCTGGAATATAAAGTGGCACAAACTGCTATTCACGATCATTTAATCCTATTTTATGTGGGGAAAAACTTACACAACAATGGATTATTGATTCATATCTACAAGTCGAATCAAATAATCTAAATGTTATCAAATATCAACAAAACAAACTTCGCATAGAACAATATTGTGGATTGATGGATTATGTTGCTGAATTGGCTACCAACAGAGACCTTCCAGCTGGAAGAGCAATAATTTTGCCATCCACTTTCCAAGGATCTCCTCGCAATATGCAAGAAAGATACAATGATGCCATGACTATTGTGACAACATTTGGAAAACCTGATTTATTCATTACATTCACATGTAATCCACAATGGCCAGAGATCAAGAAACATTTCAAACTTGGCCAAAATACTTCTGACCGACCAGATTTAGTGGCGAGAGTATTCAAAATAAAACTCAATTCATTAATGCATGATATAACTAAAGCAGAGTTATTTGGAAAATGTGTGGCTTTTGTTTATACCATTGAATTTCACAAAAGAGGCCTGCCACATGCTCACATACTTTTAATCCTGCAAGAAAAAGATAAATTGAATACTGCAGAGAGAGTGGATTCAGAATTACTGCTGAACTGCCACATCCAGAAAAATATTCAAAACTTTATGACATTGTAACACACAGAAAGATTCATGGTCCATGTGGAGATTTCAATTCAAATTCACCATGTATGTAAAATAAAAAATGCATATAAGAATTCCCAAAACAATTTCAAATGCGGACTTATGCAAATTGTGATGGATACTCTTTGTATAAAAGAAGGATAAACTGCTATTATTCATTGCCAGAAGGTTGATAACAGATATGTAGTTCCATACAATCCACATTTGCTGATGAAGTACAATGCACACATAAATGTTGAAGCTTGCACTTCTATCAAATCCATAAAATATGTGTATAAATATATATACAAAGGATATGATGCAGCAACTGTTGTTGTGCAAGGTGCACAAAATGAACAAGACAATCCAATTTTACATGACAAACTTTCTAATTATTTAGGTGCTATATCAGTGCTCCAGAAGCAATGTGGCGGTCACATGCTGTGTATCGGTTAGCTGTACATTTGCTACAAGGTCAATTTGTTTGATTTACTGCAGGGAATTAAAAGAAATGCTCTAGCACAAAATTAACATAGAGCAACAACACTTACGGCTTGGTTTCAATTAAATTGTCAGGACACTGAGGCCAGACAATTTTTATACATTGAGATTCCATATCACTATGTATTCATAAATGGCCAATGGCGTCAACGAAAAAAACATACTCATAAAATTATCCCAAGAATTTATACCGTCAGTCCAAGAGACATTGAATGTTTCAGTTTAAAATTACTTATTTTACATGTTCTCGGTGCACAAAGTTATGAACATTTACGCACAGGGAATGACATAGCTTATGATACTTTTCAATTAGCTGCAAGACATCAAAACTTCATAGCAGATGATACCGACCAGGATAGGTGTTTGGAAGAAGCAGCACTATGTCAAATGCCAAAGCAAATGAGAGAACAATTTTTCATTCATTTGTATCTTTTGCAATGTACCTGATGCATTAGCTTTGTGGGAAACATTTAAATTAAATATGTGTGAAGACTATTTGAAACGTTACAATGTGCCCATTGCAATATTAAGAGCATTAATGGAAATTCAAGTAATATTTCTTGCTCATGGATTAAATTGTGCAAGTTTTAATTTGCCTGATTCAGGACTTATAGATGAAATTAACTTTGATGACTATGACACTGAGCTTCAACAACAAAAAACACAAGAAAAACTTGCAACTTTAAATACATTACAAGTACAAGCATTTAACGCCGTCACAAATGCAACAGATGATGAAATGGTCAAAGACTTTTATTTCTATCTAGATGGCCCTGGTGGATCAGGGAAAATGTATCTGTATAATTGTTTGATGAGTTACATCCGAGCACAGGGACAAATAGCAATTTCAATTTGCAACAACTGGAATTACCACACTTTTGTTAGAAGGTGGAAGAACTGTGCATAGTGGATTTAAACTGCCGGTGCCCATTTTAGAAACATCAGTGTCGGATATACAAATGAATTCATTACAAGCCAAAAAATTAAATAGAACAAAATTGATTATAATAGATGAGGCTACAATTATGTCATGCCCTGCAATGTATTGATTGATTATGAAAAGAAGTTATGGCTAATGATTTGCCATTTGGTGGAAAGGTCATGTTGTTAGGAGGAGATTTTTGGCAAACATTACCTGTTGTGCCACATGGAAATAGGACTGGCACCGTCAAAACATGTAAAAAGACAAGTAAACGGTGGAAAATATTTACTCACCTAAAATTAGAAAAAAATATGAGATCAAAATGAATTCAATAATTGGCTTATTCATATTGGAGAAGGAAAACATCCACAAATATATAATCTACCTGATGACACCGTAGAAATTTCACCACAAATGATTTGCAAAGAATCATTAATATCGGCAATCTTTCTGAATACAATCAATAATGATGATTACTCAGACATTGCAAACAAAGTGATATTAACATAAAAAAATATAGATGCCTTAAATTTGAATAACGAAATTGTAAAATTCATCAATGCACCAAAATAATTGTATTATTATGAATCACAAAAAAAGGACTTTGTAATGGGACCAGATTAATTGTGCGTGATTTAAAAGATGATTTTATATATGCAGAAATGATGACTGGTACCCATAAAGGTGAACAAGTTTTTATATCACAAATTGATTTGGCTCCAGGTGAAAGTGGTTTTTCTTTTGTCCTTCAAAGGAGACAATTTCCCATTAACATGGCATTTGCCATGACCATTAATAAATTACAAGGACAAACGTTTAAGTCTGTGGGTATTTCTTTACAGGAACCTGTATTTGCCCATGGACAACTCTATGTTGCTTTTTCCAAATACAACAATGCAGATGAAATTAAAGTTCATGTTGAAGAAAACCAAAGTCAGAGTGATTTATTAGAGGATGAACACATTTTTACCCAAAACATTGTGTACTATGAAGTTCTGTAAACATACAGAACAGTGGTTTTATTTTTTAGAGGACCACTATTTCGCTAAGAAACTCTATAAAATGGCAAAAACATAGAGAAGAGAGAAGGCTTTACTTCCAGGACGAACTAGAATGTCACTGGGCCTCTTTTTAGAGGACCACTATTTCACTTAGGAAACTCTATCTGCCCTTTTTCAGAACTGCAAGAATAACAAAAAAAGTTTAAAAAATAAATAAAACAAGAATAAAAAGTGGTTATATCTCATAGACAAACTTACAAGTATGATGGGCTCTTTTCAAGAGAACCACTTAGACATACAAAAAAATAGAAAAATTGGAATGTCTTGGAAGTGTCCTTTTTGCATGATTGGCCCCACAAAACAGTTATGTTGCATTTTTGTAAAAATTCTAGGTTACATGTTACTACATTATGTTACTGTTTGGAATGTTAAAATTGTATTTTAAAAGGTGGGTAAGTTGTTTCATTCTATATAATTAAGAGTTCATGTTAGTACGATGATAACCATTTGTTGTTAAAGGTACATGTTTAATTACATAGAGAGTATTGATCCAGGAAGTAATCCGATCACCAGTTAATGGGTTCAGGAAGGAATTCATTTTTTGGATCACTTTGAAACAATTGACCAAGTTTCACTGGGATTTTTTGTGTTTGCCTTCCTCTGGATTTAATATTCAAGATCACTGTATTTTTGGACAATTGTAGTTCAAATGTTATTAGATTACGTTAATGTTTGCATTGTAAACATTGTATTTTACAAGTTTTGAAAAGTTATTTTATTGGATCTTATTAGGGTTTATGTCAGTAGGAGCATAATCATTTGTTCAAAATGTAAATGTATAATGAAATAGAGAGGATTCATCCAGGGAGTAAACCGATTGCCAGTTAATGGGGTCAGGAAGGAATTTTTTTTTCCCCCTTTGATATAATTGGGGTTTTTTACTTTTTGCCTTCCTCTGGATTCAATACCTATGTGCTTTACTAGTAGTTCAACTATAAGTTGCATGTTAAGAAGCCTTCTGTAATGGTTTAAAATACTCATTCATACAAACTTGACCTATTGTTATGTTACTCATGCATACCTCAGAATTAAACATATTAGTATTGTTAAACATAATTGGTTGACCACTGTTTCAGATATAACTTCCATGTTACAAAGCTTTATGTAATGGATTAAAATACTTATTCATACAAAATTCATCCATTCTTATATTATTCCTGCATACTTGACAATTAAAAAGGTTAATATTGTTAAAAAATATGGTTTCCCAGTTCTTCAAATACAAGTTCAATGTTAAAAAAATAAAAACATTTATTATAATTAATGTACTTCTTTGTAGATAACAAAAAGGTTAAAAGTGTCAGAGACTCACATTGTGTGGCAAACAGCATTCCCATCCTTACAATTTTATTGCTGTAGAATATAACAACTGACGTGACCAGTAATCCATATAATGATATATAAAAAGTAATACAATAATAGTTCTTATTTTTTAATTTTCTAAACAGATTATCGCTATTGTCAATTCTATTTCTTCAAAAGAGCATTCTGAAAATATGGGTCTTCAGTGGGTCAGCAACAGCCCAGTGTAAGAACCAGGTAAAAGGGCTGTGAGCATCTTGTTCACCACTTAGTTCAAGAAATGTGTGTTTAATGTATGTTTCTAAAGTAAACAATAAAAAGGCTTTTAAATAAACGTTAACTTGCATGAAGTACTGGGTCTATCTTTGTCTCCCTTTTATCACATGACTCACATTGTCTAAAAGCTATTAAAGTTATCTGGTTGTTTAATTATTTATGAGTTGTTACTTCTTTCAAGAGGGTTATGACACACCTCCTCTGATCATCCCTATTAAAGACCAATCAGTGTCAAACCTTGCACAATACAACGTGTCCAGTAGAGAACCTGATCTATATCTACAACCTGATCTATAGACTTACTTACTGACCTATCAGGACATTATTCACAATGCTGGTCTATTTCTCACTTAAATCTGCACAATGAATTTTGTCTTTCTTGTTTTTCCAAAAATTTCATACTTGTATCATTATCGCTTTTTGACTTGATAAAGAGAGGCATTATCTCTCGAAAGCTCGTCGCTTTATTATGAATACGTATGTCCAATAAAAAAGCTATTACTATTCACTGCAATACTCTGATTATTCAACTGGATTATTGGACATTCACAGCTACCTCACTCTTCATATATATATATATATATAATAGCGACTTGCCCGTCAAAAATGACGGGGCAATACAATTGTAAGGCACTTAATGCTGTTTGCCACAGACATACATTTTTTTGGTGGTCTGAGATCCTTCGGCGCCCATTGCGAGCCTCTTGGTTGTTGTATTTTTTTTTTTATCTTTGTCGCTTTTGCTGTTATTGTAAGGTCGTTGCTGATCTGCTTTTTGCGCTTATTGCAAGGCTGTCCCCTGTTGTAGTTTGTGTGCTATGAGCAGCGTTGGTGCTCCTTGTGAGGCGCGCAGTGAATGGCTTTTGTGTTTATTGCAATAGTTTTTTTTGTGTGTATATGTATTTTTCTGCTAATAAAGTAAGTAATAAATTAATAAATTAATATACTTTACCTATTTGTAAGTACTATATGCAGGAAGCATTGTGCTGAAGAGCTGACAATCTGTTTTGATGTTCCTGCAGCATACAATGTAGGTTTGCACTGTTGTGGAGCTGAGGTGTAAGTGTCAGCAATGTGTAAAGTGTGTAGTGTAAATAGGCTGCGTGCGCGAGGGGAAGCCGTTAGTGTAGCTGTGTACTTCAGCATTCTGTAAGTTAGTGTTGTAAAATTGTGGCGAATGTGGACGTGGTAGGCGGGTTTGTATGATGAAGCGGCCTTGCTAATGGTGTATGTTGTAGGTTGTACGGGTTTTTGTAAAAGCCGTATATGCTTTGTGGTATTTAGCGGCTTTAGGGGTTGTGTAGCCTCGTTTTCTTCGTTTTTTCGGTGGCCATTTTTTCTCTCGCTTAGGGGATTTCCGAGTGTCTAAAGTTTGTAAATTTGGCTGAATTCGAGGTTTAAGCAGTTTTGCAGAGGTCCTGGGTGTCCCCCCTTGGTGTGTGTAAGGTTTTTATTGTATTTTTGTGTGTATTTTTGTGTTTCCCGCTGTGCGCGGGTTGTCTGTTAAGGTCGTATTTTTGCGAGTCCGTAATGGATTTTTTCTAAGTCCTGCGGGTCGTAATTGTTTTTGTGTAAGTCTGCAATTTTTTTTCCCGAAGTCCCGCGGCTCGTATTTATTTGTGTAAGTCCGTAGTTAGTGATTGCCTGTTTGTTGTTTTTTTTTAAACTCCTGCTTGTGTGGTCGTTTGTAAGGGGTTGTGAGGCACAGTAGAGCCTCCACCTCCGCAAATTCGCGTTAGCGACGACCCGCATTGCTGACAACTATATCTCCACCAGCGCAGTATCTCACAAAAGTGAGTACACCCCTCATATTTTTGTAAATATTTTAATATACCTTTTCATGTGACAACACTGAAGAAATGACACTCTGCTACAATGTAAAGTAGTAAGTGTATAGTCTGTGTAAAGTGTAAATTTTCTGTCCCCTCAAAATAACTCAACACACAGCCATTAATGTCTAAACCGTTGGCAACAAAAGTGAGTACTCCACCAGCATCAATTCCCCAAATTCAAAAAACTCCCACTAAACAGGCATAACCGGCACTATCAGGCACTATCCGGCAGTTTGAGACGGCAAAAAAAAAAGGCAAACTTTTTGCTTATTGTTTTTTTGGGCCCTAGGCGGCTCGGTTTCGGTGCTAATGCCTTTTAAAAGGCATTTTGAGGATTTGCGGGGGGGGGGGGGGGGGGGGTAATGGTCGATTAGACCCTTTAAATAGGGGACTCCCAATAAACCGGCAACTACAGTTATCCGGCAATAGGGAGTCCCCGTGGGTGCCAGATAACAGGGGTTTTACTGTACTTCTATCTACTGTATAATTGACAATATTTTTGATGCTGCTTTTACTATTAACACTGGATTATAGCAAGGCTTTGTAACTTAAAGCTTATAACTATCACCAACCAGCAAAAATAATAAATCTAACAAATGAGCTATCACATATATAGTTGTGAGCAGGCGGGTTGTTGCTAACGCTGCGGGCTAAGCAAGGGCCGCAGTTGCTGGCATGGGGCTCCTTGCCAGCAACTGCGGACCTCGCAAAATTTACAGACTTACGACAAACAAATACGAGACGCGCTACGACCCATTATGGCCTCGCAAAAATATGAACTTACCGCCCGAAACCTGCGCACATGAAAGCATGAAAAACACAATAAATACACACAACAAATACATAAAAAGCTTACCTACAGCAAGGGGGGTGGCATCCAGGACCTCGAAAACTGAAGTTACATCTCAATTTCACTCAAAATAAAAGAGTTTAGACACCCGAAAAAGTGAGAGAAAAAATGGCAGCCGAAAAAAACGAAAACAAGGAAACAGGACCCTAAACACGCAAAACACCACAAAACACATACGGATTTTCCGAAAAAGCCGTACAAGGTCCAAGAACAAGGACACAAAATCAGCCACAGCCGCGTACCACACACATTAGGCGCCTTTTTACAACACTAACTTACACAATGTGGTACACAGCTGCCCTAACGGATAATCCTCACGCACGCACACTATTTACATTACACACTGCACACATTGCTGACACACAGCAGTGAAAACACACATTGTATGGTGCAGCAACATAAAAACAGATTGTCAGCTCTTCAACACAATTCTTCCGGCATATCTTACTTCAAAATAGGTAAAGTATATTCATTTATTACGTTTTTCATTAGCATACAAAAAAACAACACTGCTCATAGCACACAAACAACCAACAGCCTCGCATCGAGCACCGATGGCGCTCAGTTCGAGGCTCGCAATGAGCGCCGAAGGATCTCAGAACACCAACAAAATGAATGTCGCAACCAAACACCATTACCTGCCTTACAATCTTATTGCCGTCATTTTTTGACGGGCAAGTCGCTAGTTATCAATATGAAGATGCAGACATGAAACATGATAAGCCTAATACTTCTTTAAACCTAATGTGACCTAGCATTTTACAATTCTTGGGGTTCATTCATTACAGAACCTTTATATTTTTCCTATTTGTAACATTCAAAAAAATAACAAAAACAGGTTTGCAGTTATATGATACAACTCATCAGATAGAAGAGCGCATGACTCATCATCAACTCCATGTGTTTACCCACAGAATCCTAGTCTTAACCTTAAATGACTGTACCATACTCCTTTGTCCATAAAGTGTATCGCACTTATTAGTGTCATGAACTGTATTGTCCCCTAGAGGGTGATATGAGTACTATAGAAAGTTGAAAATGGCATTCAATGCTTTAAATCTGCAGGCAATTTTATTTACCATTGAAAGGTAAGCTCAATGATTATTTAGCCTAAACATAGTCATTATCCACTGTCTACTCAACATCTTTTATGCTAAGACTGAACAACTGAAAAAGAAGAGATGATGGCATAACAAAGCAACTATTTGACTATTATATATATATATATATATATATATATATATATATTTTTTTTATATATATATATATATATATATATATATATATATATATATATATATATATATACTGTATATATATATATATATATTTTTTTTTTTTTTATATTTATTTATATTTATAAATATATATATATATATATATATATATATATATATATATATATATATATATATATATATACATATACACAGGTATGCTCAAAAGTTTGCCTACCCTTGGCCAATTGGTAATATATGTAGTACTATTTTTTATTTAAATAATTTACATTGACTCACAAGTAAATACAAGTTAAAACAGAGAAGAAAAAAAGAACAACCACTTCAAGCCATGGCATATAAGATATTGGTGTAGAGAACACGAACAAAAAAAAGTGCATGGCAAGTGATTGTACATTAATGTTTCCCATGTGAGCATCACCACTAATCATTTTCCATTTTCAACAAAAATATATAAACAAAACAGAGGTAATTAGGTGAGGGGAAGGGAAGGAAAGGCAATTTAACCTTCCATTCATTTTCTGTTCCCTTTTTATTTTTTTTATTTTTTTCCAACATCCTAAAGCCGATTCAATAATAGTAAAGAGAATCAACTCACATTTCAGTCTGATCTCCAGTAAGAGCACCAGGACCTGCGTCTCCCGACCAGCCGTCTCGGACCCACACATGTCAGCCTAATGTTTCTTTATCCTAGATCTATACTGTGGGTTGAAGAAATCCAAGTTTCCCAAATGGTCAGGAAATTAGAGTAAGTGTCAGACACTACGTGTATGAGTTTTTCATTAATCATTATAAAGTTTATCTTATTAAATATTTCCTTTAAGCACAGACTGGCACTCTTCCACCTACTAGCAATATGATTTTTGACAGCTAGTAGAATATATTGGAGTAAAGTATCCTGAGGTTTAGTTATGGGAGGTGAATGTTGTCCCAATATACAAGCTTCAATGGAAGATATTATCTGGGTGTGAAATAGGTTTGAGTTATTTCAGACCATATAGTTTGACCTTTTGGGCAGGTCCACCAAGTATGTATAAAGGTCCCTATATCTAGACATCCCCTAAAACAGGTAACGGACTCCAGGGGGTTCATCTTGTGAAGTCTCTCTGGGGTAATGTAGGTTATATGGAAAACCTTTAATGAAGTTTCTAGTAAGCTATAATTATAAGAACCCTAAGCTCTCCGGCTAGTTCGTCCCCATTTTTCCATATCCCAGATCTGACCCAGGTCTTCTTCCGATCTAACCAAGGGCTTAGGTTTATGATTCTTGAGGGGGTTATTGAAATTCTCATAAATTTGACCTAAAATACCCTTTGTTAATGGGGCATCTTTGCAGATACGAGTCAATTAATTAACCTTGGGGGAACCCAATGTCATCTTCAGGGTCATTATAAAGTGTCTAAGCATGCAGAAAGTGAAATGTTTCTTCAGGGGGAGATCAAAGTTATCCCTTGAGTACTCAAAAATGATTATTTGATTGTCAATTATCCATGCATCTATTCTATCAAGACCAGTGGCGGCTGGTGACTTTTCAAGTTGGAGGGGCGACAGGGCGAAACATAGCCACTCCCCCTTTTCAAACCACACCCATTTTTATAACTCCTCCCCCTGACGTCATAATGACCTTTATAAGCCCCGCCCAATGACCTTATGCTTGTGAAGCCCATTGAAATACATGATCTGCAATGCAGAAATGTCAAGAAGTAAAGTAACAATGTGTTAAATTCATTGGTATACAATATAGATTGAAAAAACTCATGTGACAAGACTACAGCAATATCATAATTGCACCTATACGTATTAACAGAAAAATTAAAGGAGTGACACCTACCATTAGTCGGCTCTTCTTCTCAGGGTATTCATGTTCATTAAGTTGACCAATGAGTAGAAACAAATCTGCAGCCACATAGGGTTTGCACATGGGGTTGAAAGAAAACAAGCAAATCAATCAGACCATTCAAGAACAAAACCATACTTTCAAAACCTTAAAAGACCAAGTGGAACCATATAGGCCCCAAACATACCTTAGAAGACCAAGTGTGACTATATAGGCCCCAAACATACCTTAGAAGACCAAGTGTGACTATATAGGCCCCAAACATACCTTAGAAGACCAAGTGGGACTATAGGCCCCAAACATACCTTAGAAGACCAAGTGTGACTATATAGGCCCCAAACATATCTTAGAAGACCAAGTGTGACTATATAGGCCCCAAACATACCTTAGAAGACCAAGTGTGACTATATAAGCCCCAAACATACCTTAGAAGACCAAGTGTGACCATAGGCCCCAAACATACCTTAGAAGACCAAGTGGAACTATATAGGCCCCAAACATACCTTAGAAGACCAAGTGTGGCCATATAGGCCTCAAACATACCTTAGAAGACCAAGTGTGACCATAGGCCCCAAACATACCTTAGAAGACCAAGTGGAACTATATAGGCCCCAAACATACCTTAGAAGACCAAGTGGAACTATATAGGCCCCAAACATACCTTAGAAGACCAAGTGTGGCCATATAGGCCTCAAACATACCTTAGAAGACCAAGTGTGACCATAGGCCCCAAACATACCTTAGAAGACCAAGTGGGACCATATAGGCCTCAAACATACCTTAGAAGACCAATCAGCACTGCATAGGCCCAAACCAGTGGATCTTGGGATTCAAGAAAACAACAACATTTCACTTCTGTTTAGACCACACAATAATCAATGTCAAACAAACACGTTGAATTAGCATATGGATAACCATATGAGCAGTAACGCCACGCCAAGGCTTCAACAATTGTTACTGACCATTCACACACCTTTCATAGCTCCTTCAATATGCACACCCACACACCATTCATACTTTACTTACCACTAGTTATTTTTGGTAGTGAGGTGGTGCCATTTCTGAGAACTTTACGTACCCTTGAAGGTGCCTCCAATTCCTTCAAACCAATGCATTTAACCGCTACAGGGCCATGGTGCTTTTTAATTACTTTTTTGATCCTCTTCAATGTGGAGAAGCATCTTTCTGGTTCTTTAGTAGTCTTCGTTGTTGTAAGCAGGATTCCTTATAGCTTCACTCACTCTGTTAAATTATGTAGATTAAATTGATGCTAAAGTTGCTGCAGAGCAACAGCACTTGTACAGACATGGAATTCTTGCTTCCTGTACACAAGTGACAGCTACCCTTGGAAGTGCCTCCAATTCCTTCAAACCACGCCAAGGCTTCAACAATTGTTACTGACCATGCACACACCTTTCATAGCTCCTTCCATATGCACACCCACACACCGTTCATACTTTACTTACCACTAGTTATGTTTGGTAGTGTGAGGTGGTGCTGCTTAACGCAGTTTATCTTTGCACACCTTGGGGGTATGCATTCTTCTTTGCTTCAATCACTTGTATTTTAATTTTGCACGGCGATCTTTCAAAGAAGAAAACTTCTCAATGGTTTTTTCATTGAAGTGTGGGATCTCGGAAATCAGTTGCTTTTCCATTGAGAGCATCGCCAATGCATTCAACCGCTCCAGGGACATGGTGCTTCTTAAAAAGGTTTTTATCCTCTTCAATGTTGAGAAGCATCTTTCTGATTCTGCAGTAGTCATTGGTGTTGTAATCAGGATTCTTAATAATTTTACTGTCTCTGTGAAATCATTCTGCAGATTAAATTGATGGAAAAGTTTGTGCAGAGCAACAGCACTTGTACAAGTATGAAACTCTGTCTTCCCATACAGAAGTGACAGCTCAGTGCGTAATTGTTCCTTCTTCAGTATTGGATATGCTTGCACGGTGTCTTCCAGAGCTTGGGTTGGAAAGCAAGTGTCATGGGTTTTATACAAGTCACTTTGAACAAGTTTGGCACTGACTAGGTGATTTGAAAATGAAAAACGTTCTTTTGCATGAACCACCACTATGTCACATACCTCTCTTGAAAGTTGTCTCAAGGTTGAGATCTCCGCACTCCGTCTGTTGACTGTTAGATCGCTTGGCAAACTTGCTTCTATCTCTTCCACAGAATTACGGATTTTCTGGATGCTGGCGACAAAGTCTTCTGTGACTTTTTTGATATAAACAGTATCCGTGTCTCGCTTCTGAAGCTGACTATAGAGGATGTCTACATGTGGCATTATTAAATGAAATAATTTAAGGAAGTAAAGGAACTCCCTGTCTTCCAGCATTCCAATGAAACCTGCGGCTTCCCGTATAGATGTTGGATCAAAGTTTAGACATGCTTCAATTGTCTGGAAACACTCAAGTAGCGCATCTCTGTTCTCGTAGATCACGTTCACGGTCCTAACGTTGAAGTTCCATCGTGTCGGTGCACCTCTTGGAAGTATTCTACCAACTACCTCATCCAGAACTCCAGTCCTTTTTGGAGAGCGTGAAAAAAAAGATGGTATGCCGCCTATGTTTGAAAAAAAAACTCTAACTCTTCCAATCCTTGAAACTGCTTTCTCCATTATTAGGTTCAGTTGGTGAGCATAGCAATGGACGTAGTGTGCGTTCGGGTACACGTCTTTTATTTTTCTTTGAACTCCTCCTTGATCTCCACGCATCACACTGGCACCATCATAGCTTTGAGCTATGAGTTTCTTCTTGTCTTCTGGCTCTGGGAGAACAGTATTCAGTGTTTCCAGCACAACAGCAGCAATGGAGTCTGCATCCGTTGATTTCATTTCCGTGAAGCCATCAAATCTTTCCACCACTTGATGCTTCTTGTCAATGTAGCGATAGACTACAACGCACTGTGTCCTAGCGGAAATATCGGTTGTTTCATCCGCTTGGATTGCCACAAACTGGGCTTCCTTAAGCTCTTGGTGAATCACTTCCTTTATAACTTCATGCATGCAGTCCAGTAGCTCATTCTGCACGGTTTTGGAAGTGCCCTTAAACACAGTTGCAGTCTTCAAATGCTGTTCCATTGCACTATCGATACTGCCAACCAAATCCACCAGGCCTCTAAACACTCCTGGATTTAGCGATGTTTCACTCTCGTCGTGTCCTCTTAATGCCAGTTCAAAGGCGCCACAAAAGCGAACACAATCAATTATCTTCGAAAGGATGTACCGGTTCTTAGCCACTTCTTCGTTGTGTTTTTGAATGCTGACTTGGTATCCTTGGTCCAGTTGAACAGCAATGTTCGCCTGTCCAAGCATCTCAAACTTGATCCTGTTATCCAAGTGAGCTTTAGAACTTTTGTGTTTTGCCAATTTGTCAGCTAGATGTTTGACGTCAGTCACTCCAGTTTTGGTCCAAGCAGCGTCACCACCAAATAGGATGCATGGGAAACAATATAAGGACTTCCTAGAAACGCTTCCAGAAAGCCAGTCGTTCTTCTTGTACCATTCAGTATTGAAATTACGGACATATTGCTTCCCTCTATCTCTTGCGATTTGCTGCAGATTTATCTCTGGTTGGTCAGCTCCTAACCGTTTTACTTCCACCTTCTCCTCATAGGTTAGGGTGGCGAAAGGCTTCACAAGTAGAGAGTCAATAGTATTCATTTCTGATATTGATACCAATAAAAGAAAGAGATCACGGTATATTAATTTATATTATGTCACAAAATTACTTTAAAATAACAGTGTGTTGATTTCATTGGTATACATTACAGATTGCAAACCCTCATGTGACAAGACTACATCAACATCAAATTTGCACCTATACACATGGACAGAAAATTAAAGGCAATGATACTCACCAACAGTTGACTCTCCTTCTCGGGGTATTCACGTCCAGTAAGTCAACCAACGAGTCCAAACAAATCTGCTTTCACAGATAGTTTGCACCTGGGGGGTGATAGAAAACAACAAAAAAAACATTAGAAATCTCAAGACCCAAACCGTAACTTTTAAAACCTTAAAAGTCCAAGTGTGACCATATACTCACCAACAGTTGACGCTCCTTCTCTGGGTATTCACGTCCAGTAAGTCAACCAACGAGTCCAAAGAAATCTGATTCCACAGATAGTTTGCACCTGGGAAGTTAAAGAAAACAAAAAAAAAAACATTAGAACGTTTAAGACCCAAACCGTAACGTTTAAAACCTTAAAAGAGCAAGTGTGACCATATAGGCCCCAACCGCACCTTAAAAACCTTAAATAACAAATTGGGACCATATAGGCCCCAACCGCCCCTTAAAAACCTTAAATAACAAATTGGGACCATATAGGCCCCAACCGCACCTTAAAAACCTTAAATAACAAATTGGGACCATATAGGCCCCAACCGCACCTTAAAAACCTTAAATAACAAATTGGGACCATATAGGCCCCAACCGCCCCTTAAAAACCTTAAATAACAAATTGGGACCATATAGGCCCCAACCGCCCCTTAAAAACCTTAAATAACAAATTGGGACCATATAGGCCCCAACCGCACCTTAAAAACCTTAAATAACAAATTGGGACCATATAGGCCCCAACCGCACCTTAAAAACCTTAAATAACAAATTGGGACCATATAGGCCCCAACCGTACCTTAAAAACCTTAATAACATATAGGCCCAAAAAAAAAAAAAAAATAATATATAAATATATATATATATATATATATATATATATATATATATATATATATATATATATAAAAATTGATATCAATATATCACAATAAATAAATATATATATATATATATATATATATATAAAAATTGATATCAATATATCACAATAAATAAATAAATATATATATATATATATATATATATATAAAAATTGATATCAATATATCACAATAAATAAATATATATATATATATATATCAAATTGATATATATATATATATATATATATATATATTTATTTATTGTGATATTTTGATATTAATTTTTATATATATATATATATATATATATATATATATATATATATATATATATCCAAATATATATATATATATATATATATATATATATATATATATATAAAAAATTACACATAAATATACATAAACATATACATACAACAATATATATTAATTGATATTTATTATTTGATTAATTGATGTTCTTTATTACATGGTATATTATATTGTTCATGCATTTCTATTACACTTTATTTGTTATACATATTACAGTGTTATTTTTTGGCTATACATGTTACAGGATATTATCCTGTAGCATGTATATCACATAAAATAGCCCTGTAATATGTATAATACATACAGGGTCAAACAAGTTCACACTAACCTTTTTTACCCTTACAGGCTTCCATACCTGCTTGCTGATTTGCTAATTTTTTGAAGACTCTCATTGGTTGAAATCGATGTCAATCAAAAATTTCAGCCAATCAGAGTCCTTCAAAAATTAGTATATATAGCAGACCGTGGGAAAAAAACAATTAATCGCGGGAGGGGCTCCTTGTAGGAGGAGCTCTTTTAGTGTGTTTTTTTTTTTTTTTTTTAGAGCGTCGGTTTTTTTTTGTGGAGGCCTCTTTCAATGGGCCAGAATGGATGGATGGACAATGGCTTCAATCAAGATTGGATTATTTTTGATCATTGGCTTCAATCAACATGGATTATTTTATTTTTGACCATTGGCTTCAATCAACATGGATTATTTTATTTTTGACCATTGGCTTCAATCAACATGGATTATTTTATTTTGACCATTGGCTTCAATCAACATGGATTAGTTTATTTGACCATTGGCTTCAATCAACATGGATTATTTATTTTTCATGACTATATCCAGAGAGGACAGAAGGCCAAAGCTGGAGGGGTCAATTTTACAGGTAAGTATGTGCTGTTGTTTATTTTTTTTATTTTTTTATGTTTGTTTAAAGCTGTTTATTTTTGTATAAAATGTGTTACTAACTGTACTAACAATGTGTTAGCTTACTGTTTAATTGTAATAATGTTTTTACTTTTTACTGTATTTTTTTTTCCCTTCCCTTATTTTTATTTTATCTTTAGAAGTGACAGGCACATATACATGCCTGTTACTTCTAAAAATGGAATAAAAATAGGGGGGGGGGGGGGGGTAGGTAGTAGTTTGTTCATCCAGGGTGGGGTCGGTCACGGTCAGGCGCCCATCGGTCGCCCATAGGCCACGACCAGGGGTGGCACAGGCCTCATGGGGGTGAACATCCACCCCCATGTGGCCTGGTCAACCCCGCTCACTGCCCGAATACCCGGGGTAGCATAGGCCGCATCGGGGTGGTGCCGGGGGCCCGGTGGTGATCGGGCCTCGGGGGTGGCATAGGGCGGCAACATGGAGGTCATCAGGGGTGGCACAGGCCTCATCAAGGGGGTGATCCGATCACCCCCATGTGGGCCTGTGCCACCCCGCTCACCACCCGACTACCCCGATCCCGTGATCGGTGTAATCCGGTGGTGGCATGATGGCATAGCTAGGCTAGCATAGGGCAGGCCTGATCGGGGGTGGCACAGGCCACATGGGAGTGATGGCTGGGGTCGTCGGTGGTAGTTGGTGGGTGGCTGGGTAGGTGGCACTGGCAGGCTAGGCAGGCATAGTGGGGGACTGGGGGTAACTGGTCACCCCTAACTTTTATTAGGGGCTACTAGGGGTTTTGGTTTGGCCAGGGGCAGGGCAGGTGCCAGGCAGAGGCAGGTGTAGACTTACTGTGTTAGGCAGGCAGAGCAGATGAGTAGATTCAGCCAGGGAGGTCTCTCAGTCTCAGCGTGACCAGGGTCAGGAAACAGAAAGGGGGAAGGGACAGGGAACTGGTGGTTTTATTGACTGTATCAGTCAATCAAAATCTAAACTCGAGGCCCTATTTGCTGGCGGGCGCTCAGGGCTAACGGTCTGGGTGGGTTTAGATTGATCACTTAGTAACTGGACAGCCTTCCATCATTGATTGGTCAATGATGGAAGACTGTCATTTATTAATTGATACATTTATGACCGCCCATGCATATCGTCACTGTGATGGTGGGCGGCATGCATTAACGGTCAGGGGGCCAGGCCAGGACTCATTGAAGAGAGAGAAGAGTCTAAAGGTTAGTGTACACAGTGTATAACTATTGTAATTTGATCACACAGGGTGCAGGCAGGGGGCGATAGATACACAGCATTAGTTAATGTAGCGCAAGGGTTATTTTAAAGTGACAGTGTCCCTTTTCTAACTTTACTTCATTTTTAATACTATTTAGACTTGAAATGATGATGTACACCTTATATTTATTTGTTTTTGGGTTATACTAATACATTGTTGTGTTTTTTTTATTGCAGGGTGAAGAAAATATTTGGGGGGGCGTTTGCCCTGACGCCCCAATGGACGGGCCGCCCCTGATCAAGACCATGTGTAATCCACCAAGCCTTTAAGTCTGCGGAAAGGTCCTTTGAAAAGGGGGGAGAGGCAGTAATAGAGAGATCAGGGGAGAGGTCAGGAGTCAATTAACGTTTGGAGTTGGCCCAGGACCAGCGTGCTAAGAGCAATCTAATCATGGGATTGAGGTAGTTATTTGGGATGGTTGAGATATAGGAAGCCATATTATCGTATCCTACCCGAGGAGTCAATTGACGTTTGGAGTTGGCCCAGGACCAGCGTGCTAAGAGCAATCTAATCATGGGATTGAGGTAGTTATTTGGGACGGTTGAGATTCAGAAAGCCATATTATTGTATCCCACCCGAGGGGTTGTAACTGATGGTTTTCCATCAGGACCCAAATAGGTTGGTGTTCTAAGGAGTGCGCTTGGGGTAGAAATGACATTTGCGCCGCTCTGTAATAAAGCTTGAGGTGCGGACACAGAAGATCACATTTATTTTTAAGTCTAAACATTGTAGACTTAGGAATTCTAGGAGATTTATTATGCCAAATAAATCTCATAATTTGCTTTTGAAATTTATCTAGATCTTTAATAGGAACTTTGATAGGTAAGGATCTGAAATAGTATAAGATTCTAGGGAAAATGTTCATTTTGACCGTGTGTATTCGACCAGACCATGAGATTTGGAACTTGCTCCATTTCTCTAGGTTAGCTGATAGTTCTTTAAAAAGAGCCAGATAATTAACTCTGTAAAGATCTGAGATATTTGGGGTAATTTGTATTCCTAAATATTTTAAATAGGTTTGGGGCCAAGAAAATTTTTAAGAATTCTTTAAGAATTCCCATTCAGAGTGTGGGAGTTGGGACCCTAAAGCTTCTATTTTATCCTCATTGACTCGTAAACCTGAGATTGATTTAAACCTGTTTAAGACATCCATAAGAGCCATGATAGAGGTGGAGGGGTGTGTTAAAGTACATAAAAGATCGTCCTCAAAGAGACAGCACTTATAATTCTGATTACCCAATGTCAAACCCTGAATCTCAGGGGAGATCCTAATAGTCTGTGCCAATGATTCCATTGCAAGAGCAAAACGTATGGGGGATAAGGGGCATCCTTTTCTTGTACTACTTTGGATGTTTAAAAGTGTTTTCTTGGGGCCTGGTAATTTTAGATAAGACTTAGGGAAATGATAATAAGTTTTGAGGAGATTTAAGGAATTTCCTTTGAAACCAAATTGTGCTTAAACAGCATAGAGGTATGGCCAATCCAGAGAATCAAAGGCTTTCTCAATCTCCAATCTCTCTAGGGTGCAAAGTGGAGTTTTTGAGTGGTGGGCAAGTTGAAGTACTTTCAACACTCTCCTAATGTTATCCCCAGCCTGCCTGTGGGGAATAAAGCCTGCTTGGTCATTATGTGCCATAATTTTAGCTAGTAATTTAATGTCCCCGTTTAGCAAGGAGATTGGGCTATAGTTTTTAACCTTTAGTGTGTCTCTCCCTGTCTTGGAAAGAAGACCAGATAACATGCTGCATTCATCTTGCCATCAGTATCAATCCACTGGCGGATTAATTCTGATTGATGTTGCTGGTTTTGTTTCTCGAGTTTAAGCAGTTCTTTCGACAATGAGTTTTCACTCTCTCTCAGGTTTTTCTTATAAGAGGAGGCTAAACGTATGCATGTACCCCTTATAAAAGCCTTGTGTGCCACCCAAAGCCAACCTATGCTAGTTGCAGGGGTTAGTGTTTGTTTGAAAATAATCCTTAAGTTGCTTTGTGATTTGGTCTTGTATAATGGGATTAGACAGGAGCCTGTCATTTATACGCCACGCATAAGGCGTATCTAAGTTGGGATATATGTACCATTTTTAAAGAAAACATGAGCAGGCAAAACACATTTCTTTTTTTTCTTATGGTATTCATATTCAACTGTAGGTTATAACATAATGGCACAATCATAAAACAAAACAAGTCAACCAAGAAAAAAATTAAATGACCCTGTTCAAAAGTTTGCATACCCTTAGTTCTTAATACTGTGTATTGCCCCTTTTAGCATCAATGACAGCGTGCAGTCTTTTGTAATAGTTGTCTATGAGGCCCCTAATTCTTGCAGGTGGTATAGATGTCCATTTGTCTTGACAAATTGCCTCCAGGTCATGCAAAACATGGAGGTTACCAGTCAATCAATTTGCTTTTGGAGGTCCGATATGCGATCAGACACGCAAAACCCCAAAACACAAAATAATAAAAAATTAATGCCAATACTGTTCTAGTCCATGTGGGTGGCCTGATATGTATTAACTCATTGATTCCCGAGATCGATATAACCCCGAAATGAAACTTAAAAATGAATTTTCTTTTACTGCCAATTTGCGAGCTTGAGACTGTTGTGCATTTAATTCTAATGTCTTTCATCACTTTTCCCATTATTTACAGTGCAGTACTGATTTTTTATTTGCATTTACAGTGCTATGATTAGGAGCCCAAATTCAATTGAGCAATTGTAAGTTACTGGAGCCCGTAAGTGAGGCCGTAAGTTAATCTGCTATTCAAGTGGTGTCTTTTTGCAGGCTCCAAATGATTTACGGGTTACAGACTTGAAAAAAAAAATATTTTTTATTGCCGATTTGCAAGCTTGAGACTGTTGTGCAATTAATTCTAATGTATTTCATAATTTTCCCCATCATTTACAGTGCAGTATTGATTTTTTATTTTCTTACAGTGTTGTGGACATGTCTTTAACCCCTTTGTGGGTTCTCTCTAGTACTCGTAGGATTTTCTTCTACATTTGCTGTTTACAAGTGTGAAAACATTTGCGGACTTGAGGAATTGTAGCAATTGAATAGCGATTTGCGATTGTCACTCTTGCGGACGTGAAAGATCAAAGGCTTATATGGGCTATAAGTTCCAAATTTAACAACCACAAGGATTTAAAGCCCTTAACACGTAATTGAATAGCAGTTTAACTTACAGCCTTCCTTACGGGCTACTGTAACTTACAATTGCTCAACTGAATGAGGCTCAATGTGTTTAATAGCTTCTAGAAATCTGTAGGCAAAAGATTGGCCTTTTAAGACAATCATATTAGACAGCTTGGAATTGTATGTCTGTTACACACATTGAATACATTTTCTTCTAAAGGCAGCTTCCTGTCTTCCCAAGCATGGAGCAAAAATTATGAAATTGGACATGTTCCCCAACATTTACAATATATATTTTAAGTACCACTATGGTCATAAATGTAAAATATCTTCTTTTGAATAACTGCACTTAAAAATAGGCAACATCTTTTTTAGAATATAAAAAAATATTTAATTTCATATGCTGTGGAATCTACCACTTTGGTTTCAACAGATAAGGAGTACATTTCCAATGCAGAGAAGAAGTCTCAGTCTGCACAAATGGAATGTGTCATCTGCAACTGTTAGTGCTGTCATTAGGAGAAATGTGAAATGTATTAGTTTTCAAGCACACACCCAGTTGAGGCAGAAGCTGCAAGAAGAAGTATGAAAGAAATGGATGAACAAATCTCCTACCCTTCACCCTCCTTTCACCCTTGAATAGGTAATAAAAAATAAGAGAACACACCAACTCATTCTCCAAGGCAGGAGGAAGAGTAGAAGAGACAAACATGGCATGCTTCAGGCACGTGTCTACTAAAATATTATTATTATCTTTTATTTTGTAAAGCGCCAACATATTCTGTAGCACTGTACAGGGGATAGGACATTAATAACAAACTGCAGAAAATGGAGGGCTCTGTTTTGACCTTAGAAACTTTGCAGAAAGTGCCTTTGCAAATCACCCAACAAGCCTGGAAACTCGCTACTTACAATCTAAAGGAATGGAAGAGGCAGAAACCTGTGGAAAAGTAACAGATAAGGAATAGCAAGGGTAAGGAAGAAACTGAAAGTTTGCTTAGGTAGGAAGGAGTGCAGAGTAGAATATTTTTCATTTAGTGGAAGAGGGAAATAGAGATTTTGCCTAAAAATGATTTATGTCCATTACTTACATAACTGCAAGTTTGTTGCATACTTCACAAACATATGAAGTTTTCTCTCAATCTGCAGTGAGCCTTCAATTTTTTCAAGGCAAGCTATTTTATATAAGTAGATGGAACTTCCCCTTTATTATTGCTCCTCCAGCAGCTATAAATGGAATTTTTTGACTGATACAATTTGTAGAGAAATTAAATCCAGCAACAAAAGGTTTACAGTGTTGCTCAGGCGTGCACTTAACATGCAGAAAACACTTCCAGTTTCTGAGATTTACAGTTAATTTGCCAAGTTGGTTTTAGTCGACTAAATGTTGGTGATTACATCACGTATTACTTTTTTATGATAAACAGTCATTTATGAAGTGTAAAACACTAACTTAACTAAATCATTTTTATTGTTTCTATGGAAAGACTTCTCACCTCGAGATACAGACTTCCATTTTCACACACTACAGAGCTGATTCTGCCTGGCTGGAAAAGGCTGCACACCACATAGATGGATATTTTTTCCACTTAAAAGAGCATGGAAATTATATATTATTTTCAACTGAATATTAAGAAATTGGTAGCAGGTAGACAGCATACATATTTAAAAAAATAAAGCAAAATGAAAATGAAATAGATTTATTAAATGTTTTTGAAAATGTGTATATATATATATATATATATATATATATATATATATATATATATATAGCCGTACAACACATCTGATGAAGTCAATGATGAGTCAAGGGGGAGTGTTCTGCCCAACAGTATTTTGCTCATTTGTGGGTACTTTCTTGGGTAAACAAAAACTGTCTGGCTCATTGCCAAGAGAGTGTACAGAGGAACAGATTGATCAATGACCCCAGTCCTGCTCATTCAATCTAAGCAAGTTGAAAACAATCAGTGGAGTGCAAAGCTCCTTCTGGCTTGCCTGCAACATGTTTAGTTAGTTTTTTATATATGTGTTTGCTTTTCTAAGAAAATATTTGTGTACACTTCTTATTTACTGAAATCCTTCATTGATTGGACAAATATGATAGCTGATCAGAGAGAACAAAGATGTTTTTGAATTGCTCAATCTGATTGTCTATGTTTTTATATTGACACCTCTCTCCAGGCCGCTGAGAAGCCTAAGGGAACGGAACCACAACTGCCATGTATTGGATGGAGCTCCTCATAGGAACTGGTCATTTTTGTATAGTGTGCTGCAGATTTTGTTTGGATTGCCTATTACCAGGGGCCAAAGAGTGGAGCCGTGGGCATTGCTTGACAACGCAGAAAGTATAGTTCTCTTGTATAGAAGGTTTTTAAGTTTTTTGCTTCATACATTGCAGACCCTAAACCCTTTAGAAGAATTTGGGGACTGTAGTTAGAGTTTGCCGCCTCTTGCTTTGGGGTTTAAGATGCATGTGAGCCATTGGACAAACCCATAGGACTCTAGCCCTCATTCCACATGGCAGCAGTGGGTGCAAAGGAAGATGTTTGTTGCATGTAAACTTTCAGTCACTACCAATTTAGACTTGTAGACTTCCCCTCTCCTAATGGAACTAATAAGCCCTCATTAGTTTAATGGTGTTTGTGAAGCCTAGTTTTATCTCCCCCCTGAAGCACACTGGGCGATTACAGATAGATGAGGTATTGATGGGTACTGTGGGGGGATGAAGTATGATGGCCTACCCTAGCTATTAGTAGGGGCTAGGTTGGGCCCAGGTAGGTAGGTTGATTTTAATTGAATATATTTACTATTTTTCCCTCCACACCAGGCTAAAAGATGGGAAGTATTGAAGCCTAAGACCCCTCTATTAAAGAAGGGTATTACAGCACATGATGATCTCCACCTACAACACCATAGAGGTATTGTCATAAATCATATGAAACCCCTCTATTAAAGAAGGGTATTACAGCACATGTTGATCTCCACCTACAACACCAAAGAGGTATTGTCGTAAATCATGTGATTTTAAGCCAATGCAGAGATGGTTTTAATATTTCAAATTGAGTTGGTTACAAGTGCTTGATAAATAAATATTTAAGAGTTACACTATATATAATTAAACTGGATAAACTTTATGCAACAACATCAGAACAAGTAAGCATTCATTTTTACTTCAATTTGCCTCTGCTCAATCACAATGTTACCCTGTTTATTCCTGATATTCTCTGCCACCTCTATATTACTAAAAATCACAGCCTCTACTCTTTCCTACAACAATCCACCCACAAATCGTATCTCACCATCTGTTCTCTCTTTCCCTCTCTCTGCTCACAAGAACTTTTTTCTTTCCTCACAACCATTATCTCCTCCACACCAGAATGAAATAAACAGAAGCGCTCCCAGAAATCCCACTCCTTCCTCCTTTCATGGTCATTCTTCTATTGGTTGCAGGGGATATCTCCCTCAACCCCAACCCTCAACTATTCCTTCTTGCTCTCGCCCACTGCTTTCCTGCATACTTAATGTTAGGAATGACAGAATCTATTCTCCATACACTGGCTTCCTTTGCTTGCCCTGTCCTCCTCACATGCCCTCTGGAATGCTTACTCTGTTTGCAATAAACTCCCTTCTATCCATGATCTCTTAATTTTCCGTTGCTTTAACCTGCTTGCTATCACTGAAACCTAGCTCACATCTTCTGACACTACCTGCTGCACTTTCAATTGGAGGCTTATACTTCAGTCACAGTACTAGGCCTTGGGATAGACAGGAATGAGGAACATGAGTCCTACTTTACTCCTCTGCTCCTTCCAGAGTATATGATATTGTCCCTCTATTTCATTCTCTTCCTTTGAATTGCATTCTATTTTGATCTTCTCCCCAATCTTCATCAATTTCCTTTTTCCTCTCTGTGATCGCTACCTCCTAACCTGCAGTCTCATCAATACACCCACTAACCCACATCAACATTTCCTACTCACTAAAACCACTCCCCTCTAAGATAACCACAATCATCTGCCCAAACATGTTATTGCTTTACAATAAAACCATGCACATGACCTAACAGCTCCCACAAGTCTACACCGTACCAAATGTATTTAGCCACAACCGTGACACTCAAAACAAACATGCTAGCTTTTCTGGAACTGCTGAAATCCACTGAAGAATCATCTCTTGATCCATCTTTGCTCTTTAACTACCGTACTATTTTTCTGCTTCCTTTTGATTCTAATCTACTGAAAAGAATAGTCTATAACTGCCTAACCAATGTTCTGTCATAAAATTCCTTACATGACCCTCTGCAACTGGTTTCAGTGTACAACACTCTACCGAGATAGCACTTACTAAAGTAGCTAATGACCTACTGATCTCCAAAGTTACAGAGCACCATTCTCTACTTATCCTCCAAGACCTCTCCACTACCTTTGACACAGTTGACACATTCACTTCTTCTCCAGACTCTCCCTTGGCCTCTTTGACACTGCAATCTCCTGGTTCAAATCTTATAATTGCATCTTTAGTGTTAAATATTTGGCTTCCACTTACTCACCATTACCTGGGGTACCTCAAGGCTCTGTTTGTGTCACTTGCTTTTCTCTATTGACACTGCCTTCCTTGGCAAACTAATAATCTTTCTTAGAGCCCTATTCTAATCGACAAGTAAATTACTGACTAACATAATTTTATCTGTGGGAGCTATTTGCAGCAATGTTGCACGTTTATTCAATGCTTCCCAGCCATAATAGTACTGGGCTTACAAGGCTCCAGATTACAAGTAATTTTGTGCTCACTTCCCTGCTCAAAATCATTCCCCCTACCCTGAATCACTCTATCCATTTAGACCCCATGTCATCTACATTGTTAACTCAGTGCAACGAGGGCACTTGAAAGTTAACTCCCACCACTGTAGATAGGGTAGGTTAACCATGGTAGATAGGTTTTTTTTTCAGGTACCATGTGGGTCTATATAGACCCCCATGGTAGGTAGGGGTTAATGGGATGCCATGGGGGTCTGTAAAGACCTCCATGGTGCCCAAGGAGTTCATATACATACCATGGAGGTCTGTATAGAGCCCTATGATATGGGATCAATTAATTAAGTGCTGCGTGGGTCCCTGATGGACCTTCGCGGCAAAGGTTAATATTCTACAGGCCGCGGAGGTCTTTGAGGTCCTTAATTGTTAGATGCATTTTGAAATAAGATTCACGATGTGTAGTTACTTTTGTTGTTTTTAAATTAGCACTATTTTTGATCAATGAATACATTTTTACAAGCACACAACCATTTTCTCTTATTTGCAGTAGGAAATTTAGTAAGCTTTGGGGTACCTCCTAGAGGGCCTTCCAAACAGGAGGAACCACAGAGATCAAAGGACTTCTCTTCAATGCTATCCCTTTCCCATGCCCCACTCCCCCTTCTATTTTTGTTGTTTGTTTGTGCAAAAACAATAGTAAAATCCATAATTCATTGCTTTTTAAGGAAACTATTTTTAAGGGCGTCGTGGTTACATTATAATAAAGGAATTTTTTAGGTTTCAAATTTGCACATTTGCCCATTTTAAATGCCTCAATGGACCGCCATGTTTATGTAGATCATTTCTAGGGTGTGGTTGGGAAATGAGGGGATAAGTTTGGAGCAAGGAAGGTGGCGATAGGCAGTGAGTGGATAGGGAGAAAGCAGTCGCAAAGGCAGTTTTATGCCTCTGCGAGTGCTCAATAGTACTTGCAATATTACTAGGAAAAATCAGGAATATTAGTAGTTGCCAAGTAATGTTGAGTTATTTGGAATTGAATTGTTTGTTTGATGCTTAAGCAACTTGTAATATCCCTGATGTGGGCAAATCAATGGGAAAGCTTGCTGTATTTTGCGTTTCTGTCTTGTCTCAGTCCTCTGGGATATCTGTCGCAATCATGCAGATAGAGGTATAGAATAGCTAGAGAATGTTACTTGGCACTTCTTGCCTGTGTAACTTTGCGATAGGGGGGTTTGATTCAGGCTCATTATGCTGCAGATACACAATCTATATCTCCTCTTCTGACCTATCTCCACCCCTCTTATAACTTATGTCACAGCCTGTCTATCCAACAGACCCCCTGATGGCCTCTGCAACTGAAAAAATAACATTTAAAATAGGGAGAGCTAATAATCCTACCCTCTACCATCTCCTCAATTTCAGATATCACCCACAACTGACAACTGTTCCAACTTGAACCAAGACCTTTATTTAGAGCATGCTTTAAGGGATATACTTAGCTTGAATTCTTATGGATTTATTAATATTAAGAAAAAAATCACTATTGCTAAGTATACTACTGATAGAGTGTAAAACATGTAATGCTTCTTCATGGGCCAATGAAGACACAGCTGCAAAACGTGCGCCACGGTAGGAACCCCGTCTTCCACTGATGATGTCACCAATGTTCGCAGAGAGGACTGGAAAGCTGTAGTAAACACTTTACTCCTCTTAATCCAGACATATACATGGGGGATTGATTATATTCAATGGCCGATAGTTAGTTCTGATTCAGCTTAAGTGGTAAGTGGCAGGTTCCCAGAGACACCACATTCAAGTAGGATTTTCTTTAGTTGTTTGGTGATAGGAGATTAGAGTAGTCTTTTTTTTTTAATTAATTAATTAATTAATTCTTTTGGTAGGGGGCAAGTGGTGGGTCACAAGCTCTGCCACACCAGACAGCTTAGGGACTGACCCCCAATACTATATATCAGACGGAGGAACTATGCAACTATCCCTTTAAATAATATTTGGGCATTGTTCATTTGCACTTTAACGTATTATCAGTACTAAATATATCATTCTTGATAATATTTGCACAAGTCACTTTTTAGAATAAGAATATATTTTTGTGTTATATAACACACTCTGCACAGGTCACTTTTGGAAGAACTGACTTTCCTAATTAATTAGTAGAGCTAAATTTACATTATTTCATGTGACATTTAAATATATATTAGCTGCATTATATAATATATCATACGTGAATATAGTGTGGTATACAGAACAAGGCTATTTAATTCATTATTTTCTGAATCCTAATTTGTATGTATTATTTTTATATAATCTTTATTATATAAAATATTGAATTATTGGATTTGTACAAGAAATTGGTCAAATGTGGAAGACAATGATGTTTTTAATAAACGTGTTTTGTTTATTTTAACATACAAAATAAAAATTTTTTGTAAATTTCTAACTGCTTTTTTACTTATATCTCTGAGGGGAGTAAACTACTGGGAAGAAAATGTGTCTCTTTTCCTTAAGTCTTATTAACTGTTTCAAGTTCCCTGACTAGGGGCTACTTTGGACTCCACACTCTCCACATCCATTTACTTGCCAAAACCTGCACATTGCATCTGCAAAACATCACCAAAATCTATCCTTTTTTCTAAAAAAAAAACACAACCAGAATTCTAATTCATTCACTGATAATTTACCCCATTGACTCACTCTTAAGTAGCCTTCCCTTTACTAAACTCTCCCCACTCCAATCCATCTTAAATACCTCTGCTAAGCTCATATATTTAACCAGTGTCTAATCTTACTAGGTGTATAATATTTTGTGTATCTATGTACTTTTATGTACTTTTATTAAGAAGTGCTTATAAGCTCTCTATTCATCTTTCAGCAACATTCTGAGAAGTGTTCCTTGATATGCTAGAAGACTAGTCTGTGTCTGCATAAAGGGACTATTTGTGTGATTTTAAGCAGTAAAAACAAATCATATAAGCTCTTCCTAATAAAATAAAGCTCATAAAAGTAAAAAGATACACAGGTATATAATACTAGGAAATTGCCCATCAAAAATGACGGCAAAAAAATTGTAATGCTATATGTCTCTTTCCACCATCTTCCCCCTGTCCCTTCCCTGTGTGTTTCTCCTCTGTGTGTCTGCTGAATGTTTGCGTGTTACGCGCTGACTGCCGTTTGTTTTATTTAAGTCCTGCATTCCTGGCTTTGCTCAGCCTCGTTTTCATCCTGTTTCAGACTTTTAAATTTTTTTCGGCAGACATTTTTTTTCCTGCTTCTGCGATTTTCGATTTTAAAAAAGACAAAATATGCCTCAAATTAACTTGCAACCTCACTTACAGGCTCTCTGGCTCTGCCCATGTGCTGTGTGTGAATGTGTAACTTTATTTGAGGCATATTTGTGTGTTTTTGCAGTCTTTTCCAGTTCGGTGGATCGGCTGTTAAAGTTGTATTTTTGCAAGCCCAGCAGTCCATCATATGGGCCATAACTTTGCATCCGTCGCCAAGTCCATGGGCCTCGCGATGAGGCCTCATTGCAGCTAAGTCCCACGAGGCTCAGGATGAGCACCAGCTAATTCCCGTGTGTCCACCCCTGCAGTGAGCGCCTTCTGGCCACAAATGGCTCGACTCGCTTCGCGAGGATTGCAAAACGTGACGACAACTTGCAGTACGACAACTATATAGGTGATACCCAGGAAAATTCCATATCAATTTAAGTTAAAAATCCTGACTTTCACCTACAAAGCCCTCAACAACACTACACCCTACTCATCCCCTCTGCTCTTCTCTACCCCACTCTGTCAGATTCTCTTCTATTCTTCACAGTTTTAGACTCTCCCTGAAAACCCATCTATTTAGAGAAGCCTACTAACTTGTTCTCTAACATCTGAAATTCAGACAAGACAGTGACCACATCATGTACAGGGATCCTGCTGCCTCTCTGGACAACAGACAAGCACCCCTTTCCTTTTGTGTCTAATACCTATAACCCACTTAGATTGTGAGCTATTATTAGAGCAGGACTCTCTATGCCTTCTGAACCATTATGTAACTTGTGTCACATTTGTCATGCTCTGCACTTAGTGCTGCAGACTAGGCTGCTACTTTATAAATAAGGATAATCATGTCAGGACATTTGTAAATACAAAAAATCATATACACTATCATGTTTAGGAGGGCCCACTGGAATTGGGAACTGTTGGACTATTGGGGGGCCCTGGATTAACTTGGACTGGTGTTGCCATGGGGTGGGTGATGTTGCCTGTGTTATGATTGAGGCATATTTTTGACTTATGATTGTAATGTTAAATATGAGAAACCCCATAGCATGTTTAGTATCTAAATGCTGCATTTCCCCCAGGGAGTTTAATAAAGTGTATTAACGGGGGTTGGGGGGTTGGAAAGAGGGGTTGTGAGGTAGAAAGCTTCCAGCAGATTAAGGGTTGGCCCTATACAGAAAAGTAGATTCTGTAAGCACTATTAAATTCGAAGCCTGCAGACTTGAAATTCGGCTGCGTTACACAGCTATTAAATTAAACCAAGCCGCGAGTTACGGATTAGAGAGGCAAACCCGTAAACCATTTGTCGCACGTTGGATGTGCAGGCGTGAACATGATCAATTAGTCAAACCCGTAGTTACGGGTTTCGAAGGAGCCAATAGCAACAGAGATCGTCATCATTACGTCACTGGAAAATGGAGGTTAGATTTCAAAGCCTTACGGGCTTCAATTACGAGTTTCGATCGGACCCGCATTCCAGAAATAATGCAATATTGATAAAGCCGTAAATATGATATTCTAGTCCATGCGAGTTTCATTATATGTATTAACATATTGATTGCCGGAATCAATATAAAACATGGAAATTAAACAGATATTTTATATTGCAGATTTACGAGCTTGAGATTGTTATGCTATTAATTTTAATACCTAACACTTTCCCTTTTAATATATATATACAATAGTGTGTGTATATTTCCATTTACAGTGCTAAGGATAGGACTTTAACCCACTAGCGGGTCCTCTCTAGTACCATTGGCTTCTTGGCTCCGTTTGCAGTTTACGGGCATGAACGCCAGTGAATTTGTTGCAATTTATTAGCGTGATTGGAACGTATCAGTTATGGGCTTGACAGATCAAAGGATTTGGGGGCGCGCAGTTCAAATTTCCACATCCCGTAGCCTTTTCTCACCTTTACCCCATAAGTCGCTGACGGGTTGCTTTACGGGGCCAATTTAATAGCTGCAAGGCTTGCGGCCTATGTTACGGGCTACGGTTTTCAACGTTGAGGGTATTTAATAGGGCTGTGTGTCTGCAGAGGGGAGATGCACAATATCACCCCAACCATTTGGAAAGATTAACATGACACTCACACGCTAATTATCTCTTCATAGGTAACTGGAGATCAAAGGGCCTAAACACTTTGAGAAAGTCGACAGAGCAATGGGGAAAAGGTGATTAGCCGATGCACCCTGCAAGTACATAATTCATAATATGGATCTGGGAGTCATTAAGGACTCTGTTTATCCTTGATGAAGTTGGGAAAAATAGGGCTTGGGGAGTGGCTAAGAGAATGTTTGCTGTTTGTGACCGTGACATAAATATGAGTAGTCCTTGCTAATAGATAGTCAGCAGTTTAGATATACATAATTTATGTGTATTATTCATTTTGGGGAAGGGATAATCCTATACATTGGGGTTATTGATGCTGCATCTGATTGACTACAGTTACAGCCAGTGACTCTGTATTCCTGCTATCTTGGTTCTGGTGGTTCCTTGATCCTGTGTGGTGACTAAATACCACATGAGCCGCTGGATGGGTCAGAACTAGGTTCTGGGCGATCCCAATTGAAGAAGCAATCATGACAAATACCTTCCACTTTATTTGTTATTTCATTATTTATTATTTACCACTATAAATACACTATAAATACATGTACACTCATGCTGTTTGGTCATTCCTATCATGTTGTCTCATACACACATATTTCTGAAATATAGAAGATGAGCTAATGCCTAATAGTTTCATACAGCTGGGTAACCTTGAGCCATGAATACAAGACGGTCTCAGAAAGATAATACATGTATGTCACGGACCCCTTTCCAGGGCCTGGATTTTGGCCCAGTGAGCTACCAAAGAGAATAGACTACCCCATTGGAAAATGGGTAGGGAAATTATATTGCCACTATGCTTCATGTTTCTTATGGCATATGCCCCTGCCCTATTCTGTATACTGTATGCAATTCCCCATGTAATATTACTGTGTTATGTGTCATGTTTAAAGAATTAATGTGCGCATATAGTTACTGTCATGTATGTAATGTGTGTATATAGTTACTGCCATGGTTTCTTGATTACAATGTATATACTGTTATTGATATAAGTTGGCAGAAATGGTTCATGTGATAGTGCAGAGGTGCAATTCCCAGATGTTCCCTACCTCCATCCTAGCCCCTCATGCATGATCAAAGGAACAGCCATACCGTTTAATTACCCTTTGGGTTGTAAATAGAGCAAGGGAAAAATGAACTCCCCTTCTAATGACAATCGATATATACCAGATCAATAACGTCAGAGGGGGGGAGGAAGGAATGTTGGTTGTGTTTTTGTTCTGTAGTTAGTTGTGTTTGTAGGCGAATAAAGACAGTTCACTTCTGGAGACATATAGAAATTGCTCCTGTTCTCCCGGATTGCTGCAGGGAGGTACTGAGAGACTTTGTAGGATCCTGCTGGGGTAGGTCTGACTATAACAAGTCTTATCATGTCCCCTAAAAAGAAGCAGATCTGGAGTCTATTGGTAGCCTGGAAGTGAGGATTTCTGATGCAAGGATCTTGACCGATACAGAAGCCAGATATCAGGGTGCTGGTGCCGAGTTTTTCAAGAACCCAACGGATGTTTGTAGTTAACCTGTGGTCTACAGCAGGTGGCCCTGGGCTTGTATAGCCCTTACCTTCGAATCGTCACAATGTACCCTAGGTTATTACTTTCTGTATTCATCATTGTTTTAGCTAAGTGATAACAAATAGGTGCAGATAGCAAACAATGGTCAATTCAAATAAAACAATATATTTGGGATAATTTATAACTAAGAAGGTCTATATTATTGAATAGTTGGGCATGGAGCAAGTCTGCACTCTAGTGGGCATAAAAACATCTATACACATTTTCTCTATTGATATAGTTTAATTATATATTTGTATACTCACCTGTCTCAAATAATATAATGGAATTGAGTTATAAACAATCTTTCTGTTAAAATAGATAAAGTGGGTACAACCTTAAATAAGGTATTGGAAATATTAATCTGGATATGGTTCCCAATCCATGACTTCTCTCCTTGTGCACATTTTATCCAAAACAGACAATTGTTTTGATAAATTAAGCTGATTCAATTCTGTTATAAAATCCTTATTATATAATCTAATACATATAAAAAATTTATTTAGCTTGTCATACTATATACTATTGCCTTTTTATATTAAACCTAAGTAGTTGTATATTACTTTTGTATATTTGTATATTTTGACTGCTATGTAGTTTTTTTTTTATCTGATTTAGCTGTTTTCATACAGTACATTGATTTTTGATCTATTAATATGCTATATGACTGAATGCTAATACCAAATATACTCTGTGGAACAGATATTTGATTGTTATGTGTTTGATAAGATTTTATATACTTCTCATTGATTTCTATATCTGAGTGTTGTGATATTTGATTGTTATCCAATTTTAAAAAGATTTTGTATATTTCTCACTGATTTTATACTGTGTGTCTATTTGAATACAGACTATTTGCATGAGTTTTGATGCATACAATTGTTTATTCTTGGTTTACTATTTTAAAAAACTCTGTTCTGCATAAAGTGTATACTTGTCAATAAATTGATAGTATTAATCTACACATTTAAATAATTTGTCAGATCTTAATTGCATGACAATAATAATAATAATAATAATAATGTGCCACAGTCACACACAGCTCATCACACCAGCTCTACGGAATATGTGGCGTGTTACAAATAAAAGTTAATAATAATAATAATAATACAATGTATTTAAAAAAAAAACTTGCTTATTATTAATACATACTTCAACACAATGCTGACTGTGAAATCATGTATTAAACCATTCTTTTTGTAGAACTGTACTTTTTAAAACTGTGTCTGTGGTAATTTAATCAGAAGAAAGTTGGTAGAAAACCATTAGTTCTGCGGCCACTTCTGTTCGTCCATTCTCAGATTGAGCTGCTTTGACTTTGTTTTTCTGTATGCAAAAGCTGTTTGGGGGTTGGTCTCCCGAAGGGTCATAGAGGACTCCAGATGGTGGACTCCTTGCTCACTGTGCCTTAGGGGTACAGCTAGACGTCACTGATAAGGCCCCCCAAAAAGGCCAAAATGTAAACCTGGAGTTTGCTGTTTCTCCTATTCAGGGTAGAATTGCCTGGCATTTCGGTGCTCTTCCGAGTTAGACCAGCCTGATATACTACAGAATATTTCTTCCCTGTGAAGGGAACAAGTGAGCAAAAAGAGGTTGCTCTCTGAGTGGGTTATCGTGCCCATAGAACTAACACAGTTGGGTTAGTTTGTTCTCAGATTGAGTGCCTCTTTTTTTGGTTGTTTGATTGTTTTTTTGTTCTCTCATTCACAAGAAATATTTGTACATTTGTATAATCTTTGTTCCACCTTTGCCTCAATATCCACCAATTTCCTTACTTCAAATGCGAATCATAAAACGTAAAACCTCTTTTTCTTTCTTAAGAAAACAATGAAATACCTGCAAATGTGAGTTTATAAAGGTCCAGCAGGGTTAAAAAATATCATGAATATGCCAAACTTTTTGTTTCATCATGCACTAAACTAATAAATGTCAGATTTTATATAGCAATCAGAGGATAAATGAAATAGTGTCTGCAGGAGAAAAGCATACCATGTCGTTCCCAAAGCAGAGTGCATGATTATTACAAAGTGTAGTCTTTTCCAAAGTCAACAGTTGATGTAATATGTTGATACACCTTAATATCGAGGTTTATATGAGCTCTGGTTGCTATGCAGACTTCAAGTCTTAATTCTTTCACTATTAGCAAGACCAGAGGAACTTGCCACTGCTCACTGGATAATGGTTGGCCCAACTCTATTTTATCAGTGCCAATAATTGCTCAAAATTGTAGAATAAATCAGTGGAAGCTATGAAAATAACCTATGTAAAACTTCCTGGCTTCATCTGGAAAAACTTTATGTTAAGACTGCATTTATATTAAATACTATACTTACAGTAATAAACTAGGAACATGAAAGGAAGCTGGCTGTGAGTAATGCACATAATGTTCATATGCATTTGGATATAGAGTGCTTATAGTGCTGTCTACTATACTGTACTAATTAAATATGATTGCATAATATCAACAACTACCATTTTTTAAAAATATAATGAAAGCTAAACAAAGATAAAAATTCTATGCACTTATTTACATGATTGTTTGCAGTTCTCTTTGAAATAGCCAATTTCTTCAGAGCACCTGAAACCAAATGACAATAATTCAATGTACCGTATATACTTGAGTATAAGCCGAGTTTTTTAGCCCTTTTGTTAAGGCTGAAAAAGCCACCCTTGGCTTATACTCGAGTCACCCTGCTCCTCTCTTCCTCCCCTGTGTCTCCCCCCCATCCCCTGTGTCTCTTCTCCCCCCTCCCCTGTGTCTCTTCCCTCCCTCTCCCTTGTGTCTCTTTCCCTCCCTCTCCCTTGTGTCTCATTCCCTCCCCCTCCTCAATTTACCCCTCTCAAATAACCCCCCCCCCCCTTCCTCTCTCTTACCTTCCGTCAGCTGTTCCTCTGCGCGTCTTCAGGCTGTGTCGGGACCCGACATATGCTAATGATGTGACGTCACGTCATTGGCATATGCCGGGTCACGACACAGCCAGAATAAGCGCAGAGGTGCAGCTGATGGAAGGTAAGAGAGGAGAAAGGACGGGGGGGGGGGGGTAATTGGAGAGGGATGAAGTGATGAGGAGGGAGGATAAGGAGGGAGAATGAGGAGGATGATGATAAGGGAGGGGGAGGGAAAGAGACACGAGAGGGATGGTATGAGACACAGGGGATGGAGATGGAGGGAAGAGACACAGGGGAGGGAGAGGGGGAACACAAGAAAGGGGCACAGAGGGGAGGGAGAGGAGGACACAAGAAAGGGGCACAGAGGGCACACAAGAGGGGGACACAGAGGGCACAAGAGAGACACAGGGGGCAGCGCATTTCCCACCCTTGGCTTATACTCGAGTCACTAAGTTTTCCCAGTATTTTGTGGTAAAATTGGTGCCTTGGCTTATAGTTGGGTCGGCTTATACTCGAGTATATAGTGCTCAGACAGTGATATGGTGAATCTGAAAGCGCCAAATGAGTTTTGTCGTGCAAAAAAGGCGATATAGCGAGGTAAAGAGCAAAATGGGGAATTAGAGCTGAAAAGAGCGCAATAGTGAATTAGGAAGTATTAAATAAAGGTTATGTTTTAATTCCAATATATTGTTTACTGAGTGAAAATGATGTTGAGCACCAGGACTGAATCTCTCTTGTATGTAAAGCTACAGCAAATTAGCGCTCCTTGGGGAAGACTGAATCTCTCTTGTATGTAAAGCTACAGCAAATTAGCGCTCCTTGGGGAAGTGTTTCCCTATATACAGTATATATATATATATATATATATACACTGTATATAGTAAATAAATAGTACATTTGTGTTCACATGTGAATGTCTAAAGCAAGTCAAAAAACGTGTTTCATGCCCATTCTGGGAACTTTGGCAGGGACATTCAAATGTGCCCACAAAGGCTACGCTCTTGCAATTCATAACCATATGAAACATGGCTAACCCTTAAGCATATTCCCACTGTATCAAACAGCTTTGAGAAAAGCTAGGGTTGGATAATACACAAGCCAGGAATCCCACCCACGTACAGCCGTTTCAAGGTTACTGTCTATCATCAGCGTGGAGCCGGATCCTAATATATATATATATATATATATATATATATATATATATATATACACAATGCCTCGCAAAAGTATTAACCCCCCTTGGCATTTTTCATGTTTTGTTGCCTCACAACCTGGAATTAACATGGATTGTTTGAGGATTTGCATCATTTAATCTACAGAACATGCCCACAACTTCGAAGATGTTTTTTTTTTTTATTGTGAAGCAAACAACAAATAGGGCAAAATAACAGAAAAAGTAAATGTGCATAACTATTCACCCCCCTAAAGTCAATACTTTGTAGAGCCACTTTTTGCGGCAATCACAGCTCCAAGTCGCTTTGGATAAGTCTCTATGACCTTGCCACATCTTACCACTGGGATGTATGCCCATTCCTCCTTGCAAAACTGCTCTAGCTCCTTCATGACCACAGATTTTCTTTTGGATTGATGTCTGGGCTTTGACTAGGCAATTCCAACACATTTACATGTTTCACCTTAAACCATTCAAGTGTTGCTTTAGCAGTGTGTTTTGGTTCATTGTCCTGCTGGAAGGTGAACCTCCGTCCTAGCTTCAAATTACGCACAGAGTGGTACAGGTTTTGCTCAAGAATATCCCTGTATTTAGCACCATCCATCTTTCCCTCAACTCTGACCAGTTTCCCAGTCCCGACTGCTTTGATGGCCGAAAAGTTAAATGTTAGTCTCATCAAACCAGAGCACATTCGTCCATTCATTTTGGGAGTCTCCCACATGCCTTTTTGCAAACTCAAAACGTGCCATTTTGTTTTTTGCTGAAAGTAATGGCTAATTCTTCTGGCCAACACTATGGAGGGTACGGCTTATTGTCGTCCTATGTACAGATACTCCAGTCTCTGCTGTGGAACTCTGCAGCTCCTCCAGGGTTACCTTAGGTCTCTGTGCTGCCTCTCTGATTAATGCCTTCCTTTCCCAGTCCGTTTGTTTTGGTGGGCGGCCGTCTCTTGGCAGGTTTGCTGTTGTACCATGTTCTTTCCATTTGGTTATGATAGATGTGATGGTTCTCCTGGGGATCATCAAAGATTTGGATATTTTTTTATAACCTCACCCTGACTTGTACTTCTCAACAACATGGTACCTTACTTGTTTGGAGAGTTCCTTGGTCTTCATGGCAATGTTTGGTAGTGGTGCCTCTTGCTTAGGTGTTGCAGCCTCTGGGGCCTTTAAAAAAAGGTGTGTATATGTAATGACAGATCATGTGACACTCAGATTGCACACAGGTGGGCATAATTTCACTAATTATGTGACTTCTGAAGGTAATTGGTTGCACCAGAGCTTTTTATGGGCTTCGTAACAAAGATGGTAAATACATACGCACATGCCAATTTTCTGTTTTCTATTTCTAAAAATAATTTTATGTATATATTTTTCTCATTTCACTTCACCAACTTAGACTATTGTGTTCTGATCCATCACATGAAATTCAGTTTAACAAAACATTGAACTTAAGGCTGTAATGTAACAAAATAGGTAAAAAGTCAAGAGGGGTGAATACTTTTGCAAACCACTGTAAATCTGTAGATGTGAAGCTAAAATCAGACTGGTGGTTAGCCTCACATGGCATAGATCCACCTTGCTATGGGGCCTTCAGAGAGAAAATTACATGGGAGTTATTAAAAAGATGTGTGCTTTATCACTTCAAATAGCTAAGGTTGGATGTAGCGGACAAAATGTGTTATTTTAATGATTTAATGACCCACCATGCTTGTGGAAAAACTATCTACTCCAGAAGGCAACCCTGGTCCAGGGGTGATGAATGTGGTCTTAGGTTTAATTATTTTGCTATTGTACACAGGTGGTGCAGTCAGAATGTGTCAGGCAGTGCATGACTCACCTGTGTACATAGGCTCGCATTTTCAGGGGGAGGCAGGCTGACTGAAGATGCAGCACAAAACACTGAAATGTGTTTGTGTTTGCACAAAAATGTCTATATGCACTGATATTTCTGTCTGTAAAGTGTACTTGATACTTTCTGGCATACAATATATATACATAAACTTATGATTTGAGATATAGAAAAGGGAAAGGAAAAGCTACAAGTGGTGTGTGGGGGCACACAAATGAATGGCTTAGGGGAGAGAAAGCCTAAATATGCTTATGATATCAAGTAAATGCTGAAATCCAGGACAGTGTTCAGCACTCCACTTCAGCACTCCAGGAGCACTCCACTGCCTATTCCTACTCTAAATTCCCACTGTACATCTGGATAACATGTGAGATTACTAAAAATAACATCAATTGTCCTCTCTCATATAACTTGATTTTATGTTATTGCAGCACTGTTCAATCTGGTTTAAAAGTTTTGTTTGTGCTGATCTCAGTCTGTTTCTTATGATAGAAATGTAATAGAACCCTACCCTTTATGATACATCTTACAAATAACTTTTTTATAAATGCTTAATAACTGGCCATAATGTATAATCTATTATGTATACTGATATTTTTTACTAAAAATTATTATGACAAAACAATAATAACTGTTTCATTCACCACCATATAATGTTGCAAAGAGTTACTATGGCATAATATGACATCCCAATTAAAAATATAAAAATGGCCGCATTTTCACCTGCCTTATTTTTCAGTAATATAAATGTAAATATTACTCAGTGAAACATTATTTTCTTGCTTCATTAACTATAAGCCATGCTCTTCTCTTGAGACAAATCCCACCTACAAGCACCCAATTTACTTGATGAATTGCAAAGTAAATATGAAATAAATGACTAGCTAAACATGCTAATTGTATAAATCGTTGTATCAGACAATGAATCATTTAAGCATTGGCTCTCATAAATTACTACAAAAAAATCCAAGCATTTTATTAAAAATAAAAGCTGTACATTATTCAAAAGAGACAAATTAATTCATGTCAAGCATTACTATATACACCGCTACATTTGCATTTAAGCATTATTACTGAATGTGCAAACATTTTATAAATATACTTACCAGATCCCATCAGAGGGAGCGAGGGGAGAGGGACAGGGTCCTTTTTGCTTTGGCTCTTATAGGATCACAGTATAAGGACAAAAAAAAATTAAAATCTGAGACTGACAAAGAGAATAATTGGGCAGGGAAGATGTCTCAAAGTCAGTTTTTAAAGATAAATAAGAATGTTGATTACTCTTCTGACCCCTGGAGACTTTCCATGAAGCTCTGGAGAAGTCTACATGTGTGACGTTCTGTGAGTAGGGGCTATACAAGCCCAGAGCCACCTGCTATAGACTACAGGTTATCTACCCACAAGGGCCGTTTGTCTCGGCACCAACAAATGTATATCTGGCTTCTGTATCAGCCAGAGTCTCTCCATCAGGAATTAGCACTTCCAGGAATCCCAGTAACCTTCCTGTGGTAGTGATCAGGGCAGGTTACTTAGAGGGTAAAGATAGTTTCAGTATCACAGCCACCAGGAACAAAATAGGAGAACATACAATTTCTATATGCCTCAGAGTGAACGGTTTTATTTTTCAAATGACAGCAGTATTTATAGGGGATAGATACAGAGGGGGTTTACACAGCACAACATTAAGAGGGTGTGGTAGACAAACACAAGAGATAAACTCCACATGTGGTCTAATAGTAGCTTCCTGGGATCAATAGGAATAACCTCCAATACACATGCTTCCGTCTCTAGCACATATCAGACATGACTAACTTAATCTGCTAACAATGGGCCAGAGCGGATTATAAATACAATGGAGGGGTTTACGTACATAATCCAATGACTGGAGCCAAGCTGTCTATCCGTTGGTGAGCTCAATAGGCGAACACCTAGGCTAAGAAAAAGGGGTCCATGACAACATGTATGATTAAAAGACCTTGCAGCTATCCTTAGGACTGCTTGCATCTGAGCATATGCCAGCAAATGGTGTAGGTGTCAAATACTAAAAGCTCTAAAAATATAAGATATCAAGCTCTTAGTCAGATTTTTCAAAAACATATTTTTTTCACTGTACTGTAGTCCTGTAAATGAGATTTTTTTTAGTTTTAGTTCAAAATATTCCTAGGCACATCTTGAAACCTTTTCTTGGATCTACAGTCTCTCTGGGTAGTGAATTCTACTACCCTTACTGTGAATAATAATTTCTGTTCCCTTTCCTCTAACCTGAAGAAATTGTTATTTACCAACTGTACATTTATTAGATTGAAGCATTTGCCTGATAAAACCTCTATATAGGTTCAATAGAAATCATGATTAGCTAATTTTTACTTTCTCTAAACCAATTTTTAGTCTTTACAGAGGTTTATGTGTTTATGTGTCACATTTTGCTTTTATAGTTGAGCATAATTTTATATTTATTTGACTGTGCAAAAATACGTTTACTCATACATAATTTTCTATCCTTGACCCCCCCCCCATGTGTTTAGTTTTTGAAGATAATTTAATATTACAATCTTATAGCCCTGTATCAGTATTTTGGCTAGGGAAATATCTAAATCTAATAACAATACTGAGAATAGGATTTTAAGGCAGATTTTAAAGCATTTAATTTTTTAGGTTTGGTTGAAACTTCAAAAAAATAAGAATTAATACAATAATATATATAGAATCATTTGTAATATTAACAATCCCATCATTATTTCCTGTACACATAGGAGAATATTTAGATCAGTGTTCTGAAATCTAGTCGGGTCCACCCAAAAGATAGATTGAAGAAAGGGGGTTATTCAGAATCACTGAGCCACTCATTAACTCACCTGCCATCAAATGGAAATATCGTGAGAACATTGCCTGATAGTGGTCCATGAGCGTGGAATGAAATGATTTTGTACAAATGTTTTTAAGTTTATGTTCTTTGAAGTGATCCCATATAAAGATATTTACTCCATGCACTAAGCAAATAATTCAGAGAGATTCTAACAAAATCACTTCACCAGCATCCTCATGTAAGGTGCAATGCATGTGATAAGTAACATTCAATACTTATAGTGCATTTCAGTGGAACAGTTGAGGTTTTATATTATTCTCATTTTATGTAAAATGTTTTAAAAGACTACTGCATTTCAAGAATAAAACACTGGTTGTCAAATATGTATCAAACTAACAATAATTGCAGCTGTGTAAGCCATGAAAATCAATATTTTTTGGGGGGAAAGTCTGATTCAATTGAGCTTTTGCATGTTAGTGGAGCCCGTAATCAGGTCGCAAGTTAAGCTGCTATTCAATTGGCGTCTCTTTGCAGGCTCCAAATGGGTTATGAGTTAGGGCCTTGAAAAGTTTGATATGGTTAAACCCGGAACTTAGAGCCTCCCGAAGCCTTTGATCTTTCACTTTTGCAAGAGTTACGATTGATAAAATCGCAAATCGCTATTCAATTGCTCTAATTCCCCAAGGCCGTAAAGGGTTTCACACCCCTAAGCAGCAAATAGAGGAGAAAATTCTACGAGTACTAGAGAGGACTTGCAATGGGGTTTAATCCCTGTCCATATCACTGTAAATGCACATAAAAAATCAAAACTGCACTGTACATTAAGGGGAAAGAGATGATAGACATTAGAATTAATTGCACAACAGTCTCAAGCTCCCAAATCGGCAGGAAATAAGATTTATGTTTATGGTTCATTTCAGGGTTCAATCGATCCTGGGTATCAATGAGTTAATACATATCAGGCCACCAACATGCACTAGAAAAGTAATGGCAATCATTTTCATAATTCTGTATTTTGGGGTTTTGCAAGTCTGATCGCATATCGGACCCCCAAACCTAATTGATTGACATGTACCTTCCACACTGAACTGCTAAGAACCAGTGCATGGTTTACGGAGTCTACTTTGGGCCAGTAACTTGCGGGCTTGAGCAATTGAAGGAGCTCCAGATTCTGAGATGAACGGGGGCCTGCGACACACCCGCAGACAAACAGCCTATATTGCGCGGGCTTGCAATTGAATCAATTCAGAAGAACAGGAATCCATGTTGTGTTTGTTACATCACATCCTGGGAGCTGGTCGATGGGTGTGTGTGTTTTTTTGCTATAACAGGCAGTAACCCAGAGTCTTTGTTTGATAACTGCATAAGATTGAAATTCCCACCTCACCCTTTTCCTCTCACTGACCAATAAGCAGGATGTTGCAACCACAGCTCTCCAGAAATAAACGCCCCCTCACATATAAAACTTCCACCATTGTATCATGGATACCTCCAAGATTCTGCGGAGGCATCAATCTTTTTTTTAATTTTTGTTTTAAAAAACAGCTGTGTGGCTTTTTCCCATCTTAATCATGCTTTTAATCAGACTCATATAACATATACATTTATCATTATGCATTTCTGTAACATATAAATCTATGAATAACATTATACAGTCATTCTTCCATCATAATGGATTACATATACAAGTCTAATGTTATAACATAATACAGAATTTAATTTCCTGCTACTAATGAAAGGATACAAGATGCTAGTGAGGTATTGCTGTGACTATCTTCCTATTATTACATTGATGAAAGGGAGACAGGTAAAATGTTTTTGGATAAAAGAGTGAAGATATGTTAGTTAGATACTCTATTTTAAATACATTTAAAAGTATGTGTTTTATATACTGTATATACTCGAGTATAAGCCGAGTTTTCCAGCCCTTTTTTTAAGGCAAAAAAGGGCCCCCTCGCCTCATACTCGAGTCACTCTCCCCCCGTGACTCTCTAACCCCCCATGTCTCTCTAACCCCCCCATGTGTCTCTACCCTCCGTGTGACTCTAACCCCCCCTGTGTCTCTAACCCCCCGTGTCCCTCTACCCCCGTGTGTCCCTCTACCCCCGTGTGTCCCTCTACCCCCCGAGTGTCCCTCTACCCCCCGAGTGTCCCTCTACCCCCCGAGTGTCTTTACCCCCCGTGTCTCTTTCCCTCCCCCCTCCTCAACCTAAACCCCCCTCAACCCCCATCCTCCACCTAAACCCCAAGAAATACCTCCCCCCTCTCCCCTCACTCTCATGCGCGTTGCGTCATTAGCATATACCGGGTGCCAGCACAAGCAGGTAAGTGAGGGGGGAGGTATTTAGGGGGGTTTAGGTGAAGGAGGGGGGTTGAGGAAGGTTTAGGTTGAGGAGGTGAGTTGGGGTTGAGGTTGAGGAGGGGGGTTGAGTTTGAGGAGGGAGGTTGAGGATGGGGGGGTTGAGGATGAGGATAGGGGGGGTTGAGGAGGGAGGTTGAGGAGGGGGGGTTGAGGAGGGAGGTTTAGGATGAGGAGGGAGGTTGAGGAAGAGGAGGGAGGTTGAGGAGGGAGGTTGAGGATGAAGAGGGAGGTTGAGGAGGGAGGTTGAGGATGAGGAGGGAGGTTGAGGATGAGGAGGGAGGTTGAGGATGAGGAGGGAGATAAGGGAGGGGGGAAGAGACACAGGGAAGGGAGAGGTTAGAAGAGACACAGGGAAGGGAGAGGGGAGAAGAGACACAGGGAAGGGAGAGGGGAGAAGAGACACGGAGAGAGAGGGGGACACAGAGTGCGCAAGAGGGACACAGGGGGCAGCACATTTCCCACCCTCAGCTTATACTCGAGTCACTCATTTTACCCAGTATTTTGTGGTAAAATGGGTACCTCGGCTTATACTCGAGTATATACGGTAAATATTTTAACTAGGTTACTTAATACATATTATCCTTGACGTTATTGTCATATAAAATTTACATTTCAATTCTAGTAAAGGATTTTTAATTTTCTAGAATCAACCCATGTTCAATTCACTTTTAGGTGAGTGCCATGATCTAAAGCCACACCCACAGGGAGGAGATTCAAACTGCTTGCAGTACAGAATCACTGGTAGAGAGTGACATGTTATGTCTCTGGGCATTATGAGACACTGGTAGTATGAAGCATCTCCTTGTTGGTGTGGTTTTAGGTCAGAGCTGTGAAACAGTGGACCCTCATTAGAGAGCTGGAAGATATGGGTGCTTCAGAAGGTGAGATACTGTTATTCTCTGTGCTTCTTAGAAGTTACTGAAGTATAAATGCTATATGACTGTTAAGGGCCTTTTTCCCATTGTTATTGTTATTTTGCCAGTCTGTCAAGATCAGCTGGACTGGCCACAATCAGGAATTCTCACCAGTTAGGTCCTCATATCTGGGGTGGGTTGCTTAGTCTCGATATTCGGGCCAACCACTGTATGTTGTAATGCAAATATCATCCAATGGTAACGTATGATAAACTAAGCTAAATCCTGTGCAGAAGAATCACAGTGCTATGGATTGTCATTCAACCGAAACTGAGTATATTTTATTGGGCAGATGGTCACATTTTCATATGACAAGTAAAACACACACACCCATCAACCATACATACAATATACCTTGGGGTAAATATTAACTGCAAGTTAATCACTGTGAAATCTAGGAGTGAAAATTAACTCCCCCCTTATGATTTGTACAATACATTCAGTGAGCAACTAGTTTAAGATCAGGATTAGCATACATGCAACTTTGTCATGATGCTCATATGAAGCTTTATTGCCAGTTGGTCACCCTAGTATAACCCCCCCCCCCCCCCCCCCCCAAAAAAAAGAAAACCTACCAGCACAATAACATAGGAACAACAAGGCAACCAGTACACTTAATAATAATCAGAAAATGTCCTTGACAACAACATTTTCATTGAGGAAGATAAAATGAATTGTCACCTAGGTAAAACATTTATACGAAACAATAACATTTCCTGAAGAGTTTCTTTATTTTGTATGTCCCAATCAAAATTCCTAGATGGCAGTTGATGCATTGAATTTTCTAGTATTTTGATCTTGGAGCAGGTTCTCAGACCTATTTTCATCATGCTGGTGTATACATAGGTGTAATATTTGCTTCTTTTATGCATAACATTTGGAAGGTCTGTATATAACATAGGACTCTTTATTCCATGTGTTTTCATCAGGACTGTGAGAGTTGATTATTTGTACTATCTCATATTCCAATAATAAAAATAGCTACTGTACTTTTAATAATGTATTAATGAAGTATATTTTGGGTTAAGTGCTTAGAAGGTACAGTAGATTCTGCCTAAATACTGTACAATTCCATCTTTGAACTTTTTAATTAGTGGAGGTACATCTAAACAATTGATCTGTTCATTGTACTTCCTATTCCTGGTTGCCGGATTGAGGTGATCTTGACTTACAGGATCAAGCACAGAAGGCTTTCTGCATGTGAGGTCACAGACCTCCTTCAAGAGAGAGACACAGATACTTGAATCTCCATTTATCTACGACTAAGACAGGGATGTGAGTTTTTGTGAGATTTGCCAGATCCTCGCAGAATGTGATGACAGTGTCTTGATAAATCATTGTTTCTATAACTTGTACTGTGCTTAAGAAGAAACTGGATGGGAATCATATAAAATTGCAGTTATGTTTAAATATAACCAAAAATGGGTAAATTAAAAACTATGCCAAGTCCTTGTAAAGATGCCTAATACAGATAATTTCAATACATGACAGTTTTAATAAGCACTTCTGATGATACGTAAGTGAATCACTGGATTAAGGAAAGTCCAACTTTCTTTATGTAAATTGTGCATGGGAGAGATCTTCAATTAAAACTAACTTGCTTTGCTTGGACTTCTTTTACTTTACTTGGCTAAATGATCAATGTGCTTTAGGAAGAACCTCACATGTAAAGTTCATATGTTTGTTTACTGTTCATTCTATTAAAGATAGTATGAAGTTTAAAATAAATAAAAGTTAGATTGTTTTCTTAACTTTTAAGTTGTCAGTTTCTCTATCAAGCTGAGTATCTCCTCCTACCTGTGTCTATTAGAGGTTTGGCTAGCTCTGTCTGTGGGCTGGACTATCATGGAGCTTGGAAGCAGGTTGGGCTGATGTCATTGGACATGCCCCATGACATTAGTTCCATCCCCACAGAGGTAACAGCTCTATTGTAAAATATTTGCAGCTGCCTCACAGGCCCTGCCCAGTGACAGTTCATGAGCCATCATAGCTGCACCCCCTTTACTGAGCATTCTCTGTCTGAAGCAGAAACAACACTGGTCAGACTATGCCCTCTATTCAATTGAATTAAATTGATCTGTAACTGTTGCAATTTTGAAGCCCACAGACACTTATGGTCGGTATGAAGGCAAAAGTTACAGTTCGATTTAATTGAACAAGCCCACAGCTACATGGCTGAAAGCCTAAACCATAAACCATGCACATGAAAGTAGCATTTCAGGCCAACGTAAATAAAATATTTTTTTATTGCAGATTTGCAAGCTTCAGACTGTTGTGCAATTAATTCTAATGTCTTTCATCACTTTCCCTATCTTTTAAAGTGCAGTATTGATTTTTTTATTTGCATTTACAGTGCTACAAATAGGTGCTTAACCCCCTTGTGAGTCCTATCTGGTACTTGTAGGATTTTCTTCTACATTTGCCTTTGGCTGGTTTGAAGGCAATTGCGGGCTTGAGGAATTGTAGCAATTGAATAGCGATTTGCGATTGTAAAATTTACGGGTTTGAAAGATCAAAGGCTTAGATAGATTGGAGTTCCAATTTTGACAACTGCAGGGATTTTGAGCTTCTAACCCGCAAACCGATTGTGGGTAGCTAAAAGACGTTAATTGAATAGCAAATTATTTTACATGCTCCATTATGGGCTCTTGTAAATACAATTTGCTTAATTGAATGGAGGCCTTTATTTTTAGTCCAGCAACCTGGAAGAGCTGCCTAAGCCCCTAAAGTTTGAAGGAGATGAGCAATTTGGCTTGAGGAGAAAACACACAGTTTAAAAGCTAAGAAAAAATGTAAACTTTCATTTTTAACTACATGTTTTTATTAACCAGAGGCGGGACGGATGAAGGAGGAGGGAAAGGGGTGGGGGATTGTAAAATCATTGGACCGTTCAATATTTGACAACTACCCCCTTTGCCTGCAATGGCTCATAAGCAGGCAGACTGAAAGCAAAACTGAAAGGTGATCTTACAGAAATGTAAATGCCCCTCACATAAATACAACCATTACCAAAGTATCATGGATGGCACCGGGGACTGCCAGATGCCTAAAAACATTTTATTATATAAAAACTAGCTATAAAATATATAGTATATCTATACATACAAATATATAAATATCTATCTTTATATCTATATACTGGTACATATATTATCTCCTTAACATTCAAGACAATGAATTTGCTTATAGAGATATTATAAGGCAGACAAATGTGGAACACAGAAAGTATATTTTCTTACTTCTTGTTTTGAGTTAGGAAAACCATACAGCATCATATGGCATTGTGTGTGCGTGTGTTTTTCGTCATTCAGTTGTGTCTGACTGTCACCTCATACTCATTGTACTGATCCTTTTGGTATTCATGGCAGATACCAAGTGGATCAGCATGGTGTGAGTTGTGAAAGCACTGAATCCTATCCACTGGACCACCAGGGAACAAATCATATGGCATTAGTAAACCTGAAACCATGCAATACATAGTAATTATACCTGATAGCATAAGGTTACAATAGTCCAAAGCCTTGGTGCTGCTCAAGGTTGTGAAGTATGTAACAAACTAATAACATCACATGGCAAGAAGCAGGCTGCTTGAATCAGGAAATACAAGCATTGCTCTCCAGAAATGTAAAGTACCCTCTAATGCACAATTTTACCAATATATTATAAATGCCTCCATAGTCCAGCAGAGGCATCAGAATGTATTATTTTTTAAATTAAAAACAGACTTACTTAAATCTTCCCTGCTTAATTATGCTCTTATTCAGACTCAATATTTTCAAACATGTATATTTCTTTCCGTGTACAGTGTTTGTTTAATGTCCAAATGCCTCCCTTTATTATGTAGCATCTGTATAATAAAGGTCTGGTAGTATAAATATTTTTAACAGTTTAACTACTATGAACTATTAACTAATCAATCAATCATTAATTTGTCTAAAAAAGTATTGTTAGCACATCCATACATGTATTACAAAGTGTCCTAGTTTACAACAATGTATAGCCTTATTGTAGTTATATAATATACATATCTTACAATTTGCACTTAAAGTGAATGCTTGTGCTTTATTTTCCTGCACAAATAAACTTGTATATAATTTTGTTTGGTATTCCATTTAACAGGAACACCAGGGATAATGGGGCATCTTAAAATGTACAGTATGTGCAATAAACTGACAGCTTCAAAAGCTGTTGGCTTCACACTAAACTCACAACATTCCTATTTGTATTAATAAACTGTGCTGCTTAATAATTGTATTTCACATATACAGTCTGCCACAGCTTTTCATACATAGAAAAACGAAGTTAGTGGAAGGTTTTGTTGTCTTGACCTCTGCATTTGTGATTAAGTACGTAACTCTTGAACAACCCAACTCAACTCATAAAGAAAACACAGACACAAATTCTGGGAATAAAACTGTCCACAGCCTTTATTTGAATTAACAAGTCACCAAACCAAAAAACAGAGGTGATTGCTCACGTCCATCAAGGGGAGCCCACCAACCGAGGTCTCCCAGAACCCCATGTCCAAGAGACCTCCCCCTTTACCAGTTGTATACCACCAACATATATCTGCTGCCTCTTAACGAGAGCAATCACCCCCGCCTACTAGCTGTGACACAGGGAGGGAGGCGGGATCTTCTCATGTGCTTCCCCCTGGACCAACTGCCCACAAGACGGGAAGCACTCAATATTATTCAACCCCTACTCCTCCCCATGTTATCTAACCCAACACATTCCCAAACACTAGCCCGGTCAAACGCCCCTTCCCCCATACTGTTTCCAGGCGCTGCCAAGTTGTTCAGTCATGTCAGACTCACCGTGCACTCCAGGCACTGCTCCTCTGAGCTCCCTAAAACTCCTGTGCATTGCTTCAGTGATCTCATCTATACATCTCTGCCTCTGACGTTCCTTTCTTCATGTGCCTTCAGTTTTTCCTAGTGAACAGTTTGGCTTTATTTTCTGTAGTTTTGATTTATTGGATCTTCTTGCAGTTCAAGGCACTCTAAGCAGTTTTCTCCAACATCAGAATTCCAAAGAGTTCAATTGTATGATGCTCAGTCTTCTTTATGACCCAGCTGTATGTTACTACTGGCAATACAATAGTTTTAACTATGCAGACCTTTGTTAATAATGTAATATATTAACTTTTTAGTAGTTTGTCCAGGCTTGCCATCATTTTCCTACTCGGAAACAAAAATCTTTTAATTTTCTGGCTGCAGGCTATCTACAGAGATCTTGTACCTCAGGAAAATAAAATCTGTCACTGCCTCCACTTCTTCCCCTTCTATGTACCAGGAACTGAGATTGCAGAGATCTTTGTCTTTTTAAAGTTTTTAATGTTGAGCAGCAGGCCACCTTTTGCACTGTCTTCTTTCACCCTCATCAAAAGGCCCTTTAGTTCCTTACCTTCACTACTCATCACTTTCAGAAGTCAGAGTTGTATCATCTGCATATCTGAGCTTGTTGATATTTCTCCTAGCAATTTTGATTCCTTCTTTGGATTTGTCTTAAGGGCCTTACACATATAAGTTGAATATACAACTTTGTCTCACTCCTTTCCTAATCTGGAACATTTGGTTGTTTCGTGTTCATTTCTGACCATGGCTTCTTGGTCCACATACAGATTCCTCAGCTACTTTCACAGCATCACCTTGTAGAACTTTGAACAGTTCAGCTGGGATGCCTCAATTCATGCAGCCTAGTTATTAGCAAGACATCCTTGGGCCCATCACTCTTCACTCTCCAAAATGTCTGGCTCCAGCTTATTGGACAATCTACTGAGGTTATCAATACTATTATGATGATTTCTGTATAAATCTTTTGCTACCTCTTCTTTATTTGATGTGCTTCTGTTAAGTCCCTACCATTTTTTTCTTTTATCAACTTTGACATGAAAGGTTCACTTGAGATTCCCAATTCTCTTGACTTTCCTATTCTGTTATCTTATTCAATCTCTTTACATCACTCATTGTAGAATGTCTCATTGTCTCTTCTTGCAATCCTCTGGAACTCTGCATTCAGTTGGACATTTTTTTTTCCTATCTCACTACCTTTCAGTTGCATTTTTTCTTAGGCTACTTTCAAAGCCTCATCAGCTTGTCTTAGTTTTCTTTCTTTTGGGGATATTCTTTGTTGCTGAACAATGTCCCAAACTTCTGTCTGAAGTTCTTCAGGTATTCTATCTTCCATGTCTAGTCCCTTAAATCTATTCTTTACCTCCACTGCTTATCCACAGTGGATATTATTTATTTAATTAGTGAATTGCCCGTCAAAAAATGACGGCAATAAAATTGGAAGCCAGATAATGCTGTTTGCCACACAATGTGAGTGTTTTGGCGCTCTGAGCACCTTTGGCGCTCATCGCGAGCTCCGCGCTGAGTGCATTTGGTGCTCATCGTGTGGCTTGCAATGAGCGACTTTGGCACTCATTGCGATCCTTTCCTCCTGCCTACTGTACTGGCCGCTCATTGCAGGGTTCATTAACCTGCAAGTTTTGTGCTTGAGAATGCCAGGTGTCTCACCTGATTTACATAGGGCTCCAGTAACTTATCTTTAATTTTGGATCACCAATTTGTCGCTCATTGCGAACCTTTCCTCCTGCCTACTGTACTGGCAGCTCATTGCGGGGTTCATTAACCTGCAGGTTTTGTGCTTGGGAATGCCATGTGTCTCACCTGATTTACATAGGGCTCCAGTAACTTATCTTTAATTTTGGATCACCAATTTGGCGCTCATTGCAAACCTTTCCTCCGGCCTACTATACTGGCCGCTCATTGCAGGGTTCATTAACTTGCAGGTTTTGTGCTTGGGAATGCCATGTGTCTCTTTCCAGCATCTCCACCCTGTCCCTTCCCTGTGTGTTTCTCCTCTGCATGTCGAATCTTTCCGTTGCATTTACCCCGCATGCCTGGCGTTGTTCATGCGTATTTGTCAGAGTTCTGTATTTTTCCGAGGTCGTAATGTGCTTAGCCTCAGTTTCATTCCGTTTTCAAATTTTTTTACGGTTTTCATCCGCCAATTTTTTTCTTGCTTAGCTGATTTTCGAGTGATGAAACACGGCAAATTGTCATCCTGGCTCTCCCCCTGTGTGAGTGTGTTTTAATTTTTTGTTGTTGTTGTTTTTCAGGTTTTTTGATTTCCGAGGTTCGGCCGTTACATTCCTATTTTTCCAAGCTCGGATTTTGTTTGTGCAAGTGTTACTGTGTGTGGCATTGTGTATTTTTCAAGGTTTGCGCGTCTGGCATTGCAGATCCTCGTTTTCATGCAGTTTCAGATATTTTAGCGCTTTTCGGCTGCCATTTTTTTTTCTCGCTTAGCTGTTTTTCTGACAAAACACGGGAAATTTGGTTTAAATTTGCTTGCAACCTCACTCCCAGGAGTCCTGACTCTCCCCGTGTGCTGTGTGTGAGTGTGGCTTAGTTTTTTTTTTTTTTTTTTTTTCTGCGGTTTGGCCGTTACATTAGTTTTTTCAAAGTTTGGATTATTTTTCGAAGTCCTGCGTTCCTCAAGCGCTTGCAGCCTAAGTAAGTTCCACGTTCCTCAACTGCCTGCTGCCTTAGTCCTGCATGCTTCAATGCCTTAAACGCTTGCAGGAGCACTTTTGAGGCTCAGTTCAGCCTAAGTCTAACGTGTTTCCATGCCTCAACTGCTCGTCTCGCTTCGTGAGGCTCGCAGCAGCACCTTTGGCGCTCATTTCAGCCTAAGTCCTGTGAGTTTCCATGCCTCCACTGCTCGCCTTGCTTTGGCGCTCATTTCCTCAAGTCCTCCGAGTTTGGAAGGCTTCTCTGCCTCAACGCCTCGCCTCGATTCGCAAGGCTTGCAAGCGTGATGACAATTCACAGTTTGACAACTATTATATGTGATATTTGCTTGGTCTGATGATTTTCCCTCTTTTTAGTTTAATTCTTAAGTTTGCGATAAGATGCTCATTGTCTGAGCGGCAGTCAGCTCCAGATCTTGTTTTTGCTGACTATCCATCTTTGGCTATAAAGTACTGTATATAGTAAATCTGATTTCTATATTGTCAATCTGGTGATGTGCATGTGTAGAGTCGTCTCCAAGTTTGTTTGACGAGGAGGTTTACTATGACGAGAGAATTCTCTTGACGCAAAGCGAGGGGCCACATTTGCGGAGGTGGAGGCTCTACGTCGCCTCACAAGCGGTTACAAACAATGACTAAATACCGACTTACACAAAAAAATACGAGTCGCAAAAATACGAACTTAACGGCCGATGCACGCACAGCGAGAAATATAAAAAAAACACAAAATACACACACAAATAAAAAAAAAACATTACACACAGCAAGGGGCGACAGCCAGGACGTTTGTGACTCACTGTGAGGTTGCACACTCAAAAATCCCCTAAGCAACAGAAAAAAATGTCAGCCGGAAAAAAAAAAACGAGGCAACACGACCCCTAAAACCGCAAAACACCGCCAGGCACATACGACTTTTACACAAAGCCGTATGATGTACAAAATACACTATTAGCAAGCACTCGAAATCATGCACACCCGCGTACCAAATACACAATCGCCGTAATTTTACAACACTAACTTACAGAATGCGCAATTACACGGCTACACAAAAGGTTTCCCCTCGCGCATCCAGCTTATTTACACTACACACTGCACACATTGCTGATACTTACATCTCAGATCACCAACACTGCAAATCTACATTGTATGCTGCAGGAACATCAAAACAGATTTTTAGCTCTTCAGCACATTGCTTGCTGCATATATTAATTACAAATAGGTAAAGTACATTAATTTATCATTTCATTAATTAATTATCATGAAAAAATACATATACAGAAAAAAAAACAACACCACAATATCGCAATAAACGACAAAAGCCTTCACCGCGCGCCTCACAAGGAGCGCCAACGGTGCTCATAGGACACAATGTACACCAGGGGAGAGGCTTGCAATGAGCACCAAAAGGAGATCAGCGCGGACCTTACAATGAGCGCAAAAGGGCCTTTCATAACAAAAAATACACCAACCGAGAGGCTTGCAATGGGCACCGAAGGATCTCACACGACCAAAACACTTACTGTCTGTGGCAAACAGCATTACCTGCCTTACAATTTTATTGCTGACGGGCAAGTATATATATATGTCTGTTCCCTTGCTGTAGCTAATTACTGGCAGTTGTTCCTGCACTTCCCCCTCATTAGCAGATTTATGACGTTCAAATTTCCTGTTGGCTCCTAGGGCCGTCTCATTCTGAAAGCTTGGTTTGGCTGCTCCTTGCACAGATATCTGTTGCGGCAACAGAGCAGGATTTACGAATCTGAGCTGAGTGCTGTAATCTGGGGGAGTATATTATATGAATTGGTGTAGAATTTCGGGAAAAAAGTTCAAGCAAAACACCTGATTCACATAGGGCTCCAGTAATTTATCTTTAATTTTGCATCCTTAATATTCCAAATTACTTTTTTTGTGTGCTCTTTTGTATTCTGTTGTATTCTGATACTTTTTTCTGGGCTTGTACACAACTAATGAGTTAGAAAAACACCTGAAGAATAACATCACATGGATATTAGATTAATTAATGAAAGTTGTAACATCTTCGAAAAAAAATAATTTTTTAAATAACCACAGATGAAAGGTGATTTTTATGTTTATTTTATTTAGAAAGTGGCAACATTGTGTAGGCTGAGACACTCATTTTCTGTATTTGCTGTTTTGAAGCATGTTTAATTAACAGCATGAGGCACCCATTAAATGAGAAACTGGAAGGAAACTGCAAAGACCAAGCTGTAATTTAATGTTTTTAATGTTCTTCTAAGCTCTGATCAAAAAGAAAGCGATTTTATGTCTCCGGGAAGCTGTAATGCAAAAAATGCATGACCTGTAGCCAATCTAAACAGGAATGTTTCAACTGAACTATACTATGTTTGAAAAGGTGTAGCCAACATTATTGCAATTTATAATTCAATACGAAGGATATTTCTACATTTATATAATGCACAGGTTCAAATTTAAACGTATTGTGGATGTTTAGCAGTATTCTGTTTTTACAATATAGCTATTATCAGTTATTTGTAAAGTACCACCATGTTATGCTATACAATACAATAAGTGATTTGACATGGTAACAATCTTAATTTCAAACATTCAGTATAGAAAGTTGTTAGGACCCTGGTCTTGTAATTTAAAAATCTATGGGAGAAAGGGTCTCATATGGATGGGACATATCAAATGTAAACATGTAATGAGTAGACCAACATATATTGCATTCTTGTGGTATTGCACAAATTTGCTGTTTAGGTAGAGAACATAATTGTTGGGGTGGCACAAATGAACAAAAAACATTGTATTAGGAGAGCTGGGAGATGGTTTATTATGGGTGTTGAGTATGAGTGTTTACTGATGTCAGAGTTGGAGCTATCCTGAACAGATGTTTTTTTTTACAGTAATGATGGGCAACTCAACCCTAATAGGGCCACCAACAGTCCAGGATTTCATTACCTTTGCTTGTGTATTCAGGATTTTCCAGGTGAGTTATGCAGCTTCATTCATTGCAGTTCATCCACCTGTGCTCAAGCAGAGTGTTATTGAAATCCTGGACTGCCAGCAGCATTTGTAGTAGTTGCCCACCAATTGTCGACAGTCTTGTGATTTCCAGAGAAGGGCAAAGCAGTAAGTGCGATATTGTATGTGTAAGTGAGAGAAGGTTTTGAGAGGTTATTTGAGGACACATTGAGGATAGGTCTGTAGTAGAACAGAGAGAGTTTGAGTGGATATTCTCAAATGAGGACTAGGGTGCAGGGGGCAGCATCATAGAGTATAGGTGAAGACTAGCAGAGGAGGTGCCAGAGAAGGATTGGTTATGACAGATGGGCAGGGAATGCTGAATTGTCTAAGTAATCTTATTTGTATTCTTCTTAGTAATTTAATAGACCAGAGTGCAAAAAAATAAGTAATCACAGAACTACAGAAAGGCATACTTAAAATGTATACATCATTTATAAATATTAGTACAAAGTTCAGATAAAATGGAGATTGGCCAACAATTATATAATAGATTGAAGGGGTTGTGTAATTGGTTTTGTGTCACTATGTTTTACTGGAGCTGTTCTAATGTTGAATAATGTCTGGAATGGGTTGTTATAAAAAATATTTTGTGTCAGCTAAGTAAAAACTATTTTTATATTTCAACCAACTGGGCATGCTTGGATTAACTAATACTCAGATGTATTAATAACAAATAGTCTTTTCAATGAAATTATGTTTTGATTTCTACCAGAACTGGGGCATTTGTTGTGTCATCTAAAGATTTATTCACATTCAATGCATTTGCTCATAATGCATCCTGATCGAAATGAGTGGAGTTCTTGTTCCAAATTTGATACATTTTTATATTAACTTTTATCTAACATTTTGGGATTATTCATACTAAGTTTAACATAAAACCAAATGGGAAATTAAGATATATAACAATGAGACATGCTTTATAAAGATCTGCATTTTTAAAAGCAAATTCTGTAGCCTTTAAAGGGTCGTTGTAATGGTCCAACTTGTATACCCTTTATTTAGTAATGATCAGTATTAACAACTTTTCAGTTTATTATGATTAAACAAAGTTTACATTTTGTGATAAAGTACCAGTAAATAGCTTTTCATACCATGTCTAATTTGGAGCTCATCAGGTCTTTGAGAATAGAGCACATTTGTAAAAAACTACTACTAAGGCTTGCAATTTATGAAATTAAACGTGCCATTGTTTTACACACTTTAATCAAGATTAAGATTAATCTGGAAGGGTGCTACCTACTAAAAATACAAATGAAAAAATAATAATCTGTATATACAATTATTATGTTATTAATATTTTCTAATATATATATATATCACAAACTTGGTGAATAATAAATATGTAATAAAAAAACTAATATAATCCTAATGAAACAGATATATGAAACATAGTAAAAAACGGTGCCAAAATAAATACAAAATAATATTATACTATTATATTAGTATTGACTAATGTGAATGTAACAAATATCAGCAATACAAGCATACACAAATTTGGGATCAAATAAAATTCATTTTAGCCATGGAAATCTGAATCTGGAGATGGTAGTTCCTCCCATAAAATATGCCAATACAGGATACTTAGTTGTCTATCTAGCATGACAAAGAAAAAAACAAAGATAGGTTCTAAGTGTAATTATTTTTCCTAAATGTAAATCCATAATTGTAACAAATAAATTGCTCTCACAAGCTTCTATGCAAAATATTGCACTTTTGAAAATGCCTTGTATGTAGTAGGAGTACAAAATTCCTCCCTGGCCGGCTGGCTACTCGCTAGGTGGGCAATATCCTTGAGGGTTGTTGTTCCTTCAATTGGCAGGAAATGGGAACTTTCAAAGGTTAAAAGACACAGTCCATCTTCTACAATGGTCGCACAGAAAGAAGCCCTCTTAGTGATGGACCACAAAACGAGAAGACAGTATGAAGCATATGGGGCAATAGTGCTACTCTTTTCAACACGTTTTGTCAACAATGATCTTTGTCAAAAAATGGAGTGTATAATATATATATATATATATATATATATATATATATATATATATATATGTATATATATATATATATATATATATATATATATATATATTGTGTCAATTAAATTAAACTTTGATTATGACTTTATAACAACACTGCTACTCATAATAAAATGAGTACAACACGTCAAGCATATTCATAGGTTGAATAATAAGTATCTATTTTATAAAGAGGGTTGATTAAAAGGTAAACAGCACATATTATGGTGGAGGGATAGTTAAAATACAGTATGTGCTGTTTCAAGCCCTGGTTCTTCAAACCAAACTAATCTAATGGATTATACATAATTTGTGGGTAATGATTAAACCTGCAACATTGTTGAGATTTAAGATTTATATTCAGTGGCGGCTGGTGAAACCCCACCAAGACCTGGCCCCTCCCCCTACATTGACTTCACCCAATAGTATCGACCCCTCGCCTTCACTTCAGGTTAACTCCAATATATGCCAAACAATTACTTTATATAGGCCGTGCCCACTGACATAAACTCAATCCACTTACTTGATTTTTTTTATGTTACTCTACTTACTTAGGGCCTCATTCTATTATCGGCCGTAAAACGGCCGCAAGGCTCCGATTCCTTGCGGGGGTTCCGTTATCTTGGAATTCAATTATACGGCCCCGCAAGGATCTCCCCTTACGGCCGGCCGTAAGCTCAGAAAACTTAAAACGCAAAAATAAATTCAAGACGGCACTGTACAGCTCTGTAAATGCTAGGGATCATATTGGGGGACATGAGGATTAATAGCAACCCCCTCTCAAGCTTGCACATCAACCCAAATCCGAGTTTACATTAACTGTTTATTTTCCGGCCGCAGCGTGGGCGGGTCTGAGGTGCTCCAAGCCCTCTGGACTTTTTACATGGATTTTTGACCTAAATTAAAAAATATTTTTTTTTACGGATTTGAGTGTAGGGGAATGTTGTGCTATTTTTGCTAACACCTACAATCACTTTATAGTCTCCTAAGAGTGCAGGATGGCTTTATTTTGGCTTTATAATGTGCTTAATTGGTGCTAGCGGGACCTTTTTCCTGCAAGTAAGCTGCGGCTCGCTTTTAGCCTTGCCGAGAGGGTTCACGGAGTAATAGAATAGCAACCGGGCTTTTCTTGCGGCCGAAACTCTTGCGGCCGTTGTAGATCAAAGGCTTTCCTCCGGCGCGAGCGGCCGCAAGGGATAGCAAGGCGCCGGCCGCAAACCTGCCGGAATCCCCGGCCTGAGAGGAATAGAATAGCCGAATAGCTTGCGGCCGGTCCTTGCGGCCCCGCATCTCCTACGGCTGTTAATAGAATGAGGCCCTCATTGTCTTGATGAGGATGAGGTGGTGCTTGTTCTGCTCACTTTTCTGATGCTGGGAAGTTCCTTCAGTTTGATGAAGTGCAAAAATTAAATAGAATACATTTTAGATCAAGACAAATGTTCGTGGCAGCACATAGAAATAGACTAAAGTTATGATAGATATATAGATATATAGATAGATAGATAGATAGATAGATAGATAGATAGAGAGATAGAGGGCGATAGAGAGAGAGAAAGGGATAAATAGAGTGATATATCCCTCTCTGTATCCATCTTTCTATATATCCATCTTTCTATATATCTTTCCATCTCTTTTTATCCCTCTTATATCTCACTCTCTATCTCTCTCAATCTTACTATCCCTCTATCCATATCCCTCCCTCTCTATCCCTCTCTCCCCTATCTATCCATCTCTCTCCATATCTATTCCTTTCTCTCTCACTTCCTATATCCCTGTCTGTCTCTGTAAATATCACTTTTCTCTCTCCTTATCTCCGTCTCTATTAGCTCTCTCTATCCCTCTCTCTATTTCCCTATCAAGCTCTCTCTCTATCCCTCTTTCTTTCCCTGTCTATCCTTCTCTCTATATATCTATCCCTCTCTCTATCTATCTCTCTCTCTCCCTCTCTACCCTCCCCATGTCCCTATCTATCCCTCTCAATCTGTATTTATCTATCCCTCTCCCTCTAATCCCTCTCTCTCCCTATAATGCCTCTGCCTCTACCTATCTTTCTGTCTATCCCTCTATCTCTCCCTATCTATCCCTTTCTCTCTACCTCCATCCCTGCCCATCTCTCTATATTTCCCTTTCTCTCTCCCTATCCCCCTCTCTATCCCTGAATATTCCTATTTCCTTCTATCCATCTCTCTCTCTGTCTCTCCCTCCCTCTAATCCCTCTCTCCCAACCTATCTCTCAATCTATCCCTCTCTCTCCCTATCTATCCCCTTCTCTCTCCCTACCTCTATCCATCTGTCCCTGCCTATCCGAATATCTCTCCCTTTCTCCCTCTCTATCACTCTATCCCCCCTCTCTCTCCCTATATTTATCTCTTTCTCTATCTATCCCTCTCACTCAGTATCTATCTATCCCTCTAGCTTTCGCTCTCTCTCCCTCTAGTCCCTCCCTCCCCATTCTAATCCCTCTGCCACTAACTATGTCCATAACTCCTCTTTCTCTCTCTCTATGCCTCTCCCCTCCCTCCAATTCCTCTCTCCCTCCATCTCTTCCTCTAACTAAAGCCTCTCTCAAGTCATCTCTCTGATCCCTCTATCTCGCTCTCCCTCTCTCTAATCTTTCTCTTTAATCACTTTCTCTGATCCCTCTAACTCTCACTCTAATCCCTCTATTGCTTCCTCTGATCCATTTATCCCTCCCTCTAATCCATCTGTCTCTCCCTCTGATCTTTCTCTCTAATCCCTCTATCTCTCCTTTATCCCTCCCTCTAATATCTCTATCCCTCTCTTTAATACCTGGGGCTGCGGGAGGCCCGCGATGGGGCTGCGGGTGACACTGCAGAGGTAGCGGCTGTGCCCTTTGGGGGAGGTTTGGGAGCAGGCTGCGGAGGCCATCCGGCCGCAGACCGCGGGGGAGGTGTGAGAGGCACAAGTTGGGGCCACTGGAGGCCCATGGTGGGGGCCGTGGTTGTGCCTGCGGGGTAGGTGCGGGAGCAGCCCAAAGGGGCCATCCGGCTGTAGGCCACAAGGGAGGTGCAAGAGGCCCGCGAAGGGGCCACTGGAGGCCCGCAATGGGGGCCGCTGGTGTGCCAGTGCGGGAGGTGTGGGAGCAAGGTGAGGGGGGCATCTGGCTGCAGTGGAGGTGTGTGAGGCCGCTTTGGTGCCACTAGAGGCCCGCGATGGGGCCGCGGGTGTGCCTGCAAGGACAAGGGTGCATGAGGCTGCAGGTGGAGCAGGTTTGCCTGCAGGCACCACAGGTGAGGCAGGTGAGGCTGCACGTGCCGCAAGTATGACAGGTGAGGCTGCAGGAACCGAGCGTGTAGCTACAGGGGCCACGGGTGCGGTGGGTGAGGCCACAGGTGGCTGCTGGTAAATCCGCAAGAGAGGGAGTGATTTAAAGAGAGAGAGAGGTATATATAGAGAGAGCGAGGGAGGGACATAGAGAGAGACTTACCCAGTCTGCAGGGCTTTCTCTGTGCGCACACACGGCTCCCACCTGAGTCCTAGTGGCTGGGACCGTCACTCTGTACGTCCCCATGCTGTTTTCAAAGCTGCTGCTTCTCCCATTCATTTGATTGGGTGGATGTTTGCAGCTGATACTAATTTAGATCAGAGAGCAGGTGCAATTTAGTCGAAATTGGATTTTGACTAATTGTCACGTGTGCTCTGTTCTGGATGAATGGAAGTGTTTACAATTTTTTTTTTTTTTTAAATAGTCTTTTATTAGAAGGCAATGCACAATAAAACATTTAACACAACTGTAATTAGTCAGTTAAGATACACTAACATGTACAATACAATATTTTCCCATCATAAACTGACTAGGCCTTCCATTTTTCCTTTTTTAGTTATTAAGGTTACATGAGTCACAGTTAACATTTCAATGGAAATAACATAACAGAATGAAAAGAAAAGAAAATAAATAATACAAATAAAAAATCAGAAAAGAAAAAGAGAACAACAACACAAGATAAAACGTCCAATGAGCACAAATAAAAAAGAGAATGCTATAATTATCAAATTAATTAGCTAGACCATTACACTGCTATCTTCACATAAAGTACAGAGCTAATCTAGTATATCCACCCCTAAGAGCACTCAACACATACCTCGTTAAAGACAACCCAGTACAGCCGACACCCACCTCCACCGCTCCGTCAGTAGATTTCCGGACCCCCCCCTCCAGCTCCTCCACCAGGTCTCCTTTGCCAAAGTGTAGAGATTGTATGATATGATATGTTGTCATACTAAGGAAATACTGAATGAAGAAGCCAACCAGGGATCCCAAATTGCTTGGAATTGGGTAATGTCGTCTAGTATGATATAAGTTAACCGCTCATTTATAAGTAAATGATTGATCTTACCTATCACCTCCGTAAAGTTAAGAGTCTCTTTCTTCCAACTCCTGGCTATGTGTGTCTTAGTAGCTAATGCCATTAATTGGTATAGTTTATTCTGCGTTTTAGATAAATCCGTAACACGAATCCCTAGCAGACAAGATTCCATTGAGGGCGTAACTGCCTTGTGGAAAAGTGCGGAGGCTAATTGGGCTAATTGCCCCCAAATTTTCTGAACGGATGGACATGACCACCATGTGTGTATATGATCCCCTATACTTTGGCACCCCCTAAAGCATTTATTGCTTTCTGACGGTTTAAATTTCTGTAGTTTGTCAGGTGTACAGTAGACTCTATGCAAAACTTTGATGGACGTCTCCAGTAAGGCCGAATTAAGAGAACCTCTAAAGAGATTGGAGCAGGATTCTGACCATTTACCCCAGTCCCACTCCACCCCAAGATCCCTCTCCCATTGTACAAAATACCTGGGTTTTTGGTCGCTTGTGAAGTTAAGAAAGGTGTCGTAAAGTGAACCCAGAATACCCTTGGTAAGGGGTAGACTTTTACATATAACGGACATCCAGGAGGCCCTAGGATGCCCAAGTTCTCTTGAGCTCTTACTGACCCAGCTCCTAATTTTCAAGTAATTATAGAATTCTGTGACAGGTAGGTCGTGGGTTGTACAGAATTGGTCGTATGTCAGCAAGCTATCGCTCAGAAACCAGCTCCCTACGCGGTCCAAGTTTCTAGAAGTCCACCAGAATCTAGAGATGTCATTCGAGTCTGCCAGGATTTGTGGAAAAGACATGACTGACATCATTGGGGATAGTCCTGTAGGAAGTAACCGCCTGGATTTAGAGTTGGCCCCCATGCACGAAGGGTTTGTGAAATCATGGGATTTTGATGAGTTGTGAATGGGGCTAGTTCTTTTGGGATCCATATCAGCTTATCCCAACTGTGGGGGAACATTTGCTGGTTTTCCATAAAAACCCAGGCTGGTTGATGTGTTTTAGAGTGTGCCCTGGGAAGGTGGGCCAATTGAGCGGCTTTAAGATAGAGCTTTAAATTTGGGCAAGCAAGTCCTCCTCTATTTTTCTGCCTAAACATCACCTGTCTAGAGATACGAGGGCGTTTATTTCCCCATATAAACCTAAACATATTATGAAGTGTTTACAATTTTAAGGGACAGCAATAGTTATACAAAAATAACATTTAAAATGTTATACATATTGTTTTTTATTTTTACATTATGGGAAATTAAATGAATGTGTTTTTAATATTGAAACATAATTTTGTGCATCATTTTGAGAGGGCGGTTGCCCATTTGCCCTAATGCACCAGCCGCCCCTGCTCATATTGTTATAGTTATCGCAACACAATTTTATCTTATTCTTTACAGAAATAGTGTATTTTCCCTTACTTTCTTAGAATGACATAAATCTGTCAGTTTTAGGTTGTCAGGGCAATGTTTTACAACCCCATGAGGTATTTTACACTATATTTTTCCCATGCTCAGCGTTTCTGTGCAGTATATTATTTTCCCAAACCTAGAAATTATTTGTACCAGATACATTAAAATAGTCTCCATTCTTGAAATCCTTTCTCATCCCTTTTGATCACTGAGAATGTTATTTATTACACTGACAAAAACGAGTATCAAATGAATTAGAGGTCTGATAATAAATAAGACAATGTACTAACTTGTTAAGCTTTACTGCTGATTTCTGAGTTGAGCTTGATTTTTACTTGGAAGAGTCATATCTAATGTCATAGTGTTTTTCATCTCTTTTGTGTTCAGCAATGGCTTTGACGGCGTTTGATCTCATGCACTCCTTGAAAAGAAGTATATTTTTTTTCTTCAAAAAAGGACAACTGAAGTACCTTATATACAATATATTCTTTTAAAGAACTAGACTTAACAATAGGCAAATGTGTTTTAAAAAAATATAAGCTTCTTTTATTTTTATTTTGAATTATTACACGCAACGATATACAATACAAGGTGTCTCGATACAGAAAGCTAGTGTCAATTTAAGGCTACTCCCTGCTTGAAAATAGATTTTTCCTGTATGGTCTTTTGAATAATTAAACTAAAATAAACACAGCCTTTAAATGTTTCACTTGTATGTACAATTATTAGACTTCCATTTTCTTTACTTGGCTGCCTCTTGATGTTTAAGCCTCTAGAGAGTGTTTCCTTGTAAACTAATGAGGTCTCTCGTCAGGGGCTGAGAGAGATAGATAGTGTTAGAGAGAGTGAGTTAGAGTACCAGAGAGAGAAATAGAGAGTGTTAGAGAGAGCGAGTGAGAGTGTCAGAGAGAGAAATAGAGAGTGTAGAGAGAGTGAGTGAGAGTGTCAGAGAGAGAAATAGAGAGTGTAAAGAGAGTGAGTGAGAGTGCCAGAGAGAGAGCTAGAGAGTGCTAGAGAGGAGGAGAGTGAGGAGAGGAGGTGAGTGAGGAGAGGAGGAGAGATAGAGGTATGGAGGGAGGAAGAGGAGGCAGCAGTTCAGGGAAGGGAGGTACAGGTGGAGGAGAGCAGGAGGGGGTGTGTGCCCCCAGATGTAGGCACACAAGGTGTGGGAGCAGATTTTCAGCGGCATGATCCCATTGGGGGAGGTAGTGGGGATGAGGGGCTGGCCCTAGGGAGCGAACAGGGAGGCCAGGAACCCCAGGCACAGTTGGCAGGGCAACAGGTTGTGCAAAAGTAGAATGCCCACAATGATAGTGAAGAGGAGACAGAAACCCTCGTCAGGGAAGTCCAAGCCCGCCGTAGGATCATCCATGGTGGTAGAGATGTGAGGCCTGGTGAGAAGTCACATGCCTGGAATGAGATGGCTGCTGCTGTGGCTTCATTAGAGGTTGCAAACTGTGATGTTAAGTCAGTTAAACACCAATATGATGACTGCCGGATTAAGGTGAAGAAGAATATGGCAGCGGAGATAAGAGCAGCCCGTGGCATTGGTGGTGGTCCACCACTAAATATCACATACTGTGGATGGGAGTGGACAATCAAGGAGTCTATGGAGCCGGCAGCATTAGTGGGCCTTCCAGGACAGTTGGACACTGGCTATCAGGAAACCCTGCAAAGTGAGTATCATATGCACCATCACATCCTCATATGCACACATGAACCCCACACACATAGATAACTGACATACAATAGCACTGTATGATCTCTGGTTCTGACTACAGATATGCGGAGCAGCAATAACATGTAAATATTATTATATATTATTTTGTTATATTATTATCAGAATTGTCATCAATGAAATGTCTGTCCAATACCTGTATTCAAACCCCATTCTGAATAGCACTTGAGAATGCAGTTTGTGTTAGTGTTATGTTTGCTGTTTTTTCAAAGTTAATATAAAACAAAACAGTGTAAATATCAATTGCAATTGTATATATTTTGTAACGAGTTCCCCTATAATCACCCATGTTACACTGCACCATTTAAAGCAATGTTGTTTAACACTCCAACTGCTTGTCAACCGATTCCCTACTGGCTACATCATCCCTATACCTACGGGGTACACCACCATAATGAGCAACACCTCTGGCCTCACATCCAGGATACACCATCATCCGGAGACAGAAGTTAAGTCACGTCCCCGCACCAGGCAACTTGAGGGACATATATTGGCAGATCTGCTTAACTGATGAGCGCAAGATTGGAGCAGCCTAACAGCTGACAGCTCAGCTGGCACATCAAACTGAATTTGCCACCGGCCAGGCTGAATTAATGCATACAATCAATATATTGGGGGGGGGGAGGTATAATCTTCAAGTGGTGGGGTACATGCAAGGCCAGACACATCACTTGTTGGGAACTGGTGCAGTTGGCTGAAGACCATGTGCCGACATCCCAGCCTTCCGTTCCACAGGTGTTACCACCACAGCCAGAGCCTACAGCCTCCTCATCTCACCCTTTACTGCCAACGACAGCTGCTACACAGCCACCACCGCAGCCATATCATACAGCATCCACTCGCCCCTTACCGCCAACAACAGCTGCTACACAGCCACAACCACAGCCGGAGCCTACAACATCCACACACCCCTTACCGCCAACGACAGCTGCTACACAGCTACCACCGCAGCCAGAGCTAACAGCATCCACTCACCCCTTACTGCCAACGACAGCTGCTACACAGCTACCACTGCAGCCAGAGCCTACAGCATCCACTCACCCTTACCGACAACGACAGCTGCTACACAGCCACCACCACAGCCAGACCCTACAGCATCCACTTACCCCTTACCGCCAATGACAGCTGCTATACAGCCACCATTTTTGGATGCACCCCTCAATCCAACACCTCCTGTCCGTCGTAGAGGGAGGAAGCACGTGGTTTCAGAAGGTCTGGGCCCTGTGCTCAGAAAATGGAAGTAGGTGTGAATGTCCCCCAGGTCAGTGGTTGTCAAACCTCTCCTCAGGAACCACCACACAGACCATGATTTGGGTGAAACACTGTGTGAATACACATGTGAAGCGATTTGAGGCTCCACCAACTGTTGAATACAATTTGCCTCATTTATTGTTCCCCCTAAATCATTGCCTGTCTGATGGCTCCTGAGGAGAGGATGGAGAACCACTGCCTTAAGTCCTCCTCGTCCACACTCCACAATGAATTTAAATTTGTATTAATGCTGTCATACTTATGGCTGCCTACAGAGTGTGAACACGTATGTATTTTTTAAATAATTCTGCAATTGATGTTCAATGTGGATTGCCGTTGAGATGAGATGTTGAGATCAATCCAAATAGAGTTCTGATATCTTCTTCTTGCCTCTGTAGCCCAATCTCACGACCATGAAGGCATGTTCCTCAACCTTCTCTTTCTGTATCACGTATACTGCTAATTAATTTCAGATTATTCCTTCATATCTGACAACACATTCTGTGTGTAATAGATCTGTATGACATGATTATGTTCAGCTGTTTGATTGAGCAGATCTAGACAAGTTGTAAGTGCTAGTGGAGTGATTTCTGATGATCCCTTTTCTACCAAATTCCAGTTGCAGTGGTGTAGTGACCACATGTGACCCTGGTAGGTGTTATGACATTACCCCCTTTAGGTATCCTCTTGTTCACAAGCACAACCTGTTGCCCTTTCTGGTGTCCACCAACACCACACCCATGATGTTAATGCACAGTTTTGTCCATTCCTGATTGGGGTCTGTGTAAACAATAAAGCCTTGTTAAACCATTCTAACCATGTCAGTGTGTTTGCAATGGTTGGGATTATGGGACATCCACATGCATCACATTAGTGTCAAATTCCTATATATGTAAACTAATGAGCCCTAGTTAACATGCAATAGATCAATACATATCAACATAATCATAGTAATAATAGAATTAAATATCATATAATATATATATATCATATATAATCAACATAAAGAGTTAATACACATGCAAAGGTCCAATTTGTGATACTGTGGAGTATGAACATTCCCCTGAGGGTCTAAAATGAATATGACAGGTGATAGTGGAGTGGGTTGCCAGTTCCTTCTCCAGTGGACTGTGATTTGTCTGACGTCTCTGCTATGACGTGCCCACCTAGAGTGTCCCTACATGGTATAGCTCACAGCTTTATTGCAGTACACCCTTCACCACGACCACTTCGCAATGATGAAGGGGACCAGGGGAACATACACCACACTAATCTACTCTAGCCCATCAGGAGGGGCCACAAAAACACATTGAGGCTGTGCAGCGGCAACTGTCATCAGCGGTAATCTCCGCTATGCCCCATCCTGTTAAGTCCCACGCTATGTGCCAGGATTTATAGCCATTCCCATTTTGTGACCTCCCATTATGTTCTACTATTCATCAATTTATATTAGTGTGGATTGCTAAGTGGTGGTGTTGGGGAAGGGGCTTTTGTACCTGAATGAAGAGATCAGACAAATCCCAGTCAACTAGAGAGGGAACTGGCAACCCACTCTAGTATCTTTGGCAAACCTTGTAGAACAGCACAGGCAGAGACCTAGCTAAATGTGCTACAGTTCATAGGGTCACAGAAAGTCGGAAACGAGTGAAGGACTGAAAAACAAATAATAAAATGTTCACCTGGTACTTGATATATGCCATGTGGCGGTAATATATGGCCACTATTTGTGTTCCCAAATGTAGATGTGATGAGTGAGATGTACAGTCAGGTCCATAAATATTGGGACATCGACATAATTCTAATCTTTTTGGCTCTATACACCAGCACAATGGATTTGAAATGAAACGAACAAGATGTGCTTTAACTGCAGACTTTCAGCTTTCATTTGAGGGTATTTACATCCAAATCAGGTGAACGGTGTAGGAATTACAACAGTTTGTATATGTTCCTCCCACTTTTTAAGGGACCAAAAGTAATGGGACAATTGGCTGCTCAGCTGTTCCATGGCCAGGTGTGTGTTATTCCCTCATTATCTCATTTACAAAGAGCAGATACAAGCTCCAGTGTTCATTTCAAGTGTGCTATTTGCATTTGTTGCTGTTAACTCTCAATATGAGATCCAAAGAGCTGTCACTATCAGTGAAGCAAGCCATCATTAGGCTAAAAAAACAAAACAAACCCATCAGAGAGATAGCAAAAACATTAGGTGTGGCCAAATCAACTGTTTGGAACATACTTAAAAAGAAAGAACGCACCGGTGAGCTCAGCAACACCGAAAGACCCGGAAGACCACGGAAAACAACTGTGGTGGATGACCGAAGAATTATTTCCCTGGTGAAGAAAACACCCTTCACAACAGTTGGCCAGATCAAGAACACTCCCCAGGAGGAAGGTGCATGTGTGTCAAAGTCAACAATCAAGAGAAGACTTCACCAGAGTAAATATATACAGAGGGTTCACCACAAGATGTAAACCATTGGTGAGCCTCAAAAACAGGAAGGCCAGATTAGAGTTTTCCAAACAACACCTAAAAAAGCCTAAACAGTTCTGGAACGACATCCTATGGACAGATGAGACTAAGATCAACTTGTACCAGAGTAATGGGAAGAGAAGAGTATGGAGACGGAAAGGAACTGCTCATGATCCAAAGCATACCACCTCATCAGTGAAGCATGGTGGTGGTAGTGTCATGGCGTGGGCATGTATGGCTGCCAATGGAACTGGTTCTCTTGTATTTATTGATGATGTGACTGCTGACAAAAGCAGCAGGATGAATTCTGAAGTGCAATATTATCTGCTCATATTCAGCCAAATGCTTCAGAACTCATTGGACGGCGCTTCACAGTGCAGATGGACAATGACCCAGAGCATACTGCAAAAACAACCAAAGAGTTTTTTAAGGGAAAGAAGTAGAATGTTATGCAATGGCCAAGTCAATCACCTGATCTGAATCCGATTGAGCATGCATTTCACTTGCTGAAGATAAAACTGAAGGGAAAATGCCCCAAGAACAAGCAGGAACTGAAGACAGTTGCAATAGAGGTCTGGCAGAGCATCACCAGGGATGAAACCCAGCGTCTGGCGATCTCTTTGCGTTCCAGACTTCAGGCTGTAATTGACTGCAAAGGATTTGCAACCAAGTATTAAAAAGTGAAAGTTTGTTTTATGACTGTTAATCTGTCCCATTACTTTTGGTCCCTTAAAAAGTGGGAGGCACATATACAAACTGTTGTAATTCCTACACCGTTCACCTGATTTGGATGTAAATACCCTCAAATTAAAGCTGAAAGTCTGCAGTTAAAGCACATCTTGTTAGTTTCCTTTCAAATCCATTGTGGTGGTGTATAGAGCCAAAAAGATTAGAATTATGTCGATGTCCCAATATTTATGGACCTGACTGTATATCAGATGATGTTTGTATGTTTAGGGGCCACATTATAGCCTCTGCGAGTGAGAAAGGGTTAATATGGCAGCCATTTGCATGTATTTGTGTTGCGATTTGAGGTAGTGTGTCTTTAATAGCTTTCAGCATGTTGCAGGATGGCTTTTCATATTGGCATATGCATGACCATTACAACCTATGTGGAAAATTAAATATTTTTTGTTGTGTATGTAATTGTAATGCCTTCTATTGCTTTCCCCATGTTTTAAAGTGTATTGGTGTCTTTTTATAGTCATTTGCAGTGACTAGTCTGTAAACCCTTTGCGGGTCCTATTTGGAACCCGTAAGATTTGGGCCGCCATGTGCCGTTTGCGAGCTTGATTGCGGCTGCAGTGTTGAGCGATTTTGGCAATTAAATAACCATTAGCGATTTTGCGATCGAAAGTCTTGCAGCCTTGACAGATCAAAGGATTCTGAAAAAGCTGTAAGTTACAAGTTTAACCAGCACCATTTTTTCAAGGCCGTCACTCGGAAGCCGTTCCAAGCCAGCAAAAGACGCCAATTGAATAGCAAAATAGCTTGCAACCTCACTTACAGGCTTCCGGATCTCACAAAAGCTCAATTGAATGGGGGCCATAGTCTGTTCCCACTTCAGGAAGGATATCAGCAGAATCCAAAATGGTAGATTCCACTTGGCATAATTGTATACAAAGCATAATAAAGATTAAAAACATTATATACATTATAAAAAGAATATATGCTAAATATAGGATTATAGTGAACCTTTAAGTACCTTTGTTATAAAAGAGCTGGTTTTATTTTTTAAATATGGAACTTCAACACCCCTTAATTATATTTAACTAGCGACTTTCCCGTCAAAAAATGACAGCAATAAAATTGTAAGGCAAGTAATGCTGTTTGCCACAGAGAGTAAGTGTTTTGTTGGTCTGAGAGGCTGGCGCCTTTAAAGCCCCCGAGTCGTAAGTGTTTTTGTTTAAGTCCGCAATTATTTATTTTCTAAGTCCTGTATTTTTTTGTGTAAGTCCGTAGTTAGTAATTGTTTTTTTTTTTTTTTTTCAAAGTTCCGCTATTGTGGTTGTTTGTAAGGGGTTGTGAGGTGCCGTAGAGTCTCCACCTCCGCCAATGCTGCCCCTCACTTTGCGAGGGTCCGCATTTGCTGGCCGAAAGTAGTAGGGGGTCGTAGGGATGAGAGCCTATTGTGCTCATTTCCACCAGCACAAGGAGCGCCTTTGGCGCTCCTTGCCAGCAACTGCGGAGGGCTTGCTACGCGAGCCTGCAAGCGTTAGCAACAACCCGTATTGCTGACAACTAGATATGTGATTACAGGCTGCTGAAGCATTAATTACAAGACTGAACACGTACATTCCCAAGGAAGTAAATAAAGACTGGTTATGCTTACTGTATCAAGGATCTGAATATCCTTGATGTAATCACTTTTGTTAGTTTCACATGGGTTAACATCATGAACAATATAGTCAGGACTCTAAATTGTAAATAGCAATTTATTTGCAATAATCACTGTATGCTTGGTGAGTAAATCAAAGAGGCTGATTGACAGGTAAAAAATTCAAACTTCAATTTAAGTTTTTATTATTTGATAAAGTACTTGTCATTACCTATAATTTAACATTTTACTATATTGAGACCATCTTTGTCCAGATCCTTTGCTCCGCTAACAATTTGCAAATGTTCAGTTTTGTTAGTTTCATATGGCTTTACACAGTCACAACTCAATGTAGTTATTAGCAATGAGAAAAAGATATCAATGTATGTTTGGCGGATGGCAATAGATTCTGATTGACAATTCAAACATCAATGTAAGTTTTCTTATTTGTCCATATAAATATAATGTGTTTTGACGCCTGTAAAATATATGCTTATATTTCTCAATGCCAACCTTTAAAAAACAGTTAAATTAGCTGATTCGTAAAAGTATGAGCCTGTGCATTTGCAATGTGCAAACTCTAAGACTTTTCTATACAGCTTTTCTCCTGCTGACAAGAGACCACAGAGCTTCTTCTTTTGGCTGATTTATGGAGCTGCAAGCCATCTCTTTGTTCTAGTAAAGCCACTCGAGTCTCTAGTTTTCTGGAGATATTGTACATTGATTTGCACTCAATATTCAACCAAGTTGAGCACTGGAACAAAGATGTATGACTCATTTCCTCCCAAATGTAAATCAGACAATTTTGGCAATGCGCTTGGCTAGAAGAACACTTCATTGAAAGGCATTCACTCTAGGAGTTTTTGACACCTTTGCTAGCAATATTAAATGTTGAATCCCAAGATTGTTGCATTAATTGCAATCATTTTTTTAGCTCCTCATAAATTTAAATTGCAAGCCCAAATATGTCTCAATCCTATTGTCATTTCCAGTAATTCTGAGAAATTATCTATTTTTTCAGTTAATATAGAATATATATCAGAATATTAGAATATACACACTTTTGAGCACTTTTTTTAGTTATGCAAATGTACAGTTAATGTAATCATTACATAGACACATGTAGAGTACTTACAGATATTTAAACAGGCCAGGAACTCTATGCACTATCACAAAAAGATGTGTGGGTCCTGACAAGGTGCTGTGCTGCAAGCTACAATGGTCAGGGTCAGTCTTTAGGTGAGGAATCAGAGACAATTATCTGGATGACAAGATTACAAAGGAAGTAGCCTGTCTGACAACATGATCTTCTTGGGCACTAGAACTTGTAGAATGATTCTAAGTTAATAAGAATGGAGGGGCAAATTTGGTAAGCTCAAATGGGCAAGGTGGTGACTGTCATTAAAGGACCACTGCACAATGAAAAAATATATGTGTTTGAAAAGTTTGAGTCTGACTATGAGCATAATTAACAATCCATATGAAATACAACCTCTATTCTAAATTGAATAGAGTAAATTTATAATGTAAAATAGTGGACTCAACCATACGTAGAGTCCAAATCTTGACCCTTAGCCACTGAACAGTACAAGACTCTATTTAAAAATATAATGTAGCAACAAACTAAGGAAAAATGTATATACACAAAAACATTTAATTAATGTTAAAATCACGTTAAAAATCATGTGAACGCCCAAAAATATTATTTACATATATTACAATGAAGCTGTATTGATAATGGTAAACTGCTATACTATGAGCATAGTAGGAAAAAAAGTCATAGAGCTGGATTTTAACTAGAAACAAAAAAATGGCAATGGCAATTAATGTGCAGGACCCTGGAGGGATCCATAATACATTGGTGGAAATTGTATGTGAGAGGGGTGTTTACATTGCTGGAGAACTGAATGATGCAAGGTGTCTGCTTTTGATTTCAGTCTTATCCAGCCACACCCCACTTCCACTGATAATTACAAACACCCCCCAACATCCAGCTCTCGGGTTGTTATGTAACAAACACAGCGGTTCATGAAAAAATGACACTTGTACTCTAAGTACCGGAATCCATTTTGTGTTTGTTACATAACATCCTGAAAGCTGTTGTTTTTTTTTTTGGATAGATATAGATAAATAAATATTTGGCACCTACTGATCCCCTTTGGGCCCCCTCTGTCTGCAATACTGTCTCCTCTGCTGGTGTGCTTGATCTCTCGGGCCAGGGAATCCCGAATGACGTCACGTATGAAGTCATTTGGAATTCGCTGTTCTAGCCTGAAGACACTTTCAGGAGGGGAGGCAGCAGTGCAGTAGCGGGTGAGCCCAAGGTGGGGGGGGGGGGGGGCGGGGGTTGAAGAGATGCAGGGCTGGGTAAAATTTCTGTTTTATGGGGGAATTCTCTTACATATTGGTATCATAAAAAAAATCCATAGACAATACAAGGTTAGGTTTCTAAATTCTTAGTATTGATTAAAGAATATCATATTACCAGGAGATCTTTTGAAAACTCAGAGTTGGGTTTGTCAGTTGCTACTAGCATCAATCACTGAATATATAGGCAAGATATATTTTTCCCATAAAAATTAATTACTCCATAGGGGTTTTAGTTTTAGTTGATCAGATTGTTTGAATGAAATAATACTGGGCATGCGTAACAAGCTCAGTGCAATTGCTGCAATCATAAGCTCTATGTAGGCATTATCAATCATTAGTCTCTTGCAAAGGCAAAGATCTGAAAGGTGGATTGTCATACAGAAATGGTAGACTTCAATGTAAATTTGTGAGAATATGTTTGCTGTTAAATAGCAGACAACTAATTAACTCTTGGGTGTCTGACTATAGTCTTTTAATCAAAAGCCATATGAAATTTACATAAAATAGCTATTGCAAACCAAAGGATTAACTAGGCTTCTTAGGCCAGTTACTCCCTGGGGTCTGCAGGGGGTTCATTTTTGTCAATTTCATATTACTAACCAAGGAGCTCATTTAGGTTTTATGCTAACATAGGGCCCTATTATATTGCCCAATTCAAAAAATTATACACACTTAAAACCACTCTTAATATTACCACAGATTCTATTAACTACTCACGTTCCAATTACGAGTTGCCTGCCTATAATCACTATGGGCCAGCCAAACCTGCAAAACTGGCCTTAGAACTCCATTGGTTTTAGCACAGCTCAAACATTATGAGTGTTTAATAATTAAAGTTACACAAAATTGATATTCTGTTAGACCCAGAGAGCTAGATCGCAAATAAAGTCTACCTCACAATACTTATTATTGCGTGTACTCCAGAGACCTTGCAAGTCATTTTCAAAACACTCATTAAAGCTGTAACAGCAATTAAACACAAAATACTGTACTATAGAAGCATTGGAAGTCATGGAAAGACATTCAAATTAATTGCACAACAGTCTCCAAAAAACAGATAGGCCCTTTAAAAAACATATATTTTGGACTGATTATGTATATGGTAATAATAAATGTTTTTCTGCAAGATGCATAAATCAATTAAAGAACTTGACTAAATTGCAAGAAAAAAATATGGTGTATTTATTATATGTTCAGGTATAGAGTGGGGGGATGTGGATGTAGAGACGTATCTATATGTCTATTTATGTGTACAATTACTCTACTAGCGACTTGCCCATCAAAAATGATGGTCAATAAAATATTAAGCCATGGGAATGCTGTTTGCCTAAGTGCTCGGAGTTTAATGGTTTGCCTCGCTACGCAAGGCTCGCCAGCAATGAGCGCCTTCGGCGCTCATTGCCTAAGTGTTCCAAGATTAACGCCTCGCCTCTCCGGCAATGAGCGCCTTCGTTGCTCATTGCCTAAGTGCTGCAAGTTTAACGAGTTGCCTCGCTACGCGAGGCTCGCCGGCAATGAGCGCCTTTGGCAATGCTCATCGCTAAGTTGTACGCACCTCGCAAAGCGTGACAACGTCTCGCAGTTTGACAACTATTATATGTGAAGTGCATGTATATTATGTGTTATCTGTTAATTTGTGTTTGGATGTATTAAGTGTAAAAGAAGTACGTTAATAATAGCGATCAATGAAACCGCAATAACCTGCTCTCCAAAATTGCCTACTTTCACTCTCCAGACCAAAACCACCAGCTCCGGGACGTGCTTGCTAATTTGTGAAAATCTACAACACAGTTAACGCATGGGCATGAAGCTTGCAGCTTTATTATGTCTTCCTATCAATCATTATCCCTTAGGCCATTTTATTTGGCATTAAACTGCAAGCAGCATGTATTCACTCTCCAAAAAAGCTTGTGGCCACAGGAAGGGTTTAAGAGTTCAGCTTTCACGTCAGAATTTGCAAGCTTGAGTCAATAGAATACATCTAAACATTTAGAGAAAAAGACACCTGCAACAAAAATTACGGGTTTGAGACATTTGTGAGCATCTAATAGAGTACGGCCCATAGTCCTGTTCCGATTTGTATGCCTCCCTATAAACCTGTTACTACTACTCCTTTCTTTTGGTATAACTCAGTCATACGTTTACTACACACCTATATAAAAAATCATAAGTATAAATGTATCTATGTAAGTATACAGTAAGACAGAAAGTGCAAGATACACTTATAGACAAATAATAAAATAGTAGAATAGAATGTTATCTGCCTTGCTGTGCATGTTCCATTGCATTGCATTGACAATTTTAGTCAGCCTGCTGCTCCCTGAAAATGTACTGGCCTAGGTCTGGGCCTCATGGGCCTAGGCTGAAACACACCCATGGGATAGACTGAATACAGTAAAGTGTACAATTGTTTGATAATTGGAGCACTCTGTCACTGCCTTTGTTTCCGATTGGCATGTAGACTGACCTTTTCCAGTCCACTGGCCATTGTTGAGTTTTTCCCATTTATTGGAACAATGCAAGCAACGCTTTCACATGCTCAAATTGTTGGATTTTGAGCAGTTGGGACTCCATCAACTCCTACAGTCTTGTTATCAGCATGGCTTCCTAGGGCCCATCTTACTTCACTCTGCAAGATGTCTGGCTCCAGCCATTGGACAAACTATTGATGTTATCAATGCTGTTAAAAACTTCCTGTACAGAGCTTCTGTGTATTCCTGTCACCTCTTCTTTATCTGACCTGCCTCCTTTAAGTCCCTACCATTTTTGTATTTCGTCACACCCACTTTGGCATGAAAGGTTTCCTTGAGATCCCCAATTTTGACTTCTGCATTCTGTTATCTTTTATCTTTTTGCATCACTCATAGAATGTCTAATTGTCTCTTCTTGCTATGCTCGGATTCTGTGTTCAATTGGACAAGGCTTTTCCTGTCTCCACTTCCTTTAATTTTCCTTCTTTACTGAGCTACTTTCCAAGCCTCATCAGAAAGCCAGTTTGCTTTCTTATTTTTTTTGCATTTGGGGATATTCTTTGTTGCTGTTTGCTGGAAGATGTCACAAACTTCTGTCCAAAGTTACATAGTTACGTAGTAATTGAGGTTGAAAAAAGACTTTTAGTCCATCAAGTTCAACCTTTTATATCTCCTCTAACTAATTGTTAATTGTTAATTGATCCAGCGGAAGGCAAACAGATACAACAAAACAAAAGAAAAACAGTGAAACTTTGCCGATTGTCTCAAAGGGGGAAACAATAAATAAAATTTCTTCCTGACCCCAGATACTGGCGATCGGAACTCCTTCCTGGATCAATACTCTCTCTCTAACTATCCAGGGCAACCCTGAGTGACAATTTTATTAAAAAATATATCCAATCGGGGGTGTGGCTAAGCTGCTGGAGAGGAAAGACATGTCCTGCAAGAGCTCCAGCTAAGGCCTGGGTTAATCTGGGACAATCGACCCCTATAGATGCCCTGAGTGACCAACAAACAATATCACTAAACTCAGAAGACCTAGGGGAACAAATTGATCCCAAAATTACCTTAAAAAAAACAATAAAATCGGAAGAGTCCCCTGCATGGAATCCCTACCCAGCTGAACTTTTCCCCTTGGAAGCCTGGAGGGAGAGAGTGTGGAGCTGCACTGCTGAGGACATATATAAGCAGGTACAGGGGAGAGGCTATAGAGCTGTGGGGGGAGAAGATAGCCCTGATCCAAGGAAGGGGTACCCAGGGGGGCATCAGAAGCAAATTAGCCCCAGAAAAATTAAGCAATCCGGGGCCCCTTACCCACATATCCCCATCAAAGCTCTCCCCATACCCTGGGTCCAAGCAACCCAGCCCAACCTGTCTATTTAGACTCAGAACATTAAAAGTACACTGCACAGGGCTCACTTACCAACAGAGGCCCATGCTGCAGGCGCACATATAGGGGGCTCCAAAAGCCCAAAGAGAACTTGCAGGCACAACCACCGCAGGAGACCCCCCCCTCTGGGTCCAAGAACCTCCCCAGAAGTCCACGGACCATAGACACATATCTGAGGTGGGTTCCTAAAAACAGGACAGTTCAGGTCCAAGAATCGTTGGGCTCCTAACACAGGAGCGTGCACCCCAAGAGCGAAATTTGCAGCGTACAAAGGGTTAATCAGACACAGGCCACAGGATTACAAAATCATTTGTTTTTCAAGGCTAGTTTCCAGGCCGAATCCCTGCTTGTGTAACAGACTGTACTAGTGGAACTCTACTACCACCTAGTGGACAAAGTTCAAAAGCACCAAGCAAGTAAAAAGAGACAACCAAAGCTCAATTTTCAACTATAAGCATTTAAGCTATGACCACTTCGGTTCAAGAACTTTTAATAAATCCAAAAAGATGTAACTAGCAAAAAGCCCAGCAATATAGGGACGCTAACAATTGCTCTGGGACAAACCAAGTGAAACCAGGTCTCTGGCAACAACTTGATCTACAATACTCTCACTGAGATGGCAGGTGTTGCCACGAGAAAAAACAATAAAGGGATCCAATCTTACTGCCTACCCAAATCTTCAGCAAGTTCTCCCACCAATAAAACACCCACAGCCGCAGTCCACGCAGCAACAAGCTCTGAAATGTCAGCGCCTAGCACTAAAAGTGACATCCAGGACCTTAAAGACCTAATATCCAACTTCAGAGAGGAGGTCAAATCAGACATCCGGAAGGTGACAACAGAACTAACCACAGAAATTAAAAAGGTGGACGATAAAACAACAAAACTGGAAACTAAAATTTCGGAAATAATGCAACATAACAACAAGCTAACAGAGGAGATCTTGGCTTTGAAGGAGGAACAATCTAGACAACAGTTGCAACAGGAAGATCTAGAAAACAGATCTAGACGACAGAACATAAGGCTGAGGAATGTGCCGGAGTCTGTCAAGGACCTACACGCATACCTAAACGATCTATGTGAATTTCTCCTCCCAAACATACATCCAGAAAACTTGAGAATGGATCGGTTTCACAGAGCCCTAGGATTCCGTTCATCTCCACAGGAGCGCCCAAGAGACATCATTGTCAGATTCCACTACTACTCCACCAAAGAACTGTTCATGAAGGCCGCAAGAAAAGGCATCCCTCCCATCGAGGGGCACACACCGCTGCTTTTTTCTGATCTAGCCCCGACTACCCTTGCCAAAAGGAGACAACTGAAACCGGTTCTGGACTGTATCCTGGCTCAAGGATGGAGGTATACATGGGGTTTCCCTTTTCGCCTCAATATATCCAAAGAGGGAAAATTCTTCACCATCAGAACACTGGAGGAAGGCATTAACTTGCTGGCGGAATGGAACATCAAGGTCACTGTCGGAGAGCAGTTACAACCAACAGAAAACCCGAGAGGAAGGAGTCCTCCCATGAACGGAGAAAAAGACTTACTACAATGAGTTGTCACTTATTTTGTTTCTCTGTTTTTTTTGTCTTTTTTTGCTTCATCTTCCTCTCTCTTCTTCTCTCTCTCTCCTTGTTTTCATGCTACTCTGACAACCAAAGCTAGTTGAATCTGAAAACGAGTAGATCCAATAAGGTAGCACCCACACCAGTGAAAGTTCTAATACACACTATAGACAGTTAACCCAGGCCGTAAAGGCAAAAGCAACACACACCTAGAAGGCGTCCCTACGGGCGCTAACACGTAGACTTCCAAAAACCCCTACAGTAGGGAAAGTTTAGGCGGACCAATTCAGTGTCAGTTTAGAGACACTAACTGGCCCACCAGTAAAATACGAAGAGGACAGCAAACGCTCTCCTCATAGTAGTTTAAATTACCACACTTTATTTAAGTAAGGAACACAATTAAGTTCAAACATACTAAGAGCCTTCCTGACCAACAGTAAGACACACAAACAGACTCAAGTACTTAGACTTCTTACCCAGGATTACCTTAGGGTTCCCCACTAGAGGAAAAGTAGGAACTTGCTTAATTACTGAGCCAGGTTTTTATAATTCCGAAAGTTTAAGTATAAGCAATTTGGCTCATACTCTGTTGTCTTTTTTCCTTTGAGTACAGATACTCTCCCACACAGCCAGCTGCTGAGCAGTCTTCGGGCGGAAACCAGCAGGAGGCACAGGATAACGAAGTAACAGGCTTCCAGAAAGGTGATATAGCCATTTAGACACACCAAAGGGTCATACACCTCAATAAGAAATATGGACATTGTCATTGCGTCACACAACGCTCATGGTCTGAACGAACCAATCAAGAGGGGGGTAGCCTTGAGAAATTACCAAAAACTAAATCTTGATATCGTAATGATTCAGGAAACTCACTTTAGAAAACAAGCACTACCAAAATATTGGGGGGGAGTCTTTACTCAGGCATTCCATTCGACCGCAGATACCAAACAAAAGGGAGTCATGATTTTGTTCCACAGAAGACTCAACTTTCAGTTAAGTAAAATTCAAAAAGATAAAGATGGCAGGTTTTTAGCAGTACATGGGACCATACACGAACGTAAGGTTTCATTCTTGAACATTTACGCCCCGAACACAGATCAAACGCCATTTTTTCAAAAAATACAGAAACTCACAGATAGCTGGGAAGACGGACTTAAGATAATAGGAGGAGACATGAACGCGGTCTTAGACCCGCTCAAAGACAAGTCAAACGATTTAGGTTCACAAAAAATCCCCACAGCGACCAAAGCTCTCAAAAAACTCCTAAAATCAAACTGCATGATTGATACCTGGAGAAACATGAACCCCACAGAAAGGGAATACACATTTTTTTCCGCCAGACATGGTTCGCTCTCCAGAATAGACTATATCCTGATCCCACAGAACGTTACAGGGAACCTAACTGAGGCCTCTATCTGCCCCATAGCATGGTCGGACCACGATCTAGTCAAAATCTCCATGAATAATCTCCTACCGAAAGGAAATAACCCAAGGTGGTCATTAAATCCCAGTATACTGAACGACCCTATCACACGAGATAAGGTCAGAACTGCAATCGTAGATTATCTTGACCTCAATACAGTAGGGGAGATAGACATAGATGGAATTTGGGCAGCTCACAAGGCAGTGATCAGGGGAGTCTGTATACAAATTAGTTCAATCAAAAAGAAAAAAGACCAAGCACAAATCTTACTTCTAAACCAGAAAATTGCTGAAGCACAGAAACTATTTGTTAAAGATAAATCACGACATACCCATGAGAAGATACTAAGTTACAAACAAGAACTAAACACTATTTTAAGAGCGAAAATGGTCAATATCCTACAGCGAACTGAAGCTAAATTCTTCAGATACGCAAACAAGCCCGATAGAATGCTGGCCACGAGACTAAAAGAAAAAAGAGCAAACTCATTCATAGCCAAAATAATCACCAAAAATAGGCAGACAGTTTTTAAACCAGATCAAATAGTAAACGAATTCAGACAATTTTATGCGGACCTTTACAGCAAAACACCCGAATCAGGCACCCCAACCCACAAACTAGAAATTGAAAATACACTAAATAACTTAAATATACCCCAATTAGACTCTATCAAAGCTAAATCACTCTTAGAGCCCATCTCGGTCGAAGAAATACAGGATGCGATCAAATCCACAAAGGCACACGGGGCCCCAGGGCCAGATGGCTATTCCAACCTCTACTACAAACATATGAGCGATCTACTTAGCCCCACCTTACATAAGCTATTTAACAGCTTCTTAGCTGGTGAAAAAATTAAACCGGAATTCTTAGAAGCTAAAATAATACTGATTCCTAAACCGGGGAAAGACCCATCCCAATGTGCTAGCTATAGACCAATATCTCTGATCAACACAGATTTAAAAATATACACCAAAATCTTAGCGTCAAGACTAGCGAATCTGTTACCTGAAGTGGTACATCCAGACCAAGTAGGGTTCATTAAGGGGAGAGAAGCGCCAGACAATACCAGAAAAATTGTTGACCTTATTGACATAACCAAAAGTAATGAAGGCCGCGCTATGTTGTTGGCGCTTGATGCCGAGAAGGCATTTGATAGGTTAGATTGGACATTTATGAACGCCACACTGAACAAATTCGGAATTCCGGAAGGTTTTCTGCGAAGCATCGCGACATTATACTCGGAACCAACCGCACAAGTTACATACCAAGGGCACAATTCACTAAAATTCAACATCACAAGGGGGACAAGACAGGGGTGCCCTCTATCACCATTGCTGTTCGCCCTCAGTATAGAGCCCCTAGCAATTGCCATTCGTCAGCACACTGACATATCGGGTATACGGGTCGGCCCGACAGATCATAAAAATTAGCCTTTTTGCCGATGATATCCTACTAACAATATCAAACCCCCTGGTTAGTCTACATAATCTATTCAAACTTTTGTCTCAATTTGGCCCACTGTCAGGATTCAAAATTAACACAAGTAAAAGCATAGCCCTTAATATATCACTTCCTCCCACCACGGAAAAACTACTAGCCAATAACTTCCCAATAAAATGGGCCCCGAATTCTATCAACTACCTAGGCGTACAAATTACAAAATCAACTAAGACCCTATATGAAGCAAACTACCCAACCCTCTTTAAACAATTAACTAGGGACCTGCACAGGTGGTCAGAACTAAAGATTTCGTGGTTAGGAAAGCTACATGCTGTCAAAATGAACGTACTCCCCAAACTGCTCTACCTTTTTCGGACCTTACCTATCTCGATTTTAGCGATAGACTTGAAAAAAATACAGAAATTACTAATGAGTTTTCTGTGGAACAATAAAAAACCTAGAATAAACAGAGAAACAACTACTGCGACTAAGAAGGATGGTGGGCTCGGATTTCCAGACATTTCCAGGTACTTTAAAGCTGCTAGATTAGCACAACTAGTTAAGTGGTATGTCAGGGACTCCCCCCCGGTATGGGTTCAATTAGAAAAACACATACTAGGGTCCAATGATTTAATCATGCGTCAGTTACTATGGCTCTCAACCCAGCAGGGCTTCAAGTTACCCCAATCAATTCCATCAAGTGTGAGGCATTCAATTTCCCTATGGAAAGATATAAATAAGAGGAACAGACTGCTGGGCCAGGAGTCAGGGCTCAGCCCTCTATGGCCACTTTCAACTAACCCCAAAATAAACTCTAATGCTCAATACAGATGGTGGATTGATAATAATTGCTCAATTGCGGCAGATTTACCGGTTGTTAATCAAAAATGGTCCACCACCGCATTCCTAGAAGACAAACCCCTTCCTCCGGGGGAATGGCTTAACCTAATCGCTATAAACCAAAGATTAAATCACATCACTAAGAATAAAGGAGGGCAAAATATATCCTTATTCGAAAAATGTTGCATTAAATTCCCGGGAGGGAAAGGAAACATCTCCACAATATATAACCATTTAAGCGATTTAGTCACTCCCCCTAAATTACACTATGAATCAGCATGGGAAGCTGACCTCAACATAAATTTAGACAGAGACCAATGGAATAGTATTCGGAAACAAGCCAAAAACACATCATTTAACGTAATTATGAAAGAATACTCCTATAAAGTTATTATGAGGTGGTACCTAACCCCAGTAAGAATGCACATAGGGAACCAGACAATTAGTGACATATGCGAAAGGGGCTGCAACCAAAAAGGGACTCTAATCCATAAATTATGGGAATGCCCTATGATTAGACACACATGGGTGGACACCTACAAAACCCTGGAGAAACTATGGGGTCAATGCTATCCCATGAGACCAGAAGAGGCCATCCTAGGATTACCGGTAGAAGGGATGTCCAACTCAGAACAATTCCTAACTAACCAAATTTTCCTAGCAGTTCGGATAGTAGTAGCCGCCCATTGGAAATCACCCACCCCAACATTTGAAGTAGTCTTAAACAAAATTGAGTTTGTTCGATCCATGAGCGTTTTGTCCACAGAGGTTGACCATAACTACAAGCGCTGGGCCTCCTGCTGGGCCGCCTGGGAGACAAGACGCGGCAGATGAATAGGGTGAGTGACACTTCTCCCTACAAAGGAGCTATTAGGGGATTCATAGTAGTAGTGGTCTTAATTTACCCAACATCATTAGCCCACACAGTAACCTAAACACAGAATAATCTTTCTATTAGATGCTACCAACCAAGCTCAAAACAACAGTTGGTCAGGAATCCAAGTTCATCATATTTTTCCCATAGTTATGGGACTTCATTAAATATAGTTTTCTCGTTAGCCTAAAGTTATTTAAAAGCTAGTATCAGCTATTATAATACCAGAAAAACGGAAAAGGGAGAGGAGTTTTGGACAGGTAGAGGACACACTGGAAACCAAATATGTGAAATACGTTTATTGTTAATTCCTATTTATCACTTCTAATGTTTTTGGTGTACTATGTTATATGTCTGACCTGTCTAATAAAAATCAATAAAAAAAAAAAAAAATATATCCAATCGCTTTTTAAAGTTATCTATCGAATCCGCTGTCACCACCTCCTTTGGTAGAAAATTCCACAGATTAACCACCCTTACTGTGAAGAACCCTTTTCTTTAAGGTGAAATCTTTTTACTTCTAATCTCAAAGGATGCCCTCTTGTTAGGTGAAAACATCTTAGCACAAAAAGCTCACTTGACAAAGCCTTGTATTGACCCTGGGTATATTTATATAAGGTAATCATATCCCCTATCAGACATCTTTTTTCTAGAGAAAATACGTTTAATTTGGTTAGTCTTTTTTCATAACTTAGCCCCTCCATTCCCGTTATTAGTTGTGTACTCTCTCTGTACTTTTTTCAGCTCTAATATGTCCTTTTTTGAAGTGGTGCCCAAAATTGTACTCCATATTCCAAATGAGGGCTTACTAGGGCCCTCATTCAATTGCAATCTGGCCAATTGAATAGGGCTCTAAATAAGCACATAACATATATTTTTTAAAGAAGTTTTTAGTTCGTAAACATCTATCCAAAAGCAAGGTTTTCACTAACTAAAAACATCTTTAAAAAAAATATGCTATGTGCTTATTTAGAACCCTATTCAATTGGCCAAATCACAATTGAATGAGGCCCCTAGGGATTTATATATTAGCAGAATTATGTTTGCTTCCCTTGCTTCTATACCCTTCTTCATACATGCTAATATTTTACTTAACTTTGCAGATGCAGCTTGGCGTTGAGAACTATTATGTAGGTGGTTGTCCACAAGCACTCCCAAATCCCCTTTAATATAACCCTAGATTTGCTCCATTAACAATATAAGTTCTTTAGGCATTCTATCTTCCATGTCTAAATCCTTAAATCTATAACTTACCTGCACTGCATACTCACAGGGAATATTAATTCATTTGTGTCTGCTTGGTTTGATGATTTTCCCTCTTTTCCTCAGCTTAATTCTGAGCTTTGCAATAAGAAGCACATGATCTGAGCTGGAGTCATCTCCAGGTCTTGTTTTTGCTGACTTGGCTACAAAGAATATAGTTAATCTGATTTCTATATTGTCCATCTGGTGATGTCCATGTGTAGAGTCAACTCTGAGTCTGTGGGAAGAGGGTGTTTATTATTATCTTGATAGAATTCTACCTGCTTAATTTTGTACTCCAAGGCCAAACTTGCCAGCTATTCCAAGTATTTTTGTTCCCTATTTTAGCATTCCAGTTTTCTAGGATGAGAGTAAAATCTTTTCTTGGTGCTATATTTATGAGGTGCTGAATATCCTCATAGAAATGGACCACGTCAGCATCTTCAGCATCCATGATTGGAGCATAGACTTGGATCACTGTGTCATTAAATGGCTTGCCTTGAATTTGAATTGAAATCATTATGTAATGTATTGTGTTGTAACCGAGCACTGCTTTGGACACCTTTTGATTTGATTTCTTATGCAGGATTCTTGATCACAGTACAAGATCTGGTAGTTGTCTGATATGAAATGTCCCATTCCAGTCAATTTCAGTTCACTAATTCCCAGTATATCATGTTTAATCTAGTCATTTCTTGTTTCCTCATTTCTGTTTTGCCTTGGGTCATAGTTCTAACATCCCAGGTTCCTATACTGACTTGTTCTTTGCAGCAGCAGACTTTCTTTTCTCCTCCAGACACATCCACAACAGGGAGGCTTCTCGACTTTGGCCCAACTACTACTCGGCTTCTGCTCTTCAACAGTAATCTGGTAGGTACTTTCTGTCCTGAAAGGCTCTCTGCTCTCTGCTAACTGTTCAACTGCACTCCAAGGCTCAATACACTCACAAACCACTATTTTTGTATATGGAAGTTTCCTGTATTTAACTTTTCTAACACATACTGCTTATATCAGGAACACACATTACATTGAGTCATTTTATTTGAAAAAATTGGTTTCCACACCCCCAGAAGTGACTACATAGGAATCTGGTACCTACCAATAGAAACACTGCATTTCGGGATGTTTTTTAACCCTATACTAGCCTTCAAGCCAACAGCAGCACAATGCAGAAATCCACACATCGGTCTCTGAGCTCCTCCTTGTTTTTTTGTGGAGGGGGAAGCAAGTCTATACATTCTATGATGCTTTGCTGCAAACTGACTTTTCAGTCATTGAAACAATGTTTTAGCTGCCTGTGATTGGCCAAAACGAATTATGAATTTTAATTAAGGTTTTTCAAGGGGCATTCCTCAAAATCAATTGGGAGACAACTGAAGAAGTTTGCAAATGTCAGGGTAAGTTTGTTAGTGTATTTTTCGATCTTTCATGCAAAACATGTTTTTATACACTACTGATTCTCCTCTATCAGATGCATTCATATTCCATGAAAATAAAATATTTCTTTAAATAACTCACTCACTTTTTAGCCTCATTAATTTTTTTCTGTTTCTGATAAAGTAAATCAGAGTGATGGAAATGTGAAGTTGATCTTCAACTTTTCTGCTAGTTTAGGGATCATAAAGGTATTTTTATCTTATATTGACATGATTCTGATTGTGTCAAGGATCATTCCATCTTAGACTGCAAGTTTGACTGTAGCTTGAGATGACAGTTATCTTATGGGATCTGATCTCCCATTGACTGACTTCTCCCATTATTCTCAGTTTTCAAATTATTTTAGGAACAAAAGTCTTTAGTAGGCCAGATGTACTAAAGTATTTGAGATCTCGTGCAGAACCTCTCAATTTCTATGTCATTCTGTGGGGCATCTATTAACATGTGACATTTCAAAGCTTTCTCCAGCACAGTATATATCACCTATTAAGTGGAATGTTTAAGGACTTGTTGGCCATATTAGTGAAACTTTATGTAGGAAGGCTTTCCAAATGCTGATTTGTATGTATGCTGATGTATGACCTCAGATCACATGCTTGAGTATTTTTACAGAAAAACTTAATGACACATAACTTCATTATTATTACTCTGTATTCATTAAGAGCCAACATTTTCTATAGCAAGGGTACAGTGGATATAATAAGGACAGATAATAAAGGCAAAGTAAATTACAAGGTGCATAGAAATATATACACAAAGCCCATTATACATAAAAGTAACTATGTATTTTTTATTAATAAAACCCAGCAATATGTCTGGTAAGTTGGATAACGCATTATTGCAGTAGCTGTGACAAAGGGTGCGTTTACTGGCAGACACATTTGATAGCAATTCTCAGAACGCTAAGCCATACCTTGGAAGTTTTTTTGAGTCAGACTCTGCTTTGTTTATTTAAGACAGATGTAGCTGGGCAAAGTTACAAGATTTGAGGCATGGTGTTTCTGGCTGCTCAAGACTTTGTGCATATAAAGCATAAGTGTGTTCATTCCCATTAATATTGTCCCTCTGGCTGCCAGATCATGTCACACTTTGAGGCCTCATGATCCAATGGCCAAAATAAATATGCGAAAGGACACCGTTTTTCTTACTTTATAATAAACTATTCATTAGAACAGATAAAACCAGTACAGAACTATGTTACAAATTATCCATATTAAAAAGTGCTTCTTGTATTCAGCACCGTGTTAGCACTAGCTTCCTAGAGAAGACGTATTAGCTGGAACTTGCAGGAATTTTATTTTGTTTACATATTGCTTTGAGGTTTTTGTTTCTGTCTTTCTGTAGCTTATTGCCTTTCTGTAGTATATTGCCTCTGGAAAATAGACACATTTAAATTTAATGAGAAACTAAAGTCACAAATTTAAAAGGTTTAAATTAATATAAGACATTATTAATGAAAAATGAAAAAGTGCGCCTAATGTTAAATGTATTTTGAAATCTATGAAAATGCGGCTTTGCAACAAATCCGGGATCACTTTTTGACTATTTCTAATTTTGGTGTGTCAGGGCTACTCCTGTAAATACATACTATAATTAAATTATCCCAGTAGTTCTATATTTATATTATGCTTATTTGAAGAACTACACTTGTGCATTGAGAAAATTGAAATTAAATACAATCTTTAATTGATTATTCATCTTTACTGAGGTTTTTCTTTATGATGGGTTTGGCACTACTTTGACTTTGAAAGAGGGCAGACAGATTTGCAACATCTCTTCTTACATTATGTACAAAGCACTTTATTACCATGTGTTTGGCAGAGGATATTTTGAAAGAAGGCAGGGCAGTTTGTGTTATAATAGAAGTTTTTCAGTTTTATCCTGCCTTGAGCACTGAATAATAAATGCTTGTAATTTAGAATGTAATTAATTGGCAATAAATAATTATGTGTACTCAGGGTCGGATCTACCTTTTTGGAGCCCCTAGGCAGTGAAGTGGAGGAGCCCCTGCGAGTGAGTATGCATGGACCCATTTTTGCCTTTTCTGTGCGTGTACGTTCCGTTTTCTTTTGTAACTCTCTTGTTCTAGGTGGTTATTCCCTAGTAGCCAGTCTATGAACTGCAGCATTTCCAGGAACCATTTTTTTAAAGAAAATGGCTGCCTAGTTTTCCTAATGGGTAATCTGTCTATGTGTATACTGCTGCTTTAGACATAAAAAATGCTTGGATTTTACCTTTTGATTGCCAGAGTATCTCAGAACACATTACAATATAGGCCTGTGTTTGGCCATGTAGGCAGTAAACAATAATAAAAAAAAAAAAATGACATTCATGACTGCTGGAATACTGTAGTTTAATATAAAAGCAACAGCACGTGACATTATGAGCTAAGTCCAATGCATATTCACAAAATGTAAGTTAAAATTGCTAAATTATTATTAGAGACATATGTTTATTATATATTTAATACATTTGTTTCTGCCAGCATGTCGGTGTACCTTTAAAATGTGTTGCACATTCATCTAACATTCAAGATGCAAACTTGTATTTACCCCAAACCCACCCACACACACACACATTGGTTTACTGTGTCTATAAAGTGTGCAACTTGAACTATTCTCTTATCTTAAGTATGATTTGTTTTCATCCCATGATTAGATATTTTAAGTTCATTCAACTGGGTTGTGTTTTTACTGTGGAATACAATTTTAATCAGCTTTCTAGCCACCATAACTGAATTGAATATATTTTTTTAAATCTCACTCCGTAGTGGATGGAGTAAAACTGGTTCATATTGATGAGTCCCTATAGGATGGAACAGCTGTCTGTGAGTAGGGCTTCTGGCATTGTAGCCCAATTTTCAAAAGCTGTCTGGAACAGACTTCATGTACCATGGGAGACATGTTTAAATTGTAAAATATAAGTGAAAAAAGTCATATAGTGCAAGTGACCCTACCAAAAATATTATTGGGAATAAAAGTACTGAGGATTTCTGCAGGAAATCAGGCCTTCTGACTTGTCTAAGGTTTGCACATATATTAAAAATATCTTTTGTTGCCCTGTGGAATATATTGTTGGGTTGTATTATCTATCAAACCCCTTTATTTTATAATTCCAACTTCACACACTAGTAGCCAGACCAATTAGTCTCAAAATGATGAATCCCTACTGAATGACAAAGCTGTATGTGAGGCTCTTGTCCGGCACTGCACTACTACAATGTTACATAGTAATTGAGGTTAAAAAATAATTTTCGGCCATCAATTTCAACCTTTTTAAATCTACTCTGATCATTGAAAAATGTGGATAAATAGTTAATTGATTAAGAGGAAGGCAAACAGAAAAAAAAAACTCCAGTGAAACATTGCCAATTGTCTCATAAGGGACAAAAATAAATTATTTCCTGACCCCAAATACTGGCAATCAGATTACTTCATACATCAATACTCCTCCTTATCTAGTTATTTAGGATAACCTTGAATGCCCTTTTTATTGAAAAATCCATCAAACCCCTTTTTAAAGTTATTTATCAGATCCGCTAACACAACCTCCTTTGATAAAGTTTAACCACCCTTACTGTGAAGAACCATTTTTCTTTCTTTATGATGGAATCTTTTTTCTTCTAACCTCTTCTAACATCAATGGATGCCCTGTAAGGTAATCATATCGCCTCTTAGGTCCTATTTTCTAGAGAAAATGCATTTCATTTGGTTAGTCTGTCTTCATCGCTTAGTCCGTCCATTCCCCTTATCACATTTGTTACCCTTCGCTGTACTTTTTCCAGCACTAAAATGTCCATGCATGAGAGTCATCCCACCATGTTTTATTAATATCTATGAAGTCCCATTTTTCTTTTACTGCTAAAAATTCTATCTTACTAATTTTCCCTGACAAGCTTCTTGCATTAGCAAGCATACATTTTATGTTGTTATGACTCTGCAGTTTTGAAGTACTTAACATTGTATTTGATTTACTTAGCAATACCTCCATATTGACTATACTAAACCCCACTTCTCCTCGTCCATGAGTAGTTAATTCATCCCCAACCCCCTCTGCACTTTGTACCCCATTCTTTCCATCTAGTCCCCCCTCCCACCTATTAATTTAAAAACTCCCCTAGCTTTTCTGCCATCTTCTACAAGCTCTCTTTTATTAGGGTGAAATGCATCCCTGTTATAAAGTACCCAAGTGAGAAGTCACCCCAGTGCTCTTAAAACCTGAAAACCTTCTTCCTGCGCCACATTTTTAGTCACACATTAACGTCCCTAAGCTGAGCACCTTCTGTCTCACTTGTCTAGCACGTGACACTGGTAGTATCTTGGAAAATGCCTTGCTCTGAGCTTTATATTTAAAGTGTCAGCATTTACTATAGCTATACAGCTACAGGGTTCAGAACATGCATGTGGTTGGAAAGATTCAAAAATATATAGATAAAAGAGCTAAGAATAAGTATGTTGAACTGCCATGGCAAGTTTATACCTCTTCTCATTGATATGGTTGGAAAAATATCTGTAAAATCAGTTTTGAAATTATAGCTTCTGCATTTAAATTACATGTTTTTGGTTAATTTCTAATTCACTGCTTTTTCCATTTTTTCTCAGAAAGAGCTATGTTCTCTCTATTTTGGTCTACCTGTGATGGTCTACCTGGAGGCACTGACCCCCCACACTTTTTTGGGTATGGCTGGGGTCAATTGATGTCACTCCACCCTGGTCACCATCCCAAACCCTGCTGATTCCACCGGAAATTCAAATATTGTAAGTGAGTTAAATAGTTTAGAAAGGAAATTTGAATGTGTCTCAGTTTGTGAGGCAATTACCAGTTCACACTGTGATGGGATTAACTCCCACACACCCCATCTTGACCAGAGAGGTACTGCAGTGGTCTGATTAATCTTACAGGTTAAGGGCATGTAATTTAATCATGTTTATTAGCTGAACCAAAGTTGTTTTGCTCTGTTTGGCTACAAATGTTCCAACTTTTCCCAATAAACACACCCTTTTATAGGGAACATAAGCAAGGTGTTCTCTCTTTTATTCAGAGGTTGTAACTTCGGTTGTTATCTTTGACCCCTTCATCCCTTTTCTTCTTCCTGATGGTCCTGGGATAGAAGCCAGTCACAGAGAAGCCCATCCACTCCATGTTCCAAGGAAGTATTCCTGTAGTGAAGTGAGAAGGATTTTGGAGCTGAGTTGGACGCTGGGTTCTGACATTGGTGTCTTAGTTTGGCATGTTCACACCTCAAGTGTCGAAAAATGGTTATTAGACCTGCGTTAACAATTGACAAGTTGCATGACCCAACATCATTGAAATCTGTCATGCCTTATGCTAATGTCCAGTTTGCAATATATTATGTCTAGGTCAGCAGACATCGCAGTCATGAAGTGGATATGCCATATTTTGTGTACTCATAAAAGTGTCAGTATATGTGTTTTTAAGCATCTTGCTATAAGACATTTGACATCTTCTAAGAATATCTGAGAGGTCAAATGGTGAATTTGTTTAAGTTTTTTAGGGATGGGTAGCCACAAAAGACTTTCATTAGTTTTTTAAAGGTACTGTATACGAGAGCCCAGAAGTATTGGTGATATGCTATACGTCATTCCAACTGGCTGATGGATGTGGACAGTTTCAGGGGATATGTTTAAGTGTTCAAGTTGTTTAAGTATTTGTCCTTGAATTTAGCAGATATCACTTACCATGTCATGTTTTGTTCAAGTCTTCTCTTAACTGAATTTACAGCCACAAGGTGGAAGCTGCTTTAAGAATGTTATACCACTGTTAGTCATCTAAAGTTGTAGCTAGCTTCCCTTTTAGACACATAAAGAAACTTTTATTTTAGAGAGTACATGGCAATGTGCAAGTAGTGTCTAGTGATGGCCTTTTGGCTTTTTGATGATTGTCAACAAATGCATTCACATGGTGGTCTTGTGCCAGTTTTATAGGTCTGATGCATTGTAGAGGTGATTAGTACATAGTTGAATCATTCTCTATAACAATATGTTGTTTGTCCTTTGAGGTTTCCATGTGTCATGAGCTCTACTATATATGTTTTGTTGGAACTGTATCTTCCCAAAGTGGGTTATGGGTAACATAAGGGGATGAGCCATGAGCAGGGTTTGATTCATGAGCAGATATCAAAATTTGTCTGCCTCTGAAAAACAGAATATTGTCTGTCAGTGGTTCTGTATTATAGATGTGTTCAAGCTGATGTCATTCACATCTTTATAAGATGCTCAACTATATAAGCAACATATGCAGACGATTAGACACATCACTTTATGTGCAGGTCACTCTTGGGTTCCACTCACTTTGCAACTGGTTTCAAAGATCAAATGACAGTTAAATAGTAGAAACATGTTAATCCAAAAAAAGTGCAAATATTTATTTCAAGGTAGTACATACTGTTTGTTGATATTCAGTCCTTCAGACGTGTACGACTCTCGGTGACCCTATGGACCACAGCACCAGGCACATCTGTCTGTGTTTCTGGTTGTGTTTATCCATATGATTTTCTTAGCAAAGATACTGGAGTGGGTTGCCAGTTCCTTCTCCAGTGGGCCGTGATTTGTCTGACCTCTCTCCTATGAGCTGCCCATCTTGGATGACACTACATGGTATAGCTCACAGCTTAATTGAGGTACACAAGCCCTTTCACCATGACAAAGTAGTTATCCAGAAGGGGACATACTGTTACAATCTTTATTAATCAAAATATATTTATGCTTCTTCTTACAATGTCACCAGCCAGCATTCACAAACTTATTACGGGTTGAAAACGTGCCATGAATTTGATCTGGACATCAGTTTTTGTTATGCACCTGGGGAATAGTATTGATTAATTAAAGGTTATACTTATGGTTTTCAAGTGACAAAGTACATCTAAAGAGCAAGAAACCTATTGTGAGCATAATACAGTTACTAAAAATCATACAGATTAATATAAATCATGCAACCAGCAGAGCTTCCTGCCAAGGTTATATGTATGATAGGATAGTAAGCATCTGATGTATCTAGTGCACCTTAGAGTTTACATATTTTTATGTATGTTTCCATTCATCCACAGTGTCCACCTCCTCAATCCCAAACATCACCATGAGATGAGATTACTTCAAGTAGAACCACTGGGTTTAGAGCTTGCAGACTTCAGAAACAACTAAAGCAATCTGACAACAAAGGTCTAATGTAAAGCTGTGTAGAAGGGGAATATCAGTAACCTGTCAAGGAGCTATCCTATTTGAATGTAGGTGATGAAAGCACTGCTTACTATTGATTTTCACATCAACCTCTTCCAAGAGTCTTTATCTTGTTACTTGATTACTTTAACAGCATAGGTGATCATCCATAGTTTGTAAAACAACTTTTGCTTACTAACCATATACATTGTATGGATTTTTGTACAGAAGCAATAAAACATATGCATACTGTATACTAAAACTGAACAACGCACAAAGATTTCACTTAGTGATAATATAAAAATATTTGTAAATATTGGTGTTGATTGAATTTAACCATTATTTTGTTTAATTTTAAAGGTAAATTAAATATAACTATTTATAAGGGGATATCATTCAGCCAGTGGTCCAGTGGTTAGGATTTGGTGCTTTCACTTCTGTGACCTGGGTTCAATTTAAGTCAAGGAACCAAGAGGTCACACCACCCTGGTCAGTACTTGGATGAGAGACCACCTATGAATACCAGGAGCTGTATGCTGTGGCCCAGTAGAGAAGGAACTGGCAACCAACTCCAATATCTCTGCCATAAATACCAAGTGGATCAGCATAGTGTGATGCGGTCCATGAGGTCACGGAGATTAAGACATGACTGTACAACACACATACACGCAAATCAGCCAGTGAGCACACTGTTTAGTACTTCTCACAGTGCACAGAGAGGCTTGCATCACTACAGATTCACTGTGGGAAACAGCCATTGATATCCTCTAATTATCGACCTTTATTAGATACAGCTCTATGTCTATTCTCTACGAAATATGTTAGTTCTACGGAATATGTTTGGCAATTACAAATAATGGCTAATAATAATAATGTCTAAGTTAATAATCATTTTGTGTCCATAAACAAAAATATATAGCCTCTAATCAATCTCAATATAAGGACAAAAACATCTAAAAAAATGTTATTTTGGTTCTTTAATGTGTATTGCATTATACTGCTCTTCAAGAATTCCACATCTATAGCCCTCTAAAATATTTTCACCAACGTATCCATGCTCTTAGAATTATTTCCTGTTCCAAATTCAGTCAAGTTTATTATTTAAATCCAAAAATATGCAACAAGAGAAGGTACCAGTGCATACCCAAATACCAAAACCAAATACCAGATGCATTGCTTACATTATTATGTCAATATATCAATATTTGTTTTCACTTTGATGTTGCTTCCTTACCAGGGGGTTCAGTGGTTATGTTACTGACTTCCTCCTCTCTCAGCCTCAGGAGAAGGATACTGGGACACAGCAGGTCTCACATTCCAGAAAGCACATGGAGCATTACAAGAAGTACCTCTGTATTTTCATGAGGGTGCTAAGTTATGAATGATTCGTCTTGTAAAATAACAATTTGTCATTTTATTTTCCAAGAATTCACACCTGGACTTAATGCACTTTTTTTGCATGATGTTATTCCAAACTCATTTTGCCTCCGCTGTGTCTGAAACAGCATGATGCATAGGTGTTTAGACAAATATTTAAATGTACACTAGGGGATTTTTGATACTATTACCTCATTTATAAAAAAAAAGATATGTGTTAAGTGTCAAGTTTATTTTTTAATATAATTTGTTTTCTTTCTAGGCATTAAAGCAATTTTCTACATGTGAAATCTAAATTATACACTGGGTCTTATTCAGTTGAGATCTGTAAAAATATTTAAATTTCACAAAATAAATGTTTATCGCTTTCACAATGATGTGGTTTGTAATTAGTTTAATAATTTGCTTACATAAGGTGTTTGTCTCTGTTGTATGAAATATATTTACTGATTTCGAAGAATTTATTTCAGATTTTTCTATTGTCAGGTCCCTATAACACTGCAGTGATGTTAAATTACCTTTTAATTGTACAACAAATAAGAATTGCAATTTTCTAGATGTCAAAATATAATTAATTATCAGAATATTTTTTTGTTTTGTTTCACAAAACTGCATGGGTGAGTTTCAGCCTAGGCACACACATTTCAGAGGGCAACAGGCTGCCTGAAGTTGCAGATGCAGTGCCATGGAATATGCACATAAATGAAGAAAATATTATCAGCCTTAGGGCCTCATTCTATTATCGGCCGTAAATCGGCCGTAAGGCTGCGATTCCTTGCGGGGGTTCTGTTAACTCGCGATTCTATTATACGGCCCCGCAAGGATCTCCTTTTACGGCCGGCCGCATATCTTGGAACCGGCCGTAATCTCAGAAATATAAAAACTCAAAAATACATTCAAGCCTGCACTGTACAGCTCTGTAAATGCTAGGGATCATATTGGGGGACATGAGGATTAAAAGAAACCCACTCTCAAGCTTGCACATCTGCCCAAACCCGAGTTCAAATTAACTGTTTATTTTGTCGGCTGCGGCGTGGGTGTGTCTGAGGTGCTCCAAGCACTCTGGACTTTTTACATGGATATTTTACGGATATTAAAAATAAAATATTTTACGGATTTGAGTACAGGATAATTATGTGCTATTTTTTCTAACACCTAAAATCCCTTTATAGTCTTCTCAAAGTGCAGGATGGCTTTATTTGAGCTATTTTATGTGCTTAATTGGTGCTAGCGAGACCTCTTTCCTGCAAGTAAGCTGCGGCTCGCTTTTAGCCTTGCAGAGAGGTTTCCCAGAGCAATTGAATTGCAAATCTCTTGCGGCCGTTTTAGATCAAAGGCTTTCCTCCGGCGCGAGCGGCCGCAAGAGATAGCAAGGCACCGGCCGCAAGCCTGCCGGAGCCTCCAGCCGTAAGGGAATAGAATAGCAGAATAGCTTGCGGCCGGTCCTTGCGGCCCCGCAACGGCTGCGGACGCTAATAGAATGAGGCCCTTATTAAATTGCAATTCGGCCAATTGAATAGGGCTCTATTTAAGCACATAGCATATTTTTTTACAGAAGATTTTAGTTAGTGAACTTCTATCCAAAAGCAAGGTCTTCACTAACTAAAAACTTCTGTAAAAAATATGCTATGTGCTTAAATAGAGCCCTATTCAATTGGCTGAATTGCAATTGAATAAGGCTGTGTGTCTGTAAGTTTATCTGTCACTTTCTGACTTTCTGTATGCTTAGACATATATACCATTATGACTTTCTATATAAGTGTGGTAAACGTATGATTGGGGCATAGCAAGAAGAAATCTGAAGAGGTAACTGGGTCATTGGGGGGGGGGGGGGCTAATTTGAATGGGCCTACGGCAGAATTAAATCTAAATATGTCTTGTTTTGTTTCACTCATAGTATTTACATTTTTCTCGTGCTAAGATCAGTTACAATTTTAGACCATAAAATGCATTTAGCAAAACTGAAAAGTTATAGAAATTTTATGTCACTTCTAATCATATTGGATCAAAAGACAGCAAAATACTATGTTGAGACATTTGCATATCATATCTAGGTAAAGCAGGTCATTTAACAGAGACGATGTTGTCAAATATTTACAAAAAAAAGTATAAATACAACTTTTCTTGCATTAACTTTTAAATGGAATTAGCATAATAATCATTAACACAATTGCATGTAAAATATGTTATCTTAATAGCCCAATGTATTGTGTATACTTGTAAACTAAACAATAATTTTCTTCCAGAGTTCTTTTAATAATAAATAAGAAGTCGTCAAATATAAAATTCACATTTGACTCTTCCTGTACAACTAATCACTGATCTGTCTCACTCCGCCTTACAATATTAAATACAATAACTATTTAACTATTTAATTTGACTTCAGCACTTGCCATTCCACAATGACGGCCCTCCACTTTATCAGAATCAGACTGCCCCCCACTTTATCCAGAAACACGTGACTAATACATCACATGCTGGTCTCTTCCATCATCATCCACATAGATCCTCAGTTGCCTTTAACAATACTGAATATTTGGAAGTTGGGTATTTTAAATATAAGATATCTATACAGGACTTCGCTATCCCGAATTCTCTTTTAATTAACTCTCAAAGTGTTTTTTTTTTTTTTTATGGAAGAGGAGCATTGTATTTGGTATGCATACAATGCCTTGCAAAAGTATTCACCCCCCTTGACTTTTTACCTATTTTGTTACATTACAGCCTTAAGTTCAATGTTTTGTTAATCTGAATTTTATGTGATGGTTAAGAACACAATAGTCTAAGTTGGTGAAGTGAAAAGAGAAAAATATATACATACATTTTTTTTAGAAATAGAAAACAGAAAATTGGCATGTGCATATGTATTCACCCCCTTTGTTATGTAGCCCATTAAAAGCTCTGGTGCAACCAATTACCTTCAGAAGTCACATAATTAGTGAAATGATGTCCACCTGTGTGCAATCTAAGTGTCACATGATGAGGCTGCAACACCTAAGCAAGAGGCATCACTAACCAAACACTGACATGAAGACCAAGGACAAACAAGTAAGGGACAATGTTGTTGAGAAGTACAAGTTAGGGTTAGGTTATAAAAAAATATCCAAATCTTTGATGATCCCCAGAAGCACCATCAAATCTATCATAACCAAATGGAAAGAACATGGCATACCAGCAAACCTGCCAAGAGACGGCCGCCCACCAAAACTCACGGACCGGGCAAGGAGGGCATTGTGTTGATATTTGCATTTACCGTGCTACAGATAGGACTTTAACCTCCTTGCAGGTCCTCTCTAGTATTCGTAGGCTTTTTGGCTCCATTTGCGGGTTACGGGTTTGAATGCCAGTGGATTTGTAGCAATTTAATAGCGATAGTTCAGTTTTCGACATCCCATAGAGTTTTTCATCCTGTATCTCGCAGGTCATTTGCGGGTAGCTTTAAGGAGCCAATTTAATAGCAGTAAGTCTTGCAGGCTCCGTTACGGTCTACGGTTTTACTCGTTGGGGGAATTTAATAGGGCTGAATGTCAGTTGATGTAAGTGGCTACAATCATAAGAAGATAGATGTCTTCAATCTTATATAACTAGAGACAAACAACATTATCTATCAGAGGTAGAGAGCAGTAACTAGCCAATTTATAATAAAAATATTTAATTGCAAAAAAAAAAAAAAACACACATTTGATTGGTAAAAGTTTATTGTCAGATTTTTTAGATCATTGTGTGTTGTTCAGTCATTCAATTGTGTCCGACTCTTCATGACCCTATGGACTGCAGCACGAGAGAAACTGTCAACCACTGCCCCTCTGGGCTCCCTCGAGCTCATGTTTATTGCTACAATGACTTCATCCCCTTTATTATATGCCTTCCAGCATCAGAGTCTGCACTAGGGAATACTGTCTTTACATGATATGGCCAAAATAATTGGACTTTAGCCTCATGATAAAACCATCCTGTAAACAGTTAAACTTGATTTCCTGTAGTATTTATTGCTTGGATCTTCTTGCAGCCCAGGGGACACTAAACAGTTTCCTCCAACAACACAATTCAAAGGCATCAATTCTAAAGCGCTCAACCTTCATTATGGTCCAGCTCTCACATCCGTATGTTACTATGGGGAATACCAAAGTTCTAACTATGCAGACCTTTGTTAGTAATGTAATGTCTTTACATTTCAATAGCATGTCTAAAGTTACCATACCTTTCCTCCCCAGAAGCAAATGTCTTTTCATGTCCCCATCTGAAGAGATCTTGGATCACAGGAAAATAAAATCTGTCACTGCCTCCACTTCTTCCCCATCTATTTGCGAGGAACTGAGATTGCTGTTTGCCATGATCTTCATCTTTTTAACATTGAGCAGCAGACCAACTTTTGCTCTCTCTTCTTTCACCCTCATCAATAGGCCCTTCAGTTCCTCCTCACTGTCAGCTATCAGAATAATATCATCCACATATCTGAGGTTGTTGATGTTTCTCCCAGCAATATAAATTCAAGCTTTGGAAATGTCCAGCCCAGCCTTACGCATGATGTACTCCATGTATAAGTTAAATAAATAAGGTGACAATATGCAACCTTGTCGCACTCCATTCCTGAACTTGAACCCATCGGTTGTTTCATGTTCGATTCTGACCATTGCTTCTTGGTCCACCTACAGATTGCTGTGCAGGGGCATATAAATGAACGCACAACCTCATTGTAATGCCTTCTGTTATATCCTTTGAATCTCATCAGTGTGGGACTGGTTCCTAACTCATGCTGGGAATTTTGGGAAAGACTATCAACCAAAAAAGTAATAAGCATACTGTATGCAAAAGAGTGGGAGAAGCCCTCCACTGTACAAAATATAGAACAAAAATGTACATTTAAATGGCAGGCATGTGCTGTAAAGGAGCCATGTTTAAAATAATATTGGATTAAAGAGTGAAAATACATTGTGGTCTGATTTGATTGCCCTCACCCAGTTTCCCAAAGTGTAGTGCAAGACATTTGCCTAAATAATCCAGGGCAGTCACTCATTTCTATTGTACCCAGATGCCAAATAGCATGCTAGGGGTCTTGGGGTGGAGCATTTGGAGAGAATGGTGTGCCAATGACCCATCCATATGCTTGTGAGATATCACACATACAGAGCTGTAGCTGAAATACTTTGGAGTTAAAGAAACAGAGAGAGAGAGAGAGATACATTCAAAATGTATACATATAACCAATCCATCCTATGTGTGTGCGTGGAGATGCATTCAAAATGTAGAACTTGCCCCTATGTAATGCTTTATTGCTCAAGGAAGTCTGGATTTTAGAGGAGTCAATTGACGTAATTTGCAAAAAAAAAATTAGATGAACTATTGCATATTTGCATTTACAGCTATAATGTGAAACATCTTGTTCAGACTGCATGCATGCACTTTACTGGAAAGCCACAGTTGTCTGTGTGAGTATAATATAAAGAGTCATATAATGATCTATACTGATCTATATTTTACTAGAGAGCAATAGTTTGCATCCCATGTGTTAAGAAATTGAAAGCAGATAAACTGAGTTTTATTAAAGGGTTTGCTTCATGTTTCAGGAGGCTGTGCAGCGTCAGGCTGAATGGACAACAATATGTATGAATAACCCTAAATACATTCTGGTACAGTGATTCTGAACACTTTCCTCAAAGCATAACAGACTGGCCATGTTCACTGTGTAAAAAGATTCAAGGCAATTAGAGGTTCCATAGTCCTGTTTGATACTAATTGCCTCACCCTGTGTTCACACAGTTTTAAACCTAATTCATGAACTCTCACTTTAGGAGTGGGTTGGGGATTACGGTTAGAAGATATAGGTAAACAAAGAATTCATATGCTGCTCTTCTTCGTCATTACCATTTGACATAGTACTTAAGAGAGTCAAAAAATATTTAGCATGTTTAGAATAGAAGTAGTCAATGGAAACTGTAGGTAATTGTCATCCTCAAAAATGTCAGATAAGTATCTGTTTGTATTTCATGGTGTGTTGGTGGCTGTTCAAACCATGTGCCAAACAGAAATTCAGCAACTACTGGAGAAAACCATAAAAAGCTACTGCGTTTCACTAACATCTACTACAGTTTATTTATAAATAGGGGAAGAATTCTCTAATAAAATCAGACAGATGCTAAAAACATCTTAATTCAACTCAAATGTTTTTGTTGTAACTCAGCATGCTGAAAAAAGTGAAGGCAGACAGCACAACTGTATTTGTGTGTGTAAAGGGTCACGTAAAATGTACTTAATGCTTTTTGCATATTGCAGACTGTGTTCAAAACAACTGAAATAGAATCAATGAGACTAATTTGGGATATGCAGCACAGCAGTGAAGAATAGGGTCTTTTATATGGGTGATGAGACCATCACATGAGATTTGCATAGCTATAAACGTTTAAATATTTAAAGATGGCTTGAATGTTTGATGTTGTGTAGTAGTAATCCATAACAGAGACAGAAATATCCAGCATAGCAAATACCATACGCTCCTTTAATGCTTTTCATAGGGAGTTTATTCAAATATCCCAGACTAATTTAGCAAATTTTATTCAGCACGCTATAAGATTAGATCACACAGTCTACACATACAAATAACTGTATATCTATTTATTTTTTATATTTAAATTTGTATCTAAAAATATCCAAGGTAATCAGGGTCATATTCAAGGGAGTACTAGCGGTACTGGTGTATGGGGCCCTGATTTCTTGCACACATGTGTAACGGCATCCTTTGAATTATATTTATACTAGCGACTTGCCCGTCAAAAAATGACGGCAATGAGATGTGTATGTTTGGAAAGTTGTTTAATTATTAATATACGTATTTGACATTTCAGAAACCATTTCTAAATCGTTTGTTTGCTTATTATCTTTTTTTGGTGTATCTTGAATTTTTGCAGCTGATAGTCTTTTGCTTGCAATTCTTTTGCGTTCTTTTTCTCGTCGAATTTCTTTCTCCTCTGGTGTCTGCTGGTTGGCCCATCTCCGTTGTCGTTCTCTAGCTTGCCGTCCTATCTTTTCTTGTTTGCTCTCGTTAGTAGCCATATTAATCTGTAAAAGAAAATAATGTATAATTAGTTTAGTTTGAGATGTTAAGTTTGTTTTTTACATTTTTTATTATCAACAGTTTGTTTATATGTGCTTGTAGTTCATTGTAGCGGTAGTTTCTTTGTATTGTTAAATAACAGTTTTTCCTTTTTTTGGAGATGATCGCAATGGTTTTAGCATTATCCTGTTTTGTGTCTACCACTTTTGCTATGCTAATTTAGGCTTCTTTGTAAGCCTTATAGCTTCTTAAACAGTAAAGAAGAATATTAATTTACTTTGGTATGTGTTTGTGTGATTTTTGGTATAATCCTATTTTGTGTCTACCATATGATGCATACTTTATTTGCTTAATAAGTCTTTTTTATGAAGGTTAAATGTTTTTGTACAGTGAAATTGAATTTTTTTGCTATTTTGGATATGATGGCAATGCTTTTAGCATTATCCGGTTTTGTGTCCACCACTTTTGGTATGCTTATTTAGGCTTCTTTGTAAGGCTTATAGGTTCTTAAACAGTAAAGAAGAATATTAATTGAGTTTTCTATGTGTTTGTGTGATTTTTGGTACAATCCTGTTTTGTGTCTACCACTTTTGGTATGCTTATTTAGGCTTCTTTGTAAGGCTTACAGGTTCTGAAACATTAAAGAAGAATATTAATTTACTTTGCTATTTGTTTGTGGGATTTTTGGTACAATCCTTTTTTGTGTCCACCGTATGTTGCATACTTTATTTGCTTAATTAGTGTTTTTTATGAAGGTTAAATGTTTTTCTACAGTGAAAATCAATGTTTTTACTATTTTGTATCTGATGGCAATGTTTTTAGCATTATCCTATTTTGTGTCCACCACTTTTGGTATGCTTATTTAGGCTTCTTTGTAAGGCTTATAGATTCTGAAACATTAAAGAGAATATTAAATTAGTTTGCTATGTGTTTGTGTGATTTTTGGTACAATCCTGTTTTGTGTCTACCACTTTTGGTATGTTTATTTAGGCTTCTTTGTAAGGCTTAAAGGTTCTTAAACATTAAAGAAGAATATTAATTTAGTTTGCTATGTGTTAGTGTGATTTTTGGTACAATCCTGTTTTGTGTCTACTACTTTTGGTATGCCTATTTGGGCTTCTTTGTAAGGCTTATAGATTCTTAAACATTAAAGAAGAATATTAATTTAGTTTGCTATGTGTTTGTGTGATTTTTGGTACAATCCTGTTTTGTGTCTACCACTTTTGGTATGCTTATTTAGGCTTCTTTGTAAGGCTTATAGTTTCTTAAACATTAAAGAAGAATATTAATTGAGTTTGCTATGTGTTTGTGTGATTTTTGGTACAATCCTGTTTTGTGTCTACCACTTTTGGTATGCTTATTTAGGCTTCTTTGTAAGGCTTATAGGTTCTTAAACATTAAAGAAGAATATTAATTTACTTTGCTATTTGTTTGTGTGATTTTTTGTACAATCCTGTTTTGTGTCTACCATATGTTGCATACTTGATTTGCTTAATTAGTGCTTTTTATGAAGCTTTAATGTTTTTCTACAGTGCAAATGAATGTTTTTTCTATTTTGGATATTTTGGCAATGTTTTTATCATTATCCTATTTTGTGTTCACTACTTTTTGGTTTCTGCATTTGTTATATTGGCGGCCATTAAACATATATAGTTCCTTTATTTTTTGTACTTGTTATACTTTACCTTGATTGAAGTGTGGAATGACAGAGGGTCCCCTCCTGGCAATCTTAATCCGCCGGTCTTCTTGTAGTGTCTGTTTGAAAAAGAAAGTGAAATGGTTAATTGTATATTTCTTCTTTTTGATTTAGCAAAGCATGGTCTTTTTCAGCATGTAATGTATTTTTCTATCTTACCTCTTCTTCTTTGTTGGTGTTCTTTAAAAGGGATTGTGGTTCACAATGCACGGTGCAAATTCTTGAGTGACGCGGTTGATGCAGAGTCTGTTTGAATAGTAAAAAAAGGAGAAAGATTGAGCTTTAGGTGATATATTGAATTACAATAAATGAATGTCATTTAAATATACTTCTTTTAATTAGTTTCAATTAACATTAGTTTGTTTTCGTGCCTACACACATAAATGTGCGTGTGACATGTGACTATACATGATACACATATATATGTGCGTGTCACATATCGCTCTACATGAATCATATTTTAATAGTTAAATGAACATTATTTTTTTTCCGGGCCTACACACATAAATGTGTGTGTGACATGTGACTATACATGATACACATATATGTGCGTGTCACATATCGCTCTACATGAATCATATTTTAATAGTAAATTTTTTTTTTTTTTATCTCATTTAAATATAGTTGTTTAATTAGTTTGGGTTATGATTAGTTTGTTGTAGGGGCTATACACATAAATGTGCGTGCCACATGTCACTATACATGAATGACATTTTCATACTTAAATTTATTTATTTTTTTGTCCTGTCTTGATAATAAAATGTAATATATTATAGCTTACCTCTCAGTTCTAATTTGCACAATGTAAAGTGGGAAATTAGGAAACAATTCTCTTCTCAAGTAACAGCCACAGTTAACTATCCAGTCACTCCGTTCATCACCTGAGTAGAAATGTAGAATTTTCTGGAAAGTAGGCAGTATTTTTAAACTTTCAAGTGCCGCATGCGCTATTTGCGTTCCAGCTTACAATTTTGCGTTCCATCGGCCATTTTGTGCGTAGTAGTTTTCAAAATGGTGGTTAATATCAGTGTGGTACGTTCCGCATAGTATGTGTTTCAGTCTTGTGAGTCACTGTAGTATAGTTACGTCTGAAGCCTCGTTTTCGTTTTGTTCGGCGGCCATTTTTTCTCTCGCTTAGGTGATTTTCGGCCGTTTAAACTTGTTTTTTTGTACTTAACTGTAAATTAACTTTTCGTGGCCGTATTTTTTTGCGATGCGGCCGTATTTTTTTTTACGAGGGACGCAGTTGGCTTTTACGTGTACGATGCAGTTGTTTTTTTTCTAAGTCGTGCGAGGCGCCTTTGATTTTTTTTTTGTTAAGTCTTGAGTGTGTGTGTGTTGCCGATGTTGGACCTTCCACCACCGCAAATGCGGCCCCTCGCTTCGCGAGGGTCCGCATTTGCGGACAAACACAGCCGAGGTGGGATACTCCACTACCGCAAATGCGGCCCCTCGCTTCACAAGGATCCGCATTTGCGGGGACGTTGGGATGCTCCACCACCGCAAATGCGGCCCCTCGCTTCGCGACGGTCCGCATTTGCGGAAACACAGCCGACGTTGGAGCCTTCACCTCCGCAAATGTGGCCCCTCGCTTCGCGAGGATCCGCATTTGCGGGGACGTTGGGATGCTCCACCACCGCAAATGCGGCCCCTCGCTTTGCGAGGACCCGCATTTGCGGGGAACTGCGTCCCTCGCTTAGCAACGGCTCGTATGCTCACAACTATGTATGTGATTCTACAAAGTTTATCTAATATCTAAATGAGATTCCTATTATTTTGTCACCATATAATAATTTTATGTGATAAAAACCTGTTACATGATATTATTATTATTATGGTATTATGTACATAGTGCACTTGTTTTAAGTTCTATTATGCATGACATACTTACTTGCTAATTGCTGCTCTTCTATATGTCTTTTTCACTATGGATGTCTCAGTACATACAACATTTCAGTGCATGCTGTTTATAGTGAGTTTGTTTCACTATGTACAATTTAATGTTTATGGATATGCATCAATATGTGTATATCACAGAATAATGCAACTGTAATTGTAGCTACTTATATTATATATATATATATATATATATATATATATATATATATATATATATATATTGAAGAGTGAAGCAGCCGTGAATGTCCAGTAATTTAGTAATTTAGTAATTATTAATCCATATATATATACATAGATTAATAATGAGTATTGCAATATAATTCGATACCTTTTGTATTGGACAAACGTCTTATTTGTAATGACGAGCTTTCGAGAGGCTTAACCTCTATTTATCAAGTCTCAAGCAATACTACATGAGATGGAACACTCAGTTTGAATAATAAAAGCAGAAGCAGATAGAGTGGAAACAGCATCTGACATCATCAGGTAAATACATATATGGGGAATAGACACAACATAGCAAAGGAAACATATATACACATATTATATACACATATACATGAAAAAGCAGAGCACTGTACTTCCACAGTGATATCTTTCCTGTTGGACAAACACCTCACTAAGAGTGCTAAGTCTGTTATAGAATAATAAGAAAAAAAAATCACATGAAATTCTGATAATGTGGTATAAAGCCCAAGTCTATATTAAGTTTTGTGTTTTTAGAGTTAAAGAATGTGATCATCTTTATTTTGAATGCTTTTCTCTCTTGGATGCTTTTAAATTTTCCTCTGAGTATTTTGACTTTTAGGTTTTGGATGGAGTGATCATTCTGGCTAAAATGATGTCCTACTGGGCTACAATAACTGTCTTCATTATGTTTTCTTATTGAATGCCTGTGTAAATTCATCCTTAAATGCATTTTTTGGCTGGTTTCTCCAATGTAACAGCCTGTGTCACATAAGGTAGACTGTATCATATAAACCACATTAGATGATGTACATGAATATGATCCTTTGATGTTATAGGTCTTGTTGTTATGTGTGGCTGTATCATCATTACAAATGTGTTGGCATAATTTACAGGCACGATTGTTACAAGGTTTAGTTCCATTTTTTGTATTCAGTTGTTCATTGGCCAATTTTCTGCTGACAAGTTTTTGTTTCAGGTTTGGTGGTTGTTTAAATGCAAGGATGGGAGCTTTAGGGAATATATATTTTAATTCAGTATCTTCAATTAGTAATGGTTGTAAATCTTTGATTATTTTCCGAATTTTCTCTAAAATTGGATGGTATGTGGTCACTAGAAATATACGTGAAGTAGTTTCTTTTGTTTTATAGTTTAATAGGTGTTCTCAGGGTATTCTGATGGCAGTGGTTATTTTTTGGGTAATAATACAGAGTTTGTATCCCTTTTGTTTGAAAGATTCAGACAGTGTTTTTACATTTTTATCATGGTCTCCAGTGTTTGAGCAAATCCGATGGTATCTAATAGCTTGATTATGGATGATGGCTTGTTTGGTGTGGGAGGGATGGAAACTGGAGCTGTGTAGGTAATTACATCTGTCTGTAGGTTTCCTATATATAGATGAGTGGAGAGTGCTATTGGTGATGGATATAGTAGTGTCCAGAAAGTTTACCTGTTCTGTGGAGAAATCCATTTTAAGTTTTATAGATGAATGGAAGGAATTGAATGAATTATGAAAGTCTCTGAGTTTGCTTTCTCCTTCTGTCCAGATGATGAACAGATCATCTATGTAACGATAGTATTTGTATGGTTTGTAAATGGATACAGATAAGAATGTTTCTTCTAGATTGGCCATAAATAGATTTATATATTTTTTGTAAATAATAATCAATTAATTAGTTACTTAATGAAATAATATACTTTACCTATTTGTAATTAATATATCCATCAATCAATAGGCTGAAGAGCTAACAAGAGCTATCTTTTTACATTTTCCCGCAGCATATAATGTCCAGTTGGACCAGTTGGAAAGCAAACCGTTGGTTTATTTGTGTACAGCTCCCCTGTAGATGCGTAATGTTGTGATTTGCAAGTTGGGAGTGATTAGCGAGTGTTTGGCGTCCTTTGTAGTAGTGTATTTTGTACCTCGTACGTTCCTGTGTGAAAGTGGTACACGGTTTGTGGTGTGTTGCGCTGTCCAGGGTCTTGTAGCCTAATTTTCCTTTTTTTGGGCCGCCATTTTTTTCTCTCGCTTACACGATATTCGAGTTACGAAACTGGAAAATCGACTTAAATTCACGTTCCACCTCACTCCCAGACGTCCTGGCTGTTCCCCCGTGCTGTTTGTGATGTTTTTGTTGTTTTTTTGTGTGTATTTTTTGTTTTTCGTGTTTTTGTTTTTCGCAGTTCGGCCGTTAACTTCGTATTTTTCCTACTTTGTGTTTTTTTTTTCCAAAGCCCCGCGTCTCGTAATGTATTTTTTTCGAAGTCCTGTGTTTGTAAACTGCTTGCAGCCTAACAGCCTTATTAAATTGCGAATCGGGCAATTGAATAGTACTCTATATACAGTAAGCATGATTTTTTTTTCCAGAAGTGTTTGGTTAGTGAACTTCTATGCAAAAGCAAGGTCTTCAGTAACTAAAACCTATTTTAAATAAAGATGCTATGTGCTTATATAAAGCCCTACTCAATTGGGCGAATGGCAATTTAATAAGTCTGTAAGGCCATCCCGCGTTTCCAAAGTGTTTGTAGGCTAAGTCCCGCGTGTTTCATTGCCTCCACTGCTTGCCTCGCTTCGCGTGTTGGAAAGGCCTAGTCAAAGCCCAGACCTCAATCCAATAGAAAATCTGTGGTCAGACTTAAAGATTGCTGTTCACAAGCGCAAACCATCCAACTTGAAGGACCTGGAACATTTCTGCAAGGAGGAATGGGCAAAAATCCCAGTGGTAAGATGTGGCAAGCTCATAGAGACTTATCCAAAGCGACTTGGAGCTGCGATTGCCTCAAAAGGTGGCTCTACAAAGTATTGACTTTAGGGGGGTGAATAGTTATGCACACTGACTTTTTCTGTTATTTTGTTCTACTTGTTGTGTGCCTCACAATAAAAAAAATAATCTTCAAGGTTGTGGGCATATTCTGTAAATTAAATTATGCAAATCCTCAAACAATCCATGTTAATTCCAGGTTGTGAGGCAACAAAACACGAAAAATGCAAAGGGGGGTGAAGCTATTGCTTGTGTACTGCACCAAGCATTTTCTAATTATGGCCCTTCACATAGCAATAAAATGGTACATCATGGTACATGGTACATGGTACATCATGGTACATCATTTCAGATATAGAGAATAACACGCAGCTGAACAAACAAAGGGTTAGATCACATGCTAAAAATGTGAAATGCAAGGGATTCCCATCAACAATTCCACATTAAACTCCAATTACTAGTGTGTACCGATTGCAAATAAAATAATCCCGTACCAACCTAGGTCTACCATAGCCCCAAACAGCCCATGATGGCTATGGTAGAACATCAACCTTAACTTCCCATTTAAACTTACAATAACCCTACCTTCCCACAATGGGGCCCTCAACCTATCCTCTGACTGTCCATAAGGAGCCCCATCGGCTTATATTTATTAATCAGGAAACCAAACTCCGCCCCCCCCCCCGTGAGAGTAAAAAAGCAAGGTAATCTCTCCGAGGGGAAACATACACCTCAGTATGCCCTTGGAGGATAGGATACAGGATCTGTAGGCAGACTGGCACACTCTAGAACAAGTGGAGGCAAGGCAGGCGTTGATAGATGGTACAGCTAGGGAACAAATACAGGAAGAAATCTTAACACTGAAATAAGAGAATCTGCTAGTCTAGACTGGCAGGAACACTAATATCTTGGAAAGGATGATTGCCAAGTGCAGGGAGGTGGCTTTTTTAAATCTTGCCCATTTGCGTGAGTGTTCAATAGTACCAGGCATAGCAAGAGTATGTCTGCAGTGTCATGGGCATGTTGGAAAAGGTAAGTTTGCACAGAGGGCCTGGGGAATCCTGACAACAATGAAAATAGTATTATGAGAATCTTTACTTTTATTTTGTTGGTGTAGCATTGCATAATCTTAGTGAAAATGCTTTCATTAGGATTGTATTTACCTTTATTACCTTTATATAACTAATTATAATCTAAACAAAGTCATGGATGTAAAACGTAAACTGTTACCAACCGCAACAGGTCATTTTGCACAGTCACAATAATTTGCCACTTCTCATTCAGTATATATATATATATATATATATATATATATATATATATATATATATATATATATATATACAGTGGATATAAAAAGTCTACACACCCCTGTTAAAATGTCAGGTTTCTGTGCTGTAAAAAAAATGAGACAAAGATAAATCATTTGAGAACATTTTCCACTTTTAATGTGACCTATAAACTGTACAACTCAATTGAAAAACAAACTGAAATCTTTTAGGTGGAGGGAAGAAAATAAATAAATAAATAATGTGGTTGCATAAGTCTGCACACCCTCTTATAACTGGGCATGTAGCTGTGTTCAGAATTAAGCAATCACATTCCAAATCGTGTTAAATAGGAGTCAGCATACACTTGTCATCATTTAAAGTGCCTCTGATTAACCCCAAATAAAGTTCAGCTGCTCTTGTTGGTCTTTCCTGAAATGTTCTTAGTCGCATCCCACAGCAAAAGCCATGGTCCACAGAGAGCATCCAAAGCATCAAAGGGATCTCATTGTTAAAAGGTATCAGTCAGGAGAAGTACAAAATAATTTCCAAGGCATTAGATATACCATGGAACACAGTGAAGACAGTCATCATCAAGTGGAGAAAATATGGCACAACAGTGACATTACCGAGAACTGGAGCTCCCTCCAAAATTGATGAAAAGACGAGAAGAAAACTGGTCTGGGAGGCTACCAAGAGGCCTACAGCAACATTAAAGGAGCTGCAGGAATATCTAGCAAGTACTGGCTGTGTGGAACATGTGACAACAATCTTCCATATTCTTCATATGTCTGGACTATGGGGTAGAGTGGCAAGACGAAAGCCTTTTCTTACGAAGAAAAACATCCAAGCCAGGCTACATTTTACAAAAACACATCTGAAGTCTCCCAAAAGCATGTGGGAAAAGGTGTTATGGTCTGGTGAAACCAAGGTTGAACATTTTGGCCATAATTCCAAAAGATATGTTTGGTGCAAAAACAACACTGCACATCATCAAACGAACACCATACCCACAGTGAAGCATGGTGGTGGCATCATCATGCTTTGGGGCTGTTTTTCTTCAGCTGGAACTGGGGCCTTAGTTAAGATAGAGTGAATTATGAACAGTTCCAAATACCAGTCCATATTGGCAAAAAACCTTCAGGCTTCTGCTAGAAAGCTGAACATGAAGAGGAACTTCATCTTTCAGCATGACAACCACCCAAAGCATACATCCAAATCAACAAAGGAATGGCTTCACCAGAAGACCAGAGCCCAGACCTGAATCCGATTGGAAATCTGTGGGGTGATCTGAAGAGGGCTGTGCACAGGAGATGCCCTTGCAATCTGACAGATTTGGAGTGTTTTTGCAAAGAAGAGTGGGCAAATCTTGCCAAGTCAAAATGTGCCATGCTGATAGACTCATACCCAAAGAGTGCTGTAATAAAATCAAAAGGTGCTTCAACAAAGTATTAGTTTAAGGGTGTGCATACGTATGCAACCATATTATTTTATTTTTATATTTTTTCTTCCCTCTACCTAAAAGATTTCAGTTTGTTTTTCAATTGAGTTGTACAGTTTAAAGGTCACATTAAAGGTGGAAAAAGTTCTGAAATGATTTATCTTTGTCTCATTTTTTTTACAGCACAGAAACCTGACATTTTAACAGGGGTGTGTAGACTTTTTATATCCACTGTATATATATATATATATATATATATATATATACAATATATATATATATATATATATATATATATATATATATATATATATATATAAATCAGGAACCATCATCAATGTGAATAATTCACTGTCTCATCCACATCTGTATTTACTTGTCTCATCCCAGCATGCTTTGGTGAGGAATAATTGAGAAAATGTACTCCTCGTGTACAATGTAATTTTACTACGCTGTACGCAGTCCATTTTCATAAAATGGAAAAATTGTAATAAAGACCTGAGTTTAGTTATAGCCCTGTACAACTACAGCTGTCTGGAAGTCCAGATGTTGGCAAGGAAGTAAAGTGAATTTAATTTACCATGCAATGTCTTTCCTTAAAATGCATAGATTGCTGAGGTCTGTGTTAGCTCTGTCTGTCTTGCTCCTGGCTTACAATAGCAATTACAAGTCTGTGATGGGATAGTAAAAAATATAATAACTCTGTCACTGGAAATATTTGCTATTAATGTTTTCTACAAATCTGTTGGCTCTAATTTAATGTTACAAAAGCAAAAATATGTATTTCTTCAGATCTTCAGATCTTGTCTCAATATATAAATGTAATCTGTCAGTTACTATATTGTTAGTAAAAAATAAACCATAAATATTTTGAATTCACTTTTTTAAATGTTAAACTTATATAATTAAATCAATTATTGAAAACTAGATTACTATTATTATTTTAGAGTGTAAAAAAGTCTAATTAAAACTAGATAGGAATTATACAAAATGAGTAAGGGAACATGTTCAATGAATTATGGCATTTCAAACTGCTTGCCTTTATTTGAAACTAGCGACTTGTCTGTCAAAAATGACGGCAATAAAATTTGAAGGCTGTCAATGCTATTTGCCACACAATGCAAGGTTCTCCCCCCTCTGACTTGCGGGCCTTGCTAACCCACAACTTTCGTGCCCTGCAATGAGACCTTTGGTGCTCATCATAAGCCCCGCAATTAGTGGCTTTGCCTCTCATAGCAGGGGTCGGCCACCCCGCAACTTACAGGCCTCGCAATGAAGTGCCTCTCCCCGTCTCTTGTCTTTTTGCCCTCTCTACCTTCCCTGCCCCCCCCCTTATCTCCGTTCCCTGTGTCTTTTCCTCCCCTCTCTCCCTTGTGTCTCTTTACACCCTCTACCCCCTCTCTCCCCCCTGGGACTCTTTCCCCCCACCCCCTTCTTCCCATGTGTCTGTGTATGCTCTCTGTCTGTGTGCACTCTCTCTGTACACTTCTCTTTCTGTGTGTCAATCTCTGTGTGCTCTCTGTCTGTGTGCTTTCTCTGTGGCTCTCTCTCTCTTTGTGAATTCTGTAACTGTGTGCTCTCTGTCTGTGTGCTTTCTCTGTGGCTCTCTCTTTGTGAATTCTGTAACTGTGTGCTCTCTGTCTCTGCTCTCTGTCTGTGCACTCTCTCTCTGTGCAATGTCTGTGCATTCTCTATGTGTGTGCGCTCTCTATCTCTCTGTGCTCTCTCTTGCTCTCTGTGTGCGCTCTCTCTCTGTGCACTCTCTGTCTGTGCACTCTCTCTCTCTTTGCATTCTCTTTCTTCGCTCTCTCTCCCCCTTTTTTTTGTCTATTTGTGAACTTTCTCTCTCTGTACCCCTCCCTCTGTGTCGATATCTGTGTGCTCTATGTCTGTGTGCTCTCTCTGCTTTCTGTGTACTCTCTCTCTCTGTGCGCTCTGTCTGTGCACTCTCTGTGCACTCTCTCTCTGTGCACTGTCTTTGTGCACCCTCTCAGTCTGTGTGCTCTCTTGTTCTGTAATTCTCTCTCTCTGTACCCCTCCCTCTCTGTACCTTTCTCTCTCTATACCTGTCCCTCTCTCTGTACCTGTCTCTCTCTGTACCTGTCTCACTCACTCTGTACCTCTTTCTCCCTCCCTCCCTCTCTTTCTCACTTTGCTGTCTTTCTCTGAAATGCAAATGGCCACCAGCTTCTGTTAATATCAGGTTTTAGTCCCCACCCCCACAATTGTAATTTTTCCATGCGATTTTTTCAAAGTGCTACCGGTCTCGCACTATGAATTGTTAATTAGAGTTTTCTGTTGATCTGTAGTCCCGCGGGTCGTAGGTATGATGCTTAAGTCGTGCAGGGTCGTAGGGATGAGCGTCTACGTCACTCATCTCCACCAGCGCAAGGAGCGCCTTCAGTGCTCCTTGACTGGCTGCAACCGTGGCCCTAGCTTTGCGAAGTCCACAGTTGCAGCGGGCTCGCTTCGCGACCCCTCAGTTTGAACATTGCATTACCAACGTTTTTTGACAAGCCCGCATTTTTGTTTTCTAAATAAAAACGAACTTTATGATTTTTTCCTGATTAATTCATTCCCATCGTATATTTTCTTTTTCATTGAGCGGTGGTCCTTTAAGTTTGAAATACCGAACGCCTCAATGGTTCCTTGACAATACTCAATTATTTTTCACACAATTATACAGAGGACATGAATTTTAAGACATCATATATGAAGTATAAAGTGACATTAAACACAATATTTTTCTATCATGCATGTAAAAGGCCATGTTTTAAATATTAGTTGTTTTTAATGAAAAAAATATTAATTAAAACTTGTTTAAACTTCTTTGAAACTAACAAGAAATGCCTCTCTGTGCAACAGTATTATAGTGCGTTGCAAAATTATTCACTCTTTGACTTTTTACCTATTTTGTTACATTACAGCCTTAAGTTTAATGTTTTGTTAATCTGAATTTTATGTGATGGATCAGAACACAATAGTCTAAGTTGAGGAAGTGAAATGAGAAAAAATATATACATAAAACTATTTTTTAGAAATAGAAAACAGAAAATTGGCATGTGCGTATGTATTCACCCCCTTTATTATGAAGCCCATAAAAAGCTCTGGTGCAACCAATTGCCTTCAGTAGTCACATAATTAGGGAAATGATGTCCCCCTGTGTGCAATCTAAGTGTCACATGATCTGTCATTACATAAACACACCTTTTTGAAAGGCCCCAGAGGCTGCAACACCTAAGCAAGAGACACCACTAACCAAACACTGCCATGAAGACCAAGGAACTTTCCAAACAATTAAGGGACAATGTTGTTGAGAAGTACAAGTCAGAGTTAAGTTATAAAAAAATATCCAAATCTTTGATGATCCCCAGGAGCACCATCAAATCTATCATAACCAAATGGAAAGAACATGGCATAACAGCAAACCTGCCAAGAGAAGGCCGCCCACCAAAACTCACAAACCGGGCAAGGAGGGCATCAATCAGAGAGGTAGCACAGAGACCTACGGTAACCCTAGAGGAGCTGCAGAGTTCCACAGCAGAGACTGGAGTATCTGTACATAGGACGATACAATAAGCCATACTCTCCATATAGTTGTATGTGGCCAGAAGAAAGCCATTACTCTCATCAAAAAACAAAATGGCCATCCCCTTTAACACCCTTACACCTCCCCAAAACAGGCTGCTGCAATACATAACCCTGGCAACCAAGAGCCATATTGCTAAATCCTGGAAATCCAGTAGCCTAAACTTCCAGCTGATCAAACATAAGATAAATTATATTGCCATCAACGAAAGAATCACCCACCTACTGGATGACTCTATGGACAACTTCAGGAAAATATGGGACCCATGGATAATATACATAGGCCTAGCCTTAGGCTGTTAGGACTAATGTCTAGTTAAAAAGTAGAAGCTTTCCCTCAAATAGGTCGGACTGAAGGCCTAGGGAGGAAATATGGGAAGGGAGTGGGGGACATCCTCATTATAAATTACCTGGATTAGGGGATTCCACAAGGGACAGGACAGCCCAGCAAGCAGTTTAAGTTCGTAGCTTTGAAACACGTTTTTAAAAGATTTATGTTCAAAATAAAATGAAAAAAAAAAAAAAATGGCATATTTTGAGTTTGCGAAAAGGCATGTGGGAGACTCCCAAAATGTATGGAGGAAGGTGCTCTGGTCTGATGAGACAAAAATTTTACTTTTCGGCCATCAAAAAAAACGCTATGTCTGGCGCAAACCCAACACATCACATCACATCACCCAAAGAACACCATTTCAGCAGCCGGGACTGGGAAACTGGACAGAGTTGAGGGAAAGATGGATGGTACTAAATACAGAGATATTCTTGAGCAAAACCTGTACCACTCTGTGCGTGATTTGAGTCTAGGACGGATGTTCACCTTCCAGCAGGACAATGACCACAAACACACTGCTAAATCAACACTTGAGTGGTTTAAGGGGTAACATGTAAATGTGTTGGAATGGCCTAGTCAAAGCCCAAACCTCAATCCAATAAAAAATCTGTGGTCAGACTTAAAGATTGCTGTTCACAAGCGCAAACCATCCATCTTGAAGGAGCTGGAGCAGTTTTGCAAGGAGGAATGTTGAAAAATCCCAGTGGTAAGATGTGGCAAGCTCATAGAGACTTATCCAAAGCGACTTGGAACTGCGATTGCCGCTAAAGGTGGCTCTACAAAGTATTGACTTTAGGGGGGTCAATACTTATGCATAGTGATGTCGCGAAAATAAAATTTTCGGTTTGCGAACCGCGAACGCGAACCTCCGCAAATGTTCGCGAACCGGCGAACATCGGCGAACCGCCATAGACTTCAATGGGCAGGCGAATTTTAAAACCCACAGGGACTCTTTCTGGCCACAATAGTGATGGGAAAGTTGTTTCAAGGGGTCTAACAACTGGACTGTGGCATGCCGGAGGGGGATCCATGGCAAAACTCCCACGGAAAATTACATAGTTGATACAGAGTCTGGTTTTAAGCCATAAAGGGCATAAATTACCTAACATTCCTAAATTGTTTGGAATAACGTGCTTTAAAACATCAGGTATGATGTTGTATCGATCAGGTAGTGTAAGGGTTACACCTTACATGACTGGGGGTCTATAGGTGACATTAGTACTGACCTTTATCTGACTGGGTGTCTATAGAGTGACATTAGTACTGACCTTTATATGACTGGGGGTCTATAGGTGACATTAGTACTGACCTTTATCTGACTGGGTGTCTATAGAGGGACATTAGTAATGACCTTTATATGACTGGGGGTCTATAGAGGGACATTAGTACTGACCTTTATCTGACTGGGTGTCTATAGAGGGACATTAGTAATGACCTTTATCTGACTGGGTGTCTATAGAGGGACATTAGTACTTTCCTTTAGCTGACTGGGTGTCTATAGAGGGACATTAGTACTGACCTTTAGCTGACTGGGTGTCTATAGAGGGACATTAGTACTGACCTTTATCTGACTGGGTGTCTATAGAGTGACGTTAGTACTGACCTTTATCTGACTGGGTGTCTATAGAGTGACATTAGTACTGACCTTTATATGACTGGGGGTCTATAGGTGACATTAGTACTGACCTTTATCTGACTGGGTGTCTATAGAGGGACATTAGTAATGACCTTTATATGACTGGGGGTCTATAGAGGGACATTAGTACTGACCTTTATCTGACTGGGTGTCTATAGAGGGACATTAGTAATGACCTTTATCTGACTGGGTGTCTATAGAGGGACATTAGTACTGACCTTTATATGACTGGGGGTTTATAGGTGACATTAGTACTGACCTTTATATGACTGGGGGTCTATAGGTGACATTAGTACTGACCTTTATCTGACTGGGTGTCTATAGAGGGACATTAGTAATGACCTTTATCTGACTGGGTGTCTATAGAGGGACATTAGTACTGACCTTTAGCTGACTGGGTGTCTATAGAGGGACATTAGTACTGACCTTTATCTGACTGGGTGTCTATAGAGTGACATTAGTACTGACCTTTATATGACTGCGGGTCTATAGGTGACATTAGTACTGACCTTTATCTGACTGAGTGTCTATAGAGGGACATTAGTCCTGACATCCTGCTGCAGTATTATTACTCCCAGTACTCCCAGGCTTGCTACTATCACATATATAGTTGTGAGCGTACGGGTCGTTGCTCACGCTTGCGGGCTCGCGAAGCGAGGGCCGTGGCTCGCGAAGCGAGCTGCGGCACTCGCGTAGCGAGCCGCGGCCCTCGCGTAGCGAGGTCACTGGGCAAGGGCCTCAGTTGCTGGCATGGAGCGCCGAAGGCGCTCCATGCCAGCAACTGAGGCCCCTCGCGAAGCGAGGGCCTCAGTTGCTGGCGAGGTCACTGGGCACGGGCCTCAGTTGCTGGCATGGAGCGCCGAAGGCGCTCCATGCCAGCAACTGAGGCCCCTCGTGAAGCGAGGGCCTCAGTTGCTGGCGAGGTCACTGGGCACGGGCCTCAGTTGCTGGCATGGAGCGCCGAAGGCGCTCCATGTCAGCAACTGAGGCCCCTCGCGAAGGCGCTCCATGCCAGCAACTGAGGCCCCTCGCGAAGCGAGGGACTCAGTTGCTGGCGAGGTCACTGGGCAAGGGCCTCAAACCCTCGCAAACTTCACGTCGCTACTCAAAAAACACGACACACAAATTACGACACTCGCTAAATTTTACGAGGAACGCAAACAACGTACGAAACACGTTACCACACATTACGACCTCGCAAACATCGGACGCAACACGCCGACATACAAACATTTAAAACACAATACATACACACAGCACATACATAAAAACCTTACCTACACCAAGAGGGAGCACCCAGGACCTCAAAAATGCAACTTACACCTCGATTTTACTCGAAATAAAAGACTTTTGAGACTAAAAAAAAATCTTAGCGACAGAAAAAATGGCTGCCGAACAAAACGAAAACGATGCTACAGCACTCTAAACTCGCAAAACACCACAACAAACTCGCAAAACACCACAAGAAACTCGCAAAACGCCACAAACCACCTACGGATATTCATACCACACAGTGCACACATTCAGCATGCTTACACAGCAGCTCCACACCACTAATGCTGCAGCAACATCAACACAGATTTCCAGCTCTTCATCACAATGCTTCAAAATAGGTACACTATATTCATTTAGTAATTTAGCTACCTTACAATTTCATTGCCGTCATTTTTTGACGGGCAATTCGCTAGTTAGATATAATAACCTCAGTTTCGTTTCCTTATCTGTTGGTAACATCAAAATATGATTATTAAATATTTCATATTTGTTTGTTTTTTTCTCCCAAAGTGAACCCCTTTGTGTGTGCCCCACAGATGTGGCGTTTCCGCTCTGCGTATGTTGGATTTGCACCGCTCAAAAAGTATGAAAAGAGATCCCCCCCTTGAAGCCCATTAATGACATCATCTGTAAATTGTATGTAACAGATTCCAGTGTTTAGGGTTTATGACCCAATACTGCGATCATATCACTTATGACAAAAATCCGTATTTGTCGTATTATTCAGACGCGCGTGCATCTTTGTGTTACATTTCCTGATACTTTTATTATCTTGATCTTTATATATTTACTAGCGACTTGCCCATCAAAAAATGGCGGCAATAAGATTGTAAGGCAGGTAATGGTTTGGACGAGACATTCATTTTGTTGGCGGTCGGAGATCCTTCGGCGCTCATTGCGAGGCTGTTGGTTGTATTTTTTTTCTGATAGGCGCTTTTGCTGTTATTCTTTGGTAGGCGGTGATGTGTTTTTTGCGCTTATTGCAAGGCTTTGTATGCTATGAGCAGCGTTGGCGCTCGTTGTGAGGCGCGCAGTGAATCGCTTTTATGTTTAATGTGATAATGTTTTTTTTGTGTATATGTATTTTTGTATGCTAATGAAATAATTACTAAATGAATATACTTTACCTATTTGTAAGTAATATATGCAGGAAGCATTGTGCTGAAGAGCTGACAATCTGTTTTCATGTTCCTGCAGCATACAATATAGGTTTTCAGTGCTGTGGAGCAATGTGTGCAGTGTGTAGTGTAAATAGGCTGCGTGCGCGAGGGGAAGCCGTTAGGGTAGCTGGGTACTTCCGCATTGTGAAAGTTAGTGTTGTAAAATGGCGGGGAATGTGTATGTGGTACGCGGGTGTGGAGGATTTAGCGTTTTTGTTAATAGTGTATCTTTACCTCGTACGGCTTTTTAGGAAAATCCGTATGTGTTTTGCGTGTTTAGGGTCCTGTAGACTCGTTTTCTTTTTTTCAAGGGCCATTTTTTCTCTCACTTAGGTGATTTTCGGGTGTCTAAACTCATGAATTTGGACTTAAATGGAGGTGTAACTTCACTTGCAGAGGTCCTCGGTGCTCGCCTTGCTGTGGGTAAGCTTTTTATGTGTTTGTTGTGTGTATTTATTGTGTTTTTAATGTTTTTAAGTGCGTGAGGTTCGGGCGTTAAGGTCGTATTTTTGTGAGCTCATAATGTTTTTTTTTCTAAGTCCCGTATTTTTGGATGGTAAGTCCGTAAATTTGATGGTGTAAGTCCCGCCTGCGGCTCATTGCAGCCGACGTGGGAGCCTTCGGCGCTCCTTGCCAGCAACTCTGGCCCTCGCTTCGCAAACCCGCAGCGTTAGCAACAACCCGCCTGCTCACAACTATATATGTGATATCTGTAACGTCTTCCCCAGTTGGCACTTGTAAATCGGCTAAGCGACAAAAAAAATGGCGTCCGGAAAAAATGAAAACGAGGCTACACGACCCCAAACCGCGCAAAACATCGCCAGCCATGTACGACTTTTACCTAGGAACGGACGAGGTACAAAATACACTATTATAAATAATGGAAACTGCTGGCGAGCCGCGTAACACATACACAATCGCCGCCATTTTACAACACAAACTTGCAACTAATAACATTACAAATCTAAAATGGCGCGTTACACGACTATACAAGCGGTTTCCCCTCGTGCACTGCGCACATTGCTGACACTTACACCTCTGGTCACCAACAGTCCAAATGTACACTGTAAGCTGCAGGAAAATCAAAACTGATTGTTAGCTCTTCAGGTTATTGATCACTGGATATATTAATTAAAAATAGGTAAAGTATTTTAGTAATTAATTCATTCATTATTATAAAAAATATATATATATAAAAAAAATACGCTTAATAGCATATTTTACACTGCGGTTATTTTACATACATTAACGCTTCGCACTTCCTAATACATTTGTTCATTCACAATAGTTATTATCGTGCATTCATTTAATAAGTATTAATTAGTAATGGAAAATAAAAATGGAGACTTTACACTACACTAAAATGTTTTACTTTTTACTCTGCAGTTATATATCTTGATTACTGCTGATTGGCTGCCAGCGATAGCACTCTCAAAGCAGTTACAAATTTAAATCACTTTATTATGCTCTGAGACCTGAATACATTTTTTAATTTACACTGCAGAATTTTTTTTATATATTTAACACTATACTTATATATCTGTCTTTGCGATGAACGCCGAAGATTGATCGTTGCAAAGCACGAAACATGAAGGACACGAGGGAAGAGGCTCACAATGAGCGCTAAAGGTCCTCAGAGTACAAAAAGCATCACATTGTGTGGCAACCAGCATTGCCATGGCTTCAAACGTTTTTATTTATTATTATTGCCCCGTCATTTGTGCCAGGCAAGTCGCTAGTGATATAATATAACATAATGCAATACAATATTATACAGTACACATGGGTGTTGGAACTGGGGGGGGGGGGGGGGGTAAGGGGTAACCCCCCCCAGATTTCTTATCGTATGTATGTATGCGTATAGAAGCTAACAGGGGAGGAGAGAGGGGGAGGAAACACAGGGGAGAGGGAGAGGAAGACACAGGAGAGGGGAGAGGGGGAGGAAGACACAGTGGAGAGGGGGAGGAAGACACAGGGCAGAGGGGGGAAGAGAAACAGGGTAAGGGAGAGGTGAGGGGAAGAGACACATTGGAGGGGGGAGAGACACAGGAGAGAGTGGGGTTAGAGACACAGGGGGGAGGGGGGAAGAGACTAATGGGAGGGAGTGGTGAGGAGACACCGGGGAGAGAAAAGGGGGTAAAGACACAGAGGAGGGGGTATTTTAGTATTTTAGTAATTAATTAATTAATTATTATTAAAAAATATATATATATAAAAAAATACGCTTAATAGCATATTTTACACTGCGGTTACTTTACATACATTAACGCTTCGCACTTCCTAATACATTTGTTCATTCACAATAGTTATTATCGTGCATTCATTTAATAAGTATTAATTAGTAATGGAAAATAAAAATGTAGACTTTACACTACACTAAAATGTTTTACTTTTTACTCTGCAGTTATATATCTGGATTACTGCTCATTGGCTGCCAGCGATAGCACTCTCAAAGCAGTTACAAATCTAAATCACTTTATTATGCTCTGAGACCTGAATACATTTTTTAATTTACACTGCTCAAAAAAAATTATATATTTAACACTGTACTTATATATCTGTCTTTGCGATGAGCGCCGAAGATTGATCGTTGCAAAGCACGAAACATGAAGGACACGAGGGAAGAGACTCACAATGAGCGCCGAAGGTCCTCAGAGTACAAAAAGCATCACATTGTGTGGCAAACAGCATTGCCATGGCTTCAAACTTTATTGCCCCATCATTTGTGCCAGGCAAGTCGCTATTGATATAATATAACATAATGCAATACAATATTATACAGTACACATGGGTGTTGGAACTGGGGGGGGTAGGAGTAAGGGGTAACCCCCCCCCCCCAGATTTCTTATTGTATGTATGTATGCGTATAGAAGCTAACAGGGGAGGAGAGAGGGGGAGGAAACACAGGGGAGAGGGAGAGGAAGACACAGGAGAGAGGAGAGGGGGAGGAAGACACAGTGGAGAGGGTAAGGAAGACACAGGGCAGAGGGGGGAAGAGAAACAGGGTAAGGGAGAGGTGAGGGGAAGAGACACATGGGAGGGGGGAGAGACACAGGAGAGAGTGGGGGGTAGAGACACAGGGGAGAGGGGGGGAAAGACTAATGGGAGGGAGTGGTGAGGAGACACCGGGGAGAGAAAAGGGGGTAAAGACACAGAGGAGGGGGGGAAGAAACACAGGGGAAGGGAGAGGGGGTAGAGACACAGGGGAGAAGGGGGAAGAGACACAGATGAGGGGGGAGAGACACAGGGGAGAGGGAAGGGGGGAAAGACACAGGGGAGGGGGGAGTGACACAGGGAAGAGGGAAGGGGGAAAAGACACAGGAGAGGGGGGAAAGAAACACTGGGGAAGGGAGAGGGGGTAGAGACACAGGCAAGGGTTGGAGAGACACAGGGGAGAGGGGGTAGAGACACAGGGGAGAAGGGGGAAGAGACACAGATGAGGGGGGAGAGACACAGGGGAGAGGGAAGGGGGGAAAGACACAGGGGAGGGGGGAAAGAAACACGGGAAGGGAGAGGGGGGTAGAGACACAGGGGAGGGGGGAGTGACACAGGGAAGAGGGAAGGGGGAAAAGACACAGGAGAGGGGGGAAAGAAACACTGGGGAAGGGAGAGGGGGTAGAGACACAGGCAAGGGTGGGAGAGACACAGGGGAGAGGGGGGGGGGAGAGAGACACATGGGAGGGAGTGGGGGGGGAAACACAGGGGAGAGGGGGGGAGAGAGACACATGGGAGGGAGTGGGGGGGGGGAGACACAGGGGAGGTCTTCTGCTTTATTATTATTCTTATTATTATTACTATATAATGTGTAGATGTACCGGCTGGGCATGCTCTTGTGCATTATTATTATTATTATTATTATTATTATTATTACTATATAATGTGTAGATGTACCGGCTGGGCATGCTCTTCTATATTATTATTATTATTATTATTATTATTATTATTATTATTACTACTATATAATGTGTAGATGTACCGGCTGGGCATGCTCTTGAGCATTTTTTATTATTATTGTTATTATTATTATATTATTAGTATATAATGTGTAGATGTACCGGCTGGGCATGCTCTTCTACATTATTATTACTATATAATGTGTAGATGTACTGGCTGGGCATGCTCTTGTGCATTATTATTATTATTAGTAGTAGTATTTTACTAATAATAATAATAATAATGCACAAGAGCATGCCCAGCTGGTACATCTACACATTATATAATAATAATAATTATTATTATTATTATAATAATAATAATAATAATAATAATAATAATAATAATAATGCATGCCCAGCTGGTACATCTACACATTAAATAGTAGTAATAATAATAATAATGCACAAGAGTCCTTCAGCACTGCACTGGACACTGAATAAACTTGCCTAGCTATGGTTTTCCCTATTGATGCAGTATCATCCAAACTGTCCCTCCTCTCAGTAAGACTGCAAGTTACTTATGATTCCAAAATGGCTGCTGTCCATGAGGTGAAAGGGTGTGGAAGGGAGTGTATGCTGCTGATTGGCTGGAATGTGTCTGCTGACTGTGACATGCAGGGTCAAAGTTTGCTCAATGATAAAGTATTGGGGGCGGGTCAAATCTCGCATATGTTCGCAGTTCGCCGCGAACGCGAACATGCTATGTTCGCCGAAAAAAGTCTGCCGGCTAACTATTCGCGACATCTCTTCTTATGCACACACTTTTTCTGTTATTTTGTCCTATTTGTTGTTTGCTTCACAATAATAAAAAAAAAAAACATCTTCAAAGTTGTGGGCATGTTCTGTAAATTAAATGATGCAAATCATCAAACAATCCATGTTAATTCCAGGTTGTGAGGCAAGAAAGCACGAAAAATGCCAAGGGAGGTGAATACTTTTGGAAGGCACTGTATATATTCTTGCACATTAGCTCACAGGGAAAGGGCTACAGAAACCCTAACCATTTTTCTATTCCAGAGCCTACAATTTAAACATGTGGTACTTTGTGAAACATTATGACATATTCTCTTTCACATGCAACATAGAAAATGTTTTCCATGGTGCTTTAAGAACCAAAAGCAAAATGGTGTAGCACTAACTTACAAAATTCAGAGCAAATTGGTTATTTTATAAACCATGAAATGTGTATGTCTATGGGATGTCTTATCTCTAAAAATGGCATTTATTAAAATAAAAGAGATTGTCATTTGAGTACAATGTTATAATTCATAAGGTAAATAACATACATTTTAGCTAGTAATATTTGAAAAAAGACAGTTTATAACTCTGCACAGTATAATGTAATGGACTAAGCAACATTTATGAACATAGTATAGTATATGCTGTAAATGTAGGTTTAATACGGATGTCCAGTATGGATCTTACAAACTAATTTTTATTGAAGCAGATTTTGAGCTAGGCACCAAAAACCCATTTGACACCAATGATAACTATGTCTATTGGGATTCAGTCAAAACTGTGTGTCGTGAAAATTTTCATGTATTTAAAGGGACACTTACCTCACTATAAGTGCTCTGCATTGTGTGAGAGAGTACAAGATTCTGTGTCTTTTTTTTATTGAACTTGGAACAGCTGAGAATTTGCTAGGTTAGGTTTGTTTACTGGCACACTGGAGAGTGCCCATGATTTACAGCATCTACCGGCAAACGGCCATTCCAAAGCTCTGTGAAGAGAAGGAATGTAAGATTTACTGCTTTCATGAATTTCATCAGCCATCAGTTGACCCCCAAGTCACATATTTGTTAATTTCTAATAGTCATTTCTCCGCACAGTTGAATTGTGATCTGCTCTATGCATACAGCTCGGCACACCGACTATATCACGTGCGCGAAATAAGCTCAGACGTAGGCGTGAAGACGCAATAGCGCCGCCATTTGAGCGCTGTAGTCAAATGCGCGCCCACAAATGCGCACTAACAGCTCAGGATACACATTCCAGCCATCCAGGATACATGTCTAGCACCCTCACCCTCCAGTAGGTCCCATCACTACATCCAGCATCTCTCCCCTCCAATCCACCCAGTGCATGCAGACGGGGACTCTGACCTCCACCAGCTCCATGGCACAGTGTGCCACCTGAGCTATGACTCCAGCCCTACATCCACCACGGTGCCAGCCTCTTTGCTGCCTCCAGTGCCCACAACTCTAAATGAGTGGAGAACTCCTATCACCCATAGAGGAAGTATGAGAATGTCATTGGTGAGTGGCATACTTGTAGGATAGAGAGGGGAGAGAAGCATGCAGGGGGGGCAGGAAAGAGGAGAGAAGCATGCAAGGGGCCAGGAGAGAGGGGAGAGGGGGTGGAAAAGACACAGGGGAGAGGGGTGGAAGAGACACAGGGGAGGGGAGATCTAATGCAACACCCCTTGGGTCCTTAGCAGCACACACTGGGTTAATGTGCCGCTAGTACCTTGTTGCAGTCAGTGGTGCAATGTGCCACTGTATGACCCCCAAACACCCTCCTTACCTTCCTGAGAATGCACAGGCTGCAGTAGGACTGTCATAAGGGCCACCAGTCATACTGTAGGCAAGGTCCATATGCCAGCTGGGTGGCTCCATATCCAGCCCCCCCCCCCCCCCCCCCCCCCCCCCCCGCTTGTCTGTCTTCAAAACTGCTTAAGCGGATCATCTATAATTGGCTTACTCACTTTATTTCCTCCAGTTTTCTTGACACCTTTTAAACCGGTTTCTGGCTCCATCACTCCACAGAGACAGCTCTCACTAATGACTTACTCACCACTAAGTCAAAAGGGAAATTTCTCTATTCTAATTATCCAAGATCACACTGCCTTTGACACAGTTGACCACTCTCTTCTAATCAAAATCAGCCACTGAAGAAGCAGTAGCTAAAGGTGCCTTTGGCTGATGGGCGCTTATGATGTCACACGATGTCCCACAGTGGAGTGGAACATCAGAAGCATGATGAAAGTCTGCAGATAAATTTGGGACATTATTTTCCCTTAATGTGCACAGCAGATGCTACTAATCTCTGTGCGTAGGTAAATTTATTCACAGATATTAATAACACATAGTATGATCTGACTGCTCATTTACCCTTAATATTACTGAATAGTGAATATTATAGTGTCTTACCATGTAGTGATTAGAGTGTTTTACTCTGGTTGGCCATATTGGTAGTTTTTTCATGTGATTATATCCTGGTATACATTATATACTATACAGCATTTGTGCACATTGTTACAGCAGGATGTCTGCCACTGCTAGGTACAGGGCTACCCCAGATGAAGACCTTTATCCACTTTACTCAAGCACCTCTCTCCTCCTGGCCCAGATATCTGGGGGACAGAATGACACACACATGGTAGTGATATCAAAGTGTCTCTCTTATTAAGTGTTTTACAGGAGAATATATAGGGCTTTGCCCACCCATCATTTGCATTGTTATCAGAGGTACATGCTGACTTTACATGGTCAGTTGTGCAGGGTCAACAATTACAGATCATGGTTGGTTTTGCCATGTGTACATACATTTTTGTGGTATATAAGGAGAAGTTACATTGGCAGAAAACAGAACTATAAAGCCCATGCGCATACACTAGATAAGAAACTTACAAGGGCCTGCTGACACAATAAAACTGGCCTTATGTAACTTTGTCATCACAAAAAGGTTAAGAAAAATGTTAACCCTTTCATTATACCTCAACAACCCCTGCATAAGAATGGTACTCAGGAGAGGAACATGTGACCATTCTTATTCACCTGTTCCTTCCTCAGGTGATCTCTGAATATAGTTTGAGAATACTGCAAAGGGGTTTATGGAGGTTTCTGTATTTGTCATGGCCCATTCTATTTTTGCAACATTATGCTAGCAGGCCAAAACAATGGGTATGTATTACGCTTTGAAGATGGAAAAACAAAATGAAGGAACAATGCTGACAGTACACAAAATAAAAAAATGGAAAATAGTATACAAAATGGCATATCTCTTCCTCTAAATATTAGAGGAAGAGATATCGCAAATGCTAGAGAAATACAACAGGTGTATCCTTAATTGGCCATTAAAAACATTGTAAATTCAATATAAAAACAATCAACAGTCATAATAAGAAAGGCAAGGTGTGACTCCAAAAGAGAGAAAGCTCACTGGGAAACAGAATATGGCAGGGATTATTATGCTTGTAGAGCCACAGAGCTGATAACCCAGTATGGTCTATGTTCCATGTGATGTGCCTGCAACAAAACTGGAAAGTCTTCAATAGAGGAGTCCTTTGCACAAAGTTCACAGTCCCCGTGGAAAAAGCACGTTGGATGAGAGCCTTACAACCGGTGATTATAGAACACAAGACTGATGTAATCATGGTTGGTCCAGATTGTGGTGAGGTGGTTGTCAATATAAATGCAATTAGGTCATGGAGCCAATTTCGCTTTATACCTGTTTTCTTGTACATAATAGACATTGAAATTATGCATATGATTAATAGCCAATAGTAAGATTGCCATAATCACTATCTGCAGCTAGAACATAGATACAACAATTATCATAAAGCATTGACAAACATTTCTTAAAACACAACTATTACTATTATTATTATTATTATTATTATTGTCCTTATTTATATCGCGCCAACATATTCCATAGCGCTGTACAGGGGGTTAGTACATGGCAAAAAACAAACTTAACACCTTATAAAGAATGGAGGGCCCTGTTTTTGAGCATATAATCAAATGCACATAGTGCTTGTTTCCAAGACACGGACACACAATTGAAAACTTGCAAACTTACAATCTATGGGTTTAGGTGTGATACAAGAGGGTGACAAATACAAAATGGCAACGTGAATTTGTTTAGCCAATTGGAGGGGTCTCTGTGTTGTACTGTAGATTGTGGGTGGGAGTGTTATTAAGCTGTGGATTGTGCAGCTGTAATTATAAAGGCTGAAGGTGATATGATTTTTTAAATAGGTGTGTTTTTAGTAATTTTTTAAAGGTTTTGAGACAGGAAGATAATCTAATAGAGCGAGGCAAGGAGTTCCAAATAGTAGGGACAGCACAAGAAAAGTCTTGAAGACGGGAGTGAGAGGAGATGATGAGAGAGGAGGAAAGAAGAAGGTTGTTAGCAGAGCGAAGGGGGCAGTTGGGAGAGTATTTTGAAACAAGAGCAGAGATATAAGGGGGTGCACTGTTGTTGAGGGCTTTATTTGTTAGGGTCATGATTTTAAATTTGATTCGGGAAGCTATGGAAAGCCAGTGGAGTGATTGACAGAGAGGAGCTGCAGACACTGGTCGTTTGGCATTGAAGATGAGTCTAGCGGAGGCATTCATTATGGATTAGAGGGGAGACAGAAGAGAGATGGGTAGGCCAGCAAGGAGTGAATTGCAGTAGTCGAGTCGAGATATGAAGAGAGAGTGTATTAGAATTTTAGCTGTGTCTTGTGTAAGATAATGACGAATTTTGGAGATGTTTTTTAGGTGAAACTGACAAGATTTTGTTATCGATTGGATGTGAGGCATAAAAGAGAGGGCGGAATCCAGTAGAACCCCAAGACAACGGGCATGGGAGGTGGGAGTGATGATGGTGTTGTCAACAGTGAGAGATATTTGAGGAGTGGAAGCTGTAGTAGAGGGTGGAAAGATTAGGAGTTGAGTCTTAGACATGTTGAGTTTAAGTTGATGGGTAAACATCCAGGAGGATATGCTAGAGAGGCAGTTGGAAACATGAGCTAGCAGAGAGGGGGATAGATCAGGTGCAGAGAGGTAGATTTGAGTATCATCTGCATAGAGATAATACTGAAATCCAAAGGATTTTATGAGGATGCCAAGGGAGGAGGTGTAGATGGAGAAGAGGAGGGGGCCTAGGACAGAACTTTGGGGAACGCCAACAGACAGAGGGAGAGGTGAAGAAGAGGTGCCAGAGAAGGAGACGCTAAATCTATGATCTTTTAGATAGGATGTGAACCATGAAAGAGCTGTGCCCAGGATGCCAAATGAGCGGAGAGTTTGGATTAGAAGAGGGTGGTCAACTGTGTCGAAGGCAGCAGAGAGATCCAGGAGAATTAGAATGGAGGAGTGACCCTTTGATTTGGCAGTTAACAAGTCATTGGTGACTTTTGTGAGGGCTGTTTCTGTTGAGTGTTGGGCACGGAAACCAGATTGGAAGGGGTCAAGAAGGGAATTGGAAGAAGTAAATTGAGTGAGGCGATTGTAAACAAGCCGCTCAAGCAGTTTAGAAGCCAGGGGAAGTAGTGAGATAGGGCGGTAGTTGGAGGCAGAAGCAGGGTCAGAGGAGGGCTTCTTGAGAATGGGTGTAATTATAGCGTGTTTTAAGGAGGATGGAAACCTGCCAGTGTTTAGGGAGAGGTTGAATAGATGTGTGAGAGCTGAGATAAGTGCGGTGGATAGGGGGAGGGAATAGCTGTGAAGGAATAGGATCATGTGGACATGTTGTAAGGTGAAAGTTAATAATAACATAGGTACTTCATCCTTGGTTACAGGGTCAAAGGAATCCATAGTGGAGGAGGGATTGGGGAAGGGTAAGGGTTGGGTGTTGTCGGCTTGTAGAAAGGATGGTGGGATAGGGCCAAGCTGGGAGGAGAGCTCATTTCGGATAGTTTCAATTTTAGTTTTAAAGTGGCAGTCATCAGCAGTTAAACAGGAAGGGGCAGGAGGTGGGGGTGGGCAAAGGAGGGTGTTGAATGTAGCAAATAAGCATTTAGGGTTGGAGGACAGGTTTGATATTAGTGATGAGAAGTAGTGTTGTTTGTCAAGATTGAGGGCAGACAAGTAAGAGCGCAAGGTAAGCTTGTAGTGGAGAAAGTCTGCTGAAGTGCGAGATTTCCTCCATAGTCGTTCTGCAGTGCATGAGCATCTCTGTAGATTGCGTGTTTGTGCAGTGTGCCATGGTTGTGGATGAGAGCGAGGGCGTTTGCTTGTGATTATGGGGGCAAAAGAGTCAAGGGTGGAGGTTAGAGTAGCGTTGTACTGTGAAGTGGCGATGTCAGGGCAGGCAAGGGTGGTGAGGGGACTGAGAAGGGGTTTTACTACATTTGACAATTGTTGTGGGTTGAGTGCTTGCAGGTTTCTGCGTGTTCTGGTGGCAGGATTTGAAGTAAGGTGGGGAGCGGAAGATGAGGTGAGGTTGCAAGTTAGTAGGTGGTGGTCAGATAGGGGAAGTGAGGAGATGTCAAGGTTGGAGATAGTGCAGAGATTAGTATGCATTTATATTATTAACAACCCCAGAGTTTATGCAAAATAATGTCTTCTTTCCCCCTTATACTCTCTCTTATCAGATGTTAGAATATGCAATATCCTAGCAAGTTGATAGACCAATGTGCATAAGTGTTAGAAGCCAAAGGAAAAGGAAGACAGGGCTAAGAAAGAGTAGAAAAAGTAAAAAATGACAAAACAGTGAAAACATAGGCTCATACAATCTTTATACAAACCCATTCTTAAGTATCACACTTAGCCATACCCCTCTGAGGTAACATGGTTAAAAAAAGTAAAAATGATTGCTTCTGGATATGAGATCCTCTAGTCAAGGCAACGGTCCATCATGTGCAGATTTCCAGAGACAGAACAAGGATTATGTGACTTTCTCACAGATCCCATTTTTTTTTTTTAAGCGGATACATATATGTTCACATTTCCAGATCAATGAACAGGAGTTGTTTGGTCCATCCCTATTCTTGGGTGCAGAATCACAGCATGTCTGGGCTTTGTGTTTTAGTCAGCAAATTCTGTATTCGGTTCTTCATCTTTCATTATTGGTTGCCATCAGGATAGGTACTTGGTAGAGACTTAGGATGAATTCAATACTATTACATTATGAATTAATTTAAAACTACTACATTTTATTATTGATTTATCCTGTAACAGATTGTATTAAAGAAGAAAAATACTAGTTCTATTACTGTTGATATATTTATACTGATAAAGCTCTGAAATTTTCAGCTCATAATTTAATCCATCTCTTATCATGTTCCCTTCTTAGATGCCTATAAATATCTTGACAAGTTTTTCCCAATTCTCTATCAGTTTGCACCATGGCCATCATCTGAGCTGGAATAGACCTTGATGCATAGATGTCACTTTAAAAAAATTTTTTTTAGTATTTACCCAATGAGGAAACACAAAAACATAGTACATAAAACATAAGACCTACTATTATCACAAAAAAAACAGAATTGCTATAAAAAGTTTCTTTAACCAGGTAGTATATTATGCACTGATTATTGTCAGTAACATGGGCACCCTACAATTTTATAGACCTGTTCGATGTAATGGGGAAAAGAGGGGAACAAAGGCACTGGGGCAGGGGCACTGATAAAAATATATCATGATATATAGTTTCCAAATTCTGTGTTAAAATAACTTGTTTATACTGAGAGCTCAAACCAGCAATTTTCTTTAATAATCATAAGTTTCTAGATGCTATTGTATAAATTAATTAGTTTGAAATATTTTAGGTATCAACCCATCTTTCTTTTCTTTTTTCTTTTCTATAATTTCTGGTATTATTTATGATTTCCATATATACCAAGGATCTGTTTAGATTTGCCTCAATATTCAAACTTCCAGACTTTGCACCTTTTGATAAATTCTTTGAATTCTCTGAATTATGACTGATAAAAATAGGTGGTGATATTTAAAAATGAGTATTGACAGATTTCTTTACTATTATAGCTGGATTGCTTTATCGGCGTATGGAATAAACAATATAAATATCATGTGGATGCACAAATTAGTCATTACTGATTAGAACAAATGCAATATTTATGAACAAACATTTCAAAACCTGTTAAAGCAGAATAATCAAATCAGTGTATAACAGGTAACACATTATCAGTATATAACCTGTAACATACATTATCAGTGTATAACCTCTAACATACATTATCAGTGATTACATAAATATTGTGTCAACTATAAGTTAAATTGTTTCAATGTTCAATGTCACAATAAGAATTGCAAGTAAAAGTTTTCTTGCAACATGTGGTATATCAGCACTATGTCTCTATAGTATAAACTTAATGTGATTAATGTGAAGTTCATAACAGATATCTAAAAGGGAGAAAAAGGAAGAAAAAAAATATCTCCCTGTCTTTCAATTCCTTTATTTGTGCCTTATAGCTTTCTCCTGCAATATCTATTGCTGTTTCTTAGTGTCATAGTTCAGTTCACATTATTATACCAAGGTTTTGTGGCCCTAGTTTCTATGGTATTTTACTTGTAACTAAAGGTCATTGCTTCTTGGCATCATTTTTTTAGTGTGAGCATTGCTTACTATCTCTCTAAACTATGTGTTATGTTTACCACTACTTCTAGGTGAATTATATTTCCTGTTTGGCTTTCTTTTTTTTTTAACAACCTTTTTTCTGTACTGCATTTACCAAAATGATCTCCCACTAGGAGAGAAAAAGGTGAATCAAGGTTATGTTTTGCAACCCTATGCATATATGGTTTGGAATTCTGCCACACCTGTGAGTTGTGTTTGGGGAACTGAGATAGCAGATTCTAATTCTTAAAGTTTAGTTTATATAGAGGTAGTGCTACTAGCTGCAAGGTATAATAAGTTCAATATTACACTTTATTAGGATGACTAGCATAATAAAGAGTGATCTGCTTCAATAGCCATTCTGATATATACCGCTATACATATTTACACAGTATAAATGCTCACACAGTTGAAACAGAGTAACCTTTAATATTTTATCAGCACTATGCTCTGTTTTATAGCAGTCAATCTAGGACTGCCTATATCTTTTTTAACTTACACAATATTTATAGTACCTATCTCAATGTCACTATATACTTCTCTCACTTTCACTGTGTATATTTCTGGTAGTTTTACACTCTTTATCTGTCCCTATTTCTATAACTCTTTTTTTGTCATGGTGCACCTTTTCTCTATATATACATTTTTAAAACTCTCTATTTGTTCTTTTGTTTCCATAAACATTTTAACAATCACAAATATCCAAGAGGAGCAACAGCATATAAACATAATCTACTAGCGACTTGCCCGTCAAAAAATGACGGTCAATAAAATGTTAAAGCTAGGAATGCTGTTTGTCACACAATGTGAGTCTCTGACACTCTTAACCTTTTTGTTATCTACAACAATTATTATACATTTTTTGATGTTTTTAACACTTAACTTGTATTTCAACAACTGTTAAACCATATTAACCTTTTTAATTGTCATGTATGCAGTAATAATATAACAATGGATGAAATTTGTATGAATACGTATTGTGAAGCATTACATAAAGCTTTGTAACTTATACTGGAAACAGTGGTCAACCAATTATTTTTAACAATACAAACATTTTTAATTCTGAGCTAGGCATGAGTAACATAACAATAGGCCAACTTTGTATGAATGAGTATGTTAAACCATTACAGAATGCTTCTTAACATGTAACTTGTAGTTGAACTACTGGTAAAGCACATAGGTATTGAATCCAGAGGATGGCAAATAGTAAAAAAAAAACACTGAAACTTAGCCAATTGTATCAAAGGGGGAAAAAATTAATTCCTTCCTCACAGCCAGTAACTGGCGATCGGACGAATCATCTCTATTTAATGATACTTTTAAATTTTGAACAAATGATTATGCTCCTACTGACATAAACCCTTAATAACATCCAATAAAACAACTTTTTAAACCTTGTAAAATACAATGTTACCAATGCAAACATTAACGTAATGTAATAACATTTAAACTGAAATTGTCAAGAAATATAGTGATTCTCATCTGCCGTGGCATTTGGCACAGTGCTGCTTCTTCCAGACATCTTTCACATTCTGTATCATCAGCCAGGAAGTTTCTGTGTCACGCAGCTAAATGAAATGTGTCATAAACTGTGTCATTAACAGTTCTCAACTGTTCAAAACTTTGTGCACCAGGAACATTTAAAAGGAGTAACCGTAAGCAGAAACGTTCAAGGTCTCTTGGACTTACAGTGTAAATTTTAGTTATAATTTTATCTCCACTGTTTTTTCTTTTTCGCAATAATCCATTAACAAAAACTTAATGATATGGAATGTCAATGTATAACAATTCCCTTGCCTCCAAGTCAGTACAATTTAATTGAAACCATGCAGTTAGTGTAGTTTGGCGATACACACTTTGTGCCAAAGCACTTCTTTCATTTCCAACATTAAAGTAAACTAAGTGGCTTTGGGGCAAATGTACAGCTAATCGATATACTGCATTTGAGTGATCATGCATTTTAAATATTAGAAGATGCCACATTGCTTCTGGCGCACTTACTTAGCGAGCATCTACATGAGATGCAAGTTCATCATGTAATAACTCCGTTTGTTCTGGATTTTCTGCACTTTTGACCACTACAGTAGCTGCGTCATAGCCTTTGTAATTATATTTGTAGACATATTTAATGGATTTTATAGAAGTGCAAGCTTCCACATTAATTTGTGCATTAGAATCTGTACTTCATGAGCAAATGTGGATTGTATGGCACCATATATCTGTTATCAACTTGTTTTCCATGAATAGTGGTATTTTGGCCTTCTCTTCTTCCATATAATGGATAGCCACCACAATTAGCATAAGTTTTGTCTCGATAATCTTTTGGAAATTCTTTAATGCATTTTTTATTTTTTCTATTCATGGTGATTGTGGATTAATATCTCCACATGGTCCATGAATCATGCGATGAGTTACAATCTAATATAGTCTACTATGTATGTCTGGATCTGGTAGTTCAGCAATAATCACTGAATCCACTTTATCACCAATATTCAATTTATATTTCTTTAGAAGGATTATAAGAATATGTGCACCTGGAAGGCCTGTTTTTTGAAATTCTATGGTATAAACATAAGCCAGACATTTGCCAAATAACTAACTAATGGTTATGTCACGTATTAATTCAGTTAATTTGATTTTAAGACTCTTGCCACTAAATCTGGTCTATCGGAAGCAGTTTGTCCAATTAGCAGATTCTGTACAATCTGTTGCCATTGTGGATTACATGTAAATGTAATAAATAAATCTGGTTTTCCAAATTTACTTACCTTAGCCAAAGCATCATTGTATCTTTCTCGCATATTGCGAGGAGATCCTTGGAAAGAAGAAGGTAAAATGTTGGCTTTGCCAGCTGGCAGCTCTCTTCTTGCTGCTACTTCAGCGACATAACCCATCAGTCCACAATACTGTTCTACACATAGTTTATCTTGTTGATATTTGATGGAATTGAAATTATTTGCCTCAACTTGCAAATATGAATCAATGATCCATTGTTGTGTCAGTTTTCCACCACATAAAATGGGGTCTAAATCCATCCTGAATGGCAGTTTGAGCCACTTTAAATTGAAGCATGGAAATATTATTTCTGACATGTACTTTAGAATTTGGGTAACTGTCAAGTATTAATCTGGGTTGCCACCCGTCTTCCCCATTGCGGTAAAAAATGGGATATGTCATTAGATCTAAATTAGTACTTAAGATACTTATGTTGATGTAAGGATGCTCATTATTTCTAGGATATATTCTAATATCGCTCTGAAATGGTGGTTCTCTCTCATAATTTTGAAAGACCATTGCAACCTCATTTGATGTTGGTAAGTTGTAACAGTGTCTATCAGTATTTATCTCTTTTAGGAACCATATTGACTTTTGGTATGGGTAATTGATGTAGTTCTGCATGAATTAGTTGTTCTTGTTCAATTGCTGACAATTTTGTATAAGCTTGATTGTAGGGGTTAATGTCCATAATTTTATCAAGCTCTATAAAAACAATGGGTAAGCATTTTTTACTTTCTGGAAGCTGCATTTCAAGGACATATAGTTGAGCAAATTTTCTTTGCTCCCCTTCTTCTGGATATAAATGAGAAGTACGATGGTAAATGTGCCCTTGTACTTTGAAACAGTAAGGGCCATGTCCTGGAACATTAGCAGCTAATGTTGCACCCATAGAAGCAAAGTATATGACACTATTACACAATCTTATGTTTGTTTTGAAACAAAATAATTATGGATAGTAGGCTCTGTAATAATGCTTTTTAAATATGTTGGGAAGTGTCTTTGTGGAAGTCTTACGTTACCTTTTTGACAGCAACTAACAAACTGGCCATCTCTGGGTCTTTCCTGTTGGAAATGATAAGCCCCACAAAACTGACAGACAATAATCATAATATAGCAAGAAAAATGTAGCATAATGAAACTTTAACTTTTAAAGAGATATCCTCAATATGTTCACATCAGAATTTACCAGCTGGATTTAATTTTATGGAAGGACTTATATAACAATGCATACAAAACTTCTCTTAGTGAGAGAGAGAAAATACCAAAAGGGAGGTGCTCAATCAGAGAACAAACTCACCTTAATAAGTTAGTTCTATGGAGGTAAGATGTAGCTAATAACTCCCTAAGGCACAGTAAGCAAGGGGTCCACATCTGGAGTACCCTATCACCCCAGGGTCATTTGAATAAACAAAATACCAAAATAGAGGTGCTCAATCAGAGAACGAACTAACCTTAATAGTGAGAGAGAGTTAGCAAAAACCTTCAACAAAAATGTCTGACTCTCCAAACTGATTTTTTTTTTTAAAGACTTGTAAGTTGCATTACCCCGTTACTCTTAAGCAAATGTAATCACAATTTATGTAAACATACAGTGATTCTAACCCAGCGTCCCACATCCATTTTGACCAGGAGGAGAGAGTATGGCAAGGTGGTGAAAAAACTAGGGACTTTATACCCCAAAACTAGTAGGAACTTTATACCCCAAATTACTAGGGACTTTATAACCCCCAAAAATACTAGGGACTTAAAACCCATAAAAAATAGTTGTGGACTGTAACCACAACAAAAACTAGTTGGGGACTCTAACCCACAACAAAAGCGCTTTCTCAATTTAATAATTATGATACCCCTGCAGAAAAGGTGAGTATATAAAAGTATTGGCATTGTACCATATGTAAAGTATTACAGATTTTCAGGATATCTATTATCATATTATATGTGGATTACAATGCTGTATTTGTGCTGTGCACATACATATTTCTATTGTTAAACTTTTACCCTGCGTAGTTACTAATTGCACTCTACCATATGTAAAGTAGCACAGATTTCTTTATATCTATTATATGTGAAATGCAAACTGTACTATATATTCATAGGTAGGTCACATTGTGATTATTATTATTTTTTCATTATATGTTCCTTGTTTTTTTTTTTTACTATATCCTATCCATTTTTCTTTCTTATTTTTTGGATAGGGTAGAGTTTGGCTAGGGCTGTTCCTATTTAGATCGGGGTAAGCTGGTAGAGCTATCCTTCAGGAAGGAGGCACCCATTGAGGTCCTAGCCAGCGTATGTATAGGGTATATATGATTTACCGGCAGGTATATTATTTTGAGTGATACCTTTATATACTGTAGTGGGTTTTTGTGTCCATGATATATTGTATGATATCCAGGTATACACTCTGACACATTTGTAGGGGGTCAACATTGTTATTCTTCCACAGTGGGACCAGCCTGTTTGAAGCTATTTTTGCTTAATTTATATATATTTTAGCTTAGATCTTTTATTTTTCATTGTGATTTACTTTTTATATTATTGTGTTTTTTTCACACTAATAAAGATTATTTTCTTTTATTTTTTCTTCCACAGTGGGACCAGCCTGTTTGAAGCTATTTTTGCTTAATTTATATATATTTTAGCTTAGATCTTTTATTTTTCATTGTGATTTACTTTTTATATTATTGTGTTTTTTTCACACTAATAAAGATTATTTTCTTTTATTTTTTTGTAATTTTGTATATATAGATATAGGGTGGATCAGGACTGTAAGTGTTTTTCTACTTTTCTCAGAAATTTCTACTCTTGGTATCCGTGACTCTGCTCTTTCATGGCACACATAATATTTACAAGATGGAACTTGTAGTGTCTCCTTTTCTGGCACCACTTCTTCACCTTGCCCTCTGTTAGAGGTGCTCACTAAGAGAACAAACTAACCTTTATAGGTTAGTTCCATGGACATGATAACCCACTCGGAGAGCAACCCATTTTAGCTCACTTGTGTCCTTCACAGGGAGAAGTATCTTGTAGTATATCAGTCTGGTCCCACTCACTAGAGTGATCCAGCCCCGAAATACCCAGCAATTCTACCCTGAACATGAGAAACAGCATACGGCAGATGTACCTTTCGGCCTTAATTGGGCTTCATCAGTGAGGTGTACCTGAACTCCCTGGGGCACAGTGAGCAAGGGGTCCACGTCTGGAGTCCCCCATCACCCTTAGGGAGACTAATCCCTATGGATCCTTTCATAAACAAAAAACAAAGTTAGAGGTGCTCAATCAGAGAACAAACTAACCTTAATAGGTTAGTTCTATGGACATGATAACCCACTCTGAGAGCAACCTTGTTTAGCTCACTTGTGCCCTTCACATTATACTGTAACAAACTTGCAATGTATAATTAGATTTTGTGTACCTTCTTTGTATTTTTCTTTGCATTTCAATAAAAAATCTTGTCTTTTTCACCTAAAAAATATCTTCTAACACAAGATACAACTAAAATGTAAGTACATTCTTTTATCATATCTCACCTCGTCATCCACTTGTCACCACTCCAATCCATACTCAAGGTTCAATGTCAGCATCACCTGCCAGTCACTTCATTTGCTTCCCATATCGTTGAGAATAACATTAAAAATCATGACCCTAACATATAAAGCCCCCAACAATAATGCCCCCCTTATATCTCTGCTCTCATCTCACAATACCCCCTTACCCCCTTTCTCCATTCTGCTAATGACCTTCTTATTTCCTTCTCTCTTATCACCTCCTCTCACTCCCGCTTTCAGGATTTTGCTTGGGTTGCTCTAATTCTTTGGAACTCCTTACCTCGCTCCACTAGACTTTCCTCCTGTCTCAAGTCCTTTAAAACCTCACTAAAAACAAATCTGTTTTGTGAAGCTTATCACCTTCATCCTTAATATGCCCAATGTGTCTATCATCCTCCTGTTTCACCACCAAATCCTTTAGATTGTAAGTTTGCAAGTTTTTAATTGTATAGGATGCTTTAGAAAGCATGTTGTGTTCTGAATTCTAAGCTGAAAACATGTCTCTCTATTAATTTAATTTGTATTGAAGTTGTTTATGCCTTTTGCTCGTCCTATGTATGGTGCTGCGGAATATGTTGGCGCATTATAAATATAAGATAATAATAATAATGTTCACCGTTGTCTAATACAGTTACTATATTCAGAAAGAATCATTGCACAAAACTGTTTATAGAAAAGAATCATTGCATAAGATAGTTTTGTTAAATAACTTAATTTTAATTCTCCATTTTTCAAGATATGTAAGTAATAAAGATCTTTATGAACATCTTTAGTCCATTTTTTGTGATTAAAAAGTTGATATTTTATAAGAAATCTTACTCTGTAGTTGCTATCTTTGGGTAGGAGCTTCTCCCATCTTTTTCAAAGTGTGGCTGAGTGTGCACCACATTTGCACATACTCTGCCACTATATCTGTACAGCAATAAGGGAGCTTCAGGGAACCTTACTGTGGACTTTGCCACAGTTTGAAAAAAAAAAGTGGTGGAGTTCCAGCTACTTTAAGTGTACATTTTCTCTCTCAAGACGGATATTTTTAAATAACAATAAATTGAAAAGCTTTTTAATCTAATTTTTTTCTTACAAGTCAGAAAAGTGATGCTTTTATAGTTGCTGTTAATTAATTAAAAATGTTTTTTGTTTTTCTAAAAATATTAGAGCATATGGTGGGAATAAAGTGGTTATTAAAAATGGTGCTTCCATTTTGCATAGTACCACTCTTCTAATAGAACTTTTTATAAACAACCCTTTATAATGTGTCAGTCAGTGACATAAAACAGGTTTGAGAACCACAAAAAGACATGCTGTTGCACTAATGTACATTTTAGGTTCCATTATTTTTTTACAATGTCTGTTTTGATTTTGTTAACGTAAAATAAGTATAATGGGATCTTGCTCTTTTGCACTTAGCATTTAGATCACTAAATTGCTCTAAAGCAGAAACATCTTGCTGAACACAAATGTAAATGATACCGTGTCACCTACAGTTATTCATTCTGGGAATCAGTGGTGTATTAGCCTGTCTTACTTTTGAGACAAAGCACATACTAGTCCAGCGGAGGGCTAAGATTTCACACCACACTGTGCCTTTGCAGGATAAGAGCCCTGGTTTGTGTAATATGAATATGACTGCTATATATTTACATTACAAAAGTGAGTGACTAAACTCAGATAACTGACATTTTTTTTAATTACATTTTTTATGTGGTTACCTTGATTATTTCCTTCTCTTCTTTCCCTATCCCCATCCAACTAAAATCTTTTGGAATCGACAGGAATTCTTGAAGGATAATGGAGACGGTTATTGGAATCCTGCCGGCAGCTCCCTGCGGAGATTCCACAGACCAACAACACCAAATTATGTATGAAAGCAAGCACATCTGGAACTGTGCACAGGAGAACTAGTTACCTGCAGATGTTGGACTTCATTGCTGTTTGATACAGAACAGAATGGTGCCCCACAATGCTTCTTCCTGAGAGGTCATAATGTTGCTTGATAACAGGTTTACCTGAAAAGCACTTATAATTTATTAGCCACCACACTCACTATACATATTAAAATGAAAGAAACATTGCCCAAGCAACTTAAAAAAGTTTGGCAAACATTTATTTATGTATTTATTTTAAATTGATATTTTATTGAGTGAGACAATGTTACAGTGTACAATCACATGAAAAGGAATTATAAAAATGTTTATTGTTGTTGTTTAGTCATTCAGTCGTGTCCGACTCTCAGTAACCCTATGGACCGCAGCACTCCAGGCACATCTAGTGTCTGGTTGTGCCAATCCATGGCAAAGATACTTGAGTGGGTTGCCAGTTCAATCTCCAGGGTACTGCGTGATTTGTCTGACCTCTCTGCTATGACCTGCCTATCTTGGGTGACTCTACATGGAATAGCTCACAACTTCACTGATATACACAACCCTCTTCACCACGATAAGTTAGCGATCCAGAAGGGGAAAACATTTTTACATCATAGGTAAGCATACAATACACTCTTTTGTAAATGCAAATTACCTAATTAAAAAAAAAGTTGTTAAAATATTAATAAAATAAGTCTTTTTTTGTTGTTATTATAGAAGAAAAACGTTCAAGAAACTTGCTAGTTCAATAAAATTAAACCATGTAGGACAAAGTTCAATTTCTTCTAGTGCCAAAGAGTCCAACTTTTCTTACAGGAACTGGAAATTAAAAAAATATAATATTAATTCTCAGATAATTAAAAGTAAATAAATGTGCAGGTGTGTGTGTATGGGGGTAATGTAAAGAACTGTATAGTAGAGAGAGAGTAGGTAGACCAGTAGTAAAGTAGTGAGTGTGCAAAGCTTCTTCGTCTTGGAGGTTACATTGTTGAGAGATACCAGGTTGTTGTTTGTTTGGTGCCTTATACAAATGGCAATATACATTTTGCCAACTTACAGCCTCATTAAATTGGGGCTACGTGTTAACACTTAGCTCTATTTAGGGCTATTTGCGTGCTAAGATGCCTCGTAGCGTTTCTCGCAGCAGGCTTTGCGTGTTAACACACAGGACGCTGAGAATGGGCTATGTGGAGAGCAACGTTGAACTTCGCGCACGTAAATTCTTTGATCTTTCATGCACGTTACACTAATTGTTTAATTCAGCTATTAAAGTGCAACGTGTTCACTCGCAAGCAAGCACGTAACACGCAAAGGGAGCCCAGAGGCTGTGCGCTCTAGAGCACCCGCAAGCGAGGTAAAGTACAATACGTAGCACACTCTACTGTACATGTATTATAAGGGAAAGTGATGATTGCTCTTAGAATTAATAGCACAACATTCTCAAGCCCGCAAATCGGACCAGAAAAATACTTTATTTCATGTTTAATTTTGTGTTATATCGATCCCAGCAATCAATGTGTCATGACATATACTGTAACTTGCATGTAAAAGAATATCATATTTACTGCTTTATTAATATTGCATTATTTCTGGCCTGTTGGATCGCAAACTGGATTTGAAGCACGTAGGACTTGGAAATCTACCCTCCCCTTTTCAGTGACGTAACACTTACGATCTCTCGTTCCATTGGCTCCATCTGAACCCGTAACTATGAGATTGCTTAATTGTTTGCATGCGAGCACGCATGTCCAACAGCCGCAAACTGATTTACGACATAGCATCTCTCGCTCGTAGCTCACAGCCCTTTCTAATTTAATAGCAACATAACTCGGCCAAATTTGAAGCATGCAGCCTTTACGAGGGTGGAATTTAACATGGCCCTTGATGTAGCAGACTAATTACTTTTCTGTGAGATCAAAACTGAACAGGGTCACAGTACCAAATCTGAGTGTAGTTTTTCCAAATGATTGTGATACATTGATGGAGGGAGTAATAGAGGAGATAGAGAAATGGACAGGATCTAGCTTTGCACTTGGAGATTGGTGTTGGATGTCACTCCAGTAAACGTGTTGCAAAATATGTCTTTGTTTGAGACACACGCAGTACAAAGTTCAGTATCCAGCAGTTTTTGGCTACATAAAAAGCACTGAAGAGCAGCACTGTTGCCTACGGGCCTCCTCTTGAATATTACTGATCTAGAGCCCTTGGGCTGGCTCGGCTGTGTTGGGAGTCCAGGCATTACACTTGTATAGAGAGCTCTGTGATCATTAGACAACTTTATAAAAAAGAGATTGAGGTCTGAGATATCTTACACACTAAAGCAAACATGATCACCCCATAACGGGATCTTGCACTACATGTATTTGCTTCACATTGAAGCAGTGTTATGTCAGATTCCCTTACTGTGTCTATAGCTTGTTTGATTGCTGTAGAAGTCAAATGTAGCACAAAGTTCAGTCCATTATGTTTCAATTCCCCAATAACTTACTGGCTGCTGTCACAGTGTGACTGCAATGTACAACCATGCTTTGTAGTGTTTGAACCAAAGGAGATCAGAAAAGACAAGTGAGCAGGTTATAGATGGCAGCATAAATAATGCAGCACTAAAGAGGGAATTTCACACAGATCGATTTATAGTGAAGGGAAACACAGGGGCACATAGGCTTCTCCTACCCACTGCAAGTCTGATACAAATATACATAAATATATATATATATATATATATATATATATATATATATATATATATATATATATATATAAATATTTATTTATTTAAAAAAAAAAAATATATATATATATATAATATCTAAATATATATATATATAAATAAACATATATAAATAAACATATATATATATATATATATATATATATATATATATATATATATATATACAGTATCATAAATATTTGATTATATCTTTTCATGTGACACTCTGCTACAATGTAAAATAGTAAGTGTACAGCCTGTATAACAGTGCAAATTGCTGTCCCCTCAAAATAACTCAACACACAGCCATTAATGTCTAAACCGTTGGCAACAAAAGTGAGTACACCCTTAAGTGGAAATGTCCAAATTGGGCCCAAAGTGCCAATATTTTGTGTGGCCACCATTATTTTCCAGCACTGCCTTAACCCTCATGGGCATGGAGTTCACCAGAGCTTCACATGTTGCCACTGGAGTCCTCTTCCACTCCTCTATGATGACATCACTCAGCTGGTAAATGTTAGAGACCTTGCACTCCCCCACCTTCCGTTTGAGGATTCCCCACAGATGCTCAATAGGGTTTAGGTCTGGTGACATGCTTGGCTAGTCCATCACCTTTACCTTCAGCTTCTTTAGCTACTTTCCATTGTAGCAAAGTGTAATTTCTTCAGTGTTGTCAGATGAAAAGATATACTAAAATATTTACAAAAATGTGAGGGGTATACTTACTTTTGTGAGATACTGTATATCCAAACTGACAACTCTTTATTAGCAAGAACACATATTTATTTACAACATCACAACCTTATAAAACATTTTCTGAACCAATACCCATCAGCCCCCACACTGATCATGATGGAAGTACTGTCAATCAAGTGATGTAAGCCTTTCTAACAACCCCCCGTGGTGCTGGAGCCTATCAGGCTTCCTGGGGATTCATGCAATATGCTTTATTATATTCCATGGGAAAAACCTGTAATTTTGATAGCAAACATACTTTACATTATATATATATATATATATATATATATATATATATATATATATATGTTACAATCATACTATAGGCAATATTAACCAACTCATGCCAACAGGGCAATACCAGTCCATGTATCCAGATGGTGGGGGAATGTCTTTGAAGAAAGGGACCAGTGTTGCCACTTTAACCTGTGCCCACCCAAGGCCCATTTTACTGTGCTCAGTCCCAAAAAGTCCCTAAGGGTCTCTGGAAGTCAAAAATCATAAACATGGCAACAGCAAAATTACTCCCATGACGTTCTAGGCAATATTAAATGGTGTGATCGGCAAAACAACCAAAGTATTTGGGCAGAAGTGGTGTAATTGGACCCCGTTGTTCCTAGGGCCCCTAGTAGTCCCCAAAGTTCAGGGAGTCCCCCTGGGCATGACACTATTCACCACATGAGTGGACTTTCATATTAGTTTGTAATTAATTTGATATCTCCAGAATAGTGCCTGGTATTGTTGGAGTGTTAGCGTGTTTGGTGTGGTGTATTTCCGAAGTCATGTGTGCCTGCCGTTGTCGTTAAGTGTTACAGTCTTCTGTGTCGTGTATTTTGTAAGTTCTGCGAGCCTGGCGTTGCTGAGCCTTGTTTTCATGCTGTCTCAAAAATGTTAAGTTTTTCGTCCGCCATTTTTCTCCTCGATTTTCGAGTGACGAAAAAGCCAAATATGGGTCTAATTGGTTTGCAATCTCACTCCCAGGCTTCCTGTCTCTCTCCCTGTGCTGTATGTGGTATAATGTTTTGTACATGATTTCCTTATTTTTCAGAGGTTTTATAGTTACACATGTGAACAACTGCTGCACCGTTGGCTAGCCTCGCTTCAGCACTCATTGCAGCTTAAGTACTGCACTGCAGGCTCTCCTCACTTTGCGAGGCTCGCAGTTCGACTGAGCTGCTGGATTGCCTTGCTTTGCGAGGCTTGCGGTTGTGTCCCTCGCTTTGCGAGGGACGCAAATGTGTGACCAACATAGCAAGCGTTACATACACTGACAACTATGTATGTGATGTACCAGATACTTCATTAACTAGCTTGTCTTGCTAGCGGTCCTTTAAACAAGAGTATACCTCATAGGAATAAAAGATTCAAAAGCAAAGGAGAAATTTGCTAGTTTGCTGTAGACTTTGATGCAGCATTTTCAGATCCATAACTCCATAGTGCTTAAGACATTGGGTACGTTTCCAATCACTTCAAGGACCCTGTGTTCAAATGGCTCTCATGCATTTGAATCCAGCAAATACAGATAGGATCTTCATTATATCCTACTAGCGAATTGCCTGTCACAAAATGACGGGCATGAAATTTTAAGCCATGGAATGCTGTTTGCGACATAATGTAAACCGTTTTCTACGCTGAGGACCTTAGGCGCTCATTGCAAGCCTCACAATGAGCGCCTTCGGCGCTCATTGCAAGGCTGTTGGATGTTGTTTTTTTTGTTATTAGAGGGGCTTTTGCTGTCATTGTAAGGTCGGCGCTGATCTGTTTTTTGCGCTTATTGCAAAGCTGTCCCCTGGTGTATTTTGAGTGGTATGAGCAGCGTTGGCGTTGGTTGTGAGGCGCACGGTGAATGTCTTTTGTGTTTATTGGAAAACTTTTTTTTTGTGTATATGTATTTTTGTATGCCAATGAAATAATGAATACATTAATAAATTAATATACTTTAACTATTTGTAAGTAATATATACAGGAAGCATTGTGCTGAAGAGCTGACAATCTGTTCCTGCAGCATACAATGTAGGTTTGCAGCATTGTGGAGCATAGGTGTAAGTGTCAGCAATGTGTGCAATGTGTAGTGAAAATAGGCTGCGTGCGCGAGGGAAAGCCGTTATTGTAGTTGTGTACGTCCGCATTGTGTAAGTTTGTGTTGTAAAATGGCTGCAAATGTGTATGTGGTACCCGTGTGTGGATGATTTAGCGTCCTTGCAAAAAATGTATCTTGTACCTCATACGGGTTTTTTGAAAATCCGTCTGTGCTTGGTGTTTTGCGGCTTTAGGGTCGTGTAGCCTCATTTTCCTTTCTTTCGGCGGCCATTTGTTCTCTCACTTAGGTGATTTTCGTGTGTCTAAACTCGGGGATTTGGACTTAAATTGAGGTGTAACTTCACTTGCAGAGGTCCCCCCCCCCTCGCTGTGGGTAAGCTTTTTATGTATGTTTTTGTGTGTATTTATTGTGTTTTTAATGTTTTCAGGTGCGCGCGGTTTGGCCGTTAAGGTCATAATTTTGCGAGTTCGTAATGTTTGTTTTTCTAAGTCCCGCATTGCGTATTTTTTTGGGGCTAAGTCTGTAAATTTTGCGTTGTAAGAGCCGTGGTTCGTATTTTGACGTTTGTGTGTGTGTTTGTAAATGCTTGTGAGGCGCCGTAGAGCCTCCACATCCGCAAATACGGCCCCTCGCTTTGCAAGGGTCCGCATTTGCGGCCTGCAATGAGCGAGTAACGCAGTTCTTTGCGAGCTCGCAAAGCGTGACGATGATTCGTAGTTTGACAACTATTATATGTGATCCCCTACTCATGATATTTCATGGAATGTAATATATGTTAAAACAAAAAAACTATCATTGATAAATATATAAAATGCCAATAAATGAAAAAATATTTTGCTATCAATTTAAATGCTGCAACAATGGCAATGTAATAGCAACACCATCTTCTAGCGGCAGAGTCTGAGAGAATATGCCAGTATCTAGTGTGAAATCCGAGGTTCTAGTCTAAGCCGCACTAAAATCTTAACAAGCCAAAGGTCAGGATCGAAAAAAGCTAAGGAGATCTGGAAAGCAAACAAACTCAAGACTGAAGAATCAGACAGTGGTGAGATAATGAGAATCTAACGTCAAGGTAAAAAGATGTGCAGAGGAGAGTTCAGGAACAATGCCAGGTCACATATATACTGCAAACAGATATTAAAGGAGCTCTTTCACTTGAGCGGTAAAAATCATGTTCTGTCTTAACTTCTCTATTCTTGCACTGAGGGAGCTGCATGTGGTTGTATCTCTTTCCTACCACCACTGAGCAAAAATCTCAATATTGCACATTCTAATGCAAACAAAGAACTCATTAGCTTGCAATTGGTCCACATGATCATTTGGTTTAGGCTCCTGCACTAGTGGTAGCACCACACGACTGTCTGTACCAATAGGACGCTCCTGGCCATGGAGTATTTGCATTAGACAATGCAAAATGTAGATCCATATCTAGCTGCCCCCCACCTTGTACAGTGACATACTCTGTAAGATGAGAGGAGTGTACAAATTCAACATGGAAGGAGACCAGAGAGAAATATAAAAACATAATAACAATTCATAAATACTGTACATATAATTGGACTAATGAATTCATTATGCTTGATGGAAATTATACTTTTTAAGGGCTATGACTTTACCATTGCAGTATCACATTAAGACTGGTAGCTGATTACTGGCTGGATTGTCTTTGGGATTAGGTAAAACTCTACCAGTTTTCCAACAATACAATGAACCAGATGTATTATGGTGAAATGAGATCTAACATCTTTGTAAATTTCCCTCATATGATGAATCATTAAATAATTTTTCCCCAGTCCCAGTCCATCTTTATAACTATATAACTGGACATTTTAAATACAGGGATGGCAACAGCCACCTAGCCAAGCATAGGTTAGACTATAATTGTCATAGAAAATAAAAACTTAGGGTTGTTTATTTTATTGTGTGAAGGAGTTTGGATCTGTGAACCACATGTGCTTAAAAATAAATGTAGGTTTCCTACATTTGAGGGCATCTTTTTCATATAAAAATGAAGTTGTGTAGTGTTTTAACCATCATAGAAAATATGGGGGACATATGTCTCTGTATTTGTGATTGACCCTATTGTATATAGTGCCAACATATTCTGTAGGGCTGGGGTACAGTAAAACATGGTTGTGACATCCAGAGAGGCCCCAAGACTTTGTGGGACTGTTGGATTGTTGGGGGCCCTGGATTAACATGGGCTGTTGCTATTTTTTCTTCCTTCTCTCCACTGACCCTGTCCTCCCAGCCTGGAAACTTGAACTTTGACAGCTACATTATTATTGTGTGCCATGTACAGTGGGTACATCATGTCATTCATGGAGGGGGGCAAAATATGGAATTAATCAGAATGATTGTCTGGTTTCATGATTAATCAGAATTATTGTATGAATTTATTGATGTAACAGTGGCAACCAGTCATGTTTGGTATTGAAATTTTGCATTTTTCCCAGGGAGTTTAAAAAAGTTTATTACTGGGGTCGCTGGGATGGAGGGCCTCCAGTTACTGGGTTACCTGTTTGTGGGGTGAGAATGATTCCAACAGAGTAAAGGAGGGGGGTACATGAAAGGGACTAATCAGACACTGTGTCTGCGGAAGGGATTTAAATGATTTCTCCCTGCGGTAAGGGCTTCCTGAAAGTGGAACACTAGCTCATGACATTAGCGTGTGAATTCTCCTTTTCCTGGGAAAATATGTATCAAAAGACTTAGCAATTTAGAGATAGTCATGAAATGATTGTGCAGAAATCTGCAATATAAAGTTATACAAATCATAGGTAAGTAGGTGCATGTGGACAGGGTAAGTAGAAGTACACGTTAAATGAAAAGAAAGAAACTAAGGTAGAAGGAATTGGAAAAAATTGCTTTGGCCAGTGCTTATGATCAGGTGGATTACATGAGGCCCAGTGTCACTGGCTGAGTCCCTGCAGAAGTGACTGCTCAGTCATGTAGAATCCTGATTTCAATAATGTATTAGTATATAGCTGTGGAGAAAACAATATTCCTTAAAGGATCACTTTAAAACATTTACAAGTTAAGCTCATACGATTGATTGTTGGGAACATATTGTTAAAAACAATATGCACTGTAATATAAATCAAAGTTAATCTTTTCTTAATTTTAAGATTTATATATAAGATTTTCTCCTCTGCTCTCCACCTGCCTAGGCCTATCAAGGGGTGTGGGCATCTTTGCTGGGGCTGTACTTAAAAAAAAGGTCTGACCAATCTAGGTTCTGATTCAGACTTAGTATGCTCATACAAATGGAGCAAAACTATGATAACGGATTTAGTCACTAGCCCCGTCCTTTAATATTAATGGGTCTGACCAAGGTATGCACGCACCCATGTTTCCATTTTCTGTGTGTGTACATCACTCTCTTGCTGTGTGAGTAAATCACAGACATTTCCCCATTTTAACAACATTAGTACTCATACACACACCGAGCAATTACAGGCTCCAATAATCAAATGTCTATAATAAAACAGTGTTGTGTAAAACAAATAGTTGAAAACCCTTGAAAATAATTTACAGGGACACTGCAAAGGAAAGCACCAGAAAACACGAGGAATAATATTATATATATATATATATATATATATATATATATATATATATATATATATATATATATATATATTACAACTCCACACAGCTTAGAAACTGACACATACATACATATACACACACAGAGAGTTTCCCTACACAGCCTCCAACACTGCATCTATCTATCTATCTAAAATATCTTCATAAACTCACTAGTTTCCAAGCTGCTGTAGCTCTCTCTCATTTCCTTTTCCTGTTGAATTCAAGTTCCTAGTGGTCAGTCTGTGAATTGCAGTATTTTGTTGTTTTTTCTTTAAGCCAAAAACATATTTTGAGGGTACATTTAACCCCAAAATGGGTGCCCCTCACAGAGAGACCTAGATAGCTGCCTAGTTGGCCTAATGGGTAATCTGGCAATGGCTGCAAGGATGCTTTGGGAACAGAATGGGTGGAACCAATGAAATCACAGGGTGGGGCCAATATGCAGCTTACAAGCTCCATGATGGTTCAGCCCCCATGATACGGCACAGGGAGGTGGAGAAGAGCAGCTCTGATTAGGGAGAAAACAGCCAGTTCATAAAGTAAGAAAAATATTAACCTTTATTTATTTTAAATTGAATACTGTGTTTAATATTCTCTGCCCAACAAACAAACATATGAGCTTTACATTGAAATTAACTACATTAGTCATTTAAAGGACAACTGTAGATTAATAACTAATAGCACTAGCAGTTATTCATGTTATGATCACAACATCTGCATTTTAACAGACTCTGTTAGTGCATGGAAAAAGCCATGAGTCACACTTACTTTTTAAGACATGGGAGGGAAGGATTACAGACTATGGTCCCCATTCAATTGGCCAAATCCGAGAGTCTGGAGCCCGTAATGGAGCTTGTAAAAGTTATTGATATTCAATTGGCCTCTTCTAGCTACCCGCAATTGATTTGAGGGTTATAGGCTTAAAATTCATGCAGGTTGTCAAAACTGTCACTCTGACACATCTCCACCTTTGATCTTTCAAACCCGCAAATGTTACAATTGCTAAAATCGCAAATCAAAATTGCAACAATTCCACAAGGCCGCAATTGCTAAATAGAAAATATAAACACACTACTGTACTTTAAAATACTGGGAAAGCAATGAAAGGCATTAAAATTAATTGTACAACAATTCCCAAGGAACAAATTGGTTTCCAAAACCATTTATTTTGTTTTGTAATATTCTGCAATGGTCATGCTTATGCCAATATGAAAAGTGTTGATGCAAAACGCATAAAGCAATTAAAGACACACTACATGACTAAATTACAACATAAAAACATGAAACTGCCTGACAAATGATCCCTTACACTCACAGAGGCTCAAATGTGGATCCTAAAATTAATAATATATACATTTATATATGTTACTCATCAGATCTATATTGGAAAAATAACCAGTGGCAAAATTACACCCCCACATAGCATATATCAAGTACCAGGGGAGCATACACCTCACTAATTTTGTCCAATCCATCAGGAAGGGCCGCAAACACACATGGAGGCTTGCAGAGGCACGTGGAGCAACATCCTACTCACCTCCATCAGGGTCAATCTCAGCTACGCCCATCTTGTAAAGTCCCACGTCACTGCTGGATTTCAAGTGGCAAGATGTACACTCATTATCACTACACCACAGTAACCAGAATTGTATTAAAAAAAGAATCATCATAAATCACTCCATCTAATCAAAGTAGCCAGTAATGCGCATAGCACTTACCGTATTTTTCGCCGTATAAGACGCACTTTTTCTTCCCCAAAACTGGGGGAGGAAAGTTGGTGCGTCTTATACGGCGAATATACCTTTTCAAACTGCCTCTCTGTCCTCTTGATCTCACCCCAGCGCTTCCTACCAGCATCGCGTCGGACGGTGCGTCCTAGTGACGTCACACACACAACGCTGCAGTACACGAGCAGTGCTGGTAGGAAGCGCTGGGGTGAGATCAAGATGGCAGAGATCAGAAGAAAGGTGAGGATCAGGAGGGTCAGGGAGGGTCAAGGGCTCCCAAATGCTGCAGTATATGTATGTATGTGTGTGTATGTATGTGTGTGTATGTATGTGTGTGTGTATGCGTGTATGTGTGTGTATGTATGTATGTATGTATGTATGTATATGTATATTTATGTGTGTATGTATATGTATGTATGTGTGTATATATATATATATATATATATATATATATGTGTATGTATGTGTGTATATATATGTGTGTATATATATATATATATATATATATATATATATATATATATATATATATATTTGTGTGTAATGTAGGTGTGTATCTGTGTGTAAAGTGTATTTGTGTTTGATTCAGATTTTTTTTTCTTCTTGTTTTCCTCCTCTAAAAACTAGGTGCGTCTTATCTGCCGGTGCGTCTTATAGGGCGAAAAATACGGTACATCTGATCTTCATCTGCTCAATTAAATAGATGCATTAACTTCTGGACTATGTAATCCAATTCAATTACATACATACAGTGTGCTCCCTAAACAACAATCTGAAAAAAGTTTGGTCCAAACCAAAAAAAGGCACCTGCTTGTACAGTAAAGTGCTAAATAATGTAACTGTAACAATATACCAACTCACCTGATCTCATCTGCAAGCATTACTAACCATTAGGTAGTTGCAGGGGTGTAGGAAAAACAAAATAATTCTGGGGATACAGCTCACTTGATACACAGAACACTTAGCTTCTATACACATTCATACACACAATAAGAAATCTGGGTTCCTACACCCATGGGTAGTTGTCATGATATATCACTAGTCATGACCATTAATAATGATGTGACAATAAATACTTAACTGTGACCACAGTCAGTGGTCCAAGGGTACTATTAGCTTCTCCATCTGATATTGTTTAGCAACATTGATATCACATTCATCAGCTATACAGGTGAGAGCACATTTGAAAGGATACCCATTATATCATATGTGCAGGAAAACTACCCATTCATATGGAGAGTACAAAAAGTTCAGGAGCCATAATTACTGTTACTTACATCAGACACAAGTATCTGTTCTCAGAATGATATTTCAGAGAGGATGACATGCTCCACTAGTGCATGTATTAATGCTGACTTTGCTTAATTGCCATTGTGACACTCTGCAGGTCTACTGCCATAAATATGTCTAAATATAAGCTAACAACAATCTTGTCTTATAAAATGGGATATATGATTGAATTAATCTAGTCTGAGCAACATGTTTAGGAGGGACTGTCATTGAAGGAATTCCTATCTCAGAGTCACTGTGAATATATTATATTTACTTCATATTTTGAGCTATGCTTGCAGATGAAGAAGATGCCTTCATGGACCTGAATTGTGGCTAAAATCAAAATAAAACTTAAATTTAAAACAGAATAAGGGCTTAAAAAAGATAAGGATTGCAGCATTTCTTCTCAATGGCATTCCTCAGTGACCATCAATTGGTGACATATGAAACAGAACCCTATGTGTCCACAAAGAAGAGGATCAAGGACCATGTGATGGGAGATAGCCATCTGCGTACAAAATTTCACTATCACATAGGCCATGATCGAATACTCTGTAGCCAGGCTAGATTAGTTTAACATTTGGATCAATAGATTGTCACTGAGGAATGCTGTTGAGAAGGTCCAATATATGTGCAGCCCCTACATCCTCCTCCGTCTTGGCACAAGGCCATATATATATACCTGATTCCTGGTGTGGCCTGTATCTGCATTCGCTGCAGTGCCAAACCCATAGATGGACTCCTGTGATGTGTCCACTGATGACCGTGATTTGTCAGCTTCATCACGCATGACAGATTCTATCCTTTGTTAAATCCAGGGAGATGACATGTCAATGTTGGTCAACAGTTACATGTGTTGTGAGTTTTCTATGTGTGTGTGATGTACATGTGGTGGCATGTTGGTCTATGTGATATTCACCTCACATGGACACTGGATCCTGTTGGGCCACCAGGCCTGGAGCACCAGTGATGGGTACCTGGCTCAGCATCTCCTTGAGCACCCTCTCCCACTCTTTGTATCTCACAGTCACTTGTGGGTCACCACTTGGTAATGCAGCTGCACTGTCCTCCTTGGCCATCATCCTCCTCACCTTGGCCCAGATGTCATCAAATGCCATGATGGACCTCACATCCGTTTGTGCACAGCCCAATGCTGTGAAAGGGGCCGCTACCTACTTCCTAGCATTAGCTAGGGCTTAGCTCCCTCCCTCTGCAAGGATAGTGGGGGAATCACAGATGGCACAGAGGAAGACCACTATCTCCTTGTTCATGTAGTTAAGGGCCCTGCGTCGGCCTGAGCCTCTTGTCCGCCCTCCTCTGACCCTAAGGCCTGTCCCTCCTCCTTGCTACCACCCCCATGGGATCAGGCCCCTCCCCCTCTGACCCTGAATTTGATGTGCCTATCACTATGGGCAATTGCACCCCCCCTCACTCTTTCCTCTTTTCTCCACTCTCCTCTTCTCCACTACTCTACCCACCACACCTCTCTCCTCCAATGCTTTATCCTCTACTCCCCAGGGCCATCTCCCTCTCCTTTCTCTCTCCTCTACACTCCTCCTCATCTCCTCCCCACTGCTACTCTCCTCCCCCTCCTCTCTCCACCCTCCATCATAATCCCGAAAATAATAGAACGATAAATCAACAAAATTATATGTGTATATATTTATGAGAGAAAAAAGTTGTATGCTTTATGTGTCATTTTGATTGTTGGGTTGTAGGGTGGGGGATGGGTGTGTGTGTAGGTAGTGAACTATCTATACAGTATGTGTATCTATGTGTGATATTTACTTTATGTGTTTTTATATTATGTGTTATCAGTTGATATTTGTTTTCAATGATTAAGTGTAAAATAGGTAGTTAAGAAATATAAATCAATAAAACTTTTAGAACCTGCTCTGAATCAATGCCTACTTTCTCAGTGCTCCAACCACAAACTCCGGGACCTGCGTGCTACTTTGTGAGAAAATACAACACAGTCAACGCTGGGTTAGGGGAACGCAGCTTTATTATATCTCCTTGTCAATTCAAATCCATTAACCTGCTTTCTATTGGCTCACAGGGCTGTGGCGCACACTGTAATTACAGAATCGGATTGTAACTGCAGACCTCATGTATTCTAGCCCACTAACAACTTACGGCGGTGGTAAGGGTTTCCGATTTTATGCTTTAGCCCTGTAATTGCGGGCTTGGGTCAATTGAATACAGCCGGAATTGTAACAAATGTCTAACCCGCAGACATGCGGCCTGTATGAAAGTAATTACAGGCTTGGAATTAAATGGAGGCCTATGACAAGCAAGGTAAGGGAGGGAAGGTTAAGGTTTGCATTTCTGAAATCTTATCTAAACCCACCAATCCATCTAGGGAACCCTCATTACTCCTCCCTCAGCCTGGGTGTAAGTAATAAAAAATATCACTCATTGTCCCAGTCAGCAGGAAGTATAGAAGACACAAACGTGGCATCCTTCATGCACAAGCAATGACTAAAACAAAGATTTTGCTGAAAATTACTTTTATGCTAAAGGCTTAAGCAGGTGCTTTTCCAATCTACAGTACTCCTTTAAAATATGCATTCATTCAATATTATTACATCAGTATGTAAAAACAGACATTTATTCATAGAAGTTTGTAAACCTCAGATAGTATATAAAAAATACACATAAATGTATGGTGTAATAAATAGAAAGGGAAAAAGAGATGCTGCAAGCAGGGTGTGTGGGCGTTGCACAATCCTTAATGGTTTGCTCCAAAGTTGATTTATTTGTATAAAGGGCAACTATCATGCTAAATTTCACCAGAACTAACAGAGGAACACTAGGACATAAAATAGAGTAATGTGTCACAGATAACACGGCCAGTTTTTAATCCTATATATAAGGACGACTGCAGTTCAATGGAAAAATCATTTGTTTGTCATGTATGTACCAAACTAACAATATTAACAGTTGTGTAAGCCATGGACATAAAAGTTTTTGGAAAATCTGAGAGCTGGATGGTGGAGGTGTGTGTTTGTAGTTATCAGTGGAGGAAGGGGTGGGGGAGGGGGAACCGACAAAAGTTTTGCGAGTTTGTCTGATGACTGCATAAGATTGAAATGGACACCATGCTTCTTCTTCCTCATTGGCTCATAAGCAGGGATCTTGCATAATTAAATTCAGCCATAAATCTCGAGAAATGTAAACGTCCCCCACACACACAAACAACTTTCACCAAAATACCAGGGATTCCTTCAAAGTCCAGCAGAGGCATCAACATTTTTTTCTGATTAAACACTAGGGCCCTCATTCAATTGCAGTTTGGCCAAATGAATACGGCTCTAAATAAGCACATAACATATTTTTTTTAAATAAGTTTTTAGTTAGTAAGCATCTATCTAAAAGCAAGGTTTTCACGAAGTAAAAACTTATTTAAAAAAAATATGCTATGTGCTTATTTAGAGCCTTATTCAATTGGCCGAATTGCAATTGAATGAGGGTCTAACTGTCTATTTCCTATTTAATTATGCTCTTAGTCAGACTTAATGTTTTTAATGATATATATATTTTTCCCATTGTGCAGTGATTCTTTAAGAACAATGCAACATTACTGTAAAAACTTGTTTTACCAGTGAAAGTTTCTGGCAAAAAAAACTGTATCTAGTTTACCACTTGTCTAGAAATGTATATTTATAAAGTCAGCAATAAAGCCACCTGTAACTAAAATGGCTTTAAATTAAATTTTACTTATCTTAGATGCTCGGTCAGTATCCACATCTAGCTTGTGAGATAACTCACAATGTTTGCCTGGAAGCCACTGAAGTTATCACAGATTAATTATTCAGGCATTGAAACCTTTGATCTGGTTAACTAACCATTGTTTATCAATGTCAGACATAAAAAAACAAACTGACATCACTAATGACATCAGGTGGGGGCATGGCCACACAAGCACACTGCACAGAGATAGGGGGAGATCAATTACAACTTGAATATTTAAACAGCCTCCATGTAACTTCTAGACAAGCAGTCATGAAAAAATGTTTTATTTTAGAAACAGGTTTGTATATGTGCATATTGTAGATATGATTAATAAAATTAATATTTTCACTTATACAGCACATTTTTGGCTGTTGTTAGCATAGCAGTTATAGCCAAAAAAGTGTAGGAACACAACTATTTTGTACAAACATGTATCTATTTAATACTAGAGAATTGCCCGTAAAAAATTGACGGCAATGAAATTGTAAGTGAGCGAATGCTGTTTGGTGTATAATAATGAAATAAATAATACATTAATAAATTAATATACTTTACCTATTTCGAAGTAATATTTGCAGGAAGCATTCTATTGAAGAGCTGACAATCTGTTTTGATGTTGCTGGAGCATTAGTGGTGTGGAGCTGCTGTGTAAGCGTGATGAATGTGTGCAGTGTAATAGTGTGCGTGCGCGAGACCAAACCGTTAGCGTAGCTGTGTACTTCCGCATTGTTCTAAACTGGCGGCAAATGTGTGGTATACGCCTGTAACGGAATATCCGTAGGTGTTTTGTGGTGTTTTGCGTGTTTCTTGTGGTGTTTTGCGTGTTTAGAGTGCTGTAGCCTCTTTTTCGTTTTGTTCGGCGGCCATTTTTAGTCTCGCTTAGAGAATGTTCTAGTGTTTAAACTCTTTTATTTTGAGTTAAATGAAGGTGTAACTTATTTTTTTGAGTTCCTGGATGCTCTCTCTTGCTTGACCCATGCATGATCCATTCAGGCTAGTTGATGGAATAACTGACACGACAACTTGAGTTGGGAGAAACAACGGGCCACAGCTTTATTTTGACACAATGTAAACAAACAACCGTAACTTATTCAGATGACTAATTTAGTCCTTTCCTTCCGGGGGAGGAGCCCGGCCACGAACAGTGACCTCACGCTTTGAGCCCTGCCCAAAGCCCCAATGCTTATCTTTAAGCAAGCCCTGTGAGGTGGGGCCATCGCCCCCTTAGGCCAGTGGGCCGGGCAACTCACCTCCCGCCGCACAGACATAAATTAACAAAAAACAACATACAATAGCCACTTCTCCGAATTCTTTAACCAAAAATATATATATTAATTTCAATATTTCTTATTTATATTATATATACTTTTTTTTTTTTTTTTTTTTTTTTAAAGAATAAACCATAACATCTGTTAACAACAAATTACAGGGTGGGTGGGTGGGATTCCAGTCGGGAGACCGCGCTGCTGTGTTCAATGGCGCGAAACGGGCTTCCGACACGCCCCCCGACGCTCCTGATTGGCTGATAGCCTCACAGGCTCCGCTGGGTCACGTGACGCTACAGGCTGACCCAGGGAGCCTGTGCAGCCTCCGCGTCGTTCAGTAGGTAAGCTTTTAATGTATGTGTTGTGTGTATTTATTGTGTTTATAATTTTTTCATGTTCGCGGTTTGCGGGCGATTTTTGCGAGGTAGTAATGTATGGTAACGTGTCTCGTATGTTGTTTGCGTTATGACGCGAAGTTTGCGAGGGCCGCGGCTCGCTGTGCGAGCCCGCAAGCGTTAGCAACAACTCGTATGCTCACAACTATATATGTGATTAACCTAACTTATGCAGCAATGGCTAAATATAACTTTTACTAGTCTTTTGCCCATCAAAAAAGACAGTACAATATATGATCTACACTGTCTTTCTCTGCACCCTCTCTCTCCCTGAGCGCCCTCTCTCACTGTGCTCCCTCTCACTCTCTCTGAGCTGCTGCTCAGAACTGGCAAAATTCTATGTATTTGCGTGTTGCTGCCCATGCGGGAATACATAGAATTCTATGCCCTATTCTGTGCTCTCATATAGTTTCCGTATGTGCGCATGCACAGTTACACACATACAGAAACTTATAACTTTTATAAGAGATCACATTGAGGTTTGTATATACCGTATATACTTGAGTATAAACCGACCCGAGTATAAGCCGAGGAACCTATTTTACCACAAAACACTGGGAAAAATGAGTGACTCGAGTATAAGCCGAGGGTGGGAAATGTGCTGCCCCCTGTGTCCCTCTTGTGCCCCCCTCTTGTGTGCCCTTTTCTTGTGTCCCCCCTCTCTCTCCTGTGTGTCTCTTCTCCCCTCTCCCTCCCCTACATCTCTTCACCACTCTCCCTTTCCTATGTCTCTTCCCCCCTCTCCCTTCCCTGTGTCTCTTCCCCCCTCTCCCTTCCCTGTGTCTCTTCCCCCTCTCCCTTCCCTGTGTCTCTTCCCCCTTTCCCTTCCCTGTGTCTCTCCCCCCCTCTCCCTTCCCTGTGTCTCTTCCCCCCTCTCCCTTCCCTTTGTCTCTTTCCCCCTCTCCCTTCCCTGTGTCTCTCCCCTCTCCTTTCCCCATCTCTCTTCCCCCTCTCCCTTTCCTGTGTCTCTTCCCCCCTCTCTTATCACCCTCCTCAACCCCCGTCCTCACTCAACCTCCCTCCGCAAACCCCCTCCTCATTCGCAACCTCCCTCCTCAACCCCCCTCCTCATCCTCAACCCCCTCCTCAACCCCCCTTCTCATCCTCAACCCCCCATCCTCAACCTCCTCCTCAACCCCCCTCCTCAACCACCTTCTCAACCCCCCTCCTCATCCTCAACCCCCTTCTCAACCTCCCTCCTCATCCTCAACCTCCCTCCTCACCCTCAACCTCCCTCCTCACCCTCAACCTCCCTCCTCATCCTCAACCTCCCTCCTCATCCTCAACCTCCCTCCTCAACCCCCTCCTCAACCCCCCCATCCTCAACCCTCCATCCTCATCCTCAAGCCCCCTTTCTCAACCCCCTCCCCAACCCCCCTATAACTTCTTGGGTGGGTTTGGACCTGAATTCGCCAAGTTCCCTACCTTGTCCATGTCCAAGGCGACGCCTTTTAGGCTTTGTTAAGTCTGCTTCGCAAATTTTGGCCTAAATCTACTAGGTTCTTCAACTCTCCTGTACCTTTTCGGGGTGGGTTTTAGTAAACCCATTTTTATCTGAATTGGGGTGGGTTTTACCAGAATCGGCTAAGATTAGGACCCTCGTACGTGTCCAAGGCTCTATTCTTAGGCTTTCGTAAGCCTCCTTTGGAGATTTTGGCACAAACCTGCCATCCTTCCACCTTCCTCCGCCATTCCATGAGTCCTAAAATAACCTTCGCAACCTCACCTCGTTCCCGCTCTCTACACGACTCAAACCAGCTTCCACAGGTTTACACCATTTACACTTTCCATACGAACCAAACCAGACTTTGCAGGCTTACAACGTTTTCTGCTATCATATGATCACATCAGCCTTCGTAGGTATTACCTCGTTCACTCCTTCCATAAGTCTCAAAACCAGCCTTCGCAGGCTCACTTCCATCACACTTCATAAGTCCTCACAAGTCCTAATGCTACTGCAGCCCTTTGCTAGATTCAAATACTATCACACTTTCGTGGCCTACCACCCTCTCCTCACCATCACTCGGCCCTCGGCCCTCTTTACAGACTGGATAGGGCGTACCAATCGGCCACACCTCAGCTACACGAGGAGAGGGGCCCGACTGCAAATTTATGCCCAGCTTGTTTGCCTGAGCCAAAAATGTACGCAAGAGCATTCCCATCACTGGAGAGCAATGGTTCGACGAAGCACTTGATCGTTAAGACAGGGACCCAACCACAAATATAGTTTTTTCTGCTGCAAGAATGTGCTTTGGAGCATAACTGACACTGATTAGGATTATTTAATTGTCTCAGGTGACAAATAAATGCTTATCTGGTCATAAATGCGCATCTCACTGTTCAGTCATCTCTGTTGCTGGCTTGCTAATTTGAACATGACAAGACAGCCAAATGTTGATCTACTTAATGATGTCCTGCAATGAGCCGTTAGTTACAGACCCTTGTAATAGTAACTGTTACTCAGCCAAAATAGTTTTCTGTTTGGGTGTAAAACCTCTGATGATGCTGTACCCATGACACAAAACAGGCATACAGGCCTATTCATCATTCAAAGCAGCAATGTTCAAAAAGTTCACATAACTTGGTATACTGTACTCTGATTTTGATGACTTCCTGCATAATTAGTCAATTATTTTCCCATATTCATTCACTCATAATCACTGTATTTGCTCATTAGCATCAGTCAGTGAGGCAGGGATCAGTGGGCTAACGAAGTAAGAATACATGGGGTTAAAAAAGAAGAGCCACTGGTCCCAATATTTTCTCTGAACCCTGTTTATCAAATTGGAATAAAAGTTTAAAGGCAATTTTTTGCTTAATACAAATGTTTTTTTACCTTCGATCCTCCTCAATGTAACTGTGATATAACATTTATATTTCACTATTAGAAGCCCCCAGAATAAAAGATTTTCACCTTTTGGAATTACCCTTTCTTCCTATATATAGTTGGTATATTTAGAAGATTACAGTAAGATAAACAGAGTGCCTTGTTAACATATGTAGGAAAATGCAATGTTCAGGTGTTTTGTGCAAATTAAAAAAAGAGTGAGTAGAGCTCTCTTAGATCACTTATGCCACACACTGTAAGTAAGAAGGTGTAAGCTCTCGACAACCATAAAGTAGCACAATGTTTTGTTTATTAGTCAGGACATAAAACAGATATGGATTTATTTTCCCACAAACTGCATTACAGGAGAGGGATAGCTCAAATTCAGAGATAGTTAACAGCTGTTTTTAAGTATCTGTGTTTTTTTAACCTAGACTAAATCATAAATAAATGTAGGCTAAAATATACATATATAGGGTTGATGCTTAAAAGGTCATAAAAATATGTTTCAAATTAACAAAAATTAAAAGTGAACAAAATAAATTAAAAAAATAACATACATTTACTAAACATATTTTTAAATAAACTTCTCTCCCCACCCACAGCCTTATTAAATTGGGATTCAGCCAATTGAATGGTGCTCTATATAAGCACATAGCATATTTTTTTACAGAAGTTATTAGTTAGTGAACTTCTATCCAAAAGCAAGGTCTTCACTAACTAAAAACTTCTGTTAAAAAATATGCTCTGTGCGTATATATAGAGCCCTATTCAATTGGCTGAATCACAATTTAATAAGGCTGCTAGTGTTTAAATGTCTGAAAAAGAATCTTATGGGTGGATACAGAAGTGTTGACCCTATTGTTCAAATTAGATTTTCTAAGAACCTGCTGGATTAAAGGACCACTGTAGTCCACAACTTTCTGTAATGTCTTTAAAGGAGCATGTTTAATACATTCCAACAATTTTCCCTATGGAAAATAATTGATATTGATTGCAGAAAATTAAAACTAAAACAGACAGACAGATTAAAAAAAAACCAATGCATTTGAGCCACCTTTATCTTACCAGTGTGTTAAGAGGAAGCATAAATATGGAGTCATGAAGACCACGTTAATTATGTTTTCTTATCTGGTTTACATTAAAACCAAATGGGAACCAAAGCACAAATCTTGCCGTTCAGATGTAAATAAGGCTAAAACACTTCCACATTGCCTATTTTTTAATCTAATTTTTCTATACTATGGATTATCTTCATATAAAAAGTAAAGATTAAAATGTGATCTTTCATAAATGCTAAAAAAAAATGAACTACAGTGGCCTTTTAAACACCAAGTGCAGATCACAAAGAAAAATGTATTTAGTAGTCAATCATTTTGATCAATGGATTAAACAGTTGTTTAAATTTTGGGTGGTGTGGGGAGGTCCTCTAACCTTTCTGATATATTTTTAATAAATGTATATGTTAAAAAATATGCAGTTTACATGCTGCCGGTAAATTCTTACTAAGAATAAACATTTTCACAGCTCCTCATATATTTTTTATACAGCAATGTGTTTTACAAAACATTGTCTAAGCCTGAAACCCGCTGTTGGATTGTGTAGTCTGCACGTTGGGTTAGATAAAAAATATTGCAGATAATTTCCTTCTCATGAGAGAACCGTATCTTGATTTAAATACAAAAGGAAAACATTTTCAAACACTATGCAACTGAGGAAAAAAAGTAATTGCAAAAGACAGAAAAAAAAAATCATATTCTTGGTATGGTAAACAAAAAAATTCCAGTCCCTGTTTTTTGTATCTTTATAGGTGGTGTTTATAATTCTTTAGATGTGCTCATTTTATCATGTAACATTTTTTTAATGTGTATTTATGCATACAGTTGATGGGAGCAATTTAATTCATACTCTATAGTACAACATATACACTATCTTTAAGCAATAATACAGACTATTTAATCTGCTGTGCATTCTGCATTAAAGTGCAATAATAACAAGCCAAGCAGGAATTGCATTATTTTGCTCTCAGTATCTCTGGTCTGCTCTGAAAAGGGCTTATCTAGCTTTATGGTGAAAAAGGCTTTGAATGTAGGTGCATGTGTCCTTTGAGCAGCAAAGAAAATCCTTCTGCTCTTTCTGAACTACTTCTACATTCTCTGCCAAATTGTGGCTAAAATGGAGTGTCAAAAGCTATTTTGACAGCCCAGGATGTTTGAAAGTAATCCTTAACCAACAGGGGACAGTCTGATTAATCCATCCTCCTTGTTTGACAGATGTAATAGCTACATGGACCTCAGAGGAGCTTACGAAGACGCACTGGCCCAAATGTTCGAGAAATACTACTGACAGTAAGGTGGCAATGCACAATACCTGTGTGAAAACCGGTTATTATCCAGTAGAAAAATAAATTCCTTAAAGGGATTCTTCAACCATGTCATACTTTAGTCTTCAAATATTATTTGGTTAAAGGGGCACTTTCATACATTTTTTATTTCCATAAAAAGCATCTAAAAATAAAATAATTAGAGTATTAAAATGTACTTGTTCTAAAACTGCCCCAAAAGAAAGTAGAGCCAAAACGCTTGCTTCACCCTGTGATAATCTCCATCCCATCTCAGTCTCATACATATCCTAGAATGTTTAGTCTATGCTCCCATAAGAACTGACCTGCAACTTGGGTTTTCCACTATGAATGACAACTGTTAGGCGGTAGATCTAGCTTTTGGAACTAGCTTCTGGGACAGATTTAGGTAGCATGGGTTGCTACTCTGTAGCTCACTCCTCAGGACTGGCAAGACCTTTCTATCTATCACCCAATATATAGAGCTCTACCCTATGATTATACTGGACAAACTGCTTTGAGAGTTTGTAATCATTTTACCTTTTGCTTCCTACAATCTTTTATTTCTTAAAAATCTTACTCTAGAGTAAAGCTGCTTTTTTGTCAGGTACTGAAAAGAGAAACAAAAAGGCAGGAAAAAACAGAAACAAATACAAAAAACTTGACGGAAATTACATTTATATGTGTCTACTGGTATGCACATAATGCAAAGTTCTGTATGGTTCCAAATTTGGGTGGGAAGGATCCATAAAAAGAAGTGAGGACTAAATCAGGGCTCAGCAATCTATAGAACTAGTGGCGCAGATGGCAGAAGCATTGACATTGTTTGGCATTCAAAAACACAACTGATAAGTGATAATGAGGTGATTAGTTTAACTTGATGAAATGAGGATGTAAGGTAGTCATTGGCAAATAATTAATTTCTAAAAGGTAACAAATGTCCCAATATATTTGTGAAAATTAAGTCAAGTCCCAAAATCCACATTTCACATATAAACACTCACATGTATCACATATATAGTTGTAGATCTTGCGATGTTGGTGACGTTTCTGATGTTGGTCACGCAGTTGCGTCCCTCACGCAGAAAGGGCGCAATTGCGAGCCTTGCAAAGTGAGGCGAGCCAGCGCCGTCGTCACAAATCAGAGCCTGTCAAAGCGAAGCAGCTGCGCAGCACTTAGGCAGCAATGATCGCCAAAGGCGCTCATTGCCGCCACCGGCGCCTTCACACATGCAAGCCTCGCAAAGCGAGGCGAAGCAGCTCAATCTCGTAACTCTTAAAAAAACTGGCAAAACTTTCAAAATACACGACACTTAAGACAGTAACACTTACACAAACAAGCCAGAGGACCAAAAGCCTCACATTGTGTGGCAAACAGCATTGCCAGCCTTACAATTTTAATCCCATCATTTTTGACGGGCAAGTTCCTAGTTATGATATAATGGTATTCAAAATAACACAATAAGCAAGTTTGCATACTGATGTAAAGTTGGAGAAAGGATACAATTAAATTGATGGTTCATTTAAAGATATAGATATTTCAGACGGGAAAAATAATAGATTTATTGAGGCCCCAAAGAAGGTATGGGTTCAGACACATGTCTGCTTACTGACTAACCCTAATGTAGATAATGTGAGAAAGAAGGTGATAACAGTGACATACTAGGCCTAACTGGCATCAGTTAGCAGTCTTAGGATGAACATAAAGAGATGGTGTTAAGGGTGAAAGAATAATGTGTGATTTGAGATGTGGTGCAGGTATATATGAGAGTATTTAGTTGACAAAATTGGAGTTAGATATGATGTAGGTGATTTGAATCGTTAGGTAAGTGACTTTGGTGAACTCATGAGATATATCATGTATATTAAAAGGAGTGGCAAAGCTGGTGTTGGTGCAGCATAGCCCTGGGCCCACTAAAGAATAGGGCCCTCTGTTATCTGCAGCAGGTGCAAATAATTTGATCACCATGGGGTAATAAAGTCATGTATTTTTTGCTTTTTTTATTCCCAGGAGCACCTACCTTGTAGATGAGGGCCGTCAAATTATTTTGCACCAGGGCTATCCCAACACTAGCTCTGCTATTGAATAGAATGAGAAGAATCTCCATTTTAATCTCTTTTTGATGAGATTATTGTTTAAAATTTTCTTTACAAAATGACTTAATATTTTGTAAAGTACCCTCTAAACACCAAAATGTATCATGTGCTTTGAAGACCGTAGGAATTAATTAAATGTTGACGCTAAAAATGGTCTATCTATATAAATCATTGCCCCAACACTAAAGTATAATGCTCAAAGAAATTATCTGGGTGGGATCTGGTGATATTTTTAGATACAAGTTTGTTGTGTGGAGTACATGGTTATCAACATGGTATAACCCCTGTGAAATGCATTCTTGTCTATTTTGTCCATTTTGATTTCTGGCAGCTTATCATATGGATGTGGACACCATGGGATGTTAATATCAGGGAATAATTGAGAGTGGGGCAACTTTTATAGTTCCATTGTAAGGAGCTTGCTGCTAGCTACAGCTCCCCAGCAAAGAGAAAAATTAGCAGGAATGAGAGAAGTAAAAAAAAAACTATGAGAATAAAAACCAACTCCAAGAATCTTCCATCATACCATTTTTAAAGAACATCTCACAAGCTTAAAACTAACATTGGTGTCTCAGAACAATGAAAACATTTAGACTTCTAATAGCATTTCATATAATAAAACTACAACAGAGGCTTATAGTTTCCCATGGTGTGTTTCTTTTTATAATATCCTTCCAGGGCATGCTGTCAGCAGCTTTTATGTTGCTTGCTTTTTTCAACGACTATGACACGCTGCAGGGTTGGAGTTAATAACTTGCCACTTGGTGATGCATTTTCAAGATCATCAGATACAGTACAGCTTGACCTTGTAAATCAAATATCATTGTAAAATGTTTATATGAAATTTTGTTTTGCAGGCACAGAGCCATCTGGTCTTTGTCTAGTCCTGGATTTTATTCGTACAACTTTTTCATACTTAACTCCAACCAAAGTTTATTCCTGTTTTTGCCAGTTTTCCTAATATTATGTTGAATTATACTTAACTATTCTTCAAGGGGGTATTAGCATAGAATGTAATATACAAAAGAATGCCCAATTCTAATAATACATAATCACTTATTATAGTCTCGTGTGGTGCCCTTTTTACCTTATTGTCATGAATCTTGCATTGCGGAATGAAAATGAATTATTTTTATACTTTGTACAGTCCCAAATAATTGTTTTTGTGTGTTCTGGATCCCATTATGCAAAATGTAGTATCATTATAAAAAAAGGAGAAAGTAATACGTAATTCAAGGAGCCATGGGTGAGAGAAATGAAAAAGAAATTGGAACATTATTAGGAAACAAAGAAAGGTGCTAAAAGAGTGAATAATGTACAAAGTTAAAAATACAGCTATTCTGGTATAAAAGCTACCCTATATATATATATATATATATATATATATATATATATATATATATATATATATATATATATATTAGTTTCAATGGTTATACATAAATAGTTATACATAAATAGTAGCTGTTCTATCATACAGTGTATATATATATATATATATATATATATATATATATATATATATATATATATATATTAAAATAAATTATTTAAATATATGTAATATATGTAATGCTTATTATATCCCTAGTGCTGCAGAATCTGTTGGTGCTCTACAAATAATATAGAAGGGAAGGTTGAAATATCAGAATAGGTATTGAATAGGGGTGAATCATGGTGTTACCCTTATGTGATTGGCTATTGAAAAAGCGAGTCAGAGAAAATAATGTAGGCTTACACTCTCTTCTATTTTAGCAGGTGGTTATCTTTAGGTTCCTTGAGGGTCCATAGTGACCACCATGGAGATAGAATGGTATACCATGGGGTCTTCATGTTAAGGGATTATTATGTGTCACCGGTGATATGTGGAAATATGTAGAGGCTTGGTGGTGGTGTTGGGGTGAGGGGGGTTGAGGGGATCCCAGGGGGATACTCAGGTTCATAAGGTGTAGCTGGGTATAAATGGGTGGGAGCAGGGGAGGATATAACTTTAATTATAGTGAAAGCTGTTACTTTTCAAATAACAGCTCTCTGTAGGGGTTTAACCGTTGTTGTGGGAGGTTTAGTTTACCCATAGGATTTTACTGGAACATGTAGAATTATGTATAATTGAACTTTAGATAAAATTTCAGTCAAGAAACATTAAAAGAAGGGAGGGAGAGAGAAAGCGCACCACCTCCTAGTGCAATATAAGATGATACAGGCACATATCAATAAATGTAAAGTCTGTGAACTCACATGTTGCAACCTTAGATCTATAAGGTATGTAGTTGGCTTCCCAAGGTAATCCCTGGTAATAAGTACACTGAATCCTTAGGCACAGACAGATAATCCCCTAGATCTTCCCAATGGGGTAATTCTGTAGTGGCTAATAGGCACACTACAAGGAATGACACTCCATCTCTGTAGGCCGGAACACATATAGGAAGTTTGTCCACTATTATAGTGGAACTCCAACCTGGAATAAAATGGTGAATGAGTATATACAACACTCTGTATGTTCTAAATGTATGGATTGTTGGTTTATTCAGGAAACAGTGTCCCAACATAAATAACAACATGACACAATAAAAACATGAAGGTTCACATAAATGTGAACTAAAAACCCTAAATATAATATCAAACGAGTTTCACCCTTTCTCGGGCTTCTTCAGTGATATAAACAAATAAAAATGAATAAAGAAACGTGCAAACAAACACACGTTACTTACAACTATAAACTGGCTTCCCCGGGACTCCATTGGCCTCTTGTAGCCTTCCCCAACACCTGGATTACCCGGAAGTGGGCCCACACCGGGATGCAGCATTGAGTCATGACGTCACAATGCTGCGTCACGTAATTATGTCAGCTAGTCCACCCAATAGCGCGCCTGGGTCCCCACGTGTGGTCCACAAGCAGGCAGAAACAGATAACAAGGGGACTTAAGTACAAAAGGCCATGAGAAAATCAGGACATGTACATCAATGTCACAACTATAAAAATATATGTAGTAAAAAATATATATACAAGAAAACCATCATAAATCAACCAATCACATATATAGTTGTCAGCAAAATGGTTTGTTGCTAACGCTTGCGTGCTCGCGTAGCAAGCCCGCTGCAACTGCGGCCCTCTCAAAGTGAGGGCCGCAGTTGCTGGCAAGGAGCGCTGGTGGAGGTGAGCGCCGCAGGAGCTCATCCCTACGACCCCCTACAACATTCGGACTGCAAATGCGGGCCCTCGCAAGGCCCCCCCCCCCCCCGAAGGCTCATTGCAGCCCGCAAATAATGACCCTACGACGAATCACAAGCCGTTACAAATGCCCACAGAAGCGGGACTTTGACAAAAAACACAAAACTCGCAATGACTAAATACGGACTTACACAAAAAAATACAAGCCACGGGACTTCGAAAAAAAAACATTGCGGACTTACACAAAAAAAATACGACCTTAACGGACAACCCGCACCCAGCGGAAAACATTAAAAAAACACAAAATACACACAAAAATAAAAAAACCTTAACCACAGCAAGGGGGGCCACCCAGGATGTCTGGAAAACAGGTTACACCTCGATTTCAGTCAAATTTACTAAGTTTAGACACTTGCAAATCCCCTAAGCGAGAGAAAAAATGGCCACCGAAAAAAAACGAAAACAAGGCTACACGACCCCCAAAGCCGCAAAACACCGCCAATATGACTTTTACAAAAACCCTTACGACCTACAAAATATATCATTAGCAAGGACGTTAAATCATCCACACCCGCCTACCATATACACATTCGCCTCCATTTTACAACACTAACTTACACAATGCAGAAGTACCCAGCTACACAACGACTTCCCCTCGCGCACATAGCCTATTTACACTACACACTGCACACATTGCTGACACTTACACCTCAGCTCAACAACAGTGCAAACCGACGTATGCTGCAGGAACATCAAAACAGATTGTTAGCTCTTCAGCACATTCCTTGCTGCATATATTAATCACAAAGAGGTAAAGTATATTAATTTATAATTTCACTAATTAATGAATTAGCATAACAAAAAAAAATATACAGAAAAAAAAACCACAGTATCGCAAAAAAAACACAAAGACCTTCACCGAGCGCCTCACAAGGAGCACCAACGGTGCTCATAGGACACAAAGTACACCAGGGGAGAGCTTTGCAATAAGCGCCAAAAGGAGATCAACGCGGACCTTACAATAAGTGCAAAAGCGCCTCTGAATACAAAAAATAGACAAACCCAGAGGCTCGCTCAGGGCGAGGCTCGCAATGAGCGCCGAAGGATCTCAGATGACCAAAACACTTACTCTCTGTGGCAAACAGCATTACCTGCCTTACAATGTTATTGCCGTAATTTTTTGACTGGCAAGTCGCTAGTACATAATAAACCACAGATAATAAGATCCACACCCAAAAAAGAGTCCCTATTTGTCAAAATATAGAATATTTATATATAAAAACAAGTGTGCTGTACATGGAAATATAAATATGTATAAAAGCACATTGAAGGTCACACTACATTATGCCCCTAATGATAAGGAAATTGGGTGATAGAAAAATATATCCCCTCATAGGGTGATAGTGGACAGATTGAGTCAATCTCTGTAAATAGGGATATCTCCAAAACCTATGACCTAAAAATAATAATAATAGTAATAAAAGGGTCTCCAACTCCATCTTTGATATACACTAGCGGGATGGTAATGATACATTCAATAATAATAATAATAATAATAATAATAATAAACACACCACACAGCATAAGGCTATGTAAAGAATAATAAATAAAATAAAATGGAAACGAAAATAAAAATAACCAAATAATAAAAGAAAAAACAATAACAATAAAAAGGACACTAGAATGAAAAGGGTACAGAAAACACATCTCACCCCATAGGGATCCACCCATCACTCAATGAACGCTGCTCGATCAATATCTTTATTCAAACCAATCGGTTCAAGGGTGCCTAAAAGATGAATCCGGTATGATTCTTTCCATCTGAGATACAGTAATCTGTTACCGACCCTGGGTTGGCGGGGACTAGTGATGTCGCAAACATCAAATTTTGGGTTCGCGAAAAGCAAACGTTAACTTCATCAAATGTTCGCGAACGGGTGAACATCGGAAAACCGCCATAGACTTCAATGGGCAGGTGAATTTCAAAACCCACAGGGACTCTTTCTGGCCACAATAGTGATGGGAAAGTTGTTTCAAGGAGACTAACACCTGGACTGTGGCATGCCGGAGGGGGATTCCATGGCAAAACTCCCACGAAAAATTACATAGTTGATGCAGAGTCTGGTTTTAAGCCATAAAGGGCATAAATCACCTAACATTCCTAAATTGTTTGGAATAACATGCTTTAAAACATCAGGTATCATGTTGTATCGATCAGGTAGTGTAAGGGTTACACCCGCTTCACAGTAACAGACCAATCTCCCCGTTTAATGCACCGCAAACAACCGCAAACAGTCCCTTTGCACAACCGCAAACTCCCCATTTGCACAAGGTTGGATACCAAGCTAGCCATGTCCCGTTCCTTGTCCTCACTGATGTCATTGAAGGTCTCTTCCTCCACCCAGCCACCAAGGGTCCCCGAAAGGTGACAACAAGCCCCCTGGGATGCCTGCTGTGTTTGGTCTTCCACCTCCTCAAAGCCACCTTCCTCCTCTGACTTCTCTTCTTCAGACTCCCAGAGCCTGTGGGCTTCCACTGCACAGCATGGAATATTATACACAGGTCAGAGTCTGGGGGCTTCCACTGCCCAGCATGGAATATTATACACAGGTCAGAGTCTGGGGGCTTCCACTGCACAGCATGGAATATTATACACAGGTTAGAGTCTGGGGGCTTACACTGCCCAGCATGGAATATTATACACAGGTCAGAGTCTGGGGGCTTCCACTGCACAGCATGGAATATTATACACAGGTCAGAGTCTGGGGGCTTCCACTGCACAGCCTGGAATATTATACACAGGTCAGAGTCTGGGGGTTTCCACTGCACAGCATGGAAGATTATACGCGTTGCCTCTGTCTGCGTAATTATAAAGTGTGTACTGTTAAGTAGTACTATTCCTATCGGTTTAATCCCTGTTACGTCCCCTATCAGGGGACGTGTATATGGCATGGATTTTTGGAAGCGGGAGATGGAAAAGATGCTTGGTCGGTCCTCCCACTTCAAATTTGGGGCACCAGATATGAGTGTCACTGTGCACTGGCAAAAGTTGGCAGAGTAAGCGCTGTAGGCCTCACACACACACACCTGTAGGCAGGCAACTGATATTCAATCGAATACAGTCAAAAAAGTGTTGTTTTATGTCACTGTACACTATGGTTGCACCAGATATGACGTATCACTGTGCACTGGCAAAAGTTGGCAGAGTAGATGCAATAGGCTTCACACACACGCCTGTAGGCAGGCAATTGCTATTCAATCTATTGCAGTCATAAAAGTGTTGTTTTATGTCACTGAGCACAATATAAGCTGTGAGCCTGACACAGGCAGGCAACTGAAATTAGATTACAGGAAAAAAATGGTTGTTTTCAATGTATGTTACACCACCAGGTATGAGTAGTGAAAATAAGGACAATATAAGCTGTTAGGTGTTAGCCTGTCACACACACACACGCTGGCAGGCAGGCATAGATTACACACAAAAAATTATAAAATAAAATAAATGATGTTCAAAGTTTCCTCAATGATAAAGTATAGGGGCGAACCAAAAAGCACATGTGTTCGCCGTTCGCGGCGAACGCGAACATGCGAAAATCGCCGTGAATAGTTCTCCGGTGAACTGTTCGGGACATCACTAGCAGGGACATGTTCCAACTGCTTGAACATATATCCCCGTTGTATCTCCCTCGTGTTTAGTCACCATGTGAGCAGAGAAACCGTTGTTGAGGATTCCTCTGCTCACATTGTGTAGGTGTTCCCTAAATCAGGTTTTAAGGGACCTTTTTGTGCGGGCTGCGTACTGAGGATGGCATTAGCAATAATGGTATTTGCACTTACTCGTATGCTTAATCCTCAAGGTTTTATTTTTACTAGTAGCTGTCACCTGACCTTTGTTAAAAGATTTTAGGTGAGGGCAGATCCCACAATTCTTTATACCACATTTATAACTTCCAGTTAATTTACCAATCCCTGACTTTCCACCCATCTGGGTGGATCTCAACTCACTAGGAGCCAATTTACCATATATACTTGAGTATAAGCCGAGTTTTTCAGCCCTTTTATTCATGCTAAAAAGGGCCCCCTCGGCTTATACTCGAGTCACTCTCCCCCCGTGTCTCTCTAACCCCCCCGTGTCTCTCTAACCCCCCCTGTCTCTCTAACCCCCCCTGTCTCTCTAACCCCCCTGTGTCTCTCTAACCCCCCTGTGTCTCTCTAACCCCCCTGTGTCTCTTTCCCTCCCCCTCCTCATCCTCAACCCCCCTCCTCATTCTAAACCCCCCCTCATTCTAACCCCCCTCATTCTACCCCTCTAAATACCCCCCCTCTCCCTTTCCCGTCACTTACCTGCATCTAAAGCTCCTGCTCCGGCCTCCGCTCCTTCCGGGACGTGGCGCGCATGTGGCGTCACGGCATTAGCATATACCGGGAGAGGGGAGTAGAGACACGGGAGAGAGAGGAGGACACAAGAGGGGGACACAGAGGGGACAAGGGGGCAGCACATTTTCCACCCTCGGCTTATACTCTAGTCACTCATTTTACCCAGGATTTTGTGGTAAAATTGGTGCCTCGGCTTATACTCGAGTATATATGGTAGATTTTCTTCTAAAAGTAATAATAGGTTGGGGTGGTAGTACTTGTCTGAGGTATTCATCTTTTAGTAAAACGGGCCAGAACTCCTTAATGACCTGACGAATAGCTGAAGCCGCTGAGTGATATTTGGTCAGAAAGCGGACTCCAGACTCTTTATCTTCCTGTTTGTCTTTTATCGGTGTTCTGTCCTTATTACTGGTCAGCATTAGTTCCCTAGTCAAGAAACATATCAGACATAGCAATCACTTGTCTTACATATAAAGGTTTGCTGCAGGTGGAATATAATAGGTATTTGGCTCCTTACGTGGAAAGTTCCTGCAAGATTTCTCATGGGAGCCATGTAATTATCCCCATGGTTGGTAAATAGCTTCAATTTCTGCTTGATAAGCAAATTTCAGTTTGTGAGCGCTTTAGTAAGGCAAATGTAATTAAGACCATAGACCACTACTCAGACCTCAATTAGAATCTTGTGTCCAGTTTTGGAGTCTCTATTCAAATTCAAATAGGAGAGTATAATGATTCCTGATCTAAAGCACAAACCTTGTATCCAAAGATTTCATGGCCTTAAGGACAGAAAGAAAAGAGATGATTTGATAGAAACATTCAAATATATCAAATAATTTAATAAAGATCAGGAGGGGCAAAGAGAAGCTGTCATTTTAAGTTAGAAGGTGGAAGATTTAAGGTAGTGTGTGAATGAATTAATTTAAGGAAAGCATAATAGGGTTAAACACAGTTAAAAGTTGCCCCACTCTCAATTATTCCCTGATATTAACAGCCCACGGTGTCCACACCAATATGATAAGCTGCCAGAAAGCTAAGCCAAGCTATTAGCTAGATACAATTGGCAGACATGACGTGGTTCTTATTTGCAGTTATATCTATGTTTCTACATACATATAGTTCTATTGTTTTTTTCTTTTAGTTATACATGGTTTAGATGCTGATCTCCACTTTTCCTTTATTCATATATTCCACAGTTCTCTTGATACTCAACTTCCTGCAGCACTTTTGTATATGTAAGAGAAACATTTATAATATATGTTACAAACTTTATGGCATTGAACATGAAGAGTCTGTCCAGAAAATTAATGGCCTTTTTGTCCAGTCATAATATAAGTAATGCTTTTCTAGAGAACAGAAACCAAACATACAGTTCAGCTCACAGCCGTACTGTACATCTCACTATACAGTCTGACCTGTATATACAAACCAGTGTCTCTGGCCATTGCTGTGGTGAGACTGCACTGGGTTATTGGACCTTGGGAATGTTTTATGTTTGGTGGTCTGTATCTCTGCTTCTCCCACTATATCATGTGGAACATCCTACAGGCTGTATATTTTGTTTTACATTCCCCAGATCCTATGTGTTCATAAAGCTGTCATGGAATAGCAAAATACTTGGATACTTATTCACAGAGGTCTTGAACTGTTTCCTGCTCCAACAGCAACATTTATGTTTCTATAACCTTGAAACATATAACTGCCTTCTGGTGTCATGCTATTAATACCAATGGTCATACTGGAATTTTACATGCTTAATACAACAATGAATAAAACCTGTATATTGAAATCAATTCTGATAAAGGTGCTCAATATTCTTGAATACCTTTATAGAAATGAAAGTAGCTAGGGGAAGGAATATGAGACTAAGGAGTTAGTTTCTGTATAAAAATTCAGTGTGTTTAAAATGTGTGGTAGGAATTTACACTAACAGATCAGAGTGTGGACACAGCATTAAGCTGCTTATCTCCATAAAAACCCTGATACCATTATGGGGATTGGAGAAGGTCTCTCTGTGATTTTGAATTTTAACTTGTTTTAAACAGTGCTCTTCATTGACTGAAGACATGCTTTGTAAAGTTGTTTTCCATGTCAACAATCATGAAATCATCCCTGCTTGAGAAATAATGAAGATTACCGTCTACCCCTTTAGATTGTAAGTAGCGAGTTTCCAGTCTTGTAGGGTGCTTTGGGATAAAGCAAAAAAATAAAGCTCAAAACAGGGCTCTTCAACTTGAATTTTGTTAAACTTGTATTTCCCTTGTTCTTATCCCCTGTACAGCGCTACGGAATATGCTGGCGCGATACAAATAAAAGATAATAAAAATACCAATTGTTTCTACCCTGTGGATATATGTGGAGACAAAAGGCTTGGCTGGAAATGGAATGATAATATTTGAAAGCATTTTAACACTTAAACTTGTTTTTGTAAATCATTATATATAAATTGGATTAACAATCAATGGCTATTTACAAGATCTAACTCATGTTGTTAGGGTATTGCAGTAGGTAAACTATGGTACTATTCCCCACCCACTGTGAAAGATTCCAAGGTGAAACTGGGTCCTGGTTGATTTTGGTAATGATGGCAACTAATTTATGATTGTATTGATGTTTATTTCTTCCACCAAGGTAGATGGATAGAATTGGGAGTAGTTCAGAAAGACAATGGGCCATATTCAATTGCAAGCCCACAACTCGATCGCAGACAGCCAAATGTCTGCAGGTGAGATGCTGGCTCCCGTTGGTCTCCGATTGCAAAGCTGTTCAATTGCTCAAGTCCGCAAGTTAAGGGCTGGAAGCCACAACCGTAAATTGCCCAATTTGAGTCATTATTTCTTTTTTTTTACTTTAACTCAAATATATCACATGGGTTTGTAATGTAATGCTATTTGAAAACCAAATTATATATTTATGAATGTGTGTCTAAAGTAATTTCATGTGCACTTGTTAGAAATGTTCATATATATAGAAAACAAGACTGATATTAATATGAATAGTGATCATCCAATAATCAAATCTTCATACTGAATAGTAGATGGATATCTTCAACATTAACATAATGCCGAACAGCAATAAAACTTAACCAAAGTTCTCTAAAAAATTATTTACATGATAAGAATATCTCAAGTATTGTAATTTAAACATGAATGTGAAAGAAAAAGAAAATGTTCAAAAATACCAGTTTATTGGTAAAATGCTTCAACTGAATATTTTTATTTACTGCTTATTTTGAATTACTTTAAGAATACTGTTTGCCTTCCTCTGGATCAATGACAATTGAGCAAGGATTAGAGAAGATTTAAAAAAGGTTTCAGTTGATGGATTTAAAGTGTTTTTTCAACGTCAATTACTATTGCCCCTATTCTAATCCCATATATCGCAGATTACACCATAACAGTCCAATATACACATATGTGTAATTAAAATATATGATAGTTTATTATTATATCCGTTTCATTATACAACATCCAGGGTATCAAACAACCCAGTATTCAAGGGGTTTGTACATATCAGGACCACGTGGACTAGGAAAAGATGCTCTAATGCATTGTCCATATATATATATATTGTAGCAGAGCGCCCCCTTCTGGCGGGGTTTGCATCCTGTTTCCTTTTACTTTGGTTTAGGGAGGAAGACACAGCAGGCTTGACAGAGTTTTACTGCTATTTATTGGTCAGCACAAAAACAGAACAAAAACAGTGCTTATCTTCAGCAAATGAAATAAAACCCTACATAAACATGCTTGCTATGACCTGGAACACCCTAACTATATCCGGCCAGCTTCTCTGGTTCCGGAGAGTGCCACCTTGTGGCCAGGATGCAAACAGTCTCTTATTTTTGTTATGTCGCCACCTTGTGGCCAGGATGCAAACAGTCTCTTATTGTTGTTATGTCGCCACCTTGTGGCCAGGAAACAAACAGTCTCTTATTGTCTTTTCCCCTACGGCTTCTGCCAATAGTGGGTGAAGCATAGGGCCCACCCTACTCTCCCTTATGCTTCACCCCAGGGACCCTTGACACCCTCTTGTAATGAGGGACGGTTATGCTTGCTTAGCACTCTCTTCTCCCTGGGGCATTTGTAATCCTTTTTCGGGTGTGCTCAAAATACATGCAGGTGGCACCAACCTTTTATCCCTTAAGTCATCCGGCTTAGCAGGAATGGGGGGTCTTTTTAGTTGGCTCCTTCCTCAGCTGGATCTCTCCGGAACTGTAGAGAGCCGCTCTTTTCTTTGGAACATTCTCTTAGTCACCCTCCTCCTCAGACTGCTAGGCAGACAGCAAACTTCACTGAGCATGCTCTTTAACTGCTCCTGAGCAGGGCCAGGTGTTGGCCTGATTAGGCTGAAGATTTTTGAATTAACCCTCTCTATGGCAGTCCAGGGTATATGGCTCTGCTCCATCTGAGGCTTATATATCTTCCCTGATGCACTCTGTTGCAGGTTATCAGGGATTCCTGCTGCACTTCATTACAATATATATATATATATATATATATATATATATATATAGTAAATAAATAGTACATTTGTGTTTTCACATTTAAATGTCTAAAACAAGATACAAAAACCTGCGTCCTGCTCAGAATTCCAAGAAATACAGGTATTACACTGCGTTCTGGGAAACTTAGCAGGGACATGCAAATGTGCCCAGAGATGCCTCACTCTTCAATCAATAGCCGTTTTAAACATTGCTTCCTTTTAAGCTTATGCCCACGGCATTACACAGCTTTTATGCAAAGCCGAGGTTGTATTATACACAAGCTGGGAATCCTACTCATGTACAGCGGTTTCAAGGTTACTTATTCTTATCTTTCGCTATTGAATATATTTTATTATATGTACATTTTTTTATAAACATTGAATAAATTGAATATTTATAATGTTAACCATGTTTTATATAGTATTTTGATTAAAGACACCTATTACTCCAAACGGAATATATTGAACCCAAGCAAAATATTTACAGTACAAGCTAACACGTGTTGGGAAGTCTATAACATACCTCATAGACTGAGGTTAGAAAATGAATTGGTGCGCTATCTCTCCCTCCTCCTCTTCTCTTTATACAAAGATATATATATATAAATATATATATATATATATATATATATATATATATATATATATATATTCATATATAAATATATATAGTTTCTTGCCGCAGTTACAGCACTTGTTCTCACTCATTATAGCAATCATGATGTTCTTATTTTCTGTTGGTCCCTAGAGCCGTTTGTCATCCGTAAAGCTTGGTTTGGTGTAATATACTGAACACACACTTCCTACACTGAAATCTCTTGCGCACAAGGCAGGATTTATAGATGTGAGATGAGTGCCATAATATTGCCAAACTATTAGAATAAACATGCAACGTAGAGAAAAAATCTCCTGCAACCGATTTTAGGGTATACTGCAAATTACACCACTCAATTAGAATGGGGTCCATGGGCCCCATTCAACTATCCAAATCATAATTACTTGAAATTGAATATTAAATTGGCTGCATTTAGCTACTTGCATTCCAATTGCGAGTGACCTGGATAAAATCACTGCGGACTTGGTTGTTATTGGCTCATAACGATATCTTGATTCTGGCTGCGGTCTGTATCTGCATACACTGCAGTGGGCACACTCATACATGGACTCTCTATTGAATGAATACTCGTGTTGTGCCCACTAATGAGAGTGATTTATCAGCTTCATGGATTTAGTGACGCATGAATGATCCATCTATCCCTTGGTAAATCCAGGGAGGTGACATGTAAGTGTTATTGGTGGTCAGCATTTACATGGGTTGTGTGTCTTGCATGTATGTGTGGCATGTTGGTGTATCTGATATTCACCTGACATGGAGGCTGGATCCTATTGGCCTGTTGCACCAGCGGCAGGCACCCAGCTCAGCATCTCTTTGAGCATCCTCTCCCACTTTTTGTACTTGATAGTCACTTGGGGGCCATTTGGTGCTGTGCTGTTGCTGCTCTGTCCTCTTTGGCCATCATCCTCCTCACTATGGCCCAGACGTCATCAAAGAGGTGCTTCACAGACCTCACATTCCTTTCTGCCAAGCCCACTGCTGTAACTGGGGCTGCTACGTCCTTCCAGGCGATCACGGATGGCACTGAGGAGCACCACCATCTCCTTGTGCCTGTAGTTAGGGGCCGTGCATCTGCATCTTGCCCTACCGACTGTGGATGGAGACCCTGTGTTCTCTCCTCTGACCTTGAGGCCTGTCCCTCCCCTGACCCCCCCCCCCCCCCCCCCCGGGATCAGGCCCTCCCCCTCCTGATCCTGTGTTGCGAGTGCCTATCATTATAAGCAACACAGTCCCGCCCCCACCTCTCCTCCACTCCCCTCATCTCGTCTCCCCTCACTTCCACCTGCACACCTTGCTACTTCACTACCCTCTCCTCCACTCCAGAGGGCTTTTGAAGAATGGTAAGTAGGATTTAAGTATATACATAACGACTCCCAGATTCAGTAAAAATGTGGCTATAAGAAATGTCAGCTATACCTACTTCACCAGCCAGTAGCCACAATAAATTCCAAGCCCGTAAGTGCAACGTGAGATCCGGAACGGCTGCAGGCTTGAAATGTATCCAAGTTACAGAGCTATTAAATTTGAGCACGGCACGAGTTACGTGCTTGTGACGCAAACCCATAAACCATTTGTCGAACGTTGGATGATCGTCCGTGAATGTGATCAATTAGTCAAACCTGTAGTTACCGAAATATGGAGGTGGGATTTCAAAATCTTACGGGTTTCACTTACGAGTTACGATCAGACCCACATTCCAGGAATATTTCAATATTTATAAAGACATAGTATGATATTCTAGTCCATGCGAGTTCCATTATATCTATTAACACACTGATAGCCGGGATCAATATAACACAGAAATAACACATGAAAAAAGTATTTTATATTGCAGATTTGCGAGCTTGAGAATGTTGTGCTTTTAATTCTAATAACTAACATCACTTTCCCTTTTATTATAAGTACAGTAGTATGTGTATATTTGCATTTACAGTGCTACAGATTGGACTTTTAGCCCCTTGCGTGTCCTCTCTAGCACTCATAGGCCTTATGGCGCCAATTGCAGGTTACAGGCTTGAACGCCAGTGAATTTGTTGCAGTTATGGGCTTGAAAGAACAAAGGATTTGAGGGTGCGCAAGTCGAATTCGTACGTCACGTAGGTTTTTTTTTGCCCCTACTCCGCAAGTCATCAGCGGGTTGCTTTACAAGGCCATAAGTCTTACAGGCTAAGTTACAGGCTACGGCTTTCAACGTTGAAGGAATTTAATGTGGCTACAGGTTAGCAAAGACAACAGTGGTGACCACACCAGCACTTAAAGGTATATGCAAGTGTGCTGGGTTATGAATGTATCTGATAGAGGATAATTAGTAGTGTATGAAAACATGTGTTATATAGAAAAGTTCAGTTTACTTACAAAGTTATTTGCACAAAAGTCAAATCCAGTGGTTCACACCCACAGGACGCTTACACACAGAAAATACAGCAGTGTATCCACAGGAAATACAGCAAGATACACATTTTCACCTTTCTGGTACAGAGCACAGCAAGTAACTGTTGCAGTTCTTGTACTGAGCACATGCCAGAAGCCACTGAGGTAAAGAATGATACAATGTATTATCCTGATTCTGAATTTGAATGTTATGCTAATTGAGGTGGAGTTTTCTAGGGGTGTACAAGATAAAATGCAAATGCCAAAAAACATAGGACATTTTGCTAACTTCAAGGTAAGCTAATTAATGCTTATTTTGGGATGTTTTCATGCAAAAAAATGTTTTTATACACCACTAATTTTCCTCTATCAGATGCATTCATAAACCAGGTCACTTGCATTAACCTTTAATAAATTAAAACCTGTTTTTATTTTATTATTTAATTTCTATAATGTATTATCATACCTAGTATGCTAAAATAGCATAGGGCTTTTATACAGATTGTAATCCAGTGTCATTTGGTGGTAATAGCAAGACATGCAAATATGTAGTTCCAAAAAGATCAGTAAACCAGTTTTTATTTATGGTTTAAAAACTTTAAATCCAAGTTCTTACAGAGTATTTAAAGATTATATGTGCTTTGTGGTCCATCTTTGTTCATATTATTCGAATTGCCTCCAGCTCCTCCCATGAGATGACAAGTTAATCTAATTTGACATGCTCCACTGTTAGTTTTTCCTTCATTCAACCCATAACCTCTCATTCCTGCCTGTACTCGTCTAAAGTCAGACACTGTTTTATTTTGCATGAGCTGCAGCTATTTCAGAGTTTATTCAGGCGTGAAAAGCTCAATTCTTTTATTGCACATGGAAAATGCTTTACATATTGTTGCATACTATTCAAGAGACTATGGCAATTATTGGGAAAACAAAATATAGCCTTCAGCCTAAATGTATATAGTGGGTAGTATCTGTTTTGGACCAGTTGATATTTGTTTCATTGTCATATTTTGCTAAAACAATGTAATAAAGGTATTCTGAATCTTCCTTCTTGGTTTTAGTTATGGTGATCAAATTATCATCCATTTGCAACAACTGCTCTGCAATATTAGATTGGCATTTAGCATAATTTTAGCTTTTGACAAGTGCCCAATATTTTTTTTTTACAGTACATGACAGTTTCTACTCCTTTTTTATTTCCCTGCATTCTCTCTTTTACACCCTTGTTTGTGGTTGTTTGCATATATTTAAAAATTAGGGATTATATTTCTTAATATGAATTTTCAATTAAATTGAATTTAGGGAAAATCTATAAAACTTGCTGTGACGACCCACTTCTTCTGTTGGGCTTGATAAGAACCTAGTTCAAATCTACCCAGTAGGATCGTCTGGTTCTTTGTATATCCCTGACAGCAGGAACAGAACCAACGCAGTTAACAGCCACCAAAGCGCCCAGCAAACCACAGGAATCAATAGCCACCCAGAAAATGTTACCGAATGTTACAAGGTCCAGTGCAGGTTCAGCAGTAATAATCCCAATGGTAAGGATTATTACTCCCTCGGAATGAAACATACACATACATTATGTAGCTGAAACGGGCAAATCCTTTATTGATGAACACACAGCACATTTATAGGCACAGTAACATTAAAATAACTGGGAGAGATGAACAGTTCAAACCATATGGAGGGGATCAGATGCAGGCCCATATCATGAACTTCACTAATCTGGATGGCAGATGCTCTTTTACAATGGCTAACCCCTTACTTGTGGTCCCCTTAGCTGGGAGTCCCAAACAACAAATTTTACAAGAAAATATATTTTGCAGACATGGTGTTTGATTAGTCCCTTTCATGTACTGGGCCTACCCTTCCCCCTTTACTCTGCTGGAATCATTCTGACTCCAAAATCCAGGTAACCTCGTAACTATAGCCCATCTTCCCCAGACATCCTGGTAATATACTTTATTAAACTTGTTGGGGAAATTACTACATGCCAATAACAAACATGGCTGGTTACCACTGTTACATCAATAAAGTCATACAACAATACTCTCCATGAACAAAATGGGGTAACCACACAACATGGCAAACAATAATAATGTAGCTGTCAAAGTTCAAGTGTCCAGGCTGGGAGGTCAGGGTCAGTGGGAGAGAAGGATAAAAGAATAGCAATAGTCCATGTTAATCCAGGACCCCCAATAGTACAACAGTCCCACAAAGAGTTACCCCCCCCCCCCCCCAAGGGGAATCATGCTTGCTTAGAAAAAAACATCCATAGCATTTATTCAAGTTCTAACCACAAACGTACTGTTTTCATACATGTCCTGTGTTAGCCGATTAATTTATTTCATGTGTATGACCTAGCACAACTCCATTGTGCCTACTATAGCTTGTGCATTAAAAGAGACAGTCAAACAATATAGCTTGACTCCAACTATATACTAGCGTATCATCATCTATTAATTATGTTTTGTTTTGTTTTTTGCAAAGAATCAGATTAGAAAAATTGATTTTACAAACGTATGCACACAAAATACCCATCTGCAAATAGGAACATATAGACAGAAAGCTTTACACAAGAATTCTGCTTAAAGAAATGAATAACAAAATTTACCACAGATATTAAGAGGGAAATGCCCTGGCACTAAAAGAGTGCTATATAACCCTGTGACGCCAGCCCGATTTGGGGGGTACGCTCACCCCAATTCTCTCTCTTTATGGGTCACAACTTTTTGTTCAGATTTCAACACCAGCAGACACTTCCGATGACAGCATCATTTCTGAAGAGACAGGCACCATCAGACCCCTTTTCTTAGGATCTCAGAATTACACACCATGTACCTTTGATTATTACAAGCAGACTCCGACACCACTGTTTAGTGTGTCCAAAATCAGACTGCCACTTCTTGTTACAGAGATATGTAAAAACACACAAAGATCTCACTCCCCCAACATGCCTAACCCCTCCTCTTCTGGGCAATAGCTTGTTACACTCTCACCGCCTGGGAGATGTCTATTCCATGATACATCCCCCAGTTGCCAGATCTCAACTTACAGGGTTTTAAAACTAAACCTCCCCCTTCCAGGCTAAAGCCAGACAGGGCCATATACATTCTTTAAAATCTTTCCCTTTGTATATCCCAGATATGACTGCATTCACTTTTTTATCCTACTTCTAATACAGATACAGTATTTTAATGTTAATCAATGACAGTACTATATGCACTTATTACATCCATGATATACAGTGCCTTGCAAAAGTATTCACCCCCCTTGACTTTTACCTATTGTGTTACATTACAGCCTTAAGTTCAATGTTTTGTTAATCTGAATTTTATGTGATGGATCAGTACACAATAGTCTAAGTTGACGAAGTGAAATGAGAAAAATATATACATAATTTTTTTTTTATAAATAGAAATCAGAAAATTGGCACGTTATGACGCCCATAAAAATCTCTGGTGCAATCAGAAGTCACATAATTAGTGAAATTATGTCTACCTGTGTGCAATCTAAGTGTCATGATCTGTCATTACATATACACACCTTTTTTGAAAGGCCCCAGAGGCTGCAACACCTAAGCAAGAGGCACCACTAACTAAACACTGCCACGAACACCAAGGAACTCTCCAAACAAGTAAGGGACAATGTTGTTGAGAAGTCAGGGTTAGATTATAAAAAAATATTCTAATATTTGATGATCCCCAGGAGCACCATCAAATCTATCATAACCAAATGGAAAGAACATGGCACAACAGCAAACCTGCCAAGAGACGGACGCCCACCAAAACTCATGGTCCGGGCAAGGAGGGCATTAATCAGAGAGGCAGCACAGAGACCTAAGGTAACCCTGGAGAAGCTCCACAGCAGATACTGGAGTATCTGTACATAGGACTACAATAAGCGTACACTACATAGAGTCAGGCTTTATGGCAGAGTGGCCAGAAGAAAGCCATTACTTTCAGCAAAAAACAAAATGGCACATTTTGAGTTTGTGAAAAGTTATGTGGGAGACTCCAAAAAATGTATGGAGGAAGGTGCTCTGGTCTGATGAGACTAAAATTGAACTTTTTAGCCATCAAAGAAAACATTAAGTCTGGCGCAAACCCAGAACACAAAGATGTTTTGCAGCACCCGGGACTGGGAAACTGGCCAGAGTTGAGGGAAAGATGGATGGTGCTAAATACAGGGATATTCTTGAGCAAAACCCGTACCACTCTGTGCATGATTTGAGGCTAGGATGGAGGTTCACCTTCCAGCAGGACAATGACCCCAAACACACTGCTAAAGCAACACTTGAGTGGTTTAGGGGAAACATGTAAATGTGTTGGAATAGCCTAGTCAAAGCCCAGACCTCAATCCAATAGAAAATCTGTGGTCAGACTTAAAGATTGCTGTTCACAACCGCAAACCATCCAACTTGAAGGAGCTGGAGCAGTTTTGCAAAGGAGGAATGGGCACAAATCCCAGTGGTAAGATGTGGCAAGCTCATAGAGACGTATCCAAAGCTGTGATTGCCGCAAAAGGTGGCTCTGCAAAGTATTGACTTTAGAGGGGTGAATAGTTATGCACATTGACTTTTTCTGTTATTTTGTCCTATTGGTTGTTTGCTTTAAAATAAAAAATAAAAAACATCTTCAAAGTTGTCGCCATGTTCTGTAAATTAAATTATGCAAATCCTCAAACAATCCATGTTAATTCCAGGTTGTGAGGCAACAAAACACGAAAAATGCCAAGGTGGGTGAATACCTTTGCAAGACACTGTAACTACATGTATGCATTACACCCATGATATAGCACCTTCTAACCACACATATAATAACTGATGAACCGCAAACAGTCCAGTGGGCCCTTCTGTTCATAACAAACCCCTGATCTGTACCTATATAACTCATCTTGACTTCTCTATGTTATTTGCACTTGCAAACAAGTTCATTTAATTGAATCATTTTGATCCCTATCTTTCTAAAATAGTACTTCTTCATCCAGACAAATAACAGTCAACTGTCGGCTCTGGTTTATAAAATATCCCATGACCTACTTACCTTATTAGATACCAGTCTTCAATGTATTTTCATCGTTATATCTTAGTACACACAGTAAATTATTTATATTTCCACATTTCTTATGTTTGGAAAATTCTTAAACTGCATTCTCTTCACTAATGTATTACAAGAGGTCTTCATGTGACAAAAAGTTAAAATAAGAGAAATTAAACATAATGACAACCAGCTGGGTAGTGCTGCTGTTCTCATAGGCTTCATGTGATCAATAAGGTCAGAGTTCAAAATGCAGTCTAGACAGAGTTGAAAACTATTTTCACCAAATTAGAGTATAGAGCTCACTTCATAATATAACACAGGGACTGATTTCATTGTCCATCCAAAGCTGTTTTTCAAATAGTTTTTGTTATTTATTAATTTAAGTTTACTTATCAAATCTATGTCTGAATACTACTTTTTGATTGTAGAAGAGCAAAAGGACGTGGGAGTTATTATGTCACCTGATTTTACCAGTTTTAAGACAGTTTAAATTAAACCTTTAATTCCTGGTGTGCAATGGTATTTTTAAAGTAAAATAATGTTACTCTGTAAACTCTTTGGAATAGATACATCATCTTTGTTGCAACACATTCTCTCTTGCCCTGTTATAATTTGTTTAAAATGAAACTTTCATATTTCTCCACTGCACTTTATTATACTGTTATCAATAGTGCTACATAAAGAGTAGTAGAAATAATAATCACATATAGTTGTTCTGCGAATGTTGTTGCCAATGGCGCTCATTGCAGGCCTTGTGATGAGCGCTGCAGGCAGGCCTCTCTCATCCTCCTCTGCCTCTCTCTCATCTCCCCCTCTGCCTCCGTTACGGGCCGCAACCATGAGGTCCGCGGGACATAGGCCTCTCTCATCCCCCTCTGCCTCTCTCTCATCTCTCCCTCTACCTCTCTCTCATCTCCCCCTCTGCCTCTCTCTCATCTCCCCCTCTGTCTCTCTCTCTCATCTCCCCCTCTGTCTCTCTCTCTCATCTCCCCCTCTGGCTCTCTCTCTTCTCCCCTTCTGGCTCTCTCTCTCTTCTCCCCCTCTGGCTCACTTTCATCTCCCCCTCTGCCTACCCCAGCTTACCTGGAAACCCTACCAGTAGCTTGCGACTCATGCTCACCACCATCTCTTCCTCTGCGGCTCCCGTCCTTCGGCCAGAAATACTTTCTGGATCAAGCCGAGCATCGCACAGGCGGGATGCACATGCGCGGCTTGATCCAGAAAGTAGTTTAGACCGAATGGACAGGAGCCGAAGAGGGGGAGAAGATGGTGAGTGCGGCTCTGCTGGCAGGGTTACATCCAGGTAACAGATATATAGGAGGGGAAAATAGACACAAGCGAGGGAGAGGAGGGGGCATGGAGACAAGGGAGGGAGAGGAGGGGGGACAGAGAGACAAGGGAGGGAGAGGAGGGGGAACAGAGACACAATAGAGGGAGGAGGGGGAACGGAGACACGAGGGGGGAAAGGGAGAGGGGGAAAGGAGACACAAGGGGGAAGGGAGAGGGGGAAAGGAGATATGGGGTGAGAGGGGGAAAGGATGAACAGGAGAGGGAGAGAAGGGGAAAAGGATGAACAGGAGAGGGAGAGAAGGGGGAAAGGAGACACAGGGGAGGAAGATGGGGAGAAAGGTGACACAGGGGAGGGAGAGGGGGAAACGAGGTACATGAGAGGGAGAGGGGTGGAAAAAAACATGGGAGGGAGAGGAGAGGGAAAAGGAGACACAAGATGGCAAACGGCATTGCCAGCCTTAACAATGTCCTTGTCATTAATATAGTTTGAGTAAGTGTGTAACGCTCCACTGGGAGCGCATGCGCACTATGGAAACTATTGTATGGATTCTGTACATACCGCAATGCGCACATCGCGGTGCCGGCCGCACATGCGCACAGTGCAGAGCCAGTCCTGTATGTGCACAGTGCAGCACAAGGAACAGAGGGGGGGGGGAAATGGGGAAAGGGACACAGGGGAGGGGGAGAGAATGGGGACGAAGAGACACAGGGGAGGGAGGGAGAAGAGACACAGGGGGGTGAGAGGGGGGACTTTTACACTGGGGAGGGATAGTGGGGGAGATACACAGAGGAGAGCGTGGGGGAGACAAAAAGGAGGGAGAGGGGGAAGAAACACAAGGGAGGGGGAATAGAGATACGAGAGAAGGGGGAGGAAAAAGACAGGGGGAATGGGGGAAAGAGACACAGCAGGATAGGGGTGAACGAGACACAGGGCAGGGAGAGGGGGAAAAATATACAGGGGAGGAGGAGGGAAGAAAGAGACACAGTGAAGGGAGAGGGGGGAAGAGACACAAGGGAAGGAGAGGGGGAGAGACACAGGGAGGGAGAGTGGGTAGACACAGGGGAGGGAGAGGGGAAGAGACAAAGAGGAGGAAGAGTGGGGTTAGAGAATCACAGGGGAGGGAAATAGGGGGAAGATACACAGGGGAGGGAGAGGAGGAAAGAGACACAAGGGAAGGAGAGGGGGAGAGACATAGGGGAGAGAGAGGGTGTAGACACAGGGGAGGGAGAGGGGAAGAGACAAAGAGGATGAAGAGTGGGGGAAGAGAATCACAGGGGAGGGAAATAGGGGGAAAGAGACACATTGGAGGGGGGGAAGAGACACAGGGTGAGAGAGGGTGGTAAAGAGTTGTGCGGCGAAGGGGAAGATGGAGGAGGGGAGAGGGAGCGAGGGAGGGAAGGAGAGAGAAGGAAGGAGCGGGGAAGAGAGAGTGAGAAGGAAAGGGTGGGAGAGAGAAGAGTGGACGAGAGAGAAGGAGGGAGAGAGAATTGTGAGTTGTGCATGCGCACTACGGAAACTATTGTATGGATTGCGTACATGCCGCAATGAGCACATCGCGGTGCTGACCACACATGCGCACAGCGCAGCGCCAGCCGCGCATGCGCACAGTGCAATGCAAGGAACAGAGGGGGGAAATGGGGTAAGGGACAGAGAGGGGAAAAGGGGGAAAGAGACACAGGGGAGGGAGGAGGGGGAAAGAGACTCAGCATAGGGAGGAGGGGGGAAGAATCACAGGGCAGGGTGGAGAAATACAAGGGAGGGCAGGAGGGTGGAGAGACAAAGGGCAGGGGTTGAGAGACACAGGGGAAGGGGGAAGAGACACGGGGGAGAGACACAGGGGGGAAGAGACACAGGGGAGACACATGGGAGAGAGGGGAAGAGACATGGGGAAAGAGACACAGGGGAGGGAGAGGGGGAGACACAGGGGAGGGAGAGGGTGGAAGAGACAAAGAGTAGGAAGAGGGGGTGAAGAGAGTCACAGGGGAGGCAAAGGGGGGGAATACACAGGGGAGGGAGAGAGGGGAAAGAGACACAGGGGAGGGGGAAAGAGACACAGGGGAGGGAGAGGGTGGGAAAGAGACACGGGGGAGGGAGGGGGGGAGGAAACTCATCTAATATTATACCATAATTTATGATGGGCAAATGACTAGTCACTAGTATTGTTGTCGTACTGCAAGTTTGTCTATAATGCTTGCAAAATCGCAAGTTGCCCATTGCGTGAATCGCTTTGTGAGTCTCACATTGTGAGCCAAGGGGAAGATGGAGGAAGGGAGAGAGAGGGAGGGAAGAAGAGAGAAGGAAGGAGAGAGAGTGAGAAGTAGAGGGAGGGGGAGAGAATGAGAAGGAGAGAGTGGGAGAGAGAGAAGGAGAGAGATGGAGAGAGAAGGAGGGAGGGAGAGAGATGGAGGGAAGGAGAAGGAAGGAAGGGGGAGAGAGAGTGAGAAGGAGAGGGAAGGAGAGAGGGAGAAGGGAGGGAGAGATAGAACGAGGGAGGCAGAGAGAGAAAAGGAGAGAGAGAAGGCGCACAGAGGGGGAGAGGGCGCAGAGAGAGAGGGCACAGACAGAGAGGGAGAGGGCACAGAGAGAGAGAGAGACAGGGTACACAGAGAGAGAGGGCGCACAAACAGACATAAGAACAATTTTTCAAATTGCAGGTCCAAAACTGAAACAACAAAGGGGGAAACACAGTACATAAAGTTACACTAAAGATTAGATTGGCTGCAGTCCGCCAGGCTTGGAGATCGAGTTGCTGCCTTGGAGGTCATCCAAACCCGGGACTACGTGCTTCAATGACCCCCAAGGAGTAACCCATTCTCCAAGCTGGCAGACTTGTGGCCACAAATGACAGTATTGGCTAGCAGTGATGTGCCAGCTAGCCAATGTACTACATGTTATGTCCTCAGGTCCCCAAATGTGTCCACTCTATTAACCCCCAAAGATATCCAAGCCCATCCGAGTACAGGCTTAGATTCAAATCTCCCGCTGCAGGTTCTTAAAGTGACCGAGGCACACTAATGATAAGCCCAAGCCACAAGGGGAACTGTAAATACCCCCGCGGCAACTAACATTAACCCCCCCATGCTGCTGGGACCCCATTGGGACCCCCAGAGGGTCCCCACATTAGCCCTTGCAGCGGGGGTCCCATCAAAAGCCCCACAGCATTAAAAATTCAAATTTCACGCCCCGCGCAGGTCCTAAAAGGGCCCACAAGAAATAAAAAATTAACCCCTGCCGTGTGGGTACTATAAGTACCCCCGCACCTAAAATTAACCCTATCACTCATGGGGGTCAATATAGACCCCCATGAGACCAAAATTAACCCCCTAAAAACACTATTAACCCCTAGGTTAACCCCTATTTAACCCTAACTGTACCCATTTAACCCTAACTGAATCAATCTAACCCAAACTAGGCCTATTTAACTCTAACTATACCTATTTAACCCTAACTGTACCTAATAGCCATAACTGGGCCTATCTAACCCAAACTGGGCCTATTTAAGCCTAACTGTACCTATTTAACCCTAACTAGGCCTAATAACCCTAACTGGGCCTATTTAACCCTTTGGACCTATTTAAACCTAACTGGGCCTATTTACCCTAGCTGTACCTAATAACCCTAATTTAGCCTAGCTAACCCTAACTGGACTTATTAACCCTAACTGGGCCTATTTAACCCCATCATTTATGGGGGACTATACAGATCCCCATAAGCCTCCATCTAACCCCTTCACTTATGGTGGTCCATACAGACCCCGATAAGCCTCCATCTAACCACTTAACTTAGGGGCTCCCTATAGACCCCCATACGCCTCCATCTAAGCCCTTCAGTTATGGGGGTCCATACAGACCCCCATAAGCCTCCATCTAACCTCATCACTTATGGGGGTCATACAGACCCCCATAAGCCTCCATCTAACCCCATCACTTATGGGGGTCATACAGACCCCCATAAGCCTCTATCTAACCCCATTACTTATGGGGGTCATACACACCCCCATAATCCTCCATTTGACCCCATCACTTATGGGGCTTATACAGGCCCTATAAACCTCCATCTAACCCCTTCACTTATGGGGGTCCATACAGACCCCCGTAAGCCTCTCTTTAACCCAATCAGTCCCATTAGCGTCTATGAAGACCCTCATGGGACCTTTAGAACCCTAATATTAACCCCATAAGTGCCATGAGGGTCCTCGCGGACCCTCATGACACTAAGTAAAAACACCACACTACACTATTCGCCCTTAATAAACCAGTTAATCTAAACTAACCCCCCTCTACCCCAACCTATTAACACCTACACTACCTACCGACCCCTATTAAACCCCCCACCCCACTAATTACACAAAATAAAAAAGGCTGTTACAAAAAAAAAAACATTATAACCCCCACTACAAAAAATACAAAAAGTACATTACAACCTCCCCAATACAATAAATAATAAAAGAACATTACAACCCCCACTACAAAAAATAAAAAGAGATCATTACAAAACCCCCACTACAAAAAGTTAAAAAAAAAATACACACCTGCACATATATACCTAACATTACAATACAGTAATATATACATTACAAATATACACTATTAACCCCTTAGCTATAATACATGCCCCCATATCTACATTACATATCCCCCTGACTACAAAATATTACCCCCTATCTGTACATTACCCCTATCTATAAAACATTACCCCTATCTGTAAAAAATTACCACTATCTTAAACACATAACCCCCTATCTATAAAACATTACCCCATCTATTAAACATCACCCCTATCTACATAACATAACCCCCTATCTATAATACATTTCTCCCTATCTATAATACATTAAACCCTAAATCTCAGCTAAAATAGAATAAAAAAGACCATTTACCTTGCCTCGATGTCCCTTCAGATCGCACCCCTAGGAAAAAAGAAACATCAAATTAGTACAAAATGAAGCACTACATAGAATAAATAAACATTCTAAATACAGTATTAAACTTATCTTTCCAGCATGTCCCCGTTCATCTTGTTGTCTTCTCCGGCTTGGCCCTTGGAAAAAAGAAGCATCACATTGGTCACACATACACAAATAAACACAACATAAATTAACAATAAACAATCTAAATTGAAAACTCACCTGTCCGTGATGTCCCTGTCCTCCTCCTCCTCTCGCCTGACTGGGCCCTTGAAGAATCCGCGCTCTAAAAAAATAAATAAAAAAAAGTAACGGAGCTCCTCCTTCGAGGAGCTCCACCGACGCTAAGGAGGCTTTTAGGCCTTCTTCCTTTAAGGAACATGGAATGGCGCCTACTGATAGGCTAAAATGGCTGTAAATCAAATTTCAGGTGTGAGCCAATCAGAATGGGATACACCCCTATATCCAATTCTGTTTGGCTGAAGGACCTGTCAATATTTTTTAAACCAATCAGAAGGTGCTATTGCCTTCAGACAATCACAATGGGATACACCCCCACAAGGTGATTGGTTGAAGGCATCTGTGCCTTCTGATTGGCAGCAGTCTGATTGACAGTAACAACAGCCAATCAGAAGATGCAGATGCTTGGAGACAATCACAATGTGATACACTCCCACGGGGTGTATATTATTCTGATTGGCTGAAGGGAATAGAGCCTTCTGATTGGCCTTTGTCACTGGCAATCGGATAGAAGCCAATCAGAGGACGCATATGCCTTCAGCCAATCACCCCGCGGGGGTGTATCTCTTTGTGATTGGCTGAAGGCAATAGTGCCTTCTGATTGGTATAAAATTGATTGACAGGTCCATCAGCCAATCAGGATGGAATATAGGGGTGTATCCTATTCTGATTGGCTGAAATTTGATGGGCAGCCATTTCACCCAATCAGAAGGCGCCAATCCATTTTTTTTTATCGGAAGAAGGACTAGAAGCCTCATTAGGGTCGGGGAGCTCCTCAAAGGAGGAGCTCTGTTACTTTTTTTATTTTTATTTTATTGGAGCACGGATTCTTCAAGGGCCCAGCCGGGGCAGAGGAGGAGGAAGATGGGGACATCGCGGACAGGTACGTTTTAAATTTAGAATGTTTATTGTTTATTTATGTTGTGTTTATTTGTGCTTGTGTGACTAATGTGATGCTTCTTTTTTCCAGGGGCCGAGACGGAGAAGACAAGAAGATGTACAGGGACATGCTGGAAAGGTAAGTTTAATATTGTATTTAGAATGTTTATTTATTCTATGTAGTGTTTAATTCTGTACTAATTTGTTTTGTTTTGTGGTTTGTTTGTTTTTCCTGGGGTTTGATCTGAAGGGACATCTGCAAAGGTAAGTGGTCTTATTTATTCTATTTTAGGTTATATTTAAGGTTTGAAGTCTTATAGAGAGGGGGGGAATGTATTATGGATAGGGGGTTATGTTATGTAGATAGGGGTAATGTTTAATAGATAGGGGGTAATGGTATGTAGATATGGTAAATGTTTAATAGATAGGGGGTAATGTTATGCAGATAGGGGTAATGTTTAATAGATGGGGTAATGTTTTATAGATAGGGAGTTATGTGTTATAGATATGGGGTAATGTTATGTAGATAGGGTTAATGTTTTATAGATGGGGTTAATGTTATGTAGGTAGGGTTAATGTGTTATAGATAGGGGTAATGTTATGTAGGTAGGGTTAATGTTTAATAGATAGGGGTTAATGTTTTATAGATAGGGGGTAATGTTATGTAGATAGGGTTAATGTTTTATAGATAGGGGTAATATTATGTAGATAGGGGTAATGTTTTAGAGATACAGGTTTATGTTATGTAGATAGGGGATAATGTTTAATAGATAGGGTAATGTTTTATAGATAGGGGTAATGTTTTATAGATGGGGTAATGTTTTATAGATGGGGTTATGTGTTATAGCTAGGGGGTAATTTTTTAAAGATAGGTGAAATGTTTTATAGATAGGGGTAATGTTTTACAGATAGGGGGTAATATTTTGTAGTCACTGGGATATGTGATGTAGACAGGGGGACATGTATTGTAGTTAGGGGGATAATAGTGTATATTTGTAATGTATATATTGCTGTATTGTAATGTTATGTACATATGTGTGTTTTTTTCTTTGCAGGTGTGTAATTATTTTTTTATTTTTTGTAGTGGGGGGAGCTTGTAATGTTTTTTGTTTTTGTTTTTTGTAGTGGGGGCGTTGCTATGTTCTTTTTTTATTTTTTGTAGTGGCGGGTTATAATATTCCTTTTTATATTTTTTGTAATGGTGGCATTTGTAATGTTTTTTTATTTTTTATTTTGTAACTTAGTGGGTAAGTAGGTAGTGTAGTTGTTAATAGGTTGGACTAGAGGGGTTTAGTTTAGATTAAGTGGTTTATTGGGGGGGGGGTAGTGTAGTGTTTGCACTTAGTGTCATGAGGGTCCTGGAGGACCCTAATGGCACTTATGGGGTTAATATTAGGGTTATAATTGTCCCATAAGGGTCTTTATAGACCCTTATGACACTGATTGGGTTAAAGAGAGGCTTACAGGGGTCTGTATATACCCCCATAAGTGATGGGGTAGATGGAGGTTTATGGGGATTTGTTTAGACCCCCACAAGTGATGGGGCCCAGTTAGGGTTAAATAGACCCAGTTTGGGTTAGATAGGCCCAGTTTGGGTTAGATAGGCCCAGTTAGTCTAGAGAGGTTAAATAATCCCAGTTAGATTTAAATAGGCACAGTTAGGGTTAAATAGGCCCAGTTTGGGTTAGATAGGCCCATTTAGGGTTGAATAGGTACAGTTAGAATTAAATAGGCCCAGTTTGCATTAGATAGGCCCAGTTTGGGTTAGATAGGCCCAGTTTGGGTTAAATAGGTCTAAAGGGGTTAAATAGGTACCATTCGGGTTAAATAGGCCAAGTTTGGGTAAGGTAGGCCCAGTTAGGGTTAAAAAGGTCTAGGTAGGGTTAGATAGGCCCAGTTAGGTTTAGTTAGGCCCAGTTAGCGTTAGATAGGCCCAGTTAGGGTTAAATAGGCTCAGTTAGGTTTAAATAGGTACAGTTAGGGTTAAATAGGCACAGTTTGCATTAGATAGGCCCAGTTTGGGTTAGATAGGCCCAGTTTGGGTTAAATAAAGGGGTTAAATAGGTACCATTCGGGTTAAATAGGCCAAGTTTGGGTTAGGTAGGCCCAGTTAGGGTTAAAAAGGTCTAGGTAGGGTTAGATAGGCCCAGTTAGGGTTAGTTAGGCCCAGTTAGCGTTAGATAGGCCCAGTTAGGGTTAAATAGGCTCAGTTAGGTTTAAATAGGTACAGTTAGGGTTAAATAGGTACAGTTAGGGTTAAATAGGGCTTAGTATGGGTTAATGGGGTATAGTTAGATTTATGGGGTTAATGGGGTATAGTAAGGGTTAATAGTGTAGTGTAGTGTTTAGACTTTGTCATGAGGGTCCTGGAGGACCCTCGTGGCACTTGTAGGGTTAACCTAGGGGTTAATAGTGTCCTATAGGGGTTAATATAGACCCCTATTGGACTGATGGGGTTAATTGTTTTTAATTCAAGCCTGCGGCAGGAAATTTTAAATCGTGATGGCCCCAGGGTGGAAGTAAACTGTGCCCATTATTGGATGTTTTGCCGGGTTGGTGGAGGGGTGGCCAGAGCATTTAAATAGAGTTGTGGGGTTCCATGAGGCTGAAACTCTTGCGGCAGAGTTGGATCAAATGCTTTCCCTGCAGTAAGCTGCAGCGGGGTGGCTGGAAGGGAAAGCAGGGCGCTGGCTGCAAGCCGGCCGGAGCCCTCGGCCGCAGGGAAATACCACACAGCTCCTATGGCCAGAAATAGAATGAGGCCCTTAGTTTCTGTCTCCATGCTCCTAATTATCAAGCTGTAGCTAATTTTGACAATTTACACTATTGTTTCTCCAAAATATTTAATTTTCACTCTTTCACGGGCTTTTTTTAGGTATATAATATATTTCTAAAGTCTTATTTAATATTTTTTAGATCAGCTATTGACAAACTGTTACTGACAATTAATACTTTCATTCTACCTTCCTTCTCTGCTTCTCCAATATGTCCCCTTTGCCCCTTTTTCCCCCCTTATCCCCTTTTTCATTCATTTCTACCAAGGCTAAAGTTTTCAACAAAAAATATTCACTTTCTGCTCTTAAAAATGTCTCATTCAAATTACCATCTTTTATGCCTAAATCTATGTTCATGAAGTGGTTAGCCATGGTAGACAGTGACCTATTCTTTCTGACATAGGGCCTCATTCAAATGCGATTTGGTCTATTGAATAGGGCTCTATATAAGCACATAGCATTTTTTTTTTTACAGAAGGTTTTAGTTAAATTTTAACTTTTGTAATATCCACATCCATATGTTCCAGAAGGCAAGTTATTCCACTGTGTTGACATTTTAAAGTTATTTTGAATTCACATATCCCTCCGATTGGGTTCTCTCATGTGAATTATATTTCCTAGGAGATGCTTCAGATTATCATTTGTTTGATTGTTTGGCAACTGGCAAACCCAGATGATGGCAGCCTTTTTAGCTGAGTTATAACAGTGAAGAATATATGTAAAAACAGTGGGGAAAATTCAGTTTACATTTTTAGTAAAGCATCATAGATCACTTTGTAAATATCCGTATAGCTCAAGTTACTCACCATGAAGAAGAAAAACACCCATTCCTTCCAGCTGGTTGTGAAGACTACATCCTAAAAAGTGTAGAAGAAGCCCAACTGAGAGCATACAAGTTCTAATGCCATTCTCTGTGGGTTGATACCCACACATGGTGCAGTTTTTCTCAAGACTAACTTCACCCAGATTAATAGGCTAGATTTAATATACCAACATTGGCCTCCATGCAACTCAAGTGCTCTAACTTAGGGCACTGCCGTACATCGGCTGCAGGAGCTCTTTTTCCCTAGATTATACCACTATGTAAATCTTTAGCTCCCCCACATTAGGGCACTCAGCCGACATCCTTAAATGCTTGCCTTGACAGCAAGATTTTTACTTGTAGGAGGTACCCAAACTAAGCTTTATGGATAAGAAACAGCTCTAAGAGCCGATAGAATATGAGAACATCATGCCAAAGGGATTCCTTCTATTTAAATCTCCAGGCATCCCCTATACCTGCTCATTACCCAATTGCCCCCATCCCAGGCTCAAACTCCATCCCCCTACCCGATCACCCCATCTATATCACCTTGGGAGTTTATACAGACTGCAATGGCAACTAAACAGTTAATCCCTGCAAGGAAGGTTCTTGAAGAAATCCCCTTGCACCTAAAATTAAACCCCAATGGTGCAGGGAATCCCGAACGGGACTCACTGGCACCTAAAATTAACTCCTTCCACCAAGAGGTTCCTTAAAGGACCCACGGCATCTAAAAAAGTAACCCCTGCAACAGGGGTTCGATATGTACAACTGGGGCACCTAATGTTAACCCCCTATCACCTATGGGGGTCTATACAGACCATCATGGATCCCTCTATATAGACCTCTATTGGACAATTATTAACCCTTAACACCCATAGAGGTCAATACAGACCCCTATGGGACAACTATTAATCCCTAAAATACAATGGGTTCTATACAGTTTAAAAAATTAATAATTAAGTGCCATGAGGATCTACCAGGACAACCCCCCAATAAACTCATAGATAAAAATAAATGAAATTAATAAATTAACCCCCTTAAAATAAATAAAATAAGCCAACTAATGAAATAAATAAACCACCACAAATTAATTAAATAGATCCCCACTAATAACTAAAAAAATAACCCCCCACTAATAAATAAATAAAATAATCCCCACTAATTAAATAATTAAATAACCCCACTAATTAAGTAAATCCCAATATTACAAAAATAAAATAAATGACAAAAAATAATAAATCCTACATTACAAAAAAATAAAAATGACTAACACTAATTAGTTGCAAATTATATAATAAACAATAATAAAATAGAAAATAATTACACCAGTAAAATAAAAAAAAGGTAATACTACCTACCTACCCCAAATGATCATCCAGCAATGATCGACGACTGGTCTTCACTCTTTTGCCCTGGACTAGGCAGTCTAAGCTTGTTGATTGAAGAGGGTCCAGTCCTCTTCTGTCTTGATGGAAGCCTAAGTCCCAGGAAAGGGTCCTCAAAAACCACCCAAAAATTTACAAAACTAATGGAGCTTCTTCTAGGAGGAGCTTCCTTTCGAAAATGGTGCTTGCCCCACTTGCTGCGACTTAAATTTGAATTTAGAGTGTTCGGATTGGCTGAAATCGATCTTAATCATAGGTTTTATGGCTGTTACCCTGCTCATTCTGTAGTCTGAATATTTTGGACCAATTGAATTGCTCAGATTGAAGGATCACTCAATCTGAGTAACCCTGTGGCAGGAGTTACATTTTTAGATTCTGCACGTCGTTTAAGGACCTATACGGTGGAAGGAGTTAATTTTAGGTGCCCTGGAGTCCTGATTGGGACTCCCTGCATTATATGTGGTTAATTTTAGGTGCCCATGATTGTCTGCATAGAAAAAAAGAAGCCCAAGTTTTATTTTTGTTCCACAGTTCTAAAGATCTTTCAGTCCCCACACCATTGTCTTCTCAGCCCATCTTGCAGCTCTGCAGGGTACCATAAAGTTGACTTCATGAGATTTGTTGCCTTCCAGTGTGTCTTTCTTGTCACCACTTGTTGCTAAGTGTGCCAGTCTGTTGCAGGTCCTATCTGCATCTTTGCTAGCTATCTATACCATCCTTTGCTCTCTGTAAATATGCCTGCTATGACACCTGTCTCCCCTGCATGGATTTTCCTTGCTTCTGACCTGTTTGCCTGTATAGGTTCTTTGAATGAACTATGTCGACCTTAATTCTCTGCTCAACTAACCCTCTCGGTGCCTTGCTTGGACTTGGTGGACTGGCCACCTAAGTCATTCTGGAATAGATTTAGGCCAGTAGACTGAACCCTTACAACAATAATCCTTTGCTATTGATTTCTCTAGACACAGCAACCATTATTATTTTGTATTTGTACAGTTCCAACATATTTGTTAATGCTAAACACGGTCAAGTACATGGCAGAAAATACATGGCAAAAGAATGGAGGGCACTGTCTATGAGCTTAAAATCTAACATACATAGTGCTTTTCCCAAAGCATCATACAAGAATGAAACCTATATCTAAATCATGGGTGGTCAATTATTTTTTATAAAATTCATAAATGTTTGAAGTCTTTCTGAAAATTAAATAATGTGACCATAGAGATTGTTTAGAGCGAGTTGTCTTCACAGAGTAATTTCCAATGCATAATTGTGAGATCACAGATCTCAGCTATGACCCTCCCATCTTGGATGACTCCACATTGTATACCTCACAGCTTAATGGAAGTGCACAAGCCCCTTCAACATGACAAGGTAGCAATCCAGAGGGGACTGTATGTGCTTTGCACCCACATGTTTTCTTCATACTGGTGTACTGACTTTTGCTATGTATTACATTTTAGGAATACAATTGCTGGAGAATTAGTTTTATTTTGGTGTACTGCCCAGATGTGATCTGTATGTAAGTACTTTGCAATTTTCTACAGTGTTATTGGTTAGTTAAGTTGGGTATTTTATATTTAATCAGCTCCTTGGGCAATTGGGATCATTGATTATATTTCTGCTCGGTCTTGTTACTGAATGTGTTTATTGAAAATTGATATTTTTTAAGCAAAATATTGAAACTGGTTTACTGTATATGCCTCTTTACTTTGTAATGGGTGATTATTATGTGCTCATACACTAGACCAGTGGAGGTGAAGTCTGTCCTCTGAGTACCACCAACAGTATGTTTCTGCTTCAGTATGTCATATGTTAAGGAATTAGGAATCATACATTAATTGACAACACATTAATGATATTTATTTGCACATGAACATTATAGTTTAGAAACATCACATTATATAAGAATTTCACACAGATTGCATGGTATTAAATGGGAGGGATTGGAGATATATTTGTACAGCAGGTATGATTAGCATATTAGTTTAGCTTTAGTTTTTAATAGTTTAAGCAGTGTATGGGAAGTATTTTATATACACAGATAGGGAAGGGGTCTGTGTGTTTTTACTGTATTGCTGCTGCAGAGACTACTGAGCAGGCTGCATGGATACTTTAGGGCTTAGGGACAACGGGAGAAGTGGCGGTGTATATGTACCCTAGTTTATTGGAAGATTTGTAAGGAATCCGATTGGGATGGATACGTAACTTATGGGAAAAAAAGCTACCACATTTACGAGAGATTCTTTTTGCACAGCTACATATTGAATTAGCATAGGGCCTATGGTTTTTGGGTGAATCAGTAAGACATACTGACAACTCAAAAATGCAAGCTTTCAATTCTAATTTACTGTAGAAAAATAAAATGGTTTAAATATAATCAATTTATAAATTGCTTGTTATTACCTATAGTCTTAAATGTTGCCATAACTGGGACCTCTGCTTTGTCACTTTAAGGATTTACATCATCAAAGAAGGGTAGGTTAAATTTTTCCCTTTTGATAAAATTATAGTTTTGTGTGACTCATTTGGTTTTGGGCAACCGAGAGCTGTAATATACAGTTTTGGTGGTGGCAAAATTGTATTTTAGATTTTAAGGTGTTGATGACTGACACCTTGGATAAGCTGTTTATGGTTAACACTTTCATGTAAATACCCATCTTAGGTGGACAGAGTGCAGAGTCTCCAAACGAGTATTACATAGCTACATAGTTGAGAAGTTTGAAAAAAACATAAGGTCATGAAGCCCATTTTTTTCTCTGATGCATGCAAGAGGAAGATAAATTAAAAAAATTAAAGTAAGTACTAAGTGTTGCCAGTTCTATCAAATGGTGATAAATTCTTTCCTGACCCAAAATATGGTTTTGTTTCTCTCTGCACCAATATTCAACCTTTTCGGTGTTATTTATCATAAACTCTTTTAATCTAAAACTACTTTTTAAAGTTTTCTATTTATAAATTCTACAATCTGACACTCCATACTGTGACGAATCCCTTTCATTGTTTAATGTGAAATCTCTTTTCATCTAACTATATGATATGACAGCTTGTTAATTTTTTACTTCTTGGTATGAAAAATTCCCTTAACAAATTTTATATTGACCTTGAATACATTAACAAAAATCCTATCACTTTACAGGTGCCTTTTATCTAAAGAAAATAAAAGTAATTTGACTAACCTTCAATGATAACTAAATCCAATCACATCACTTATTATTGGTGCTTCTGTCTTGGCACCTATAGTGTCCTTATGCTCAATATCAAACCCATATCCCAAAAGAGGCATTGTTATGGATTTATATCATAGCACCGTTACATTCTCTTCAATTGTATCTACAACCGTTTCGTGTAAACAAATGATGATGTATAATATTTTTCCATCACTGATTCCCTTTCATTTGTTCAATTTAGATTTTTCCCCTTTTTTACAAGTATTTGTGTTACATCTCATCTGTTATCTTTTCAGTTCCACTGCAGGGCTAACTAAATTACCTTACACAGTTTAGTGTCAAAAATGGAAATATAACAATCAAATTATACTTCAAAATCATAAGTAAGCATTTGAAAAACAAACATACTATGTGTTAAACCCATTTGATTTAACCATTTTTTTTATCCAAAATGTTATCCTGGAGTGCTAAGCACTTAAGGTCCAAACACGATTGTAACGGATCTCCTGGCACCCCGACCGGGTACCTCCGTTGATGGACGCGTCCTAGCTTGCGCCGAGGACTACAAGCACCGCACCGGACACCACAACCACCACAGACTCCACAACCGCCGTAGCTTAACTGGAGCCGCGCCGTCTTCCTTCCACCCTGTATGAATTTCCAGCATCCAGGATCGTGTGGGGAAGACCTCTCCTCCAACAAGAGTACATCAGGAACAAGGGTTCAGTAGTTACAGCTCAAGGGAGCATGCAAAAGCATAGCAATCCCCAGTATGATATAGCAATCCCCTCCAAGAACGAGACCACGCTCCGTGTTGAGGGTCAAAAAGTTACCTCAGGTGCTGGCACACCCAGCCTGGTTTTTATTACAGTCAGGTAAACAGAACACACCCAGGGGAAGGTATAAACAACCAATAACACAATAGTAACGCCCACAGTTTCCCTCCCCTCCTGTTTGGGAGATAATTGAGTTTATTACTGTATCTACTCAATTATCTCCCAGCTAAAACTTACACATTTTTATCCATTTTTTATAACTTTATGATTTTACATAGTACATAAATAAATCTTACATTTTTATGAACAACATAAATTGTGGAACAACATATTAAAAGATGGCATGAATCAGACCAGGGGTTCAAAAGTTAGTAAAAGTATCTTTTACCCATAACACACAGACATTTCACAGGCAATACACATCCCTCATAGTTGACCACACAATACACATAGAGGGACAATAGGTGGGTGACACCTCCCTGTGGCTACCTGGCAACTTTGATACAATCAGACATGGATTAGATCATCCTTCTTTGTTCTTATGGCTGAGAATCAAAACACTTTAAACAATAGACTTCCTTATCTTATGAGGAGTCTCTGTAATAGGATTATCCATTATGCCCAGGTCTGCAATAGTCTGGGCTAATATTCTGCAGAGCATAAACCAACATACATACAGTATAATAGTAGGATATTATTTTAACCATAATAATAATAATGAAACAGGGTAAAACAGTGATGGGTTCCGTTACACCCCTCCCCGTGACCATAAGCCGGCATACACGGTCTGATCCCAACGGATCGGCCTGGGGATGTCCGGACAAAAGTATTTGTTGGTCAATTCTCTAGTTTGACAACCCATCAGCATTACTGCAATTCACATTTACTCACATTTCACATATCCCCAGATAGCTGGGATCTGAGCGCACAAAACTACTGAATAGCGCTCAGATCCTCTTCACACAGTTCAATTGCCATGTAGCTAAAGTCTTTCCCATAGTCTTTCATTATATGAATGGGCTCCATGGCATAGCTATCTGTGGTATCATGGTTCACACAGGGCAAGTACCGAATGACCCCCCTGTATGTAAAGGGCCAGAATGAGTGACATACACTCTGGTATGGCCGAATACTGTGTTTAAAGGGCAATATGTCCCAGGGCCATAGTCATAGGGCAGGAGGCTGGCAAACAGTCCTCTCCAAGACAAAGTGGCGAAGAGCACTTCGTCACACATCGCCCCTTTGGGGGGAAGTCTAACCAGGCACCTGACCTTCTGCCGGTCAGTGCCTCCGTTAGACTATCCACCAACCCACAATAAACCAGTGCTAGAGCAGCCCCCGCACAACAACAAAGTGCAAGAGCAGCCCACCCACAACAAACAGTTACTGCACCTGGATATTTCGCTGTGGTGATGGGGCAACAAGCTGAGGGGACTTGAGGGGCAGAGGCCAACGGCACTCTGCCCTGATGCCAGCTCTTCTGCTGGTATAACCTGCAGGACATCCTGCTCTGTACAAGGGACAAAGGGAGGGCAGAGGCCGACTGCACTCTGCCCGCTGTCAGCTCTTCTGCTGGGGTACTTGGGACATATTCCAGCTCAGTAGCCAGGGAAACATGGGGGTCAGTGGGGGTTAACATTTCCTCTATTAACCCTGGGGCCACATTAGAAGTTAGCTGGGGAGGGGAATTTGTACTTACCCCCTCCTCCGGTTGTCCCAGTGAGAGTAGTTGGGGATCTGGACAGGCTGTGGGCACAGAGACCACGGTCCCATCTGCGCCGTCTGGGAGATTGGTGTCTCCCCTTGTTAGGGTAAACTGTCGCTGGGGGGGAAGGACGACACCTTCTGCGCCCTGTGGTTCACACTGCCGCTGGGGGGGAGGACGACACCTTCTGCCCCCTGGGGTTCACACTGCCGGTGGGGGGGAAGGACGACACCTTCGGCCCCCTGGGGTTCACACTGCCGCTGGGGGGGAAGGACGACACCTTCTGCCCCCTGGGGTTCACACTGCCGCTGGGGGGGAAGGACGACACCTTTGGCCCCCTGTGGTTCATACTGCTGCTGGGAGGGAAGGATGACACCTTTGGCCCCCTGTGGTTCATACTGCTGCTGGGGGGGAAGGATGACACCTTCTGCCCCCTGCGGTTCACACTGCCGCTGGGGGGAAGGACGACACCTTCTGCCCCCTGTAGTTCACACTGCCGCTGGAGGGGAAGGACGACACCTTCTGCCCCCTGGGGTTCACACTGCCGCTGGGGGGGAAGGACGACACCTTCTGCCCCTTTGGGGGGACACACTGCCGCTGGTGGGAAAGGACGACACCTTCTGCCCCCAGGGGTTCACACTGCCGCTGGGGGGGAAGGACGACACCTTCTGCCCCCTGGGGTTCACACTGCCGCTGGGGGGGAAGGACGACACCTTCTGCCCCCTGGGGTTCACACTGCCGCTGGGGGGGAAGGACGACACCTTCTGCCCCCTGGGGTTCACACTGCCGCTGGGGGGGAAGGACGACACCTTCTGCCCCCTGGGGTTCACACTGCCGCTGGGGGGGAAGGACGACACCTTCTGCCCCCTGGGGTTCACACTGCCGCTGGGGGGGAAGGACGACACCTTCTGCCCCCAGGGGTTCACACTGCCGCTGGGGGGGAAGGACGACACTTTCTGCCCCCTGGGGTTCACACTGCCGCTGGGGGGGAAGGACGACACCTTCTGCCCCCTGGGGTTCACACTGCCGCTGGGGGGGAAGGACGACACCTTCTGCCCCCTGGGGTTCACACTGCCACTGGGGGGGAAGGACGACACCTTCTGCCCCCTGGGGTTCACACTGCCGCTGGGGGGGAAGGACGACACCTTCTGCCCCCTGTGGTTCACACTGCCGTTGGAGGGGAAGGACGACACCTTCTGCCCCCTGGGGTTCACACTGCCGCTGGGGGGGAAGGACGACACCTTCTGCCCTCTGGGGTTCACACTGCCGCTGGGGGGAAGGACGACACCTTCTGCCCCCTGGGGTTCACACTGCCGCTGGGGGGGAAGGACGACACCTTCTGCCCCCTGGGGTTCACACTGCCGCTGGGGGGGAAGGACGACACCTTCTGCCCCCTGGGGTTCACACTGCCGCTGGGGGGGAAGGACGACACCTTCTGCCCCCAGGGGTTCACACTGCCGCTGGGGGGGAAGGACGACACCTTCTGCCCCCAGGGGGTCACACTGCCGCTGGGTGGGAAGGACGACACCATCTGCCCCCAGGGGTTCACACTGCCACTGGGGGGGAAGGACGACACCTTCTGCCCCCTGGGGTTCACACTGCCGCTGGGGGGGAAGGACGACACCTTCTGCCCCCTGGGGTTCACACTGCCGCTGGGGGGGAAGGACAACACCTTCTGCCCCCTGGGGTTCACACTGCCGCTGGGGGGGAAGGACGACACCTTCTGCCCCCTGTGGTTCACACTGCCGTTGGAGGGGAAGGACGACACCTTCTGCCCCCTGAGGTTCACACTGCCGCTGGGGGGGGAGGACGACACCTTCTGCCCCTTTGGGGGGGGGACACTGCCGCTGGGGGGAAAGGACAACACCTTCTGCCTCAGGGGTTCACACTGCCGCCGGGGGGGAAGGACGACACCTTCTGCCCCCTGGGGTTCACACTGCCACCTGGGGGGAAGGACGACACCTTCCGCCCCCTGGGGTTCACACTGCCGCTGGGGGGGGGGGACGACACCTTCTGCCCCCTGGGAATCACACTGCCGCTGGGGGGGGAAGGACGACACCTTCTGCCCTCTGGGGTTCACCCTGCCGCTGGGGGGGAAGGACGACACCTTCTGCCCCCTGTGGTTCACACTGCCGTTGGAGGGGAAGGATGACACCTTCTGCCCCCTGAGGTTCACACTGCCGCTGGGGGGGGAGGACGACACCTTCTGCCCCTTTGGGGGGGGACACTGCCGCTGGGGGGAAAGGACAACACCTTCTGCCCCCAGGGGTTCACACTGCCGCTGGGGGGAAGGACGACACCTTCTGCCTCAGGGGTTCACACTGCCGCCGGGGGGGAAGGATGACACCTTCTGCCCCCTGGGGTTCACACTGCCACCTGGGGGGAAGGATGACACCTTCCGCCCCCTGGGGTTCACACTGCCGCTGGGGGGGGAGGACGACACCTTCTGCCCCCTGGGAATCACACTGCCGCTGGGGGGGGAAGGACGACACCTTCTGCCCTCTGGGGTTCACACTGCCGCTGGGGGGGAAGGACGACACCTTCTGCCCCCTGGGGTTCACACTGCCGCTGGGGGGGAAGGACGACACCTTCTGCCCCCTGGGGTTCACACTGCCGCTGGGGGGGAAGGACGACACCTTCTGCCCCTTTGGGGGGACACACTGCCGCTGGTGGGAAAGGACGACACCTTCAGCCCCCAGGGGTTCACACTGCCGCTGGGGGGGAAGGACGACACCTTCTGCCCCCTGGGGTTCACACTGCCGCTGGGGGGGAAGGACGACACCTTCTGCCCCCTGGGGTTCACACTGCCGCTGGGGGGGAAGGACGACACCTTCTGCCCCCTGGGGTTCACACTGCCGCTGGGGGGGAAGGACGACACCTTCTGCCCCCTGGGGTTCACACTGCCGCTGGGGGGGAAGGACGACACCTTCTGCCCCCAGGGGTTCACACTGCCGCTGGGGGGGAAGGACGACACCTTCTGCCCCCAGGGGTTCACACTGCCGCTGGGGGGGAAGGACGACACTTTCTGCCCCCTGGGGTTCACACTGCCGCTGGGGGGGAAGGACGACACCTTCTGCCCCCTGGGGTTCACACTGCCGCTGGGTGGGAAGGACGACACCTTCTGCCCCCTGGGGTTCACACTGCCACTGGGGGGGAAGGACGACACCTTCTGCCCCCTGGGGTTCACACTGCCGCTGGGGGGGAAGGACGACACCTTCTGCCCCCTGTGGTTCACACTGCCGTTGGAGGGGAAGGACGACACCTTCTGCCCCCTGGGGTTCACACTGCCGCTGGGGGGGAAGGACGACACCTTCTGCCCTCTGGGGTTCACACTGCCGCTGGGGGGAAGGACGACACCTTCTGCCCCCTGGGGTTCACACTGCCGCTGGGGGGGAAGGACGACACCTTCTGCCCCCTGGGGTTCACACTGCCGCTGGGGGGGAAGGACGACACCTTCTGCCCCCTGGGGTTCACACTGCCGCTGGGGGGGAAGGACGACACCTTCTGCCCCCAGGGGTTCACACTGCCGCTGGGGGGGAAGGACGACACCTTCTGCCCCCAGGGGTTCACACTGCCGCTGGGTGGGAAGGACGACACCTTCTGCCCCCAGGGGTTCACACTGCCACTGGGGGGGAAGGACGACACCTTCTGCCCCCTGGGGTTCACACTGCCGCTGGGGGGGAAGGACGACACCTTCTGCCCCCTGGGGTTCACACTGCCGCTGGGGGGGAAGGACGACACCTTCTGCCCCCTGGGGTTCACACTGCCGCTGGGGGGGAAGGACGACACCTTCTGCCCCCTGTGGTTCACACTGCCGTTGGAGGGGAAGGAAGACACCTTCTGCCCCCTGAGGTTCACACTGCCGCGGGGGGGGGAGGACGACACCTTCTGCCCCTTTGGGGGGGGGACACTGCCGCTGGGGGGAAAGGACAACACCTTCTGCCTCAGGGGTTCACACTGCCGCCGGGGGGGAAGGACGACACCTTCTGCCCCCTGGGGTTCACACTGCCACCTGGGGGGAAGGACGACACCTTCCGCCCCCTGGGGTTCACACTGCCGCTGGGGGGGGGGGGACGACACCTTCTGCCCCCTGGGAATCACACTGCCGCTGGGGGGGGAAGGACGACACCTTCTGCCCTCTGGGGTTCACACTGCCGCTGGGGGGGAAGGACGACACCTTCTGCCCCCTGTGGTTCACACTGCCGTTGGAGGGGAAGGATGACACCTTCTGCCCCCTGAGGTTCACACTGCCGCTGGGGGGGGGAGGACGACACCTTCTGCCCCTTTGGGGGGGGACACTGCCGCTGGGGGGAAAGGACAACACCTTCTGCCCCCAGGGGTTCACACTGCCGCTGGGGGGAAGGACGACACCTTCTGCCTCAGGGGTTCACACTGCCGCCGGGGGGGAAGGATGACACCTTCTGCCCCCTGGGGTTCACACTGCCACCTGGGGGGAAGGACGACACCTTCCGCCCCCTGGGGTTCACACTGCCGCTGGGGGGGGAGGACGACACCTTCTGCCCCCTGGGAATCACACTGCCGCTGGGGGGGGAAGGACGACACCTTCTGCCCTCTGGGGTTCACACTGCCGCTGGGGGGGAAGGACGACACCTTCTGCCCCCTGGGGTTCACACTGCCGCTGGGGGGGAAGGACGACACCTTCTGCCCCCTGGGGTTCACACTGCCGCTGGGGGGGGAGGATGATACCTTCTGCCCCCTGTAGGGCCGGTAGAGAGACCTCGGTCCCATCTCTACCTGCCATCTGGAGGTCATCCCAGGACCAGTCAATGAGGTCTGGTTCTTCTTGTCGAGTAGGTTGGGGCTGCACGAAGCTGAGCAGGTGTTGGTAGTCCTGCTCCAGCTCCCACTCTCTCGTTACCAGGTGGGTCATGTCTTTGTTCACCTCGCCTTCGTCACCCCAGACATACATGCCCATCCGGTAGTCGTAGAAGTCCCAAAACCTAGACCCCTCCGTGCTGCCAAGATGAATGTCGTCCTCCAAGGCATCCCATAATAAACCCGGGCTATCATAATCATTCCCCTCCTGTAAGTCGTGTTCAGACGTCCAGGGGGTAAGTCAAACGGTATGCCACCAGAGGGCCTGGTATGCGTTGTCTAGCCAGAGCTCTCGCCATACCAGGGTCTCTAGTCTTGTCACCCACTCATCCAGGGGCTGCTCTCCCAATAGATACATCCGCATCGCCACACGCTTCTGTAGCCGCTGCTCATCACTGGGGAGACTCTCACCTCACCGCCATTGGGTATCTTCCAGGGCATCATACCAGAGTTCTTTTCTGTCTGCATCCCTGTAGTCCGCGGCCGCCTCCTCCTCCTCATCATGGAACGCTGTCCGAAAACTAGCCGGTTCCATCCTGCTGTAGCCAGGGGCGCTGTACGGATACTAGCGTTGCCCTCAATTTGTAACTCCAAACGTTACCGGTGTCTCCGTGCTGCTCTTCCTCTTACTAGGACGCCATCCCACCACTGCCAGCCAATGTAACGGATCTCCTGGCACCCCGACCGGGTACCTCCGTGGATGGAAGCGTCCTAGCTTGCGCCGAGGACTACAAGCACCGCACCGGACACCACAACCACCACAGACTCCACAACCGCCATAGCTTAACTGGAGCCGCGCCGTCTTCCTTCCACCCTGTATGAATTTCCAGCATCCAGGATCGTGTGGGGAAGACCTCTCCTCCAACGAGAGTACATCAGGAACAAGGGTTCAGTAGTTACAGCTCAAGGGAGTATGCAAAAGCATAGCAATCCCCAGTATGATATAGCAATCCCCTCCAAGAACGAGACCACGCTCTGTGTTGAGGGTCAAAAAGTGAACTCATGTGCTGGCACACCCAGCCTGGTTTTTATTACAGTCACGTAAACAGAACACACCCAGGGGAAGGTATAAACAACCAATAACACAATAGTAACGCCCACAGTTTCCCTCCCCTCCTGTTTGGGAGATAATTGAGTTTATTACTGTATCTACTCAATTATCTCCCAGCTAAAACTTACACATTTTTATCCTTTTTTTTATAACTTTATGATTTTACATAGTACATAAATAAATCTTACATTTTTATGAACAACATAAATTGTGGAACAACATATTAAAAGATGGCATGAATCAGACCAGGGGTTCAAAAGTTAGTAAAAGTATCTTTTACCCATAACACACAGACATTTCACAGGCAATACACATCCCTCATAGTTGACCACACAATACACATAGAGGGACAATAGGTGGGTGACACCTCCCTGAGGCTACCTGGAAACTTTGATACAATCAGACATGGATTAGATTATCCTTCTTTGTTCTTATGGCTGAGAATGAAAACACTTTAAACAATAGACTTCCTTGTTTTATGAAGAGTCTCTGTAATAGGATTATCCATTATGCCCAGGTCTGCAATAGTCTGGGCTAATATTCTGCAGAGCATAAACCAACATACATACAGTATGATAGTAGGATCATATTTTAACCATAATAATAATAATGAAACAGGGTAAAACAGTGATGGGTTCCGTTACACACCTCCCCGTGACCATAAGCCGGCATACACGGTCTGATCCCAACGGATCGGCCTGGGGATGTCCGGACAAAAGTATTTGTTGGTCAATTCTCTAGTTTGACAACCCATCAGCATTACTGCAATTCACATTTACTCACATTTCACATATCCCCAGATAGCTGGGATCTGAGCGCACAAAACTACCGAATAGCGCTCAGATCCTCTTCACACAGTTCAATTGCCATGTAGCTAAAGTCTTTTCCATAGTCTTTCATTATATGAATGGGCTCCATGGCATAGCTATCTGTGGTATCATGGTTCACACAGGACAAGTACCGAATGACCCCCCTGTATGTAAAGGGCCAGAATGAGTGACATACACTCTGGTATGGCCGAATACTGTGTTTAAAGGGCAATATGTCCCAGGGCCATAGTCGCAGGGCAGGAGGCTGGCAAACAGTCCTCTCCAAGACAAAGTGGCGAAGAGCACTTCGTCACAACGATCATCAGGCGGGAGGGTCAATAGGGATATCAAGGGGGGAAACCAGGGTGAAGAGGTTGGTCAAGGAAGGGAGTCATGGGTGGAATCATGAGGAGGAGGGTGTCAATGGAAGTAGGGGGTCAATGAGGGAATCAAGGGGAGGAGGGTGTCAATGGAAGTAGGGGGTCAATGAGGGAATCAAGGGGAGGAGGGGAAATCAGGGTAAGGAGCAGGGATCAAGGGCAGAATTCAGGGGAGATGGGGGGTTGATGGGGGAATTTGGGGGATCAAGGGGGTAATCAGAAGCAACAGGGGAAGCAGGGGGGGAGGGGGTATCAATAGGGGAATTGGGGGATCAAGGGGAGGATCAGGATGAGAAGTGGGAATAAAGGGGAAAGAAAGGGGAAACAAAGAGGGAATCAGGGGAAGGATGGGTGATCAAGGAGAGGAGGGGATTCAAGGATTCAATGGTGAATTGGGGAGAGGATGAGGGATCAAGGGGGGAATAGGGAGAGGATGTGGGTTTAAGGAAGGAACCAGGGGGGAAAGTGGGGAATAGAGAAGGACGTGGGATTAAGAGGGGAATCGGGGGCACAAGGGAATCAAGGGAGGAGAAGGAATCAAGGGGGAATCAGGGGTTACAATGGGTGATCCATGAGGGGGGAGAGGGAGGAGGCGGACTACGGGGGATCAAGAGGGATTAAGGGGGAGGGGGTGTCAAGGGGAGGAGGGGTCAAGGCAGCATCAAGGTGAAGAGGGGGATCCAAGGGATGCCAGGACTGAGGAGGAAAAGGGATCAAGTGGTAGAGGGGCATGGGGGAGGGAGGAAGGGGAATCAAGAGGGGGAGGAAGAGGCATCAAAAGGGGGAATTAAGATGGGGATTAAGGGGTTCAAGGGGAGAGTATTATCAGTGTACTCAGGAGAAATATGGCTTTCTTTAGTAGCTAAAATTTCACTGATCAGATTGATTTTAGAAAAAGTACAGATAAGGAAATGTAAGAAAAATGCATTATTTCACTTAATTATCTGCTTTACCATCCAGGTCTAAACGAAATCATAGCAGAATGTTGTAAGTGTGTTGCCCCTTCTGGGCCAAGAAAATGTCCTGAACCGCTGGCACTGAAAGGATTAAGTGAAGTATAGTGTAGAAATTATACATTAATGTTTCACAAATTTGTAATTGTTCTCTCTTCCTCTGTCCACATGTTACAGGAAGCAGAGGGATATTGACGTTTGTAAATGTCTGTACCACAACAATCTTTTTTGTCATACTTATTTTGAACAGAAATAAACAGATAACAAGCTTTCCCTGAACTCTTGTTTAAACTACTTTTCACTAACATTTCAAGATTATTTATGTATTTTCTTCACCACAATTATTTTATATAAATATACCAATTTTAAACTATGACCAGACACTTGTGGCCCTATTCCAATCTGACATGTAGATGTGGTAAAAAGCTCCATTGTAACTGCAGGAGCTTTTTTTTTGCAACCTACAGAGCCATTCCAATCCAGCACTCTTCAAACCTCCCCATAACATAGGGAACACACATCAAGCCTATTCTCTCACCCTAACATGTACATGCAGCCTGCTCGCAAGAGACTCTGAAGCTCAGTAATCTGTGTAGCACTGCTGCATTAACACTACACAGCCCTAACATGGCCCCTATATATAACGCATCAATATAAACTGCTTCCCCTGGCAGGGCAGGGGTTAATAAATAAAATAAAAATGTAGGGGTTTATAACCCTATTGCCTATCACAACTTTGCCCCCATGTGTCCCAGGGATCTCTGGGATTCCCACATATAAATGACACTAAACAGGAAATACCAGGGATTCCCTCCTCCCACTTCCTGAATGGAACCCCCTGGATTCCCTCTCCCGCTAATGCCCCATCCCCATGAATAGAGATAACCATGAGAAGTATATATAGACCTTAAAGGACCTCTGTGGCAGCTTTGTTTGTATTACAAGAAGGGATTTACTGAATAATTAATATTGTTTGTAGAACCTTGTAATAATACCCTGCTAGTATTAAACCAAAAATACAGAGTTTTTGTGTCCTATCTTATTTTTCTGAGGCTGAGTCAGTGAAAGTGTTTTTCTTCAACAAGATCTATAGCTGGCATAGGCCAGGCACTGGATCTTCACGTGGAGCACCTTAGGAACAGGCTTTCATAGGGACAGGGACAGATCATCACAAGGGGGATAATGCTCATCTCATGAAGCTTGACATGTAGGCCCAAAAATAACACTAAAGGAGACTGCAGAGAGGTACATGGTGCACCACTAATCTTACCTCTGGGCAACAAGAATCATGCCTACTGCTGTCCTGGCAACTCCAACACCACTGATGATGTGCAGGTGACAACATCTACACCAAGACTCATCACGTGACATTAAGTGATAGTCTCAATCTATATATTAACCATAATTACTAATGTCATATATTTAACAACCCTTCAGTTTAATGGTGAGATCCAGCTGTATCACAATGTATATGTATCACAGTATTAACTCACACTAAGCAAAATTCCTGTTGTTCAGCCATGTTTTAGAAAATAGTGATAATAACATTGCAAATGGGCTTTTTCCACTAAATTGATCATTTTTAAAGATAATCATAAAAAAATTGCTAAATCGGTGGGAGAGGGGGAAACTTTGTTGAGGGAATGGAACATACCTTTTGTGGAATCTGTTAAGGAAACTGTTGCTAATTTACAAAATCTTCAACTTTTAGAGTGGAAAAGAAAATAGGGAAAGGTTGTTGGGGATGGAGGGAGGAGAGGAACGGAGGAAAGGAATGAAACACTATGCTTGGTTAGTAATGGGTGAAGGAGTGAGGGAGAAAAAAAAAGTTTAGGTTAAGGGATTTTTATTTTGTTTTTTGCCTAAAGTTACGTCTTTGGGGGTGAATCATATTTAATAGGACACTTCACAAATATTACTATTGATCAATCATTCACAAACAAAGGAGAGGAGGAGAGTACAATAAGCGCGTAGTTGACAGGAATTAAGGTAAAAGAGTAAGGTAATAGAGAAAATAAGATACTACTAGTAAAGTAAGATATACAATTTACACTATAAATAATACTATAAATTTGCAGAAAAATCACTGTTTGATAATAGGAAAGTTGGATACTTTTTGATCCAACTTACAAATATTAGGAGCTAGATAAAGATGTAGTTAATGAGAAATAATAGAAGGGAAGGTAGAGGGAAGAAAAATAAGTGTTAAATATGTCTGGGGTAATTAGGTGATGGGAGAGAAGGGGAAAGGGAAAAAAGGGAGAAAAAGAGAAAATTTGGAGTAGTCAATATATATATATATATATATATATATATATATATTCCCTCTCCCCCTCCATTCCTCTCTTCCCTTTTGCTCCCCATGCTTTCCCTTTCAGTTTCCGCTTCTTGTTAAAAGGGTTCCTACTTTCTCCTGATAATATATACAGAAGAGAACGGATGGCGTTTTGGGGCGGGGTACCATGGTGGGGCTGCTAGACGTAGATTGGTCTCACCAAATTAACCAATAGACTTATAGTCATCTGTCTTTTGGTAGTGTATACCATGTTTTGGTTTTGTTTGAAGATGTGTATGTTTTTATGTGGAATAGTTGTAAAAGTTTCAATGTTCAGGTATTCAATTTTAAGGTTATGTTAAATGTTGGGTGGCTTGGAAAGGTTTTTTTTTTTTATAGAAAAAACGGTATTTGTGTACAGGAAACGCATTGGCAAATAGATAAAGTCCCTTTCTGGAATGATAGTTTTTTTACTACTAAGGTTGATTCAACATATAAAAAGAAGTCGCGTGGAGTATCGATCTTGTTTGGTAAAAATATTAACATTAGTGAGCAATATAGAGAAGTAGACTTGGAAGGGAGATTTGTTATATGGGCCGGGAAAATCAACTAGCTAAATTATACTATAGTAAATATTTATGCACCCAATGAGAGACAAAATGGGATTTTAAACAAATTACTTAAGCGGGTTAAAAATATTAATGTAAGCAAACTAATCGTTTGCGGCAATTTTAATATGGTACTTAATGTATCTCTAGACAGGAAAAGTAATAATCAAGAATACTTACACGGGCATACAAAAAGGAAAGCTAAACTTTTCTATGAATCCTTAGTGAGATTTGAGTTACATGATATTTGGCGGTTAAGACCTGGCAATGCAAGAGACTATACGTTTTATTCCTACTGCCATAAGTCTTTTTCTAGAATAGACTACTTTTTGGTTGACTCGGAAACATTGGCAGCTATAGACTCTACCAAGATTAACATAATTAAATGGTCAGATCATGCTATGATAGAACTTCAGATTAAAGATAATTTGACTCAAAAGAAATACTCTAGAAATAGAATGGATATTTCACTATTTAATAAATCAGATAAACAAATATTATTACGGGAAAAATATAATTTTTTTTCAAAGTTAATGAGAATTCAGTTCCTGAGCCCTCAACGATTTGAGGAATGCACATAGAAGGAAACAGAGTGGTCTCTCACTTTGAGACTCATATGCACAATTAGCAAACCTTGGAAGACAAAATAAAATATCCCCTTCGGCTGATAAGAGTATGGAAATTAGAAAAGTAAAAAACGGAATAAACAAAATTGTCCAAACAAATATTGATAATAGTCTGTGGAAACTTCAACAGAGAAAATATTTTTTGAATAATAAAGTGAAGAAACTATTAGCTCGGAAATTAAAAAATAATAAATCAATAGAATAGATGAATTAATGATTTAAAATAAAAAGAAGGACTTAATTACATTAACAAATCCTAGTGATATTGAAAAGGCTTTTTTTGGCTTTTATGAAAATCTTTACAATTTTGAAAGAAACGATGCAGTTCTAAAACCAAAAATAGAAGATATTATTTCATTCTTGGACAGACTTTCGCTTTCCAAAATCACTAAGTAGGACTTAGATTACCTTAATAGTGAAATAACAATATTAGAAATTGAAGAAGTAATTGATAATTTAAAGTTAAATTCAGCCCCTGGTCCAGATGGGTTTGTAAATTATTATTACAAAACCTTTAAGAAGGTACTTATGAAACATCTCTTCAAAGTGTTTAATTAAATTAAAAGAAAGGGGAGTGCCCCTAAAGAAATGTTAGAGGCAGTTTTAATTAATTATACCAAAGCAAAATAAAGACATAAGGTGGTGTAAGAATTATAGACCGATATCTTTAATGATCACAGATATAAAATTATATGCAAACATTTTAGCTAAAAGATTGAATTTGTGCCTTGGTAAATTAATAAACATGGATCAATCTGTTTTTTTACAAGTTTGGCAGGGAGCTGATAATACAAGGAGATTAATTGATGTAATTTATTTTTATAAAGATAACCATAAACCTTCTATAGTTATTACATTAGATGCAGAAAAAGCCTTTGACAGGCCAAACTGGGATTTTATTAATCAAGTATTACTGAAATTCGGTTTTGAAGACTTTGGAGTGAAATCTATAGGGGCTTTATATTCAAACCCCACTGCCTGTGTTGTAGGAAATGGCCTAAAAACAAACACTTTCTCCATTACCAATGGGACCCATCAGGGTTGTCCATTATCTCCTTTAATTTTTGTTTTGATGATGGAACCTTTGGCAGAAGCCATTAGAATGAATAATAAAATTCATGGGATTAGAATTGGTGATGTTGAGCATAAAATCATGCTATATGCTGATGTGATATTAACTATAGCCGAAACTAGAGAGTCTTTACTACAGATTCAGGATTTAATAAATACATTTGGTTTAATTTCTTACTACAAAATAAACTGGTCAAACACGGAAGTATTAACAATAAATATAGACAAAGACAAAATAATTCCTCTGAAAAACATTTGGAAAATTGATTGGACGTTAAATAAAATCAGTTATTTGGGAATAAAAATTTTTAAAAAGTTGGAGGACTTAATTAAAATATTTTTTTCAAAAATATATGATAAAATTAAAAACCAATTAATAAATTGGAAATCAAATAGGTTATCCTGTTTAGGTAGAATAGCAGCCATAAAGATGTCTATATTACCGCAAATAAATTATTTATTTAGATGTTTGCCTTTATCCGTTCCTGAAACTACAATTAAAAAATAGCAAACTTTGATTGATTCATTTATATATAATGGGAAAAAATCTAGAATTAAATCAAGGATTGTTAGGAAGAGCTTTTTTAAAAGGAGGTATTGCGTCCCCTTGTGTTGAAGTATATTATATGGCTGCAATGCTATCTCATTTTATACCCTGGTCTGCGAAAACAAAACAAAATAATTGGATAACAATAGAACAATGTTTAGCTAAGGACTTGTCATTAAGGGATTGGCTTTGGTACGATACATTTCCCAATAATAAAATTACGTCAATAATAATTTAAACAGGTTTTACATTTTGGTTTAAATGGAACAAAAAATTAAACCTTTCGACAATTCCGTCTTCAGAAATGTCATTGTTAGGTCTAAGTAATGTTCTTAATTTGGATTGTCTTCGTAATTGGGGTAATTGGAATATACAGACATTGGGAGATCTGTTCGATAAAGGCGAATTTAAGTCTTTTTCCAAGTCATGTGCTGAATTTATTTTCCCATCGTCTAAATGGTTGGAATATGAGAGAGTTAAAAATGCTCTTTTAAAATCAAAATATTTAATTACCTCAAAGAGATCCTTAACCAATTTCGAAAAGTTAGCACTTTATATTGACAGGCAACATATCATTTCCAAATGCTATGAGATATTAAGAAAACAGGATATGTTTGAAAAATCTACAGATATGTTTAAATGGGAAAAAGAATGTAATGACTTAATTGACCTGGAAAATTGGTCTAGAGCATTTAGACTCTCACAGAAAATTATTAAATATTAAGCATATAGAGAAGTCAATTTTAAAGTGATGCAGAGGTGGTACTTGGTCCCGGTAAAAATAGCAATAATTAACAACAATCCTAACATGGGGCTTTGTTGGAGGCTTTGTAGTCAGGAGGGGACATACAAACATATTTGGTGGGACTGTGACCCCATTAAGAAACTTTGGATTTCGACTTTTGATTATATTTCTAAAATTTGTGATAAAATCATTAAGCCGTCATGTGAAATTGTTATTCTCCATATCATGGACAATAGGCTTAAGATGGAAGAACAAGCTTTAATTATACAGGTAGTCTCAGTAGTTAAATGGCTTATTGGCAAACGTTGTAAATCAGAACCTATTCCATCACTGAATGAAGTAATACCAACTCTTAAAAAGAATAGAGAATTAGAAAGAAATCTATATCTGGGCATTGTTTTATCTATGTTCAATAGTTGGTTGATTTGGGATAAATATTTCCATTCATTAACTCATTAGACATAATCCTTTTTTAGTTTTTGTATGACTGTAGTATATCTTGTATTTGTATATTTGTGTTTTGTACAATTTTGTAATATTTGTTTGTTATTTGTATAAACTTAAGCAAAAAAAAAAGAAAGGGCCCTCCATATTTGTAATGTGTTAATATTGTTTTCCCTTGATCACAAACTTATGTATTGCACTACGGAATATGTTGGCGAATTACAAATAAACAATAATAATAATAATAATAATAATATGGCAGCTACATATTGCCATACATAAGGTGGTACAGTAATGGATGTATGTGTTATCTTTTGTGTAAATTATGTGTCTAAGTGTTTGTTTTTTTGGTTTATTAGGTAACATATAATATATACTGTATTTATATATATATATATATATATATATATATATATATATATATATATATACAGTATCTCACAAAAGTGAGTACACCCCTCACATTTTTGTAAATATTTTATTATATCTTTTCATGTGGCAACACTGAAGAAATTACACTCTGCTACAATGTAAAGTAGTAAGTGTACAGCCTGTATAACAGTGTAAATTTGTTGTCCCCTTAAAATAACTCAACACACAGCCATTAATGTCTAAACCATTGGCAACAGATGTGAGTACACCCCTAAGTCATCGCCTGAGATCCTCGCACAGCGAGGAGAGCCGTTAAGGCACTACAACGCACAACAAATATCAGCACAAACACGAAGAGGCAATGAAACATGCAGAACTTAGCCACAAAACACTTCCTAAATGCGTGATCGCCTTGGCGTGCAAGCAATTAAAAAAACCGTGACGTCGGAAAAAAAATTACAAGACGCGGTACTTAGAAAACGAAAAAACAATAAGGCAACAGCCAGGACATCTGGGAGTGAGGTGGAAAGCAAATGTAACCCTATTTAGACAATTTTCGACACTCGAAAATCGCCTAAGCGAGGAACAAAATGGCCGCCAAAAACGAGGATACACGACCCCAGACCGCGCAAAACACTGCCAAACGCGTAGCACTTTACACATCAAACTACAAACTGCAACATACACTATTACAAAAGCTGGAAAATGCTCACGAGACACGTAACACATTAAGAACATTACGAATATACAATGCCACTTTACACAATAAACCAACGGCTTTACCTCACTCATGCAGCCTATTTCTAATGCACACTGTAAACATTCATTACACTTTATAAGCAGGGCACTAACACTCAAAATGTATATTCTATGCTGTTGGAAAATACAAACAGATTGTTAGCTCTTCAGCCTATTGCTGGCTGCATATATTAATTAAAAATACTTAAAGTATATTAATTTATTGATCAAATAATTAATTATTACTTAACTAAATACATACAAGTATATATCTCTTTTTATCATGACTCATGTAGGTGCTCAGAGGACCAAAAGTACACGACAGGAGAGGCTCGCAATGAGCGCTGAAGGTCCTCACAGTACAAAACGGTTTACATTGTGTGTCAAACAGCATTCCCATGGCTTCAAATGTTACTGCCCCGTCATTTTTGGTGGGCAATTTGCTAGTAATAACATATTTACAAAAATGTGAGGGGTGTACTCACTTTTGTGAGATACTATATATATATATATATATATATATATATATATATATATATATATATATATATACACTTTGGAGTTAGTTTGTTCAAATTCCAAACTAGTTATACAGTATGTCATAAAATGCCTGTTAAATTAATTATAAAAAACACAGTATAATATATTACGTGACATTAGCCTTCTTTCTCCTCAATCAGAACCATCCCAGCAGGAATACTGTACAGACACACACAAATTCCAGGATCTTACTGAAGCGTAACCACTTCTCCATGAAAACTGCATGTATGCGATTTCTAAATCTTCTTCTGGGAAGCCTTTAATCCCTCTCAGTGCTGGGGAGCTGTCTACATATTGTTATACTTGAACTCGGCCAGCTCCTCTAAGGAGTTTAAGGGTTAAGTAACTTCCCCCCTTTCTTGTCACCTCGAGCCATGCTGGGCAGCCAGTTATTTCCTGGTATGTCTCTAGGCACCTTTCAAAATAATTGCCAGAGAGGCCAAGCAAGTGATTTTGAGACAATGTCGTACTGGATAGTATAAAAACTAAATTGTTTAGTGAGACTTCATATTTCTTGCTATGATTGGTTAAACCAGATTGGTTAAACCATACTTACCTTATTTTTCTGCGTTATTCTTCCTTTTCACCAACTTGAATGAGAAAGAGATAAGAAGTTTGTTAGTTTAATCATTAAGTATGAAGCACAGAGGTTAGGTTTTAACCCATCTGTGGATGTATGTGGCAAATGCATCAGGCACTAGACTTGATTTTTAGTACCGTATGTTGTCATTTTAGTTAAAACATAACAAGCTTTAGAGATGTTTTATATCACTTCAGATATCACATCTAAACAATTTAGTATTAGGTTGAAAACAGCCTCTTCGGAAAAATTACGCTTTAAAACAGTGGCATCTACCATTTTTTTTCTGCTGATCAACTTCAGGAGATAGGAGGAGACACTGCCAGAGTCTAATGCACAGCTGATTAATTTATATAGACACACTCTTCCAAAAAAGTGCCAGACTGAATGAGATCAAACAAGAAAATGGAACGCACTAAAGAACAAATGCATACACATTTTTTTTAAATGTTTTCTAAAATCATTTGCACATTATCATGTTTACTTATTCAAAGATAATTTAGAAAACAGATGATTGCATTGTTTCCTTAAAAACAAGAGACAATCAACTGAGCAATGCTTGTCTACTCAGGGTCTAGTTATCATGTATGTTTTAAGCCATTACAGATGAGACATTTCCTGTTTCATATTAATCTGACTTCTCCAAGAATGAAAAGACAATTCTGAGTACACTTACATGTTTCACAGAGGCCAACAGACCTGTTTTCCCATAGAACTTCTTAGTAAATAGTATTTCTACTGTAGCTAAAGATTCTGGGTAGTGACATGCAAATTAAAAAACATATCATACCATTGTACCTCAGCCCGATAATTTGGGTATCCACTAAAGGGACATTTACCTCACATCGTAAAAAAGATCACAAAATTAAAGTTAAAGTGATCTAATGTTTTTTTTTAATTAAACTAAGAACAGTTAAAAAATTGCAGTCTTAGGTCTGTTTGCAAACATATTGCAGACTGCCCTATTTACAGCATCTGCCAGGAACTGCCTTTCCAAACTCCGTGAACAGAAAGAATGATGGTTTTATTCTCTTTCAGGAATGTAATCAGCCATTTGTTAATCCCCAAGTAGCATATTTGTGAGTTTATAGCAGTCATTTCCCTGCACAGATGAATTTTGGAAGGGTTAACCTTCTTTCTGATCTGCTCTGTGAAGGGCAGCTCTTGCTTCCAGTCTGCCTGGGGAACTTGCCTAATTCTCATGTAAACAGAACTTAATTTATGTTTTTTGTTCTGTGAAAAAGGCCCCCTATTTCAAAAATTCAAGAAGTATTTCAACATATTTCTAGGCGTACATTACATTGGTGTGCCCCACGTTGCATTGAATTAACTGGCCCTTTAAGGACTATGTGTCCTGCTCTCAAATGGGCTTTAGAACTTTGCTAGAAACCCAGATCACAGATCACAGATTGCACTTTCACCCTTTATGTGATGTTGGTTCTGGTAATTTTTAAATGAGGTTGAAGAGAGACTCTGGCCAGACTCCAAGGGCTCCATTCCAATCTTTGTAAGCTGATTTACTAGTAAAGTTGGATTATAAATCACTAATGAGCAATTCCAATCCCCACAAAACGCAACCCAACCAGAAGCGCACACAAACAGCACAATTAAATCTGAAGCCCGTAGCGGAATCGGGCAAGCGCGTAAAGGGTGGGGGTTTGAAATGTTACTGTGTTACTTCGACAGAACTGTTAAATTCCACCATGCCACGAGTTACATGCCAGAGATGCAAGCCCGTAAACTATTTTTAGCACGTTGGATATGCGGCTGTGAACATGATCAGTCAAACCCGTAGTTATGGTTTAGACAGAGCCAATGGCAGCAGAGATCGTCATCATTACGTCACTGAAAAATGGAGGTTAGATTTCAAAACCTTACGGGTTTCAATTACGAATTTCGATTGGACCAGCATTCTAGAAATAATGCAATATTAATGAATCATTAAATATGATATTCAAGTCCATTCGAGCTCCATTATATGTATTAACAAATTGATTGCCTGGATCGATATAACACAGATAATAAACATGAATAAAAGTATTTAATATTGCAGATTCGCAAGCTTGAGAATGTTATGCTATTAATATTAATACCTAATATCACTTTCCCTTTAATTATAAGTACTGTAGTATGTGTATATTTGCATTTACAGTGCTACAGATAGGAATTAACCCCCTAGCGGGTCCTCTCTAGTAGTCGTTGGCTTTTTGGCTCCAATTGCGGGTTATAGGCTTGAACGGCAGTGAATTTGTTGCAATTTAATAGCAATATTCAAATGTAACAGTTACGAGCTTGTGCATTTTTTGATCGGGACCCCCACAGCAAGGTTTATGTAGGAACACTGTGGGGGGCCCGATGGGGATACCTGCAGCATGGGGATTTCTTTTGGGAGCAGGGGGGAGGTTTAGTGGCCGGAGGGAGGTTTGGGGGCCGGAGGTAGGGTCTCTTATGCTTCTCCGGTAGCATATGTAAGGGCTTTTAAAGCCTCTGCGAGTCCTTTTGGAACCTGCTAGATTCTGGCACACGTTGCCAGTTGGGTTTGAAAGCCAGTGCGTCCATGGGGACTCATAGCAATTTAATAGCTAGATTAGAAAGTAACAGTTACAGGCTCGACAGATGAAAAAGTCTGCGGGTTTCGAAGTTCCACGTTCCAGTTCCCAGATGCATTTTTCAACCGTCCTGCATATTAACCCGCAAGTCGTTGGCGGGGAGGTTTACAAGGCTAAGTTAATAGCAGTAAGTCCTACTTACTACAATATGGGCTACGTTTTAACACGTAGCCCGCATTTAATGAGGCTGTAAGACTATTTTTTTATTTTTATGTAGTTAATTTTTTTTTTATGTTAATTTTTTTCATTGGGGTTTAAATAACATAGTGATCTAATATGGACCCTTGTGTTTGTAATTAGGGTGCCATTGAGGTCCCCTATGGTACATAGAGGTTAATTTTAGGTATCATGAGGGTCCATATGGACCCCCATGATGATAAGGTTAACTTTTAGATGCCACAGAGGTCCATTAAGGACTCCATAGGAAGGGTTAATTTCAGGATCCACAGAGATCTTTAAAGGATCTCTGTGGATGCAGGGTTAATTTTAGATGCCACGGAGGTCCTGCAAGGACCTCTGTGGCTTAGGGGGTGATAACAGGTGCCATGAAGGTCCTTATAAAACATCAATGACATAGGGGGTTAATAATAGGCACATGGAGGACCTTGCAGGACCTCTATGGCTGGGTTAATACTGAGACCTTAAAGGACTTCCAAAGCAAGCGTTTAATTTTGAGTGCCATGGAGGTCCATTAGGTACCCCCGTGGTAGGGGTTAATTCTTCGCTACCACAGTTCCTTTAAGGACCTTCATGGCAGGGGGTTAAGATGTATTTTCTATGGGGTGTATATAGACACCAAGCACTGAAGGGGATCTCTTCAGTGCATGGTTTACTTTTAATGCTGATACTTGACGATTTCCAGAATCCAGTGGGGAATTTTATATGCTTTTAATATAGTAAAGATTTTTTCAGGCATATGAAAATCAAAATAGCATAATAATAACTTCAGAGTAAAGTATTTGCTCCTCCTCTACCCTGAACTAGTAGGCTTGAAATATTATACACAAGTCCATGTGGTAGCAAGCTAATTATAAACTACCACAAAGCTGTAGTTAGTTCCAATTTTCTTCAATATTGTATATGTCTTCATCTTGAGCAGTGATTCTTAATTCTCTACTCAAAGACACTGAGCCAGGACATGTTTTAGGTTTAACACTATGTGAACGCAAGATGAGACAATTAGCATTCAACAGGCTGTGGAGTCTCTCGTTGCCTCACCTCTATTCTTGTAGAGTTAAACTTAAATCATGGACTATTTGGGGATCCATTAGGAGAGTTATGCGAACCACTATCTAGGGCATAAAATGCTTCAATGGCTATGTTTTCTCTTTCTATTGCCAAGGGTTTATGGCTTACTGCTTAAAGGAGTTGGCAGAGTTAATGGCACCATAACTGCATGCACCAAGTGTTGTTATGTGGTGTATTGTCTTTTCTTCTGAACCATAAACTAAATATAGTTTAACTATTTGTGTCTTTTGTCTTGAGCTGTAGTTTCTTTAAAATTATATTGAACTAGAAAGGGAGGAGAAGTTCAAGCAGCAACAAAGATCTTGAGCTAACCTGAGATGAGTGAAACATAAAGCAGCTAAATGTCCAAAGTTAGGAATCCCTTTTTAGAAACTGTAGCAATACTAATAAAATTGCTCACATAAAAGAAAAAAAAAACTTTCTTCAAAAAAACATTTTTATGCCCACGGATTACAAAGCTGAGAGTGTTGTTGGTTTGTTACATACTTCAAAAACAAGTGCCTGTTTTCTTGAACTACACTGGTCCTTTAAGACAGGAAACTTAGGGGGAAATAACATTAGTTAGTAAGTGGAAAATAAAATTGGATTGTTATATGGGATTTATATGACCATACTGAGGATGTGAGGGTGATCATAATAGATCATATACATCCATGAATTGATAATGTCTTTGGTTGTAAAATATCTTTTTAAAATGAACAAATAATTCCTAGGCCATCTGGGAGCATTGTAAGTCATGAAAAATATTTTCCTAAGAGCACAAAAATGTGCATATTCTGGCAATCACAGCACCTGTGACTCCTATATTGCCCCTCCCAAGAAAAAAAATATTGAAGTTTGAAATATTCTGTGAGCTTTTAAAAGAAAATGGATAGATTTAGTTTGCAAGGGAAATGTGTATTCTAAACTTGATTAAGATATGTCATTATGTAGCTCTCAAATAACCATAGTCAGTTCCATAGTTTTATTGTCTGATTCTTTAAGTAGGGCTAAAGTCTCATATTTATATTATGGCCCATTGAAGGATAAGGCAAAGTAAAAAATTAAACCTGTCTGTAAACTATTATATTACTAGCGACTTGCCCGTCAAAAAATGAAGGTCAATAAAATTGTAAGGCTGGAAATGCTGTTTGGCACACAATGTAAGGCTTTTAGACCTCTGAGTACCTTTGGTCGCTCATTGCTAACATAAACCTTGCTAAACTAACCACCCTCTACACTAACCTATTAACAATTACACTAACTAGATACACTACCTATCTACCCCCTAACAAACTCCCCCCACCCCACTAATTACAGAAAATAATAAAACCTAATTCACAAACAATAATAAAAGCTAAGTCACATAAAATAAAAAAGCCTAAATGCACCGAAAATAAAAAAGCTACATTACAGAAAAGAAAAAAATGTACATTAGAAAAAATGAATACATCTACATTACAGAAATTAAAAAAACCTTAGTCACCAAAAATAAAAAAGGTACATTACTGAAAATAAAAAAGCTACATTACTAATTATTAATAATTACTAATTATTAAAAATAATTACACACCTGAAAAGGAAATACACACACAATACATACAGTACATTACAATACAATAAAATACAAACCGCCCCTATGTAAAATATATTAAATATACTATCTCAAATACACACATACACCCCACTATCTGAAATATATTACATCCTATCTAAAATATACACAAACCACAGTATCTGAAATACATTACATCCTATCCAAACTATACACATACTACACTATCTAAAATACCTGAAATATTATACATCCCTTCTATTCAATATACAATAAATCCTATCTCCATATACAAACCCTAACTGTAAGCTAAAATAAAATAAAGACCACTTACCTTTGCAGATGTCCCTTCAGATCACCAACCTAGGGAAAAAAAAATTAGTACAACACATTTACATACGATGAATAAACATTGTAAATATTCTAAATATTCCACTCACCTTTCCAGCATGTCCTCCCCATCCTTCTTATTTTGGTCTCCGGCGCGAAACCTGTTAAAAAAAAACATTACATTAATACAATATACACACACACACAAAATAAAGTTACATCAAAATAATATACATTGAAATTACCTCTCCTTCTATGTCCCCGGACTCCTCCTCTTCTGGCCCTGGAAGTATCCGCTCTCTTAAAAAAAACTAACGGAGGTCTGCACTCACGGACATCTCCAGCACTAATGAGCCTCCCAGAGACAATTACATTTCAGCCAACCAGAAGGTGCCAAAGTGTAAGCCAATCAGAAAGGGATACACCCCTGTATCCTATTCTGATTGGCTAATGCACCTGTCAATCTTTTTTAAACCAATCAGAAGGCTTTATTGCATTTATCCAATCACAATGTGATACACCCCCTCAGGCTGATTGGCTGGAGGTATCAGCACATTCTGATTGGCTGTAGTGACAATAGCCAATCAGAAGGCGCTATTTCGTTTAGCCAATCACACCATCTGATTGGCTATTGTCACTGTCAATCAGACTACATCCAATCAGAAGACGCAGATGTCTTCAGCAAATCACACTGTGGGGGTGTATCCCATTGTGATTGGGTGAAGGGAATAGTGCCTTCTGAGTGGCTGTTGTGACTGTCAATTAGACTGCAGCCAATGAGAATGCGCTGATGCCTCTAGCCAATCACCCTGTGGTTTTAAAAAGAATGACAGGTGCATTAGACAATCAGAATAGGATATGGGGGTGTTTCCCTTTCTGATTGGCTTACACATTGGCACCTTCTGATTGGCTGAATTTGATAGACTGCATTTTCAGCCAATCAGAAGGCGCCATTGGATATTTTCTTCCGGAAAATACTCTAGGAGGCTCATTAGCGTCGGGGAGGTCCACGCAGTGCGGACCTCCAATAGTTTTTTGTTTTTTTTACAGAGCAGGCTGGTGATCTGAAGGGACATCTGCAAAGGTAAGTGGTCTTAATTATTTTAGTTTAGTTTAGAATTAGGGGTTGTATCTTGAGAGAGAATTTGTTGTATATTAAATAGGGGATGTATTTAGATAGGGGGGTATGTATGTATTTTAGATAGGATTTATTGTATTTTAGATAGTGGGGTATGTGTGTATTTTAGATAGGATTTATTGTATTTTAGATAGTGTGGTATGAATGTATGTTAGATAGTATTTAACATATTTTAGATAGTGTGGTACGTGTATAGTTTTGATAGTATGTAATGTATTTTAGATAGTGGGGTATGTGTATTTTAGATAGTATATTCAATATCTTTTAGATAGGGGGTATTGTATTTTATTTGATTTGTACTGTAGTGTAATGTACTGTATGTATTGTGTATGTATTTCCTTTTCAGGTGTGTAATTTGCTTTTTATTTTCTGTAGTGGGGGGTTGTAATGTATTTTTCTCTGTAATGTTCCTTTTTTATGTTTTGTGACTTAGGATTTTTTATTTTGTGTAATGTAGATTTGATTTTTCTGTCACTTAGTTTTTTTGTGTGTTAGCTTTTATTATTTTGTGTAATTAGTGTGGTAGTGGGGTTTATTAGGGGGTAGGTAGGTAGTGTAGGTAGGTAGCATAGGTGTTAATAGGTTAGTGTAGAGGGGGGTTATTTTAGATTTAATGGTTTATTGGGGGTTATAGTGCAGTGTAGTGTTTGTAGTTAGTGTGATTAGGGTCCACGAGGACCGTCATGGCACTCATGTGGTTAATGTTAGGGTTGTAACTACCCCATAAGGATAGTCTATACCCTTATGGGACTGATGGGGTTAAATTGAGGGTTATGAAGGTCTCTATTGACCCCCATGAGTAACAGGGTTAATTAAGGGCTTAGGGGGGTCTATAGTGACCCCCATGACTGACAGGATTAATGAAGGGCTTACGGGGGTCTGTATTGACCCCCATGAGTGATAGGCTTAATTAACGAGTTATGGGGGTCTTTATTGACCCCCATGAGTAACAGGGTTATTTAAGGGATTATGGTGGTCTGTATTGACCCCCATGAGTGATAGGATTAATTAAGAGCTTATGGGGGTCTGTATTGACCCCCATGACTTACAGGATTAATGAAAGGCTTATGGGGGGCTGTATTGACCCCCATGAGTTATAGGGTTAATTAAGGGCTTATGGTGGTCTGTATTGACCTCCATGAGTGAAAGGGTTAATTAAGGCTAATGGGGGTCTGTATTGACCACCATGAGTGACAGGGTTAATTAAGGGGTTATGGGGGTCTTTGTTGACCCCCATTAGTGACAGGGTTAATTAATGGATTATGGGGGTGTGTATTGACCCCCATGAGTGACAGGGTTCATTAAGAGCTTATGTGTGTCTGTATTGACCCCCATGAGTGACAGGGTTAATTAAGGGGTTATGGGAGTCTTCATTGACCCCTATGAGTGAGAGGGTTAATTAAGGGGTTATGGGGGTCTGTATTGACCCCCATGAGTGACAGGGTTAATTAAGGGATTATGGATTTGAGCGGGGGACGACGATCGCATGTGATCGGGCACCCCCACTGCAAGGGTTAATTTTGGTACCCTCTTGAGGTCCCAATGGGGAACCCCATCACTGGGGGGTTAATGTTAGGTGCCAGTGGGGGGAATTACAGTTCCCCCGCTGGCAGCCCTAAGTGTTTGTTGGGTGCAAGCCCTTTAAGTATCTGCAAGAGGGAATTTAGAGGTTTTAATTGCAGGGAGGGGCACTCGTACGTGTTTAGCAGTGGTTTTCTGGGTCTTGGGTCGTGGAGCCTCGTTTTCTTTTCTTTTGTCCGACATTTTTTTCTCGCTTGTGGGATTTTCAAGTGGCGAAGTGGGGCAAATTGGGATTAAATTGGCGTTGAACCTCACTTCTAGAGGTCCTGGCTGTCCCCCCGTGCTGTCGGTGAGTGTTTTTATTATTAATATTGTGTTTTTGTGTGTGTTTTCATGGTTTTGTGTTTGCGCAGTTACATGTGTTTTACGACCTTGTGTATTTTTTTTTCTAAGTCTTTTGCAATACTTCCAATGTTTATAAATATTATTTCCTCAAAATATAGCACGGACATTGATTATGCCTGTTTTAACTGAAGACAACAACAACACTTTATTTGTCATTAATCCAAAATTTGAATACATTTTTGTCACCCCTTAATGACAGTCTCCTTTATCCAATCCACACGCTCCCTGCTCTCAGTCATGTGCCCTGCCTGTAAATCAGGCGTGCTATTAACTGCCTCCTGTGGTGAGGAGACTGTAAGTCTACGTGAGTATGACCATTTACCATCTTCCTTCCTGCCTCTAGCCCTGTAAGAGGTAATTAGCACATTAGCGTCATCCTTGTTCTCTTTGTCAAATAACTAACTGGCTCTTTGGTCCTTTATTTACAGGGACTCTGTCATCCCAAAATCTATTTTTGTTTAGTTTATTTTATGTAACATGAACAACTAGCTATATCTTGTGTAATTCATTTTTTTCTAAAGGGAATCAATCCTGGGCAATTTCTTGCAGTGGATGCATATTAATTAGCTGCTTTGATGTGCTAATTAGGATTACAGTCTGCTTGTTTGTCTGTATAGTGGCCAACATAACAAGCCCAATCTTATCTTGCAGTTAGACCCCTCTCCCAACCTTATCAAGTACTCTGAGCTGTATATTAGCATACAGAAACCACAAAATCAATTCTAAATATTTCAGAAATTTCTTATTGTAGAGAAAAATGTCTACTAAACTGTACAGGCAGATCTGAATGCTCTTATAATTAAAGCAACTTCCTGTTGGGCCGGGGTGACAGTGTCCCCTTAATTCAGATTAAAGTGAAAATACTTTTTAAAAGTAAAATACTTTGCAAATCAGGTTTTCAATAATTGACTCAAAATTAATTAATCCACAGCACATTTTTGTGTGAAATGTTTTGCAATGATGATCTGTGTGAAATCCACTCACCTGCAGTGCCATGCTACATTTTTATTATAAGCGTATTGACATTTATTACCTTATTGTTACTTAGTAGTGCTATAAGAGAAATCATTGAATACAGTTTTTTTTTGTTTTTTGCATACAGTAGTTTTACCACAGTTTATACACAATTCTTACCCATAAAATAAAATATTTTATTGCTAAAGAAATTCCTGATGTAGTTTTTGACTGATCACTTTTCAGACAAGATTAAAATAATATTTACATTTATAGTAAAAGTTCATCTAAGGTTCTTAATCATTGCTATTTTTTATTAATAACAAATTGTTTTTCTTTGCAGAATTCATAGATTGATATTGATATGATTTAAATTCCAGTGTTTAATGTTCTTGTGGTTTTCTAATCTACCTAAGCATTTCCATATGTTCCTGAATATGTGGATTAAAACACTTTTTTTTCATCTATTTAATGTAATATTACTGCTCATATCCATACGAATATTATATGATATCCTTATTCTGAACTTTCTATGACAAAGCAAGATTGGCTATTTTGCCAGTTGGAACTAAGCATGATACTAAGAAAGTTTAAAATAGCATAACTTCCACTATTTATCAATTTTCCAAAAGCATTTTTTATAATCAATCTCCAAAGTAATGTTAAAATCTTCATATGGGCAAGGACAAGATGGAGAGTAAGGAGAAATATTCTTTTGTTTCATAAGTTGAGGTGAAACAAACATACCTAATGATGCCTCCAAACTTCTCAAATGTATATCATGGCAACACAAAAGATATACAGAAAACAGTACCTTGTCCCAGTGTCCTTCACAATTATCCCAATGCTGATTCCAAAATTGTAAAGTAACTCCATACCTAAAGAGCAGAATGGTAGATTATTTGTGATTGAGCCTTGGGATAGGGTTTTCAAAAAAGACTGCTAACCTCTTTAACCAGTAACCATGAATTTCTTCCACAAATAAAAATGGCAGTTATGAGCCACAGCTCAGTAAGTTACAGACATGATTAAACAGGGAAAGCTAATATCTTACAAATAAGGGAAAGAAGATATGGATCTAGTGACCATGACTTGTGTTCATTATAACCAGATAAGCATAACATTTAAAACATTTGTAACACACTCTCCTCTCAACATGGACCGCACACTCCCTCCTCCCAACTAACTGATCAAACCCAGCCTTTACCCTTCCCTAAAGCCACAGCCTTTCTGCATTGCTTTGATCTTGTAACAGAGGATGAAATATCCAGCCTACTAGCAACCTCTCCCCTTACTACCTGTCCTCTATTCCCTCACAGCTAATCCCTCCCCTCTCTACCACATTTATCCCAGCTCTCACACATCTCTTCAACCTTTCCTTAAACACTGGCACATTTCCATCATCTCTAAAATATGCATCAATTACACCCATTCTTAAAAAAACCTTATCTGACACTTATTCCGCAACTAACTACGGCCCTATCTCTCTACTTCCACTTACTTCCAAACTGCTTGAGCGGCTTGTGTACAATTGCCTTAACCAATTTATCTCCTCCAACTCCCTTCGTGACACCTTCCAATCTGGCCTTCGACCCCAACACTCCACTGAGACAGCTCTCACAAAAGTCACTAATGACTTGCTCACTGCTAAGTCAAAGGGTCACTTTTCTATTCTACTTCTCCTGGATCTCTCTGCTGCCTTTGATACAGTTGCTCACCCTCTACTTATCCAAATTCTCCACTCCCTTGTAATCAGAGATACTGCTCTCTCATGGTTAACATCATACCAACAAGACCGAACATTTAGTGTCTCCTTCCCTGGCACCTCTTCTTTTCCTCATCCTCTGTCTTTTGGCGTACCCCAAGGTTCAGTCCGAGGCCCCCTCCTATTCTCCATCTATACATCCTCCCTTGGCACCCTGATAAAATCTTTTGGACTTATGTATCATATCTATGCAGATGGCACTCAAATCTACTTCTCAGCACCTGATGTATCCCCCTCTCTTCTAGCACTTGTTTCCAACTGCCTCTCAAGCATATCCTCCTGGATGTTTGCCCACCATCTCAAACTCAACTCTTAATCTTCCCACCATCTACTACAGCATCAATTCCTCACATCTCTCACACTGTCAACAACCCCATCATCACTCCCATCTACCAAGCCCATTGTCTTTAGGTTCTAATGGACCCTGCCCTCTCTTTCATTCCTCACATACAGTCACTAACAAAATCTTGTCTTTTCAATTTTAAAAACATTTCCAAAATACATCACTATGTCACCTTATACAAGACACAACTAAGATTCTAATACATTACCTAATCATATCCTGTCTTGACTACAGCAACTCACTTCTGGCTGGTCTATCAACCACCCGTCTACCCCCTTCAATCCATTTTGAATGCCTCTGCTAGACTCCTCTACAGTAGTAAATGTTCCGTGTCTGCAGCACCTCTCTGTCAATCACTCCACTGGCTTCCCGTAGCCTCCAGAATAACATTTAAAATCATGACCCTAATTTACAAAGCCCTCAATAACAATACACCCCTTTATATCTCTGCTCTCATCTCCAAATATTCTCAACACCCGCCCTCTTCATTCTGCTAATGACCTTCTTCTATCCTCCTCACTCATCACCTCCTCTCACTCCTGCCTTCAGGACTATTCTCTAGCTTTCCCTATTCTCTGGAACTCCTTGCCTCGCTCCACTAGACTATCCTCCTGCTTCAAATCCTTCAAAACCTCATTAAAAAAACACCTGTTTAAAGAAGCCTATAACCTTCCTCCTTAACATACACACTGCATTTCTCACCCTCCTGTACCACACCCAAAACCTTTAGATTGCAAATGTGCGAGTTTTCAATCTGGCACTGTGCTTTGGGGAAAGTACTATGGGCACTGATTCTAAGCTCAAAGACAGGTCCCTCCATCTTTGTAATGTGTTAATATGGTTTTGCCTTGATCACAACTTATATATAGAGCTACATAATATGTTGGCGAATTACAAGTAATCAATAATAATAATAATAATAATAATAATAATAATAATAACAACTCTATACAGGTACCCATTTAGATTATAAACATCTAATCATGTTCTTGCAATTTTACCTCTACCCATAATCTCAATAATTTATCGGGTACTTTCTGGTATTGATGGTTAGAGAGCATTACCATTTGTAAAAGCCTAGGAATATGTCTTATGAACACAACATAGAACCAAGTGAATTTAGAAGCCAAACCAGCGCCACCTTGGCTGCATAATCAAAGGTTTCAGGCAATCACAAACTAGAGAAACTCACCCATATCAGAAAGGGAACAGAATATGCTTTTGCATTACAGAAACAGCCCTGGTTAGAATATCTCTCAGTTAAGCAAATGGGACTTGATGTGATCTGACTCACAATAACCTACTGATGCAATATCCACTATGGTTATAATATTTAAACACCTACAAAGACATTAAGCTGTTTTGCCAGTGTTCTGGACTGGCAAGGTCCACCATAACAACATCCAGTGTGCAGAGGTTGCCAGGAAACAAAAACATTGTTAAATTGTGAGATAATTTCTTCTTGTCTCCTTTTTTTCAAATGTTTTGAATCTTGTTTATATCTTTTATGATTGAAATGTTTATTTTTAAAATAATATTATTTCAGTTTGCCCAATAATGAGATTTCCATCTATCAAATGCTCTCTACACCACAATATCTTATATTGCATTTCTGTTTTATATGCTTTTTAGTGGACCTATACCCTATGTGATGTTACCCTTTATTTTGACTTTGAATATGAAGCTACAATCTCACTATGTTATAAATACTACATTATTATTTTGAAATACTATGACATTTTATGACATTTGTTCTTCAGTAAAACATGAAAAAAATAAAATAAATATCTCAGTATACTTTTGAAATAATTTTTTTCGGTGCTTTGAAGCAAGAGATTGTTCTGGTGCGATAGATAAATCTTCAGTCCACATCATGTACAGTAGCCTACAGCATATTACAACATAAAACCTCCACTGGCTACACTCTCTAGCTTCAAAGCACAGCAGGACTTGTCTTGAAAAAAAAATGTTTGGGGCAGTACATAAAATGATCGATAGTTCTGTTAGTTTGCAAATAATAATAATAATAATAACAACAATAACGACAATAATATTTGGATGAACAAAAAGGTCTATGGGGGTATCAGGTCATCCCTTTAATACAGGTAATGATGGATAAAACATTCCATTAGTTGATCTGTTTAATAGAAATAGTGATTAGTGCTGGTATACTGAAAACCAATTACTAGTTAACAAATATTTCCTTCCTAAGTCATCACACATAAAACAGAATTAATTTAAAATCAGTGAACTCCATCTGGCAGAGCTGCAAGTATTTTCCTAACTTTATATCACCCTATTACAAACGTCATGGTAGGCTCTGTACAGGACACACAATTTTACAGTTATTTAAGTACCATTCATTATTAATCAAAATTGCCTAGGAGGAATGCCTATAATATGGAGATTTGATAGCTATCATCCCTTAATACAGATGACTTCTTAGATAAAATTGATATCAAATTGACATCAAGCTAATTTCATTAATCAGTAGTAACATATCAATCTCTATGAGCAAACAAATTCAGTCATCTAAATGTATACAGTAGTTAGGGCAGAACACTGATTAATATATGCTGAAATTTTACTTGCCTTTGTAGATGCTGCTTGGCTTTGAGCACTGTTACCTAGGTGGTTGTCCATAAGTACTCCCAAATCCCTTACAATATCTGATATCCCTAGATTTGCTTTATTAAGATTATAAATCACATGGCTATTTTTCCTTCCCAGATGCAAACATTTACATTTATTCATATTAAAACTCATCTGCCATTTAGTTGCCCATTTCCTCTAATTTATGCAAATCCTTCTGGAGGGAAAGTACATCATTGCCTGATGTAATTACCTTGCACAACTTAATACCGAACCCTGAGGAACCCCATTTACCACATAAGTCAAATCTGAGTGTGTTACATTTACAACAACCCTTTGCCTCCTGTCTGTCTCTCAATCAATGAGCAGATATTCCTGTATCCCTTAGTTTGCACAATAGTCTTGCATGTGGGACTGTATCAAAAGCCTTTGTAAAATCCAAAAATACTACATCCACTGAGTTGTCTTTATCCAAGCTCCTACTAAGCTCCTCATAGAAACCAATTTGATTTGTTTGACATGACCTATCCCTCATAAATCCGTGTTGACTCCTACTTATAATCTTGTTCGAACAGACATATTTTTGTATACTATCCCTTATTATTCCTTTTAAAAAAATCCCTTTTTTTTCTTTACCCTTCTCCTTTCCCCTTTCTTCTGCTTTTTTCTTCCCTTTTCGCTTCACAATGTGCCCCCTTTTCTTTGAACTCTTTACTTTTATTTAAACTAATTTATAGTAGATCCATCTGTATATTAATAAAAAGGGAAGGCTATTATTTTGTAAAAAAGTTGAGTAGACTTTCTACCAACTTATAAAGTAGGTTAATAAACCCAAACATCTGCTAAAACAGAAGTATATCAATGATGAGCTCAAAACTAAATATTCAACAAAAATACACATAGCACAAATAAAAAGAATATGTCCATCAACAAATCAAGCTTCACGATGTGCTTCATAAGGTACCTGATTAAAGCAACAAATAATGATGCTTAACAGTATAAAACCGCTTTGGTACATGTTGAAATGGTGAATTGAAACTGAAACTGAGTATTAACCATACACCACTGCGTGGACTGATGAGGATTTGGAATTACTGGACTGTCCAAAAGGTACCTCCAATCCTATTTTGTTTCACACTTTTCAAGGGTGGAATTGGCAACATAATGCATGTCATTTTAATGGAAGCCTCCACCATTTCTAAACAAACATTACCAATAGCTTAGTTACTATTAGTGTTTATCATGACCTAAGCAAGGCCCAGTGGGTATGTCCGTATAATACTTTGGACACAAAACACTTCTTGGGATAACAAACTGGCCACAGCATTTATTGGTAAACACAAATTCACGTAATAACAATACCAATAATTAAGGGGAGGGGATGAGCCTGACCCGAGACAGTACACTCTATACCCTCATCCAGGGCCTACCGTGATGGAACATCCGTACCACGGTAGGATAGGATCTCACCTACTTTACCACTGTCCCCGCGACTCCACTCACCACCCACGCCTGTGACAGAAAACAAATACAATAAAAAGCATCATTAATACATTCAGAAATACTATGACCAGCACCACCACTGCTAATGCCATAGACAGATATATCTCCAGATTGTACTTATTATATTTACTTTATTTTCCAGTTATGTTTTTTCCCTTTTTATTTTATTTTTTTATTTTTAAAATGGGTGGGCTCTGATCACTTGGCTAGCTGGGGGCATAATGGCTAAATGGGGGCATAGTGGCTCCACTCCCTTCTCCCCGGCTCTCTTTCTTCTAGCTTTGCATGTTTCTTTTTGTATATAAAGCCTAATTGCTCAATAAAGCTGTATATTTACCATGTGTACATGCATAATTATTGAATATGAGGAAGTACAGTGGTAAAATTAGTTTTGCGCTGTTCAGTAGTCTTCCAAGTGTAAGACAGATTGAATAGTGACATGTGTGTTTAAATGAGCTGTCTTATGCTAAGGAGTTTGTCATAGAAATGCCAACACAATGATGTTTTATTTGCACTACAGTTATCCGTACTCTGGGGATTTTATTTTGAATACATATGTTTCACTCAGGCTAAAGCCGAGCAGTTCTTAAATAACTGAATTGAAATGTCTGTTTTCGAAATTTACAAGTCATCTAACCTTCAGGCTTTTTTACGTATCCACTTAGGAATACTTTATATGCTTTCATTTTAACCTCTTGCCAAGTTTGAATTTGCTACTAAGAGAGGGAAAAATGAAAGGATTTAAAGTAAAATTACTTATGGGCAAAATGAACAAACACATGAGATTTGTTTGAAAAAAATATGACATAAAGAAAATAACATGTGTATATTGTATGGAGTGACAGATGTAGTCACTTAAAAGCATGGGCGTAACGCTTCTTAGAAAAAAGAAGAAATCATAATACGGTTAAATCTCATGGTGCTGTGGCCAGGTTAAAATACACAGAATGTTTTTTTAAGGTGTACAATTTGAACCGTACATTTTATATTTTATGTACTAACATAACATAACTGTTTGTTGCCCTTACGATGGAAAATATCCAGAGATTGGCAAAGCTAACAAAATAAATAATTTGTATACATGGGTTCTGGGAGGATGAAGGAGTCATTCATATTTAGGGTAACACATAATCATGTAAATACACTTTCTGCACTCAGCTTATCGCAATTAAAATCCATAAAGTTGCTTTAGTGGTTATACAGTAGGATTTCATCTGTTTTTTAGTTATTGACTAGCAATAATATAAATTCTTATTTATATTAATACAATGTCGATTTTAAAACTTACATTTCAACTTAAGTGTTTCAGAGACCAGCAGGATGGTTTCTCTCCACCTGTGTTAGTTGTAAGGGAGTGGGAGAGGATCTGCCTAGTAGGCAGCCCTAAATGTTTTCAAAACGTGTGTAGGTTTGCTTGCGCTGACCCCTGCAAGGAAGAAGGCAAATTTTAAAGCTGCATTGAAATGTTTGCCTTCAAATACCAATTTTAATTCTTAGTTTAATTCTAATTTAGAAAAAAATAATGAATGAACAGTGAATAGATAGCATTAGGTCTTGTGTATAGTCGTATCATTCAATATCCATAATTTATGGTGTGTTTGCAAATGATCCTTAGTACACATACCGTAGTTATAACATCAGTACCTGCTTACTACTTCATGTCAATTATCACACATCCACTCTGTCCAGCTCATGTAAAGTAAGACAGAGATGTCGCCAATCAAGTCTATTTTGTGGATTAAGCATAGGTAAAAGAGCGAGAGCCAGATGTGCTTACTGAAATTTGATTATTTTACAGTATTTTAAATGTAATTACACATTAACATTTATCAGTTTTTCAGATTATGTAATGTTGTGGATATCCTATCTCTCCCCACAGCAACAACATTAATATGTATTTGGGTATGAGAGTACAGGATGAAAAGTGCATTACACTTTCACAGCTGTTAAAAGTTATTAAAACACATACACACTCTTACTGAGAAATATCTTTGAGCATTTATGTTACTGTAAATATGTTTAAGGTCAAAAGTAGTGATAAGTGTAAGAGTTATTGTAAGAACAAGGGTTTTAGTAAGTTTTTTTAAAAAAAAAGCTTAGCAGCAAAGTCAAGAATATATTATATATATATATATATATATATATATATATTTATATATATATATATATATATAGATCAATTAATCCATGTGACTAGTAATACTTATTCTGGAATATATATTATTGATTAGTTTACGCTGCTCTTAAAGGGTCACTATAGTAGTCATTTATTTACCAGGGACTTGGAACACAAATGTTATTTCCATGCATTTAAAAGAGCATGTTTTAAACTTTATAACATTTGTTTTGTGAATGAAAAAATATTAAGCAAAATCTCTTTAAACTTCTTTCAAACTAACAGGAAATGCACAGAGCATACTTTAGTCTATCTCATTGGCTGGGAGAGGGCAAGCCCCACAAGCAGATACAAAAAAATAAATACATTTTTGAGCTCTGATGATTTCATTTGAAAAAAGCAAACACACTTTGACACATTATCAAACACCATTTTTCTGATGCAACAAACAAACAAAATTATTTCCTTGTCCCTTTAGTGACATACGTCCTGCAGTGGGGCAAAATAAAGCTCTTCATAAGTTGTTAGCCAGAGATGGATTGGTTTCACCTTTCTAACTTTGTCTAATGTCCATGACTTTTGTGCATCCGTACTCCCTGGGCTCCCACTAGCATTACATTCAAAATTATGGCTAAAAAGTGCAATTGACTGGCCACTATTTTCACAGTCCCAACTTGTAAATATTAAGGAAAGGAAATATGTTGGATATATACATAAGAACTTCTAACTTTTTCATATACAAAATTTGCTACCGTATAAATACACCCCTATTAGAAAAATTATTTGTTTAATTTTTTAAAGAAGCATATAAATAAAACCAAACATTCATGGACAGCCATATACTAGATAACAACTGTCCATCTCCACGAATGTCCCTGATCCCACATATTTCCCCACTTTCCAGCCTCATTTCCTTTGCTCTCTATAGTAGTATGATTACCCATCTCAATGCACGTGGTAACAATAGGGCCAGTGCATGCATCTTAGTGTTAAAGTGCCACTTTGTAATGACAAAATATATATATGTTGATGTCTAATGTTCCTTTTCTATGTTTGATATCTTCTCCCTCTGAATATAACCACTTCATATGCACCTGTACGCCTCTGGTATTTCTGGTTGCTCCTGTATCTTCCTGCTCTGTTTACTACAGTTCACATTCCCTTTTAGACTTATCTGTGCTGCTGACCCAATTTATTACTGACCTTTTTAGATTTCTGCCAGCCCCTGCTCTTTGGCTTCCCTGACCATTCCTTTAGCTGTGCCATTGGACTTGTTTTTTGGACTCTCCCTACTTGGGTACTTCGCCTCTGAAGAATTTCACCCAGACAGGCCAATAGAGAATTACTATGGCAGTGAAGGATCTGTAAAAGAGGATGAAGCACTATTACATTATATATGCCTCCTCAAAGGTGTTGCTTGGGCAATTAGACCACAATCAAGTCACCAAGCAATGATTATGAAAAAGGGTCTCAACCCAATTCAGTGGATTCAGGGTTCAAAATGGATTGCGTTCATGAAACATCGTTCATGCACCCTAGAAACTCTGAAATATTGTTACTGACTTGCCTCAGAATATGAATACCCCAATACATTTGTAGTATCTCCATGAATGTCATTGTCCTATAACTTGACAATTTTATTAGACTGAATATTCTAACATCTACACAAGAAGTTGTATGTCTATATCAGGAATACATAAGACTCTACCATATCAAAATTGCAGCCACCTTGTTTCTTACCCATAGCATCCGCCAGCATTATTACATATTTATACTTTACTCTACTTCAGCTTATAAATTGCTTTGCAGCTTGGAAATTCTAGCTAGGTATATTTATGTATAAGACAAGGATTATATACTCAGTTGTCACTTTATTAGGCACACATATCTATAACTGAGTAGGACCACACTTGGCCTGCAAAACAGCCTGAATTCTTCATGGAATTAATAAAACAGGTGCTGGAAACATTCCTTAGAAATTCTGGGCAATGTTGACATTATTATTTTAATTATTATAATTTATTTATAATGCGCTGAGATATTCTGTAGCGCTGTAAATAAGATAAGTTCCAGGCAAAGGTAAATACAAACAAAACATAACAAAGCAAGGAGGGACCTGTCTTTGAGCCTCAAATCAAGTGTCCATGGTGCTTTCCCCAAAGAACCCTGCAGGATTGAAACTTGCAGACTTACATCCTAAAGGTAGTGTGTGTGGTAAAGGAGGGAGAGAGAGATGATGAGCGTTAGGGTGGAAGGTGATATGCATCTTTAAAGAAATGCATTTTTAGTGAGGTTTTGAATGTTTTGAGGCAGGAGGACAATCTGGTGGAGCGAGTCAAGGGGTTCCAGAGAAAAGGGGCAGCATGAGAAAAGTCCTGAAGGTGAGAATGAGAGGAGGTGACAAGAGTTGTAGGTCATTAGCAGAACAAAGAGGGCGGTTGGGGGAATATTTGGAGACGAGAGCAGAGATGTAAGGGGGTGCACAATTGTTGAGAGCTTTGTAAGTTAGGGTCATGATTTTAAATTTTATTCTGGAGGCTAAGGGAAGCCAGTGGAGTGATTGACAGAGAGGTGATGCTGACAATGAACGTTGTGTAGTCTAGCAGAGGCGTTCATTATGGAGTGAAGTGGGGATACTCAGGTGGTGGGAAGGCCAGCAAGAAGTGAGTTACAGTAGTCAAGTCGAGTGATGATGAGAGAGTGTATTAAGATTTTAGTTGTGTCTTGTGTAAGATAGTGGTGAATTCTGCAGATGCTTTTTAGATGGAGAAAGCAAGATTTTGTTAGTGACTGTATGTGAGGGATGAAAGACAGGGAGGAGTCCAGTAGTTTTTGACAGTGAGAGAGATGTAATGAATTGATGCTGTGGAAGAGGGAGGGAAGATGAGGAGTTCAGTTTTAGGCATGTTGAGTCTGAAATGGTGGATGGACATCCAAGAGGATATACTATAAAGGCAATTGGAGATGTTTGTTAGAAGAGAAGGGTATAGAGGGTATAGATCTGGTGATGAGAGGTAGATTTGAGTGTCATCTGCATAGAGATGATACTGAAGCCCAAAAGAGTGTATTAGGGTACCAAGTGAGGATGTGTAGATAGAGAAGAGGAGGGGGCCTATGACTGAACCTTGGGGTACGCCAACAGACAGGCGGTAGGTAGAAGAAGAGGTGTCAGAGAATGAGAAACTGAATGATCTATTTTGTAGGTATGATGAGAACCACGAGAGAGCAGTGTCTTGAATACAGAGGGAGGAGAGGATATGGAGTAGAAGTGGATGGTCGACTGTGTAAAAGGCAGCAGAGAGATCTAGAAGAAGTAGAATGGAATAGTGACCTTTTGACTTGGCAGAGAGCAAGTCATTAGTGACTATACTGAGAGCTGTCTCAGTGAAGTGTTGGTGTCGGAAGCCAGACTGGACGGTGTCATAAAGGAAGTTAGAGGAAATAAAGTTGGTAAGGCGGTTATAGACAAGTCGGTCCAGCAGTTTGGAAGCCAGGGGAAGTAGAAAGATAGGGTGGTAGTTAGATGCAAAGTCAGGGTCAGATTAGGTTTTTTTTGAGGATGGGTGTAATTATGGCATATTTTAGATAAGATGGAAACGTGCCAGTATTTGGGGAAAAGTTGAAGAGGTGTGTGAGAGCTGGGATTAGTTTGGTTGAGAGGGGAGGGATAAGCTGAGATGGGAAGAGATTGGAGGAGGTGGTGGGCGGAGGAGAGTATTGAAAGTGGCGAACAGACACTTGGGGTTAGAGGACAGAGTTGATATTAGTGATGTAAAGTAGTGTTGTTTGGCAAGGTTGAGGGTGGAGGAATAGGAGTGTAACATAAATTTGTAGTGGAGGAAATCTGCGTAAGTGCGTGATTTCCTCCATAATCGTTCAGCAGTGCAGGAGCATCTCTGGGTGTATAGTGTCTGCGTGTAGTTATGGGGGCCAGAGTGTCAAGGGTGGAGGAGAGAGTAGAGTTGTAGAGTGAGGTGGCAGTGTCAGGGCAGTTAAAGTTGGTGATGGGGCTGAGAAGATGTTGGATAATAGTGGAGATCTGAGCAGGGTCAAGTGCTAGCAGGTTTCTGCTCGTGATGGTGGCAGGGGTTGAAGAGGGGTGGTGAGAGGAACATGTGGTGAGGTTGAAGGTAAGGACTGATGGTCAGATAAAGGGAGTGGATGGATGACTGGATAGGAGGTTGTGCTGAGATTGGTGAAGATAAGGGCAAGAGAATGTACAGCAAGATGAGTTGAAGAATCTGTTAGTTGTGAGAGGCCAAGCAGTTGAGTACAAGCAGTTTGGCTGCTGCTGGGGAGGTGCGAGTGTCAACAGCAATGTTAAAATCTCCAAGTACCAGCGAAGGAACATTGTAGGAGAGAAAGTGAGGGAGCCAGGCAGAAAAGTGGTCAAGAAATTGAGAGGGAGTTCCTGGGGGGCGATAGATCACAGCTACACATAGAGAGATAGGTGAGAAGAGGCGGATTGTATGAACTTCAAAGGATGAGAATTGGAGGGATGGGACAGGGGGTATGAGGTGAAATGTACAAGGAGTGGAAAGCAGAACACCCACACCACCACCTTGTTTGTTCCCAGGTCTAGGTGTGTGGCTGAGGTGAAAACCACTATGAGAGAGTGCTGAAGGGGAGGAAGTGTCTGGGATGATAGCCAGGTTTTAGTGAGAGCCAGTAGATTTAGGGAGTTGGTAGTGAATAGGTCATGAGTGAATTTGAGTTTGTGTGTTCCAGATGGCGCAAGAGAAAGGTAGAGTTGACATGATTGCATCACTCATTTATTGCATATTCGTCAGCTGCATATTCACGCTGATCACATCCCAAAGGTTTTCTGTTGGACTGAGATCTGGTGACTGCTGGCAGCTCGAGTACAGTGAATTACTTATCAAGTTAGTTCTTTGTCATTGTCATGGCGTGTGCTCTGTGACATGGCACGCTATCCTGCTGGAAGTAGCCATTAGAAGATGGGTAGACTGGTCATAAAGACATGAACATGTTCAGCAACAATACTCAGGTATATTGTGTCATTTAAACCATGCTAAATTGGTATTAAGAGGCCTAATGTGCTGCAAGAAAACATTCCCCACACCATTACATCACTGCCAGCCTGAACTTTTGACCCAAGACAGGATGGACCCATGCATTTATGTTGTTTATGTGAAATCTTCGACCCCAACATCAGTCGAAATCATAATTCGTTAGATCAGGCAATGTTTTGAACTGTGAACTCTGGAAAGTGCTGTGCATGAAATTAAGCAAGATCAGCAGTTTCTGAGTTACTTAAACCACCTGGCACCAACAATCATTCTAAGGTCAAAGTCACTTAGATCAAATTTTTTCCCCATTTTGATGTTTGGTCTGAAAATCAACTGACTTTCTGAGCAATGTCTGCAGGATTATATATATTGAGTTGCTACAACATGACATGCTACAATATGTATATATATTTTGTCAGGTGTTATTACCAGGAATTGTGGGAGGAGCCCTATCCCACATCCGCTTTATAAACCCCTCCTCACTCCTCACTTACCTGCACGCTGTCTTCATATGGTCTCACCTGCTTCATTTTTTTGCCTGAGTGCTTTCCCTTGTCTTGTAGCTGTTGGTGAGTCTACCCCTCTCACCCCCACTGGTTTCTTTCCTTCCTCACTTTGTTCCCCCTTTTGTCTTCCCTTTCCTTCCAGTCATTTCCCTCTTTGCCCCCTCTTTTCCTTCTTCTCAGGCCATTCATCCTCCATTTGCTCCCCTCCTTTGCATTCCCCCATTGTTGCTCCGGTCTTTCTGTGCCTTCCCCCACTCTCCTCCACCTCCTACCTTCCTTCCATGTCTTTGGCTTCCCTTCTTTATCTTCCAGCCGTCCTTCTCCTTTTTCTTCTTTTCCCCTATCCTTTCTGCTATTTGCCCTTTCCCTCTGCTCTCGGCCATCTGGGCCATCTTCTGGCCTTCTTCGTCGGTCACCCAACACTTGTGGCTTCCCAGATGCCAGCCTTGTGCTGAGCATCCTGTTGTCTAGTAACCAGCAAGTCTTGCATGATGCGAGCTCCAAAGTGTCAAATTCAAATTTTCTTAAGCACAACTCTCTCTTGTTACACTTTCCTATCCCCTACAACACTTTCCATTGAACTACTAATAAAGTTTATGTTCCATCATTAAATCTTCACTTCATCTTTTATATTAAGTCTCGGAATAAGCACTACACTCATTCTCATCACCCATTAAAGACAAAAGTCACCTATTCTTGTCTGTCACTCAGCTATAAATACATGCCATCACCAACCACCTACATTCTGCTCTCCCATTTCCTCTCTTTAAGGCAAGATACATATTTATTCCTTTCACCCCCTTTTTAAATGTCATTTAACTCCAAAGACCTCACCCATTTCTACCTCTTACACATAGGTGTCATAACAACCGCGCTCGTTACTTCCTCCCTCAAGACAATTTCAATGCTCTTTGAATCCAATTCGGACACTTTAAACAAAACGTTACCTAAACCACAATCTCTCTAGCTCCCTTTTTTATGCCTCTAAACCTGTACATCTAATCACAATCAAGTTGCTGATCTGAGTTCATCACTTCAAGTTGTTAAACCATAATTGGCACCAATCACACTGATTGAGCCAGAACTAACTAACTCTTCTATTTCAAACAAATCAATTAAACAGGACTCTCCCTTGATGGTGAAATCACCTTTGTCTAGCCTGCAAGTTTACCGTCCAGAATATGTCTTTGGCTTTATGTTTAGAGATATCTCTTGCACCGCCTTCCCATCAAGAAGAAAAGAAATGGACGACTATCCCCATCAGATTGTGGATTTGGTATATCGATAGGGCGGCTTTACATATTACGACTACCATGTGTCAATTTTGGTGAAAGCAGCAGCCGCAGCTTTAGGCTGATTAAATTTAACTTTCAATTGAGCATCTTTGGGTAATGACCCGTTCTGTCGCCACTTTGCTGTCATTAAAACTGCTGTATGCAGCCACTGCCAATCTCCTCTTCATTCCTCAAAATTTTCTCCTTACACCACTCTTCAATGCCACATTTCTAGTCCACTGTCTGCAGTAAACAGTAATAAATAACCATCTTGACATACGGGTACACTACCTTGGGACATCTGCGGTACACAGCATTTTTAATATCAAAGGCTGTAACTATTCCAACTGTAGCACTCATTCACATGTGTGCTATCGCTGCACGACCACGCAAAACTCATTTGTCTCTTGATAGTGCATTTCAAATGACTATCATTCATCAACCTGACTAACTATCTGCATATCCTCTTCCTAGCACTTAGTAAAGTTTCTCACTGATGGATTCTAGCGAGGTTTCCACACAGAGGGGTCAGAATAACCTCAGGCTTCTTTCGCTAGTGAAAATGTACTCACTACTACAATAGAGCCTGGGGTAGTGAAAGAACTCCTCTCATCAGAAATCAATGCAATTCTCCTAGGGCCCCTTTGCACACCCTCCTATTTCCATTATGGAGGATTAACTCCTTGGGAATAGCAACATGCAAGTATTCTTTGAAGAAGAGCCTTGTCATTGACCTCTCTGCCACTCAACTCGACTACTCTTAATTACGCAATAAAAATCCTACCTCAAGTCAGACCTTTCCTAAGCACCCCTATTTCTCGACATGGCCACATCCGCTGATTAACAGTCTAACATCCACATGAGTGATGCTGCTATCAAAGATCTAACCCTATGGAATAACTCCCTCCAATCCTAGTCTGGTAGATTGATTTTCATCACCAAATCCTTTATTCATTCCATTCAATTAATTATTAATCCAACCGAAAACTACTTTGAAGCCTACTATGACCACAACACATTCACTGCTCCTTGCCTAATTCCACCCCAAATACCTAATTGGACACAACCTTTTGTAGACAATTACCGCACTCTTACCCTTCAATCTTGTCATTACCTTCTATCCCAAAGTTCAAGACTGCAAAAAAAAAAAAAGCTAACTTTTTTCAAATGATTTTTTCTGGGCCTAAATGGCCTAGTTTAGGTGCTAATGCCTTTTTAAAGGCATTCTGATGGGGTTTGGGGGGTTTAAGGGTTGTTTAGACCCTTACATTTGGGGACTCCCGATTACAGTATCTCACAAAAGTGAGTACACCCCTCACATTTTTGTAAATATTTCTTTGTATGTCTTAATATGTCTTTTCATGTGACAACACTGAAGAAATGGCACTCTGCTACAATGTAAAGTAATAAGTGTACAGCCTGTAAAACAGTGTAAATTTGGTGTCCCCTCAAAATAACTCAACACACAGCCATTAATGTCTAAACAGTTGGCAACAAAAGTGAGTACACCCCTAAGCAGAAATGTCCAAATTGGGCCCAAGGTGTCAATTTTGTGTGGCCACCATTATTTTCCAGCCCTACCTTAACCCACATGAGCATGGAGTTCACCAGAGCTTTACAGGTTTGCCACTGAGTCCTCTTCCACTCCTCCATAATAACACCACAGACCTGATGGATGTTAGAGACCTTGCACTCCCCCACCTTCCATTTGAGGATGTCCCACAGATGCTCAATAGGGTTTTGGTCTGGTGACATGCTTGACCAGTCCATCACCTTTACCTTCAGCTTCTTTAGCAAGGCAGTGGTCGTCTTGGAGGTGTGTTTGGGGATGTTATCATGTTGGTATACTGCCCTGCGGCCCAGTATCCAAAGGGAGGGGAACATGCTCTGCTTCAGTATGTCACAGTACATGTTGGCATTCATGGTTCCCTCAATGAACTGTAGCTCCCCAGTGCCGGCAGCACTCATGTAGGCCCAGACCAAACATATATACACATATGTCTATATATGTTTTTTATAATATGTTTTTGTTGATTCCACCTATATGCATTTACTTGATGATGTCAGATGCTGCCTCCACTCTCTCTGCATCGCTGTTTATGTTCAAACTGAGGTTTTCATCTCATATCAGTGTTTTTGTGTTCTTTGTGAATTACCCGTTTATCTGTCATTTAGGGATTATTTCAACTACCTTTCCTCAGTATAGATGTATACCTTTGGTGGTGGGAGTGTCATGGTCGGGGCTTGCATGAGTGCTGCCGGCACTGGGGAGCTGCAGTTCATTGAGGGAACCATGAATGCCAACATGTATGGTGACATACTGAAGCAGAGCATGATCCCCTCCCTTCTGAGACTGGTCTGCAGGCAACATGATAACGACCCCAAACACACCTTCAAGAGGACCATTGCCTTGCTATAAAAGCTGAAGATAAGGGTGATGGACTGGCCAAGCATTTCACCAGACCTAAACCCTATTAAACATCTGTGGGTCATCCTCAAATGGAAGGTGGAGGAGTGCAAGGTCTCTAACATCCATCAGCTCTGTGATGTCATCATGAAGGAGTGGAAGAGGACTCCAATGGCAACCTATGAAGCTCTGGTGAACTCCATGCCCATGAGGGTTAAGACAATGCTGGAAAATAATGGTGGCTACACAAAATATTGACAATTTGATCCCAATTTGGACATTTCCATTTAGGGGTGTACTCACTTTTGTTGCCAATGGTCTAGACATTAATGGCTGTGTGTTAAGTTATTTTGAGGGGACAGCAAATTTACACTGTTTTACAGGCTGTACACTTACTACTTTACATTGTAGCAGAGTGTCATTTCTTCAGTGTTGTCACATGAAAAGATATAATAAAATATTTACAAAAATGTGAGGGGTGTACTCACGTTTATGAGATACTGTGTATATATATATATATGTATATATATATACTAGCGAATTGCCCGTCAAAAAATGACGGCAATGAAATTGTAAGTGAGCTAAGGGTGTTTGGTGTATAATAATGAAATATATAATACATTAATAAATGAATATACTTTACGTACTTTGAAGCATTGTGTTGAAGAGCTGCGAAGCTGTTTTGATGTTGCTGCAGCATTAGTGGTGTAGAGCTGCTGTGTAAGCGTGATGAATGTGTGCAGTGTAATAGTGTATGTGCGCAAGACCAAACTGTTAGCGTAGTTGTGTACTTCTGCATTGTCGTAAAATGGCGGTTAATGTGTGTTATGCGTCTTAGCGGAATATCCGTAGGTCTTTTGTGGTGTTTTGCGAGTTTCTTGTGGAGTTTTGCGTGTTTAGAGTGCTGTAGCCTCGTTGTCGTTTTGTTCAGCGGCCATTTTTTTGCTCGCGTAGGGAATTTTTTAGTGTCTAAACTCTTTTATTTTGAGTGAAATGAAGGTGTAAGTTGCTTTTTTGAGGTCCTGGCTGCTTCCTCTTGCTGTAGGTAAGCTTTTTATGTATGTGCTGTGTGTATTTATTGTGTTTTGAATTTGTTCATGTTCGCGGGTTGCAGGCGATTTTTGCGAAGTCGTAATAAGTGGTAACGTGTGTCGTATGTTGTTTGCGTTGCGAGGTAAAGTTTGCGAGGGTCACAGTTGCTGTTTCGTGTTGTTTGCTGGCCTCAGTTGCTGGCATGGAGCGCCTTCGGCGCGAGCCCGCAAGCGTTAGCAACAACTCGTACGCTCACAACTATATATGTGATATATATATATATATATATATATATATATATATATATATATATATTAATTCCTTGTTGTAACTTAATTTTTTTCTTTCTTTTTAAAATTACTCTGAGGCAGCCTTTCCGGCTCCTCCTGGCCCCCACCAACACTGCCCTTTCACCCCCCCTTGGCCTCACCAGCTTCCACACTTCTTTGCCTTCCCTTCCGGCTTGTCGTCTCTCTGGGGCAGTGAATCCCGAAAGACGTCACATGTGTGTGTGTGTGATGTCATTTGGGATTTTCTGCCTCTGACAGAACAAGTGCCAACAGGCAGAGAAGTGTGGAAGTTGGTGAGGCTGAGGGGGCCTAGTGGGGCAGGAGTGGTCAGGGCACCCAGAGCCATTTAAAATAGAAAATAATGAAATATAAATAAAGTTTGATAACACCGGAGCATTGCACTGGGTGCACAGGCGGTAGCATTTGCGGAGGTTGAGGCTCCCACGTCGGCTGCAAAGAGCCGCAGCCGGGACTTACAACAGAAAATTTACAGACTGAGCATCAAAAAATACGACACGCGGGACTTAGAAAAAAAAAACATTTCGACCTCGCAAAAATACAACTTTAACGCCCGAACCGCACGCACATGAAAACATTAAAAACACAATAAATACACACAACAAATACATACAAAGCTTACCCACAGCAAGGGGAGCACCCAGGACCTCTGAAAGTGAAGTTACACCTCCATTTAAGTCCAAATTCCAGAGTTTAGACACACGAAAATCCCCTAAAATATGGCTACCGAAAAAAAAGAAAACGGGGCTACAGGACCCTAAACACGCAAAACACCACCAAACATATACGGATTTTCCAAAAAGTCGTACGAGGTACAAGATACACTCTTAACAAGGACGCTACATCATCCACAGCCCCGTACCACACACATTCCCCTCCATTTTACAACACTAACTTAAACAATACGGAAGTACACAGCTACCCTAACGGATTTTCCTCCTGCACGCAGCTATTTACACTAAACACTGCACACATTGCTGACACTTACACATCAGCTCCACAACAGTGCAAACCAACATTGTATGCTGCAGGAACATCAAAGCAGATTGTCAGCTCTTCAACAGAATGCTTCCTGCATATATTACTTCAAAATAGGTAAATTATATTCATTTATTAATTTATTAATTATTTAATTAGCATACAAAAAACATATACACACAAAAAAAATACACTCTCACAAAAAACATAAAACCCATTCACCGCTCGACTCACAACGAGCGCCAATGCATCTCATAGCACACAAAGCCTTGCAATAAGCGCAAAAAAACACATCACCGCCAACCAAACAATAACACCAAAAGCGCCTATCAGAAAAAAAAATACAACAACCAACAGCCTCACAATGAGCGCCAAAGGGAGGCTCCCAAGGAGCGCCGAAGGATCTCGGACCACCAACAAAATTAATGTCTCGACCAAACAGCATTACCTGCCTTACAATCTTATTGGCGTCATTTTTTGACGGGCAAGTCGCTAGTATATAATATACTGAAGCTCCCCTCGCTTCATTCCATCCATATCTCTCTAGACACTGCCTCTCCCATCAATACAACATTTTTGAGCTGTATGGGGTTGCAAACAACAACATATGTTTCAACTTGAATCACCCTTAAGAATTTTAGCTAATGACAGAAGAATTAGAATTGAAATGTCAAACCATTTATTCTCTTCAATGTATGTTAGAGATATAAGCAGGGAAAATAAAGCAAATTCCTACAACACATCCAATAAACATGCAATCAAAATCAAAATGAAGATCCAAGAACAGAACTGAAATATTCTAAATGTAATGTTTTTTTCTTTCTGAGTGTCTATTGAAAAAATTTTCTTTCAGCAGTCAAAGTTTATAGGCTACCTGAGCTTTCATATTTGAGTTCAGTCAGCTCAGTTGTATAACCTTTTAACACGCTTCCACTTCTTTTCATCTTATATTATATTTCAAAGGATAAATGCAAGCTACAGAAGCGCTGTGAATAGGCCGGTGAAGTTCTGTGGTGTACTAGACAGGGTCATGTCAAATTTTAAATATGAATCGCATTTCTTAATTGTTTATTGCAGTGGTGAAGCTTTTGCCACTAGTCCCGCAAAATGACTTCCAAGCATTGGTGCGGTTGCAAGCAGTGGTACTGGCACTACAAAAAAAGTGTTATTCTTCCATCTAAACGATTTTCTTTGAGGTACATGACGCCCATTGGGTAGTGGGGATTTTTTACATCAATTTATTACAGGGATAGGCAATGTCAGCCCTCAACTATGACGCAAAGGCCATGATTTTCAGATTTGCTGTCTGTACACAAGTTAATGTAGCAAAAATGTATTAATAAGTGATTGGCTTACTTGTGCACAAAAGGAAAATCTTGAAGTCTGTTTGGCAATCCAGGACTAATTTTGTTTACCTCTAGCCTACCATATATATGCCGAAAATATTAATTAGTATACCGGATATCAGAAATGTTGCGTCTGAATAGAATATCATTTTCAAGCAAGGTGAACTTTTTGAGGAAGTATTTTATTATGGGGCTGCATAAGAAGAGGATCCTGTGAATTTTCCAGATTTGTTTCACATTTTGAAACTTTTTTATGTAATTATTCTTTGCTGCAGATGTGCATTTGTGAATGGAAATGGAAAAGTATAAGGAAGTTTTTTTCTATGCACTGTTTTGAAAAGTGAATACATAATTTAATGAAATAAAACATACACTAACATAAAATTCTGTCAAATGAAAATACACACGTGCTACCCGTCCAATATTACTGTCTTAGTTTTTTGCTTGATCCATTAATGTTTACACTTTTAAAAGTCTAAAGCTTATGTTTTGAAAAGACAGTGAAAAGGGTATAAGAATTAAGTTATACATATATATTCTATTAAAAGCTTATGTAAGGACAATGAAGCTTCATTTCTTCACTTGTTAATATTGTTTTGACTTGAACTTACCTCTGTATGGAGCTACGGAAAATAATAATAATAATAACAAAGCTTCTGGTGAGTTAAATCTCAAATGAAATGGAGGGTCTGGAAAAGTATAATTAATCTGTGGTTCACCAATTAACTACCCAGACTATATATATATATATATATATATATATTAATGATATATTTGTGATATATATATGAGAAAGTCACTTGTGCTAGTGACAAAACCTATCAGGCGTAGAGGTTTCTTTCTTCGGACATGGACGGAATGGCAAAATGCAGATGGTATTGTTGATTCATGATCTATTTTTTTGTGATGTTGGATGGGAGGTCTCCCGTGAGAGATTACCACCTCGTTGACCATCAATAGTATACTCTATCTTTATAGAGAAGGAAGCTGTTACAGCCCCTATAAAAAAATTGCGTTAAATCCGTACATGCAATCCAAGTTATGGTTTTAACATTGTTTTTAATATATTTTGTTTTTATGAGCCTCTTAATTTTGGCATTTTGATGATTGGGGCAACCTATGTATGAGACTTGCCATCACTAACAGAATATATTGATTATCACATAACACCATTTATTTATACCACTTACCATATATACTCGAGTATAAGCCGAGTTTTTTAGCCCTTTTTTTAAGGCTAAAAAGGGCCCCCTCGGCTTATACTCGAGTCACTCTCCCCCCGTGTCTCTCTAACCCTCCCCGTGTCTCTCTAATCCCTTTGTGTCTCTCTAACCCCCCTGTGTCTCTTTCCCTCCCCCTCCTCATCCTAAACCCCCCTCCTCATCCTAAACCCCTCTCCTCATCCTAAACCCCTCTCCTCATTCTAACCCCCCCTCCTCACTTTACCCCTACAAATACCTCCCCCTCTCCCTTTCCCCTCACTTACCTCCATCTGCAGCTCCTCCACGCACCTTCCTGCGTCGGGACCTGGCATATGCTAATGACGTGACATCACATGAGCGCCACGTCATAAGCATTGGCCGGGTCAAGACGCAGGAAGGAGCGTGGAGGAGCGGAAGAGCAGCTGCAAAGCTGCAGATGGAGGTAAGTGAGGGGAAAGGGAGAGGGGGAGGTATTTAGAGGGGTAAAGTGAGGAGGGGGGTTTAGGATGAGGATGGGGAGGGTTTAGGATGAGGATGGGGGGTTGAGGATGAGGATGGGGGGTTGAGGATGAGGATGGGGGGATTGAGGATGAGGATGGGGGGTTGAGGATGAGGAGGGGGGTTGAGGTTGAGGAGGGGGGCTGAGGAGAGAGGTTGAGGAGGGGGGTTTAGGATGAGGATGGGGGATTGAGGATGGGGGGATTGAGGATGAGGATGGGGGGTTGAGGATGAGGAGGGGGGTTGAGGTTGAGGAGGGGGGCTGAGGAGAGAGGTTGAGGAGGGGGTTTAGGATGAGGATGGGGGGTTGAGGATGGGGGATTGAGGATGGGGGGATTGAGGATGGGGGGATTACGGAGAGGGGGATTGAGGAGGGGGGGTTGAGGATGTGGATGGGGGGTTGAGGAAGAGGATGGGGGTTGAGGATGGGGGGATTGAGCATGGGGGATTGAGGAGGGGAGGATTGAGGATGAGGGGGTTGAGGATGAGGATGGGGGGTTGAGGATGAGGATGGGGGTTTGAGGTGGAGGAAGGGGGTTGAGGAGGGAGGTTGAGGAGGGGGTTTAGAATGAGGAGGGGGTTGAGGATGAGGATGGGGGGGTTGAGGTTGAGGAGCGGGTTGGGGTTGAGGTTGAGGAGGTGGGTTGAGGAGGGGGGTTGAGGATGAGTATGGGGGGTTGAGGTTGAGGAGGGGAGTTGGGGTTGAGGAGGGTGGTTGAGGAGGGAGCTTGAGGATGAGGAGGGAGGTTGAGGATGAGGAGGGGGTGAGGAGGCTGGTTTAGGCCAAAGTGGGTGGTTTAGGATGAGGAGGGTGGTTTAGGATGAGGATAGGGGGTTGAGGATGAGGAGGGTGGTTTAGGATAGGAGGTTGAGGATGAGGAGGGGGTTGAGGAGAGAGGTTGAGGAGGGGGGTTTAGGAGGAGGATGGGGAGTTGAGGATGGGGGATTAAGGATGGGGGGATTAAGGAGGGGGGATTGAGGATGGGGGGGTTGAGGATGAGGATAGGGGGTTGAGGAAGAGGATGGGGGGTTGAGGATGGGGGGATTGAGGATGGGGGATAGAAGATGGGGGATTGAGGAGTGGGGGATTGAGGATGAGGGGGTTGAGGATGAGGATGGGAGGGTTGAGGATGAGGATGGGGGTTTGAGGTGGAGGAAGGGGGTTGAGGAGGGAGGTTTAGGAGGGTGTTTAGAATGAGGAGGGGGGTTGAGGATGAGGATGGGGGGGTTGAGGTTGAGGAGCGGGGTTGGGGTTTAGGTTGAGGAGGTGGGTTGAGGAGGGGGGTTGAGGTTGAGGAGGGTGATTGAGGAGGGAGCTTGAGGATGAGGAGGGAGGTTGAGGATGAGGAGGGAGGATGAGGAGGGGGGTGAGGAGGGTGGTTTAGGCTGAGGAGGGTGGTTTAGGATAAGGAGGGTGGTTTAGGATGAGGATAAGGGGTTGAGGAAGAGGAGGGTGGTTTAGGATGAGGATGGGGTTGAGGATGAGGAGGGGGGTTGAGGATGAAGAGGGGGTTGAGGATGAAGAGGGGGGTTGATAAGGGAGGTTGAGAATTACGAGGGAGGATGAGGAGGGTGATAAGGGAGGGGGGAAGAGACACAGGGAAGGGAGAGGGGGGAAGAGACACAGGGGAGGGAGAGGGGGAAGAGACACAGGAGAGAGAGGGGGGACACAAGAAAAGGACACACAAGAGGGCGGCACAGAGGGCACAAGTGGGACACAGGGGGCAGCACATTTCCCACCCACGGCTTATACTCGAGTCACTCATTTTTCCCAGGATTTTGTGGTAAAATAGGTGCCTCAGCTTATACTCAGGTCGGCTTATACTCAAGTATATACAATATATATTTTTTCAGAGCATTGCTATTAAGCAATTGTCACTTTCATAGGTGTTTATTTAAATATTTGCATATCAACTTTTGAATTCTCACTCATTCCGTTGGTTATTACCATTTATACACATTTTGTTTTTTCAGTATGTGTTATACATACCTTAATTAAATTTTTGTCTTTTATATTATGGTTTCACATATGGCATATAAGATCTACCTACAGATATTTTCTTTATAGTTTAGATATCCTCAATTTGACTCACTTTGTAGTTCAAGCTTTCTTCTCCTTTTTTGTTCAAGTCTGTTAGTGACAGCAAGACTCCTTGTAAGGGGTATAGGTTTTGAACAGGGTAATTTATGTTCTGCCATTCAGAAGTTAGATTCTGTTTTTTCTTTTATTAGTCAATATATTTTGAGTAAAGTTATTTTGTTTAATACTAATGCCCGTATGCTTATTAAGTTTTTTCAATATATATATATATATAAGTATAAGCCGACCCGAGTATAAGCTCGAGGCACCTATTTTACCACAAAATACTGGGTAAAATAAGTGACACGAGTATAAGCCGAGGGTGGGAAATGTGCTGCCCCCTGTGTCCCTCTTGTGCCCTCTGTGTCCCCCTCTTGTGTCCCCCTCTCTCTCCCGTGTCTCTTCTCCCCTCTCCCTTCCCTGTGTCTCTTCCCCCTCCCTTATCTCAACCCCACACCTCATCCTCATCCTCTTTCCTCATCCTCAACCTCCCTCCTCAACCCCCTCATCCTCAAACCCCCCCTTCCTCAACCCCCTCCTCAACTACCCTCCTCATCCTCAACCCCCTCCTTAACCCCCCTCCTCATCCTCAACCCCCCTCCTCAACCTCCCTCCTCAACCCCCATCCTCATCCTCTCTCCTCAACCCCACATCCTCATCCTCTCTCCTCAACCCCCATCCTCAACCCCCCTCCTCAATCTCAACTCCCCTCCTCCTCATCCTCAACCTCCCTCCTCATCCTCAACCTTCCCCCCATCCTCAACCCCCTCCTCAACCTCCCTCCTCAACCCTTCCATCCTCATCCTCCCTCCTCAACCCCCCATCCTCCCTCCTCAACCCCCCATCCTCAACCCCCTCCTCAACCTCCCTCCTCATCCTCAACCTCCCTCCTCAACCTCCCTCCTCAACCTCCCTCCTCATCCTCAACCTCCCTCCTCAACCCCCCATCCTTATCCTCCCTCCTCAACCACCCTCCTCATCCTCAACCTCCCTCCTCATCCGCAACCTCCCTCCTCATCCTCCCTCCTCAACCCCCCATCTTCAACCCCCTCCTCAACCCCCCCCATCCTCAACCCCCTCCTCAACCTCCCTCCTCAACCCTCCATCCTCCCTCCTCAACCCCCCCATCCTCCCTCCTCAACCCCCAATCCTCAACCCCTTCCTCAACCCCCTCCTCAACCTCCCTCCTCATCCTCAACCTCCCTCCTCAACCCCCCCATCCTCATCCTCCCTCCTCAACCCCCTCCTCAACCCCCTCCTCAACATCCCTCCTCACCCCCCCATTCATATCCTCTCTCCTCAACCCCCTCCTCAACCCCCTCCTCAAACCCCCCATCCTCAACCCCCTCCTCAACCCCCTATCCTCAAGCCCCCCCTCCTCAACCCCCCATCCTCAACCCCCATCCTCAACCCCCTCATCCTCAACCCCCCTCCTCAACCCCCTCCTGAACGTCCCTCCTCAACCCTCCCCTCATCCTCCCTGCTCAATCCCCCATCCTCATCCTCCCTCCTCAACCCCCCATCCTCATCCTCCCTCCTCAACACCCCATCCTCATCCTCAACCCCTCTCCTCATCCTCAACCACCCTCCTCAACCTCAATCCCCCTCCTCAACCTAAACCCCCCTCAACCTCCCTCCTTAACCCCCTCCTCAACCTAAACCCCCCTCAACCCCCCTCCTCAACCTAAACCCCTCTAAAAACCTCCCCTCACCTACCTGCTTCTGCTCCGGCCTCCGCTCCTTGACCCGGCGCGCATGTGACGTATACCTGGTATATGCACATGACGCGGCGCGCATGTGACATCACATGCACGCCGGGTCAAGGAGCGGAGGCCGGAGCAGAAGCAGGTAAGTGAGGGGAAAGGGGGAGATATTTAGGGGGGGTTAGAATGAGGAGGGGGGTTTAGGTTTAGTTGGGGGGTTGAGGAGGGAGAATGAGAAGAGGGGTTTATAACGAGGAGGGGGGTTGAGGATGAGGAGGGGGAGGGAAAAAGACACGGGGGGTAGAGAGACACAGGGGAGTAGAGAGACACAGGGGTGGGTAGAGAGACACAGGGGTGGGTAGAGAGACACACAGGGGGGGGGGGGTTAGAGAGACACAGGGGGGAGAGTGACTCGAGTATAAGCCGAGGGGGCCCTTTTTAGCTTTAAAAAAAGGGCTGAAAAACTCAGCTTATACTCGAGTATAGGTGAGAGCAAAACACGTTATGAAGAGTTCTCCCCAGGAAAGAGAGAGTTAACTTCCTGGAGCAGTACTAAACAACTAATTGAACCTGCAGGTGTTGTAAGGCTGTAAAGGCACACACAGAGAAATGGATGTGGCCCCCTGCAATTAGGCTCTGTTTGGCCTAGCAGAGTGAGGCCAGTGAGAGTGAAGGCCTCAGTCTGAAGCAAGCTAAGAAGGACGCTTTTATGTATCTGCCAGTGAGAGGAACGCAGTATTTTTACATTGCCTGCTGGAAACAGAAATTGTAACAGACTGAGAGGAGCCTGGAAGTTTACTGGAGTAAAAAGGCTGTTTGGTTTGGACTCCTGCAGTTGGCACAGCTCAGAGAGCAAACTGAGAAGTCTGCAACAGGGATTGCTGGAGCTGCAGAGAAAAAGGATTTGCGCCACAAGAGCATTTACAGAGGAGACTGTTTGCTGCAGAGGAAAAAAGGGATTTGCAGAGGAGCTGCTGCAAGGATTTTGCCACAGCAGTATTTACCAAGGAGACTGATTGGTGCTATCCCAATGATTGGAGCAGAGGATCCATTACAGGAGGGAGAGACACCGGATGTAAAGGTACCATTACAGAGTCTGATAACCCCAGGGAGAAGTCTGTTTAGTTAACAGATTTGTAGCCTTCACCAAAAGAAGTTGGGGTATCTGTAGAGTAGGGCGGGCCAGAACACCACCCTAAGGTATGAAATTTAAAGACGACTGTCTACAGAGAAAGGACACTTTAAACCATTGAAGATGGACTATTCAAAGACTCTGTGTTTTTACCTGAAGGCCAAGAAGTGGTTTTAGGGCTAGCAAGGGTGTTCCGTTTATGCAGAAATGTATTTTATGCTGGAGTAAGCTATTTCTTTTGTATTTTGGACTTTTTAATAAAAAGTACAAAAAATGTTTTGGAATCTCTGCTGTTTATATGTATCTCAAAGGAGAAAACAGTCACCAAAGGCCACATCACTACAATATATATATTAATTATACTCATATATAACATATGATATCCTAAATATTCTGGGTACAAGGTGCCAAAACTAAATAATGCATCAAATACAGACTGTCAATAAAAATATCTTGTAGCCACTGTAGAACTAAGCGAGTCAAACAGAGGAAACAAAATAAAAAATCTACTTGTTCTTTGTGAGTAATAAAGAGAACAGTAGGGAAACTAGATTAGATATATGAACATGTTTTTTTCTGTTCCCTGCTCCTCTTTGTTCTCTAGTAGGCCAACTGCTGCTTCATCTCCCTCCAGCCATTGATAATACGATTCAAAAACATCAGAGAGAATCTAACCCAAGATAGGTGCTGCACCCGAGGGAGCATGCTTTGCTTTGTTTTACACCATGGCTCTGCTCAGAATCTGGGAGACTTTGCATGCAACATCTTATTTCATGGCCCTGATCCTTAATTTGAGAGATTAAAGTTAATACTGTCCAAAGGGCTTTTCTATGAAGGTGGTTAACACACTCATGTTGGCACAGAAAATCAATTAATACACACAGAGTTATTTCAGATTGCATGGTGGTCACATTAGTTCAGTTCCAAACGTGAAATTAACCCATTAAGTTGCCCTCTTTATATAAAAAAATAATAAAAAGTAGAAAATATAAAATATAAAAAGATTAACATTATATATATATATATATATATATATATATATTAAAAATAAATAAATAAGCCAGATTTAACTATGAAACTGGAATCCTGTAACACATAGCAAAATATATCAATGCATGTTTAACCAGTGTATTAAATAAAAAGGAATGTTGTTTCTCAAAAGCAAGTGAGGAATTGAAATAAACATTTATGTATGTACACAGTTGGGAATATCACAAGAGTAATATGGTTTTCTAGTCCAAAACATTTTTGATATTGTGGGCTCATTTGCATGCCCCTGCCCAGTGTATTTCTAGGAGCGAAATACATGTTTTTTTACTTATTTTTAGACATTTGGATGGGAACACAAATGTACAATTCAGAATTATGTATAGTACACATATTTTCATTTCTATTGAAGCAGAAAAGATTCAAAAATGTTTTAGAAAGAAAAATTAATTGTGGTGAAGTGGAAATCTTTTATGACAAAGCTGCATAAAATAAAAATAAATCACAAGCTTAGTGTGTCCCTGATATGGATCTGAGATAATTTAGCTAAGCTAAGAAAAAGATTAATGAAGTGATCTCCGAACTGGCATTGCAAAGACTACATTTGATGAGCTAATTAGAGATTTAGTTATGGTTGCATATAATAATACGATATTTTAAGTCATACATTTGAGAGAAATGGTATCACTCCTCAAAAAACTTGCTTGAAGAGTATTAATAACTGGATGTATTTTGTGCTTGATGTTTTTTTTACAAAGTAAATAATTCACATTTTTTGCTTTAATATGCTATGATGTGGCCTTGTTATGCTAATGTGTTGTTCTGGCATTCTAAAATGCGGTTTGCATGTATTCATGTCTCATTGACATATTGTATTTATTTTTTGTACCAAAAATGATCTATTGTTAAAGAGCCAGTGTATGTACTTTTCACGTTAAACCTATTTTTAAGTTCACCAAGAATTAACATAGGCCAGATAACACAATTTTAAATGCACAATTTGCCTCGTTAATGGCCACTGCTGTACCCCTCCTCACCTTTCTCATTGTACTGAGAAATACTGAAAGGAGGTTAAAAAAAATTCAACTGCAATGACATTGATTGGACTGTCTTGGTAAAGCTGAATAATATTATCTTAGTGAAATCTTTCACTCACTTTCAGCAGTGCTCAGAACAATGAGAGAGGTGGGGAAGGGTACGCAAAAGGTCCTTAAAGAAGTAAAGTGTGTTTTAATTTTTTTTTCTGTATTATGCTTTTATTTGTTGCTTTTTGCAGGTGTAATTTTTATGTTAATTAATGGTGAGCTAAAAAAATATGTTTAACATAAAAAGAGCTTATACTTGCTTTTTAATTAAGTCTATTACACTAAGATACATATTAGCATATTTGTGTTGTACATTAGTATATTGGAGCTGTACAGATAATGCTGTGTACCTCAAAATATTTTTTTGAAAAACATGGACACTTAGTTTGTAGCTAGTTTCTTTCCTCTTTAAGAAGAACCCATCTTATTATAGGGGTGACAGGGTCTCTTTCTTAGTAGTAGCAGGCACATCCTACATTATTATTGTTCCTGATAAAAACAAAAATATTAATAATGTAATAATATTTATATAGAATATTAATTTTACATGTATTTGTTTGGGGTTTTATATCTGGGGGATTAATGTGTACTCAAGTCCCATTGTAACGATCATATAAAAAGGATAATGGAGGGCCTAATGGACATATATGGTCTATATTGTAAGTAAATGTAGCCATTATTTAATACTAGGAAATTGCCCATCAAAAATGACTGGAATAAAATTATGTGAGGCTTTTGGTCCTTGTTATTTTTATTTTCAAAGTCCTATGTGCCTGGTGTTGTTAGTGTAAGTGTTACTGTTTTTGCCGTTCTAAGTTCTGCATGCCTGGCGTTGCTGAGCCACATTTTCATCCTGTTTCAGAATTTTTAACGTTTTTCATCCGCCATTTTTTCCCACGCTTAGCGTCGGAAAATGGCAAATATGGCTTCAATTTGTTTGCAAATACACTCCTAGGCTTCCTGGCTCTCCCCCTGTGCTGTGTGTGAGTGTGTTATTATTTTTTTATAATTAATTTGTTTTTTGAGTTTTTTCTAGTTACGCGTTTGAACGAACTGCGTGCTTCAACTGCTCGAGGCTCGCAGTGCAATGAGCGTCTTTGACGCTTATTGTAGCCTAAGTCCTGCGTGCCTGAACTGCTCGCCTCGCAGTGGAATGATCGCCTAAGTCCCGCGTGCCTCAACTGCTCGCCTCGCTTTGTGAGACGAGCAGTGCAATGAGCACCTTTGGCACTCATTGCAGCCTAAGTCCCGCGTGCCTCATCTGCTCGCCTCGCTTTGTGAGGCAAGCAGTGCAGTGAGCGTCGAAGGCACTCATTGCAGCCTAAGTCCTGCGTGTGTCAACGGCTCATCTCGCTTGGTGCGGCCTGCAGTTGACTGCTCGCCTCGCTTTGCGAGGCTCGCAGGCATCCCTCGCTGCGCGAGGGACGCAAAAACGTGACCAACATCGCAAACGTTCCAAACACTGACAACTATATATGTGATTCTGTCTTCCCCATATCAAGGGTCCTGAAATAAATTTCTAAAAGCAAAACCTTAAAGGATCTGTCAAAATATGTACCAGGTGGTTGTAAGAAAACAATCCATGTAGCCCCTATAAAGACCACAAAGAGGGTCAGAGGAAACTGAGGTGACTGGATTGAAGATCACATAAGACTCATAATTGGAACAGAACACATTGCTCCACAAAGGCAACATAATACTCCAGGTTTCATTATGTGCATTGTTTCAGGATCTCAAAACTGGTCTTATGATCAAACGTTTTAATTTTTTCCCCCAAAACTAACAAATGTGACTTCTTTTCTCTGTCACTTGCCTCTTCATTTTCACATTTCCCCTCATTGTGCCAGTTCGCTAGCAAATCTCACTTCCATTTATTATTTTTCCTTTGTGTTCATTATATGTTTCCTGACTTTACCCTATAAACCTATTGTCTGAATACTTCTCACAGGTTAAAGTAATAATGATATCCTTTTTATGACTTCTAAGTAGTGATGTCGCGAGCATCAAATTTTCGGTTCGCGAACCGCGGACGCGAATTCCATCAAATGTTCGCGAACGGGCGAACATCGGCGAACCGCCATAGACTTCAATGGGCAGGCGATTTTCAAAACCCACAGGGACTCTTTCTGGCCACAAAAGTGATGGGAAAGTTGTTTCAAGGGGACTAACACCTGGACTGTGGCATGCCGGAGGGGGATCCATGGCGAAACTCCCACGGAAAATTACATTGTTGATGCAGAGTCTGGTTTTAAGCCATAAAGGGCATAAATCACCTAACATTCCTAAATTGTTTGGAATAACATACTTTAAAACATCAGGTATGATGTTGTATCGATCAGGTAGTGTAAGGGTTACACCCGCTTCACAGTAACAGACCAATCTCCCCATTTAATGCACCGCAAACAACCGCAAACAGTCCCTTTGCACAACCGCAAACTCCCCATTTGGTTGGATACCAAGCTAGCCATGTCCCGTTCCTTGTCCTCACTGATGTCATTGAAGGTCTCTTCCTCCACCCAGCCACCAAGGGTCCCCGAAAGGTGAAAACAAGTCCCCTGGGACGGACTCCTCTCTCTGCGTTGCCTCTGTCTGCGTTATTATAAGGTGTGTCCTGTTAAGTAGTACTATTCATATCGGTTTAATCCCTGTTACCTCCACTATTAGGGTACGTGTATATGGCATTGATTTTTGGAACAGGGAGATGGAAAAAAATGCTTGGTCGGACCTCCTACTTCGAATTTGGGGCACTGCGCGTGCAATCTAAGGTGCCACCAGATAGGAGTGGTGTATTAAGTTGTACTATTTATTCCTATCAGTTTAATACGTGTTACGTCACCTATCAGGGGACGTGTATATGGCATGGATTTTTGGAACAGGGAGATGGAAAAAGATGCTTGGTCGGACCTCCTACTTCGAATTTGGGGCACTGCGCGTGCAATCTAAGGTGCCACCAGATAGGAGTGGTGTATTAAGTTGTACTATTTATTGCTATCAGTTTAATACCTGTTACGTCACCTATCAGGGGACATGTATATGGCATGGATTTTTGGAACAGGGAGATGGAAAAAGATGCTTGGTCGGACCTCCTACTTCGAATTTGGGGCACTGCCCGTGCAATCTAAGGTGCCACCAGATAGGAGTGGTGTATTAAGTTGTACTATTTATTCCTATCAGTTTAATACCTGTTACGTCACCTATCTTTCCTCCCAATAGCACATTCTATATGTCATCAACCGGCCTGGGTGTATTTAGAGAACCACACTTTAAGGCCCTTAACCTGGGACAAGGTGGCTTGGATATCAGAATTGCCTCAGAGCCTTAAAAACTCGCCAAACCCCCTAATAAGACACTCACTATCATACTGGAAATGGGCCAAGAAACACACGGGTTTGTTCCCTGGATCCACCCAAATGACCCCAATTCTTGACCACCCTCAGGCCCCGAAACACATGAGCACAACATCACAACACTGGTGGAGGTCAAGGAAACTAGATAGACTGGCAGACTGGTTAGTAAAGGGCCAGATGCTCACCTATGAGGAACTGAGAGACAAGCATGAGCTACCGCTGTCAGAACATTACAATTACTGTAGGCTGAGGTATTTCACAAACTCCCTAACCCAGAAACAGGGGACACCGGTCTTAAATTGGTTCTCCAAAATTTGTAAAGATAAACCTCTATCAAGGGGGATCATTGGGTCGCTTTACAAATATAAAACATTTGTTACTGGTTGAAGCGACACTGGGGAAAGGACCGGAGTGGGGAAGCCCTGGAGACCCTTCAGAAGCAACCAGTGGCAAAATCATCCCAGGAAAGAAGAGGTCGCTTACTGAAGCCTGCCCTAGGGTTACCCAAGGGTGATTGCCTAGGTTAGATATTGTAAATAATAAGCTAATACTGCTGGAGGGATGATAGCTAATAGGACTTTGGTGTTCACTGCAGATATACTCTTTACTATTGTCTGTTTTACCATGTTTTAGGTTTCTCCTAAATTGCAATCACAGTAAAAGATAAGAAAAATTATTAACTTAAAAAGTAAAAATAAGAAGGACTAGCCAGCTAACTTTCACAAAATGTCTTTATTGTAAATATGTATTTTTGCACAACTGTTATGCAAGACTGTTCAAAAATGCTTTATTTTTCATTACATGCTGTACGCCTTCTGACAATAAAAGAATTTAAATGCAAAAAATAGGTATTGTTGCAGCGACCAGAAAAATTGATGTTAGTTTGCCAGGCAGAAAGTGCCCTAAAACATTGCGTCTTGAACCCTAGTTGGTGGCGGATAAGTCACGCAAGTCATCCGGCATTCAGGGATAAAATACAGCAGCGTGTGGACCATTATTAGCTCAAGGCAGCTCATCTATCAGGCCTTTTTTAATCGAATGTATTGCCCACTGTCAGTCCGTTCGGGATCCATCCCTCATTCATCTTAATAAAGGTGAGGTAATCTAGACTTTTTTGACCTAGACGACTTCTCTTATCAGTGACAAAACCTCCTGCTGCACTGAAGGTCTTTTCTGACAGGACACTTGAAGCGGGGCAGGGCAGAAGTTCTATGGCAAATTGGGATAGCTCAGGCCACAGGGCAAGCGTGCACACCCAGTAGTCAAGGGGTTCATCGCTCCTCATAGTGTCGATATCTGTAGTTATGGCGATGTAGTCTGTTACCTGACGGTCGAGTCGTTCTTTGAGGGTGGACCCCGAAGGGCTGTGCCAATGCATAGGACTTAAAAAGCTCTGCATGTTCTCCATCAACAACACGTCTGTAAAGCGTCCTCTCCTTGTCTGCGTGGTCGTGGGAGGAGGAGGATTATGTTCACCTCTTCCGCTGTTAGATTGACGTTGTGCTGTGACATCACCCTGTGTAAAGCATACTTTTTAATTTATTTTGGAAGTGCTGCATCCTTTCCGACTTGTGGTAATTCGGTAACATTTCAGGCACTTTCTGCTTATACCGGGGGTCTAGTAGCGTGGACACTCAGTACAGGTCGTTCTCCTTCATCCTTTTTATACAAGGGTCCCTCATAGAGATGTCGCGAATAGTTCGCCAGCGGACTGTTCCCGGCGAACATAGCATGTTCGCGTTTGCGGCGAATTGCAAACATATGCGATGTTCGATCAGCTCCCTATACTTTATCATTGAGCAAACTTTGACCCTGCAACTCACAGTCAGCAGACACATTCCAGCCAATCAGCATCATACCCTGCCTTCCAGACCCTTCTACCTCATGGACAGCAGCGATTTTGGAATCATGACTAACTTGCAGTCTTACTGAGCGGAGGGAGAGTGTAGGTGATACTGCATCAATAGGGAAAACCATAGCAAGGCTACTGTACACAGTGTGCAATCCAGTCCTGAAGGACTCTTTTGATCTCTGCTGCAAGGACACCCCTGTGTCTCTTCCCCCCCTTATCATCATCCTCCCCCTCCCTCATCATCCTCCTCCCTCCCTCATCATCCTCCCCTGTATCTCTTTCCCTCCTCCCTTATCATCCTGCCCTGTGTCTCTTTCCCTCCTCCCTCATCATCCTCCCCTGTGTCTCTTTCCCCCTCCCTCATCATCCTCCCCTCACCTTAGCACCCAACCCTAACACCCCTCACACTTATCCCTAACACCTAACCCTAACATCCCTCACCCTAACACCCCCCACACTTATCCCTAACACCCCTCACCCTAACACCTAACCCTAATACCCCCTCACACTTATCCCTAACAGCCCTTACCCTAACACCTAACCCTAACACCCATCACACATCCCTAACACCTTACCCTAACATTCCTCACCCTAACATCCCCCACACTTATCCCTAACACCCCTCACCCTAACACCTAACCCTAATACCACCTCACACTTATCACTAACAGCCCTCACCCTAGCACCTAACCCTAACACCCCTCACACTTATCCCTAATACGCCTTACCCTAACCCTAACACCCCTCACACTTACCCATAACACCCATCAACCTAACATCTAACCCTAACACCCCTCACACTTATTCCTAACATGCCTCACCTTAACACCCCTTACACTTATCCCTAACACCCCTCACCCTAACACCCCTTACACTTATCCCTAACACCCCTCACCCTAACACCTAACCCCCCTCACCCTTATCCCTAACACCCCTTACCCTAACACCCCTCACACTTATCCCTGTGTCTCTTCCCCCCCCCTTATCATCATCCTCCCCCCTCCCTCATCATCCTCCCATGTCTCTTTCCCCCTCCCTCATCATCCTCCCCCTCCCTCATCATCCTCCCCTGGGTCTCTTTCCCCCTTATCATCATCCTCCCCTCACCTTAGCACCCAACCCTAACACCCCTCACACTTATCCCTAACACCTAACCCTAACATCCCTCACCCTAACACCCCCCACACTTATCCCTAACACCCCTCACCCTAACACCTAACCCTAATACCCCCTTACAATTATCCCTGTGTCTCTTCCCCCCCTTATCATCATCCTCCCCCCTCTCTCATCATCCTCCCATGTCTCTTTCCCCCTCCCTCATCATCCTCCTCCTCCCTCATCATCCTCCCCTGTGTCTCTTTCCCCCTTATCATCATCCTCCCCTCACCTTAGCACCAAACCCTAACACCCCTCACACTTATCCCTAACACCTAACCCTAACATCCCTTACCCTAACACCCATCACACTTATCCCTAACACCCCTTACCCTAACCCTAACACCCCTCACACTTATCCATAACACCCATCAACCTAACACCTAACCCTAACATTCTCACACTTATCCCTAAGACCTAACACCCCTCACACTTATTCCTAACATGCCTCACCCTAACACCCCTTACACTTATCCCTAATACCCCTCACCCTAACACCCCTCATACTTAGCCCTAACACTCCTCACCCTAACACCTAATCCCCTCACCCTTATCCCTAACACCCCTTACCCTAACACCCCTCACACTTATCCCTGTGTTTTCCCCCCCCCCCTTATCATCAAGGGAGGGGGGAGGATGATGAGGGAGGGGGGAAGAGACACAGGGGAGGATGATGAGGGAGGGGGTAAAGATATACAGGGGAGGGTGATGAGGAAGGGGGGAAAGAGACAGAGGGGAGGATGATGAGGGAGGGGGGAAGAGACACAGGGGAAGATGATGAGTGAGGGGGAAAAGAGACACAGGGGAGGATGATGAGGGAGGGGGAAAGAGACACAGGGGAGGATGATGATGGAGGGGTGAAGAGACACAGGGGAGGATGATGAGGGAGGGGATAAAGAGATACAGGGGAGGATGATGATGGAGTGGGATGTTAGGTTATTTATGCCCTTTATGGATTAAAACCAGGCTCTGCATCAACTATGTAATTTTCCGTGGGAGTTTTGCCATGGATCTCCCTCCGGCATGCCACAGTCCAGGTGTTAGTCCCGTTGAAACAACATTCCCATCACTATTGTGGCCAGAAAGAGTCCCTGTGGGTTTTAAAATCCGCCGGCCCATTGAAGTCTATGACGGTTCGCCGGGTTCGCCGGTTCGTGAACATTTGCGGCGGTTCGCGTTCGCGGTTCGCAAACCGAAAATGTTATGGTCGCGACATCACTAGTCCCTTAACAGGCATGACAGCATGAAAGACCCCATTTGCACAAGGTTGGATGCCGAGCTAGTCATGTCCCGTTCCTCGTCCTCAGTGATCTCACTGAAGGTATGTTCTTCCCCCCAGCCACGTACAACACCACGGGTACCAGATAGGTGACAACGAGCACCCTGGGATGCCTGTTGTGGTTGGTCTTCCTCCTCCTCCTCAAAGCCACATTCCTCCTCTGACTCCTTTTCCTCACAATCCTCTTCCAGCGTTGCCGCAGGTCCAGCAAGCGATGCTGATAAGGTTGTTTCTGGTGGTGATGGTGACCACAACTCTTCCTCTTCCTCTTCACGCTCATCTACGGCCTGATCCAGCACTCTTCGCAGGGCACGCTCCAGGAAGAAAACAAATGGTATGATATCGCTGATGGGGCCCTGGGTGCGACTGACCAGGTTTGTCACCTCCTCAAAAGGACGCATAAGCCTACAGGCATTGCGCATGAGCGTCCAGTAACGTGGCAAAAAAATCCCCAGCTCCGCAGAGGCTGTCCTAGCACCCCGGTCATACAAATACTCATTAACTGCCTTTTCTTGTTGGAGCAGGTGGTCGAACATTAGGAGTGTTGAATTCCAACGTGTCGGGCTGTCTAAAATCAAGCGCCTCGCTGGCATGTTGTTTCGCCGCTGGATATCTGTAAAGTGCGCCATAGCCGTGTAGGAACGCCTGAAATGGCCACACACCTTCCTGGCCTGCTTCAGGACGTCCTGTAAGCCTGGGTGCTTATGCACAAAACGTTGTACAGTCAGATTACACACATGTGCCATGCACGGCACATGTGTCAACTTGCCCAAATTCAATGCTGCCAACAAATTTCTTCCGTTGTCACAAAACACTTTGCCGATCTCCAGTTGGTGCGGAGTCAGCCACTGATCCACCTGTGCGTTCAGGGCGGACAGGAGTGCTGGTCCGGTGTGACTCTCTGCTTTCAGGGAAGTCAACCTCAAGACGGCGTGACACTGCCGTATCCGGGATGTGGAATAGTACCTGTGGAGCTGGGGGGGTGCCGTTGATGTGGAGCAAGACATAGCAGCAGCAGAAGAGGACTCAGCCAAGGAGGTTATGGAAGAGGATGGAGTAGGAGGAGTAGAGGAGGTGGCAGCAGGCCTGCCTGCAAGTCGTGGCACCAACTCCTCTGCAGAGCCACGTATTCCATGCTTAGCAGCCATCACCAGGTTTACCCAATTCGCAGTGTAGGTGATATACCTGCCCTGACCATGCTTTGCAGACCAGGTATCAGTGGTCAGATGGACCCTTGCCCCAACAATGTGTGCCAGAGATGCCATTACTTCCTTTTGCACAATCGAGTACAGGTTGGGGATTGCCTTTTGTGCAAAGAAATTTCATCCGGATACCTTCCACTGCGGTGTCCCAATAGCTACAAATTTTTTGAACGCCTCAGACTCCACCAGCTTGTATGGTAAAAGCTGGCGGGCTAAGAGTTCAGACAAGCCAGCTGTCAGTTGCTGGGCAAGGGGGTGACTTTGTGACATTGGCTTCTTACGCTTAAACATGTCCTTGACAGACACCTGACTGTGGGCCGATGAGCAGGGACTGCTCAGGGCGAGACACGGAGTGGCGGATGGTTAAGAGGGGGCAAGCAGGGCAGCAGTGGTTGACGTGGCTGAAGATGCTGGACCAGGAGGAGGATGGCCGCTTTGACTTTGTGTGCTGCTTGTACTCATGTGTTGATCCCATAGGCGTTTGTGATGTGACATCATGTGCCTTCGCAAAGAAGTTGTACCTAGGTGGGTGTTGGACTTCCCACGACTCAGTTTCTTTTCGCATAGGTTGCAAATGGCATCACTGTTTTCACAGGCAGACACCCGAAAAAATTGCCACACTGCTGAGCTCTGCAATGACGGCATTCTGGTGGTGGCAACAGCATGCGTTGACTGGCGTGCTGTCTGGGTGACCCCGGGTGCCGATGCATGCTGTCTGACTGTGCCACTAGCTACTTTTGACGTCCTCCCGCTGCTTCCAACTTGTCTCCTCCTCCTCTCTGTCTCCCCATCTGAACTTTCCTCCTGTTCTTCTCTTATAGCGGGCACCCACGTGACATCCACGGACGCATCGTCATCATCAACCGCTTCACTTGTATCTGACAACTCAACAAAGGAAGCAGCACCGGGTACAACATCATCATCATCATCAGACCGTACGTCCATGTGCTGCCTGACTGGGACATATCCCTGTTATCTACATCCTCTGGCACTAATGTTTGTGCATCACTCATTTCTTCCAACGGATGTGTAAATAACTCTGCTGATGGATCAAGTGAAGCGGCTGTGGTGCTAGTGTTGGTGGTGGCGGCAGGCGGGCGAGTGGTAACTGGAGAGGTGCCCGAAGCTAAGCTGGATGAGGATGGTGCATCTAGGTTCCGAGCTGAAGCTGTAGAAGATTGGGTGTCCTGTGTTAGCCAGTCAACCATGTCCTCAGAACTTTTCAAGTTCAAGGTATGTTGCCTCTGAAAACTGGGCACTATTCTAGGGCCAAAGGGAACCACAGCACCACGACCATGACGGCCCCTGCGGGGTGACCTGCCTCTGCCTGTCATTTTTTTTCCGATTAGTGGTACTATGCGTGCAAGCTACTGTGACACCAGATATGAGTGTCACTGTGCACTGGCAAAAAATGGCAGAGTAGATGCAATAGGCCTCACACACACGCCTGTAGGCAGGCAACTGATATTCAATCGATTACAGTCAAAAAAGGGTTCATAAATGTCACTGTACAGTAGGTTGCACCAGATATGAGTGTCACTGTGCACTGGCAAAAGTTGACAGAGTAGATGCAATAGGCCTCACACACACGCCTGTAGGCAGGCAACTGTTATTCAATCGATTACAGTCATAAAAGGGTTCTTTTATTTCACTGTACACTAGGTTGCACCAGATATGATTGTCACTGTGCACTGGCAAAAGTTGGCAGAGTAGATGCAATAGGCCTCACACACATGCCTGTAGGCAGGCAACTGATATTCAATCGATTACAGTCAAAAAAGGGTTCTTTTATTTCACTGTACACTAGGTTGCACCAGATATGAGTGGAGGAGGATGGTGCATCTAGGTTCCGAGCTGAAGCTGTAGAAGATTGGGTGTCCTGTGTTAGCCAGTCAACCATGTCCGCAGAACTTTTCAAGTTCAAGGTATGTTGCCTCTGAAAACTGGGCACTATTCTAGGGCCAAAGGGAACCACAGCACCACGACCCCGACGGCCCCTGCGGGGTGGCCTGCCTCTGCCTGTCATTTTTTTTCCGATTAGTGGTACTATGCGTGCAAGCTACTGTGACACCAGATATGAGTGTCACTGTGCACTGTCAAAAGTTGGCAGAGTAGATGCAATAGCAGTGGCGGCCCGTAATCATAAAACAATAAAAAATCATCTTTAAATTAGCATTTAAGTGTTCTTTCTTAAGTATGCTTTCATTCAAAATATTCCCTGGGACACTGTCACTTTAAGATAACCCCTTGTATGCCTTAACTGCTGTGTGCTATCCATTGTAACTAGCGTAGCTTCCCTGCACTGTGTGACTGATCATATTACACTAACCTGACACTGTGAGAGCGAGTCATGACCGTTAATGAATGCAACCCAGCCACCAGGGAGAAGCTATGCATGGGCAGTGAAATGTATCCATTTCAATGACTGACAGTCTTCCATCATTGACAAATCAATGATGGAAGGTTGTACAGTTGTCAGGAGAACCACCTAAGCCCACCCAGACCGTTAGCCTAGGGCGCCCACTAACAAATAGAGACCCGAGTTATTGTTTGACTGACAGGTGCCCTTGCAGCCCTGCTATAAAAATCTCACCCCCTAAGCCAGCCCCCTCTGTTTTCCGCTCCTGGTGCTAATGAACCCATCTACAAGTAAGTAGAAACACTGCCCTCAGTGCCCTGCCTTGTCCAGCCAAAGCCCCTAGTCCCAGTAATAAAAAAAGGGTCCCCCAGTTACCTCACTATGCCTACCTGTCAACCAACCACCCACCCACCTAGGCCAACAATGCCTGTGCCACCCCCCCGATTACCGCCATGGGGCCTGTGCCACCCCCTGATCACGCCCACCTTGGCACCTTAACCTACCTAACTAGTACCAAGCCACCTACCTATCACCCTGACCCAGTGACCCTACCCTGACCCAACTACCAAGCCACCTACCTACCACCCTGACTAAGTGACCCCATCCTGACCCAACTACCAAGCCACCTACCTACCACCCTGACTAAGTGACCCAACTACCAACTTGGTAATTGGGTCAGGGTGGGGTCACTGGGTCAGGGTGGTAGGTAGGTCGCTTTTTAGTATCAAGCCACCTACCTACCACCCTGACCCAGTGACCCCATCCTTACCCAACTACCAAGCCACCTATTTACCACCCTGACTAAGTGACCCAACTACTAACTTGGTAGTTGGGTCAGGGTGGGGTCACTGGGTCAGGGTGGTAGGTAGGTCGCTTGGTAGTACCAAGCCACCTACCTACCACCCTTACCCAGTGACCCCACCCTGACCCAACTACCAAGCCACCTACCTACCACCCTGACTAAGTGACTCAACTACCAAGCCACCTACAAATCAATTAAAAACACAACACAAACCCCTCCCCCCCGCTATTTTTTATTCCATTTTTCAAAGTAACAGGCAATGTATCTTTAACATTGCGGTTAAAAAAAAAGAAAGGATACATTGCCTGTCACTTTTACAGATAAAATAAAAATAAGGGAAGGGGAGAAAAATTAAGTAAACAGCACACACTTACCTGTCAAATTGACCCCTCCAGCGGTGGCCTTCTGCCCTGGATAGTCGGGCATTCCAATCAATTTTGATTGAAGCCCATGTCCTTCAATCTTGATAGAAGCCCTTGTCCTCATCTTGATTGAAGCCATTGTCCATCCATTCTGGCCCATTGCAAGAGGCCTCCACCTAAAAAACCTGACGCTCTAAAAAAAAAACAACAACAATCTAATGAAGCTCCTCCTACAAGGAGCTCCCCCCGGCGACTAATTGATTTTTTCCCACGCTCCTCCTTTTATTCTATTTTTGAAGGACTCTGATTGGCTGAAATTCTTTGATTGACATTGATTTCAACCAATCAAAGCAGGTATGGAAGCCTGTAAGGGCAAAAAAGGTTAGTGTGAACTTGTATGTATTATACATATTACAGGGCTATTTATGTGATATACATGTTACAGGATAATATCCTGTAACATGTATAGCAAATAAATAGCACTGTAATATGTATAATAAATAATGTCTAATAAAAATACAAGAGCAATAATCAAATAATTAATAAAGTACATCAATTATTTAATTAATAAATATCAATTAATATATTTTTTTGTTTTATGTATATTGCTTTTTGTGTGTGTGTATATATATATATATATATATATATATATATATATATATAAATATATATATATTGATTGATTTATATATTGATTGATAGATATATTGATTGATAGATATATATATAGATATATTGAGATATATATATATATATATATTGAGATATATATATATATATATATACTAGCGACTTGCCCGTCAAAAATGACGGCAATAAAAACTGAAGCCTGGCAATGGTGTTTGCCACACAATGTAAGCCTCTCCCCCTCTACTTTACTGGCCTTGAGATGAGCGCCTTTGGCGCTCATCACAGGCCTTGCAATGAGCCCCTTTGGAGCTCATTGCGAGTCTCTCCCCTTGTCTACTTCCTCCCTCGTGTCTTATTTCCCCCCTCCTCTCCCCTCCCTTGTGTCTCCTTCCGCCTCGTCTACCTCCCTTGTATCTTCTGCCCCCCTGTGTTTTTACCTCCCTCTCCCTCCTGTGTCTCTAAACCCCTCCCCTGTGTCTCTTTCACCCTTCTCCCTCCCATGCATCTCTTTCCCCCCCGTGTCCCCCCCCCCTTCTCCTGTGTCTGTTCCCCCCTGGCCTGTGTCTCTTTCCCCCTCCCCCTGTGTCTGTTCCCCCCTTCCTCATGTCTCCATTTCCCTCCCTTGTGTATCTTCTCCCCTGCACTCTCTCCCCTGTGTCTCTTCCCACTCCTCTCACTCCCCTGTGTCTCTTCCCCCTCCTCTTTCTGTGCCTCTTCCTCCCTTTCACTCTCTTCCCCCCTCTCCCTCTGTGTCTCTTCCCCCCTCACCCTCTGTGTCTCTCCCCACTCTGTGTCTTCCACCCCTCTCCCTCTGTGCCTCTTCCCCCGCCTCTCTCTGTGTCTCTCGCCACTGTGTCTCCCCACCCCTTCCTCTGTGTCTCCCCCCTCTGTGCCTCTTTCCCCCCTCTCTCTGTACCTCTTTACACCTTTCCCTCTTCGTCTCTTCCCCCTCACCCTCTGTATCTATCCCCCTGTGTCTCTTACCCCTCTCCCTACCCCCCCTCTCCCTCTGTGCCTCTTCCCCCCTCTCCCTCTGTGCCTGTTCCCCCCTGGCCTGTGTCTGTTCCCCCCTTCCCCCTGTGTCTGTTCCCCCCTTCCCCCTGTGTCTGTTCCCCGCTTCCCCCTTTGTCTGTTCCCCCTTCCTCGTGTCTCTTCCCCCACATTTCCCTCCCATGTGTATCTTCCCCCTGTTCTCCCTCCCCTGTGTTTCTTCCCCCTTCTCTCACTCCCGTGTGTCTTTTTCCCCTCCTCTACCTCCCCTGTGTCTCTTCCCCCTGTTCTCCCTCCCCTGTGTTTCTTCCCCCTTCTCTCACTCCTGTGTGTCTTTTCCCCCTCTTCTACCTCCCCTGTGTCTCTTCCCCCCTTCTCTCCCTCCCCTGTGTCTCTTTCCCACCTCTCCCTCTGTGTCTCTCCCCCCTCCCTCTGTGTCTCTCGCCCGTGTCTGTCCCCCCTTTCTCTGTGTCTCTTCCCCCCTCCTCTCCCTCCCCAGTGTCTCTTTCCCACCTCTCCCTCTGTGTCTCTCCCCTGTGTCTGTCCCCCCTCCCTCTGTGCCTCTTCCCCCTCTCTCTGTGTCTCTTACCCCCCTCATCCTCTGTGTCTCTTGTCCCCCTCTCCCTCTTCCCCCCTCCTCCCTCCCTCTCCATCTGTGTCTCTCCCCCCCCTCTGAGTCTCTTCCACCCTCTCCTTGTGTCTCTTCCCCACTCTCCTTCTGTGCCTCTTCCCCACTCTCCCTCTGTGCCTCTTCCCCACTCTCTCTCTGTGTCTCTTCCCCACTCTCCTCTGTGTCTCTCCCCCCCTCTGTGTCTCTTCCACCCTTTCCCTTTGTGCCTCTTCCCCCTCTCCCTCTGTGTCTCTTCCCCAATCTCCCTCTGTGTCTCTTCCCCACTCTCCCTCTGTGCCTCTTCCCCACTCTCCCTCTGTGCCTCTTCCCCACTCTCCCTCTGTGTCTCTCCCCCCTGTGTCTCTTCCACCCTCTCCCTCTGTGCCTCTTCCCCCTCTCCCTCTGTGTCTCTTCCCCACTCTCCCTCTGTGCCTCTTCCCCACTCTCCCTCTGTGCCTGTTCCCCCCTGGCCTGTGTCTCTTCCCCCCTTCCCCCTGTGTCTGTTCCCCCCTTCCCCCTGTGTCTGTTCCCCGCTTCCCCCGTTTTTTTGTTCCCCCGTCCTCGTGTCTCTTCCCCCACATTTCCCTCCCATGTGTATCTTCCCCCTGTTCTCCCTCCCCTGTGTTTCTTCCCCCTTCTCTCACTCCCGTGTGTCTTTTTCCCCTCCTCTACCTCCCCTGTGTCTCTTCCCCCTGTTCTCCCTCCCCTGTGTTTCTTCCCCCTTCTCTCACTCCTGTGTGTCTTTTCCCCCTCTTCTACCTCCCCTGTGTCTCTTCCCCCCTCCTCTCCCTCCCCTGTGTCTCTTTCCCACCTCTCCCTCTGTGTCTCTCCCCCCTCCCTCTGTGTCTCTCCCCCGTGTCTGTCCCCCCTTTCTCTGTGTCTCTTCCCCCCTCCTCTCCCTCCCCAGTGTCTCTTTCCCACCTCTCCCTCTGTGTCTCTCCCCTGTGTCTGTCCCCCCTCCCTCTGTGCCTCTTCCTCCTCTCTCTGTGTCTCTTAACCCCCTCATCCTCTGTGTCTCTTGTCCCCCTCTCCCTCTTCCCCCCTCCTCCCTCCCTCTCCATCTGTGTCTCTCCCCCCTCTGAGTCTCTTCCACCCTCTCCTTGTGTCTCTTCCCCACTCTCCTTCTGTGCCTCTTCCCCACTCTCCCTCTGTGTCTCTTCCCCACTCTCCTCTGTGTCTCTCCCCCCCTCTGTGTCTCTTCCACCCTCTCCCTTTGTGCCTCTTCCCCCTCTCCCTCTGTGTCTCTTCCCCACTCTCCCTCTGTGTCTCTTCCCCACTCTCCCTCTGTGCCTCTTCCCCACTCTCCCTCTGTGCCTCTTCCCCACTCTCCCTCTGTGTCTCTCCCCCCCTGTGTCTCTTCCACCCTCTCCCTCTGTGCCTCTTCCCCCTCTCCCTCTGTGTCTCTTCCCCACTCTCCCTCTGTGCCTCTTCCCCACTCTCCCTCTGTGCCTGTTCCCCCCTGGTCTGTGTCTCTTTCCCCCTTCCCCCTGTGTCTGTTCCCCCCTTCCCCCTGTGTCTGTTCCCCGCTCCGCCCTTTGTCTGTTCCCCCTTCCTTGTGTCTCTTCCCCCCATTTCCCTCCCATGTGTATCTTTCCCCTGTTCTCCCTCTCCTGTGTATCTTCCCCCTGTTCTCCCTTCCCTGTGTTTCTTCCCCCTTCTCTCACTCCTGTGTGTTTTTTCCCCTCCTCTACCTCCCCTGTGTCTCTTCCCCCTGTTCTCCATCCCCTGTGTTTCTTCCCCCTTCTCTCACTCCTGTGTGTCTTTTCCCCCTCCTCTACCTCCCCTGTGTCTCTTCCCACCTCCTCCCCTGTGTCTCTTTCCCACCTCTCCCTCTGTGACTCTCCCCCCTCCCTCTGTGTCTCTCCCCTGTGTCTGTCCCCCCTCCCTCTGTGTCTCTTCCCCCCTCCTCTCCCTCCCCTGTGTCTCTTTCCCACCTCTCCCTCTGTGTCTCTCCCCTTGTCTGTCTCCCCTCCCTCTGTGTCTCTTCCCCCTCCCTCTGTGCCTCTTCCCCCTCTCTCTGTGTCTCTTACCCCCTCATCCTCTGTGTCTCTTCCCCCCCTCTCCCTCTTCCCCCCTCTGTCTCTTCCGCCCTCTGTCTCTTCCCCCTCTTCCTCTGTGTCTCTCCCCCCTCTGTGTCTCTTCCACCCTCTCCCTCTGTGCCTCTTCCTCCTCTCCTTCTGTGTCTCTTCCCCACTCTCCCTCTGTGCCTCTTCCCCACTCTCCCTCTGTGCCTCTTCCTCACTCTCCCTGTGTCTCTCCCCCCCTCTGTGTCTCTTCCACCCTCTCCCTCTGTGCCTCTTCCCCCTCTCCCTCTGTGTCTCTTCCCCACTCTCCCTCTGTGCCTTTTCTCCACTCTCCCTCTGTGCCTCTTCCACTCTCTCCCTCTGTGTCTCTTCCACCCTCTCCCTCTGTGCCTCTTCCACCCTCTCCCTCTGTGCCTCTTCCCACTCTCCCTCTGTGTCTCTTCCACCCAATCCCTCTGAGCCTCTTCCCCCTCTCCCTCTGTGTCTCTTCCCCACTCTCCCTCTGTGCCTCTTCCCTACTCTCCCTCTGTGCCTCTTCCCCACTCTCCCTTTGTGCCTCTTCCCCACTCTCCCTCTGTGCCTCTTCCCCACTCTCCCTCTGTGTCTCTCCCCCCCTCTGTGTCTCTTCCACCCTCTCCCTCTGTGCCTCTTCCCCCTCTCCCTCTGTGTCTCTTCCCCACTCTCCCTCTGTGTCTCTTCCCCACTCTCCCTCTGTGCCTCTTTCCCACCTCTCCCTCTGTGTCTCTCCCCTTGTCTGTCTCCCCTCCCTCTGTGTCTCTTCCCCCTCCCTCTGTGCCTCTTCCCCCTCTCTCTGTGTCTCTTACCCCCTCATCCTCTGTGTCTCTTCCCCCCCTCTCCCTCTTCCCCCCTCTGTCTCTTCCGCCCTCTGTCTCTTCCCCCTCTTCCTCTGTGTCTCTCCCCCCTCTGTGTCTCTTCCACCCTCTCCCTCTGTGCCTCTTCCTCCTCTCCTTCTGTGTCTCTTCCCCACTCTCCCTCTGTGCCTCTTCCCCACTCTCCCTCTGTGCCTCTTCCTCACTCTCCCTGTGTCTCTCCCCCCCTCTGTGTCTCTTCCACCCTCTCCCTCTGTGCCTCTTCCCCCTCTCCCTCTGTGTCTCTTCCCCACTCTCCCTCTGTGCCTTTTCTCCACTCTCCCTCTGTGCCTCTTCCACTCTCTCCCTCTGTGTCTCTTCCACCCTCTCCCTCTGTGCCTCTTCCACCCTCTCCCTCTGTGCCTCTTCCCACTCTCCCTCTGTGTCTCTTCCACCCAATCCCTCTGAGCCTCTTCCCCCTCTCCCTCTGTGTCTCTTCCCCACTCTCCCTCTGTGCCTCTTCCCTACTCTCCCTCTGTGCCTCTTCCCCACTCTCCCTTTGTGCCTCTTCCCCACTCTCCCTCTGTGCCTCTTCCCCACTCTCCCTCTGTGTCTCTCCCCCCCTCTGTGTCTCTTCCACCCTCTCCCTCTGTGCCTCTTCCCCCTCTCCCTCTGTGTCTCTTCCCCACTCTCCCTCTGTGCCTCTTCCCCACTCTACCTCTGTGCCTCTTCCTCACTCTCCCTGTGTCTCTCCCCCCCTCTGTGTCTCTTCCACCCTCTCCCTCTGTGCCTCTTCCCCCTCTCCCTCTGTGTCTCTTCCCCACTCTCCCTCTGTGCCTTTTCCCCACTCTCCCTCTGTGTCTCTTCCACTCTCTCCCTCTGTGTCTCTTCCACCCTCTCCCTCTGTGCCTCTTCCACCCTCTCCCTCTGTGCCTCTTCCCACTCTCCCTCTGTGTCTCTTCCACCCAATCCCTCTGAGCCTCTTCCCCCTCTCCCTCTGTGTTTCTTCCCCACTCTCCCTCTGTGCCTCTTCCCTACTCTCCCTCTGTGCCTCTTCCCCACTCTCCCTTTGTGCCTCTTCCCCACTCTCCCTCTGTGCCTCTTCCCCACTCTCCCTCTGTGTCTCTCCCCCCCTCTGTGTCTCTTCCACCCTCTCCCTCTGTGCCTCTTCCCACTCTCCCTCTGTGCCTCTTCCCCACTCTCCCTCTGTGCCTCTTCCCCACTCTCCCTTTGTGCCTCTTCCCCACTCTCCCTATGTGCCTCTTCCCCACTCTCCCTCTGTGTCTCTCCCCCCCTCTGTGTCTCTTCCACCCTCTCCCTCTGTGCCTCTTCCCACTCTCCCTCTGTGCCTCTTCCCCACTCTCCCTCTGTGCCTCTTCCCCACTCTCCCTCTGTGTCTCTTCCCCACTCTCCCTCTGTGCATCTTCTCACGGCGCGCGGCTACTGCTGCGCAATGCACAGTTTACAATGCGCATTGCGCATGCGCTTACGCGCGATCCGATCGCAAAGTTGTGATCGGATCATTGTCAAACTGCGATTCCTCGCAAGCGTGACGACGAATCACAGTTTGACAATTATAATATGTGATATATATATATATTGATATATCTATATATATATATATATATATATTGATATATATATATATCAGTATATATATATAAATATATATATATATCTATATAGATATATATATATATAGATATAAATATATATAGATATATAAATAGATATATAGATAGATAGATAGATAGATAGATAGATAGATATATAGATATATATCTATATCTATATACATATCTATATATCTATATATATCTATATCTATATCTCTATATAATTATATCTATATAATTATATAGATATAATTATATATATATATATATCAATATATATATATATATCAATATATCAATATATATATCAATATATCAATATATATATATATATATATATATATATATATATATATATATCAATATATCAATATATATATCAATATATCAATATATATATATATATATATATATATATATATATATATATTTGTATTTTGATTTCATTTTTTTTAATGTATAGTTTGGGCCTATATGGTTTTGATGGGTTATTTAAGGTTTTTAAGGTGCGGTTGGGGCCTTTTTGGTCACACTTGGTTATTTAAGGTTTTTAAGGTGCGGTTGGGGCCTATTTGGTCACACTTGGTTATTTAAGGTTTTTAAGGTGCGGTTGGGGCCTTTTTGGTCACACTTGGTCTTTTAAGGTTTTTAAGGTCCGGTTGGGGCCTATATGGTCACACCTGGTTATTTAAGGTTTTTAAGGTGCGGTTGGGGCCTATTTGGTCACACTTGGTTATTTAAGGTTTTTAAGGTGCGGTTGGGGCCTATATGGTCAAAATTGGTTATTTAATGTTTTTAAGGTGCGGTTGGGGCCTATTTGGTCACACTTGGTTATTTAGGGTTTTTAAGGTGCGGTCGGGGGCCTATTTGGTCACACTTGGTTATTTAAGGTTTTTAAGGTGCGGTTGGAGCCTATTTGGTCACACTTGGTTATTTAAGGTTTTTAAGGTGCGGTTGGGGCCTATATGGCCAAAATTGGTTATTTAATGTTTTTAAGGTGCGGTTGGGGCCTATTTGGTCAGACTTGGTTATTTAAGGTTTTTAAGGTGCGGTTGGGGCCTATATGGTCAAAATTGGTTATTTAATGTTTTTAAGGTGCTGTTGGGGCCTATTTGGTCACACTTGGTTATTTAAGGTTTTTAAGGTGCGGTTGGGGCCTATTTGGTCACACTTGGTTATTTAAGGTTTTTAAGGTGCGGTTGGGGCCTATATGGTCAAAATTGGTTATTTAATGTTTTTAAGGTGCGGTTGGGGCCTATTTGGTCACACTTGGTTATTTAAGGTTTTTAAGGTGCGGTTGGGGCCTATTTGGTCACACTTGGTTATTTAATGTTTTTAAGGTGCGGTTGGGGTCTATTTGGTCACACTTGGTTATTTAATGTTTTTAAGGTGCGGTTGGGGCCTATTTGGTCACACTTGGTTATTTAAGATTTTTAATGTGCGGTTGGGGCCTATTTGGTCACACTTGGTTATTTAAGGTTTTTAAGGTGCGGTTGGGGCCTATATGGTCAAAATTGGTTATTTAATGTTTTTAAGGTGCGGTTGGGGCCTATTTGGTCACACTTGGTTATTTAAGGTTTTTAAGGTTCGGTTGGGGCCTATATGGCCAAAATTGGTTATTTAATGTTTTTAAGGTGCGGTTGGGGCCTATTTGGTCACACTTGGTTATTTAAGGTTTTTAAGGTGTGGTTGGGGCCTATTTGGTCACACTTGGTTATTTAAGGTTTTTAAGGTGCGGTTGGGGCCTATATGGTCAAAATTGGTTATTTAATGTTTTTAAGGTGCGGTTGGGGCCTATTTGGTCACACTTGGTTATTTAAGGTTTTTAAGGTGCGGTTGGGGCCTATTTGGTCAAAATTGGTTATTTAATGTTTTTAAGGTGCGGTTGGGGCCTATTTGGTCACACTTGGTTATTTAATGTTTTTAAGGTGCGGTTGGGGCCTATTTGGTCACACTTGGTTATTTAAGGTTTTTAATGTGCGGTTGGGGCCTATTTGGTCACACTTGGTTATTTAAGGTTTCTAAGGTGCGGTTGGGGCCTATATGGTCAAAATTGGTTATTTAATGTTTTTAAGGTGCGGTTGGGGCCTATTTGGTCACACTTGGTTATTTAAGGTTTTTAAGGTACGGTTGGGGCCTATATGGTCAAAATTGGTTATTTAATGTTTTTAAGGTGCGGTTGGGGCCTATTTGGTCACACTTTGTTATTTAGGGTTTTGTTATTTAGTTCTATTGTGAATCAGCAATTTAAAGTTGCTAGTCTTTTAATAGACTAGAATAGAGATGTAATCTTATTCCAGTGATCTGAATTAATTTCCTCTTATTTTCGAAGATGGCGACCAGGATCTGATCCTTGTCTTTCCAAGCTCCCAGCAGGCCCTATATCTCCCTGGTCTCTCTCTCTGATTCCTGGCTCCTCTGCAACAGCTAAGGCCATATATCTCATCTCCCTGGTCTCTCTCTTTGGCTACTGGCTCCTCTGCAACAGCTAAGGCCCTATATCTCCCTGGTCTCTCTTGATGACTCCTGGCTCCTGTGCAACAGCTAAGGCCTGATATCTCCCTGGTCTTTCTCTCTGACTCCTGGCTCCTATGCCACAGCTAAGGTGCTATATCTCCCTGGCCTCTCTCTCTCTCTGGCTCCTGGCTCCTCTGCAACAGCTAAGGCCCTATATCTCCCTGGTCTCACTCTCTGACTTCTGGCTCCTGTGCAACAGCTAAGGCCCTATATCTCCATGGTCTCTCTCTCTCTGACTCCTGGCTCCTCTTCAACAGCTAAGGACCTATATCTCCATGGTCTCTCTCTCTCTCTCTTTCTCTCTCTGACTCCTGGCTCCTCTGCAACAGCTAAGGTACTTGGAAAACTTTCACTGTTATGATTATTAATTATTATGATTATTTCTTTGTTATTATATCTACTGACATAGTAATTTTATCTAGATACATTTGTGTACATCTGAAGTTCTTTGTACCCTCCCACTTACATAGTCTCCTAACACCACTGTGTTAAATGTTAATTTATTTATTATTCTACACCTGATCAATTAGACGCATCCGATAACTTTTCCTATTAACCCATTACACAATATTTACTCATGTCTTCTTCTTCCTCATATCCCCCTGCCTTTTCCAAAGGCTCTTCTTCTCAGCTTTTCCCCTTCTTGTCTCCAACATAACATCTCACCTTTCATGCCCTCAACTCTTCTTTTACTCTCCCATGAGCTATTTTTTTGCTTAAGCTGTGGTTAAACTATGTGTCTTCTCACATTCCCATCTGCAGGTTACATTATCTATCCACTAGATCCCATATTACATAATAGTACCATTCACTTTACATCAGATGCCTTCCCTCTCCAACTAATGAATAACCTTTTAACTTTTCACAACTTCACAACTTCCTACCTATGTAAACTCTCACTTCCTTCCTAACCTTCCTATTCCGCTATTCCGTATTTACTCCTCCCCATGTTTCTTCCTATTCCATTCCCTTTAGATTGTAAGTAGCGAGTTTCTAATCTTGTGGGGTGCTTTGTAATGTTGTACATTGTATACTTGTGTTCCTATCCCCTGTACAGCGCTAAGGAATATGTTGGTGCATTACAAAAAAAAGTTAATAACAATAATAATAAAAGTTAATAACTCAGTGTTCCTCTCACTCTTCCTGTCAGGTGTCTAGTCAAATACAAAATGTTTTCATTTTAAACTTTCTAAAAACATTTTGCACATCATCAAGTCAAGTCCTTCATAAGACTGTACTATAAATACACCACTTCAGTTGTCTCCACCTCCTCCTGTTGTTTTAAACTCATTGTTTGTTTTAAACATTATTAGGGCCACCTCAACTGAAAGTGACATAGTTCTGTATAGTTCTTGGTATGTGTATCATGCAGGTGACCCACTTGTCTGTTCTGAATAGTGTGTCTTATGATTCCAGCATTGTATTTTTTATTTTCAACTTTAAGAATGCTGGAACCAATAGCAATTACTCTTCTAAATAATTGTGCAATTGATTTGGCTGTAAATGGTGGTGGGACACAAAATGTGTCACAAAACCGGAGAAAATCAATAAAAACTAGATAAAGTATGTGAAAGATAAATTATCACAGTTGTTTGTTAAGGAGAGTGTGAAGCGGTGTATTTATATATATATATATATATATATATATATATATATATATATATATACACATATATACATTTATATTTGTGGTCATATCCCTCTCCTACAGCAAAGGGTAGCTGTAGTAGTATGGCCAAAGCTACAATATCTAGCCCGATTAGTGTGCTAGATATTGTGTCCTTAGACATGGGCAAGGATGAAGCTTTGTAGGTGTGGGCCGAAATCTACTAAGTGGACTTGTTGGAAGCCATGTGACAATGAAAACGGCATATCCCTCGACGTGGGCAAGGATCTCGAAGGGGGCTGAAATCAGCAATGGAGTGCTTAGCAAAAACTAAAAAAGTGCTATCTTGGACATGGGCAAGGAAGCTGCTTTAGAAGATCTGGACCACACAACAATAAAAGGGGTGAGTCCTGGATGTGGGTGAGGACACTGATGGAGGTTGAAAGGTCTTAGTGAAAGGTGGTTAGGACTTATTAAAAGCCTTTTGGTACAAATTTTCTCCAGCAATGAAAATGCCCTTACGGACATCAGAAATGGTCAAATCTGCACAGTAGGGCTTGTTGAAACCGCATGGCAGTGGAAACGGGCTTAATCTGCAAATATAGGGCTTGTTGAAAGCCACACAATGATGAAAGTCTTGAAGTTTTGTAGATAAGAACCAAAATCTGTAGGAAAAGGGGCAAAAATGTGCATCTCAGTGAAAGAGACTTACTATGGGCATAGGAAAAGTTCTTGCTTATTAGATAAGGGCCAAAAATTCAGCAAAGTAAGGCTTGATGAAGCCAAAAGACAAGGAATCGCCAAGAAACACCCTCAAGGCACAGACACGAAAGGGAACTGAAGTGTGAAAGGAAGAGGCTTGTCGGAAGTGCTTATTAAAGGCCAGAGAAGGCCCCAACCACTGGAAGAGACGGGGTGGGAGAAGGCCCCTCCCACAATACCCAAATATATGTTTGATCTTTAATATGGATTCGCCACCTTTACATTAGAAAAAAATTACATGATTTTAAAAATGCTAAATTAGGTTTAAACGACACACACAATGGATAAAAATAGCACTCATCCGCTCTCATCGCCCAACCACACACAGCACCCAACTTTAGATTCTTTGTTCTGCCCTCACAGAAACCACCCCCTGTACTTTGCTGTCACTTTGCAGCCCTTGTACTCTCACCTCTTCCCTGATACACATCCTCAGCATGCTGAGCTGCCCCACAGTTCGCCTTTTGGAGCATCAATAGAAATGCTCTACTTTAAACAAGCACAGACCAATTTCCGGCCCGGAAAGGTGTGCAGCCAAGGAGGACTACGGGGTGTGGCGGATCGGGCTGCGTGGGGAGCCCCTGCACTACCGCAAAAAATGCAAAAAATAAATTACACAGCAATTGGCACCGCCCTCCTGCACAAACTGCACCACTGTTAGCTCAAGCGATGCATTTGTTTAAGGTTCATTGCAGTTTTCCTCTGCTAGAGTTTTAAAGGGTATTCATTTATTGGCTTTTAAAGCTTTATTTTCTGTCAAATAAAGATATATAATGTATAAATATATATATATATATAGACACAGTTTATAGATAAAGAGATATAGCTATACATATACTGATATAAACAAACAAACAGATATAAATATATACCTATATAACTATCTTGTTTTCATGTTTGATAGTCACAGTCTACTATGAGCCATATATCATTTTTTCTGTTGAATGTGTTGTCTTGACTTGACTCTGTATGTATAATTATATTAAATAACATTAACAGACTACAGAGCTCGGCAACCCAGGTCCCATTTATATTTCTGCCAGATGAGAGGATGGGATATCCTAAAAATATCAATCTCTTTCAAAAGACAAATACACCGAACCAGCCCAGCATGACAAATTTATAACCTGCAAAGAGGGATTGTGCATTGCACAGCTCTCAGCTCATATCTCTTGTAAACATTTTATCATTTTGCATCTCCGACCATCGTCAGACATGGCGTGGAGGAGCCACAGACAAATTGATAACTAGTTTTTCAGGAACTGGGTTAGCACAACTGACTTCATTTAATCTATCCTGAGGAAAAGCCAGGCAGATGATGTGAATTCAAGTATAATATAATACTGTACTCTGGGTTATTCAGAATTAAAAGCAGGAAAAAAATAGATTATGCTTCTGATTTCATATAAATTGGAATTTTGATTTTTTTGCTTGTTTTAGTATAAAAATATACTTGTCATTTTTCACTTTTTATTTACATTTTTATACTGGAAGAATTTAATTTATCTGTCATTTGTACATTTTCCCTGTATAGATCGCGCCTGATTTTATGAATGAGTAAACAAGGCAGGTGCCTAGTTGTGTTTCAGGGGTAGCCCAGGTTTGCAAGGAATCACTCATATCAGCAATATTTCTAAACACTCTTAATAACGATGATCTGTTTGTTTGTTTATATCAGTATATGTGATGCAATACAAAGCTTAACCCTTAATATTAAATATTATGCATTATTAATAAAATGTATACAATTTGTGCATTATAAAAACACATCTGAGTTGAGGGAATGACTTGGGAGGATATAGGGCAAGATGGACATGGAGCAGTGTTTGGCTGAAGTATTGTAGTGAATGTGATGGGGCCAGGGGCTCGTGAGACACTGATGCATGTTTAGCGTTTGTAGTTAATTTTGTTCTTTATCAAAAAAGAGAAACACTTCGAAAAATACAATATTAATCACAAACTAATCAGTTCATAGATGTTCAGTGTGAGAAGCCATAGTACTTGCCCGAAAAACTGGACAAAAAAAGGCTGTTCTGCGGGTTAACTACAAGATACTTTCCTGAAAACATCTGTAAATCAGATTAGTATAATCATAATACTATAATGGCTCATATGTGGTAATAATAATACAATGTATAATACAGTATAATAATGTAATTATAATAATAATATACATGTACTGTAATAAGTTATATAAACTATTGTGCCCTTTCTTTTATACAAACAAACGTAACATAAATTCAAACTCATACAAAAAAGCCTTGGAAGCATGTTCTTTAGTTTGGGTCGTCTGTAAGTCAGGTCGTCTGTAAGTTGGGTCATCTCTAACCCAAGAACCACCTGTATTTATAAACATGTACAAAGAGCAAAATGTGAAGGAATAACCAGTAACCTGGATTGTCTTACTACTTACTTACTTACTTACTTACTTACGATTTTCCAATCTTGTAGGGTACTTTGGGGAAAAAGCACTTTCTACAAAGATTCTAAACTTAAAACACGGCCCCCCATTTTCTGCAGTTTGCCAATATTGTTTCCTTCCTTGTTCTTATCTTCTCTACAGTGCTATGGAATATGTTGGTGCGTTATAAATAAAAGTTAATAATAAAAATAAATAAAAACAATATCTCACTCCACACCCCCAGAGGTCTACATTGACCGCTATAAGTACAGACCTGTTTTTCCTCATGTCACTGATGACATCAAAATGACAGAAAGAAGTAGGAAAAAACATATGAATGTAAAACATACAAATATTAAACAGCCTTGTTAGTTTCAATATCACTCCTTATTACAGTATAACATGGAGAGTAGGACATGGAACACAACTAGTTTTTCAAGCATTTAAAAGAGCATGTTTTAAACTTTGTTGTTGTTTTTGCATTAAAAATTTGAAGTAAAACCTGTTTAATCTTCGTTGGAAATAACAGGTATAGCAAAGAACATATTTAGAGCCTCATTCAATTGCAAGCCCGTAATTATCCGTAACCTGACATTTTGGCGGCGGGTTACATTTTTTCTAAACAATTAGATGTATTTAATTGTCTCTAACTTGCAACTACAGTCTCACCGTCTCCACACGCAAACCATGCACTGGGGGGATGATCATATGATCTGACAATATTTAAGCAAGCCCGTAATTTACTTCTTAAACACTCGCAATACTTCTTAGAGACAGCCAATAGTAAATGACACTGTTATCATGGCATCAGTAAAACATGGAGTTTATATTGCAACTAGCGAATTGCCCGTCAAAAAATGACGGGCATAAAATTGTAAGCCAGGGAATGGTGTTTGAGACATAATGGAAACTGTTTTATACCCTGAGGACCTTCCCCGCTCATTGCAAGGCTTGCGCTGAGCGCCTTTGGTGCTCATTGCGAGCCTCTCCTGTTGTGTACTTTTGGTCCTCTGAGAGAGATATATATTTCTATGTATATGTAGTGAAGTAATAATTAATTATTTATTCAGTTAATTAATTAAGAATTAATTATTTATGCAATAAATTAATATACTTTATTTTAATTGATATATGCAGTGAGCAATAGGCTGAAGAGCTAACAATCTGTTTGTATTTTGCATCTGCATACAATATACATTGTGAATGTTAGTGCCCTGCTTATAAAGTGTAATGAATGTTTGAACTGTGCATTCTAAATAGGCTGCGTGCGCGAGGTAAAGCCGTTGGTTTATTGTGTAAAGTGGGTTTGTATAGTCGTAATGTTATTAATGTGGTACGCGTCTCATGAGCATTTTGCGGCTTTTGTAATAGTGTATGTTGTAGGTCGTAGTGTGATGTGTAAATTGCTACGCGGTTTGCAGTGTTTTGTGCGGTCCCGGGTCGTGTAGCCTCGTTTTCATTTTTTTTTACAGCCATTTTTTTCCTCTCTTAGGCGACTTTTGTGTGGCGAAAATCGTCTAAATCGAGTAAAATTCGTATTTCACCCCACTCACAGACATCCTGGCGGTTGCCCCATGCTGTTTGTGATGTTTTGGGAATTTTTTGGGTGTATTTAGTGTGTTTTTCAGGTTTTTGGCTCGGCCGCTAATCTCATCAATTTTTGCGTCTTGTATATTTTTTTTTCTAAGTCCTGTGTCTCCTATTTTAACGGCTCGCTTCGCGAGGCTCGCATCGGCTAAATGCTATGGTTTAAAGGCTCGCCTCGCACAGATGAGCACCTTTGGCACTCATTGGCTAAGTCCTATGAGTTAACTGCTCGATTCGCCTGCGACGCTCATCACCTAAGTCGTACGCACCTCGCAAAGCGTGATGACGTCTCACATTTTGACTACTATTATATGTGACTAGCTACTGGCCCGTCAAAAAATGACGGTCAATTAAATTTTAATGCTGTGAAAACTGTTTGCCACACAATGTGAGTCTCTGACATTCTTAACATTTTTTTATTATGTGCAAAGAAATCCCAAATTTTTCATAAAACTTTTTTTTGTAACTTTGAACTTGTATTTCACCAACAGGTATTTAAATATTTGTTTTCAATATAAGCTCTTTTAATTGGCATATATGGAATAACAATATAACAATGTGTAAAGTTTTCATGAATACATATTGTAAACCATAAATTAAAAGTTTGTAACATGCAACTTGTATTTGAAACAATCGTTAACTAGTGATGTCGCGAACATAACATTTTCGGTTCGCGAACCGAGAACGCGAACCGCCGAACCGCCGAACCCGGCGAACCGCCATAGACTTCAATGGGCAGGCGGATTTTAAAACCCACAGGGACTCTTTCTGGCCACAATAGTGATGGAAAAGTTGTTTTAAGGGGACTAACACCTGGACTGTGGCATGCCGGAGGGGGATCCATGTCAAAACTCCCACGGAAAATTACATAGTTGATGCAGAGTCTGGTTTTAATCCATAAAGGGCATACATAACCTAACATTCCCCTCCATCATCATTCTCCCCTGTATCTCTTTACCCCCTCCCTCATCATCCTCCCCTGTGTCTCTTTCCCCCCTTCCTCATCACCCTCCCCTGTATCTCTTTACCCCCTCCCTCATCATCCTCCCCTGTGTCTCTTCCCCCCTCCATCATCATCCTCCCCTGTGTCTCATCCCCCTCCCTCATCATCCTCCCACCTCCCTCATCATCCTCCCCTGTATCTCTTTACCCCCTCCCTCATCATCCTCCCCTGTGTCTCTTTGCCCCCTTTCTCATCACCCTCCCCTGTGTCTCATCCCCCCTCCCTCATCATCCTCCCACCTCCCTCATCATCCTCCCCTGTATCTCTTTACCCCCTCCCTCATCATCCTCCCCTGTATGTCTTTAACCCCTCCCTCATCATCCTCCCCTGTGTCTCTTTACCCCCTTCCTCATCAACCTCCCCTGTGTCTCATCCCCCCTCCCTCATCATCCTCCCCTGTATCTCTTTACCCCCTCCCTCATCATCCTCCCCTGTGTCTCTTTGCCCCCTTTCTCATCACCCTCCCCTGTGTCTCATCCCCCCTCCCTCATCATCCTCCCACCTCCCTCATCATCCTCCCCTGTATCTCTTTACCCCCTCCCTCATCATCCTCCCCTGTATGTCTTTACCCCCTCCCTCATCATCCTCCCCTGTGTCTCTTTACCCCCTTCCTCATCAACCTCCCCTGTGTCCCATCCCCCTCCCTCATCATCCTCCCACCTCCCTAATCATCCTCCCCTGTATCTCTTTACCCCCTCCCTCATCATCCTCCCCTGTGTCTCTTCCCCCCTCCATCATCATCCTCCCCTGTGTCTCTTTCCCCCCTCCCTCATCATCCTCCCCTGTGTCTCTTTCCCCCTCCCTCATCATCCTGCCCTGTGTCTCTTTCCCCCCTTCCTCATCACCCTCCCCTTTATCTCTTTACCCCTCCCTCATCATCCTCCCCTGTATCACTTTACCCCCTCCCTCATCATCCTCCCCTGTGTCTCTTCCCCCTCCATCATCATCCTCCCCTGTGTCTCATCCCCCCTCCCTCATCATCCTCCCACCTCCGTCATCATCCTCCCCTGTATCTCTTTACCCCCTCCCTCATCATCCTCCCCTGTGTCTCTTTGCCACCTTCCTCATCACCCTCCCCTGTGTCTCATCCCCCCTCGCTCATCATCCTCCCACCTCCCTCATCATCCTCCCCTGTATCTCTTTACCCCCTCCCTCATCATCCTCCCCTGTGTCTGTTTCCCCCCTCCCCCATCATCCTCCCCTGTGTCTGTTTACCCCCACCCTCATCATCCTCCCCTGTGTCTCTTCCCCCCTCCCTCATCATCCTCCCGCCTCCCTTGATGATAAGGGGGAGAAGAGACACAGGGATAAGTGTGAAGGGTGTTAGGGTAAGGGGTGTTAGGGATAAGGGTGAGGGGGTTAGGTGTTAGGGTGAGGGGTGTTAGGGATAAGTGTGAGGGGTGTTAGGGTGAGGGGTGTTAGGGATAAGTGTAAGAAGTGTTAGGGTGAGGCATGTTAGGAATAAGTGTGAGGGGTGTTAGGTCTTAGGGATAAGTGTGAGGGGTGTTAGGGCTAGGGTGAGGCGTGTTAGTGATAAGTGTGAGGGGTGTTAGGGGTTAGGGTGAGGTGTCTTAGGGATAAGTGTGAGGGGTGTTAGGGTTAGGTGTTAGGGTTAGGTGTTAGGGATAAGTGTGAGGGGTGTTAGGGTTAGGGTGAGGGGTGTTAGGGTTAGGGTGAGGGGTGTTAGGGATAAGTGTGAGGGGTGTTAGGGTTTGGGGTGTTAGGGATAAGTGTGAGGGGTGTTAGGGTTAGGTGTTAGGGATAAGTGTGAGGGGTGTTAGGGTTAGGGTGAGGGGTGTTAGGGATAAGTGTGAGGGGTGTTAGGGTTAGGGTGAGGGGTGTTAGGGATAAGTGTGAGGGGTGTTAGTGTTAGGTGTTAGGGTTAGGTGTTAGGGATAAGTGTGAGGGGTGTTAGTGTTAGGGTGAGGGGTGTTAGGGATAAGTGTGAGGGGTGTTAGGGTTAGGGTGAGGGGTGTTAAGGATAAGTGTGAGGGGTGTAGGATTAGGGTGAGGGGTGTTAGGGATAAGTGTAAGGGGTGTTAGGGTTAGGTGTTAGGGTTAGGTGTTAGGGTTAAGTGTGAGGGGTGTTAGGGTTAGGGTGAGGGGTGTTAGGATAAGTGTAAGTGTTATTAGGGTTAGGTGTTAGGGATAAGTGTGAGGGGTGTTAGGGTTAGGGTGAGGGGTGTTAAGGATAAGTGTGAGGAGTGTTAGGGTTAGGGTGAGGGGTGTTAGGGATAAGTGTAAGGGGTGTTAGGGTTAGGTGTTAGGGTTAGGTGTTAGGGATAAGTGTGAGGGGTGTTAGGGTTAGGGTAAGGGGTGTTAGGGATAAGTGTGAGGGGTGTTAGGGATAAGTGTGAGGGGTGTTAGGGTAAAGGGTGTTAGGGATAAGTGTGAGGGGTGTTAGGGTTAGGGTGAGGGGTGTTAGGGATAAGTGTGAGGGTTGTTAGGTTTAGGGTGAGGGGTGTTAGGGATAAGTGTGAGGGGTGTTAGGGTTAGGGTGAGGGGTGTTAGGGATAAGTGTAAGGGGTGTTAGGGTTAGGTGTTAGGGTTAGGTGTTAGGGATAAGTGTGAGGGGTGTTAGGGTTAGGGTGAATGGTGTTAGGGATAAGTGTAAGGGGTGTTAGGGTTAGGGTGATGGGTGTTAGGGATAAGTGTGAGGGGTGTTAGGGTAAGAAGTGTTAGGGATAATGGTTAGGGGGTTAGGTGTTAGGGTGAGGGGTGTTAGGGATAAGTGTGAGGGGTGTTAGCGTTAGGGTGAGGGGTGTTAGGGATAGGTGTTAGGGTGAGGGGTGATAGGGATAAGTGTGAGGGGTGTTAGGGTTAGGGTGAGGGGTGTTAGGGATAAGTGTGAGGAGTGTTAGGGTTAGGGTGAGGGGTGTTAGGGATAAGTGTGAGGGGTGTTAGGGTTAGGGTGAGGGGTGTTAGGGATAAGTGTAAGGGGTGTTAGGGTTAGGTGTTAGAGTTAGGTGTTAGAGATAAGTGTGAGGAGTGTTAGGGTTAGGGTGAGGGGTGTTAGGGATAAGTGTAAGGGGTGTTAGGGTTAGGTGTTAGGGATAAGTGTGAGGGGTGTTAGGGTTAGGGTGAGAGGTGTTAGGGATAAGTGTAAGGGGTGTTAGGGTTAGGTGTTAGGGTTAGGTGTTAGGGATAAGTGTGAGGGGTGTTAGGGTTAGGGTGAGGGGTGTTAGGGATAAGTGTGAGGGGTGTTAGGGTAAGGGGTGTTAGGGATAAGTGTGAGGGGTGTTAGGGTTAGGGTGAGGGGTGTTAGGGATAAGTGTGAGGGGTGTTAGGGTTAGGGTGACGGGTGTTAGGGATTAGTGTGAGGGGTGTTAGGGTTAGGGTGAGGGGTGTTAGGGATAAGTGTAAGGGGTGTTAGGGTTAGGTGTTAGGGTTAGGTGTTAGGGATAAGTGTGAGGGGTGTTAGGGTTAGGGTGAGGGGTGTTAGGGATCGGTGTGAGGGGTGTTAGGGTAAGGGGTGTTAGGGATAAGTGTGAGGGGTGTTAGGGTTACGGTGAGGGGTGTTAGGGATAAGTGTGAGGGGTGTTAGGGTTAGGGTGAGGGGTGTTAGGGATAAGTGTGAGGGGTGTTAGGGTTAGGGTGAGGGGTGTTAGGGATAAGTGTAAGGGGTGTTAGGGTTAGGTGTTAGGGATAAGTGTGAGGGGTGTTAGGGTTAGGGTGAGGGGTGTTAGGGATAAGTGTGAGGGGTGTTAGGGTAAGGGGTGTTAGGGATAAGTGTGAGGGGTGTTAGGGTTAAGGGTGAGGGGTGTTAGGGATAAGTGTGAGGGTTGTTAGGTTTAGGGTGAGGGGTGTTAGGGATAAGTGTGAGGGGTGTTAGGTTTAGGGTGAGGGGTGTTAGCGATAAGTGTAAGGGGTGTTAGGGTTAGGTGTTAGGGTTAGGTGTTAGGGATAAGTGTGAGGGGAGTTAGGGTTAGGGTGAATGGTTTTAGGGATAAGTGTAAGGGGTGTTAGGGTTAGGGGGAGGGGTGTTAGGGATAAGTGTGAGGGGTGTTAGGGTAAGGGGTGTTAGGGATAAGGGTTAGGGGGTTAGGTGTTAGGGTGAGGGGTGTTAGGGATAAGTGTGAGGGGTGTTAGCGTTAGGGTGAGGGGTGATAGGGATAGGTGTTAGGGTGAGGGGTGTTAGGGATAAGTGTGAGGGGTGTTAGGGTTAGGGTGAGGGGTGTTAGGGATAAGTGTGAGGGGTGTTAGGGTTAGGGTGAGGGGTGTTAGGGATAAGTGTGAGGGGTGTTAGGGTTAGGGGTGTTAGGGATAAGTGTAAGGGGTGTTAGGGTTAGGTGTTAGGGTTAGGTGTTAGGGATAAGTGTGAGGAGTGTTAGGGTTAGGGTGAGGGGTGTTAGGGATAAGTGTAAGGGGTGTTAGGGTTAGGTGTTAGGGATAAGTGTGAGGGGTGTTAGGGTTAGGGTGAGGGGTGTTAGGGATAAGTGTAAGGGGTATTAGAGTTAGGTGTTAGGGTTAGGTGTTAGGGATAAGTGTGAGGGGTGTTAGGGTTAGGGTGAGGGGTGTTAGGGATAAGTGTGAGGGGTGTTAGGGTTAGGGTGAGGGGTGTTAGGGATAAGTGTGAGGGGTGTTAGGGTAAGGGGTGTTAGGGATAAGTGTGAGGGGTGTTAGGGTTAGGGTGAGGGGTGTTAAGGATAAGTGTGAGGGGTGTTAGGGTTAGGGTGAGGGGTGTTAGGGATAAGTGTGAGGGGTGTTAGGGTTAGGGTGAGTGGTGTTAGGGATAAGTGTAAGGGGTGTTAGGGTTAGGTGTTATGGTTAGGTGTTAGGGATAAGTGTGAGGGGTGTTAGGGTTAGGGTGAGGGGTGTTAGGGAAGAGTGTAAGTGGTGTTAGGGTTAGGTGTTAGGGTTAGGTGTTAGGGATAAGTGTGAGGGGTGTTAGGGTTAGGGTGAGGGGTGTTAGGGATAAGTGTGAGGGGTGTTAGGGAGTAAGGGGTGTTAGGGATAAGTGTGAGGGGTGTTAGGGTTAGGGTGAGAGGTGTTAGGGATAAGTGGAGGGGTGTTAGGGTAAGGGTGAGGGGTGTTAGGGATAAGTGTGAGGGGTGTTAGGTCTAGGGTGAGGGGTGTTAGGGATAAGTGTAAGGGGTGTTAGGGTTAGGTGTTAGGATAAGTGTGAGGGGTGTTAGGGTTTAGGGTGAGGGGTGTTAGGGATAAGTGTGGAGGGGTGTTAGGGTAAGGGGTGTTAGGGATAAGTGTGAGGGGTGTTAGGGTTAGGGTGAGGGGTGTTAGGGATAAGTGTGAGGGGTGTTAGGGTTAGGGTGAGGGGTGTTAGGGATAAGTGTAAGGGGTGTTAGGGTTAGGTGTTAGGGTTAGGTGTTAGGGATAAGTGTGAGGAGTGTTAGGGTTAGGGTGAGGGGTGTTAGGGATAAGTGTAAGGGGTGTTAGGGTTAGGTGTTAGGGATAAGTGTGAGGGGTGTTAGGGTTAGGGTAAGGGGTGTTAGGGATAAGTGTGAGGGGTGTTAGGGTTAGGGTGAGGGGTGTTAGGGATAAGTGTAATGGGGTGTTAGGGTTAGGGTGAGGGGTGTTAGGGATAAGTGTGAGGGGTGTTAGGGTAAGGGGTGTTAGGGATAAGTGTGAGGGGTGTTAGGGTTAGGGTGAGGGGTGTTAGGGATTAGTGTGAGGGGTGTTAGGGTTAGGGTGATGGGGTGTTAGGGATAAGTGTAAGGGGTGTTAGGGTTAGGTGTTAGGGTTAGGTGTTAGGGATAAGTGTGAGGGGTGTTAGGGTTAGGGTGAGGGGTGTTAGGGATAAGTGTGAGGGGTGTTACGGTAAGGGGTGTTAGGGATAAGTGTGAGGGGTGTTAGGGTTAGGGTGAGGGGTGTTAGGGATAAGTGTGAGGGGTGTTAGGGTTAGGGTGAGAGGTGTTAGGGATAAGTGTGAGGGGTGTTAGTGTTAGGGTGAGGGGTGTTAGGGATAAGTGTAAGGGGTGTTAGGGTTAGGTGTTAGGGTTAGGTGTTAGGGATAAGTGTGAGGGGTGGTAGGGTTAGGGTGAGGGGTGTTAGGGATAAGTGTGAGGGGTGTTAGGGTTAGGTGTTAGGGATAAGTGTGAGGGGTGTTAGGGTTAGGGTGAGGGGTGTTAGGGATAAGTGTGAGGGGTGTTAGGGTTAGGGTGAGGGGTGTTAGGGATAAGTGTAAGGGGTGTTAGGGTTAGGTGTTAGGGTTAGGAGTTAGGGATAAGTGTGAGGGGTGTTAGGGTTAGGGTGAGGGGTGTTAGGGATAAGTGTGAGGGGTGTTAAGGTTAGGGTGAGGGGTGTTAGGGATAAGTGTGAGGGGTGTTAGGGTAAGGGGTGTTAGGGATAAGTGTAAGGGGTGTTAGGGTTAGGGTGAGGGGTGTTAGGGATAAGTGTGAGGGGTGTTAGGGTTAGGGTGAGGGGTGTTAGGGATAAGTGTAAGGGGTGTTAGGGTTAGGTGTTAGGGTTAGGTGTTAGGGATAAGTGTGAGGGGTGTTAGGGTTAGGGTGAGGGGTGTTAGGGATAAGTGTGAGGGGTGTTAAGGTTAGGGTGAGGGGTGTTAGGGATAAGTGTGAGGGGTGTTAGGGTAAGGGGTGTTAGGGATAATTGTGAGGGGTGTTAGGGTTAGGGTGAGGGGTGTTAGGGATAAGTGTGAGGGGTGTTAGGGTTAGGGTGAGGGGTGTTAGGGATAAGTGTGAGGGGTGTTAGGGTTAGGGTGAGGGGTGTTAGGGATAAGTGTAAGGGGTGTTAGGGTTAGGTGTTAGGGATAAGTGTGAGGGGTGTTAGGGTTAGGGTGAGGGGTGTTAGGGATAAGTGTGAGGGGTGTTAGGGTAAGGGGTGTAAGGGATAAGTGTGAGGGGTGTTAGGGTTAGGGTGAGGGGTGTTAGGGATAAGTGTGAGGGGTGTTAGGGTTAGGGTGAGGGGTGTTAGGGATAAGTGTGAGGGGTGTTAGGGTTAGGGTGAGGGGTGTTAGGGATAAGTGTAAGGGGTGTTAGGGTTAGGTGTTAGGGTTAGGTGTTAGGGATAAGTGTGAGGGGTGTTAGGGTTAGGGTGAATGGTGTTAGGGATAAGTGTAAGGGGTGTTAGGGTTAGGGTGAGGGGTGTTAGGGATAAGTGTGAGGGGTGTTAGGGTCAGGGTAAGTGGTGTTAGGGATAAGTGTGAGGGGTGTTAGGGTGAGGGGTGTTAGAGATAAGTGTGAGGGGTATTAGGGTTAGGGTGAGGGGTGTTAGGGATAAGTGTGAGGGGTGTTAGGGTTAGGGTGAGGGGTGTTAGGGATACGTGTGAGGGGTGTTAGGGTAAGGGGTGTTAGGGATAAGTGTGAGGGGTGTTAGGGTTAAGGGTGAGGGGTGTTAGGGATAAGTGTGAGGGTTGTTAGGTTTAGGGTGAGGGGTGTTAGGGATAAGTGTGAGGGGTGTTAGGGTTAGGGTGAGGGGTGTTAGCGATAAGTGTAAGGGGTGTTAGGGTTAGGTGTTAGGGTTAGGTGTTAGGGATAAGAGTGAGGGGTGTTAGGGTTAGGGTGAATGGTGTTAGGGATAAGTGTAAGGGGTGTTAGGGTTAGGGGGAGGGGTGTTAGGGATAAGTGTGAGGGGTGTTAGGGTAAGGGGTGTTAGGGATAAGGGTTAGGGGGTTAGGTGTTAGGGTGAGGGGTGTTAGGGATAAGTGTGAGGGGTGTTAGCGTTAGGGTGAGGGGTGTTAGGGATAGGTGTTAGGGTGAGGGGTGTTAGGGATAAGTGTGAGGGGTGTTAGGGTTAGGGTGAGGGGTGTTAGGGATAAGTGTGAGGGGTGTTAGGGTTAGGGTGAGGGTGTTAGGGATAAGTGTGAGGGGTGTTAGGGTTAGGGTGAGGGGTGTTAGGGATAAGTGTAAGGGGTGTTAGGGTTAGGTGTTAGGGTTAGGTGTTAGGGATAAGTGTGAGGAGTGTTAGGGTTAGGGTGAGGGGTGTTAGGGATAAGTGTAAGGGGTGTTAGGGTTAGGTGTTAGGGATAAGTGTGAGGGGTGTTAGGGTTAGGGTGAGGGGTGTTAGGGATAAGTGTGAGGGGTGTTAGGGTTAGGGTGAGGGGTGTTAGGGATAAGTGTAAGGGGTGTTAGGGTTAGGGTGAGGGGTGTTAGGGATAAGTGTGAGGGGTGTTAGGGTAAGGGGTGTTAGGGATAAGTGTGAGGAGTGTTAGGGTTAGGGTGAGGGGTGTTAGGGATAAGTGTGAGGGGTGTTAGGGTTAGGGTGAGGGGTGTTAGGGATTAGTGTGAGGGGTGTTAGGGTTAGGGTGATGGGGTGTTAGGGATAAGTGTAAGGGGTGTTAGGGTTAGGTGTTAGGGTTAGGTGTTAGGGATAAGTGTGAGGGGTGTTAGGGTTAGGGTGAGGGGTGTTAGGGATAAGTGTGAGGGGTGTTACGGTAAGGGGTGTTAGGGATAAGTGTGAGGGGTGTTAGGGTTAGGGTGAGGGGTGTTAGGGATAAGTGTGAGGGGTGTTAGGGTTAGGGTGAGAGGTGTTAGGGATAAGTGTGAGGGGTGTTAGTGTTAGGGTGAGGGGTGTTAGGGATAAGTGTAAGGGGTGTTAGGGTTAGGTGTTAGGGTTAGGTGTTAGGGATAAGTGTGAGGGGTGGTAGGGTTAGGGTGAGGGGTGTTAGGGATAAGTGTGAGGGGTGTTAGGGTCAGGGTAAGTGGTGTTAGGGATAAGTGTGAGGGGTGTTAGGGTGAGGGGTGTTAGAGATAAGTGTGAGGGGTATTAGGGTTAGGGTGAGGGGTGTTAGGGATAAGTGTGAGGGGTGTTAGGGTTAGGGTGAGGGGTGTTAGGGATACGTGTGAGGGGTGTTAGGGTAAGGGGTGTTAGGGATAAGTGTGAGGGGTGTTAGGGTTAAGGGTGAGGGGTGTTAGGGATAAGTGTGAGGGTTGTTAGGTTTAGGGTGAGGGTTGTTAGGGATAAGTGTGAGGGGTGTTAGGGTTAGGGTGAGGGGTGTTAGCGATAAGTGTAAGGGGTGTTAGGGTTAGGTGTTAGGGTTAGGTGTTAGGGATAAGAGTGAGGGGTGTTAGGGTTAGGGTGAATGGTGTTAGGGATAAGTGTAAGGGGTGTTAGGGTTAGGGGGAGGGGTGTTAGGGATAAGTGTGAGGGGTGTTAGGGTAAGGAGTGTTAGGGATAAGGGTTAGGGGGTTAGGTGTTAGGGTGAGGGGTGTTAGGGATAAGTGTGAGGGGTGTTAGCGTTAGGGTGAGGGGTGTTAGGGATAGGTGTTAGGGTGAGGGGTGTTAGGGATAAGTGTGAGGGGTGTTAGGGTTAGGGTGAGGGGTGTTAGGGATAAGTGTGAGGGGTGTTAGGGTTAGGGTGAGGGTGTTAGGGATAAGTGTGAGGGGTGTTAGGGTTAGGGTGAGGGTTTTAGGGATAAGTGTAAGGGGTGTTAGGGTTAGGTGTTAGGGTTAGGTGTTAGGGATAAGTGTGAGGAGTGTTAGGGTTAGGGTGAGGGGTGTTAGGGATAAGTGTAAGGGGTGTTAGGGTTAGGTGTTAGGGATAAGTGTGAGGGGTGTTAGGGTTAGGGTGAGGGGTGTTAGGGATAAGTGTAAGGGGTGTTAGGGTTAGGGTGAGGGGTGTTAGGGATAAGTGTGAGGGGTGTTAGGGTAAGGGGTGTTAGGGATAAGTGTGAGGAGTGTTAGGGTTAGGGTGAGGGGTGTTAGGGATAAGTGTGAGGGGTGTTAGGGTTAGGGTGAGGGGTGTTAGGGATTAGTGTGAGGGGTGTTAGGGTTAGGGTGATGGGGTGTTAGGGATAAGTGTAAGGGGTGTTAGGGTTAGGTGTTAGGGTTAGGTGTTAGGGATAAGTGTGAGGGGTGTTAGGGTTAGGGTGAGGGGTGTTAGGGATAAGTGTGAGGGGTGTTACGGTAAGGGGTGTTAGGGATAAGTGTGAGGGGTGTTAGGGTTAGGGTGAGGGGTGTTAGGGATAAGTGTGAGGGGTGTTAGGGTTAGGGTGAGAGGTGTTAGGGATAAGTGTGAGGGGTGTTAGGGTTAGGGTGAGGGGTGTTAGGGATAAGTGTAAGGGGTGTTAGGGTTAGGTGTTAGGGTTAGGTGTTAGGGATAAGTGTGAGGGGTGGTAGGGTTAGGGTGAGGGGTGTTAGGGATAAGTGTGAGGGGTGTTAGGGTCAGGGTAAGTGGTGTTAGGGATAAGTGTGAGGGGTGTTAGGGTGAGGGGTGTTAGAGATAAGTGTGAGGGGTATTAGGGTTAGGGTGAGGGGTGTTAGGGATAAGTGTGAGGGGTGTTAGGGTTAGGGTGAGGGGTGTTAGGGATACGTGTGAGGGGTGTTAGGGTAAGGGGTGTTAGGGATAAGTGTGAGGGGTGTTAGGGTTAAGGGTGAGGGGTGTTAGGGATAAGTGTGAGGGTTGTTAGGTTTAGGGTGAGGGGTGTTAGGGATAAGTGTGAGGGGTGTTAGGGTTAGGGTGAGGGGTGTTAGCGATAAGTGTAAGGGGTGTTAGGGTTAGGTGTTAGGGTTAGGTGTTAGGGATAAGAGTGAGGGGTGTTAGGGTTAGGGTGAATGGTGTTAGGGATAAGTGTAAGGGGTGTTAGGGTTAGGGGGAGGGGTGTTAGGGATAAGTGTGAGGGGTGTTAGGGTAAGGGGTGTTAGGGATAAGGGTTAGGGGGTTAGGTGTTAGGGTGAGGGGTGTTAGGGATAAGTGTGAGGGGTGTTAGCGTTAGGGTGAGGGGTGTTAGGGATAGGTGTTAGGGTGAGGGGTGTTAGGGATAAGTGTGAGGGGTGTTAGGGTTAGGGTGAGGGGTGTTAGGGATAAGTGTGAGGGGTGTTAGGGTTAGGGTGAGGGTGTTAGGGATAAGTGTGAGGGGTGTTAGGGTTAGGGTGAGGGGTGTTAGGGATAAGTGTAAGGGGTGTTAGGGTTAGGTGTTAGGGTTAGGTGTTAGGGATAAGTGTGAGGAGTGTTAGGGTTAGGGTGAGGGGTGTTAGGGATAAGTGTAAGGGGTGTTAGGGTTAGGTGTTAGGGATAAGTGTGAGGGGTGTTAGGGTTAGGGTGAGGGGTGTTAGGGATAAGTGTGAGGGGTGTTAGGGTTAGGGTGAGGGGTGTTAGGGATAAGTGTAAGGGGTGTTAGGGTTAGGGTGAGGGGTGTTAGGGATAAGTGTGAGGGGTGTTAGGGTAAGGGGTGTTAGGGATAAGTGTGAGGAGTGTTAGGGTTAGGGTGAGGGGTGTTAGGGATAAGTGTGAGGGGTGTTAGGGTTAGGGTGAGGGGTGTTAGGGATTAGTGTGAGGGGTGTTAGGGTTAGGGTGATGGGGTGTTAGGGATAAGTGTAAGGGGTGTTAGGGTTAGGTGTTAGGGTTAGGTGTTAGGGATAAGTGTGAGGGGTGTTAGGGTTAGGGTGAGGGGTGTTAGGGATAAGTGTGAGGGGTGTTACGGTAAGGAGTGTTAGGGATAAGTGTGAGGGGTGTTAGGGTTAGGGTGAGGGGTGTTAGGGATAAGTGTGAGGGGTGTTAGGGTTAGGGTGAGAGGTGTTAGGGATAAGTGTGAGGGGTGTTAGGGTTAGGGTGAGGGGTGTTAGGGATAAGTGTAAGGGGTGTTAGGGTTAGGTGTTAGGGTTAGGTGTTAGGGATAAGTGTGAGGGGTGATAGGGTTAGGGTGAGGGGTGTTAGGGATAAGTGTGAGGGGTGTTAGGGTTAGGGTGAGTGGTGTTAGGGATAAGTGTAAGGGGTGTTAGGGTTAGGTGTTAGGGTTAGGTGTTAGGGATAAGTGTGAGGGGTGTTAGGGTTAGGGTGAGGGGTGTTAGGGATAAGTGTGAGTGGTGTTAGGGTAATGGGTGTTAGGGATAAGTGTGAGGGGTGTTAGGGTCAGGGTAAGTGGTGCTAGGGATAAGTGTGAGGGGTGTTAGGGTGAGGGGTGTTAGAGATAAGTGTGAGGGGTATTAGGGTTAGGGTGAGGGGTGTTAGGGATAAGTGTGAGGGGTGTTAGGGTTAGGTGTTAGGTTGATGGGTGTTATGGATAAGTGTGAGGGGTGTTAGGGTTGGGTGCTAAGGTGAGGGGAGGATGATGATAAAGGGTGGAAGAGACACAGGGGTGTCCTTGCAGCAGAGATTAAAAAAATCCTTCAGGACTGTATTGCACACTGCGTACAGTAGCCTAGCTATGGTTTTCCCTATTGATGCAGTATCACCTACACTCAGCGTCCTCTCAGTAAGACTGCAAGTTAGTTATGATTCCAAAATGGCTGCTGTCCATGAGTTAGAAGGCTCTGGAAGGGAGTGTATGCTGCTGATTGGCTGGAATGTGTCTGCTGACTGTGACATGCAGGGTCAAAGTTTGCTCAATGATAAAGTATAGGGGGCGGGTCGAATATCGCATATGTTCGCAGTTCGCCGTGAACGCGAACATACTATGTTCGCCGGGAACAGTCCGCCAGCGAACTATTCGGGACATCTCTATCGTTAACCTTTTTTTTTTTAACAATACTAACATTTATAATTGATATTTATCCATGAATAACAGACGACTATGTAAACTTTCTGCAAATAACTATTTTGATCAATGATATGATTTTTAACATTCATTTTTTTAAACCCTTTTTAAACTAAATTTGCATTAAATCCAGAGGAAGGCAAACAATAAACCCCCCCATTGAAACTTTGCCAATTGTATCAAAGAGGGAATTTTTTTTATTCCTTCCTGACCCCAATAACTGGCTGATCAGATTACTCCCTGAATCAATACTCTGTATTTAAATTATGCAGTTCAAAGTATTAACAAAGGATGAAACTTGTAGTAACATACATCTTTGACTATATACAATATATATTGAACTAACTTTCCACCACTTTGAAAATACAATGTTAACATGGGAAATAGTAACATAAAACAATAACATTTAACCTTCCAAAAGAAAATGCCACTTAATTGTTTTGTGGGGCCAATCATGTAAAAAGGTAACTTCTAAAACATTCCAATCTGTATAACCATTGTTTACTGTTTTTTTTCCTTAGTTTCCATTTTTTGGTTCTAGTTTTACTTTGTGCAAATGGCACATAGAGTTTCCTAAGTGAAATAGTGGTCCCTATTTTAAGAGTCCCAGAGTACTAAAATTTTGTCCTGGAAGTAAAACCACTGTTCTCTATGTTTTCTTTTGCCATTCTATAGAGTTTCTTATTGAAATAGTGGTCCTCTAAAATCAGTCCGAGTAACATAAATTGTTATTGTCAAAATGAAACCACTGTCCTCTATATTTACAGCACCTCATAGTACACAATGTTTTTTTGTAAAAACGCATCCATCTTCCAATAAATAACCCTGACTTTGGTTTTCTTCAACATGTACTTTAATTTCCTCTGGATTAGTGCTCCTTGAAAAAGCAACATAGAGTTGTCCATGTGCAAAAACAGGTTCTTTTAAAAAAATACCAACAGACTTAAAAGTTTGTCCTTGGGCTTTTCACTCATTCACCTTTATGGGTCCCAGACATAATTTCTGCATGTATAAAATGATCTTTTAACTCGTGCACAATTAATCTGGTCCTTTTACAAAGTCCTTTTTTTGGATTCATATTTCTCAATAACATGACAATTGCCCCTTTTTACAATTGTAAAAGATGTGGTGGCATTCCTGATGGGGTTAAATAATTAATAAATTTGATGCTAAAATTCGATTCACTGTCTTTATCATCAGCCAAAACTGAATCTGCACTGTAATAATTCTTTTGGGGTGCATTGATGAATTTAAAAATTTCGTTATTTAGATTCAAGGCATCTATATTTTTTTATGTTAATATCACTGTTTGCAATGTCTGAGTAATCATCGTTATTAAGAGTGTGATTGCTGATATGAGTGATTCCTTGCAAACCATTTCTGATGGAATTTCAATGGTATCATTGGGTAAATCATGTATTTGTGGATGTTTTCCCGATTTTAATGAGCCAATCATTGAATTAATTTTGGCCTTCAGATCTCATATTTAATTCTTATTTCAGATGTGTAAATATTTTCCACAGTTTACTTGTCTTGATACATGTTTCAATGATCTCCGTTCTATTTCCATGTGGCACAACAGGTAATGTTTGCCTAAAATCTCCTCCTAACAGCATCACCTTTCCACCAAATGGCAACTTATTATCCATCACTTCTTTTAAGAATATATCAACATATTGCAGAGCATGACATGACATAATTGTTGCCTCGTCTATGATAATTAATTTTTTTTATTTTTTTTTTGCTTGTAAAGAATTCAGTTGAATATCTGACAAAAATGGGAAACTGGTAGCTTTAATCCACTATGCACACTTCTACCACCGTCTAACAAAAGTGTTGCAATTCCAGTTGTTGCAAATGGCATAGCTATCTGACCCTGTGCTGAAATATAACTCATCAAACAATTGTACAGATACGTTTTTTCTGATCCACCCGGGCAGTCTAGATTGAAATACAGGTCTTTGACCATTTAATCATCTGTAGCATTTGTGATGGCATTAAATGCTTGTAACTGTAAAGTATTTCAAGTTGCCAGTTTTTCTTCTGTTTTTTGTTTTTGTAGCTCATTGTCATAATAATCAAAGTTGATGTCATCTATAAGTCCTGGATCAGGCAAATTAAAACTTGCACAATTTAATCCACGAGCAAACAATATTGTTGTCTCATTTGCTTTGGCATTTGACATAGTGCTGCTTCTTCCAGACACCTCTCCCATTCTGTATCATCAGCTATGAAGTTTTGATGTCTTTCAGCTAATAGGAAAGTATCATAAACTATTTAATTCACTGTGCGTAAATGTTCAAAACTCTGTGCACCGGGAACATGTAAAAGAAGTAATTTTAAACTGAAACGTTCAATGTCCCTTGGACTGACGGTATAAATTAGTGGTATAATAATTTTATGTGTATCTCTTCTTCGTTGTCGCCATAGACCATTTACAAATACATAGTGATATGGTATCTCAATGTATAAAAATTGTCTGGCCTGCGTATCCTGGCAGTTTAAGTTAAACCATGCAGTAAGTGTTGTATCTCGGTTTTCACTTTGAGCTAATGCAGTTCTTTCATTGCCTGCAGTAAAGCAAACAAACTGACTTTGAGGCAAATGTACAGCATGTGACCGATCATGCATCTCAAATTTCAGAAGCCGCCACATTGCTTCAGGAGCACTGACATAGCGAGCATCTAAATAATTTGATAGTTCGTCATGTAAAATTGGATTTTCCTTTTCGTTTGCAGCACCTTGCACAACAACAGCTGCTGAGTCATATCCTTTGTATATATATTTATACACATATTTGATAGATTTAATAGAAGCGCAAGCTTCCACATTTAGTGTGGATTGTACTTGATGAGCAATAATAGCTGTTTATCCTTGTCTTCTTTCATCCAAAGGGTATCCATCACAATTTGCATAAGTTTGCATTTTAAATTGTTTAGGAAATTCTTTAGTACATTTTTTATTTTCCATACATACACGAATTAGGATTCATATCTTCACATGGCCCATGAATCATTCTGTGTGTAACAATCTCCCAAAGTTTGGAATATTTTTCTTGCTCTGGCAATTCAGCAGTAATGACTGAATCCACTCTCTCTGCAGTATTCAACTTATCTTTTTCCTGCAGTATTAAAAGTATGTGAGCATGTGGCAGTCCTCTTTTTTGAGATTCAGTGGTATAAACAAAAGCCACACATTTTCCAAATTACTCTGCTTTAGTTATATCATGTATTAATGAATAGAGTTTGATTTTGAATACTCTTGCCACTAAATCTGGTCGGTCAGAAGAATTTTGTCCCAGATTCAAATTTTCCTTGATCTCTCGCCCTCGGCGCTCATTGCCTAAGTGCTCCGGGGTTAACAGCTCGTCTCGCTATGTGAGGCTCGCCGGCAATGAGCGTCTTCGGACGGACTCCGCAAACAGCGTGACGACGACTCGTAGTTGGACTATTATAATATGTGATTAATTAATGTTTAGAAATAAAAAAAATTTGATCAATTCGCAATAAAGCAATGTAGAAATCAATAAAATTCATTAAAGCAACTGTTCTACTCCATGTGAATGGCCTGATATGTATTAACCCTTTGATTTCCAGGATCAATGTAACATGTTAATAAAAGTTAAAACAATTTTTATTGCAGATTTGTGACCTTGAGACTATTGTGCAATTAATTCTAATGCCTTTCATTGCTTTCCCAGTATTTTCAAGTGCAGTAGTGTATGCTTATTTGCTGCTGCAGTTATACAGATTTTTAACCCAATTGCGAGTTCTATCTAGTACTCATATAATTTTTCTATACACTTGCGATTTTTGGGTTTGAAGGCAATTGTGGACTACATGAACGTTTGTTATTAAATATCAATTTTGCGACTTTCGCACTGTTAACATTTGCAGGCTTGAAAAATCAATGGAGGAGATAGGACAGCGTTACGTTTTTGATAAGCCTACAGTGCTTTTGAGCCTGTAACTTGCAATTGGAATGCGAGTTGCTAAATGTAACCAATTGAATATCAGTAAAATTTAAAGGCTACATTACGGGTTCAAGTAATTGCGATTTGGGCAATTGAATGAGGCTTCAAGTCTGTATATCTCACTCGATAGCAAAGGCCAAGCCTGCCAGGGGCAGTTAAAATTCTAAATACAGTTTTATGCTCTGAGAGCTTTATCTAAAAAAAAAAAAAAAAGAAAACACCCTGTGACACATTATGAAAAACTCTCTTTCTGATGGTTTACATAGGTAAACGCTATAAGCACTTGTAAAACTGAATTTAGAATGGAATGTAAGACTCAGTCTTAACAACTAACCAACAATACTGAATTGCTCTCTGTATCCATCTGTAGCCTCAAAAGACTGTCTTTTCTTTATTCACTATTTATGCACTACCAGATATCACAAAGCCATATTGTTTATAGCATATTGTGGCAATTTTTTATTTTTATTTTATTAATTTTAAACCACCTGTATCAGCTTTTATTTAATATAACTGCCTCTTATGACTACACTAGCGACTTGCCCGTCAAAAAATGACGGCAATGAGATGGGTATGTTTGTAAATTTGTTTAGTTAGTAATATACGTATTTGACACTTGTAAGGTTTTAGTTATGTCAAATTAAGTTGAATTGTTATATTAAACATGTTAATTTGTAGAAAATGTTCTTATTGAGTAACTGTGAAAGAGTTTTGTAGTAAAAGTGGTAACAATTGAATGTAAGAACAGTTGAACTGTAGATTAATCAGTATTGTAAACTTGAGGTAATGGTTTTTTAACATGCACCTTGTAGCTCAAGAACAGTTAACTGAAATAAACATTAAATGAAGAGGAAGGGAAACAGGAAAAAGCCTTTTTGAAACGTAGGCAATTGTATGAAAGTGGAAAAATTATTAATTTCTTACTAATGTTAAGTTAAGTGGCGATCGGATTACTCACTTGATTAATGTTTAATCTGAAATCGAACATTTACATTGTGGCTGAAAACGTGCTTGTGCTGTTAACATGAACTTTGTAATATGTCTAAGTAAGGAACTTGAAAATATATTTTGGTAAACTTGAACTTTCTTATCTATGTAAGTAATTAACTGTAAAGGATTGTTTTTGAAACTTGTAACATTATAAACAGTAACAATTAACATTTCAAGAGAATTGATTAAAATAATGGAAGGCAAGTGTTTTGTGGGGCTAATCATGCATAAACAGTACTTCCATGAATTATGACTGAAATCTTTATTTATTTGTAGTTTTTAATGGTTGACCTTGGTTTGTTGGTGTAGTCATTGTTTGAAATGGCAGATAGAGTTTTCTTTGTGTAAAAGTGGTTCTCTAAAAAGAGAAGGCGAGACCTTAAAGTTGGTCCGTGATGTGTAACCACTGTTCTTTATGTGTTTTACAATTGTATGTAGTTTAATATTGACATTTAGTTGGTATAAACTTAATTTCTGTGGCGTAATAATGATCTTTTTAAAGAAACGAACGGTTGTCTGTAATTGTTTGGCTTTTTTTATGGTTATATTATGGTTTAATAGATTTTTTATTTTGTTTTCACATTGCTTTGGCATGGCTTTTGTTTCTTTGATGGAAATTTACAAAACTTCATAGTAGATAATGTTTTTAGTAAAAATGCGTCCATCCTCTAATAAATCACCTTGACTTTCATTGTTTTCAATGTAAACTTTATTAGCCTGTGGATTTTTGCACCGTGATAAGGCAACGTACAATTGGCCATGTGCAAATACTGGTTGTTCTAAGAAAATACCCACAGATTTGAAAGTTTGTCCTTGTGATTTATTAATGGTCATGGCAAATACAATAATGATGGGAAATTGTCTTATTTGAAGTATAAAAGGGAGGCTACTTTCACTTGGTGCTAAATCTATCCTTGGAATGAAAACTCTCTCTCCTTTATGGGTACCAGTTCAAATTTCAGCATCGATGAAATAGTCCTTTAATTGTTGAACAATTAATCTTGTGCCATTGCATAGGCCTTTTTTTGGGTTCATATTTCACAGTAACATGACAATTGCACCTTTCTTTAGCTGCAAAATATGTGGTGGCATTCCAGAAGGAGTTAGTGAGTTTATGAGTTCAGTAGAAAAGTTTGCTTAACTTTCTTTGTCATCAGCAAGTACAGAATCAGCACTGTGATAATTTCTTTGCAGCGCATCAATTTTTTTTAAGATTTCATTATTGAGGATTAATACATTCTTATTTTTGCATGTGAGTATGACTTGGTTGGCAAGCTCCGAATATTCCTGGTTATTTATGCTACCTTCAAATATAGCCGATATAATATCTTGGTGACAAATCATATGAGGTGGGATCTCTACAGTGTCGTCAGGTAAATGTGGTATTTTTTCTGTTCTGCCTTCTCCAATTTTAATAAGCCAATCATTGAAATCAGTTTGGCCTTCTGATCTCATATTTTGTTGCAGTTGAAGATGGGTAAAATGTTTCTATAGTGTGCTTGACTTTATAAAGGTTTCGATAATGTCAGTTCGATTTCCATGTACAACGACAGGTAATGTTTGTCTAAAATCGCCACCTAACAACATTACCTTTCCACCAAATGGAAAAGTATTATCCATTACTTCACGAAGCAAACGGTCAATACATTGTATAGCATAGCATGACATCATTGTAGCCTCATCTATAATAATTAATTTACACTGATGTTTCTAAAATAGGCGCTGGTAGTTTAAATCCACTATGGACAGTTCTTCTACCTTCTAACAAAAGTGCAGCAATTCCAGTAGTGGCAAATGCAAGTGCTATTTCCCCTTGTGCTCGTACAAAACTCATTAATAAATTATATATGTCACTGACCGTGTAAATTATTGGTATTATTTTATTTCCTCTTGTTTTTCTTGTTTTCCATAATCCATTAACAAAAACATAGTGATATGGAATTTCAATATATAAGAATTGTGTTGCTTGTGAATCGTTAGAATTTAATTGAAACTATGCAGTTAGTGTAGTGTGACAATGCTCACTTTAGGCCAATGCATTAGTTTTATTTCCAGATTGAAAATAGACTAAATGTCTTTGTGGCAAATGTACTGCTAATCTATACACTGCATGTGATCTATCGCACATTTCAAATTTTAAAAGCCGCCACATAGCTTCTGGCGCACTTACATAGCGAGCATTTACATGAGATGCAAGTTCATCATGAACTAACTCAGTGCTCTGGGTATTGTCTGCACTTTTGACGACAACAGTAGCTGCATCATAGCCTTTGTAAGTGTATTTGTAGACATATTTTATCACTTTTATGGAAGCACAGGCCTCTACATTAATGTGTGCATTATATTTCATAAGTAAATGTGGATTGTATGGTACCACATATCTATTGTCGACCTTTTTTCCACGAATAATGTCACTTTATCCCTCTCTTCTTCTATATAATGGATAGCCATCACAATTGGCATAAGTTTTGTCTCTATAATATATGGGAAAGTCTTTAGTACATTTACTAAACATGTGAATCATACGATGAGTTACAATCTCATATAGTCTACCATAAAGTTTGGGATCTGGGAGTTCAGCAATAATGATTGAATCGACTTTGGCACCACTATCTCACTTATCTTTTTCTTGAAGGATTATAAGAAGATGTGGAAGGCCTCTTTTTTTAAATTTAATTGTATAAACCTAACAAGACATTTTCCAAATCAGTGAGTTATAGTGATGTCACGGATTAAATTTAATTTTGAAAACTCTGGCTACTAAATCTGGTCTATCAGAAGCACTTTGTCCAAGAAGTAAATTTTGTGTAATCTCTGGCCATTGGGCATTACATGTAAATATAATAAATAAATTGGGTTTGGTGACAATAGCCATGGCATCATTGTATCTTTCTTGCATATTGCGAGGAGATCACTGGAAAGAAGATGGTAAAATGATGGCTTTACTAGCTGTCATGTCTCTGCTTGTAGCAACTTCAGCAACATAATCCATTAATCCACAATACTGTTCTACACGTAGTTTATCTTGTTGATATTTGATGAAGTTTAAATTATTGGCCTCAACTTGCAAATAGGAATCAATAATCCATTGTTGTGTTAGTTTCCCACCACATAAAATTGGATTGAATGTATTTCGAATGGCAATTTGAGCAATTATAAATTCCAGCATGGAAATATTATTTCTTATTCTTACTTTACAATTTGGGTAACTTGGAAGTTGTAATTTTGGTTGCCAACCTGCTTCTCTGTGTGGGAAAAAAATGGGATATGTCATTGGATCTAAATGAGTACAAGTTGGCACCGGAGCAAGCTGGAATATCTGGTAGTTTGCTGGCTCCTGTTCCCTGGCATAAGGGGGGGCGTTCGCTACGTTGTTGGTGGCGCCTTTTGCTGTGAAAGCGGAGGTTTGTGCAAGGGAGATCTGAGACACCTGATGACTGAGGAATCGTTATGTTCCGGTACACCAGATGCAGTGCACAATCCAAATCGCTACCTTTGGTAATTGTGATTAAATAAAACCTGTGGATAATTTTAAATCTTGCATAGCATCTCTTATCTACAAGAATATGAAGAAAGAGAGGTATTACTCTAATTACATTTAGAGGGATACAAAAGACAACACCACAGTGTTTATACTACACTTATGCAGCTTTTTCTACTATGTAACCAACTTTAACCTTCAGCTTTTTTTCCTATAGTGGTGAAGTGACTCTGGTGTCTATAAGTCCACTGTAGGGAAATGCAACTACACTGTTAACTATCGCGCTGTTAAGCTGATAATTTATGTGAAATCATTTAGCTTTAACTTCCCTTTTTTGTTTGCTGGAGATGGTGTGGCAAAAGAAGTTAAGGATGGGAGCACATTTTGAGCAGCACAAAGTGTACTATTAATATATGAGGTGAGCGGCCTGCATGAATTGTTTGACCAATAAAGAGCCTTAACCTAATACCTGCATTTTAGAATCTTTTTTGGGTATACTATTGGTGAACTTGACTTATAACAAGGTTATTTATTCAGTCCAATTATGCCAAATAAAGGTAAACCTAAGGACAAGAAAGGTCACCCCTCCAAAGCTGTGGAGTTTTTCTCTCCTAAACACAAAGAGAAGATCCAGTTGCCTCCTTTTGCAGATTCTCCCTTGCAAGCAGACAAACTTACACACAACATTTCAAAACTCTCAGAAATTATGTCTCGCAAAGATTCGGAACCGCAAGAGGATGAAATGCTTACCCCATTAAAAATGAGGAATATTTTGCAGGACTTTCAAGTGAATCTGCTAGCAGACATTAAACAGCAAATTATGGATAATGCTAAAGCAATAAGAGATGTTAACAACAGAACCTTAGAATTAAAACTTAAGTTGGATAATTTAACTCAGGACTACCACTCTATGGCAACACGGAACAACTAACTAGAAGAAAAGGTTAAAGAGTTAAATAACCAAATTATTAAACTGGAAGATCTATCAAGACGCTCTAATTTACGTTTAAGGGGTATACCTGAAACAATCAAAAATACTGATCTACCAGACTATGTTTTTAAATGTTTTGTTTCTTTGGTTCCTTCTTTTGCCAAGCTGGAAAACAAATTTGATGCAATATACCATATCCCTCTTCCACTATATTTACAAAATAAGGGAGCTAGAGATGTTATGATCAAATTTCATTTTTTTCTTCTCGAAAGAGAATATTGTGAAGGCCAGTTATAAAGTTAAGTCTTTTGATTCCCCATAAGAATTTTTATTAAAATATTTGCGGATCTCTCTCCAGCAACACTAAGCAGAAGACGTGAATTTGCTCAACTAACCCAAATCCTTAGGAAAGAGGGTCTGGTCTATAAATGGACTTTTCCAACCAGTTTGTCAATTGAAAGAGACTCTATTGGACATAAAATCAACTCTCCAAAAGAAGGGTTCTCTCTTCTGTCAAGCTGGCATATATCTACATGAACTGTTGAGATGATATTTTCTAAATTATTTATTTGCTCTTTATTGGGCCTTTTTTTTTTTTTTTTTGAAGCCCAGAAACACCTAGCGACAAAGCAACACTTATAATTAGATTAGTTATCACTATGTGTTTATGATCTGAAAAAAATTCACTAAACAAGATGATTAATGTAAAAATTATTTTGCACTTTTTTGAAAGGATTTTTCCTTTCTACTTCTGATATTGTGTGTTTTAAATTTGTTATTATCACAATTTGTATCGTATATAAGGAGATGTCTGACTATCTCTTATAATCTAGCTGTGTAGGCACTTTTTTTTTTTTTTTTTTATCCGAATTTTAAAAATGTTTTGGGTGCCAGGTTGATAGCTGAGCTGGTTTTGTTTCTCTATTTACTTGTTTATTTTTGTACTTATTTATTTTTGGATTTAAATATTCCCACGGGGGCGGATGTCTCCCATTACAGTAGGCCTTCCATTTCTTAACACTGGCGTTTAGCCCTGCTTGTATAGGCTGCCGCTACTCTGTGAGGCAGCCTAGTTGTGTTTTTGTGTGGTTGTGTTTGCAGTCTGTTAGTATGAGGCCAACATGTACTTTCCCTTTTCCTAGTCTTTGGACTGTGATAAAGTACCTGAGATATGGTATGTCTGTAATTAGATTGGTTGTTCTCCAAGTGAGCTTTTTGATGACAAAGTTGATTATATTTCATCCATTTATTTTTTACTTGTATGGCTTTAAAAATCTTGAGCTTTAACGCTAAAGGCTTAAATTCCCCTGGCAAGAGACATACGTTATTTAGATTTTGCAAAAAACAAAAAGCAGATATTGTGTTTTTGCAGGAGACCCATTGGGCTCATTCTAAAACTCTGTATTTGGGTGATTCCTTTTTTGGACTCAAACATATCTCTACTTTCAACAAAAAATCACGAGGTGTTGCAATTTTGTTTAAAAATAATTAACTCTAGTAGAAGAATTTTGTATTTTAGACCCCCACGGACATTATATTCTGTGGGGGGGTCTATAAATGGCCATAAAGTCACTTTAGTTAACCTATATGCCCGCAATAACAATCAGCTACATTTTTTTAATCGTCTTGGGGCTTCTATCAAAAAGTTTACCTATGGTTCATTGATTGTGGCAGGAGATTTCAATGATATCCCTAACTTTGAAAAAGATAGAAAATCTCAAAAAACTTGTAAAAACTTATATAGAATTCCGAATGAAGCACTTAAATTTTCCAATTGGTTCAATGGTATCAACTTATTTGATGCATGGCGTGTCCTAAATCCAAGTCAACGGGACTATACTTTTTATTCTAATGTGCACAGGGTATATTCTCGTATTGATTTGTTTTTGGTCGATAGTATTACTATGAACAATATTACAAAGGTTGATATCGGTTCAATAGCTCTTTTAGATCATGCCTGTATCTCCATGGAGGTTAGCTTTAATTTGTACAAAACTTGTCACCCTCGTTGGAAACTAGACGATTACCTAATTAAGGAGGAATCTAGAAAAAAGTTTCTCATTGAAGAGTCAGCCAAATTTTTTGAATTGAACAAAGGGACAGTCTCCTCTAAGGGGGTTCTTTGGAATGCTTACAAAGCCTTCATTAGGAGTGAATTAATAAAATGAAGGTCCCAGGTTATGAAACAAAGAGGAGAGTTCCTTAGAGAGCTTTATATTAACTTAAATAAACTGGAAACCATGAATAAAAAGGATCCTAGAGATTCCATATTGGTTGAAATTAAAAAGGTTCAGAATAAAGTAAATAAAATTAATCAACTTTTATCAGATAAAAGTATTTGGAGTATGCAACAGGTTTATTACCATCAAGATAATAGAACTAGTAAATTATTGGCGTTTAAAATCCAACAGAAATCTTTAGTGAGAAGAATCGATTACATAATGAATAATGGCCAACCTACAATGTGCCCTAAGGAGATCGCTAATTTGTTTGCCAATTATTACGAAAACCTTTATAATTTATCTAAGGACAATGATTTCCATAAACCGTCAATATTGCAAATTCAAACCTTTCTGGAGCAATTTAAGCTCCCCGTTATTTCCCCAGCAGAGCTAGATGAATTAACCATCTCTATCTCTGTCCAGGAAGTTAGGGAGGTAATCTCTAAGTTAAAATCTTATACCACTCCGGGCCCTGACAGATTTAGCAATTTAAAAAAAAAATAATAATTCTTCAACATTATGAATTCATCTTACAAATTTATTTAATGAAATCAAAACTGAAGGGGTTATTTCTCCAGATATGGTTAATGCTAGTATAATTATGATTCCCAAACCTAAACAAGATCCGCATCTCTGTTCTAGCTATAGGCCTATGTAACGGGACTTGAATATTAAATCCCCAGATTTCCGCTGGTATAGAAGGTAATATCCCACATCCCCCAGTAAGCAGATGAAACACTGTTCAGGGAGTCAACTGAACTTTTTTAATCCCCGCTGCAGCAGTAAACTGCCAACTGTCAACTTTTTTAAAAAATGTTCTGCAATGCATTACACACACATACCCTTGGTTCTTAAAGTGGTACATACATATTGAACCGAACAGATACAGGCATTTAAACAGCAGGGAGAAGGTTTAACTGAGGGCCCACAAACAAATACATGAAAAATCCTTCACAATGGCCCCTCTTTTTCTCCCTGCTCCGGCAACTCGGTTGGACCTTTCCTGGTCCAATAGGGTTGACGGGACTTTCCAAAGTTTTTAATCTGAGGCCAAGTCCGTTTGGCGCGACAGTCCATCAGCATTCTTGTTTTGCTTGCCTGGGCGATAATAAATAGTAAAGTCATAGGGCAGTAACGCCAGGCTCCAGCGCAGCAACCGGGCGTTATCCCCTGAGACCCGGTTGAGCCAAACTAGGTGATTGTGATCCATAATGAGGGTGAAGGCCCGGCCATAGAGATAGGGTGTGAGCTTTTTGAGTGCCCATACCAAGGCCAAACACTCGATGGTGGCATAACTGACCTCCCTTGGCAACAACTTCCGACTCAGGTATAACACCGGGTGCTCTCCTCCATCCTCTCCGATCTGGCTTAGTACTGCCCCCAGTCCAAACATTGAAGTTTCTGTGTGGACAATAAACTTTTTGTTAGGATCTGGGGTAACCAACACTGGAGCATTAACGAGAGCATTCTTTAGTGCTTGGTAAGCCACCTCGCATTCCAGGGACCACAGGACTTGTCGGGGTAACTTCTTTTTGGTCAGGTCGGTCAGGGGTTTGGCTAGGGCGATATAGTCGGGTACAAAGCGTCTGTAATAGCCGGCTGTGCCCAAGAAAGCCATGACTTGTGTCTTGGTTTGGGGAGTGGGCCAATTGGCAACGGCTTCGATCTTAGCCGGCTCCGGCCGTTGCTTACCACATCCTACTCGGTGTCCCAAATATTGTACCTCCGCCATACCCAAATGACATTTGTCTGGTTTCAGGGTCAGCCCGGCCCCCTTTATCCTATCTAATACTACCCCTACGTGTTCTAGGTGCGCTTCCCAGGTATCGCTATGGATGGCGATGTCATCCAAGTAGGCGCATGCATAGTCCTGGAGACCTCCCAGTAATTGGTCCACCATCCATTGGAAGATGGCCGGGGCGTTCTTCATCCCGAATGGCATAACCCGGAATTGGTATAGGCCGAACGGGGTGATGAAGGCAGACTTGGGTATGGCATCTTCTGCTAGGGGAATCTGCCAATATCCCTTACATAGGTCAATTGTGGTCAGATACTTCCCTGCAGAGATACGGTCAAGCAGTTCGTCCATCCGTGGCATTGGATAGGCGTCAGAAACTGTTTTATTGTTGAGTCGCCAGTAATCCACACAGAAGCGGGTTGTCCCGTCCTTCTTTGGTACTAGGACTACCGGTGAGGCCCAAGGACTTTCTGAGTGTTCTATTCCCCCTAGCCGAAAAATCTCATCGATTTCCTTCCGCATCCCTTCTCGGACTGCTTGCGGAATACGGTAAGGGGGCTGCCTCACGGGTGCTTGCCCTGGATTCTCCACCTTGTGGACGGCTAGGAGTGTGTACCCAGGCTCCTTAGAGAATGTGGCCTGTTTGGTTTCTAGCAAGTGGACAGCTTGATCCCTCTCTTGTGGTCCTAGTTGTTCGCCTAGCTGGACTTTCTCTATCTGGGTCCTCCCTTCGTTGCTGCCCAATAGGTCGGGAAGAGGTAGTGTCTCTGTGTCTTCCCATGCTGGTGCACAGATAGCGGTCACCTCCTCTGCCCAGTTCCTGATAGGCCTTAAGCATGTTGATGTGAAAGGTTCGCTTCACATCCTCATCCTCGCAGCTAGCTATGGTGTAGGTGGTGTCGCATATCTGCCCTATAACTTTGTAGGGGCCCTGCCAGGCGGCCTGGAGCTTGTCTGTTCGGACCGGCCTTAGCACCATGACTTTTTGGCCGATCCGAAAGCTCCGTTGCCTAGCCCGTCGGTCATACCATACCCTCTGACGAGGCTGGGCCGCCTGGAGGTTTCCCTGCCCCGCCTGGGCTAGTTCCTCCATGCAGTCCCGCAGCTCCAGCACATAAAGGTACAACCGGGGTCCCCTCAATCTCCGTCTGCCCCTCCCAGTGGTCCTTGATAAGATCTAAAGGCCCCCTCACCCGTCTCCCATATAGGAGTTCGAAGGGTGAGAATCCGGTTGATTCCTGCGGCACCTCTCGGTAGGTAAAGAGAAAGGGTGGCAGGAACCGCGCCCAATCCTTGTACGCCCCCGTGAACAACTTCAACATTTTCTTTAGCGTCCCGTTGAAGCGTTCACACAGGCCATTAGTCTGGGGGTGGTATGGGGAACTAGTCAGGGATCTAACTCCACAGATTTTCCATATCTGCTGGGTTACCTTGGCCGTGAACTGTGTACCTTGGTCGGACAGTACCTCCTTGGGAAAGCCCACTCGGGAGAATATCCGGACTAGCGCATCTGCCACCGTCTCAGCCTGTATGTTAGAAAGGGCCACCGCTTCGGGGTAATGGGTGGCGTAATCTACCACTGTGAGGATATAACGTTTGCCGGAGCGGCTAGGTTGGGCCAAGGGTCCTATGATGTCCACGGCTACCCTCGTGAATGGTTCTTCAATTATGGGCATGAAGACCAGTTTAGCCTTTGGGTGGTCTCCCTTCTTACCTATGCGTTGACATATCTCGCACATCTGGCAATACGCCCGGACGTCATCGGATACCCCAGGCCAGAAAAAGTTCTGGGTTACCCGATATCCCATCCTGCGTATTCCCAAGTGTCCTGCCAGAGGAACGTCGTGCCCAATTCTCAATAACTCCCGCCGGTATTTCCGTGGAACTACCAGCTGGCGTTTTTGCCTAGGCCCAGGTGCGTTAACCCGTGTCTCGGTGAGCCTGTACAAGCGGCCTTTTTCCCAGATAAACTGTTCCATCTCTAACCCCCCCCCCCCCCCCCGTTCCCCACCTGGCCTTCTCTCGATACTTTCTGAGGGAAGGGTCTCCAGTCACCTCCCACCCAAAGTCTTCTGGGATGTCCCAGGGAAGGGGTTCTATAGTCAGGGATAGGTCGGGTTGGCTTACCTGGGTCTCACTTGGAAGCGGATGGCTCTCGGCAGCGCGACTTTGTGCTCTGGTGGTTACTGAGTGGGCCTCCTGAGCGGTGGTTGAGGCGAACGCCGAAGTCAGGGGCCCAATGTCATTGCCCAACACGACTTCAGAGGATAAGTCTTTCATTAACTTGAACATTGCCAGCTCCCGCACCCCAGTCCAGGTGTACTTGTGCGGTAGGAATGCGATACACTGCCCCCCCCCTGCCACTCTCACAGCAATTGATTTCCCCGGCTTCTCCGATGCGTTAATGAGATGTCGTTGTACTAGCGTGATGGTCGCACCACTGTCTCTTAATCCTGGTGCTGTCTTGCCATTAACCATGACCAGTTGGCAATGGTGTTTCCGATTGTCTGTGACGGTGGATTGCACCATGAGGGCTTCGTAAAGGGTGCCCAATGGTTCTTCCTGACCCAGCTCCTTGGGATCCCAAGTCGAATCTACACAATGGGCTGCTGCTGGTGGTTGCTGGTACCCAGGTCGAGACCAATTTGACCTGGTGTGGTTGTTCATGGGGCAATTCTGTCAGATGTGACCCAGCTGTCGGCACCGGAAGCAATGTAGCTCGCTGACATCCTGTCATGGGTAGTGAGAGTTAGAAGTCACCGGTCGGTTATTTTTGCGAGTATCCGTATACTCATCCGCCAACTTGGCGGCCTCTGGTAGAGACAGGGGCCTGCGGTCTCTCACCCAGTCTTTGACATCCACCTGGATATGGTTGTAAAACTGTTCCAGGATTGTCAGTTGCAAAATCTCCTCCGCGGTGGCGGCCTGGCTACTGTTAACCCAGTTCGAGGCCGACAGGGATAACTGGCATGCCCATTCCATGTAGGAATCTTTAGCTGTTTTGCGTGAGTCCCTGAACTTCTGTCGGTAGGACTCCGGGGTTACTGCATAACGGGCCAGGAGTGCTTCTTTAACCCTGGCATAGCTATGGATCTCCTGTTCTGGTACAGCCCGGAAAGCATCAGAGGCTTTGCCTGACAGCTTTCCTGACAATATTGAAACCCATTCTTCCTTAGCTATCCGGTGCAGGTTACATTGTCGCTCAAAATCTGCTAAATAGTTATCAATCTCACAGTCTTTTTAGTCAAAAGCTTTAAAAGCGCTGAACGGAATTTTCTTTTTATCCGGTGTGTTGTACTCACTGTTTGGGGAGTGTGCTGCTACCTGCTGGACCGCTGCCAGTTTTAATTGTAGCTCTGCGTCTCTTTTTTGTTTAGCCTCCTACGCTAAAAGGCTCATTACTTTCAGAATAATGTCAGCCGTTGGGTTCGGACCGAACCATGCTAGTTTCTCCCTCATTTCTTTGTTGGCTGGTGATTCCTCCTCCTGAATCACTGGTGTCTCCATTTCTTGTACAGCTGGCACTGCTGCAACCAAGTTCTCTTGGTCTAGCTCCATTAACTCTGCTATAATGACCTGCTTGGTTTTGTTGCTAGCAATCCTTCCACGAGCTTCCATTCACTGTTCCCAGTGTCTGCTTGGCATCCTGGTGTAACGAAAGTAGAAGGGAAAATCCCACCGCTGCCAACCAGTTGTAACGGGACTTGAATATTAAATCCCCAGCTTTCCGCTGGTATAGAAGGTAATATCCCACATCCCCCAGTAACCAGACGAAACACCGTTCATGGAGTCAACTGAACTTTTTGAATCCCTGCTGCAACAGTAAACTGCCAACTTTCAACTTTTTTTAAAAATGTTCTGCAATGCATTACACACACATACCCTTGGTTCTTAAAGTGGTACATACATATTGAACCGAACAGATACAGGCATTTAAACAGCAGGGAGAAGGTTTAACTGAGGGCCCACAAACAAATACATCCTTCACAGCCTATATCATTATTGAATGTAGATGTTAAGTTATACTCTAAATTTCTGTCAATTAGGCTTCAAAAAGTCATTCATAAATTGATAGACATTGACCAGCTGGGTTTTATTTCCGGCCGTTCCGGTTCGGATAATTTAGAAAACTATCTAATCTGATTTGTTATTCAAAAGCGATAAAGGTTCCCACCCTATTCCTCTCATTAGATGCTGAAAAGGCTTTTGATAGGTTTTGGTTTTCATTCTCGCTCTTTTGGGATATCAAATGGAACCCGGCAAGGGTGTCCTCTCTCTCCCATCCTATTTGCTTTATTGATGGAGCCATTGGCAGTAGCCATTAGATCTAATCTAGCCATCCGTGGCATTCGGCTGGGTGAGAGAGAACACAAAATATGTATTTTTGCTGATAACATAGTGTTATCGATAACATGCCCTGGTGAATCCCTGAAAGTCTTGATGTTATTGTTTAATGAATATAGTTTAATATCAAATTACAAACTTAATTTACAAAAATTGGATACTTTAGCTATAAATCTCTCTGAATATTGTAGAAGACCGCTAAGGGAAGCTTACCCATTCAATTGGAATTCCAATTCTTTCACGCATCTGGGTATTACTTTTGTAGAAAAGTTAAAAAATAATGCCCTCTATTGTAAATGGCTAAATATTTTAAATGGTTGGAAAGGAGTGAAAGCATCCTTCAGCTGCAAAATTGCCATTACTAAAATGGCTCTTCTGCCTAGATTTAATTATCTCACTAGCTGCATACCGGTTAGAATTTCTCAATATCAGGTTCAAAAATATAAATCTATTATAGATAAGTTCATCCACTCCTCAAAACATATTAGACTTAAGAGATTAACTGTTTCTAGAGTATTTTCTCAGGGTGGATTATCTTATCCCATGTTGCCATTATACCACGATGCCAATATGCTGACACATGCACTAAAATGGCTTAATTCAAGTGGGTCCTATGTTTGGTACCAAATTGAGAAAGCTTTGGTACCTTGTATGGATCTTAAATTCTTATTCTTTATGGGCTACAAGATATCTAAAGACTTCGTAGTTGGCTCTCAGATTGTTAAGAACATTTATAATTCGTGGAGACTAATGAATTACAAATACCAGCTTATTCCAACAACTAGCATCTTAATTCAAAATCTCCCAGCTCTCACTTTTCACAAGCCCGGTTTGTGTTCTGAGACAGAACTAGTGGTATTATGTATAAACGATCTATATTATGAGGGCCGTTTACTCTCTTAAGATCAATTGGTTTCCAACTATGGGCTTCCTTCTAACTGTTGGTTAAGAGTTAAACAATTCTCTGCGCTTTTATTCATCAAGTAGCGCTGAGGGTTGTTTGACATCTTTGGAAAAACGTATTCATTCTAACAATTATAGCCGTTTATTATCTAAATATTATAATATTATAGGGAGGCTCTTGGTGCTTAATAAAACATCGGGCATGGAAAATTGGGAAAGAGATCTTGGTATCTCTTTTTCTTGGGAGATATGGGAATCCTCACTGTATGCGACAAATATAATTGTTAAACACCCTTCTGATAGAGAACTCCATATCAAACTGGTAAATAGGTGGTACATGGTGCCCTCTCAAATTTACCAGTTTTCACACAATCTTCAAGACAGTATGTGTTGGAGGCAATGTGGGATGCATGGTGATTTTCTCCATACATTCTGGGAATGCCCATTAATTAAACCCTTGTGGTTTGAAGGTTTTGAGTTTACTGAGCACTCTATAGATTTGAAACTTATTTTTTTACCTCAATGTAGTTTTTTGCATATTTTCCCAAATGTGATAAATATAGACAAGAAAGCTTTCATTATTTTAATTTGTATGTCAATAAAAAGATCAATCTTTTCTCGATGGAAATCTAATAAAATTTCTACTTGGAATGAAATCTTACTAATGATTCAACGAGTAAGAGATTTACCAACTAATTGTGAAGGTATAAGCACTTCTCGCAATAATATTTTAAAGTGCAAAATCTGGGCCTCTGTCCACAATGGGGTTGCTAAAACTTCTATATATTAATTTATGCTTTTGCTTGCCTAATGGAAATTTTTGCTGTTCCCGGCTTGGTTTCTTATTGAAAAAAAAAAAGGAATTGGTAATTGATGTCTTTCTGCATGAAGTTGTTGTTTCTTTTCTACTTCTGCCAATTTTTTATAAGCTTGAGTATAAGGGTTATTTGCCATAATTTTATCTAGCTCTATAAAAACACTGGGTAAGCATTTTTTAATTTCTTGCAGCTGCATTCGTTGGTCAACAGCTTCCATTGTATCTAGGACATATAGTTGAGCACATTTTCTTTGCTCTCCTTCCTCTGGATGTAAATGGGAAATAACATGGTAGATTTGGCCTTGGACTTTAAAGCAGTAAGGGCCATGTCCTGGTACTTTAGCAGCTAATGTTGCGCCCATAGATGCAAAGGATATGGCACTATTGTATGATCTTATGTTTGTCTTGAAATTTTTGTACTTTGGAAAAGTCGTTTCAGTCATAATGTCTTTTAAATATGGTGGGAATTGTTGTCTTTCTGGAAGTTTGACCTTGCCTTTTTGACAGCAACTAATGAACTGTCCATCTTTGGGTCTTTCCTGTTCAAAATGATAAGCCTCACAAAAGGGACAGAGAATATTCATGTCACCACAATTATAAACATCTACTTCTAAAGACTTAAGTAAAGGACAATTTGAAGAGCATATAGTATTTTCATTTTCGGAATCATCATTTGAAATGTTATGTGATGGTTCAGGAACAGGTTCTAAATGCTTTGTTTTTTTTTGTAGCTTTTTTTGGTGTATGTATAAGTTTTTCAGGTGATATTCTTTTGCTTGCAAGTGTTTTCCCTTCTTTTTCTGGTGTAATTTGCTTGCAAATGTTATGTGATGGTTCAGGAGCAGGTCCTAAATGCTTAGTTTTTTTGCTGGCTTTTTTTTGGTGTATCTTGAATTTTTTCAGGTGATAGTCTTTTGCTTGCAAGTCTTTTCCGTTCTTTTTCTCGTCGAATTTCCTTCTGCTCCGGCGTCTGTTGGTTTGCCCATCTTTGTTGTCGTTCTCTAGCTTGACGTCTTATCTTTTCCTATTTGGTCTCGTTATTAGGCATCTTTATCTGTAAAAGAAAATAATGTATTATTAGTTTAGTTTGTGATGTGCAATTGATTTTAAAGTATATATTATTTTTTATTTTTACTGTAATGTTTTTGTTGCAACACTGTTGTACTTCAACATGTAGTTTATTTGTATGTCATTATAGGTCATTGTAGATGAAGTTATTTTCTAGAGTGAAATTACTATGTCTTATTTTGTAGTAGTTATTTTTTCTATTGTCGTTTTTAATTTTGGGTTAGAGGCATAGCAGAGCGAAGGTAATAGCATTCGAGGTAATTTTAGATGTAACATTTTTAGGGTTAAAGGAGTATGTGTTATTTTTTTGGGGAAGGGACTTCTTAGCTATTTTTAATGTTGTAGGTTTGGGTTATAGGCATAGTAGAGGGGCAAAATGTTTGTGTTTTGTGTGGACTACTGTTGTAATTGTATTCTTCTTTTAGTGTAGTAGTTTGTTGGACATGAAACAGGATTTAGTATTTTTTTTTATTGTATCTTTTATCCTGATTTGTTATGCTATGCTGTTTTTTGTGCGTCACTTGAAAATTATTGTATTTTATTTCTCAGTTATAGTTCTATTTCTTAGTACAGTAGTCATTAAAGTTAGTTGTATTTTCTATATCTTAGGAATGTTTGTTGGACTATCCTATTTTGTGTGCAGCCCTTTTGGGATGCTGTATTTGGCTTGTGGCGCAGGGTTTAAGTTGTTGTAGAGTAAACATAGTAGAGGGGCAAAATGTTTGTGTTTTGTGTGGACTACTGTTGTAATTGTATTCTTCTTTTAGTGTAGTAGTTTGTTGGACATGAAACAGGATTTAGTATTTTTTTTTATTGTATCTTTTATCCTGATTTGTTATGCTATGCTGTTTTTTGTGCGTCACTTGAAAATTATTGTATTTTATTTCTCAGTTATAGTTCTATTTCTTAGTACAGTAGTCATTAAAGTTAGTTGTATTTTCTATATCTTAGGAATGTTTGTTGGACTATCCTATTTTGTGTGCAGCCCTTTTGGGATGCTGTATTTGGCTTGTGGCGCAGGGTTTAAGTTGTTGTAGAGTAAACATGACTGTGAATTGTATTTTCTGTATGTTGGAAGTATTTGCAGTACTATCCTGTTTAGCGTCCGTCACTTTTGGTATGCTTAATTTGGGTTATTTGTGAAGGTTAGAGGTTGTTGGAGAGTAAATGTGAATGTGAATTTTGTTTTCTATATGTTGGTGGTCTTTTTTGTACTATCCTGTTTTGTCTCCACCACTTTCAGTATGCTTAATTTTGGTTCTTTGTGAGGTTTACAGGTTGTTGGAGAGTAAACAGGATTGTATATTCATTTTTTTGTTGTTTGGAAAAGCATGGTCTTTTTCAACATGTAATGTATTTTGTCTCTTACCTCTTCTTCTTTCTTTCTGTTGTCTCACAGTCCACGCTGCAAATTCTTGAGTGACGCTGTTGATGCAGAGTCTGAATAGTGAAAAAAAGGGAAAGATTGAGCAGCAGGTTACATACGTATGGGTGTCCTTTTTTTTCCCGGGCATTATTTACTGTAAATTAATGTCACTAGAATATAATTGTTTCATTAGTTGGAGTTAAGCTGAGCTTGTTGTAGGGCCTATACACATATATGTGCATTTGACATATACATGAATGACATCTTGTTTTGGAATGTTGGAATTGTTTTTATTTTTTAGTTGTAATTTTTTTGGTGGTGTTTCTTAATAAATGAAATATATTATAGCTTACCTCTCAGTTTGAATTTGCATATTGTGAAGTTGTAAATTCAGAAATAATTCTCTTCTCAAGTAACGACAGCAGTTCATCACCTCAGGAGAAATGTAGAATTTTCTGGAAAGTGGGGAGTATTTATAAACTTTTGGCTGGTTGAAACTGTTAGAACGCAATACGCATGCGCTATTTGTGTTCCAGTGTTAAATTTGCGTTCCAGCCGCCATTTTGGGTGTCTCATGTAAAATGGTGGGTAATAGCAGTGTGGTAAGTGCCACATAGTGTGTGTTACGTGCCTTGTGAAGGGGTCTGGAGCGTCCGTTCCGTTTTGCGAATTCGTGTAGTAGTTTTGCGTCCTTAGCCTCTTTTTCGTTTCATTCGGCGGACATTTTTTTCTCTCGCTTCGGGGATTTTCGGGTGTCTAAAGTCTTTTATTATAAGTTTAATTGAGCTGTAACTTAACTTTTGGAGGTCCTTGGTGCCTACGCTTGCTGTAGGTAATGTTTTTATGTATTTATTGTGTGTATGTATTGTGTTTTGAATCTTTTCATATGCGCGTGTTTTGGGCGGGAACGTGGTATTTTTGCGAGCTCGTAATGTTTTTACGCATCTTGTTTGTTGTTGTCGTAAGTCTGTAAATTTTGCGAGGGCCGCGGGCTCGCTACATGAGCCCGCAGCGTTAGCAACGGCCCACATGCTCACAACTATATATGTGATTACTGTATATTTGTTGTTTGTGTAAGAATGGTTGTCCAAGTGTTAATCTAGTGCAATATCTATTTGATGACCATCATTTTCAAGCAATTGACATGCAATGCTAAAGTCTTATGGCTCACAACCAAGGGTGTGCAAGAATCTGAGCATGTGCAAGAACTGCATTTGAATTGTATTTTATGTAAATCTTCTTTAATATGATTTGTGCCGATTTCACATTTAATATTTGTAAATCAGATCTAAATTGAAGCAGGCAACATTTCCCATTACATTTTAAAAATATTGTGATCAATGCCAGTTATAACTCTGAAATTATGGAAAATCTGAAAAGAACAGCCAGAAACATGCAAAAATGTACCCCTTAGCAAATTCTCAGAAACTGTAAAAATAAACATAAGTCTTTGCTCTTTCAGTTTAAAGAGTTTTATATTTTTGCAAATGTTGGGAAGTATCTCTTTCCTTGGATTTACCTAATAAAATATGAATACCATATGTTGGTTATAAGAAATAGCTTAGAACAATAAAGGATGAATGCTGGTAATCTTTATCATTGCTTTAGTATAATATGGAATATCAGACTTGCAAAGAGCTAAAACCCTTATTTTTTGATTTTCCATATTTTCAGATTTTGATTTTATCAAGATCAGAGCTAACAGTCATGTATTCAAATATTTATCTGAGTAGTAGGTAAACAGGATAGAACACAACCCTAAAATCCCATCATTTGTACAACTCTATAAAAATAAAAAAAGGTTTCTTGTATCCATTTTTAGTTTAGTTGAGTTGATATTTACTACTAACAATATATAGAAATACATATTCAAATACAAATTGTATGTTTTGGCTGATTCCTCCTTTTGTCTACAATAAATTGTATTCCTTATGCATTTTCCATATAGTTTTGATTTTCTATACTGTATTTTTCCAATACCTTTTCCTGGGAGACTATGCCACATATCAACATACCACCCTTCCTGAAAAGTATAATTTCACAAATGTTATATTTATAAATTCCCCCAGTTTAAAGGAAACTGTAGACCCGTAATTACAATGTGCTCCTTTGAATAAATTCACAGAATAATTGACAGAATTTTTTAGAATGTAAAAGAAAGTTATGCTGGACCTGTCATTTTATTAATGTATTTGCTTCGAAAATCGGGTGGGATCCTTTAATGCAAAAGTATTCAGAAGCTTAATTTAAAATGCAGGGTTTCTTAATGTTAGTCCTATAAATATGACTAATGTGACTCCCATTAATTACCTCCCTGATGAGAAACAACTTTGTGATAGCACAGGGCAGTGGCGGAGCTGGTGAATGGAGGGCCCTGGTACAAAAAAATATATTTGCCCCCCCCCCCCCTCCCAGGCAGCGGTGGTCCACATATTTTTTTAGATTGGGCCTTTCATGCCCCACTCAGGTGCCAACATAAATTTATAATAAAATATATATATATTTTGTAATTTCTGAACTATAGCCACCTCAACTCCCTTCTCTCTCTCCATCAATCTCTCTCCCTCTTTTTCTCTCCCCCTCTCTCCTTCTCTCTCCACCTCTCTCCTTCTCTCTCCCCCTTGCTCCTTCTCTCCACCCTCTCTTCCCCTCTCTCCTTCTCTCTTTCCCCTCTCTCCTTCTATCTCATCCTTTCCTTCTCTCCCCCCTCTTCCCCCTCTTCTTCTCTCTCCCTTCTTCTATTTCTCCTCTCTCCTTCCCCCTCTCCCCCTCTTTCCTTCTCTCTCTCCTCCTCTTTCCTTCTCTTTTCCCCTCTCTCCTTCTCTCTTTCCCCTCTTCTCTCCTTATCTCTCCCCTTCTATCTCATCCTCTTCATCTCCCCCTCTTTCCTTCTCTCTCTCCCCCTCTCTCCTTGTCTCTTTCCCCTCTTTTCTCCTGATATCTCCCCCTCTTTCCCCCTCTCCTTCTCTCTCACCCTCTTGTTCTCACACCCCTTCTCTTTCTCTCTCACCTCCTCCTTCTCCCCTCTCTCCCCCTCTCTTCTTCTCTCTCCCCCTCTTCTTTTTCCCCTCTCCTTCTCTTTCCCTCTCTCCTCTCTTCCCTGCTCCTTCTCTCGCTCCCTCTCCTTCTCCCTCACCCTCTCCTTTTCTTTTCCCCCTCTCTCCCCTTTCTCTCATTCTCTCACCCCTCTCCTTCTCTCTACCCTCTCTCCTTCTTTCCCCCTCTCCTTCTCTCACCCCTCTCCTTCTCTCCCCCCTCACCTTCTCTCTCCCCCCTTTATCCTCCTCTCCACTCTCTCTCTGCATTTTCCCCCTCTCCTTTTCTCTATCCCCTTTCCTTCTCTCTCCCCATCTCCTTCTCTCTACCCCTCTCTTTCTCGCTCTTTCCCTCTCCTTCTCTCTCCCCCTCTCATTCTCTCTCTCTCCCCCTTCTCTCTTTCCTACTCTCTTCTTATCTCTCCTCCTTTCCTTCTCTCAAGCCCCCCTTTTTCTCTCTCCCGCTCTCTCTCTCTCAACTTCTCCTTCTATCCCCCCTCCATCTCTCCCCCTCTCTTTCCCCCTTCTCTCTCACCCTTTTCTTCTTTATCCCCCTCTCTTTCCTCCTGTCCCCTTCTCTCTCACCTCTACTTCTCTTACACCCTCTTTACTTCTCTCTCCTCCTCTCTCCTTCTCTCTCACCCTCTCCTCTCCTTTCCTATCTCTCACCATCTTCTTCTCCACCCCCTCTCTCTCTCAATCTCTTCTTCTCTCTCACCTTCTCTTCCTCCCCCTCCTTTTCTTTCCCACTTCTCACCTTCTCTCTCACCCTCGATCCACCTATCACTTACCTGCTCCTTCCCCGATGCCTGCAGCTGAGCTTCACTCAGAGCCTAGCTCTTCCCCCAAGGGTTCTCATCGCACTGTGAAAGACAGGCAATGGTCAGGAAGCCCTCAGCATGGGGGGGGGAGATTTGGGGAGGAGTGGAGATTATGTTCTGAGGGCAAGTCAAAGGCTGGGGGGGGAGCCGGGTTCTGGTGGGCCCCCATACTACAGAACTGTTTTTAAATAAATGAAATTTATAAAGCAGTGCAGCCTGCACTAGGGCCCCCAGGAGATGAAGGGCCTCGGTGCGCAGCACTGGATGCACAGGCAGTAGCACCACCCCTGGCACATGGTCTGCTTCTCTCATTGAATGTGAGTCTTTGTTACACCTGTCCAGCAACATGAAACACTGGTTAGTGATTACAAGAGCAAATAAATTAATTCCTTCTAAAGAAAATAGGACTGGATAAATCTTTGTCAGTCAATGAAAAAAATTGGCAACCTAACCAAGTGTGTCTTATTTTAGTTGTCTACTCATTTAAATACAGTGCCTTGCAAAAGTATTCACCCTCTTGACTTTTTACCTATTTTGTTACATTACAGCCTTAAGTTCAATGTTTTGATAATCTGAATTTTATGTGAATGATCAGGACACAATAGTCTAAGTTGGTAAAGGGAAATGAGAAAATATATACATAAAACTATTTTTTAGAAATAGAAAACAGAAAATTGGCATGTTCATATGTATTCACCCCCTTTGTTATAAAGCCCAAACACATCTCTGGTGCAACCGATTACCTTCAGAAGTCACATTATTAGTGAAATGATGTCCACCTGTGTCACATGTCACATGATCTGTCATTACATATACACACCTTTTTTTAAAGGCCCCAGAGGCTTCAACACCTAAGCAAGAGGCACCACTAACCAAACACTTCCACGAAGACCTAGGAACTCTCCAAACAAATAAGGGACAATGTTGTTGAGAAGTACAAGTCAGGGTTAGGTTATAAAAAAATATTCAAATCTTTGATAATCCCCAGGAGCACCATCAAATCTATCATGACCAAATGGAAAGAACATGGCACAACAGCAAACCTGCCCACTAAAACTCACGGAGCGGGCAAGGAGAGCATTCATCAGAGAGGCAGCACAGAGACGAAAGATAACCCTGGAGGAGCTGCAGTTGGGCTTTATGGCAGAGTGGCGAGAAGAAAGCCATTACTTTGAGCAAAAAAACAAAATGGCACTCTTTGAGAATAGGCATGTGGGAGACTCCCAAAATGTATGGGGCAAGGTGCTCTGGTCTGATGAGACTAAAATTGAACTTTTCATCCATCAAAGAAAACACTGGCGCAAACCCAAGAAATCACATCACCCAAATCACATCACCCAAAGAGCACCATCCCCACAGTGAAATATGGTGGTGGCAGCATCATGCTGTGGGGATGTTTTTCAGCAGCCGGGACAGGGAAACTGGTCAGAGTTGAGGGAAAGATGGATGGTGCTAAACACAGGGATATTCTTGAGTAACACCTGTACCACTCTGTGTGTGATTTGAGGCTAGGACGGAGGTTCACCTTCCAGCAGGACAATGACCCCAAATACACTGCTAAAGCAACACTTGAGTGGTTTAATGGGAAACATGTAAATGTGTTGGAATGGCCTAGTCAAAGCCCAAACCTCAATCCAATAGAAAATCTGTGGTCAGACTGTAAGATTGCTGTTCACAATCGCAAATCATCCAACTTGAAGGCACTGGAGAAGTTTTGCAAGGAGGAATGGGCAAAAATCCCAGTGGTAAGATTTGGCATGCTCATAGAGACTTATCCAAAGCGACTTGGAGCTGTGATTGCTGCAAAAGGTAGCTCTACAAAGTATTGACTTTAGGGGGATGAATAGTTATGCACATTGACTTTTTCTGTCATTTTGTCCTATTTTCTGTTTGCTTCACAATAAAAAAAAAACATCTTCAAAGTTGTGGGCATGTTCTGTAAATTAAATGAGGCAAATCCTCAAACAATCCATGTTAATTCCAGGTTGTGAGGCAACAAAACACAAAAAATGCCAAGGGGGGGGAATTCTTTTGAAGGCACTGTATGTCTTGAAACAGTAGATCATATGGAGGAGGATAATCAGGGATTTAAAAGATATATTGAAACCTACTATACATTAAGTCAGATCTAGACTGGGGAAGAAGGCGGTCTTTTTAAGCCTCTAAAGCACTGTATCTGATGGTCCAACGTGAGGGCTGTTGTTCATTTACATACAGTGTACTGCAATCCATGAGTCACTGTGTCTGAGCATTTTCTCAGGAGGTCATCAATTCCTGAGCCAGTGTATTTTTAAAGATAGTTGAGCTTATTCACTAATGACTTGCTCACCACCAAATCAAAAGGTCACTTTTCTACTTTACTTCTTCTGGATCTCTCTACTGCCTTTGACACAGTTGACGACTCTCTGCTACACCAAATCCTCTGCTCCCTTGGATACAAGACACTGCTCTCTCCTTCTCTGGCACCTCTTCTTCTACCCACCATCTGTCTGTTGGCGTACCCCAGTCCTAGACCCCCTCATCTTCTCCATCTGTACATCCTCACTTGGTAGCCTAATAAATTATTTTCAATTTCAGTATCATCTATATGCAGATGACACTCAAATCTACCTCTCAGCATCTAATATATCCCACTCTCTTTTAGCACATGTTTACAACTGTCTCTCAAGTATATCCTCCTGGATGTCCGCCCACCACCGCAAAATTAACATGCCCAAGACCAAACTCACATCTCTCTCACTTTCAACAATGTCATCATCACTCCCACCTCCCAGGCCCGTTGTCTCGAGGTTTTATTGGACTCTGCCCTCTCTTTCATCCCTCACATACATTCACTAACAAACATTTCCAAAATATGTCACTACCTTACACTTGCTCACCACCAAATCAAAAGCACTTAATACATTCTCTCATAATTTCTCATCTTGACTACTGCAATTCACTTCTTGCTGGCCTGCCCACCACCTGTCTATCCCCACTTCAATCCATAATGAGTGTCTACGCTAGACTTATCTACCGTACACAAAGTTCAGTGTCTGCAGCACATCTCTCTCAATCACTTCACTGGCTTCCTGTAGCCTCCAGAATACAATTTTAAATCATGACCCTAATTTACAAAGCACTTAGCAATGGTGCACCCCATTATATCTCTGCTTTAATCTCCAAATAATCCCCCCACCCACCCTCTTCATTCTGCTAACGACCTTCTTCTTTCCACCACTCGTCACCTCCTCTCATTCCCTCCTTCAGGACTTTTCTCGTAATGCCCTTATTCTCTGGAACTCCTCGCATCGCTCCACCAGACTATCTTCTTGCTTCAAAACCTTACTAAAAATGCATCTGTTTAAAGAAGCATATCACCTTTCACTCTAACATGCACAACACTTCTCTCACCATCCTGTACCACACCCAAAACCTTTAGATTGTAAGTTTGTTAGTTTTCAGTCTTGCATGGTACTTTGGAAAAAGCACTATGGACACTGGATCCTAAGCTCAAAGACAGGCCCTCCGTCCTTTGCAAATGTGTTAATACTGCTATTGATTTTTGCCTTGAACTTAACTCATGTATAGCACTACGGAATATGTTGGCACGTTGCAAATAAACAATCACATGTAATAGTTGTCAAACTATGAATCGTCGTCACGCTTTGCAAGCTCGCTTTGCAAAGCGAGGGACGCAGTTTGGTCCGCAAATGCAGACCCTCGCGAAGCAAGGGGCCACATTTGCGGATGTGGATGCTCTACGGTGCCTCACAAGCGGTTACAAACACACACAAAAGCGGCACTTTAACAAAATAGATCTAACACGCAATCACTAAATACGGACTTACACCAAAAAATACGAACTGTGGGTCTTAGAATGCAAAATTTACGAACTAAGCCTAAAAAAATACGAGCCACGGGACTTAGAATTTTTTTTTTTACAAACTCATAAAAATATGACCTTAACGGCTGAACCGCACGCACCTGAAAACATTAAAAACACAATAAATACACACAAAAAACACATAAAAAGCTTACCCACAGCAAAGAGGGGCACCCAGGACCTCTGCAAGTGAAGTTACCCCTCAATTTAAGTCCAAATTCCCGAGTTTAGACACACGAAAATTCCTTAAGCAAGAGAAAAAATGGCCGCCGAAAAAAACGAAAACGAGGCTACAGGACCCTAAAGCCGCAAAACAACACCAAGCGCATACGGCTTTTCAAAAAAGCTGTATGAGGTAAAGATACACTTATAAGAAGGCCGCTAAATCATCCACACCCGCGTTCCACATACACATTCGCCGCCATTTTACAACACTAGCTTACACAATGCGGAAGTACACAGCTACAGTACACTAACGGCTTTCCCTCGCGCACGCAGCCTATTTACACTACACACTGCACACATTGCTAACACTTACACCTCAGCACCACAACAGTGCAAACCTACATTGTATGCTGCAGGAACATCAAAACAGATTGTCAGCTCTTCAGCACAATGCTTCCTGCATATATTACTTCAAAATAGGTAAAGTACGGTATATTCATTTATTAATTTATTACCTATTTAATTAGCATACAAAAACACATATGCACAAAAAAAAAAAAAACACTATTGCAATAAACATAAAAGCCATTCACTGTGTGCCTCACAACGAGTGCCAACGCTGTTCATAGCACACAAAGACTTGCAATAAGCGCAAAAAGCAGATCAGCGCAAACCAAACAGTAACAGCAAAAGCGGATCTCAGAAAGAAAAATACAACAAAGAACAGCCATCGCAAGGCTCGCAATGACCGCCGAAGTATCTCAGACCACCCAAAAAATTAATGTCTGTGGCAAACAGCATTACCTGCCTTACAATGTTATTGCCCCGTTATTTTTGACGAGCAAGTCGCTAGTAATAATAACAATTACCTTCACAAGGGACCTCTTGGTCAGCTGGCTAAGGTAACCTTCATTAAAAATAGAACAGGTATACATTCACTCATATTTTTATATTTACAGTGTTTACACTATTTTTTACATTATATATTTAATTTATGTGAACTAATTTATAAGGCATCATTTTGAATATGGATGGTAATGTTTATATTTGCCAAATATACATTTTTTTACTTTTTTTTATTCACTTTATTATATGTAATTTGATGAATTGTTACATTGTTATATTTGGTGACATTTTTTGTATGTACTGTGACTATGGTTAGCAATTGTTGTATCTTCCACATATATTGCTATTTCTTCACCAACTTTATTATGTTGAAAAAATGACGGTCAATAAAATTGTAAGGCTGGGAATGCTGTTTGGCACACAATGTAAGGCTTTTAGTCCTCTGAGTACTTTCTGCGCACATTGCTAACATTGACATTGCTAAACTAACCCCCCTCTACACAACCTATTAACACCGACACTACCTACCTACCTACACCCGAATAACCCCCCCGCCCCACTAATTACAGAAAATAATAAAACCTAACTCACAAAAAATAATAAAAGCTAAGTCACATAAAATCAAAAAGCATAAGTCACCGAAAATAAAAAACCTACATTACAGAAGAGAAAAAAAAATACAATACAATACCCCCCACTCCCCCCCCACTACAGAAAAAAAAAATACACACCTGAAAAGGAAATACATACAGAATACATACAGTACATTACAGTACAATACAAATACAATAAAATACAATACACCCCTATCTAAAAAATATTAAATATACTATCTGAAATACACACATACCCCACGATCTAAAATACATTACATCCTATCTAACATAAATACAAACCCCACTATCTAAAATACAATAAATCCTATCTCAAATACACACATACCCCCTATCTATCTAAAATATATCCCCCCTATTTAATATAGAATAAATACTATCTCCATATACAAACCCTAATTCTAAACTAAAATAAAATAATAAAGACCACTAACCTTTGCAGATGTCCCTTCAGATCACCAACCTAGGGGGAAAAAACAAACAAAACACATTTACATGCAATAAATAAACATTGTAAATATTCTAAATATTCAACTCACTTTTCCAGTATGTCTTCCCCATTCTTCTTATTTTCTTCTCCGGCGTGGCCCCTGTTAAAAATAAACATTACATTACTACAATATATACACACACAAAATAAAGTAAAATCAAAATAATATACATTGAACTTACCTCCCCGCAATGTCCCCGGCCTCCTCCTCTCCTGCCCCGGCTGGGCCCTGGAAGAATCTGCACTCTAAAAAAATAAATAAAAAAATAACGGAGGTCCACACTCAGACACCCCCTCCCCTGATGCTAATGAGCCTCCTAGAGACTTTTCTGAAAGAAAATTGGCAAGGGTGCCTTCTGATTGGCAGAAAAGAATGTCAATCAAATTTCAGCCAATCAGAAGGTGCCATGGTGTAAGCCAATCAGAAAGGGATACACCCCCATAACCTATTCTGATTGGCTAATGCACATGTCAATCTTTTTTAAACCAATGGAAGCATCAGCGCATTCTGATTGGCTGCAGTGACAACAGCCAATCAGAAGGTGCTATCCCCTTCAGCCAATCACAATGGAGTGATTGGCTGAAGGCATCTGCGCCTTCTGATTGGCTGTTGTCACTGGCAATCAGATTACCGCCAATCAGAAGGCACAGATGACTTCAGTCAATCACCCCTTAGGGGTGTATCACATTGTGATTGGCTGTTCTCACTGTCAATTAGACTGCAGCCAATTAGAATGTGCTGATACCTCCAGCGAATCACCCTGTGGTGGTATATCCCATTGTGATTGGCTGAAGGCAATAAAGCCTTCTGATTGGTTTAAAAAAGATTGACATGTGCATTAGCCTATCAGAATAGGATATGGGGGTGTATCCCATTCTGATTGGCATACACCTTAATGCCTTCTGATTGGCTGAAATTTGATTGACATCATTTTCAGCCAATCAGAAAGTGCCATTGCCAATTTTCTTCCGGAAAAGTCTCTAGGAGGCTCATTAGCATCGGGGAGGCCCGCGATTGTGGACCTCTGTTAATTTTGGGGTTTTAAGAGCGCAGATTCTTCCAGGGCCCAGCCGGGGCAGAAGAGGAGGAGGTAAGTTCAATGTATTATTTTTATTTTACTTTATTTTGTGTGTGTGTATATTGTAGTAATTTAATCTTTATTTTTAACAGGGGCCGCGCCGGAGAAGAAAATAAGAAGGACAGGGACATCCTGGAAAGGTGAGTCGAATATTTAGAATATTTACAATGTTTATTTATTGTATGTAAATATGTTGTACTAATTTATTTTCCCTAGGTTGGTGATCTGAAGGGACATCTGCAAAGGTAAGTGGTCTTAATTATTTTATTTTAGGTTAGAATTAGGGTTTGTATATGTAGATAGGATTTATTGTATATTAAATAGGGGGATGTATTTTAGATAGATAGGGGGGTATGTGTGTGTATTTTAGATAGGATTTATTGTATTTTAGATAGTGGGGTATGTACAGTATGTATGTTAGATAGTATTTAATGTATTTTAGATAGTGTGGTATGCGTATATTTTAGATAGGATGTAATGTATTTTAGATAGTGGGGTATGTGTGTATTTTAGATAGTATATTTCATATATTTTAGATAGGGGGTATTGTATTTTATTTCATTTTCGTTTCAGGTGTGTAATTTTTTTTTTCTGTAGTGGGGGGATTGTTAAGTATTTTTTTATTTTCTGTAATGTACCTTTTTTTATTTTTTGTGACTTAGGTTTTTTTTTTTCTGTAATGTAGATTTTTTATTTTCTGTGACTTATATTTTATTATTTCTTTTGAGTTAGGTTTTATTATTTTCTGTAATTAGTGTGGTGGGTGGTTGATTAGGGGGTAGGTAGGTAGTGTAGGCAGGTAGTGTAGGTGTTAATAGGTTATTGTAGAGGGGGTTAGTTTATAGTTAATTTAGTGTTTGTAGTTAGTGTCATGAGGGTCCTTGCTACGCAAGCCCGCAAGCGTTAGCAACAACCCGTATTGCGCACAACTATATAATTGATATTCAGTGACTTCTCACAGGCACAGCTTATAATGGACAATTATTCCGTTTTTTGTCATATCAATAATAAACATTTCAATTATAATAGAACTCTTGTTTTATTAATTTCTTGGATACTTTTAAAATTTATTTTTTTGATCAGCGACTTTGGTCTCTTCAATTATTTGAAGTTAATGTGTCCACCTCTTTTGTACTTCAAATTGCTTCCCAGATACAATGCAGTTCAATAGTTAAATGCTTCATAGTCAGAGACTATTTAAACCCCTCTTACCTTTGCTCTTGTTTGCATCCATTAAAGTAATTAGCGAAACAAACGTTAGGCAACGTCTGATGGCATAATTAGCTTAGATCGGTATGGCATTAGAGCATGGTATCGCAGGCAGCACTTAGTTTCTCTTCTTTGATGTAGTATTTGATTTCTACAAATTAATACCCACATTTAAGTTATGGAACAATCAGATAAAGAATCAAGTAAGACTGACTTGTTCTTTTTCAGTATAGGAGTTGCTCTTTAAGGCAGCAGCTGTGTATAAGTGTTAGACCGTGGCCGGTTAGTCGTTTGTATCAGCCCTTTCACATACAGATTGGAATAATGTGGGCATGTGTCAAAACAGTGTGTACAATCAAACATGAAAAATGTAAATAAGTGTGTTTGATAACATTCTGGATAACTCAATCTGATCATTTAAAAAGTTAAAGTTTGGGTTGTGTGATCTGTTAATATTGATCACATCTAAGTCACCTTAAGTTGATAATATGGCCATCTTGAATAAATATATGGCATATATCACTGTTACCTGAATTGATTGATGTGCAGTGATAATCTTAAGTATTTAAATCTTTCTAGAATTCCTGATCCTAACTATACATTAAAAAAAAAACTAAGTCAGAGGCGCTAATAATAGATTAGCTCTATGGCTATGATAAGCCACTCTGAGAGCAACCTCTTTAAGCTCACTTGTGCCCTTCACAGGAGGAAATATCCTGTAGTATATCAGTCTGGTCCCACTCCGAAGAGTGACCCAGTCCCGAAATACCAGGCAATTCTACCCTGAACAGGAAAAACAGCAAACCACAGATGCGTTTCGGGCCTTTATTGGCCTCGTCAGTGAGGTGCAGCTGAACTCCCTAAGGCCCAGTGAGCAAGGGGTCCACGTCTGCAATCCCCTATTACCCTTAGGGAGACTAAATCCTAAGGGTAATTTCCATAAACCAAAAAAACTAAGTCAGAGGCGCTCATCAGAGAACGAACCAACCTTCATATATTAGTTCTATGGCCATGATAAGCCACTCTGAGAGCAACTTCTTTTAGCTCACTTGTGCCCTTCACAGGGAGAAATATCCTGTAGTATATCAGCCTGGTCCTACTCAGATGAGTGACCCAGCCCCGAAATACCAGGCAATTCTACCCTGAACAGGAGAAACAGCAAACACCAGACGCGTTTTGGCCTTTATGGGCCTCGTCAGTGAGGTGCAGCTGAACTCCCTAAGGCCCAGTGAGCACCTCACTGACGAGGCCCATAAAGTCTGTTGTTTGCTGTTTCTCCTGTTCAGGGAAGAATTGCCTGGTATTTCGGGGCTAGGTCACTCTTTTGAGTGGGGCCAGATTGATATACTGCAGGATATTTCTCACTGTGAAGGGCACAAGTGAGCTAAAAGAGTTTGCCCTCAGAGTGGCTTGTCATGGACCTAGAACTAACCTATTAAGGTTGGTTCATTCTCTGATGAGCACCTCTGACTTCGTTTTTTTTTTTTTTTTTCCTAACTACATTAAACTGAAAAAGTGCAATTGTCAGACCAAACATTTTTTTGCTTGTAATCTATGATAAAGTATCATGTGTAATGCTGAAGATTTTATCAAGAAATATATTTGTCCCATAAATGATAGGTAATAAATAAAAAGTTAAACACAGTATACATTAACACCCATTGGTTATATCCGTCATCCCAGATAAATCAGAATTGGGACTTCTGCTGATATGAAGTTTTGCAATAGTGGAATATAAGGATGAAAACATAAAAATAGAGAAAAACTTGGACTTGGGAATACGATTAATGAGATGTATGGTGGATGCTTTTAAGTTCAGACTGTACACATATGTACAATAATAAGTTAGCAGTAATAAAGTATCTGCTCTGGATCAGTGGAAACAATAAAGAAATCATGTGGAATATAAAGCATGAAAACATAAAAATAAAGGCAAACTTGGATTTCCAGATATTATTTATGAGAAGTATTGTGAATGCTTTCAAGCTGAGACTGTATACACAAGTACAATTATAAATTATTGGTAACAAAGTATCTTGTCTGGATCAGTGGAAATAGTAAAGAAGTAATGTGGATGCTCGGATGCTCTCAAGTTGAGCCGGTATACATATATGTACACACTGACATATGTGGGTAAAAAAATAATATAATCCTTGGAGTTCTAAAAAAATCTTTTTTTCTTCATAACTTTTTTTTTTATGCAACATTGTGCCAAAATAATAGCAATTTAGCTTGTCAGTCTCAGAGTACAATTTATGAGTCTCTGAGTGGGTATATAAGTATATCATAACGTTTGAGTTGTGTGGGGAACTAAGCGTCTATATAAACAATATTTTTCAATATTCTGGAATTTGAGATGTCTTCTATTGCCATGACTATTTATTATATGTAAATATTGCTTGTTAATAAAATCATAGCCTTTAATAATAGTGCAGATACCTAGCAGAGTTTTTGACTAATAACGGGTACATAGAATCCCCAATTATATTTTGAAATATTATTGATATGAGTAAATGAACCCTTCTTTTGGGCTTAACGCCATGGCCAGGTTTTATTATTTTTTAATCGTTGTTTTATTTTTTTTTATATTTTCGGATTTCTCAATAAAGTGTATTTTAACAATGATTTATTTAATCTCTAACGACTTCTTCTTTCAAGGATTAATATAGCTAATGCTCTGCCATAACTGATATGGATTTATGCCAGATTAATAAATTGCCCTTTTCTTTTCCGTTTCTAGTACTGCATTACCTTCACAGGGGACCTATTGGCCAGCTGGCTAATGCAATCTTCACTGAAAATAGAACAGGTCTACATTGGAAATCTTATGAAATACAGTATCACACAAAATAAATTGTAAACATAAATGAAATATGAAGAATGCTTTGTTATAAAACTAGACCTAATAGTTTAGATGCCTATATGGAACACATGTGGGAAAACCCCTGTGTTCCCAGAAAAGTCCATCGTCTTTGGGCCCAGTAGCTGGAAATCATGATAGTGCATTAGACCGACCTTCACACACCTAAACAAATAAGGTACTTGGCTTCTCTCTTTGAAGAATAATTGTATATAATAGGCTATAATTTTGAGGGTGAGGTTTTTTTTCTTTGCTTTTTTCCACACAAAAAAAATTCTTTTATGAAGTCAAGTTCTACAAAATAGCATGTTGTAAATATGTGCTAAAAGTGTGTATTAAAATCATTACTTCTAGTATTTTTTTGTTGAAGAAATGCAACAAGCACAAGTTTATATCATGCCAATTGCCTCCCTTCGATCCTTTAAGCATTCATGACAAAGATGCTTGTCAAAAATCAAACTCAACTCAAGGAAATCCACCTGGTAAATGAACATGGTCAATCAGTATATATAGACCATCCAAAGTGAAGTCGTGTATCTGTTACTGAAAAAAAAGCCCTTTTGCTGGTAAAGTTATTCACTTACATAACACCAAGTGGAAAAATGACAACACATTGTTTTCCTTTAATATAATACTTTAGGACAAAAGTTTTGGCACAGAGATCAACTCCACAGTTTGGGTGAAGATTATACCCTGAAGACCAATTTGAAACATGTCTTAATTAATGGCGCAGTGCAGCAGATTGGCAAAGACGGACAATTCTATTGTTGGCTGATTTGAATCCCAGCTGTTTAAAATGTAACATTCCTGAAGTGTGAAGCCCTTTTCCCTAAGCAACAACAGCTGGAACAGATCCTGCGCACTCTTCATTTACTTCCCCAAAGTTCATACATTCTTACAAAAAATGGACCATGTATCAAATCATGGCAACTTTCCATAACACTTCTTCCTTCGTTGGTTGGAGAAGTAAGTACACGTTCCTCAGTCAATCTGTCAAAGCTACCGACTGTGTTGCATGCATTGTTTATACTGATAAAATATTACTTAGAAAATGTGGCAGTAACACCATGGCTAAAAATAGATTATATCTGTCACACATTACATGTGAAAAGATTTCATTGAACACAAGCTGATTTTTTATTATAGAGAAAATGAATATAACAATAATTTATGAGCTGTCCGAATGCAAACAAACATGGTTTTGTGATTTCCCAGGCTCTTCATCATAGTAACACTCAGATGCTTTTTATTATGAATGTCTCTTTTGTGAAGGATGATATCTGCTTTTGGCAGACTTGCATAGAGAATATGTTATTTTTTATGTACTACAGTTGCACCATGCATGTACATGTGCTGTCATTGAGCTGTGTGGGGTAACCCACTTCTGTGAATTGCTATGGCTTACTAAAATAATGTAGGTCATATGCAATTCCAATGTATGTTGAAAAATGTGTTTTCTGAGTGTGCATAACGGTTCACTGTACAATAAAAATAATCAAAATCTGACTAAAAGTATAATTAGGGAGGAAAAAAGCCATGAAGTTATTTTATAATGAAAAAACTGGATGCCTCTGTTGGACCCTGGAGTCATCCACAATCCTTTGGTGGAACAGTGTGACAGGGGCGTTTACATAAATGTTTGCATTTACTGATGCAATCAGCCTGCTTATGGGTCTGTGAGTAAGAAGAGGGTGATTTCAATTCCAGTCAGATCCAATTATCTAACAAAGCCTACTGACAAAAATATATAATAAAACACACCCCTGTGATCCAGCTCTCATGAAATGATATAACAAAACATACTTATTTATTCATAAAGAGAGACTTAAAAAAAAACTATGATTTTCCCCCCAAAAAAATTATATCCATGGTTTGTTGCATATGTCACAAACAAGTACCTTCTTTCTTGAACTGCAGTGGTCCTTTCAGATTAGCTAGTTGTTTGCGAAGAACTAAGCAAGAAAAAATAAAACATTACCAGTTGTTGACTATGGCCTTGAAAAAATTAACCCCGATTTCCTTGCACCAACCAATCCCTCACCCACAGCTTAGAAGATGTTAATCTAAGTGTAGTGTAGTTTATGACCACCACCACCTATTTCCCCTGACTAATAATAATAATAATAAATTATGTGCCTCAGTAACCAGGGGGTCATAAGGCCATATTTTACTTCCACCCCTTGTGTTTTCAGGTGGGTAGACATTAATCATTATAGTAAAGACATACCTAGGCCTAACCTAATAAATACAAATTCTGAAGCTTGCTACCCACCTGAGTGCCTTTTGAAATCAACATCTTGGCCTCTGCACTGAGAAAACTCTCAGAAATTCTGAAGCTTGCTACCCTTCAGCTTTCCTGCTTTGCACTGATCACCTTCTGCGCTCATCGCGAGCCCCACACTGATCGCCTTTGGCGCTCATTGCGAGCCTTTCCTCTTGTCTGCGCTCATTGCAAGCCTCTCCCACTCGCGGTACTCATTGTGAGCCCCGCAATGAGCACCTAGGGCACTCATCGCATGGCTTGCAAAGAGCGCCTTTGGCGAGCCTTTCCTTTCGCCTACTGTACGGGGCCGCTCATTGCAGGGTTCATTAACCTGCAAGCTTAGTGCTTGGGAATGCCATGTGTCTCTTTTCAGCTTCTCTCCCCTGTCCCTTCCCTGTGTCTTTCTCCTCTGTGTGGGTGCTGAATGTTTGTGTGGCGTGCGGTGACTGCCATTGGTTTTATTTTCAAAAGCCAGTGTGTCTGGCATTGTTGTAAGTGTTATTGTCTTTGGCGTTGTGTATTTTGTAAGTTTTGCGAGCCTGGCGTTGCTGAGACTCGTTTTCATCCTGTTTATTACATTTTGTATTTTTTCCCTTGCTTAGGCGATTTTGGAGTGACGAAAAGCGCCAAATATGGGTGTAATTCGCTTGCAACCTCACTCCCAGGCTTCCTGTGTCTCCCCTGTCCTGTGTGTCAGTGTGTTATAATTTTTTGTTCATGTTTTTTTTGTTTTGGTGGTGTTTTAGAGTTACGCACTTGAAGAGTGCCGCGCTGCTGGCGAGCCTCGCTTCATGAGGCTCGCCTAAGTACTGCGTTGCAGGCCTTCGCCACTCATTGCAGCCTAAGTACTGGGCTGCTGCTTCGCCTCGCTTCGCAAGGCTCACATGTGTGTCGGCGCCGCTGGCGCAATGAGCACCTTTGGCGTTAATTGCAGCCTAAGTACTGCGCCATTGCTTCGCCTCGTTTCCCGAGGCTCGCATGTGTGATGGCGCCACTGGCTCGCATCGCAAAGCTCGAAGTTGCACCGTCACATCACGAGGGACGCAAAGCGTGACCAACATCTCAAACGTTCCAGACACTGATAACTATATTTATGATACTGATGTATGCCTGTTTTTTGGGGAGATAGAAATTATTTCTTGATAAATTTCAATCCCTTACAATATGTTGTAACATCTGTCCATGCCCCTGCTGTATTTGGATGCAACCCTACCCTCATCTTATGGCCTGCATTACTTATTAATACCTACGTCTTTACCAATTCCCAATTGTTCTCTCTTTCTCATTCCTTTCTCTCTCAGTTCAATCTCTCCCTCCATGCCTGCCTGTCCCTCTCACCATCTCCAATTCCTCTTTTAGTGCTTTTTGAAATTAACATCTTCCTGTCTGCTCTGAGAAAACGCTGAAAGCACTTCCCGCCCCTATTCATATTCAATTTATAGAGGCTTGGAAATCACTTTCATCTGACCAATCATCATGTATGTTATCCTAATATGCCATGACTCCACCATACCCACCCTGATTATCTTTCAGCACCCCCCCCCCCCCCCCCCCTTTGCTTGACACAAAACTTCAGCTAGGTAAAGATAATAACTGCTTAGTAGCACCACTGCAGTCTCCTCCTATATGGAAACATCTTACAACTTCTTACATCTTCTACCCAGGTAATCTCAGTGCCTGCCTTACACCAACACAATTATCTTCACTTCTCTTTCATCCTCTATTATGTTCTCTCTCTTCATGCTCCTTCCAAATTCTTATGTGTTTCTTGCAGTGGTGACTGTCCCTCCCACTCCCTTTAGATTGTAAAACTGTGAGTTTTCAGTCTTGTAGGGTGCTTTGGAAAAAGCACTTTGTATGTAAGAATGGACCCATGCAGCATTCTGGTTAAGTTTAAGTGCCTGGGGGTCCGATTGAGACCCCAGCTGCAATGGTTAACTTATAGGTGCAACAGGGTTTTTGTAAAGGGGTTAACAGTTTAGGTGCCATGGGGGAAACCAGACCCAAAATATTTTATTTAAAAAAAACAGGGATTTTAGGAGTTGCTAGTTCCAAGTAATTTGCATTGATTTGGAATAGAATAAATGATGTGGGAAAATCAATGGGAAAGTTTGCTGTATTTAGAGTCTCTGGCTTGCCACAGTCATTCAGGAATAGTTCTCTCACAATCATAAATTCTGATATTCTTTTAGGTTGATACAGTCAACTCTAAAAAAATAGTAGAACACATTTTGTGGGTATCATATTTGTTATATACCACAACTAATTTGTTTAAAATATAACTTTTATTATAAGTTCTTTAAAAACAATTTTTCTTTAAAATTTGGACATTTAAAAAAAGTTTTTAACTCATTTGTGATGACGTCTCAACTTTCCCAATTCTTAGTTAGGAATAATTACTCTATCTTTCATATATTAGCAATGGTCTTTGTTTTTAGGCTGGGTTTTATAGTAGTTATTTGAGGTATAAAAATACTTTTGTGCTTTAAAGGTGCTAAATAACTTATTTGTGCATTTGTTGCAAACTAAGGTGCTTGTGCTTGTATTAAATTGATAACATCCCTTTATAGTGAAACTTAAACGTCTCAGTGTTTGTGCTGTAGTAAGCACTCTTTATCTTATCCCTGAATTTTTCTTAGTGATTCTTTAATTTGTACTTCTTTTGTTTTGCATGTCAGTGTTACTTTTTTTAAAGTGCTTTAGTGCTTAAGGGGAGTAATGTGTGTTATTTTTTAATTATACATTCTTTGGACATATTGCACATATGCCCTTTTCTTGTACTTTGAATTGCTCTGTGGTAGCTGCTCTATTATTTCCACTGCCGTTGCTCTGATATGACTATCCTATTAGTTATAACATTTATATTTATAAATGCAGTCTTATTGGGGAGTTTCTCTTAAGTTTCTCTCTGCCCCTAATGATTGAGATGTAACAGTCTCATGAAACGTGTATCGGGAGCATACTGATGATGTCACAACCAGGAAGTACCCAAACAAGCTAATAAAGAGAAGCATGGTTTAACAAACGCAGCAAAGAGATAGCTAAAAGCAGGCAGAGGTAACGAATACAAACTGTGTCACAACTATAAAAGCACTTTAAGTGAGTCGTATTCACATCACTCCCCTTAAGCACTACAGCACCTTTAAAAAAGTCACAATGACAAACAACAAAAGAAGTACAAATTAAGGAATCACTAAGAAAAATCCAGAGATAAGACACAGAGTACTTACTACAGCACAAACACTGAGAAGTTTAAGTTTCAGTATAAAGAGATGTTATCAATTTAATACAAGCACAAGCACTTTAGTTTGCAACAATTGCACAAATAAGTTATTTAGCACCTTTAAAGCACACAAAAAAATCTGGGGGGATAATTCAACTCTACTCCCAGGACAGGAAGCATGGGCAGATCTAAATTTATTTGCTTAAATTCTTAATGCCCCTGCCCTCTCAGTATCATTTTATAAACATGCCTGTAAATTATGCCAACACATTTGTAATAATGATACAGCCACACATAACAACAAAACCTATAACACCAAAGGATCATATTCATGTACATCATCTAATGTGGTTTATATAATACAATGTACTTTATGTGACACAGCCTGTTACGCTGGAGAAACCGGCCAAAAAATGCATTTAAGGATGAGTTTGCACAGGCATTGAATAAGAAAGCATAATGAAGACAGTTATTGTAGCCCAGTAGGACACGATTTTAGCTAGAATGATCAGTCCACCCAAAACTTGAAAGTCAAAATACTCAGAGGAAAATTTAAAAGCATCCAAGAGAGAAAAGCATTTTAAATAAAGATGATCACATTCTTCAACACTAAAAACACAGGACTTAATATAGACTTGGGTTTTCTAACACATTATCAGAATTTCATGGTATTTTTTTCCCTCTTATACCATAACAGACTTAGCACTCTTAGTGAGGTGTTTGTCCACCCGGAAAGATATCACTGTGGACTACAGTGCTCTGTTTTTCATGTATATAATATGTGTATATATGTTTCCTTTGCTATGTTGTGTCTATTCCCCATATATGTATTTACCTGATGATGTCAGATGCTGTTTACACTCTATCTGCATCTGCTGTTATTATTCAAACTGAGGGTTCCATCTCATGTTGAATTGCTTGAGACTTGATAAAAAGAGGTTAAGCCTCTCGAAACTCGTCATTATAAATAAGACATTGGTCCAATACAAAAGGTATCAAATTATATTGCAATACTCATTATTAATTATATATATATATATATATATATATATATATATATATATATATATATATATATATATAAATATAAATATATATATATATATATATATATATACACACACATATATATACATATATCTATACATAGAAATATATACACATATACACACACACACATTATATATATATATATATATATATATATATATATATATATATATATATATATAGAGAGAGAGAGAGAGAGAGTCAGGTCCATAAATATTGGGACATCGACACAATTCTAAACTTTTTGACTCTATACACCACCACAATGGATTTGAAATTAAACTAACAAGATGTGCTTTAACTGCAGACTTTCAGCTTTAATTTGAGGGTAGTTACATCCAAATCAGGTGAACGGTGTAGGAATTACAACAGTTTGTATATGTGCCTCCCACTTTTTAAGGGACCAAAAGTAATGGGACAGATTAACAGTCATAAAACAAACTTTCACTTTTTAATACTTGGTTGCAAATCCTTTGCAGTCAAAAACAGCCTGAAGTCTGGAACGCATAGACATCACCAGACGCTGGGTTTCATCCCTGGTGATGCTCTGCCAGACCTCTATTGCAACTGTCTTCAGTGGCCAAATATGGAAATGCATAAATAAGTTCAATTTTGCTGTTGTTTTGTGTCCCCTATTCATTTAATCTGGGGGGGATTTGCCCCCCCCCCCCCCGTGCCCCCAGTGCCTACGCCCCTGTTCCTCACATACAATTAATAACAAAATCTTCTCCATTTCCCCTAAAAACATCTCCATAATACGTCAATATTTTATACAAGATATATTTCCCCTCGACCACTGCAACTCGCTCCTTGCTGGCCTCCACATCACCTGTCTGTCTAAACTCCTCCGCTAGACTCATCTACCATTATCAATGCTCACTGTCTGCAGCTTCTCTCTGTTAATCTCTTCATTGGCTTCATATAGCATCCAGTATAAAATGAAATGTCATGACCATAACATATAAAGCCTTTGCTGCCCCAATTGCCCTCTTTGTTCTGCTAATCACCTTCTTCTTTCATCCTCTCTTATCATCTCCTCTCACTCCTGCCTTCAGAACTTTTGTTGTGCTGCATTTACTCTATGGAGTTCCTTGCCTTTCTTCACCAGACTACCTTCTTGCCTCAAAGCCTTCTCAAGTCAAGACTCAATAAAAACACATCAGTTTAAAAAAAAGCTTATCACCTTTAGCCTTAATATGCACAACTGCATACTATATGGCAGGGGAGGGCAAGTTCGGTCCTGGAGAGCCCCACACAGTCTTGAATTTGAGGATTTCCTTTCTGCACACAACTGAGACAATCAGGATGACTGAAAAAGTAATTAACTCACCGGTTCGCAGCAACCTCAAATACAGACTTGTGTGGGGCTCTCCAGGACCAAACATACTCACCATATAACCCACCATTATATGACTCACGCCTACAATCTACAATATAAGACATAACTACCTCCATTTGCTTGAGCCTATTGCCTTACACATTGCCATCTTGCATCTATCACCCTTTTGTATCACACCCAAACACTTTGGATTGTAAGTTTGCGAGTCTTCAATCTTGTAAGGTGCTTTGGAAACAGGCACTTTGTACATTAGCTTTTTAAGCTTGCAGAAAGGGCCCTACATTATTTTGCAATGTATTAATATTGCTTTTACCCTGTACTTAACCACTGTATAGTGCTACAGAATTTGTTGGATTGTTACAAATAAAGGATAATAATGATAATAATGACCCCATTCATTTTCCTGTTGACTCTTTCTAAATTGACTGGTTCATAACTAATGGCAGGGGCTTAGGAACTGGGGGCGGATGGAAGGGACAAATCCCACCCAGATTATTTGTCTAGAGGAGGTGTGGTGGAGCTGCTGGGGATGGAGAGGGAGATCACTAGAGACCAGTCACAATATACCTATGTAAGTGCTATGGAAATTGTTCATATACATATATATTTAAATATATATATATATTTAACTCTAGCTATATATATATATGTGTGTGTGTATATATATATATATATATATATATATTTAACTCTAGCTATATATATGTGTGTATATATATATATATATATATATATATATATATATATATATATACACTGCTCAAAAAATTAAAGGGAACACTAAAATAACACATCCTAGATCTGAATGAATTAAATATTCTTATGAAATACTTTGTTCTTTACATAGTTAATTGTGCTGACAACAAAATCACACAAAAATTAAAAAATGCAAATCACATTTTTCAAGCCATGGAGGTCTGGATTTGGAGTCACCCCCACTATAAAAGTGGAAAAACACACTACAGGCTAATCCAACTTTGATGTAATGTCCTTAAAACAAGTCAACATGAGGCTCAGTAGTGTGTGTGGCCTCCACGTGCCTGTATGACCTCCCAACAACGCCTGGGCATGCTCCTGATGTGGTGGCGGATGGTCTCCTGAGGGATCTCCTCCAAGACCTGGACTAAAGCATCTGCCAACTCCTGGACAGTCTGTGGTGCAACGTGACGTTGGTGGATGGAGCGAGACATGATGTCCCAGATGTGCTCAATTGGATTCAAGTCTGGGGAACGGGCGGGCCAGTCCATAGCATCAATGCCTTTGTCTTGCAGGAACTGCTGATACACTCCAGCCACATGAGGTCTAGCATTGTCTTGCATTAGGAGGAACCCAGGGCCAACCACACTAGCATATGATCTCACAAGGGGTCTGAGGATCTCATCTCAGTACCTATTGGCAGTCAGGCTACCTCTGGCGAGCACATGGAGGGCTGTGTGGCCCCCCAAAGAAATGCCACCCCACATTATTACTGATCCACTGCCAAACCAGTCATGCTGGATGATGTTGCAGGCAGCAGAACGTTCTCCACAGCGTCTCCAGACCCTGTCACGTCTGTCACATGTGCTCAGTGTGAACCTGCTTTCATCTGTGAAGAGCACAGGGCGCCAGTGGCAAATTTGCCATTCTTGGTGTTCTCTGGCAAATGCCAAACATACTGCACGGTGTTGGGCTGTAAGCACAATCCCCACCGGTGAATGTCGGGCCCTCATACCACCCTCATGGAGTCTGTTTCTGACCGTTTGAGCAGACACATGCACATTTGTGACCTGCTGGAGGTCCTTTTGCAGGGCTCTGGCTGTAATGATATAGAAATCACAAAGTTGTGGAGACCAGTAGCCAAGGTCAGCAATAATCCAATTCCGCAAACTTGTAGGTGAAACAGGAACAAGGTTTATTGAAGGGATCAGGAACCAACAATAATCTGGCAAGGATCAATAGACAGGAAGTCCTTTTTATAGGCCAAGGACCAGACACCTGACCAGACACAGCTGAAGAGACTTAGGTACTGATACAATTGCTAGCAGAGTCAAGCTTATAAGGTCTCAATGGAATTCACAACAGGCAGGCTGGCGCAGTGGTAGGGAAGAGGTACAGCAGCCTGGGGACCAGGGTTCAAAACCCAGCAGAGTCAATTCCTCACATTACCCCCGCCTCTATAGGTGCAGCCTCTGGATGCCCTATTACCTGGTTTAGCAGGGTACTGCACATGAAAAGACCGAAGAAGATCAGGAGCGTGAATATTGTCCACTGGTTCCCACGAACTCTCCTCCTCACCAAAGCCTTTCCAGCGAACCAGATACTGAAGCTTGCTACGGAAGATCCTGGAGTCAAGAATTTTGTCCACTTCGTACTCATCCTCACCATCCACGAGGACTGGAGGTGGGGCAGGCAGGGCTCGGCCAGGGAAAGTGTTTTCATGAAAAGGTTTAAGCAGTGCAACGTGAAACACTGGATGTATTTTCATGGAATTCGGGAGTTGTAAACGGAAAGTGACAGCATTGATCTGAGCAATGATCTCAAAAGGTCCCATGAACCTTTGACCCAATTTATGAGAAGGAATCCGAAGCTTGAGATTCCTTGTTGACAGCCACACCTTGTCACCAACATGATAGACTGGGGCCTCCTTTCTATGCCTATCAGCAGCTCTCTTGTAACATTCCTGAGCCTCCAAAAGAGTCTCTTTCAACAGTGCTTGGGAATCACCTAAGGCCGTTAGCCGGTCAGTGACAGCAGGAATGGAAGTAGTAATTGGGAGACTGACTAGAAAGGTCGGATGGTAACCATAGTTGGCAAAAAATGGGCTCAAAGAAGTGGAGCAGTGTTGGGCATTGTTATAGGCAAACTCCGCCGTGGGTAGAAAATCCAGCCAGTCATCCTGCAGGTAACTAATATAGCACCGCAAATATTGCTCCAAAGTCTGGTTGGTTCGCTCAGTCTGTCCATTACTTTGCGGATGAAAAGCTGACGACAGATTTACATTAATACCTAGATTAGAACAAAAATGTTTCCAAAAACGAGACGTAAACTGCACTCCCCTGTCAGAAACTACTTCATCAGGCACTCCATGCAAGCAAAATATTTCCCGAATAACCAGGTCAGCCGTCTGTTTTGCTGAAGGGAGACCACGAGCTGGTATGAAATGACCCATCTTAGTTAACCTGTCCACAACAACAAGAATGGTAGTGTGTTCCTTAGAGGGAGGTAGTTCCACAATAAAGTCCATGGATATAGATCCCCAGGGACGATGAGGAATTGGAAGAGGCTGAAGCAAGCCAACAGGGGATGAGCGAGGAGTCTTATGTCTGGCACACACATCACAAGAGGACACATACTTCTTAACATCCTCATGATACTTCGGCCACCAAAAGGATCGGGCAAGTAGCTCTTGTGTCTTTCGGATTCCTGGATGACCTGCTGGTTTTGAGTCATGGTAGAGACGTAAAAGGTCCAGTCGCACTGACTCCGGAGCAAACAGACGTCGTTGAAAAATCCAAAACCCATTACGCATCGTCATATGGAGGTCACGAGGAGGATCACGAAGAACTGGATCTTCAGCGTAGCCCTTTTTAATGCGAGACATCAGATCAGAAGGAAATGTAACTCCTATAAATATATCCTCTGGCAAGATGGTGGTCTTGGTTACGGTAGTATGGAGGGGGTCAGCTATTCTAGACAAGGCATCCGCCTTACCATTCTTGGAGCCAGGACGGTATGTAACCAAAAAATTAAACCTTGAGAAGAATAGGGACCAGCATGCTTGTCTGGCTGACAGTCTCTTAGCTGATCGAATACATTCCAGATTTTTGTGATCTGTGAGGACAGTAATTGGATGGGTAGCTCCCTCCAAGAGATGTCTCCATTCGGTGAAGGCAGCTTTTATAGCCAATAGTTCTTTATTCCCTATGTCATAGTTTCTTTCTGCTGGCACCATCTGGCGGGAATAGAAGGCACACGGATGTAACAGCATCTTAGGTCCAGTCCTTTGAGACAGTATAGCACCAACAGCTGAATCAGAAGCATCAACTTCCACAATAAATGGTAATTCCGGCTGGGGATGTACCAGGACAGGGGCAGAGGTAAACAGAGTCTTCAATCGGGAAAATGCGGTATCCGCCTTATGGGACCACTGAAAAGGAGTCCCCTTACGTGTGAGTTCAGTGATCGGTGTAATAACGGCAGAGAAATTCTTAATGAAACGCCTGTAAAAATTGGCAAACCCCACAAATCTCTGAACATCTTTTTCATTCTTGGGGATGGGCCAGTCCAGCACTGCTTTAATTTTACTTGCGTCCATACTTAAACCTTTGGGAGTTATTACATACCCCAGGAATTGAATGTCTGTTTGTTCAAACTCACATTTTTCTAGTTTAATGTATAGGCGGTGGGTACGAAGGCGCTCTAGAACTATACAGACCTGTTTTCTGTGGTTTTCAAGATTATCAGAGAATATTAGGATATCATCCAAATATGCCACAACAAACTGATCCAGGAGATCTCGTAGTACATCATTGATAAGATGCTGGAAAGTTGCAGGGGCATTACACAGCCCAAAAGGCATTACTAGATATTCGTAATGCCCGTACCTGGTTCTGAAAGCTGTTTTCCATTCATCATTGGGTCTTATGCAAACCAGATTATATGCCCCCCCGAAGATCAAGCTTCGTAAATATTTTAGCTGAGCGGAGTCTCTCCAAAAGTTCAGGAATTAGAGGCAAGGGGTAGCGGTGCCATCTTTCTTTTCCACGAAGAAAATAGGAGCTCCTGCTGGAGAAGTAGATGGTCGAATAAAGCCTTTGGCAAGATTTTCTTGTAGGTATTCACGAAGAGCTTTCAATTCAGGCTCAGAAAGGGAATATATACGGCCAAATGGGATAGCAGCCCCAGGCAACAGCTCTATTGGGCAATCATAAGGCCTGTGTGGTGGAAGCTGATCAGCATTCTTCTTATCACAGACATCTGCAAAATCCCGATATTTTATAGGAAGCTTAGTCAAGTTTGTAGCAACCATTTCATTAATTGTTGTGGCAACAGGTGTTACCTTAGAGGGTTGACAATTCATTAAGCAGTGTTCTGAAGGAAAGGACAAAGTTCTGATCTTCCAATCAATCTGTGGGTTATACAGAGCAAGCCAAGGTACCCCCAAAATCACTGGAAACTGTGTTGAGGAAATTAGGTGGAAAGAGATAGTCTCATGGTGATTCACTTCCACAGTCAACTTTAAGGGCACAGTCTCATGTGTAACCGGTCCTGACGTAAGTGGAGAACCATCAACTGTCTCCATTAACACAGGTGAAGAATTAGGGATAGACTGAATTCTATTTCCTGCTGCAAATTTAATGTCCATAAAGTTTCCGCCTGCTCCAGAATCTATCATAGCGGTAGTTTAAATTTTACGATCACCACATTGCAACGTGATAGGCACCACAAAATGAGGATGTTGAGTCAACATACCCTCTTCACCATGAGCCAGAGAAAACAAGGGTTGTGTGACAGAATCCAGTTGATACGAAATCTGGGATTGGTGTCGAATCTGTGCACCCTCAGCCGCCATAGCTATTGTTCTTTTGGATTTGCTAAGGCAATTGATGGCATAGTGCCCTGGATAATGGCCCTCTTATTAGATTTACCTGCATAGCCTCTGGCTCAGAGTCTGTAGGTGTTTGTGGGATCGGAGTAGAAGTTCTTGAATAGGAAATTGGAGTAGTACTTTGTCTAAAAGAGCCCTGTCTTTCCAATCTTCTTTCAGAAAGTCTCCGATCAATACGATTAGCCAAACGCACAAATGCATTAAAGTCATCAGGAAGATCAACACGAGCTAGCTCATCTTTTATAGCTTCTGAGAGACCTTTTCTGAAGTGGAACCTCTGAGCTGATTGGTTCCAGGTAGTATCAGCAACCCACTGTCTGAATTCAGCAGCATATTCAGCCACCGAGCGCCTCCCTTGATGCAAATGAAGGAGAGTGGCTTCTGCTGTAGCACATCGATTGGGGTCATCAAAAACTAGGCACATGGCCTCAAGAAAGTCATTTAGATTACCCAAGACTGGACTGTCTTGTTCCAGAAGAGGGGAGCCCCAAGCCAGGGCTTCATCTTTGAATAAGGAAAAAACTAATCCCACCTTCTCTCTTTCAGATGGAAATTGGTGAGGTAACATCATGAAGTGCAAACGGCATTGATTTAGGAAACCCCTACATTTTTTGCGATCTCCTCCAAACTTTTCTGGCAGGGGCAAGCGGGCCTCTTGAGCAGGTGTAACAGTAGCAGCCGCAGCATCACGTGCCCTGTAGCTGGTGTACTCACTGTGCATTGACTGAATTTTATTTTGCAGTTCAGCTATCTGGTCCTGCAGCACTTGGATGGTCTGTGCCTGGGTCTGCACATTTCTTGCAGTAAAAGCAACCTGTTGGGCCTGCAGTTCAGCTACCTGGTCCTGCAGCACTTGAATGGTCTGTGCCTGGGTCTGCACAGTTCTTGCAAATAAAGCAACCTGCTGGGCCAATGCAGAATCTGACCCGGCGGTCTCCATGAAAGGTCCAGATTATTCTGTAATGATATAGAAATCACAAAGTTGTGGAGACCAGTAGCCAAGGTCAGCAATAATCCAGTTCCGCAAACTTGTAGGTGAAACAGGAACAAGGTTTATTGAAGGGATCAGGAACCAACAATAATCTGGCAAGGATCAATAGACAGGAAGTCCTTTTTATAGGCCAAGGACCAGACACCTGACCAGACACAGCTGAAGAGACTTAGGTACTGATACAATTGCTAGCAGAGTCAAGCTTATAAGGTCTCAATGGAATTCACAACAGGCAGGCTGGCTCAGTGGTAGGAAAAGAGGTATAGCAGCCTGGGGACCAGGGTTCAAAACCCAGCAGAGTCAATTCCTCACACTGGCAGTGCTCTTCCTGTTCCTCCTTGCACAAAGGCGGAGGTAGCAGTCCTGATGCTGGGTTGTTGCTCTCATACAGCCTCCTCCACATCTTCTGATGTACTGGCCTGTCTCCTGGTAGCGCCTCCATGCTCTGGACACTACGCTGACAGACACAGCAAACCTTCTTGCCACAGCTCGCATTGATGTGCTATCCTGGATGACCTGCACTACCTGAGCCACTTGTGTGGGTTGCAGACTCTATCTCATGCTACCACTAGAGTGAAAGCACCACCAGCATTAAAAAGTGACCAAAACATCAGCCAGAAAGCATAGGAACTGAGAAGTGGTCTGTGGTCACCACCTGCAGAATCACTCCTTTATTGGGGGTGTCTTGCTAATTGCCCCTAATTTCCACCTGTTGTCTATCCCATTTGCACAACAGCATGTGAAATTGATTGTCACTCAGTGTTGCTTCCTAAGTGGACAGTTTGATTTTACAGAAGTGTGATTGACTTGGAGTTACATTGTGTTGTTTAAGTGTTCCCTTTATTTTTTTGAGCAGTGTATATATATATATATATATATATATATATATATATATATATATTTGTGACAGTTTCACTGTCACTCTCAGGATCCATGCCTTGTTTTTCAATAAAACGGAGGACGCAGGAGCTCTTTAAATATTTAACCACACTTTGCTGATTGTTTTGGCAGCATATAACATTACCACTGGAGGCAGAAACAAAACCCTAGCTTCTCATTGAAGCCCTGCATAACTAAACTGTAGATCCCTTACTGTCTTACATATAAGTTCAAACATACAGTCCAAACATATGCAGCAGAGGTGTCTTTCTCTCTCACCTCTCTCTTTCAGGCTCTGTTTCTCCGGCCTCTCTTTCTGAAGCAGATCCCTCCTTCGGTCATCACCTTCAGGGACTTTCTGTTCCTCTTATCTGCAGGCTCTCTCTTTGAAGCTTCTGGCTTTGGTCCACTAGCTTTCAGTGCGGCCGCTGACAGCAGCCCTGCACACTTCCACAACACTCCAGCTCTGTCAAACAACTCTCCACCTGGATGCAGCAGCAGGCCTTGATTGCAGCCACACCCAAGCTTTTTAAGGTGCTTCTTAAACATCTCACTCCTGGGGAGAAGTCTTGAAGGGCTCTCTACTGCCCTCTGGTGACACACTATCACATATCCCCCACCCCAGCTCAACACCATGGAGATGAGCGTCCAACGCCGTGAAGCTGTGTATGCGATCCAACGCATCATCTCTAACACATGCAGTCACCTTGACACCAGTGAGGCCTTTCCATAGTCACCAAAGCTACTGCTCTTCCAGTCGTCTCATCCTCCAGTGCTCTCTTCTCTGGTCTGCTAGGAGTGAACACATGTCGTTACAATCTCTTCATACTCCCCTGTGACAATTCTTTCTTTTTTTTGCCGTGCCGTTTATGGTCAGTGCCCAAACATCGCAGGTAGGACACCGACCAGCCCGTCTCTCTGATTGTCCTGCCCCAGGGACCCCTGAAAACTACTCTTCGTACTTCTGTACGAAAATGTGTTTCTACATACAGTCTCTTCCCTGGGGTAAATCATCATGATCATTGTGTCTCTTCTGTAACTCCTGTGATCTGCTAGTGATCGCGACTTCTTGGTTCACTAGCACTCTGTGAATCTTCGGCGCCTCAACTTGTATCATGACATCTCTACCTTCAATCTGCGACATCTATGACACCTCTGAGGGTATTCTCCATTGTAGGAAGTTTGGCTGCATTCCCCCTTGCACACTTTATCACTTCATTCCGTTTCTCCTTCAACTCACCCAGTTTGGTACTTGTGTCTGGCTCAGATAGCAGCTTGTTCTCTGCTGTCGATCTGTACAACTCTTGGTCAACCTCTGTGACCCCTTGAGCTTGTCGGGCTCCCTTCAGTCCTTTCTCGATAGTCTCCAATACTCCCTCGTTAGGTTCATCATCATCATCATTTCCACCTTCCCAATGGAACAGCAACTTCTCGTGTTGCTTTTCTTCCCTTCTGTCCTGTTCTCTCTGATCCAGGTGCTCCAATTGGCTGGCTGATAACTCTCACCAAATCATATCAGCTTCATACGGCCATGTTGCTTCAGTTCTGGTACAGTATCCTTCGTAGACTCCAAAGGCATGTCCTCTCTCAGGGCTGCTTCTTGAGCCTGGGTCCGCACCTCATCTTTCTTTTTGTTCACAGCAGGCCTACTCGTTACCACTGTGCTTCCAATCCTGCAAGGTCTGTGACTCTCTATCTCTGCCAGGAAGGATCTCTCAGACGTTTGGTTTTGCTGGAATGTCTCCAGCTGTTCAGCAACTCCAAGCTGACACTCAGCAGTAAACTTCTTAGTGGCCTCTTGAATCCTAGATTCCCGGAAAACACTTTTATTTTTGGCATCCTCAGCCTTCATCCGTATTATTTCTTCTTTTAGTGGCTTCTCTACTTGCTTTGCCTCCAAGGCGTCCAGCTTTTCATCTTCCTCGGCTTCCTTCAGCCACAGTCTCCCATTATTAGCTTGTTGCAAATCCAGTTCACTCTGCTTGTACTGGATCTTTCGCAGCATGTTCAACTGAGGAACCTCCTCTGAATCTTCTATCAGGTCCTCCCTGAATATCTTTGGCTGCCCAGCCATATTTTCTTCACCCTTCTGTCTCTCCTGTACAGGCTCTTTCACTATGCCTTGCATATGAGCTTCCTGCAAATATCGCTCTGCATTAAATGTAGCATCTTGTACACACAGTTCCTTCAGGTCAGTGCTAGTCTCTTCTGGACAAACAACACTCTGCTCCAACTGTCCCTCGGTATCAGAGAGTTCGCTAACCCGCTGCTGTTCTGGAGTTTGTAACCGCAGTTCCTCTCTTGTTATAGCTGCTCCCCTCTGAGATATATAGTCAGTGAGGAGGTCTTGCTTCATTTGTTTGCCACTGTGCAGCCGCTTCTGCATAATTCTCTCATTCATCTTGTACTTGGGGGGACTCTTCCACTGCTCCCAATTAGGCATCTGTATCTTATTCCTGTAGGACACTCTGAAGTCCTCAAATGCAGGCTTCCTCTGCCATTCAGGAATGTAATCTGGCATCATCCTGACACCCCTCATATTAGTAACAATTTGCCTGTCTTCCATTTCATGCTTTTTCAGTCCTACTGGAATAGAGCTCATCTTTACCTCTTGCTGGACTGCTTTCCTTTCTTGCCTCTCCTTGTCTATACCGCTTTGTTTTATTGGCATCTGAGACAGAGATCTCTCTGGATACTTTACAATTTTAGTAGGACACATCTCCATGCTCTGCTTCATATGTCCTGTCAGGGACAGTGGTTCCTTCTTCACCAACTCAGTCTCCAGATTCTTATCTTTCACAACTTTCCCTTTAGTAAGGATTCCAGTTTCTTCCTCAAAATTAGGACATCCTTCCTTAGTAAGAATACTGGCTGAAATAATCTGTTTGATCTCCACTTTCTCTTGGTCAGAAATCTTTATCAAGCATTTGCTTTCCCTAGTTTCCTTCTCCACCTCAGGAGTATTCACCGGGGCAAGGTGTTGGTTTCTGCCCAGGTTTCTTACAGAGGTCTCTTCATTGCTTTTACCAAATAAGGTTTCTGCCTTGCTTTGGGTTAAAATCTTTTCCAGTGACTTGATCAGCATGCTTCACCTTAGTCACTTTTAGATCATCATCTTGCACCAGGAGCCAAAGTTCTTTATCTGCACCAGTAGCCTCTTTTGCTTTCTCGGCAATCTCTGTTACTTTCTTTGTAGTCTCACTTGCTCTCTCTGTTGTCTCCTTAGTGCTGTCTGCAGTCTTTTTTGCCATCTCAGCGGTTTCTCTTGTCTCAGCGGTTTCTCTTGCCATCTCAGTGGTCTCTCTAGCCGTCTCAGCGGTCTCTCTTGCCGTCTCATTCGCAGCACTGAACTTGGTGGCTTTTTTCAATCTCTCTGCTATCCACCAGGTCTCTAACTCCTGATTTCCTAGTGCATCAGGCTCGGTTTGCCTTCACTTAACAGGGAAACTGCATTTTAAACTTGGGCAGACAAGCATGTCCCTTGGGTAGCGATGATCCTGTTTGTCAAAAAAATCCAAGGAGTGCAGTCTCTGTACTATTTTCACTCCTACTCTGTCAAGGATTTCTTCTTTCAGGGTACAATAAGTAGTTGCCATTTCTTCAGGCAGATCACAATATGCTATCTGTGCTTCTCCACACAGATAGGGACCAAGGACTGTTGCTCAGTGCTTTTTAGGCCAACCTTCCCTAGTGGCAATCTTCTCAAAGTTCAGGAGATATGTTTCAATGTCATCCTGAGCGGTCATCCTCTTTAGGAAGCAATTAGAATTCATGCTTCCACTTGCTTCTGTAACTAAAGTATTAGTTTCAGACTTCAGTTGTTGCAGCTGCACTTTCTGTGCCTCCAAAAACTCTTTCATTTGGGCTCACAAGCTCCGCCCACTTTCTGGCATGTAGTGACATCTACCAGGGCTTTCAATAGTTCCTCCATTATTATCCTGTACTGTGGTCTGTCTTCTTAAACACAGACAATTTTCTTTCCCACCACTTCCATCATAATGTGACACTTTCACTGTCACTCTCAGAATCCGTGCCTTGTTTTTCAATAAAATAGAGGATGCAGGAGCTCTTTTAATATTTAACCACACTTTACTGATTGTTTTGACAGCATATAACATAAAATTGAAGGCAGAAAGAAAACCCTAGCGCCTTATTGAAGCCCTGCATAACTAAACTGTAGTTCCCTCACTGTCAGATATAAGTGCAAACATACAGTCCAAACAATAGGCAGCAGAGGTGTTTTTCTCTCTCACCTCTCTCTCAGGCTCTGTATCTCCGGCCTCTCTTTCCTAAGCCGATCCCTCCTTCGGTCATCACCTGCAGGGACTTTCTGTTCCTCTTATCTGCAGGCTCTCTCTTTGAAGCTTCTGGCTTTGGTTCATTAGCTTTCAGTGCGGCCACTGACAGCAGCCCTGCACACTTCCACAACACTCCAGCTCTGTCAAACAACTCTCAACCTGGAGGCAGCAGCATGTCTTGATTGCAGCCACACACAAGCTTTTTAAGGTGCTTCTTAAACATTCTTGAAGGGCTCTCTACTACCCTCTGGTGACACACCATCACAATATATATATATATATATATATATATATATATATATATATATATATATATATATATATATATATATATATATATACACATAGACATAGATATATATACTTATGTTTCTGTGTATATACATTTATATACATGAATATATATATATATATATATATATATATATATAGATAGATATATATTTACATGCATGCATACATATAAGTATTTATATATATATATATATATATATGATCCCCCCCATTATGAGACTGGGCCACAGGGCAGTACTCCAACATGATAGCTGAAGGTAAAGGTGATGCACTGGCCAAGCATGTCTCCAGACCTAAACCCTATTGAGCACCTGTGGGGCATCCTCATAAAGGAAGGTGGAGGAGTACAAGGTCTCTAACATCCACCAGCTCTGCAGTGTCATCATGTAGGAGTGGAAGAGGACTCCAGTGGCAACCTGTGAAGCTCTGGTGAACTCCATGCCCATGAGGGTTAAGACAGTGCTGGAAAATAATGGTGGCCACACAAAATATTGACACTTTGGGCCTAATTTGGACATTTCCACTTAGGAGTGTACTCACTTTTGTTGTCAACGGTTTAGACATTAATGGCTGTGTGTTGAGTTATTTTGAGGGGACAGCAAATTTACACTGTTATACAGGCTGTACACTTACTACTTTACATTGTAGCAAAGTGTAATTTCTTAAGAAAAGATATTATAAAATATGTCCAAAAATGTGAGGGGTGTACTCACGTTCGTGAGATACTGTATATATCAACTATAATAGTTGACATAATTGCCAGTTTGTCGGTAACGCTATGTTAAAAGTTATGGGTTGCGCATGCGCAATGAGTGCTGAGGGCACTCATCGGCTCATTGCAAGGCCCGTAAAGTAGAGGAGGGGGAAGAGGCTTGCAATGATCCGCAACTTAGATGGGGGGAAGAGGCTCGCACTCATCACGAGAGCAGCAAAAGAGGCTCCAACCGGATTCCGAATCGAGGGTTTGAAAAAAAACTCGGAAACCATTGGGAGTCTGCCAAAAGACGCCAATTGAATAGAAAATTAGCTACCAACTTCACTTATGGGCTCCCTGCCTCCTCCTGAGGAGACTCTGGGAATGGAGTGGGGGGAAGAGACACAGAGGAGGGGGCCAAAGAGACACAGGGGATGTGGAGAGGGAAAGAGACACAGGGGAGGGAGAGCTTGTAAAGTAGAGGGGGGAGAGGCTCGCAATGAGCTCCAAAGGCACTCATCGCAAGGCCCGCAAGGAGGGGGGGAAATTGCATTGTGTGGCAAACAGTATTGCCTGGCTTCAAATTTTATTCCCGCCATTTTTGACGGGTAAATCTTTATTTGTAACAGAAGGGTTACAAGGGTTAAGCAGAAGACAACACAATGTGTCATTAACACATTGCAAATGAGTGTAGATATAGATATATCACATATCACATATAATAGATGTGATAAGTTACGAATGTTGGTTAAAAGTTACAGGCTTGCGCAAGCACAATGAGTGCCGAATGTGCTCATTGCGAGGCATGAAAGTGGTGGGTTGGCCGAGGCCTGCAAAGTTGCTTCAGTCAATCTTAAAATCAACATGGGTTTAGCCACTTACAAGACCTAGAGAGTTTTGTTTGGTAGTGAGGGATTCAGGAGGGTATTGTACTAGTAAATTATTTAATTTTGTTTACATGCTGTACTCCTAAAAAAATGCTTTCCATAGTCATTTAAAGATTGAAACAGTAAATATATGAAGTTGAGTTGTTAACTGGATTTTTGACACAGTCAAAAATATACGAAAATATAAAAATATATGAATATATCCCAATCTATTAAGTTAATATTTCTAATATTTGAGTCAATATTTATCAGCATTAACAAACTAAACTGCAAAGAAAAAAAACGTATTTGATCATTTGCAATGTGTATATCGACCCACATTTTGAAAGTATGAAGTATGAGGAATAAATAAAGAATTGACTAAAGGCTAGTTTTACTAGGAGCTGTGGTGAATACTTTTTACAAAAATGTATGTCATGAATCGTATTTACTAATGAGTACTTGTGACAGGATAGTTTAAGATGGAAGAGAATGCCTTAGATCCTATTACACTAAATAAAATATGAGATATAATTACTTTTGAGGCTGTATAGTATTTAGAGATTGTTATGATTGATGGCACAGTGTAAGAGCTACATAGACATTCCTTGTGTAGACTGTGTAACACACATACTTAAATGAAAGGTCTAGCTCTGATCTAAATCTGAACTGGAATCACATATAATGGTTGTCGTAATCGAGAGTTTGTTGCTAACACTATGCTCAATGAGCGCCGAAGGGCCGCACGACTTTGAAAAAGGTTGGCAATGAGCGCCAAAGGCGCTCTTGCTAGGCACATAAGGAGAGCGAGGCACGCAACACTTTGAAAAGAATACAATGTTAACGGCAGCCATTCTTTTCAAGCCCGTAACTCAGAAGCCATCGGAAGACCGCCAAAAGAAGCCAACTAATTAAAAATTTTACTTACAACCTCACACACAGCACAGGGAGCCTGTGATTGAGGCTGCAAACTAATTTGAGGTTTAATTGGCATTTTTAGGAGATCGGAAATCGGCTAAGCGAGGAAGAAAATGGCGTCCATAAACCCGTAATTGTATTAAAAAAGGCTCAAAACTAGGCCAAAGGCAGTAAGACTTAGTCACTCATCTTGAGGCCCACAAGACTTTGAAAAAAGGATTGAAAGTCGCTCATCGTGAGGCACGCAAGACTTGACCAGGGAGAGAGAGGAGAAAGACACAGGGAACGGAGAAGGAGAGCGTGGAAAGAGACACAGGGGTGAGACACAGGGGAGGAAAATAAGGGGGGAAAAAAAACAGGGCAGGGGGAGGGGGAGTGAGAGAGGGGAAAACAGACACATGGAAGGGAGTTTGACAACACATGAAATAATCGTTGAAGCAGGGGAGAGGCTCAAACTAAGCGCCAAAGGCGCTCATTGAGGGGCTCACGATGAGCGCAGAAGGTGCTCATTGCGAGGCATGAAAGTTGCAGGTTGGACGAGGACTGCAATGAGCCGCTCACTGCAATGCCCGTAAAGTAAACTGTGGGGGCAAGTGCAGGTCTGCACAAAGTTACTTCTGGTCTCTCTAAAAGAGCCGGGAGGAACACTGTGTACTTACCGTATATACTCGAGTATAAGCGGAGCTTTTCAGCCCTTTTTTTAAGGCTAAAAAGAGCCCCCTTAGCTTATACTCGATTCATTCTTCCCCTTGTGTCTCTCTAACCCCCCGTGTCTCGCTACACCCCCCCGTCTCTCTACCCCCCTGTGTCTCTCTACCCCCTGTGTCTCTCTAACCCCCCGTGTCTCTTTCCCTCCCCCCTCCTCATCCTCAACCCCCCCTCCTCATTATAAACCCCCCTCCTCATTCTCCCTCCTCAACCCCCCTCCTCAACCTAAACCCCCTCCTCATTCTAACCCCCCCTAAATACCTCCCCCTCTCTTCTCACTTACCTGCTTCTGCTCCGGCCTCCGCTCCTTGACCTGGCACGCATGTGACGTCACATGCGCGCCACATCATTAGCATATACCGAGTGCCGGCACCCGGTATATGCTAATGTCGTGACGTCACATGTGCGCCGGGTCATTAGGCGGGAGCAAAAGCAGGTAAGTGAGGGGAAATGGGGAGGTATTTAGGGGAATGTAGGTTGAGGAGGGGGGTTGAGGGGGGTTTAGGTTGAGGAGGGGGGTTGAGGTTGAGGAGGGTGTTGAGGATGGGGGGTTGAGGATGATGATGGGGGGGTTGAGGAGGGAGGAGGAGGATGGGGGTTGAGGAGTGAGGATGAGGATAGGGGGTTGAGGAGGGAGGATGAGGATGGGGGGTTGAGGAGGAAGGATGAGGGTTGAGGAGGGAGGTTGAGGAAGGGGGTTGAGGAGGGGCGTTGAGGAGGGGGTTGAGGATGAGGAGGGGGGTTGAGGATGGGGGGGTTGAGGATGGGGGGGTTGAGGATGAGGGGGTTGAGGAGGGAGGTTGAGGATGAGGAGGGAGGTTGAGGAGGATGATAAGGGAGGGGAGAAGAGACACAGGGAAGGGAGAGGTTGGAAGAGACACAGGGAAGGGAGAGGGGAGAAGAGACACAGGGAAGGGAGAGGGGAGAAGAGACACAGGGAAGGGAGAGGGGAGAAGAGACACAGGGAAGGGATAGAGAGGGGGACACAAGAGGGGGACACAGAGGGCACAAGAGGGACACAGGGGGCAGCACATTTCCCACCCTCGGCTTATACTCAAGTCAATCATTTTACCCAGTATGCATCCCAATAATTAACATAGAAGCCTCCTAGAGTGATTCAGCAACAAGAGAGGGCATATAGTGTTTGATAAGAGCTGCAAATGGAGTCACAAGGAAAAAATATTTTAAAAATAAGTACATTTCAGATTTTTTTCTTTTCAGATTTTTTTCTTTTTAATAATATTCCCAATTCTCATAATTCCCACATCTCTAATTCAAGGCAGTATGTAAAACCGTGCCTACAGTGCTCCTTTAAGACATGCCAAAATATACAGTTTAAAGGAAACAATGAAGAAAGAACAGCAGAGTCTAATAAAGAACATATTTTAGTGCATTTTACAATAAAACAGTTTACTTAAACTGCACTACTTCTTGCAAATTAGTTGTTTTTTTTTACAAAATCGTACAGAATTTGTACACTTCAAACACCAACTTGTTTGATCTTAAAGGTCAAAATGATTAAGGCTTTCACTGTCACCCCCACATAATCACTATGGCTTTTTGAAACTGCCTCAGATGCTGTCCATGTCCAAAATCTTCAAAAACTAGTTGCTGATTAGCTAACCCCTGAGCTTAAAAAGGGTTTATTAGTAAAGAACTGAACATGCTGGAATATGAAAAAAAGAAAAATGAAACAATATGATGTTATTAGCTGCAATACTGGAGTAACAAGCAGCATATAGATGGGCTTCAGATTTTCATATTTTTAATCAGAAATCCTGTTTCCAGCTCAAAATCTCAATACATACTATATTTTCATTGCAAACTATGAATCTGGGTGGAGATATGGAAATGAGCTCACAATAAGTATCACTCTTTAACCCATGAACTATTTTAACATGACCCCTTTATAGCATAAAGCTTCATTGTATGCCAAAAGGAACCATTTTGTAATGCTCTGCTATAAGCTTAATTAGTTTGTTAGTAACCTTCTTCAGCCTTATTAAATTGCAATTCGACAATTTCTAAAGGGCTCTATATAAGCACAGAGCATATTTTTTTACAGAAGTTTTCAGTTAGTGAAGACCTTGCTTTTGCATAGAAGTTTACTAACTAAAAACTTCTGTAAAAAACATATGCTATGTGCTTATAAAGAGCCCTTTAGAAATTGCCAAATTGCAATTTAATAAGGCTGTTATAGTTACCATATTCGTAGTATGAGTTAGCAATAAGGATGTGTTAAAAGTCTAATCTTTTGCTGATCAAAACACTCTATAACACTTTGTTTTCTCTCCTCTGCATTAACAGTAATCCATCGAATGCACAAAATCCGCAAATTACTGCAACCTGCTGGAACTGCCTGCAGGAAGGGTGCAAGGGGTCAGGTGTAACTCACCCAGTGGGGAGTCACTCATCAGCGGGGGAAATGCAGATTTCAGGCGAGTGTGTAGGGCTCAGCCCCATCCCTTCCCATCCCGGAAATACAGCATTAAGGTCCTCCTCTACGGCCTGGCGAGTGTGTGGGGCTCAGCATCCCTCCCCCTGTCCTTCCCCCGTCCCTCAGTGGAGGCATCTCACGTGTAAGTGTGAGAGGAAAACCAATCCTTGAATGCTGAATCCCCGAATGTCAAACATCCAAATGTTGAGGGATTCATGTACTCAGGTTCTTCAGAGCCTATGCAAATAGTCATACTGAAATCCTATCTCTTACTACAGAAGAGCATTCAAGAAGAAGAGCTGAGAACCTGTGCATTACAAGAGGATATGAACACTTCTTTGTTAACAGACCAGGCAAAGGACTCTGTTCTATGGCCCATACCAAGCTACCACATCACATTCATAAATCTAACCTCTGAGAAATGCCATCTGAGGTCTCATAATATCCATATTTTATATATTTTCTAAATTACTGTCCCATGCCGCCCGTAAAAGTTTACAAGCTCAGAGATTTGTTCAGAAGTTTCTCCAGAGTGCCAAACATTCTAAAAAAGCCTCTGGGTACCTCCCTACCTCTCCGGAAGGCAGAATAATGCCTTATAGAAATCTGGTTTGCCTAAAATCAATGCTATAAAGGAGCCCTGGTATTCCCCCTCAATACCTGCAAGTCCAGTTATTCCCCGAGATTCCGCCTTCTCAGGGGAAAGGTGGCATCGGGCCACCTTTCTCCCACCCCCTATGCTGCGGGTATCCGTGAACCCCATGGCGCTGAAGATAAAGACTATCCTAAAACAAAAAAATGCAGAAAAAAATAAAAATGTAAATAAAAATAGACTACAACAAACCTACACTTTTAGGGGGGGATTATACTTACACTCCACCTTAATGACCCTCCAGCGACGATCATTTACACCCTGGTGCTTTAGGATGGGGTACACTTTAACCCATCAAAATCCCTTTGGGGCCTCTAAGTTTAACTATGGGGATCTTTATGGACCACAATGGCACTCCAACTACTTCCATAGGTGTCCTTATGGACCCTCACGGAACATATACCCCTATGGAAATGCACACAGTGCCTAACACCCCAACTAAATAAAGGAAATAATAAAACAAAAAAGTTTTACATAAAAAAAAATTACATAAAAGAATTCATGTTGGCAAAAATTTTAAATGATCAGCCTTATTAAATTGCGATTCGGCCAATTGAATAGGGCTATATATAAGCACGTTTCATTTTTTTTTTAAGGAAGTTTTTAGTTAGTTGCTTTTGGATAAAAGTTCATTAACTAACAACTTCTGTAAAAAAAATATGCTTTGTGCTTATATAGAGCCCAATCCAATTGGCCGAATTGCAATTTAACAAGGCTGTAAGCCTGTGGGTGAAGGAATTATACTTTCTTTGTCAACACTCCAGAGATGTTCCGTGACACCCCTGTCCCTCGATAAATAGGAATATCCATGTCGGTAGTAGAAGTCAGTCCTCTTCTATCTTGCTTGAGGACCCAGGTTCCTTATCTTTGACCCACAGAAAGGTTACATGCCTATGTAACACACCCAGTTTACTATAACTTGCACTGTGCAAGGTATAACATGGTAGAAGGGACTTTAATAAATCACATGATGAGCTCTGTAGATAGGTTCTGGGCAATAGGAGTGTTAAGTGAAACAGGATCATTTTAACATAGGGTAGGTCTAAGGATTGGGGAACTTGTGATAAAAAATACACAAAAGCAATTGAATTTTCAACATTTTTGGCTTTATATTAACTTCTAAGAAACTGTAAACATAGCAACAACACAAAAAGAAACTTTACAAAAAACATATTTAAAGAAACAGCACACATAAACTAAACAGTCCATTTTAAATAGCAGATGTGGAAGCTTTAGAGTCGCCCTCCATTCGTCTAATGACAAATGTCTTTGCTTTCTACTACCATCCAGCAGATGCTGGTAGAAAGACATTGCCCCAAGAATGCTGCATCTCATATTTCTGAGCCTCACAGTGTCTGGATCATTGGCCACAAAATTATCCATAAGGTCATGGATGGACCGCAAACTCTACATGAGGAACTAGGTGGAAAGTTCTTTTGGTTCCTCAATGTCAGTCACTGCTTTCCTGAGCTGCCTCAGTGCCCTGTTCTGCCAGTTGTTGGAGGTCCTGATTTGTCAGGCTCTCGTCTGAATCTTGTACCAACTCCTCAATGCCCTGGGCATCTACATCTCCCAGCCGTATTGACCAGGTCTACTATCTCCACAATGATGGGCTGTTCTGGTTGCACATCTGCACACGGTTCTGGACAAATCTTTCTCCACACTCCTTTCAGACATTGCTGTGTCACTTCCTTCCAGGACAAATCAATGTTAGTTATGGCCTGCATGATGGTATACTTTCTTCCATAAATCCATCATGGATTGTTTCTACTTGCTGTCTGTTTGGTCAATGAGCTGGTGAAACTTGAAGATAATGTGCCGTGACACCCTGATCCCTTGGCTGGATGAGTGAAGTAGTGTTGGGTGTCCATCAATAGAAGTGCTTTGGCCTCTATACCCTTTACGCCTGCAGTAGCTTTGCACTGATGGACAGAAATGTTTGCTGAACCAGTTTTTGAAGATGTCCATTGTGATCCAAGCTTTACAGTTGATTTGACAAATGACCGACAAATTGGATTTTGGAAATCCCTTTGTGATATTGGCTTTCCTGCCTAAAAGAAGGACTAGTCCGTCTTTGGGCGCTTTGAACCACGTTGCTCGTTTCTGCTCACATGATATGAAGGTGCAGCTTGACATTCACTTCCAGAACAGTCCAGTCTCGTCAATGTTGAATACCAGTTCTGGAGGATAATTACTTCTTTCCACAATGTCCTTCAAAGTGGCAGGAAGGTTACAGCAGCTTAGATGTCAGAGCTCAATGCTTCTCCTTTGATTTTGATGTTGTAGAAGTTGTTCCTCTTCTTAAAGCGAAGGAACCAACCTCTGCTGGCTGCGAAGCTTTAAGTCTTTTTGCCTCCGGATATGACCATAAATGCTCCTGACCTCCATTACTATAGGCTGGCTGAGAAGCATGTTGCGCACTATTTCGTCATCAATCCAGATGGAAAACCGCTTCTCCATTTCCTCCAGGGAGTACCATCTGGACTGGGTAATCTTCTTAGCAGACAATGCAGTGCTGGCGGTTGCCGAAGACTTGATCTTCTCCTTATTTTTAAGGATGGTGCGGGATTGTGGAAGTTGGCAACTTTAAAACTGCTCCAATGACCACTTGACGTTCTTCTTCATCTTCACATCCAGAGGAATGCTTTGCGGTTCAATTTGCACAGCTCTTCTTTGCACTCTGTCATTTTCTTTAAAACAAAAATAAAACAAAAAATACTATTAATTTTTTTTGACAATTAACTTTATTAACATTATTAGAAACAAGGGAACATGAAAAATAATTTGTATCTTCTCTCTAGTTTGTGGAGGTAGGAACTGGTGATCTGTTGTGGCTCTTTCTTTTCCAGGATTGCACTTTTCTTCTCCTCTTTGCGCTCTGTCTCTTCTGATCTTTCTCACTTAACGGGATCGTCGGGCAAAAAGTAGCACTATAGCTAGGTTTAGAGCAAATCAGGGAATTACAGGGAAAACAGTTATATAGCGAATCAGCACTAAAAGGGGTAGCTTTAAGCGGTGTATACCTTTAGTTTTGAATTATATCATATTTCATATCTCTACCATGTCACTTTATAGATGGTCTAAAATTCATGAAGCGTAGCACTGTCTTATAAACACAAAGAAAAGATTCTCCAGTATAGGTTGGTAATTGGTCTCAGCCATTGCTGGCCCACCTACCTACAAATACTTTCAATACCTTGTTTGCTCCCCTTTTAAAAAATATTATTGTTTTTGTTTAAAAAGTATGTGTGCAGTTTGCCTGCTGTTTATTCCATATTGGATGGAAAATATATGCCCCAAGGTTCTCTGTATACTACTTTTCTGGGTCTATTTTTTCCATGAATGATCTTTGACTTTGATACAAGAGTCAGAAAAATAGATTTCTAAGTAAAACTCAAAAACTGGTTCTCTACATAAACAATATTGGTACATGTCATCTAATCACATTATACAAATATTTAAACATAAAAATTAGGAATTATGAGCATAACATATTAGAATAATATTATGGGCATATGAAAAACCAATCCAGTATTAACTACATGTCATGGTTACAATGATATTTCTTGTTTTTAAATGTCACTTAAACATATTCTTTGGGTTTCAAAGCGGAAAACGTTTTAAAAACGTACTTAGAAGGAACCCGGTATGCTGCTGCAACCACTAGTTTTCTTTATCCATGTATGAGTGGTGCCAGTGCACAGTGGGGCTGTACCAGGTAACAGATGTGAAAGAAACAGATTGTCTGGCACAGCTCCTGTATATGATCTGGAAGTTAGTTGTGTTGGCATTTTCTAATTAAACCTTTATTTAGAAAAACCTTTTTGTAAAAAGAAGAATAATATTAAAACATATGTGTTTGTTTTAACAGACTATTAAAACACTATGTAGATTAAAATAAATAAAAGTTAACAATGTTCTTACTTTTGAATGTGTTAGTTTTTCCTGAAGCAAAGTTGTTTATCTCTTCCTGCCTATCAATGGGCATGGTCAGCTCTAGCTGGAAACTGGACTGACCAGTCAGGCTCTGGTTCAGACTGAGCATGCTCAGTAAAGGGGGAGGGGCTATGAGGGTTCCTGCAGTGTCACTGAGAGGGATGTATGGGGCAGTGGCAAGCAGCTGCTACCTCTGTGTATACAATTGCAGCGGGACTAATGATGTCACGATGTAGGTCCAGTCGCATCATAGCCAAGTCTTCTACCAAGCTTCATAATGGTTCAGCCCTCAGGCAGAGCTGCCCAAGCCCCCTGACAAGGCACCTGGAGGTTGTGAAAAACAGCTCTGCTTGAGGAGAAACAGACAAGTAATAAATATAATAACTTTTGTTAAGTTTTTACTGCATACTGTTTTTAATAGCCTATGCCCAACAAACAAATACATGAGCTTTACTTTTAAATGCATTATAGTGGTCCTTCAATTAATTAATATAATTATATATATATGGTTATAAAAATAAAACCCACACAAGCACTTTGACGTATTATATACTACATGTAACATCTGATCTTACACATTTAAGCTGACCTCTCTGACAAAACACACATTTACATTTCTTTCCACAACAGTTGCGTTCTAAGGCTGCTTTGGGAGGAACGCAAGAATTGTACTTCTTGTCAATTGCCAACACAATGAGTACAATTTTTTACAAGAGATGGGAATGAGGTTATGAGAAAGATTTTTTTTTCCAAGTGAACAGAACATCTGTAAGTACTTAATCTCAAACTCCATTCTCACATGGAAAAAAAGAATATGTGAATAAATACTGATTTCTTTTTCACTTTAAAGGGACTATATAGGCAAATATTTTTATGTTTATATAAATGTTTTACATAGGCAAATTGATTAATTGTTCCTCCTAAACTGTGTTATAAAATGTACACTTCGCTAACATCAAAAAGGCCACAGTTTAACAGATTTTCGGTTTCTGAAGCCTTCTCCTTTTTTTATGCTCTCTAATGCAGGTTACGTAAGGCCATGCCCAAAAGAGATTGTCTTCACCCTACCAGTATAATGCTGCTGCATGCAGTTACACAGCATGTCACTATTTGCTAACAATATTACGTTGGTAGTGTGAAGCCCCTTGCCCTGTTGGCATGGCATGAGATTTAACAGGAAGAAAGGCCATTCTCCAGGACCTGACAATGAGGATGATAAGATTAATTAAGTAACCAAGTTAAAACATTTAAATAATAAAAAATGCTTAACAAATCCCTTTAACACTAAGCTAGAAATGATTATTCATGCAGGGCATTTATGTTGCTATTGAAAGAAAATGTTCAAAGAAATAAAGCAAAACTGAAAAAGAAATTCACCTGTGTTTGTCTTATTTGATGTCACATATCATTCCAAATCCCGGACAGATTTGTACTGCCTGATTAGATCACTTTTTAGAAATCACACGTCTGAAAAAAGGGATAGAATAAATAGAAGGGGGGATACTGGGGATGCCAAATCAGAGCTGTCAGAATCAGTCTGCAAAGCAGCGGTGCCTTAAGGAATTTCAATTAATGTAGCACAGCAAGTAAGCAAAGAACATAGACAAGGAGCAAAGATGTATGTGTGTTTGTGGATGCTAAGCAGCTTTGTGCCAGTGCTATGTACAGTATGTACTTATTCCTTATTTTTGCCAATCAAAAAGACACACAGATACATGACCCCGGCAAGATCCATTAGGCGTTTAGTTAAATAAGCACACTGACCAAGTGTTTCTTGGGAAACTTACGGGCCACAGCTTTATTAAAGCAACCATATTCCAATAACCATTTAACATAATTAATATTCTTACATCACAGCTCAATTAAACATCCCGGAGGAGGAGCCCGGCCTGGTCAGTAACCCCACGCCCAGAGCCTCCCAGTGCTTTACTAAGCACGCCCATGAGGCAGGGCAACGCCCACTTAAGCCTGTGGGCCGGGTGACTCACCTCCCGCCACAGAGCAGGCGATGGATGCCTCCTGAGGCTGTGATCCACCCTCTTGCTCTCTCAATAAAGCTAAGGCCCGCCTAGCCTCATCCTTAAGCTCCAGAGTAAACAGTTCTAATCCTATCTCAGTTAGATGAAGCTTATCGGGGCGAAATAATTCATCAGCGTCTGCCCTGCCAACCTGAACATAAATGTCAGGGCCGCCAACTGCCGAGCCACAGTCGCCCTGGAATCACCTCTCTCTGCGTTCCAGAGCAAGAACCACAGCAATATTCCTATGGCCTTCTCTTCCGAACCTTCACCACCGGCTTCCTCAACCATGTTGCTCCACCTGTTCCATACCTTCCTGTAGGCCACCCACGTTTTCGGCGCTAATGACTGTATGACGTAACCAGCTACCTTACCACTCCAAGCTCCCAGAGTTCTGAATGTCCTCTCTGTGATCCGTCGCCTTCGGCGCTAGTGTTTCGGAACCGGGTCCCCTGCAACCGAGAAAGGGAGTCAACCACCCCAAAGTTAAGGCCGGAACACCCTCACCCAGATGTTCGCCCGTAAGCAACAAAGAACCAAATGTTGTATGAGCCATATCAATGGCCCAGACGTCGCCGTCAAGCAATTGACTACACGGACCGTGTTCTGGTTGCCTGTTGGAAAAAGTACATCACTGTTCCCGAAGCCCCTACCCCACAGATGAACCGACTTGGTGATGGCAAACAGCTCCAGAACTGTAGCATCTTCTGTAAGCCCTCCCCTAACCCATGATGCAGGCCACGGTGCTGCACACCACGCGCCCTTTTAATATAAGCTCCCACTCCGACCGCACTTAATCCCTCATAAAGGTCAAGCTGCCCATTCGTCACCCTTCTCGGTTGAATCAAGGTGCTCCCGTTGAAGTTCCGTAGAAATGCCATCCACACTCGTGCATCCTCCTTCATAGCCCCAGACACTTTTATAAAATGATGCAGCCGTGATATTCCGGCCGTAGCCAACAACATTCTTTTGCTGAATATTCGGCCCATTGGAATATTCGGCCCATTGGCTGCTAGTTCTGCTGACAGATCCAACACCTTCTCCATTGGCAAGCTGCACTCCATCTTGTCCGAATTGATCCGAATACCCAGGAACGTCAATTCCGTGGTAGGCACTTCCGTCTTTTTGTCTGCCATAAATCTTGACATATCCTTGAAAAGGTCCTCAGTACGAAGTCGCATGTGGCGAGACCCGCGGGACCCACAAAAAGGAAATCGTCGAGGTAATGGGTAATCCCATGGCAACCTGACTCGGTGTGCGCTACGCGGTGCAATAACGTACTGAAGGCTTTGAAATAGGAACAAGAATTAGAACACCCCATGGGTAGACAAAGATCTACGAAGTACTGACCATCAACAAAACAGCCAAGGAACCGATGACTCTGAGGATGCTTACACACCCGCCCATCCTGACCAGGTCTGTGGCCCGATCGAAAGGGGGGTAAGACATTGATGAATACTGTTTGTCGATCCCATCGTTGACTGAGCCGCCCGGAGGATAGGATAAATGCTGCATGAGGCGGAATTTTCCTGTTTACTTCTTCGGCACTATGCCCAGAGAGGAAATTACTAAACCCTGAAAAGGAATGGAGGGAAAGGGGCCCGCCATCCTACCCAGTTCTACCACAGTCCGGATTTTATTCAATGCCACCCCGGGAAACTCCTTCACCGACTTCAGGTTTCGGAGACGCGACTCAGGCGGGGCGAGAGTGCACGGAATCTTGGACCCTTCCGGGAAACCCTTGCATAGTGGGGCGGCCGCCCCAGCTTTTGCTGGCAACCTACCGTAGCGTTGTAGCCACGGCAGTATTGCGCCCAACTGTATGGGGGTTCGTCCCTCTTTGAGCAGGCTCTCCATCCGTGATGCGTTCCGGATTTCCTCCAGATTCACAAACAGCCCAGAGCATTGTTCTGGTGTCTTTCTCCCATGACATAGGCCATGGTGGCAAAGGCCTGTAACCAGTTGTCAAACGTCCTCTGTATGTGCCTGAAAGTGGGTCTCCGGTCATCTCCTTCCCTGTGGAACCTCTCTGGATTTTTGGCCAGCCGTGACATTGGCAACAAGGAAAATATCTCTATGTAATCCCATCGCCAGATTTTTGCTTTGACCCAAACGATGGATGGCCTCGCAGCCGAGTCCCGTACACCTCCTGTGATCCTCTCCTGTTCCGCTCCTCCGGCGTGTACTGTCACACTCGTCAGGGGTGTTGTGGGGTTGGTGAGCCTCGCGCGGGGCGACCTTGCGGGAGGAGATGGCTCCGACCATGCTTTCCCAGCCAAACCCCACACCTATGCCCCGACTTCCGCATTGGAGACGTCAATGTAATGAGCTTCTATAAGAGATTTCAGGGGCGTTAGAAATCGAGATGCCCTGAGGGAGTCTTCGTGCACCGCTACCCCCACCTCCCTGGAATTTCCAAGCTTCTCACCTGACTCTCCTTGCCCCGGGGCAGCTGCCAGCCTGGGGGCAACATGCAGGTCTGGACGAGCGGAGGTCCCTGCGTGTCTTGACTGTCGAGGATTCCTTTCGCCCCCTCTTGTGCAAGCACAGCTGCAGCCACAAAACCGTCTGCTCCGAGACCTGGATCTGGACGAGCGGGGGTCCCTGCGTGTCTCAACCGCCGAGGACTCCTTTCGCCCCCTCTTGTGCAAGCACAGCTGCAGCCGCAAGACCGTCTGCTCCAAGACCTGGATCTGCCTCAGGCTCTGGGAAAGCATGAGAAACAATCACTAGACCTCCTGCGTCTATCCCCCGTTAGTGACCGCACGGTATGTTCCCCCCCAGAGGAGTACTCTGACTCTGCTGCTATGCTAGGGCATAAAGATTCCCTCCGGTTCGGTGGCCTATGGCGGTCAATGCTATCCATACCCCTGTCCTGCCCCTGAGTCACTATGGGCATCCCTATATCCGTAATGATGTCAGGGATGGGTGAAGTGAGCTGTGGCCTAGCTCTCTTGTCAGGGGATTTCTGTCTCTTGGCTGGTGTCGACGTGAAAATCAAGGGTCTGTACCTGTTCGTTGACCTCCAGACCCTGGTGGGGCGCATCTGCCGTGCCACCTTGGTCGTCACTGGAACCTCGTCAATGTACACCAGACTGTCCTCTGTGGCCATCTCGACGATCACCTGATCTCTTCTTCTGGTTGTCTATTTTTTCTTCTCGGCCTCTCCATCGGCATTGCGTCCTTCCTCGCGAAACACATTGCGTCATCCCTGCAGGGCTGGCAGTGGGTGCGGCACTGGGGACCGGAGGGGCCGACTGGTGAGAACCTGTAGGGGCTTTTTTAGAGCTCCTTGTGCTTTTGCTGTTACCCCTGGAGTCTCCAGGCTGATTTGGGGTGTTGCCAGAACCTGGGTTCTGCTGCGGGTCATGGGACAAGCTAGGCCCTCGCCCCCGCTTCCCGCTTGCACCACACTCTCTGCGGTAGGAGGGATAAGCTCCTGGTTCTCAAGAACCCTATCCGTGCCCTCCACGCTGCTCCTAGCCTTTTGCTAAAATCAGAGCTAGCACGCTGCTCCGCCAGCCTATCTAGGCTATGAAGCCTGTCCACCTGGCCTAGGCTACCGGTCACAGCAGGCCGGGCCTGTGCCTCAGTGGCATCAACCTCCCCCTAGATGGCCTGAGTCCATTCTGTCCTGGACCCATCGAACCCCATGGCTTAATGTCCGAGTTCTGACCATGGTCAGTAAGGCTTCTAACTCCCCAGGGTCCATTTATTGCTGCACACACTTCAGGCACACGGGACATACACACAGGTTTCTACAGTAATGCAGGTGATGTGAATAGACTGATCATTTCTTTGTCAGTGGACAAACGTTCAAAATCAGCAGGGGATCAAATACTTTTTTTCCCCCACTGTATAAATACATCCAGGGTCAGTATAAAGCTTTGTTAAGTGAGCATTTTGTGCCAAGAGGTTTTCAACTGACAAGACGACATCCTTTGAGGTTAGAAGTAAAAAGATTCCACCCTAAAGAAAGAAAAGGGTTATTCACAGTAAGGGGGGTTAATCTGTGGAATTCTCTACCAAAGGGGCCTATTTATATTTTTATTGTAAAAGGGCATTCAGAGTTATCCTAGTTAATTAGAGAGAGAGTATGGATCCAAGGAGGAATCTGATCGCCGGTATGTGGGGTCAGGAAGGAATTTTTTTTTTCCCTTTTCAGACTATTGGTTAAGATGGATCATATGCTGAGATGTAGATGCTGAGAGGTAGATTTGAGGGGTGGTTCTATAACAGCAAGGGGTATTCTACTAGGGGTAAAAGAGCACACCTGTGGATCCAAATATGGTATAATTTCAGTAATAACAAGTACTTTGTCAATTGAATGTTCTTTACATTTTTTTTCCTTTTCCCATGGTATAATGGTACCCAATTAGTAGTAAGCCTCAGGGGTTCTGCATACATTCTTTTAATTATTTAAATATGTTTATGGCATCAATCTAAGAATATACCATCACCTAGCCTATCCTACTTGTAGTCTGTAGATGCTCAGAATTGTCTCATATAAATGCTATCAGCTTGTTTTTGGCATCTCAACCATGCAGCTAATTTTTGTTCAAGTATCCTCGTATTGTGCTCTTGAAAACCACCTTTTTCCTTAGCAGCCTATATTTTTTCTTAGGTTACCTGTGGGTTTTTCTTTGTATTCTGAACAATTCTTCTGGCAGTTGTGGCTGAAATCTTTCTTGGTCTACCTCACCTTGGCTTGGTATCAAGAGATCCCCAAATTTTCCATTTCTTAAAAAGTGATTGAACAGTACCAACTGACATTTTCAACGCTTTGGGTATGTTTTTATATCCTCCTCCATCTTTATGAAGTTCCATTACCTTGTTACGCAGGTATTTTGACCATTCTTTTTTGCTCCCCATGGCTCAGCATCTAGCCTGCGCAGTGCATTCACATGAGAGCTAACAAACTCATTGGATATGTATACCCAGTTACTAATTGTAATTTAAAAAGCCACAGGTTTGGGAAATTAACCTTTAATTGCCATTTTAACCTATGTGTCACATTGTGTTTCTGTAACAAGGTCAAACATTCAAGGGTATGTCAACTTTTGATCAGGGCCATTTGGGAGATTTCTGTTATCATTATAATTTAAAAAGGAGCCAAACAACTATGTGATAATAAATGGCTTCATATAATCACTATCCTTCAATAAAATAATGTTTTACATGTTCAGTCATATTTTCAAAATAAATGCAAAGATTTAACAATTTCTGCCAGGGTATGCAATCTTTTATGCACAGCTATGTATGTAATAATACAGCAGTGGGCTAAAAGAAAGAGGCCAAAGCTCCTGATCTAGACCCAGGTTAGCCTACTGACTATCCCTGCACTAGACCATAATTAAATCCCCATCTATACACATGAGGTGTATAACACTGGGAGAAAGGGGCTTAACAGAAATACAAGCTTCTAGTTGCCTCATTCAAGGAAAATCAGGTATCTGATAAAACTGGACACCATCCTTCAACAACAAAATGGGATGGAGGTTAATATATCTTTTTTATTTATTTACTCATGGATGAATTGTGTGGAGAGAATGGCGATAAATAAAGTTGTACCATTGGGTACACCAGATGCCTCTAAAAAATAGACAATGGTGTCTGTGTCCTCTAACTTTCATTATTTGACAAACTTCCCTCCACTTACCTCAAGACACCTTCTAAACTACAAAAGAAATCATTCAGTAAATAATATAAAAATACTAACGACTTGCCCGACAAAAATGACGGGGCAATAAAATTTGAAGCCATGGGAATGCTGTTTGACACCCAATGTAAACCTTTTTGTACTCTGAGGACCTTTGGCGCTCATTGCAAGCCTCGCTCTGAGCCCTTCGGCGCTCATCACGTGGCTCACAATGAGCGCCTCTGGCGCTCATGGCGAGCCTTTCGTCTCGTCTATTTTTGCTCCTCTGAGCACATTCGTCACTCATTATAAACAGAGATCTATATTTATCAATATTTAATTCATCAATAATGAATTAATTATTTCTTGAATAAATTCATATACTTTACCTCTTTGCAATTAATATATCCTGCAATCAATAGCCTGAAGAGCTAACAATCTGTTTATATTTTCCATCAGCATACAATGTACAGTTTGAGTGTTGGTGCTTTGATGCTAAAGTGTAATGAGTTTCCTAACTGTGCATTATAAATTGGTTGTGTGCATGAGGTAAATCTGTTGGTGTAGTTGTGTTAGGTGCCATTGTAGATTCATAATGTTATTAATATGTTACGCGGCTCGCAAGCATTTTCCGTTATTTGTAATAGTGTATTGTAGTTTGTTCGTTCCTGTGTGAAAGTGTTACGCGTTTGGCAGTGTTTTGCGCGGTACGGCGTCATGTAGCCTCATTTTCAATTTTTTCAGCTGTTATTTTTTTCTCGCTTAGGTCGATTTTTGTCTGGTGAAAGTCATCAAAATCGCTGTAAATTCGCATTCCAGCTCACTCCCAGATGTCCTGGCTGTTCCCCCGTGCTGTGAGGGATATATTTTTTTATATTTATTTGTATTTTACTTGTGTTTTGTGCGTTTTTTGGATGTGCGCGGTTCGACCGTTAACCTCGTATTTTTGCTATGTCGTTTTTTTTTTTCAAAGTCCCGCGTCTCGTAAAGCACCATTGTAGATATTGGTAATGTTATCAATGTGTTAAGCGAGTCACAAGCATTTTTCGTCATTTGTAATAGTGCATTTTGTATTTCGTTCGTTCCTGTGTAAAAGTGCTACACGTTTGGCAGTGTTTTGCGTGGCTCGGGGTCGTGTAGGCCCGTTTTCATTTTTTTCGGTGGCCATTTTTTTTTTGCGTAGGCGATTTTTGTGTGGTGAAAGTTGTCGAAATCACAACTTTCCTGACTGTTCCCTCGTGCTGTTTGTGATGTTTTTGTTGTATTTATTTTTATTTTCTTTGAGTTTTTTTAGGTTTTTGGATTTTCACGGTTCGGCCGTTAACCTCATATTTTTGCTATCTTGTATTTTTTTTTTTAAAGTCCTGCGTCTCATATAATTTATTTTCAAAGTCACGCATCTCGTAATTTTTTTTTTTAAGTCCCGCGTTTGTCAATTCTTTGTAGGCTAATGTGAATGCGCGTTTACTAAGTGTTTCATTGCCTTCAGTGCTTGCCTCGCTTTGCGAGGCAAGCAGGCAATGAGCGCCTTCGGCTTCATGAGATTCGCAGCTATGAGCGCCTTCGGCTCTCATTGCCTAAGTGCTGCGCATCAATGGGTAACCTCACTTCAAAAGGCTCGCACTGATGAGCGCCATCGGCGCTCATCGCCTAAGTGCTACGCATTAACAACTCACCTCGCTTCGCAAGGCTCACAGCGAGGAGCGGCAAAAGTCGTACGCACCACGCAAAGCGTGATGACGTCTTGTAGTTCGACAATTATAATATGTGATAAAAATGACATCCCTATATTGTATGTTGGCAGGGTATTCTTAAAACATTGTTTCAATTATTTTAATCTTGTACTGTTTTGACGATGAATGGTAGAATCAGTGAGGACCAGATTAATCAGAAAGAAAGATGGTATGCTATTGAGGATGAAGCATGTGCAACTCCACTATTTATTGAGAGCAGTTAACAAATAAAGATCATAAAGTGAGCACCTGTGAACAGCTTTACTGCAACTTGCATCCTACAGTACATGTGAATTTTATGCAACTGATATAAACTTAATAAAATATGACATTGTAATAATATGTATTTACCTACAGTTTAAACGGATAACACATAAGGTTCCTTTTTATCATTTTAAGCTTTTGGACATGCTATACATAGACACAAATATTAAGATGCACAATTGTTTCAATAATCACTGAAGAAAAATGCCACTTGCTTGTGAAGTACATGATAAACTAATAACATCTGTGTCATGGACATAAAATCATTTTTAGAGAAAATCTGAAATTTATAAGGCTTTTTCTGGATCATAATCATGTGTTTTTTTTTTTATTTCAGTGGAGGGAGTGGTGGGGAGGATGGTCATTAGCCTGTCAGGAGTGGGACATATCAGATCTCTCATTCTGGATGACTTTAATTTCAACATTTTACTAATTGCATTGTTGCTGATATCCCTTTCTACCACATACCAACACCATAATGTTGTCTCAATGTGTAGCTCTACATCACTTATATAGTTTCCGTTGTTCTAGCCCATGCACACAACGGAAAGTACAGTCAGCATTGCGTGCTGGGGGGGTGAGGGGAGGAGTGGGAGAAACACAGGGGTGAGAGAGACACAAGGGGGAAGAGATACATGGGAAGGAGAGGGGGGAAGAGACACAGGGTGGGGAGAGAGGGGAAGAGACACGGGAGGGGGGGAAAGAGACACAGGGGAGGGGGGGGAAGAGACACAGGGGAGGGAGAGGGGGAAAAGACACAGGGGAGGGAGGGGGAGAGACACAGGAGAGGGAGAATGGGGAGAATAGACACAGGGGAGGGAAAGGTGGGGAAAGAGACACAGGGGAGGGATAGGGGGTAGAGACATTGGGGTGGGAGAGGGGGAAAAAGATACAAGGGGGAGAAGAGACAAAGGGTAGAGGGGGAAAGACACATCATATTATTGGATTTCTTGCATTACATCTTTATAGTTTTGGGCCACAAAAAATGGGGCACATAGAAAGGTAGAGACTAGGAATGGGGGCACAGAAATTAAAGAGCTGGGGAGCAGGAAAGGAAATATGTATATTACAAATCTATTCTCCACTCTGGAGTGGTTGCTGCTGTTTCTTCTTGTTCTTTTTCTGAGAGGTGCATGAGTGTGGCACGCGCGCTGGCGTTGGGCGTGCTTCAGTGTGTAAGCACTTGTGCTGGCGCACATTAGTTGTCCCGCTTGTTGTAATTGCGTAAAAGTCGTGCAACCAATGAGTGCCAATAAGTGATATGTGCCGATCGGGCTTGCAATCAAGCAATCTAGCACTCCATAAAATATATTAGATCATCTGTTCTAGTCCATGTGGGTTTCATGATATGTATTAACCCCTTGAGTCCCGGGATCCATATTACACATAAATAACAGTAAAAATAATATTTTTAATTTCATATTTGTGGGTTTGAGACTTTTCTGCAATTGATTTCAATGTATTTGTATGCTTTGCCAGGCTTTTAAAGTACAGTTGTTGTTGTCTGGTGTTTCAATTACGTCTGACTCTCAGTGACAACAAAGTAGCGATCCAGAAGAGGTAAAGTACAGCATTGTGTGTTTAATTGCTGCTACAGCTATATTAAGTGTTTTAAAAAGTCCTTGTTGCAAGTCAGACTTAGTTTGTGATTTAGAGCAACGGATCTAATAGAGTATCGATTTTGTGTAACTTAAATTTTTTAGAGCTCCTAATATTCCAATGGAGATTTAAGTCTGAATTTGTGTCTTCGGCTGGTGCGTTGTGATTGTGGGTGTGTACCTCAAAAATCGTATTGCTAGTAGCTAACAGAATGAGTGGAAATTTTAAGAATGGTTTTAAATATATATTTTATATTGATTCCCGTAATAAATCAGGATAAAGGAGAAAATAATCTCATTGTTCTTCCATTTAATGTAATTTATCTACACTGCGACCAATTATTTTTCACACAAAAATAGTTTTTTGTAAAGTGGAAATTTAATCTCAGCGCATTATAGAAATGTTTGTCCTATTGTCCTATTGTTTGGCCCTTTAAAAAATTTTCTTCTTTGAATATTTTATTTTATTTTCTATTTTGAAGGTAATTAATTTACAAGTTTAATCAGCAATTATCAGTGGAGGGAGAGAGGAGAAGAGAAAACATGGAGAGGTCAGAAATCTTTCTTAGATACATGGATATGCTTTGAAATTGATAACACACTGGTTCCACCTCAAAGGTCCAGAAGTAGGGTCCTTGGATCAATATATCAAATAAGTCCTATGATATATATATATATATATATATATATATATATATATATATACTATATATATATATATATATATATATATATATATATATATATATATATCATAAGACAGTGGTATTTTATACCTTACAGGAACTCTGTATGTCTATTTCACTACAAAATTGGAATTTCAATAAATTCCCTTAAAATGGTAATGTTTCCAGGAATGTCTTTTTTTAGTTTCCCTTCAAGCTACAACAAGTCTTAAAGTATTATTTGAAATGTCTATTTCCTTTTAAGGTTACATTTATTGTTACAGACATATGTTAAAAATTACATTTAGACAACTCTCCAGTATCATATTCACATAATTATTATTTCATTTAAAAGTCTAAACAACAAGCTGACTGAAACACTATATGCAATAAAGGCAACAAAAAATCTCATGAAACAAGATCCAGATTATGGCAAACTCACTTATAAATAGCCGTGAATGTGCTTAAACATAAACAAATGTATTTTAATATCATTAAGGTGCAGGTTTTTCAGTGCCAATACATTGAGCAATACGTTTTGCCTCACTACAAAGATAGATTTGATTTGATTTTTTATGAAAATGGTATAAAGACTGTTTGGAAAAAGAGTAAGAGAAATCAAAGGATTTGAAACCTCGGAGGAGTGGGAGGAACAGTGGATTTAGATAAAATCAGTAATCACTTCTGTTAAATGTCCTTTTCAAATAACCCCTTGACAACAGAGCTCAAATGCCAGAGTAAGGCCTCATTTGATAACTTTCCAACTCAAGCTATAGTAGAATACTGCTTGACACAATCTGATTCATCTAATTTTAAGTATATATAGGTCTGTAATTGTATTTATTAAGTTCAAAATTCTATGCAGATCTGTTATTTGTTAAAGTTTCTGCTGTTTAGTCATTCAGTCATGTCTTTCTCTTTGTGACCCTATGAACCACAGCATGCCAGGCACATCTTTTCACCCACTATCCTTCTGAACTTCATCAAGTTCATGTTCATTACTTCAATAACCTTGTCTATACATCTCCACCTCTGCCGTCCTCTTCTTTGTGTGCCTTCAATCTTTCCCATAGTGAGGCCTTAACTAGATTTCTTATCTGATCACATCGCTTCAGAGTCTTCGCTATAGAAACCTGTGTTCAAAATGTTTTACCTTTAGCCTCATGATCATACCTTCCAGAGAACAGTTAGTCTTGATTTCCTGTAGTACTGATTGATTTGATCTTCTTGCAGTCCAAGGGAAGCAGTTTCTCCGACACCACAATTCAAAGGCATCAATTTTACTGTGCTCTGTCTTCTTTATGGTCCAGCTCTATATATCCATATGTTACTAGTGGTAATACCACAGTTGAAATGATGCACATCTTTGTTTATAGTTTAATATCTTTACCTTTTAACTGCTTATCCAAATGTGCCATAGCTTTCCTTCTCAGAAGCAAACATCTTTTAATTTCATGGCTGCAGTGACCATCTGCTGCATTCTTGGAGCAGAGGGAAAATAAAATCTCTCATTGCTTCTGTTTCATCCCCATATTGCCACCTAACAACTCTCAACCACAACCATGGCACATTACACAGACACGCTACATCCTGAGGTGCTCCTGCAGTGCTGAATGATTATGGAGGAAATTTCACACCTCAGCAGACTTCCTCCATTACATGTTTATTTTGCGCTCCTACTTCTCAATCCTCAAGCTTGCCAAAAAGCATTACATCACATCTTTAATAACAAACCTTTCCACCAACCTGAAATGATTGTATGCAGTATTCAACACTCTCCTATGCTCATCCACATCTCCTGCCCCTCCCTGTCTCATGGCTAAAGCCATTACTTTGCCGCCCACTTTAAAAATAAAATTGAAAACATCCAAATTAAACTCTCCTCTCAAAGTGGCTCTAACACAACCTCCTCTCAACAAACCGACAGAACCAAGTCTTTACCGTTCACCAAACTAACCACCATTTTGAATGCCTCTGTAACTGAGGATGAGGTTTCTAGTCTACTATCATCCTCTAACCTTTCAACTTGTCCACATGATCCTATTCCTTCAAACTTATCCTCCCCTCCCTATTAGATTTTTCCAGCCGTCACACAGATATTCAACCTTTCCATCAGCAACAAATTTCCATCATCTCTAAAACACACCATAATAACACCCATTCTTAAGAAACTCTCATCTGACTGGGCTTCTAACTATCGCCCTATCTCTCTTATAATCCACTCACTCATTATGTATCATGTCAACTACTGCAACTCTCTCCTTGCTGGCCTTACCATCACCCAACTCGCTTCACTCTAATCCATGATAAACACATCTGCCAGATTCATATACCATACTCAACGCTCAGTGTTTGCACAACTCTCTATCAGTTATTCTAGTGGCTTCCCATAGCCTCCAGAATCAAATTTTAAATCATGTCCCTAACCTGTAAAGCCCTCAACAACAGTGCACTCCCCCTTATATCTCTGCTCTTGTCTCAAAATACTCCGCCAACCACCCTCCTCGCTCTGCTAATAACCTTCTTCTGTCCTCCTCTTTTATCACCTCCTCTCAGGACTTTTCTTGTGTTGCCTATGCTCTTTGGAACTTCTTGCACTCCACTAGACTATCCTCCTGCCTCAAACCCTTCAAAACCTCAATAAAAACCTTTTTTTATATATAAAAAATCTGTTTAAAGAAAATTATCACCATCAGCTTTTATATACACAACACATCTAATAATTTTCTATAACACACCCCTACCTTTTCGATTGTATAATGAGAGCTTTAATTTTGATAGGTAATTTAGGGAAAACACTGTGTTTTTTTTATGTTCAGCTCAAAGAAAGGGCCTCCATTCTTTTGCAATGTGTTATTTTTGACTTGTTCTTAACCCTTGTATAGAGCTACGGAATATGAGCCCCATGTAAAGCAGGTGCTCTAAGTTAAGAGACTGCTGTAAAAAGTCTGCAAGAGCTTTTTTTCCTTACTTCTACACTAATGTAAATATTTTCACTCCCCCACATTAGGGCACTTGGCCAACAGCCTGTAGTATCTGTTCAGGCAGCAGCCAAACCAAACTTTATGGGTGAGACGGCCCTAGGAGCCAATAGGAAATGTAAACGTCATAAATACTAGGTGTAAGTGCAGTACAACTGCCATAAGTAGCTACAGCAAGAGAACAGAGACATACAGCTAAACTACCCTCCTCATCCTAAACCACCCTCCTCATCCTCAACCTCCCTCCTCATCCTCACTCCTCAACCTCCCTCCTCATCCTCAACCTCCCTCCTCAACCCCCCTCCTCATCCTCAACATCCCTTTTCAACCCCCCTCCTCAACCTCAACCCCCCTCCTCAACCTCAACCCCAACCCCCCTCCTCAACCTCAACACCCCATCCTCATCTTCATTCCAAACTCCCTCCTCAACCTCCCTCCTCAACCCCCCTCCTCAACCTCAACCCTCCTCAACCTCAACCCCCATCCTCAACCCCCCCATCCTCAACCCCCCATCTTCGTTCTCAACCCCCATCCTGGTCCTCAACCCCCCCATCCTTGTCCTCAACCCCCCCATCCTCATCCTCAACCTCCCTCCTCATCCTCACTCCTCAACCTCCCTCCTCATCCTCAACCTCCCTCCTCAACCCCCCTCCTCATCCTCAACCTCCCTCTTCAACCCCCCTCCTCAACCTCAACCCCCCTCCTCAACCCCAACCCCCCTCCTCAACCTCAACACCCCCATCCTCATCCTCATTCCAAACCCCCTCCTCAACCCCCTTCTCAACCTCAACCCTCCTCAACCTCAACCCCCATCCTCATCCTCAACCCCCCCATCCTCAACCCCCCATCTTCGTTCTCAACCCCCATCCTGGTCCTCAACCCCCCCATCCTGGTCCTCAACCCCCCATCCTCGTCCTCAACCCCCCCATCCTCATCCTCAATCCCCCATCCTCATTCTAAACCCTCCCCATCCTCATCCTAAACCTCCCTCATCATCCTCCCTCCTCAACCTCCCTCCTCATCCTCAACCCCCCTCTTCAACCCCCCTCCTCATTCTCAACCTCCCTTTTTAACCCCCCTCCTCAACCTCAACCCCCCTCCTCAACCTCAACCCCAAACCCCCTCCCTAACCTCAACACCCCCATCCTCATTCTAAACCCCCTGCTCAACCTCCCTCCTCAACCCCCTTCCTCAACCCCCCTCCTAAACCTCAACCCTCCTCAACCTCAACCCCCATCTTCATCCTCAACCCCCCCCCGTCATCAACCCCCCATCTTCATTCTCAACCCCCATCCTCGTCCTAAACCCTCCCCATCCTCATCCTAAACCCCCCCATCCTCATCCTCAACCCCCCCATCCTCATCCTAAACCCTCCCCATCCTAATCCTAAACCATCCTCATCCTAAACCCCCCATCCTCATCCTAAACCCTCCACATCCTCATCCTAAACCCCCCATCCTCATCCTAAACCCCCCCATCCTCATCCTAAAACCCCCTCCTCACTTTACCCCTCCTCACCCTCAACCACCCTCCTCACTTTTCCCCTCAAAATACCTCCCCCTCTCCCTTTCCCCTCACTTACCTCCATCTGCAGCTGCTCCTCCACTCCTCCACGCTCCTTCCTGACCCGGCCAATGCTAATGACGTGGCGCGCATGTGACGTCACGTCATTAGCATATGCCGGGTCCCGATGCAGGAAGGAGCGTGGAGGAGCGGAGGAGCAGCTGCAGATGGAGGTAAGTGAGGGGAAAGGGAAAGGGGGAGGTACTTAGAGGGGTAAAGTGAGGAGGGGGTTTAGGATGAGGAGGGGGGTTGAGGATGAGGAGAGGGGGAGGGAAAGAGAGTACTCGGTTGTGTGTTACCCTGGATTTTGTGTCATAAAATGTGCTTAATATTAACATGTGATATTTTTTAATTACACATATGTATATATATCGGACTGTTAAGTGTCAAATAATGTTTCTGGGAGATTCATCAATGGTTTTAAAATCACGTGCAAGTGGTGTTTCGTACACGTAAATCTTTCTTCTGCTTTTTCAGTGCCCTGATTTGTGAGTTATCGGTAAAATCTTATTAGCATAGGGTTTGGGTGCAAGAGTGTCAGGAATTAACTCGTAATTTATTTTGGGTGACTCTAAATGGTACAGCACACTGCTTCATTGAGGTACACAAGTCCCTTTGCCAAGATCCAGAATGGGTTGTTATAGTTCTCAGGTATTACTGTGACTATTATGGAGACAATATCGAGTTGCTATATGCTTCCAAAAGACAATTGTGGTCTAATTTTTACTATATGGTATTTAATTGACTACATTAATATACATATAATAGTTAATAAATTAAAGGCTGAATTTGAATTTGATTTTAAGTTGACTTTTAAATATTTTGAGCCAAGTAGAGCTTTAATTAAATCATCTTTCTTAAATTAAATCGTCTTCAGAAGAGAAATTGCAGGTCTAATGTGTATATATTATAATGTTCAAAGCCTGGCATATGTCATATATAATGAACCTTGTATTAGTTCGTTCATAACATTAGACTAATACTTACCATTACAATGAACTACATATTGACTTAGTTGCAATGGCAATATGGGTCTAATGGTATCTGAACATGGAATTCTGCTATTTCTGTGGGGCAATATTGGTAATATTTATTTTGAGACCAGATAATTAGCTTATTCTTTTTATTCTATTCTAAAAGGCAGAGAAAAAGTGGTAAGAATGATTCTTGGTTCTGTACGTATACAGTAGGTGGAACAGATTTGAATAGGTTTTTACAGGTATAATCCAATGGCAGTCTACCATAATGTCTGCCAGGAGCTTGACCAAACAGAAATAAGGTAGAATATACTTCTCTAGTAAGCCTGTTCTGTACTTATTAAGCTGATTTAAGAAAATGTTATGTATACATTATAATTAAAGGGGATGACATGTTTTATGTAAGAGTTGCTTATTCTGATAATGGATAATAGAAGGTGTTCAAATACAACCTGTCCTCTGTTCATATGTTTTGGTCCTTCTATTAGAAAACCATTGCTTCAGAAATGGACTCTCATTCAAATATAAGTGTATTTATATTGATATAATTATAGCTTATCTGGAATCCATTTAGACTCCATTTTGCCTCTTTGTGCATAGAAATTGTTCTTACATATACAGCCTCATTCTATTGCTGCAATTTTGAGATCCGGGCTCGCAAATGGAGGTCGCAATCTACTTTGCTATTCAATTGCCTTCCATTTGCGGGCTCCGTTCAAGTTACTTGCTACGAGCTGCGATCAATTGCGATTCGACAAATTGCAAGTTACTTCCCTCAAAGTCTTTGATCTTTCACGGCCGCAAGAATTACAGCCGATAAAATCACAAATCCCTTTTCAAATGCTCCAATTTTCCTTCGCGAATCACTCCGTCAAGCCCGCAAATTGCCACAGATTACTGGGACCAAAGAGGTCTCGCAAAGGACTTACTTACAAATCGGAGTACTTTAAATGCAAATATAAATTCAATCCAGCACTGTAAATGATGGGGAACACAGTGGGTGACATTAGAATTAAAAGCACAACGTTCACAAGCTCGCACATTATTTTACGTCCAAAGTCTTACGGGCTTCAACCTCCAAGGACGTAGGACTTTGGAATCCAACCTACGGGCTTGAAGAATGAGTTACAGGCTTGGCGGTCATTCAAGCTCATAGGACTTTGGACGTAAATTAAACATGAAATAAAGTATTATATTTTGGCGATGTGCAAGCTTGAGAATGTTGTGCTTTTAATTATAATGTCACCCATTGTGTCCCTGTAACGGAACCCATCACTGTTTTACCCTGTTTTATGATTATTATGGTTAAAATATGATCCTACTATTATACTGCATGTATGTTGGTTGATGCTCTGCAGAATATTGTCCCAGACATTTGCAGCTACTTAGCATGGGAGATAATCCTGTTACAGAGACTCCGCATAAGATAAAGGAAGTCTATTGTATACAGTGTTTTCATTCTCAGATAAGAACAAAGAAGTGTAATTGAATCAATGTCTGATTGTATCAAAGTTGCCAGGGAGCCTCGGGGAGGTGTGACCCACCTATTGTTCTCTTTATGTGTATTGTGCGGCCAAATATGGGCATGTGTATTGCCTGTGGGAAGAGATGGGTATAAATATTTCTGCAATAACAAAATAAAGTCAGTATTCATTTGACTCCCAAATTGTGTGTCGTCCAATATGGGAGGTCGGGAATGGTGAAACTGTAGTGCCTCTTGGGTGTTTTACCGTATACCAGCGGAGATATTGGACTGCGTGTTCCAGCTCCGTTACATTTGGTGGCAAGTGTCGGAATTGTTCCCACGGTCAGAAGGACAGCTACAGGAGACACCATTCCGTGGAGTACAAATTGAGGGCAACGCTAGTATTCGTACAGCGCCCCTGGCTACAGCAGGATGGAACCCGGCTAGTTTTCAGACAGCGTTCCATCATGAGGAGGAGGAGGCGGCCGCGGACTACAGGGATGCAGACAGAAAGGAACTCATGGTTACAGTACCTCTTATTACCCCACAGACTGAGTTTGAAAGAGAACTCCAAAGCAGACTGGCCTTTTTCCCAGGTACGCTTCCCATAAAAACCTTGGAATGGTTAATGACAGATGTCCACAAATTCATAATGGAAAAGCAGCGGGCACGGGAGCGGTCCATCTTGGGAGCTGCTAACCAAATCCCTCCACGGTACATCAGGTGCCACACGTGTAACCAGCAGGGCCACATGCAGAGAGACTGTCCCAGAAACAGAAACCGCTCCACGTGGAATACTCCAACTAATTCCCCCTTCCAGCAGCAGTGTGTACCCCAGGGGGCCGAAGGTGTCGTCCTTCCCCCCCAGCGGCCGTGTGAACCCCAGGGAGCTGAAGGTGTCGTCCTACCTCCCCAGCGGCAGTGTGTACCCCAGGGGGCCGAAGGTGTCGTCCTCCCCCCCCCAGCGGCATGGTGAACCCCAGGGGGCAGAAGGGGTCGTCCTTCCCTCCCAGCGGCAGTGTGAGCCCCAGGGGGCAGAAGGTGTCATCCTTCCCCCCCAGCGGCAGTGTGAACCCCAGGGGGCAGAAGGTGTCGTCCTTCCCCCCCAGCGGCATGGTGAACCCCAGGGGGCAGAAGGGGTCGTCCTTCCCCCCCAGCGGCAGTGTGAACCACAGGGGGCAGAAGGTGTCGTCCTTCCCCCCCAGCGGCCGTGTGAATCCCAGGGGGCAGAAGGTGTCCTCAACCCCAACCCCCCTCCTCAACCTCAACACCCCATCCTCATCTTCATTCCAAACTCCCTCCTCAACCTCCCTCCTCAACCCCCCTCCTCAACCTCAACCCTCCTCAACCTCAACCCCCATCCTCAACCCCCCCATCCTCAACCCCCCATCTTCGTTCTCAACCCCCATCCTGGTCCTCAACCCCCCCATCCTTGTCCTCAACCCCCCCATCCTCATCCTCAACCTCCCTCCTCATCCTCACTCCTCAACCTCCCTCCTCATCCTCAACCTCCCTCCTCAACCCCCCTCCTCATCCTCAACCTCCCTCTTCAACCCCCCTCCTCAACCTCAACCCCCCTCCTCAACCCCAACCCCCCTCCTCAACCTCAACACCCCCATCCTCATCCTCATTCCAAACCCCCTCCTCAACCCCCTTCTCAACCTCAACCCTCCTCAACCTCAACCCCCCTCCTCATCCTCAACCCCCCCATCCTCAACCCCCCATCTTCGTTCTCAACCCCCATCCTGGTCCTCAACCCCCCCATCCTGGTCCTCAACCCCCCATCCTCGTCCTCAACCCCCCCATCCTCATCCTCAATCCCCCATCCTCATTCTAAACCCTCCCCATCCTCATCCTAAACCTCCCTCCTCATCCTCCCTCCTCAACCTCCCTCCTCATCCTCAACCCCCCTCTTCAACCCCCCTCCTCATTCTCAACCTCCCTTTTTAACCCCCCTCCTCAACCTCAACCCCCCCCCTCAACCTCAACCCCAAACCCCCTCCCTAACCTCAACACCCCCATCCTCATTCTAAACCCCCTGCTCAACCTCCCTCCTCAACCCCCTTCCTCAACCCCCCTCCTAAACCTCAACCCTCCTCAACCTCAACCCCCATCTTCATCCTCAACCCCCCCCGTCCTCAACCCCCCATCTTCATTCTCAACCCCCATCCTCGTCCTAAACCCTCCCCATCCTCATCCTAAACCCCCCCATCCTCATCCTCAACCCCCCCATCCTCATCCTAAACCCTCCCCATCCTAATCCTAAACCATCCTCATCCTAAACCCCCCCATCCTCATCCTAAACCCTCCACATCCTCATCCTAAACCCCCCATCCTCATCCTAAACCCCCCCATCCTCATCCTAAAACCCCCTCCTCACTTTACCCCTCCTCACCCTCAACCACCCTCCTCACTTTTCCCCTCAAAATACCTCCCCCTCTCCCTTTCCCCTCACTTACCTCCATCTGCAGCTGCTCCTCCACTCCTCCACGCTCCTTCCTGACCCGGCCAATGCTAATGACGTGGCGCGCATGTGACGTCACGTCATTAGCATATGCCGGGTCCCGATGCAGGAAGGAGCGTGGAGGAGCGGAGGAGCAGCTGCAGATGGAGGTAAGTGAGGGGAAAGGGAAAGGGGGAGGTACTTAGAGGGGTAAAGTGAGGAGGGGGTTTAGGATGAGGAGGGGGGTTGAGTATGAGGAGAGGGGGAGGGAAAGAGAGTACTCGGTTGTGTGTTACCCTGGATTTTGTGTCATAAAATGTGCTTAATATTAACATGTGATATTTTTTAATTACACATATGTATATATATCGGACTGTTAAGTGTCAAATAATGTTTCTGGGAGATTCATCAATGGTTTTAAAATCACGTGCAAGTGGTGTTTCGTACACGTAAATCTTTCTTCTGCTTTTTCAGTGCCCTGATTTGTGAGTTATCGGTAAAATCTTATTAGCATAGGGTTTGGGTGCAAGAGTGTCAGGAATTAACTCGTAATTTATTTTGGGTGACTCTAAATGGTACAGCACACTGCTTCATTGAGGTACACAAGTCCCTTTGCCAAGATCCAGAATGGGTTGTTATAGTTCTCAGGTATTACTGTGACTATTATGGAGACAATATCGAGTTGCTATATGCTTCCAAAAGACAATTGTGGTCTAATTTTTACTATATGGTATTTAATTGACTACATTAATATACATATAATAGTTAATAAATTAAAGGCTGAATTTGAATTTGATTTTAAGTTGACTTTTAAATATTTTGAGCCAAGTAGAGCTTTAATTAAATCATCTTTCTTAAATTAAATCGTCTTCAGAAGAGAAATTGCAGGTCTAATGTGTATATATTATAATGTTCAAAGCCTGGCATATGTCATATATAATGAACCTTGTATTAGTTCGTTCATAACATTAGACTAATACTTACCATTACAATGAACTACATATTGACTTAGTTGCAATGGCAATATGGGTCTAATGGTATCTGAACATGGAATTCTGCTATTTCTGTGGGGCAATATTGGTAATATTTATTTTGAGACCAGATAATTAGCTTATTCTTTTTATTCTATTCTAAAAGGCAGAGAAAAAGTGGTAAGAATGATTCTTGGTTCTGTACGTATACAGTAGGTGGAACAGATTTGAATAGGTTTTTACAGGTATAATCCAATGGCAGTCTACCATAATGTCTGCCAGGAGCTTGACCAAACAGAAATAAGGTAGAATATACTTCTCTAGTAAGCCTGTTCTGTACTTATTAAGCTGATTTAAGAAAATGTTATGTATACATTATAATTAAAGGGGATGACATGTTTTATGTAAGAGTTGCTTATTCTGATAATGGATAATAGAAGGTGTTCAAATACAACCTGTCCTCTGTTCATATGTTTTGGTCCTTCTATTAGAAAACCATTGCTTCAGAAATGGACTCTCATTCAAATATAAGTGTATTTATATTGATATAATTATAGCTTATCTGGAATCCATTTAGACTCCATTTTGCCTCTTTGTGCATAGAAATTGTTCTTACATATACAGCCTCATTCTATTGCTGCAATTTTGAGATCCGGGCTCGCAAATGGAGGTCGCAATCTACTTTGCTATTCAATTGCCTTCCATTTGCGGGCTCCGTTCAAGTTACTTGCTACGAGCTGCGATCAATTGCGATTCGACAAATTGCAAGTTACTTCCCTCAAAGTCTTTGATCTTTCACGGCCGCAAGAATTACAGCCGATAAAATCACAAATCCCTTTTCAAATGCTCCAATTTTCCTTCGCGAATCACTCCGTCAAGCCCGCAAATTGCCACAGGTTACTGGGACCAAAGAGGTCTCGCAAAGGACTTACTTACAAATCGGAGTACTTTAAATGCAAATATAAATTCAATCCAGCACTGTAAATGATGGGGAACACAGTGGGTGACATTAGAATTAAAAGCACAACGTTCACAAGCTCGCACATTATTTTACGTCCAAAGTCTTACGGGCTTCAACTTCCAAGGACGTAGGACTTTGGAATCCAACCTACGGGCTTAAATAATGAGTTACAGGCTTGGCGGTCATTCAAGCTCATAGGACTTTGGACGTAAATTAAACATGAAATAAAGTATTATATTTTGGCGATGTGCAAGCTTAAGAATGTTGTGCTTTTAATTATAATGTCACCCATTGTGTCCCTGTAACGGAACCCATCACTGTTTTACCCTGTTTTATGATTATTATGGTTAAAATATGATCCTACTATTATACTGCATGTATGTTGGTTGATGCTCTGCAGAATATTGTCCCAGACATTTGCAGCTACTTAGCATGGGAGATAATCCTGTTACAGAGACTCCGCATAAGATAAAGGAAGTCTATTGTATACAGTGTTTTCATTCTCAGATAAGAACAAAGAAGTGTAATTGAATCAATGTCTGATTGTATCAAAGTTGCCAGGGAGCCTCGGGGAGGTGTGACCCACCTATTGTTCTCTTTATGTGTATTGTGCGGCCAAATATGGGCATGTGTATTGCCTGTGGGAAGAGATGGGTATAAATATTTCTGCAATAACAAAATAAAGTCAGTATTCATTTGACTCCCAAATTGTGTGTCGTCCAATATGGGAGGTCGGGAATGGTGAAACTGTAGTGCCTCTTGGGTGTTTTACCGTATACCAGCGGAGATATTGGACTGCGTGTTCCAGCTCCGTTACATTTGGTGGCAAGTGTCGGAATTGTTCCCACGGTCAGAAGGACAGCTACAGGAGACACCATTCCGTGGAGTACAAATTGAGGGCAACGCTAGTATTCGTACAGCGCCCCTGGCTACAGCAGGATGGAACCCGGCTAGTTTTCAGACAGCGTTCCATCATGAGGAGGAGGAGGCGGCCGCGGACTACAGGGATGCAGACAGAAAGGAACTCATGGTTACAGTACCTCTTATTACCCCACAGACTGAGTTTGAAAGAGAACTCCAAAGCAGACTGGCCTTTTTCCCAGGTACGCTTCCCATAAAAACCTTGGAATGGTTAATGACAGATGTCCACAAATTCATAATGGAAAAGCAGCGGGCACGGGAGCGGTCCATCTTGGGAGCTGCTAACCAAATCCCTCCACGGTACATCAGGTGCCACACGTGTAACCAGCAGGGCCACATGCAGAGAGACTGTCCCAGAAACAGAAACCGCTCCACGTGGAATACTCCAACTAATTCCCCCTTCCAGCAGCAGTGTGTACCCCAGGGGGCCGAAGGTGTCGTCCTTCCCCCCCAGCGGCCGTGTGAACCCCAGGGAGCTGAAGGTGTCGTCCTACCTCCCCAGCGGCAGTGTGTACCCCAGGGGGCCGAAGGTGTCGTCCTCCCCCCCCAGCGGCATGGTGAACCCCAGGGGGCAGAAGGGGTCGTCCTTCCCTCCCAGCGGCAGTGTGAGCCCCAGGGGGCAGAAGGTGTCGTCCTTCCCCCCCAGCGGCAGTGTGAACCCCAGGGGGCAGAAGGTGTCGTCCTTCCCCCCCAGCGGCATGGTGAACCCCAGGGGGCAGAAGGGGTCGTCCTTCCCCCCCAGCGGCAGTGTGAACCACAGGGGGCAGAAGGTGTCGTCCTTCCCCCCCAGCGGCCGTGTGAATCCCAGGGGGCAGAAGGTGTCGTCCTTCCCTCCCAGCGGCAGTGTGAACCCCAGGGAACAGAAGGTGTCGTCCTTCCCCCCCAGCGGCAGTGTGAACCCCAGGGGGCAGAAGGTGTCGTCCTTCCCCCCCAACGGCAGTGTGAACCCCAGGGGGCAGAAGGTGTCGTCCTTTCCCCCCAGCGGCAGTGTGAACCCCAGGGGGCAGAAGGTGTCGTCCTTCCCCCCCAGCGGCAGTGTGAACCCCAGGGGGCAGAAGGTGTTGTCCTTTCCCCCCAGCGGCCGTGTGAACCCCAGGGGGCCGAAGGTGTCGTCCTTTCCCCCCAGCGGCAGTGTGAACCCCAGGGGGCAGAAGGTGTCGTCCTTCCCCCCCAGCGGCAGTGTGAACCCCAGGGGGCAGAAGGTGTCGTCCTTTCCCCCCAGCGGCAGGGTGAACCCCAGGGGGCAGAAGGTGTCATCCTTCCCCCCCAGCAGCAGTGTGAACCACAGGGGGCAGAAGGTGTCGTCCTTCCTCCCCAGCGACAGTTTACCCTAACCAGGGGAGACACCAATCTCCCAGACGGCGCAGATGGGACCGTGGTCTCTGCACCCACAGCCTGTCCAGATCCCCAACTACCGTCACTGGGACAACTGGAGGAGGGGGTAAGTACAAATTCCCCTCCCAAGCTAACTTCTAATGTGGCCCCAGGGTTAACAGAGGAAATGTTAACCCCCACTGACCCCCACCTTTCCCTGGCTACTGAGCCGGAATATATCCCAAGTGCCCCAGCAGAAGAGCTGACAGTGGGGCAGAGTGCAGTTGGCCTCTGCCCTCCCTTTGTCCCTTGTACAGAGCAGGATGTCCTGCAGGTTATACCAGTGGAAGAGCTGGCATCAGGGCAGAGTGCCGCTGGCCTCTGCCCCTCAAGTCCCCTCAGCGTGTTGCCCCATCACCCCAGCGAAATATCCAGGTGCCTGGTTAGACTTCCCCCCAAAGGGGAGATGTGTGACGAAGTGCCCTTCGCCACTTTGGCTTGGAGAGGACTGTTTGCCAGCCTCCTGCCCTGCGACTATGGCCCTGGTACATATTGCCCTTTGGAAACAGTGTTCCGCCATACCAGAGTGTATGTCACTCATTCTGGCCCTTTACATACAGGGGGGTCATTCTGTACTTGCTCTGTGGGAGCGATGATACCCCAGATAGCTATGCCATGGAGCCCATTCATATAATGAAAGACTATGGGAAAGACTTTAGCTACTTGGCAATTGAACGGTGTGAATAGGATCTGAGCGCTATTCGGTAGTCTTGTGCGCTCAGATCCCAGCTATCTGGGGATATGGGAAATGTGAGTAAATGTGAATTGCAGTAATGCTGATGGGTTGTCAAACTAGAGAATTGACCAACAAATACTTTTGTCCGGACATCCCCAGGCCGATCCGTTGGGATCAGACCGTGTATGCCGGCTTATGGTCACGGGGGAGGTGTGTAACGGAACCCATCACTGTTTTACCCTGTTTTATGAATTTTATGGTTAAAATATGATCCTACTATTATACTGCATGTATGTTGGTTGATGCTCTGCAGAATATTGTCCCAGACATTTGCAGCTACTTAGCATGGGAGATAATCCTGTTACAGAGACTCCGCATAAGATAAAGGAAGTCTATTGTATACTGTGTTTTCATTCTCAGATAAGAACAAAGAAGTGTAATTGAATCAATGTCTGATTGTATCAAAGTTGCCAGGGAGCCTCGGGGAGGTGTGACCCACCTATTGTTCTCTTTATGTGTATTGTGCGGCCAAATATGGGCATGTGTATTGCCTGTGGGAAGAGATGGGTATAAATATTTCTGCAATAACAAAATAAAGTCAGTATTCATTTGACTCCCAAATTGTGTGTCGTCCAATATGGGAGGTCGGGAATAGTGAAACTGTAGTGCCTCTTGGGTATTTCACTGTATACCAGCGGAGATATTGGACTGCGTGTTCCAGCTCCGTTACAGTCTCCCATCACTTACAGTGCTGGATTGAATTTATATTTGCATTTAAAGTGCTCTGATATTCCAGGCTTGAACCACGAGTTACAGGCTTGCTTCTGCAATCATGTCCAAGCCCACAAATGATATTGCCAAGAGCATGGTTTCCGATTCTCGCGACTGGCGCCTAACTTTCGGGCCTGGCCAGTTGAATAGCAGAGTAAGAGTAAAAACCTACTAGAGCCCGCAACTCGATCGCAGAAAATCATCTACTTGCGATCGAGTTACAGCCCTGAATTGAATGAGGCTCGTGGTAAGCTAATGAGCAATGGACAGAGAGGTGAGTTTGGGGCAAGGTAAGCAGTTATTAGGTAGAAGGTCGCATACATATATTGCAAAAGAACATTATGTTATTTCAATTTTGGCATGCTTTAGAGTCACATCAATTTTGGATATATAAACCTGTGTTAACTAAGAGAATACATCCTGACAGAATTAAGGTTGGAGCATTATCTTGTCCAGTGATTTCAATGTTTCAGTAAAGTTATATCAGTTATTATTTGGCATTCCTTTCCAGATCTGGGATTCTATTGTTCTCAGGCAATGAAAGTGCATTTATGATGTCCTACATATTTTTTCTTAGATGATCAACCAAGACATTAAACAGTTCTTCTGGCAAGAACTTAAGATAAATCTTTGGGTTTAGATGTTTTAATTGCTTCCTACCTTTTTTTGTGGATACAAATTTTAGTTTGGTGCATTTGTTTATATCAAGTAATTTTACTTTAGCTTTCCTCTTTGCTGATTTGCAGGTTGATGTGCTGTTTTCTAGTGAAATATTTACTACCGTATATACTCGAGTATAAGCCGACCAGAGTATAAGCCGAGGCACCCATTTTACCACAAAATACTGGGTAAAATGAGTGACTCGACTATAAGCCGAGGGTGGGAAATGTGCTGCCCCCTGTCCTCCTCTCTCTCCGTGTCTCTTCTCCCCTCTCCCTTCCCTATGTCTCTTCTCCCCTCTCCCTTCCCTGTGTCTCTTCCAACCTCTCCCTTCCCTGTGTCTCTTCCCCCCTTATTACCCTCCTCAACCTCCCTCCTCATCCTCAACCTCCCTCCTCATCCTCCCTCCTCATCCTCAACCCCCTCCTCATCCTCCCTCCTCATCCTCAACCTCCCTCCTCAACCCCCCCATCCTCAATCCCCCTCCTCAACCCCCCCATCCTCATCCTCTATCCTCAATCCCCCTCCTCAACCCCCCTTCTTAACCCCCCATGCTCATCCGCTCTCCTCAACCCCCCATCTTCAACCCCCCTCCTCAACATCAACCCCCTCCTCAACCTCAACCCCCCTCCTCAACCCTTCCTCCTCATCCTCAACCTCCCTCATCATCCTCAACCTCCCTCCTCAACCCCTTCCTCATCCTTTCTCCTCAACCCCCCATCCTCAACCCCCCTCCTCAACCTCAACCCCCCTCCTCAACCATTCCTCCTCATCCTCAACCTCCCTCCTCATCCTCAACCTCCCTCCTCAAGCCCTTCCTCAATCCCCTCCTCAACCCCCCCATCCTCATCCTCTCTCCTCAACCCCCCATCCTCAACCCCCCTCCTCAACCCCCCATCCTCATCCTCTCTCCTCAACCCCCCATCCTCAACCCCCCTCCTCAACATCAACCCCCTCCTCAACCTCAACCCCCTCCTCAACCCTTCCTCCTCAACCTCCCTCATCATCCTCAACCTCCCTCCTCAACCCCTTCCTCATCCTCAATCCCCCATCCTCAACCCCCCTCCTCAACCCCCCATCCTCATCCTCTCTCCTCAACCCCCATCCTCAACCCCCCATCCTCAATCCCCCTCCTCAACCCCCCTCCTCAACCCCCCCATCCTCAGCCTCTCTCCTCAACCCCCCATCCTCAACCCCCCTCCTCAACCCCTCCTCCTCATCCTCAACCTCCCTCCTCATCCTCAACCTCTCTCGTCAACCCTTTCCTCAACCTCCCTCCTCAACCCCCCCATCCTCAACCCCCTCCTCAGCCTCAACCCTCCTCAACCTTAACCCCCCTCAACCCTAACCCCCCTTCTTCAACCTCATTCCTTAACCCCCCATCCTCAAACCCCCCATTCTTATCCTCTCTCCTCAACCCTCCCATCATCATCCTCTCTCCTCATCCCCCCTCCTCAACCCCTCCTCCTCATCCTCAACCTCCCTCCTCATCCTCAACCCCCTCCTCAACCTCCATCCTCAGCCTCAACCCCCTCAACAACCCCCCATTATCAACCTCCCTCCTCAACCTCAACCCCCCTCCTCAACCTCAACCCCCCTCAATCTCAGCCCCCCTCAACCTGTCACAACCCCAACCCCCCTCCTCAACCCCCCTCCTCAGCATAAACCCCCCTCAACCCCCCTCCTCCACCTGAACCCCCCTCAACCTCAACCCCCCTCAACCTCCCCCCTCAACCCCAACCCCCCTCCTCAAACCCCCTCCTCAGCATAAACCCCCCTCACCCCCCCTCCTCCACCCGGTATATGCTAATGACGCAGAGCGCATGTGACGCCACATGCGTGCCGGGTCAAGGAGCGGAGGCCGGAGCACAAGCAGGTAAGTCAGGGGGGAGGTATTTAGGGGGGTTTAGGTGGAGGAGGGGGTTTGAGGGGGGTTTAGGTTGAGGAGGGGGAGGGAAAGAGACACGGGGTAGAGAGACACACGGGGGGGTAGAGAGACACACGGGGGGGTAGAGAGACACACGGGGGTAGAGAGACACACGGGGGGTAGAGAGACACACGGGGGGTTAGAGACACACGGGGGGTAGAGAGACACGGGGGGTTTAGAGAGACACGGGGGGAGAGTGACTCGAGTATAAGCCGAGGGGGCCCTTTTTTGCCTTAAAAAAAGGGCTGAAAAACTCGGCTTATACTCGAGTATATACAGTATTTTATGGAAGAATATATTTTCAAAAGTATGAAGCAGACATGGGTTTAGTAAGAGGGGGGGATGGGGAGGGACAATTCCCCCCGAGATTTGTCTATGTTTGTATGTATGTCTGTATACTCTATATAAGCTATTTTGTAACCCATCTATACAATAAGCTCTATCTATTGATTCTAATCTCAAAAACAAAAAACTCCATTTTTTATAAGGTGTTAAGTTTGTTCTTTGCCACGTACTAAACGCCTGTACAGCACTACGTAATATGTTAAATAAAGATAATAATAATAATAACAATAACTGTCTAATAATCTAAGATATAAATTCAGGACAATGTGCTCACTGACGTGAGTCTACTTTTAGTAGCTGAGAAAAAATTTGCACAGAATAGTAAGTTCAAAGTCATAACCAGGACTAAAAAAAAAGAGGTGGATCCCTGGACAGAGTCTGATGTCATACAGAGGCCAATCAAAAAGGTGTCTCCTCAGTATGATGTCACTGAGCCCTATGTAAACCAGGTGCTCATAGTTAGGTCACTGCCGTAAATTGGCTGCAGGAGCTTTTTTCCCTAACTTCTACACTAATATAAGTATTTAACTCCCCCAGATCAGAGCACTGCCGTAAATCCTGCTTTAGACACAACAGATTTATGCATAGGGGGTAGCCAAAACAAGCTTTACGGATGAGACAGGGCCCTAGGAGCAAATAGGAAAAGCGAACGTCATAAATCTTATAATGGGTGGGAAGTGCAGTTACAACTGCCATAACTGGCTATGGCAATGAAACAGATATGGATACATATACAAAAAGGGAATTTCATATGCTGACATTCTATGGGCAAAAAAAGCATCTGACAATCATATAATCTCTAGACCAAATAATATATTATGTTTCTCTTAAGACCTGGTATGGAAGAAAAACATCAATGTAAGCAAAAAAAGAAAAAAGTCTCCCATTTTATCCAGTATGCTCTATTACATTACCCTTATTGATTATACATAAACAATATAGTAGTGTTGAATCAAACATTAGAATTTTATTAACAAGTATAACACTATTAAAAAAAACGATGATTAAAATACAAACAGTTGCACTTGCAGCCAATAACACCCTTTCAAATAAATTACATCAATCTTATAAAGTCTATGTGCGTAGTATTGCTGGTGGTAATCTCCAAACCACTTAGGAAATAAAGTGCTTAAGTGTTAGTGCAATATTATATAACTACTAGCAACTTGCCCGACAAAAATTACGGCAATAAAATGTGAATCCTAGCAATGATGTTTGCCACACAATGGGAGCCTCAACCCCTCTACTTTACTGGCCTCGCGATGAGCACCTTCGGGGTTCATTGCGAGTCTCTCTGTCTGTCTAATTCCTCCCTTTTGTCTCATTTCCCCCTCCTCTCCCTCTCTTGTGTCTCCCTCTCCCCCCTGCGTCTTTCCCCCCTGTCCCCCATGTATCTTTCCCCACTTCTCCCTCCCCTGTGTCTGTTGCCCCCCCTCTCCCTCCCCTGTGTCTCTTGCCCCCCTCTTCCTCCCCTGTGTCTCTTTGCCCCCCCTGTGTCTCTTTCCCCCATGTCTCTTCCCCCCGTCTCATGTCTGCCCCCCCATTTCCCTCCCCTGTGTCTCTTCCCCCTCCTCTCCCACCCCTGTTTTCCCCCTCATCTCACTCCTTTTTGTCTCTCCCCCCTCTCCCTTGTGTGTTTACCCAATCCTCTCCCACCCCTGTGTGTCTCCCCCCTCACCTGTATCTCTTCTCCCCCATCACTCCTTTGTGTCTCTCCCCCACTCCTCTCACTCCCCTTTGTCTCTCCCCCCTCCTCTCACTCCCCTGTGTCTCTCCCCCCTCCTCTCACTCTTTTGTGTCTCTCCTCCCCTCCTCCTCACTCCCATGTGTCTCTCCCCCCTCTGAGTCTCTCCCCTCTCTCATTCCCTTGTGTGTCTATCCCCCCTCCTCTCCCACCCATGTGTGTCTCCCCCTCCCCTGTGTCTCTTCACCCCCCTCCTCTCCCTGGCCTGTGTTTGTCCCCACTCCTCTCCCTGCCCTATTTCTCTCCCCCCTCTCCTCTGTCTATCCTCTCCTTCCCTGTGTGTCTCCCCTGCTCTTCGGTGCGCAATGCGCCTGTGCGGGGCGCCGCTGCGCAGTGCGCGTCAAATTACTCAAGGCGTGAATGCGCAATTTACGATGCACTATGCGCATGCGCCGGGCTGGTGCACAATGCGCATAAGCAGCCCATTGCGCAATGCGTATACGTGGCCCATTGCGCAGTGCGCAGTTGTCAAACTGCGATTTGTCGCAAGCGTGACGACGAATCAGAGTTTGACAACTATTATTTGTGTTATAAAACCTAATATGAGTGGCATATGAGGAGCCCGCCACTTACTCCCTAAATGTGAATAAATGTGAAGGCTAATCTAACCCTTCTAAAAAACTTACCCTACTATAAAAGGGAAATACTATTAGGATGTGGCAGAATGGGGATTGCCACTTATCCCCCTATAACCTGTACTATGCTAAGCAATATTAATTTCCTAAGGGGGATGTGTATACCACGTATTATACCTGAAAACAAATATATATTGTTAGATTGTAAAAATAGCTAGTATCTCCGAAAATATCTGTATCCACAGGATATACTGTATACAATATTAATCAAAATTATTGATTTAGGATCAGTCTGATTACATAACTTTGTATACTGTATATCCCATTGAGGGATGTAAAAACAAAAAGTGAGTCAAATCCGTCATCACTTCAGTGAAGTTACTCCTCCGGTGTGCATCATGTCTGCATCTCCTATACACCAAGCGATGACATTACTTCCAGGGCATCAAGGGATTTTAAGGGATTTGCATAAATTAGAGAAATGGGCGGCTATATGGCAGATGAGATTTAATACAAATAAATGCAAGGTTATGCATTTAGGAAGGAAAAATAGCCATGCAATCTATAATCTTAATGGAGCAAATCTACAGGCATCAGATATTGAAAGGGATTTGGGAGTACTAGTGGACAACCACCTAGGTAACAGCACTCAAAGCCAAGCAGCAGCTGCAAAGGCAAGTAAAATATTAGCATGTATTAGGAAGGGTATAGTAGCAAGAGAAGCAAATATAATTCTGCCACTACAGAAATTCCTAGTACGCCCTCATTTGGAATATGGAGTACAATTTTGGGCACCACTTCATAAAAAAGACATTTTGGAGCTGGAAAAAGTACAGAGGATGGCTACAAAACTAATAAGGGGAATGGAGGGGCTAAGTTATGAAGAAAGACTAACCAAATTAAACTTATTTTTGCTAGAAAAAAAGGCGTCTACGAGGGGATATGATTACCTTATTTAAATACATCCAGGGTCAATATTAGGCTTTGTCAAGTGAACTTTTTGTAGCAAGAGATTTTCAACTGACAAGAGGACACCCTTTGAGGTTAGAGGAAAAAAGATTTCACCTTAAATAAAGAAAAGGTTTCTTCACTGTAAGGGTGGTTAAACTGTGGAATTCTCTACCAAAGGTGGCCAACAGCGAATTCGATAGACAACTTCAAAAAGGGGTTAGATATATTTTTGAATAAAGAGGGCATTCAAGGCTATCCTAGATAACTAGCAAAGGATTATTGATCCAGGGAGAAATTTGATCGCCAGTTTCTGGGGTCAGGAAGGAATTTTGTTTTTTTTCCCCTTATGAGACAATTGGCAAAGTTTCAATGGGGTTTTTTTTTGTGTTTGCCTTCCTCTGGATCAATTAACAATAAATAATAAATAGTCCACATTAAAAAGATCAATAGAGATCTAAAAAGGTTAAACTTGATGGACTAACTCTTTATTCATCCTCCAATACTATACTATTAATAATTATTTAATCAACAAATTAATTAATAACTAATCCGCATATTGCAGATCAGAGGAGATCTTAACAGGTTGAACTTGATGGACTGAAAGTCTTTTTTCAACCTTAATTACTATGTAACTATGTAACTATGTAAGGGCAACAAGCCGACGCATGCGTTTAGCCATGGGCTTCTACCAGTGCCTAACGTAATTGGGGAGGAGGTGTCCTTTTATGAGTCAATCCAGTGAGTCTGTGTTTTTATTGGAGAGATTTACAGCCAATCATGTGTGATTGCGTCTCCAGGCTCTTAAAGATATATAAAAACATCATGTAAGATACATAAATAATGTATTCAATAAAGAAACAAAAAACAAAAAACAAATATGTTGTTGTCCCTATATCCTTCTGCTCAAACCACTACTTATCTGACACTGTACTATCCTTCAGCAAAAAAATGATAAATAAAATTAACAGGACCAAGAGATTGTTAGCTCTTCAGGATACTGCTTCAGCAATATTACATTAAAAAAGGTAAATATAATTAATAATTATTAATTAGTAAATTATTACTTAATAAATACATTTTAAAAAAAAGTAAATTTAACTAATAGAAAAATAATATCGTGCTTACCTGTGTGAAACAATTGTCAATAACATTCATAATGTACATTAATTAATTAATTAATTAATCATTAATATCAAAATTAGTTAACGTTTAAGAATGTGAATAAAAGAGCAACACATTGATTCATTAATTATTAATGTACATTAATTTAATAATTAATTTGTTATATATTGTGATTACCTGTGTGAAAGAATTGTAAATAACATTCATAATGTACTTTATTTAATTAATTAATTAATAATCATTATTAATCATTAATATCAAAAAAGGTTAACGTTTAAGAATGTGCATAAAAAAAGGAACACGTTGATTAATTTATTATTAATGTACATTATTTTAATAATTCAGTTCTTATATATTTAGTATAAAATAAACCCCCCCCCCAAAAAAAGGCTATATACTCATGCTTACATCTAGATGTTAAATTTAGTCACACATTACTTTAATATTAATGAACATTAATTGATTCTTATTTCATTAGTAATGTACATTATTTTAATAATTCAGTTGTAACATACTCATTTTAAAATACCCCTCAAAACAAAAAAAATGGAATAGACTCATGCTTACGTCTTGACGTTATATTTAGTCAGAGATTAATTTAAGATTAATACACATTAATTGAGTCTTATTTAAAGACTAAAAGTAATATTGATTGTATGTTTTTAATCTATGCTTACATATGTGTGTTCATGCTGATTGATTGATATATTTATTTCATGTTTTTAATCTATGCAAAAATATCTATGTTAAGCCTCATTGATTGGAACAGATGAAGCAACATATTATACATTCATTTTACATTTTGTATAATTGCAGTGAACTGTAGCTGAATGAACACAGACAGTGACGTTTGGACACATTGAACATCATAAATATAATTTTGCCAGGTACAGAATTTGAATTATATTACTACAGCAAGATATTAAAAAATATGCTTTTAGGTTTTTAATGTAGCCAAATATATGTCTGTTGATGTTCATTTAATGATATCGATGAAGCAAAATATTAAAAATATTCTCAATTTGATTTAACAGTTTCTTTGGATATGCAAGGGAATCAACACACAGCGTGACGTTTGCAGCCTTTGAACAACATCAACATCATCTTCACAGGTATAACATTTAATTTTGTAGTGATGCATACAAAAAGGCTATATTATATTTAGTGAAAATGGAGAGTACTTATTGAGTCATTAAAGTATGATATTTAGTCATAACTTTGCAAAAAATTATTAACATGCACTTATGTAAAGTTGAAAAGACAATACTAATTACCGTATTTATCGGCGTATAACATGCACTTTTTCTCCCTGAAAATAGGGGGCAAATGATAGGTGCGTGTTATACGCAGATATTCCCTCCCACCTCCTCATCTTCAACCTCCCTCCTCTAAACCCCCTCCGCATTCTAACCCCCCTCCTCAACCTAACCCCCCCTCCTCAACCTAAACCCCCCTCCTCCTTAACCTAAACCCCCCTCCTCAACCTAAAGCCCCTAAATACCTCCCCCTCACTTACCTGCTTCTGCAACGGCCTCCGCTCCAATCATTGATCCGGTGACGTCACATGCGCGCCAGCGCGCCTTGTCATTAGAATACACTGGGTGCCGACACCCGGTATATGCTAATGACGTGGAGCGCTGGCGCACATGTGACGTTACCGGGTCAAGGAGCGGAGGCCGGAGCAGAAGCAGGTAAGTGAGGGGGAGGTATTAAGAGGGGTTTAGGTTGAGGAGGAGGGGGGTTTAGGTTGAGGAGGGGGGATTAGGTTGAGGAGGGGGGAGTTTAGAATGCAGAGGGGGGTTTAGAATGAGGAGGGAGGTTGAGGACTGGGTTGAGGTTGAGGAGGGGGGTTGAGGATAGGGGGGTTGAGGTTGAGGAGGGGGGTTGAGGAGGGGGTTGAGGATAGGGGGGTTGAGGAGGGAGGATGAGGATGGGGGGTTGAGGAGGGGGGTTGAGGGGGTTTGAGGATGGGGGTTTGAGGAGGGAGGTTGAGGAGGGGGTTGAGGATAGGGGAGTTGAGGAGGGAGGTTGAGGAGGGGGTTGAGGATGGGGGTTGAGGAGGGAGGATGAGGAGGGAGGTTGAGGAGGGGGTTGAGGATGAGGAAGAAGGTTGAGGATGAGGAGGGGGGTGAGGATGAGGAGGGAGGTTGAGGAGGGGGATTGAGGAGGGGGGTTGAGGTTGAGGAGGGGGGATGAGGATAGGGGGGTTGAGGAAAGAGGATGAGGATTGGGGGGTTGAGGAGGGTGGTTGAGGGGATTGAGGAGGGAGAATGAGGAGGGAGGTTGAGGAGGGAGGTTGAGGAGGAGGGTTGAGGATGAGGAGGGGGGTTTAGGATGAGGAGGGGGGTTGAGGATGAGGAGGGAGGTTTGAGGAGGGGGGTTGAGGTTGAGTAGGTGGGTTGAGGAAGGAGGATGAGGATGGGGGGTGGAGGAGGGGGTTGAGGATGGGGGGTTTGAGGAGGGGGTTGAGGAAAGAGGATGAGGAGGGATTTTGAGGAGGGATTTTGAGGAGGGGGTTGAGGATGAGGAGGGAGGTTGAGGTTGAGGATTTTGCTTCAAAGTTCTTTATTTGAAAAAAAAAATTCTCCTGAAATTCCCTTCTTAAAATGAGGTGCGTATTATACGCCGGTGCGTGTTATATGCCGATAAATACGGTAATAATAATATTTAAAAAAAATAAGAAGCTTACAACACTTGCGAAAAAAGAAATTGATGGTATGCAGTGAATTCAATCAAGAATGAATGGAATTGAAGGATAATAATATAAATATATATATGTGCCAGCTATTTCCTATTTAATATATGTCAATAAAATACTTTGAAAAATGGTTTCATTTATTTCATTCTAAAAAAGTACAACATTTTAAAATGCTTGATTAGTTTATTCATCAACTTTAATGGAACAGTACAAAAAGTAAAAAGAAAAAATGTATACAAAACAAAGAACAAACAATAATTACATCTCTATTTACAATTACAGATTAAAATGGCAGATAATGGAGAAGACAAAATTGAACGCAAAAGAAGATTGGCAAGGGAAAGGAAGCAAAGGTGGAGAGATGCTCAGACACCGAAAACTTCACAACGCTTGCGAGAAGAAGATCGACAGAGTCTTTTAAATAAAAGAAAGATGAGTAAGAAAGCCGCAAGTGAGTGTGTTGGGGCTTCCAAGAATCGTAAAAGTAAACAAAAACATCTCTGTCAACCATTGTCCAATGATTCTATTGTGCAGAATGACTTAAATGTAGACACACAAGAAAACAATGTACATATAGAAAGTGGGTCTGATATCTATGTTGAAGAAATGTATGACAATGTGTTTACTACTGCAGTACAAGTAGATTCTCATTATTGTGGGTTACTTAATGTGGTTTGTCAGTTTTGTGGGGCCTATCATTTTTTTAAAGGAAAGACCTACTGACGGAAATTTCATTAGTTGCTGTCAGAAAGGAAAGGTGAAACTTCCACTAGGACATCCATTTCCATATTATTTAGAATGCATTATGAGCGATCCAACATTTCCAAATTATAATAATTTCAAACAAAACATAAGGTCTTATAACAGTGCAATTTCATTTGCTTCAATGGGTGCAACATTAGCAGAAAATGTACCAGGACATGGTCCTTACTGTTTTAGAGTTCAAGGTCAAATTTACCACCAAACTTCACATTTATACCCACAAGAAGGAGAGCAAAGGAAATTTGCACAGTTATATGTCTTAGATACAATGGAAGCTGTGGAACAAAGAATGACACTTCCAGAAAATAAACAGTGTTTGCGCATAGTCTTTGAACAGCTGGATAAAATTATGCAAAAAAAACCATATAGTCAAGCATACAAACAATTATCACAACTTGAAAAAGAACAACAGGAACATGCTGAAATACATCAATTGCCTACACCAAGAGTAAATATGGTGTTAAAAAGAGATCACAACACTGATCAAAGAAGATATAATTTACCTACAGTAAATGAGGTTGCCATGGTGTTTAAAAATGAAGATGGTGAACCACCTTTTCAGCTGGATATTAGAATATATCCACACAATGAAGAACAACCATTTATAAATATCAATATATTAAGCTGTAATTTAGATCCAATGACATATCCCATTTTCTTTCTAAATGGGGAACCTGGATGGGAACCAAAATTACAATTGGAAACTTATCCCAATATTAAACTTCATATTGGATCTAATATTTCCATGCTGGAATATAAAGTGGCACAAACTGCTATCCGGGATTATTTTAATCCAATTTTACATGGAGGCAAACTCACTCAACAATGGATTATTGATTCATATTTACAAGTTGAAGCCAATAATCTAAATTTAATTAAATTTCAACAAAATAAATTACGAGTAGAACAGTATTGTGGATTAATGGATTATGTGGCAGATTTAGCTTCCAACAGAGACATTCCAGCTGGAAGAGCAATTATTTTGCCATCCACTTTCCAAGGATCTCCTCGCAATATGCGAGAAAGGTATAATGATGCCATGGCTATTGTCACAAAATTTGGAAAACCAGATTTATTTATTACATTCACATGTAATCCACATTGGCCAGAGATCAAGGAAAATTTGAATCTGGGACAAACTACTTCTGACCGACCAGATTTAGTGGCAAATCAAACTCAATTCATTAATACATGATATCACTAAAGCACACTTATTTGGACAATGTGTGGCTTTTGTTTACACCATTGAATTTCAAAAAAGAGGATTGCCACATGCTCACATACTTTTAATACTGCAGGAAAAAGATAAGTTGAACACTGCAGAGAGAGTGGATTCAGTAATTTCCGCACAATTGCCAGACCAAGAAAAATATACAAAACTTTGGGAGATTGTTACACATAGAATGATTCATGGCCCATGTGGAGAGATGAATCCTAATTCACCATGTATGGAAAATAAAAAATGTACTAAAGAATTTCCAAAACAATTTCAAATGCAAACTTATGCAAATTGTGATGGATATCCTTTGTATAAAAGAACACAAGGACAAACAGCTATTATCCATGGCCAAAAGGTTGATAATAGATTTGTCGTTCCATACAATGCACACATCAATGTGGAAGCTTGCACTTCGATTAAATCAATTAAGTATGTGTATAAATATATATACAAAGGATATGACGCAGCTACTGTTGTTGTAGAAGGTGCTGCAAATGAAAACGAAAATCCAATTTTACATGATGAACTATCAAATTATTTAGATGCTCGGTATGTGAGTGCTCCTGAAGCAATGTGGCGCCTTTTGAAATTTGAGATGCATGATCGGTCACATGCTATCTATCGTTTAGCTGTACATTTGCCTCAAAGTCAGTTGGTTTGCTTTACTGCAGGAAATGAAAGAACTGCATTATATCAAAGTGAAGACAGAGATACCACACTTACTGCATGGTTTAAATTAAACTGTCAGGATACGCAGGCCAGGCAATTTTTATACATAGAGATACCATATCACTATGTATTTGTTAATGGTCTATGGCGACAACGAAGAAGTGATGCACATAAAATTATACTACGCATTTATACCATCAGTAATAGGGACATTGAACGTTTCAGCTTAAGATTACTTCTGCTACATGTTCCCGGTGCACAGAGTTTTGAGCATTTACGTACAGTGAATGACATAGTTTATGATACATTCCTATTAGCTGCAAGACATCAAAATTTCATAGCTGATGATACAGAATGGGAGAGGTGTCTGGAAGAAGCAGCACTATGTCAAATGCCGAAGCAAATGCGACAATAATTTGCATTAATTTGCATATATTGCAATGTACCTGATGCTTTCACTTTGTTGGACACATTTAAATTAAACATGTCAGAAGATTTTTTGAAACGTTACAGAGAACCAATAGCTCTGTTAAAAACATTGATGGAAATACAAGAAATATGGTTGGCTCATGGATTAAATTGTGCAAGTTTTAATTTACCAGATCCAGGACTTATAGATGACATCAATTTTGATGATTATGACACTGAGCTACAAAAACAAAAAACCCAAGAAAAACTGGCAACTTTAAATACTTTACAGTTAGAAGCATTTCATGCCATAACAAATGCTACAGATGATGAAATGGTCGAAGACCGGTATTTCTATCTAGACGGCCCAGGTGGATCAGGAAAAACGTATCTGTACAATTGTTTGATGAGTTATATTCGATCACAGGGTCAGAAAGCTATGCCATTTGCAGCAACTGGAATTGCTGCACTTTTGTTAGATGGTGGTAGAACTGTGCATAGTGGATTTAAGCTGCCAGTTCCCATTTTGGAAACATCAGTGTCAGATATTTGATTGAATTCCTTACAAGCAAAAAAATTTAAACTAACTAAACTAATTATCATAGACGAGGCAACAATGATGTCATGTCATGCATTGCAATGTATTGACAGATTTTTAAAAGAAGTGATGGATAATAAGTTGCCATTTGGTGGAAAGGTGATGCTGTTAGGAGGAGATTTTAGGCAAACATTACCTGTTGTGCCACACGGAAATAGAACTGAGATCATTGAAACATGTATCAAGACCAGTAAACTGTGGCAAATATTTACACATCTCAAATTAGAATTAAATATGAGATCTGAAGGCCAAAATGAATTCAATGATTGGCTCATTAAAATCTGAGAAGGAAAACATCCAGAAATACAGCATTTACCAAATGAAACCATTGAAATTCCATCAGAAATGGTTTGCAATAAATCACTCATATCAGCCATATTTCTAAACACTCTTAATAATGAGGATTACTCAGACATTGCAAACAAAGTGATATTAGCATCAAAAAATATCGATGCCTTGAATGTAAATAACAACATTTTAAAATACATCAATGCACCACAAAATAATTATTACAGTGAAGATTCGATTCTGTCTGATGATAAAGACAGTGAATCGAATTTTAGTATCGAATTTATTAATTCGTTAACACCATCTGGAATGCCACCACATATTTTACAATTAAAAAAAGGCGCAATTGTCATGTTATTGCGAAATATGAATCCAAAAAAAGGACTTTGTAATGGGACCAGATTAATTGTGCATGAGTTAAAAGATCATTTTTATACATGCAGAAATTATAACTGGGACCCATAAAGGTGAACGAGTTTTTATACCAAGAATTGATTTAGCTCCAAGTGAGAGTGATTTGCCTTTTGTCCTTCAAAGGAGACAATTTCCAGTTATCATGGCATTTGCCATGACCATCAATAAATCCCAAGGACAAACTTTTAAGTCGGTTGGGATTTTTTTAAAGGAACCAGTTTTTACACATGGACAACTCTATGTGGCTTTTCAAGGTGCACTAATCCAAAAGAAATTAAAGTGCATGTTGAAGAAAACAAAACTCAGGGTCATTTATTGGACGATGGATGTGTTTACACCAAAAACATTGACTACTGTGAGGTGTTGGAAAGATAGAGGACAATGGTTTAATTTTAATGCCAACATTTTATGGTACTCAATATGATTGCACAAAAACAATATTTCAAGTAAAACATCTAAAGAATGGACAAAAAAACATAGAGAACAGTGGTTTGACTTCCAGTACAAAATTAAAGTACTCTGGGACTCTTTAAATAGGGGACCACTATTTCACTTATGAAAATCGATGTGATATTTGCAGAAAGAACAAACAGAAGAAAAGAAAAAAATGACAACAAAAACAACAGTAAAATATCCTTAAACAGATTGGAATGGGTTCAAACTTTCATATTAACATGATTGGCCCCACAAAACAATTAACTGACTTTTTCATGATTTACAAGAGTTAAATGTTAATGTTTGATTTTACAATTTCAGATGTTAAATATGTGTATTTTCAATTTTTAAACAAGTTTGTTAAATATATATGTGGTATAGTCAAACATGTATTGTTAGTATAAAGTTGAAGCATTTCATAATAATTGGAAATGTATTATTTAAAGACAAAGTATTGATTCAGGGAGTAATCTGATCGCAAGTTAATGGGGTCAGGAAGGAATTCATTTTTTTCCCTCTTTGATACAATTGGCTAAGTTTCAATAGGGGGGGGTTTATTGTTTGCCTTCCTCTGGATTCAATGCTAATTTAGTTTAACAAGAGTTTAACAAAAAAGTTACAAATGATAAAAAGCATGTTATTGTTAAAACAATTTACTTACTCTAAGTTAATATAGTCCGCAGCTACTCAGTGATAAATATGTATTGAAAAGTGTTAGTATTGTTAAAAAAATGTTGAATGAATGTTTAATATACAAGTTGCATGTTACAAAGTGTCCTGTTAGACTTTACAATATGTATGCATTAAAAAGTAAGACATTATTATATTGTTATTATATATATCACAATTAAAAGACTGAAGATTGAAAAAAAAAATATGTTGGTGAAATATAAGTTGAAAGTTAAAAAAAAAAAAAGTTAAAAAAAAAAAGTGTATTTATTTTTAGAAAAAAAAAAGGGACAAATGTAGCTGACTCATTTTGTGTTGCAAACAAATTTCACAACATTTAATTTTTATTGACTGTCATTTTTTGACGGGCAAGTCGCTAGTAAATATATATTTACTATATATATATATATATATATATATATATATATATATATATATATACTGTATCTCACAAAAGTGAGTACACAACTCACATTTTTTGTAAATAATTTATTACCGTATATCTTTTCATGTGACAACACTGAAGAAATGACACTCTACAATGTAAAGTAGTAAGTGTACAGCCTGTATAACAGTGTAAATTTGCTTTCCCCTCAAAATAATGTCTAAATCGTTAGCAACAAAAGTGATACTGTGTGTATATATATATATATATATATATATATATATATATATATATATATATATACACATATATATATATATTAATTGTTTTTATTTATTAATAAATTTTGATATTAAAAAGATGTGACAATTGTATTTATAGCTTCAATCAGTAAAAATGTGTTTATTTTGTGTAAAAATATGATGTAGTTATAGACAATGTATCAGAGCATTATTTCCTGGGCAATGTGGTTTTGTGATGTGTATTAACCCCTTGAGTACTGGGTTGTTTGTTATCCTGGATTCTGAATCATAAAACAGGCTTAATACTAATATATCATACACATGTTGATATCGGATTGTTAAGTGTCAAATGTTGACATTTCATAATTTTGTAGTGTTTTTTCTGCTATAGTGTTACTGTATATGCTTCTGGGGGACTCAGCAAAGTGGTCTTTTGTACCGGTAAATCTTTTTTATGCTTTTTGCCCTGATTTGCTAGTGATTTGTAAAATCTTATTAGCATAGGATTTGGTTGTCAAAGTCTAACAGAGTAACTCGTAATTTATTTTCACTGCACAGCTCAATGGAGATTTATGGCTTGCTTTTCGGCTGTGTAGTGAAGTTTACTCAGAACAGCGACCAGTAGGAGTTCTATTGCATTGTTTTAGGGATGGCTGATTAATATAGCTAGGTAGTATTTTTTTGTGCCACTACAGCATTGCTTTTTCAGGGAATTACATAGGGCCCTCTGTTTGGGGTGGAACCGTCCACAAAGCTGGGTAAGGTCCAACATGTTGGATTGCCAGTTACAGTGAGCTTTCACACCTGCCTATGCACTCACAATCATATAGTAAATTCTTTCCAATTTCTAACAATATTTTTTTGTGAACCAAGAGTATATTTTAATAGACAAGCATTCAAAAAGTACTATTAAGCTCCACAGAGTATTGACTTTCAAGTGAAGTCTAAACATTAATGCACAATGGTAAAAACAGAAGATACTTAATAAAAATCCATAGAGCTCTATTCTATTCCATATATTGCAAATATACACTGTCATTAAGAGCAAAGTAAATCTCCCTAGCTATTCTATTTACTCATTGCGGCAAGCCAGAGCCGCAAAATATGGCAAACATTTCCAGTGACTCCTTCCCCAAAACCCTATTCAATTGAGACTTTACTGAGCACTCACAACTGATGGCACAACTGTAAATAGGAAAAAGTGAAGAAAAAATGAAATACTAAATAGCAGTTGCAAATGGTTTTAAATCCTTTACTGAGTGTCGAAGCAGCACCTAAAAAGACAGTAAGTTGCATTTGTTTTTGGAACATATTTATTTCTCTTTATTAGTTTATTGGGGGTGGTAATTTTAATAGGGCAGGGTTGTGCTTTACTTAGAGTGTCACGGGGGGTCCTGGTGGGCCCCCATAGCACTTCATGTGTTAAATTAGGTTACCATGGGGATCTGGACCGACCTTTGATTAGGTGTGTAATGTATGGGAAAAATAGCTCCTGCAGCCGATTTTACATTCCAACACTATTTGCTCTGCTTAAATAGAATAGGGCTCATAGATACCATAAAAATAAATTCAGAATGCTCAAAGTCTCATAACATTCCCAAACAAATATATCAAACCCAAATTAAACATTCTGCAACAAACATGCTTATTTTGTACCAATCTCCCAAATCTAATCAATATTTTTGGAGTGCAAAAACACTGGTGAAGTAGCTTAAATTGCACTTCAAATCAGAGGGCTAGTGAATGGAGGGCCCTCATGAAAAAAACATTTTTCAGAAAACCCCCATACCAACATATATACATAAAATATATATAAGGTAAGATTTATGTTAGTTCATTCAGGCCCTCAGATCCTTTCACTGCTCTTCTTGTGTAGTGTTATGTGTGCAGTCAGTATTATGCATGCAGTCATCAACTTTCAACTCAGTTGGAGTCTTTGCCTTCATGTCACATAACAAATATCTGATCTTATCTTCCAAATCTGCACCTTTTTCTATTTTCCATGAGGCATATTTCCATCCATCCCCTATCCAAAACAATTGAAATTTACATAATACTGCCAGTTAGTCCACTCAACATTTGTGAGTGCAAAACCTCCCTTTCTTTTGCTTTGCCGTCATTTTTGTAAATTTATTCTAGCTTACTTCTAATTCCAAATACTTTTTCTAAACATATGGTGAAATGCTGACTAATGTCTAATCAGTATAGGCAGCATTTGAATTAGAGAGAGTCTAGGAAAAGCTATTTTATCAAATTGATTCTGCCCATTAAGGATATATGAAATTGAGTCCATGTATTTAAATGTCTACCAGTCTAGAAAATAATGCATGCTAATTAGATGCAAACCATTTTTAAGGGTTAGGAGCCAAGTTGATTCCCAAATATTGAATGTACTCCTGAGCTGTTCAAATCTATCTATTCCCTTTTTAATGTACGACGCATTATATCCGATTTATCAATATTTATATTATAGCTCGATATTTGACCATAATCCTTAAAAACGTTTCAGGGATATTTCTTTTTCATACATTATCAATGTATGCAAACATATCATTAACAAAGATATTTTCTGATTTCCCAAAAGAGTACTTGAAGAGACATATCTTATTAGCACAAACTAAAGGTTATACTGCTAGACTGAACAAACGGGGGGAGAGAGGATACCATATGTCAAGTGCCTCTGTATAGCTCCGATTATGCTGATGTCACAGACTCCTTTTCAGGTCCTGAGTTTTAGCCCAGTGAGCCACCATAGAGAACAGATTACCCCATTGGAAAATTGGTAGGGGAATTGCACTGCCGCATGGGCAATATGGGCAGGTGCAGTGAATAGCCCTAAGACAAAGGGCCATAGTGTACCACCATGCTTCATGTGGTCTTATGGCATATGCCCCTGCCTTATCCTGTATACTTTATGTAATTACCCATGTAATATTACTGTGTTCTGTATTAAAAAAATGAATGTGTACATACAGGACGGACATGAGTAATGTGTTAGTATAGTTATATCATGGATGGAATGTGTGCATATAGTTACTATCTTGGCATCTTGCTTATAAAATATACTTTTAATGCAGTCACATATGGGACAAAGAATTACATTCTACAGGAATTTATGTGGATTTATGTGGAGAGCATCTAGACGTGCATCCTCTCTGGCTTCAGTCGTAAGGTTGTAAAAGATAGCAGATCAGATGTTTCGGGAGGGGACTGGTGTTGGAGGTTGGTAGCCTTTGTTACAAAGTTCGGTTTAGCTATAGAGGGGGGTGGTGTTATTTTGTGATGTGTGTTCTATGCAAAGAAGAGAATTAGGAGTTCAGTTGACTTCTGATCCTATCTACTGATCCTATCTCCACCATGCAAGTAACTTGTCCTGGTCACTACCACAGGAAAGTTACTGAGACTCCTGGAAGTGCTGATTCCTTATGACTGATACAGAAGCCAGATATCAGGGTGCTGGTGTAGAGATTTCCAAGAACCCAAATGGTCCTTTTGGGTATTTAACCTGTAGTCTATAGCAGGTGGTCCTAGGCAGTAATAGCCCCTACATTGGATCGTCACAGCTGATTTATGTCCATTTACTATAATGGACGCTGTTGAAATCATCTAAATCTTTTTTATAATTCTAAAAAGGGACCTCCCAAATTACTCCAATAAGGTGACATGGTGGTCCCATTCATTCCTTTTAAAGACTATCTAGGCATCTGTTATGAGAAGGAGGGCTGGGGTTACCTGATCACATCTCATTATCCAGTATTTCGGAATTATAGCCATAGTTCTTCATATAAAAGCAATAAACTATCTAAATGGCATAAATCATGTCTGATCACAGTTGGTAATACATTTTGAAATCTACTAGCAACAACCTGAGTAAGAATTTAATAATCACTTTTAAGTAATGCTATAGGCCTATAAGACCACATATCCTCATAATCTCTATAATGTCTATCTTTCTTAGGAAAACACATAAATTGAGCTCTGTAAATACCCTAGACATTTTATGTTCATTAAGAAAATAGCTATTATACAGATCTTCCAATGCAGAACAAATTTTGCATGAGATCACATATATAGTTGTGAGCATGTGGGCCGTTGCTAACGCTGCGGGCAAAGCGAGGGCCGCAGTTGCTGGCATGGAGCGCAAAGTGCTCCTTGCCAGCAACTCTGGTCCTCGCAAAATTTACGGAGTTACGAAACAAAAATATGAGACGTGTTACGACCCATTACGACCTCGCAAAAAACGCCTGAAACCCACGCACATGAAAACATAAAAAACACAATAAATACACACAACAAATACATAAAAAGCTTACCTACAGCAAGGGGGGCACCCAGGACCTCGAAAACTGAAGTTACACCTCAATTTAACTCCCAATAAAAGAGTTTAGACACCCGAAAATCACCTAAGCAAGAGAAAAAATGTCCGCCGAACAAAACGAAAACGAGGCAAAAGGACCCTAAACACGCAAAACACAACCAAACACCTACGGATTTGCCGAAAAAGTCGGACGACATCCGAAAACAAGGACGCAAAATCAGCCACAGCTGCATACCACACATTAGGCGCCATTTTAGAACACTAACTTATACAATTCGGAAGTACACTGCTAACGGATTTGCCTCTCGCATGCACACTATTACACTACACACTGCACACATTCATAACGCTTACACAGCAGCTCCACAGCACTAATGCTGCAGCAACATAAAAACAGATTGCCAGTTCTTCAACACAATGCTTCCTGCATATATTACTTCACAATAGGTAAAGTATATTAATTTCTTATTTTATTAATTATTCATTGCCATACCAAAAAAAAAACACCAACGCTGCACATAGCACACAAACAACCAAGAGCCTAGCAATGAGCGCCGAAGGCACTCATTGCGAGCCACACGATGAGCGCCGAAGGTGCTCAGCACGAGGCTCGTAATGAGCGCCGAAGGATCTTATAACACCAACAAAATTAATTTTGCACGCAAACAACATTACCTGCCTTACAATCTTATTGCCGTCATTTTTTGACGGGCAAGTCGCTAGTACTTTTATAATATACAATAGGGAGTCCATCTGGTCCAGAGGCTTTTGCCAATGAAAGATTCTTAATAGTATTTAAGATTTCTTCTTCAGTAATAGAAGAAACAAAAATTATGAAGTTGCTGTTCTGTAATTTTTGGAAGCGATAGGTTATAAAGCCCTGTAAAACTTAATAAAGTCATCTGAAATTTGATTTGAATTTCTATGTAGCGATTAACCCCATCTTTAATTGCAACTATATGATTTGATCCCTTTTCCCTCAAGACCAATTGTGCTAGCATTTTATTGGGTTTATTCCATATCTTAAAAATGTATTCTCTGAGTAGTTTAACGTTTTCGGCGCTGTACCCAACAAATTGGAAACTATTAGCTTCAACTTATTTCCCCTCTCACAAATATAATTCTGGTGCATCTAAGTATTGTTTATTAATTTTTGCAAACTCTTCTCATTTATCCTGTAAAAAAGAAGTGCATTTCCCATTATTAACTCAAAGCAATGGAAATATCGAGTTCCTAAATATTGTGCTAACTTCAGAATGATTTAAATCACACCACAATGAGCATGACCAGACAGAATAATCGATTCACTTCTAGTGTTTTGGACTTTATCATTCAAATTTTTGGAAATCTAATTGTAAAAAAGTGCCACATGCTTTAGAATAACAAGTACATTATCTATGCTAATTCTCACTTGTCTTACTTTCTCTGTTTTTTTTTAAAGGCAAGTTTTTAGTATACTGTCATGCCTAGACTTTGGGGGGGGGGGGAACCTTCTGAACCCCACTTTTAACTGCTTTGGCCAGCCTAAAGCCACGCTAAAGAAGATTACTGTAAAAGGCAACCGGTCAAACCTAACAGGGACTGTTACAATGAAAGTCTATGGTAAGGATTTTCCAATGGTATTTCCCATAGACTTGAGGTCTGTCTGTGATTGGCCTTTTTGTATTTCCTGGGCTTGCAGTCATCCCTGTGATTGGCTCACTTGGAAGCCAGGGGAGACTTCGAGCTGAAACTTCATTTGAATGGGCCAGTGACTCAAGATACTGTGTTATCTCTACTACCAATGGCCGGAGCACGCCCGCAGTACTTAAACAAGCCCCTTATTGTACCATAAGGTGTGCCTTCATGGAAGTATGTTGGAAACTTGCAGTTTGGTCTGCCCAAGGGCTACCCAGAATAGCCACCCTGATACACCAACCCCTGGTCCCATACAGAGAGCCAGGACTCCAAGGAATAAGCTAACCTAGAGCCAAGACAAAGTATGCTCAATGGTTGTTGTTACAGCCAGGTGCTAGAGGAGTTATAAATATTGTGAAGATAATGTTGCCCACTCATAACCATACTACTGCTCCCAGACTACACTGTCATTTCCCACTGTGTATTATGTCTTTGATAATAGGTTTCTAAGTTATGTCCATGTATTTGTACAAACTGACATTACTGTTCCCTGATGTTTTAATATGTGATTACACCAAAGTTCATGCCCACCACGTGGAGACTCAAAATGGTGACTGTAACTGTACACCGGTTTGAGCTGGATTCCCATTCATTCCCCTTCTATTATTTCCCAAAGAGGTAGCTATCAGCCACATGGATAGTCAATTAGCAAATGACTATAGAGGGTTTGTGCTGTTCCAGGCATCAGATTCCCTTTGAGTGATTCAGAGATAACCTAATTAGTGTAGCTAGGGTACTGATTGGTCCCCATACACATAGGCGGGTATTTCAAACAAGGTCACTCCTCTGTTCATTGTTTTGTGGGCTGCACCACACTGGTTTATTCTGCATAAATACTTGTCTGACTGTACATAACCACAGTGTACTGTTATTCTTGGGTAAGGGCTTCCTGAGCTAAAATCACTTGAGAGTACCTTGATACCTCTCTCTCTCTGGTCCTACCTTAAAGGGACCTACATCTGCCTTCTTGTTCCTGCATTTTACTGCTTGTTCCTGAGTGTTCCTGATTGTTTCCGCTGTGTTCCTGGGCTTCTGCATTGGTTCCTGGCCTGGAGATGCATGCTGGGCGCTGAGATCACTAGAATCCTTAGAATCTAGGGCATCCGTGAAGCTGTAGCAGGAAGTTTTGGGGTGCACCAGTCCCCCTGGTCCCCTGGGTCGTCACATAAAACTTTTGTGTACAAGATTAAAGTATCCTCCTGTTATCAGTGGTAGATTTAGCCATGGCATTAGTTTCCTAATTAATTTATCAAAAAAACTGGTTCCCATATATTAGGTACAAATAGATTACACAGAATAGCCTTAGAAGAAAAATTTGAGCAATAACAAATCGGTCCTATAAATCTAACTATTAGCCAGTAACTTTTATCCTCTTGCCTTTTCTATTCAAAATTGCAGTTCTCTATTTTTTTCTTTTCTTATATTGTATAAACCACCTCAATACAATCTCTTTGAAGTTTCTCATGCTCACTACAGCTTACACGAGTCTCTTGAAAAAACACAATATCCACCCTTACTTTGTTTAAATGATGTAATATGGTCTTACATTTTATTGGGTAATTAATACCCCTTATGTTCCATGTAGTTATTTAAATCTACAAGGTTTGTTAATTTTAGAATTACTTCCGAACTTTCCTTGTATATAACATATAAACAATACTTACAGATGCTATCCCTGTTTATCACAATATTTCTGGTCTTGTCTTTATATTTGCTGATGAGTTTCTATGACACTGTAGAATAAAAGTCCTCTTCTTTCTGGCCGCTGGAACAAAGGCAAAAGGAAATAAACAATAACCACATTTTAGAAAATATTTGACAGATCTCACAAATCTTATCAAAAAACAAAATCCCTGAATCAGTATATGCACGTAGCCTTGCTTGGAATAAGAGAAACCATTTGCATATAGTTGTTTACAATGAGAGAACTACTTTCTGCGTCTTGAAACTTCTGCTGTATAATCATTAAAAAGCATAAGATTAGATCTCTCATATGTCATACTATAAATCTTTTTTAAAGTGTGTAGAGTCTTTATTTTATCTTGAAAATGTTAATATTTTATTATCACAGTTCTATGCCTGTTAGCACTTCCAAGCTTCTTCTTTTGGGATCCACTCTGTGAGTCCTCTTACTTTTCACAGTTCAAGCTTCCAGATACATATTAAGGAGTCCTGGAAGTTCCCTAGATACACATTTTCAAATATCCTGGGCTCTCACAGTCTCATGTAAACCAACTAATTGAAGATTATTGTGTCCATGTATATTTTCTAACTCCTCGACTGTTTGCTATAAAGCGTTATTTCCTATACAGTGCCTTGCAAAAGTATTCACCCCCTTGGCATTTTTCTCACAACCTGGAATTAACATGGATTGTTTGAGGATTTGCATCATTTCATTTACGGAACATGCCCACAACTTTGAAAATGTTTTTTTTTTATTATTGTGAAGCAAACGACAAATAGGATAAAAACAGAAAAAGTCAATGTGCATAACTATTCACCCTCCTAAAGTCAATACTTTGTAGAGCCACCTTTTGCGGCAATCACAGCTCTAAGTCGCTTTGGATATGTCTCTATGAGCTTGCCACATCTTACCACTGGGATTTTTGCCCATTCCTCCTTGCAAAACTGATCCAGCTCCTTCAAGTTGGATGGTTTTCACTTGTGAACATCAATCTTTAAGTCTGACCACAGATTTTCTATTGGATTGAGGTCTGGCAATTGACTAGGTCATTCCAACATATTTACATGTTTCTCCTTAAACCAGTCAAGTGTTGCTTTAGCAGTGTGTTTGGGGTCATTGTCCTGCTGGAAGGTGAACCTCCGTCCAAGCCTCAAATCACGCACAGAGTGGTACAGGTTTTGCTCAAGAATATCCCTGTATTTAGCACCATCCATCTTTCCCTCAACTCTGACCAGTTTCCCAGTCCAGGCTGCTGATAACCATCCCCACAGCATGCCACCACCAAGTTTCACTGTGAGGATGGTTTTCTTTGGGTGATGTGCTGTGTTGGGTTTGTGCCAGATATAGCGTTTTCTTTGATGGCCGAAAAGTTCAAGTTTAGTCTCATCAGACCAGAGCACCTTCCTCCTTACATTTTGGGAGTCTCCGACATGCCTTTTCGCAAACTCAAAACGTGCCATTTAGTTTTTTTCCTGAAAGTAATGGCTTTCTTCTGGCCACTCTGCCATAAAGCCCGACTCTATGGAGCATACTGCTTATTGTTATCCTATGTACAGATACTCCAGTCTCTGCTGTGGAACTCTGCAGCTCCTCCAGGGTTACCTTAGGTCTCTGATTAATGCCCTCCTTGGCCGGTCCGTGAGCTTTGTTGGGCGGCCGTCTCTTGGTTTTCTGTTGTGCCATGTTCTTTCCATTTGGTTATGATAGATCTGATGGTGCTCCTGGGGATCATCAAAGATTTGGATATTGCAAGGAACTGTATATCAAAGATACACTCCCCTACATTAACTAAACTTCAGCTGGGCTGCAAAGTACAGAAGGTTGCTATGGGTGTTGCAATGGGACAGCCCTTTGCAGTCCCAAGAAGGCTTGGCAAATGCACCCCATTATATCAGCTTGTGGAAATAAACTCTTATTAGTACTGTGAAGGTTTGAAATCTCTGTGAATCACATTAAATGGGAGGATTTCCTTCAAGTCACAGATCTACTAAGTTGTTTATTTTTCTTTTCAGTTAAAAGTATCCAGTTCATATGACCACAGAATCCTCTTCCACATCATTAAGACCTTTATTTTTTTCAGAGTGCACAAAGCAAATACCTAGATTTTATTGAACAAAATGAATAAATGCTTCGTTTTAACTTCATAATGAATTTAATTAGTAATTGAGAATAACATTAAATGTAATAATAATGTCAGTAACCATTGTAATAGAACGAGATAGAAGAAAATGTAAAACCTGTAAGCGTTTTTTAGTACTGGCATTCATAATTTCTGAAAAGTCAATGAGACCCAGGCCTAGGGCAGTACATTTTCAGGGGACAGAAGGCTGCCACAATTTGCTGGTGTAGTTCCATGGATTTCTGTTTTGTTATGCCCAGAAATTTCTATATGCAGTAATATTGCAGTTTATAAGTATACCTTACTTAAACACTATTTTCCATGAGTGGAACCAGAGGGACCTCTGGCAGCCGATCATGGCCCAGGAGCAAAGAAAGCTGTGCAACTCCCATCATCGGCTAGGCCAGAGGGGAGCAGTGATCATCATCATCCCACCGAGAGTTGGAAGGTGGACCGCAATCAACAGGTGAATCTCCAACAACCAAAGATGTAATCGACAGTCGATGCAGATCAGCAATCAGGGGATGAAAGTCTGATCGAAAAATGGCAGAAACAGGTGGGCAAACTGATGAGCCAACAGATACCACTATAGACAAGGAGGCAGCAATGGCAGAAACAGGTGGCCAACCTGACGAGCCAACAGATACCACTATAGACAAGGAGGCAGCAATGAACAGGCAGATCCAGAGAGGAACCCCAGCAATGATCTTGTCCTTGAGCAGCTGTATGTCACCACACCACCAGTGGAAGATCAAGTGCTAAGGCAAGATCTTACCTGAGAGATTGTGCGGGTGATAGATCGGGATCGATGAGCATTGGAGATGCTCCCTTCTTATTCCACAAAGGAGTTAAAATTATGTCCTCCATCCAGCAGGGGCCAGGGAGATTGTGTGGGTGACAGATCCCATGGAGTAAACGCCAGAGTTGCCCCCATACCACTGGTCCAGCAAGGCCAGCTGATGCCCTTGATCCCCCCGGGGAGATTGTGTGGACATCTGATTCTATGTGGTCACCATCAGAGCTGCTCCCTATCTCCGATCCAGCCTGCACCTTCTTGGTAATTGTGTGGGTGAGGAGTAGCTACTAAGCCCTGTTGGAGCTGCTCCATCAAGTGGCTTCAAACTACGGGCCCCACCAGACTGCTTTCCCCCAGCCCAAAGCCAAGGAATTACTCCAGGTCGGAGTACTGCAGCTGAGTACTTGTCAAGATTAGCTTTTTTGGGGAAAGAGTTAACCTCTACTGAAAGACCTATGTTCTCTCTTTCCTCTCCCATGATCCCCTTTCCAGTCCCTACTAATTCCATCACCAGAGACAGCAAATTTAAACAATGGACTGTATAAGTTGATAACAACCTGCCTGATGGGATTATCTAGCTGCGTACAGGAAATTCAAATAGGGTATGTTAGTTAATAAGTTTAGAAGGGAAGTTTGAAAGTGTGTACATTTGTGAAGTAATTACCAGCTCACCCTGTGATGGGATTGATGCCCACAACCCCCAGGTTGGCTAGTGAGGTATTACATAGGGCTGATTGAATTAACTGGTTAAGGTAAGGTAATGTAATAATTTTTGTAAGTTGAAACAAAAAAGCTGTATTGTTGTGTTTTACCTATAAATGTTCCAACTTTTCTTAAGATACACTCTTCTAGGGAACATAAGCAATGTGTTCTCTGTCTCTTATTTAAAAATTATAACCTCTGTTTGATGGTCCTGGAATAGAAGCCGGTCAACAAGAAGCCCATCCACTCCATGGTCCAAGGGAAGATTCTTGTAGCCAAGGCAGGAGGATTATGGATCATGGAGTCAAACCCCTTTTCTGGTTTGTGACACAAACACCTAATTTTTAATAATAACCTCTAATCATACCTTTAGCCCAAATCTTAACCCCAAGCTGTATCTCTTTTTGTTTTTTGTTACTTATAAATGTACAAATGACAAAGTAAAAGGCAGATACAGTTTTTTGCATATCAATATCTTCCTCTATAAACATTTGGGAAAACAGTTATAAATGTAAATTAATATATAGTCAAGAGGAATCAGTACCTGCAACTAGTACATATCGGGTATAGTAGAGCACTACATGTACACATTAAAAAACAACATAAAAAGAACAGGAAATAAAAAGAAAAAGGCCAAAAAATAGCACACAAAAAACTAATAAAAGCAAAGAGCCTTTCTGATCTGTAGAGTGCCCGGACCTTTAATCAATGATCCGGGAAAATGGGAAAAACCAAAGGGGAGGGAGAACAGAAATTGTGAATCCTAAAGGGGAAAAGCCTAAGCCAGTACCAAAACCACATCACTGATGATGAAACATTATTGAATCATTAAGGATACACTCGGTCCAATAGTTTCCATTTCATGTCATGTGATTTTAATAATTTTGTTGATACTAAGAATTTATCAAATTTCCGGTTACACTCAATTACAGTATATACATCGTACCAAGAAGGAATTCAATGATGTTTCCATAATCTAACCAGTAGCCATTTTGCGACCATGATTACTTGAATAAAAAGGGCCTGTTTTTCAGGAGTAACTTCAGCATCAAAGATATGACAATTAACATTTTATACCTTTAATACGATTTTATTTTTAAGGAGTAAAGACATATGAGGTGAAAGCATCTACCAGATCTCCTGAATACGCGGGCAATGAAACCATATATGTGTGTACCAATCAATCCACAATTCCACAAATTCCTTATCAAGTCAACTGAAAATAATTTTTTAGAGGGAACTAGATACCATTTGCTAAGAATTTTAAAAAATACTTCTCTGTAGGCTGCATTTTTTATATATTTACCAGTAGACTTACAAGCTTTAAGCCATGTCTCAGCTGGCCAAGTAGTATCAAGCTCTATTTCTCAAGAAATCATTTTGGGCGTTTTGTCTTTTTCCAGACTCTGCTTTACTATGTTGAGGCATCTCGATATTAAATGGGATTTGTCAACTGAGACAATTAGTTTTTCAAAGGGCCTCACTGTGGGCTTTAGATTTTTTAGAGCTACATACGATTTCATTTTTATATAGTCTAGCCTGAAAATTTTTGGCAATCCAAATTTAACTACCAATTATTCAAAAGATGCAAAAGAGCCATTTATATAGAGGTCTTTTAGAAAGTGCAGGCCCCCGATTGGGCCATAGATTTAACAAAGTATTTTCAAGATCTTTAGCCATAGATTCTAAAGACAAATAAGGGGTGGGATAAACTATTAAGTCGTATTTGACCTTATGGGACCTTATGGGAAATCCAAATCCTATCTCAAACCTTAACTTTACAAATCTCACATAAATATTTTAAACTACTTGAGATTATCCATTAAAAACTATGTAAAATAAAAAATAATACTTTCAGAATTGCTCTGTACTGTGATAACTTCTTAGGAGGTCAATGGCATAATGTGGTAGAATTGTAACTAATAGCAATATACATCAATATCACTGGTAAATGGCACTGCTTCTTTAAGAGCTTGAGAATGAGATTAATCACAAGCCATCACTTGATTTATTTTGAAGTCAACAAAATACTTTCTATTAGCTTCTCTAGCTACAGATATATGTCATAGGAGATCACATTTATTACACTGCCTGTTTTCCACAGCTCTCTACCATCAATATTTTGCAGGTCGTGAGATGTTTTATTTGACCAACCTGAAAGATCTTCCTGCATGGTGTTTGTGTGAGAAGTTTCTTGAGGTCAGTTCATTGTTTAGCTAAGGACAAGGTAACCTTAGAAAAATGGTAATTGTCTTAATATTACCGGATTATTGCAACAAATTGCTGTGTTCACTCATCTAAAATGGGGTGGGTTTGTCCATAAAATTAAATAACTTGCATGTTTTCTTACTTGCAAATCATGTATAACACACATGCATGGATTACATATTGGGCTATTAATTAGGCGAAATTTTCTTCTACCTTTTGTGGCTGATTAAAAAATAAGAATTTAGATTAAACAGGGCTAAGGTATATTTAGAAAAAGGAGTTTGTCCTCATGGCAATAGATGCAAAAAACTAACAAAAGGGAAAAGGTATAACAATTTCTCAATTTGAACTCACTGATCTGACCTCGTGGTACTAGGTTGATTTTATTAGGAACAACTATACAAGGAATGATAAGCAAGCAAGATTAGTGACGAACAAAAGGGATACTGGAGTTGCCAAACATTGAGCCCAATTCAATTGCAAGGCCGCAACTCGATCGTAGGACTTCAATGAAAAACGGAGGTTGGATATCAAAGTCCTACGGGCTTGAATTATGAGCTATGATCGAACCCACATTCCAGATATAATGCTATTTTGGTAAAGCCGATGATATTCTATTACATGCGAGTTCCGTTATATGTATTAACACATTGATTGCTGTGATCGATATAACACGGAAATTGAACATGAAATAAAGTATTTTTTTGGGCCGATTTGCGAGCTTGAGAATGTTGTTTTATTAATTCTTAGACTTAACATCACTTTCAGTTTTAATATAAGTACAGTAATGTTTTTTTATTTACTTTTAAAGTGTTCCGGACATGTCATTAAGTCCTTTGCAAGACCTTCTTGGTACCAGTAACTTGTGGTTCGACTTTTGCCATTTGTGGGCTTGAGTGGTTAGCGAGGGGGGAATCGAAGCAATTAAAAAGTGATTGCAATTGCAATTTTAGCGTTTGGAAGTCTTGCGGCTGTGAAAGCTCAAAGGCTTGGAGGGGCATTAACTTGTGATTTTGAAAATTACAGATGGCTCAATTGAATAAGGCTGATTACTTGCACCATCATGTAGGGGTTGAAGAACATGTGGAAAAGTGCTAAATTATGAGTTATGAGATTTTAAAGGTAGTGGTTGTATGCTAACCTCATATTCTGGGGAAATACATGATGAGCTGCACAGCCAGTGCAGAATCATATGTGCACCTTATGAAAAAATTATTAGCAGTTTATTACTAACGAATTGCCCGTCAAAAAAATGACGGTCATAAAATTATAAGGCAGGTAATGCTGTTTGCCACACAATGTAAGGCTTTTGGTCCTCTGAGTACCTTCAGCGCTCATTGCAAGCCCTGTGCTGAGCGCCTTTGGTGCTCATTGCGAGCCCCTTCCCTTGTGTACTTTTGCTCCTCTGAGCACCCTGTGCGCTGATTGTGAGCCCAGTGCTGGGCGCCTTCAGCACTCATCGCGTGGCTCGCAAGGAGCACTTTCGGTGCTCATTGCAAGCGTCTCCTCTGCTATTTTTATTTTTTATATATATATTTTTTTATAATAATTCATTAATTAATTAAATAATGAATTAATATACTTTACCTACTTCTAGTTAATATATCCAGCAATCAATATCCTGAAGAGCTAACAATCTCTTTTGATTTTCCTGCAGCATACAATGTATATTTAGACTGTTGCTGACCTGAGGAGAAAGTGTCAAACCATTTGTTTAGTTGGGTAAAGCGCCATTTTAGAATGGTAATGTTATCAGTTTCAAGTTAGTGTTGTAAAAAAGCGGCAATTGTCTATGTGTTGCACGGCTTTCGAGCATTTTCCGTCCTTCCTAATAGTATTTTGTACCTTGTATGTTCCTGGGTAAAAGTCTTATGTGCCTGGCGTTGTTTTGCGTGGTTATGCGTCGTGTAGCCTCGTTTTTGTTTTTTAGGCCGCCATTTTTTTGTTGCTTAGGCAATTTTCTAGTTTCAAGTTCGTAAGCTCGAAAAAATTTGGTTTAAATTTGCGTGCAATCTCACTCCCAGACGTTCTGGCTGTCCCCCCGTGCTGTGTTTTTTTTAATGTTTTTTTTATTTTGTTTGTGTTTTTGCATGTGCAAGTTTAACTTTGTATTTTTTCAACCTCAGATTTATTTTTATTTTTAAGTTCCGCAGCTCATAATTTTTTTTTTCTAAGTCCTGCTTTTCTTTGCAAAGTTTTACGGGCTGTAATTTTTCCCCGCTACGGGTCTCGCATTATTAATTGTATAAATGAAATTTCTTTTGATCTGTAGTCCCGCGGGTCATGGTGATGAGCGCCTACGGCGCTCATCTCCACCAGCGCAATGAGTGCATTTGGCGCTCACTGCCAAAGTCGTGCGGAGTCGAAGGGATGAGCGCCTTTGGCGCTCCTTGCTTGCAATTGCGCAAGCCCACAAGCATTAGCAACAACCCACAATGCTCACAACTATATATGTGATTGTTCATTTTCACCTCTGCAAAAGTATGTAGACACTTAGGCCTCCATTCAATTGAGCAAATGTTAGTTACTGGAGCCCGTAATGTAGCCCGTTAAATAATTTACTATACAGTCATTTAGCTACCCGCAAACGATTTGCGGGTTACAGGCTGAAAATCCCTTCGGTTGTCAAAATCGTAACTCCAACCCATGTAGGCTTTTGATATTTCAAGCCTGCAAATGTTACAATCGCTAAAATCGCAAATCGCTATTCAATTACTACAATTCCCCAAGGATGCAATTGCTTTCAAACCCACAAATGGCATATGTAGCCAAATATATTACGGGTTACAAATAGGACTCGCAAAGGGTTTACAGACTAGTTTATAACACTGCAAAAGACAATTAAAACACGCAATACTGGACTTTAAAATATGGGGAAAGCAGAATTATTTGCACAACAATTCCCAAGGAACAAATAGGCCTTAAAAAAATATATTATTATCTCATATGTTCAGTGGCGCAGCTAGAGAATAAAAGGCCCTGGTACCAAAAAAAAATGTTGTGCCCCCCTCGGGGAGATGTAAAAGATGTTTTGCAAAGGGCCCCGCCGGGACCAAATCACTCAGTGCTCTTGCAGCACATCTCCATTGCGTGTGCACTCCACTTTCCTGTGACATCTTCTGCGGATATAAATGTACGCATATATACTGTATATATACACATATGTACACATATATACACATATATAAACATCAGCCACACAAATTTCAGGCTGGGGTGTGGTCAAGGAGGCACAGGGGGGTCCCTCTGGGCCTTGGTTGGGCCTAGGTGTTAGGCCCCAGGCGGGAACCTACATGCCAAAAAAAATTGAATGCAAAATTACACAGCACTGCACCGCCTGCACCACTGGTAGATCCACCCTGCATATGTGGCTGCAAGATGCATAAAGCAATTAAAGACACACTACCTTCTTAAATTGCAACCCAAAAACATGAAACTGCCTGCCATATTATCCCTCTCTCACTCACAAGGCTCAAATGTGGACCCTAAAAATACAAATATAATCTTATATACATCTCACTCATCAGATCTAGATTGGAAAAAGAAATAGTGGCCAAATTACACCGCCACATGACATATTGCAAGTACCATTGGAACATACAACACACTAATCTACTCTAACCCATCAGGAAGGGCCGCAAACACACATGGAGGCTGTGCAGAATCACGTGGAACAACAGCCAACTCACCTCCATCTGGAAAGTCCCACGCCATTACTGGTGGCCACGTGCCAAGATGTATACCCATTATCATTTGGTGACATCACAAGTGTTTTGCTATCAATCAATTCACATTATCACCTGTCATATTGTTGTCAGCCCTTCAGGGGAATGTTGATATTCCACAGTATCACAAATTGGACCTCTCATGTGTATTAACCCTATATTATTATATTATTATTATTATTATTATTATTATTATTATTATGGTATATTTATTACTCTATTGCACAGTAACTAAGGCTCATTAGTTTTACTGATATAGGAATGTGACACAAACGTGATGTATGTGGATGTCCCAAAACCCCAACCATTGAAAACACACTGACAGGGTGATAACAGTATAACAAAGCTTTATTTCATACACAGAGCACACCCAGAAATGTACAAGACTGTGCATTAATATCATGGGTGTGGTGTGTGTGGATCCTGGAAGGGCCAGAGGCTTTTTAGGAAAAAGGTGGTATCTAAAGGGGGTAATGTCATAGTCTAGAATAATCCTGATGCATAGCACCTATAAGGGTCACATGTGGTCACTACACCACTGTAACCGGAATCTGATGGAAGAAAAGGATAATCAGAAATCACTCCATTTAATCAAGCTAACCAGTAATGGGCATAGCACTTACTTTTAGTTATCATCTGCTCCATTGAACAGACGCATAAACATCTGGACTATCTCATCCACACCAGTTGCACACATAGAGTGTGCTCCTAAAACAAAAATCTTATAACAGGTGGTCAAAATAAAAAAAGGCGGAGGAGGAGAGGGAAAAAAAAACATGCATGTACAGTACAGTGCTAAATACTGTAACTGTAACAATATACCAACTCACCTGATTTCCATCTGCAAGCATTACTAACCATTAGCTAGTTCTCAGGATATCTCACTGGCCATGACCATTAATAATGATGTGTCATCTCACAATAAATGTTTAGCTGTGACCAGCATCAGAGGTCAAGGTGTACTATCACCTTCTCCATCTGATTTTGTTAATCAACATTGTTATCACATCCATCAGATATACAGGTGTTAGAACATGTTAAAGGATACTCATGATATCAGCAATACAGGAAAATACACAAAGAGGACACAAAGGTCAGCAGCCAGATTCACTGTTGCTTACATCAGACACAATGATCTGTTCTCATACTGATATTGAGGAGAGGATCACATGCTTCACAAGGGCATATATTAAAGCTGGCTTTCATTAACCTGCCATTGTGAATCTCTGCAAGTCCACCGCCATAGCCATATTAGTCTACATTTAAGCTAACAACAATCATGTCTTAGATACCTGGATATAAAATAGCTTTAATATTGTGGGAGCTACATGTTAAGGAGGGCAGTCATGAAGGAATGTCTACATGAGAGGCAATGGGAATATCTTACAATTACTTAAATTCCTTGACAATGCTTGCAGATGCAGAAGATGCCTTCGTGGACATGAGTTGTGCCTAAAACAAAGAAAAAGAAAACAATAACCTGCAAAATAAGGTCTTAAAAAGGATAGGGACTGCAACATCTTTTCTCAACAGCATTCCTCAGTGACCATCAATTAGTGAAATGTTAAACAGAACCCTACGTGTCCACAGAGAAGACCATATGATGGGAGTTAGCCATCTGTGTACAAAATAGCACCATCACATAGGCCATGTTCCTATACTCTTTAGCCAGGTTAGGTTACGTTAACATTTTAACCAACAGATTGTCACTGAGGAGTGCTGTTGAGAAGGTACAAAAATATGTGCAGCCCCTACATACTCCTCCACATTGCATAAGGGCCCCAATACCCCGTGGGCGGCCACCGTCTCCCTGGTTGTGGTGGTGGGGGAGGGGCAGGGGGAGACACCTTCCTAGGAGGCAGAGGCAAATTCAGTGGTGCTTATGTCGGTGGTGGTGGCCGTCATGCAGGTGCGCAGGGTAGGCCTCCGGGGTGGAGGAGACATGGCTGGGGACCCATTCTGAGCAGCACGGCAAGGTAGTACTCACCTCTCTATTTCACCTGGCAAGGCGGAGATGCTGGCCCAGATTCCCCAGAGGCACTCCAGTTGCTGTTGCATGATGCATCTCCACCTGAGCAGCCCTGGCTTGGTGGACCAAGGGATGTAGGTCCCTTCTGGGGGCCATTGCTGGGTGAGAATGTGGCAGTGGTGGCCCAGTGGGGAGGGGGTGTGGTCCGGCTGGAGCCTGGCTTCTTAAGGGTGGTGGTGTGCCTGGGGGTTGGAGACAGGCTGATGCACTGCTTGGGGGAAGAGGAGGAGGGGGCAATCCATGGTCGTCCCTCGAGTAGGAGGGCCCTGATGAAAGACATAATCATTGTAGGAGGGGGACAGTGGGGTCAAATGCCACTGGTGTAGCTGATGGTCCTGCAGATGACCCCATTGCCCAGATGACATCTTTCTCCTCTTAACCAGTGTCCTTGGCTTCTCGTGGTTTCTCCTCCCCCTGCACCGTTTCCAGATCTCCTGAAAGCTGGAAAAGAGAAAAGAAAGGTATATGTGTTAATTATGTAAAATAATACATTGGTTTGTGTTCATTCTTAAGTATCTGACATTTAGGCTTGAACCTGGATGATTCTCTTAATTGCAACCATGAGTAGATATAATTTGCTATATGTGATCTATTCTTTGGTTCTTGATCTCGATTGTTTTTGGCTCCTAATGCTATCTTGATTCCAGCTGTGGTCTGTAACTGCATACTCTGCAGTGGGCACAGCCATACATGGACTCTCTATTGGTTGATTATTGGTGTTGTGCCCACAAATGACAGTGATTTGTCTGCTTCATTAATGATGCATGACTGATACATCTATCCCTTGTTAATTCCATATAGCTGACATGTCAGTGTCCTTGTTGGTCATCATGTACATGTGTAGTGTGTGTGATTTACATGTGGTGGCATGTTGGTGTATGTGATATTCAAATGATATGGAGGCTGGATCCTGCTGGTACACCAGGCCTGAAGCTCCAGCGGCGGGGCACCAGGCTCAGTAAATCCTTGAGCTCCCTCTCACACTCGTTGTATCTCACAGTCACTTGGGGGCCACCACTTGGTGCTGCGGCTTGACTGCACTCCTTGGCCATCATTCTCCTCACCTTGGCCCTAATATCATCGAAACTGTGCTTTATGGACCTCACACCCCTTTTCGCTGTACCCACTGCTGTTACTGTAGCTGCTACCTCCTTTCTAAACTCCCTCCACGCAAGGATAGCGGGTGCTTACCGATGGCATGGAGGAGGACCACATTGTTACTGTGCATGTAGTTCAGGGCCCTGTGTTTGCCTTTAGCCTCTTGCCCCCTTTGACTTTGGACGGGGTTCCTGCACTTCCACATCTGGCCCTGAGGCGTGTTCCTCCTTCATGCTACCACCCCCTGGGATCAGGCCCTCCCCCTCTGTCCCTTAACTAGATGTGCCTATCATTATGGGCACCTGGCCACCCCCCACCTCGTCTCTGCCCCTCTCCTCCACTCCCCGCCTCCCCTACTTCACTCTCTTCCTCTTCCCCTCCCCACCTCCTCTCCTCTACTCCTCACCTCCTCTTCACCACTCCCCAGGGCCACCTCTCTCTCCTCTCTCTCCTCCTCACCTTTCCTCTTCTCCTCCTCCCCGCCTCTCCTGACCCCTCCTCTCTCCTCAATCCATGATATTCCCAAAAATAGAATAAGGTTAAATCAAAGTATGTTTGTACATATTTGTGAGGTAAAAAAAAATTATGTTTTATGTGTAATTAGTAATTGTTGGGGTATAGGGTGGGGCATATAGGGTAGGGGGTGTTTGTAGTGACCTACCTATTTGTGTATCTTTGTGTGTTATTTCCTCTATGTGCATTTGTATTATGTGTAATCAGCAAATATGTGTAATCAAAGTTTAAGTGTAAAATTGTAATTTGAAAAATATAAATTAATAAAATCGTAAGAACCTGCTTTGAAAATGTGCCTACTCTCTATCTATCACTGCTCAAACCACCGACTCCAGGACCTGCGTGCTACTACATGAGAATCTACAACATAGTCAATGCAGGAGTGTGTGGAACACAGCTTTATAATCTCTCTCAATCATTTTCTGCTGGCCCACTTTCTATTGGCTCTGAGGCCTGTGTCATGCTCTGTAATTTTTCTAATAAACAATAGTTTTAATTTTCTTTTAAAATATACAATTTTTTTAAATATAATCCACAAAAACAGATTATATAGATATAACAAGTCTTTATGTCAACTTTGGAAGCTGGAACATATGGTGCTAATGTGGCAAGGTACTACTTTATAAAACAGTAGGACATAACTGCCACTGAGTTCCAGAACGTGTGTTAGGGTCAAACACATTTATGGAATTTAAACGTTTTCTGTGTTTTCAAAGTTTTTTAACAAACAGCCACAGATTAACAGAAAAATATACATTAAATTGCAAAGTTCAGTCTATGTACAGTTTAAATTTATACAAACTGAAATCTTTTTCCACACCACTCCCCAGACCTGCTTACATCATCAAAATGTACAGTATCTCACAAAAGTGAGTACACCCCTCACATTTTTGCACATATTTTATTATATATTTTCATGTGATAACACTGAAGAAATAAGACTCTGCTGCAATGTAAAGTAGTAAGTGCACAGCCTGTATACCAGTGTACATTTGTTGTCCCCTCAAAATAACTCCACACCCAGCAATTAATGTCTAAACCGTTAGCAACAAAAGTGAGTACACCCTAAAGAAGCTGAAGGTAAAGGCGATGGACTGGCCAAGCATGTCACCAAACCTAAACCCTATTGAGCATCTGTGGGGCATCCTCAAACAGAACGTGGAGGGGGGGGGGGGGGGTGCAAGGTCTCTAACATCCACCAGCTCTGTGATGTCATCATGGAGGAGTGGAAGAGGACTCTAGTGGCAACCTGTGAAGTTCTGGTGAACTCCATGACCATGAGGGTTAAGGCAGTGGTGGAAAATAATGGTGGCCACACAAGATATTGACACTTTGGGCCCAATTTAGACATTTCCATTTAGGGGTTTAGACATTAATGGCTGTGTTGAGTTATTTTTACATTGTAGCAGAGTGTAATTTTTTCAGTGTTGTCACATGAAAAGATATGACAAAAAATATACACAAAAATGTGAGGGGTGTATTCACTTTTATGAGATATTGTACTAGCCCATAGGAACACAGCATTTAAAGAATGGATTTTAACCTGTTAGTGCAGCTCAGTCTGCCTGTTGTATCAAATTACAGGCTTGGGAATTGTCACAGCACAAATGGCTGGAGGGAGACCAGACTGATATACTACAGGATATTTCTCCCTGTGAAGGGCACAAATGAGCTAAAAGAAGTTGCTCTCAGAGTAGGTAACCAGACCTATAGGACAAACCTACTTCAGGTATTGTCCGTTCTCAGATTGAGCACATCTGACTTCTTTGTTGTTGTATTTGCTTATGTGTGTAAGCATGTATGTTAATATGTTAGTTGTTTAGGAAATGTACGGTAAATGTGACGTTTTATTTTCTTTTGACTTTAATATAATAATAAATTGATAAAGACAATTTGTATAATTTCCTATATTACACGTAAAGAGAATATGTTAATTAATTGAAATATTTCATTATAATGCAACTGAGAAAAACACTGAAAATGTATTGGCAAAAACTGTGTTAAAGTATAGTTAAGGTTGCAGGAATGCAGGAAAAACGCAGGAAATTGGGAAGTTATCGCAGCACACAATCTTAGCATCCCCCCTGCAAAGTTTTTTTTCTGATTACATCATTCATGACATCATCTATAACATTATGTGACATAATGTATGCCATCACATATAATATAAATCATATAACATAAAAAAATACATTGTTCATGATATTTACTGATGGTATCAAACTAGATGCCATTTAATGCATTTATTGTTGTACACTTAGCTGAATTGTTGACTTTTGAATGTTTCCAAATGAAGATAACAATAGATAGATAGATAGATAGAGAGATAGATAGATAGATAGATAGATAGATAGATAGATAGATAGATAGATAGATAGATAGTTATGGCAAAAATATAAAATATTTCCTTAAACTTATCAGTGTTAATTGTTAAAATTGTATGTTTAAAAATTTTAAACCTGTATTGGTATATACAAAGTGTAAGACCTAACTCATGTTGTTTTTGTTGGGCCTTCATGAGAGGCCTGTGAAACACTGCTCTATAGTTAGGTTAACAACATGTTTAATTTTTCAATATTTTATCAGATTCAATTAAAAATGATTTTAACTTTTTATCCTTGGTTATGTGCAACTTATGAGTTGAGCATTATATGGTGTTTATTGAATATGTTTTAAATTGAAGTATAAATCAAAGAGCATCAAACAGTTTGATACCGATGATACCATTTAATGGCTGATACAGTTAGCCATTATTATGTACAAACTCAATCAAATTGATTTATTTTATTCTATGGTTAACACAGTATCACGCCTTGCTCGAAACACTTTTATATTTATTTATAAAAACAAGATTCAGACATGTACTGTACATTATCACTAGTTTCAAATATCAATGTTTTCATTATTTTTAAGATGATTTGTGAGAAAAGTGCCACCATTACGTGACATCATAGGGGGTCTGGTGTGATGTCATCAGTAATATTATGAATTGTGTCATTTTTCATATTATATGTAATGACATAAGTGATGTCATAGCTAATGTCATTTATGTCATATGTGATGTCATGAATTATGTCTTCAGTAAAACCTTTGAAGGGAGGAATATTAATGTTGCTTGCTACCTTAATTTCCCAATTCCCTGTTTTTCTAGCCTTAAGTTGCCTCACCCTGGGCTGCAACCTTAATTACACTTTTATGCATTTTATGCACTTTTTTATATATATATATATTTTTTTTTTATTATATATATATATATATATATATAGTTGAGTCACATTATTATGACCAAAATATCCAAAATATCCAAAATAAACGCTGTGTACAGCACTGGCACCAGCTAGATGACGTGGTAGTGAGATGCTGCAAGGTTGACAAGGGTATCTGGAGACATGCAGGCTGCAGTGCACCTGACAGCTGCTGAAGAGTCTGCAGTGGCGTATTCATACGGCTAAAATAGTGATCGAGGTGGACCCACAGGTGCTCGATGGGGTTCATGTCTGGGGAATTTGGAAACCAGGGAAGTACTTGAAAGCTTTTGTAGTGCTCCTCCAACCACTTCCAGACAATTCTGGCCATATGACATATTTATTTGTTCTGTTGGAAGATTCCATCTGCTCCAGGGAAGACAGTCAACATATATGGGTGTATGTCATGATTCCACTAGTAACCTGTATCCAGTATTCTCTGTCTCTCTGTCTGTACTTTTGGGCCTTGTCCTCTTCAGAGGCCATCTTTTGTGTCACAGAGATCTGGAACTACAAGATTCTGCTGTGGTAGGTTTGAACTAGTTCATATCAAGCACCCATGAAGAAGCAGATTGTGACATTGGTGGCAATTGTGGAATCTCTGTATAAAAAACAGAAAAATGGCAACTTATAAAGAGATGTCTGCAGCAAAGGAGGAAAAAGTGTCCAGATTGTGCCAAAGATGGATAGAGATAATGCCTGCAGATTCAACCAAGGATCAGCAGAGGGATCTCCAGATACAGATCATACAGGGGGTACAGGAGAAGTGGAGAGGGGTAACCAATGACCCTGTCTCAGCTCCTGTGAAGGGGAAATGCTTATCCTCAGTAGAGACAGAGTATTTGCTGGTGACTGGAAAGGACGGTAGAGGAATGGGCCTTCTAAACAAATGGATGGCGTTCCTTTGACTATGGCCAGGTCACAAGCTAATGGAATCTCTGGAAGAATTAGTATGTGAGGAGGTCGCCCTGGAAGAGCAATATGCTTATTGGGTGGGACCTGTTGGGATATCTCATGGGGGGGGGCTGTTTTTCATTGGGGCTGGAAGAGGCACTTTGGGACATAGTACATGAGGATCCAGATTGTGGCTTGGGGACAGAGAAAAGACAGCTGTGTCTGTTTGCCAAGCACTGTCACATGCTGGGACTGGAGACAGGCTCTCAGACAGCTAACTTACTTTGGCCTTTGATCCAGCAGGAACTACAGCTGGAGGTGGATTATATAGACTTGCTGGATGAAGCATCCCTGCATGGGTTTTGGCCACCCAGCTGGGAGGGCTCATGCCAGTCAGGCATGGAACACACCGCCCTAACAGGTACTACAGGGACCCAGCTAAATGTTGCCAAGGCTGGGTCAGAAGATAAAAGGTATGGACTGTGGGGGGAATTCTGATATCAGGGATTCCAAAATTAGCAAGGAAGTTTTCATGCAGTGGGGGGACTGGGAAGAAGAACTGGTTCCAATTTTAGGGGGCTGAGCCTTGCCCAGTTAGAGGCATGTGGATAGGGCCAAACCACAGCAGTGCTAGGCCCAGGGGAAGAACTGGGGAAAAGCTAACCTGCTCCTAGAGTCAGAGAAGAGCCTATTGAACACTGGGCCCTACCAATAAACTGTGAACATAGTGGGGAGGTTCCTTGGATTACCATTGTCCAGGAGCCAGCCACAGACCCTGGAGCAGAAACAGGAAGTAGCCCTGCTCTCAAGGGCTGCCTGTATCTACACACCAGGCAGTCTCATTAACAGAGAGTCAGTAGGTTTCATCTGAGAATTCAGAGACCAAAGAGCCAGAGGGTACCACAGATTGTGGTTTGTCTCCTGGTCTCCTTACAGTGACTCCCCTGCAGTTGCCCAAAGACACAGTTTGCGTGCCTTTAACCCTGGAAAGGAGGGGCCACTGGCCAGGCTTGTTGGGAGGAGGGTTGGCTACTAAACCCCGGCAGCTTATGTCAGAACTGCCCATTAATCCAGCACGGATGACACCAGAGAATATCCCTAGGCTATGTTGCAACTCCAGCATCCCAATGTATTCAAGATAAAGCTCATGCCTGACAAAGGGAACCTTGTACTCTTCAATTTGACCCATGGGACTGAGTACTGATCCAGAATCAGCAGGACAGGAGGTCTCCCTAGCCTGGAAGCAGAGGGCTTTGCTGGGTAAGGATCCTCCCAAGTTTATGGTGGACTTACTAGCTGGGATCTACTGTTGCCCCTGGACTACCTTGAAGGGTCCTCCAGGGCAGTTGTCTTATAAGTCTCCCAGGGGCTTGGAAAGATCACTAGGCCACTGGGAAGGAGTGAGTATTCATTCTGGACAGGGGGAGGCAGGGTGCCCAGAGAGCCACTGAGGCTATCACATGGATGAACTGTCACGCCAAAAGTATTGGTAACCACCTGTATAGATGGAAAGTTATCCAACAGGATAAACTTCCCATGCCATAATATAAAGGAAAGGGGGAGAAAATGGCATGATTTCATTGTTTAAGGACTCATATTGCCAGTAATTATGAATATGGCCAAGGGAGCATGACAATTTTGCATTGGGATTATGTATTATTGTGTGTGGTTATATGTTGCCTGTACATGGTTATTATGTATACTTGTAATTAAATATTATGAGAGGGAAAATGTTAAATATAGCATATGTGGAACTGGTAAGAATGGTCTGCACAGAAGTTAGCTGCACCCTCACAGTCAAGACAGATGTATGAACTTCAAGGAGTCCTTAGTAAACACTTGAGCTTTACACCAAGGTTCTGCCCTAGCTAACCATGGACATCTGTCCTATCGTTCTGATATCTGATGAGTGGTATCTCAATTGTTATAGCAACCCAAGGCTACAAGGTTGATGTGTTTCATCACACACATACACAAAGGTACACAAGGGTGTGGTATGGGAGAGTATAAATATGTTGTTTTGATAATTCAATAAAGGTTCAGTTATAGTTTTCACATATCCACAGCGTGAGACTATTTCTGTGTTTTGTATCCTGACTTGAGGAGTGGTCTTGCCATGGGCCACTAGTAACCTGTATCCAGTATTCTCTGTCTGTACTTTTGGGCCTTGCCCTCTTCAGAAGCCATCTTTTTTGCCACAGAGATCAGGAACTACACAATTCTGCAGGGGTAGGTTTGAACTAGGTTCATATCAAGTCCCCTTGAAAAAGCAGATCGAGACAGTGTACTTGATCTGCAAGGATGGACAGATAACCCAATCGGTTGAGAGTGCTTCCTGAGGTATGAGTGGACACAGATAATTCCAAGAAAACATTTCCCAAACCATAACACTGTCGCCACCAGCTTGTGTTCTTCCAACAATGGTTGCAGAGTGTTTGTTCTCTGAAGTTTCCCGCCTGATGAAGAAAACGTGACTCATCAAAAAGGCAACCCTTGGTACTGTCATGCAAATTGAAGCCATTCCTGATGATGAACCCTCGTCAGCATGGGTGCAGTGACCAACTGTTTGCTTCGGAGCACCATAAGCAACAGGGTTCGCCGTACTGTCATTTTAGACACACGTCTGGCATCCCCATGATTTGTTAGGACGGTGAGTTGCCCCTCAAACACCTTCACAGCTGACATTCACCTCTGACATCAATGGTATATGGTGCTCTGCAGTTTCACGCTGTTTATTCGCAATGGTGCTGTTTGTCCAATCATGGTACACTTTAACCACAGCAGCACGTGAACAGTTCACAAACTGCTCTGTTTCAGAAATACTGCCACCCTTGGCCTGAAAGCCAATGATTATCCCCTTTTCAAAGTCGGATAAATTGCACCTTTCACCCATGACAGCGATGACTGATATGTTTTCAGAATGCCTTCATGTCACCTTATATACCCACCAAGCCAGCTCACGACACGTGCCATATTTCATTGGCTACTCACTGCTGATGTCAAAAGGTCATAATACTGTGATTCAACACTTATATATATTTACCCCATGATGTCAGATGCTGTCTCCACTCTCTCTGCATTTGCTCTTTATATTCAGACTGAGGGTTACATTTCATGTCAGTATAGCTTCAGACTTAATAAAGAAAGGTTAAACCTCTCAAAAGCTTGTCAATATAAATAAAGCGTTTGTCCAATACAAAAGGTATCATAATATACTGTAATACTCATTATTAATTTACATACAGTATATATATATATGAATTAATAATGTAATAATTGATTTTATATATATATATATATATATATATATATATATATATATATATATATATATATATATATATATATATATATTTGAGGAGTGGAAGCTGGTAGATTTGATTTCAGGTAGATTTGAGAGTCATCTTCTTTCTATGATACTGAATTCCAAACAAATGTTATTAGGGTACCAAGGGAGAATGTATGGACGAAGAAGAGGAGGTTGTCTAGAACTGAGTCCTGTGGTTACACCACCAGTCAGAGGGAGCAGAGAATAAGAGGTGCCAGCGAAGGAGACACTAAATGTTTGATTTTCTATATAAAATGTTAACAATGGAAGAGCTGTGTTATAAGAATTTGTATAGGAAGAGGGTGGTCAACTGTATCAAGAGCAGCAGAGAGATCCAATAGAATTAGTAAAAGAAGTGACACTGACTTGGCAATGAGTAAATTATTATTTTTATGAGAGTTGTATCTGTGAAGTGTTTGGGGCCAGAAGCCAGATTCAAGGTTGTCAAGAAGGGAGTTGGAGGAAAGGGACTGTGATAGGTGATTGTAGACAAGTCGAGAGAGAGATAGGATGGTAGTTCGATGTAGAAGCTGGGTCAGATGAGGGTTTGTTAAAAATGGGTGTAATTATAGAGTGTTTTAAAGATTATGTAAACTTGCCTGGAGCTTAGGAATATATTGAATAAATGTATAAGAGCTTGAATAAGATCGGTAGAGAGGGAAGGGGTTAGCTGTAATGGAATAGGATCTAGAGGGCAAGTTGTAAGGTGAGAGATTGAAAAAAGAGCAGAGACTTCATCCTCTGTTACAGGGTTAAAGGAGTCCATAGTGGATATGGGATTGGGGAAGGTTAAAGGCTGAGTACTGTCAGTTTGTTCAGAGAAGGGTGTGATAGAGCCACATTGAGAGGAGAGTTTTTTTTGGATCTTATAAATTGTGTGGTTGGCAAAGTCTTCAGCTGTGAGACAGGATGATGTAGGAGATGGGATGGGCATAGGAGTGTGTTGAATGTAGCAAACAAATGTTTGGGTTTGTGTTGATATTAATGATGAAAAGTAATTTTGTTTGGCAAGATTGAGGGTAGAGAAGTAGGAGTGCAAAATAAACTTGTAAGGAGGATGTCTACTGAAGTGCAAGATTTCCTCCATAGTCTTAGTGAATGAGCATCTCTGGATGTAGCATGTTTGCATAGGGTGCCATGGTTGTGGATGAGAGAGGGTGGGCCTGTGGTTGTGGGGGCAGGAGTGTCAAGAGTAGAAGTTAATATCCTGTTGTACTGTGAGGTGGCAATTTCTGGGAAACTGAGTGTGGAGAGGGGAGTGAGAGAAGTGGTTGTACCACGTTGGAAAATTGTTGTGGGTCAAGTGGTTGGAGGCTACCTTAGGTTCTGGTGGAGAGCATTGAGGAAGGGAAGTGAGTGGAAGATGTGCTGAACTTGGAGGTTAGGAGATGGTGTTCAGTCAATATTGGCACAAAATCTTCAGGCTTCATCTTTAGCATGACAACGACCCAAAGCATACATCCAAATCAACAAAGGAATGGCTTCACCAGAAGAAGATTAAAGTTTTGGAATGGCCCAGCCAGAGCCCAGACCTGAATCCGATTGAAAATCTGTGGGGTGATCTGAAGAGGGCTGTGCACAGGAGATGCCCTCACAATCTGACAGATTTGGAGTGTTTTTGCAAAGAAGAGTGGGCAAATCTTGTCAAGTCAAAATGTGCCATGCTGATAGACTCATACCCAAAAAGACTGAGTGCTGTAATAAAATCAAAAGGTGCTTCAACAAAGTATTAGTTTAAGGGTGTGCATACTTATGCAACCATATTATTTTATGTTTATATTTTTTCTTCCCTCTACCGAAAATATTTCAGTTTGTTTTTCAATTGAGTTGTACAGTTTATAGGTCACATTACAGGTGGAAAAAGTTCTGAAATGATTTATCTTTGTCTCATTTTTTTACAGCACAGAAACCTGACATTTTTACAGGGGTGTGTAGACTTTTTATATCCACTGTATATATAAGCTATTTTACTACCTGTGTATACAATGAGCTGTATCCCCCTTAGAATTATTCCGGCTCCGACATCCCTGATTGTTCTACATTGTTTGTGCAAACTAGAAACTCTTGAATTCACTATTTAGAATCTTTTTTTTTTTTTTATTCGTCTTTATTCAAGGCGGATAACAAAATACATACATAGTCATACTTCAAGTTTCATAAAACCATGGTTACATGCATTCTGTGGTATTTTTCACTCAATCTATCACATCAATGTATTGGCAAAGTAGCAAGATAAATACTGCCTATCTTCCATCCGCCATCACCATTTTCTGCTATTTTCCTCCTATTTTACCTTATAGCTCTCTAACTTATATACCATAGCTAGATGTGTGAAGAATCATAATCATCATTATTTTCTTTCTTATTTCATCCCTCTTATATATTGATTTTTATACTAACTACTAACCTTCTATTTTCTCCATCCTGCTCCGCGTCTCAGAGCATTCTCCCCCCCGGCTGCCGGAGTCCAGTCTTCATATCTCCTTCCACTCTTCCGGCCTAACTGATCAGTGTACCAATGCAACACCTGTGTATTCCACCCATGGGCCCCATGTCTCAATATATTTGGCCATTGTATCTGCCAGGGAGTGCGTCATATGCTCATTTATTGCGATGTAATTAATTTTGGACTTCACAGCGGAAAAGTCCAGCCCTTCTGATTTCCATTGTTTTGCGATAAGGCTTTTAGTTGCGAGTGTAATAAAGAAAAGTAATCTGTTTTGTGATTTGGATAATGTCTGAAGAGGCCTCCCCAGCAGGCACAGTTCAACTGTTAACTTTATGTTGCATTTAAATAGTAACGCCACTAACTCTTGCACCTGTGCCCATAATCTTTGCACTTTCGGACAATCCCACCATATGTGAATGAAGGAACCCGTGCTATTACATCCTCTGAAACACTCTGGGCTTTCGGCGCTACGCCATTTAGCCATCCGGTCAGGCGTCGCATAAGCCCTATATAGCACTTTGACCGACGTTTCCAAGATGCTATAGCTTAGTGACCCTCGAAAGATATTTCCCCATACCTCTTCCCAATCCTTCTGATCCCACCTGGCATTAAGATCCTTTTCCCATGCTAGCATGTATTTCTCTCTGGGGAATTCTATTTTTGTGTTGAACAATACATACATGCTCCCTAATATCCCTTTCGTGAGCGGGGCGTTTTGACATACCCTGGATAGCCAGTTATGTCTAGGTCTGCCTTTGGCACGCACTAGTGATCCGACAAATTGACTCAGTCTGTACCCATTAAAGTATTCCCTAATAGGGAGGTCTATAATGTCCCTTATGTCCTCAAATGTAATTAATTTATCCCCCTTCAGCCAGTTCCCCAGCCTATCTAACTTGTGTGAAGCCCACCAGTGTCTTGAAGTGGCAGCCAACTCCTTGGGAGCCTGGGGGTGATTGAGAACTGGTGTCATACAATTTGCTTGTGTGAATAGGGATGTATACCTCTGGGCCCATTTCCAGCTACCGATGGTGTTCTGAATAATTGGATTCATACATTGGGCTACTTTGTGTGGAGTATTCTCCAGCCATATTAAAGTATCCCAGGTGTAAGGGTGCATTGTGTGGTGTTCGATAAATAACCAAGATGGGTGGTGCTCTGGGGAATGGGCTAAGGGAATGAAGGCCAATTGGGCCGCCCTGTAGTAAAGTTTCAAGTTTGGTAGGGCTAGTCCCCCTTGTTTTTTTTGAATTTCCTAGTATATTTTTGGAAATTCTGGCAGGTTTGTGTTGCCATACAAATGTAATTATTAATCTCTGTAAGTCGGCCAGATCTTTCATATTAATTGCTATAGGGAGGGTTCTAAAGAGATACATCAATCTTGGTAGCAGATTCATTTTTACCGCATTAATCCTCCCAAGCCAGGAAATCTTATATGCGTGCCAGGTGTTCAAGTTATTCTTTAATGTGTTATAAAGCTATAGTTATAGTTAACCTTGTACATGTCGCGTAAGTTGGGAGTCAGGTTGATTCCTAAATATTTTATATGCGTGGGGGCCCATTTAAATTTGTATTCGTCAGCTATCAGTTTCTTGTCTTGTGCGGGTAACCCCAACGCTAGGGCCTCTGTTTTGTCCATATTTACATTCAGACCTCAGATCTGGCCAAAATTCCCTAAGGTTTGCAGTAAGGGGGGGATTGATGACTTAGCGTCAGTAAGGGAGCACAGTAGGTCATCCGCGAACAGGGATACTTTGAACTGATGTAGTCCTATGGCCACCCCTTTGATGGCCTAGTTTACTCTGATGGCCTGTGCCAAAGGCTCCATGGCTAGTGCAAATAGGAGCGGTGACAGGGGGCAACCCTGCCTTGTTCCCCTATGGATTGGAATCTTTGACCTTTCCTTCCCCGGGAGTTTCAGGGTTGCTGTGGGAGTGTGATAATATGTTTTTATTACCTTCATAAATTCCCCCTTGAAGCCAAATTTTACCAGCACAGCTTCTAGGAACGGCCACTCTAGGGAATCAAAGGCCTTTTCCACGTCTAAGGCCAGCAGGCATGCTGGAATTTTGTTAGTTTTGGTATGGTGGATTAATTGCATGATTTTCCTAATGTTATCCCCGGCCTGTCTTATCGGGACAAATCCTACTTGATCCTTGTGGATCAGTTTCGGTAGGAATGCCGAGATCCTGTCTGCCAATATTTTAGCCAGTAATTTGATGTCACAATTTAGTAGTGAGATGGGTCTATAATTTTTTGGTTCAATTGGGTCTTTGCCCTCTTTGGGGAATAATACTATCTCTGCTGAGTTCAATTCCTGTGGCATTTTTCTTCCCTCTAATATTTCATTAAATAATTCTGCTAGGTGTGGGGCCAGCCTATCAATGAATGTTTTATAGTAATGGTTTGAGAACCCGTCTGGGCCCGGGGCCTTCCCTTTTTTAGTGTCTTGTATGGCTCGTCTCACCTCATCTACCTTGATCTTGGCGTTCAGTGAATTCAAGTTATCTTCCGTAAGAGTGGGGAGGTCCAATGCTTGTAGAAAAGCTTGAATTTCGTGTTTGTTAACATTAGGGGATGCCTTGTAAAGGTTACTATAGAATCCCTCAAAGGTCTCTTGGATTCTCTTGGGGTTGGCAGTGATTGTCCCTTCTGGGGTTCTAATCTGGAATATTTTTGATTGTGCTTGTTTGGCTTTCAGCTTCCTGGCCAGCCAGGTGTCCGGTTTGTTAACCCGGGTATAGTATCTATGTTGTGTAATTCTTAATGCTTTTTCAGTTCGCTCAGATAATAGCATGTCTAGCTTCCTTCTCACTTCCTCTATTTGGTCCCTTATTTGGGATGTGGGATTACTTTGGTTTATGGATTCCAATCTTTGCAGGTCCCTGCATAGCTGTTGTTCTAATTCCCTATGTTGTTTTTTCCTTTTGGCTGCTATTCTAAGGCATGTACCTCTAATGAACGCCTTATGGGCAAACCAAACCCACCCTATACCTGAGTCCCTTGATTTATTAGCTGCAAAGTACAGGTCTAACTCTTGTGCTATCTGCTCCTGAATTTGGGGAATGGCTAAATGCATGTCGATCATCCTCCACGTATATGGGGGCCTATTATCCAAATGAAAGTCTACTTCCATTTTTACCATAGCATGGTCCGACCATGGGCAATGTATAATGTCTGACCGTTTTGTTTTTGTAAGCAGCTCTGCATCTATCAGCAGATGGTCTAAGCGGGAGTATGTCCCATGAGGGTAAGAAAAGAAGGTGTATTGTCTTTCCCACTGATGTTGTTCTCTCCATGCGTCTACCATGTTTAGGGCAGCTAGGAGGTGTCTAATTTGTCTAAGCTTCTTTGCAAACCGATTGTCCGTTTGTGCCCTCGACCTATCTACTGCTGGGTTCAAAATAAGATTGAGATCTCCCCCTAATATGATTTTGCCTCCGTCTATTCTTTTTAGTTTTTTAAGTAGGTCAATGAGGGTGTTGTGGGGATTTGTCGTAGGGGGATATAATGAAACCAGTGTTACCCTGGCCTCTAGGACCTTACCCACTAAGATTACATAATTCCCGTCTGGGTCTATTTTTTTCTGCTCTAGTGTAAATGGGAAATGTCTGTGAAGTAGAATGGCTGCTCCTGCTTTTCTTCTGGCTTGGGAGGCTGTGTAGTATGTTGGATATTGCTTATCCAGATAAGAGGGGGGCTTATCTTTTCTGAAGTGCGTCTCTTGTAAGAAGAGTACCGCTGGTTTGTGTTGTTTGTATGTTATAAAGGCTTTGCGTCTCTTACTAGGGCCATTGAATCCCTTGACGTTGTGCGTCAGAAATGTATAATCTAGCGTACCCATTTATAGTTATGGAATTGTGTGTGATGTATCTGGCCTCCTACCTTTCGTCTCGTTCTGCGATCAGAAGAGTCCGGGGTCCAGACAGCCGGGGAGGGCGCCCCCCTTCAACTTGGGGGAAGAGGAGATATGGAGGCGTTTGCCTATGGAGGATACTTTAAGATAGAGAGAGCAATTAATAACAGTATACTTTTCCGGTAAATCAATAACTATTTTTAACAACCAAGTTGTTTACAGTTCCCCCAACTTCTTTTTTTTTTTATTAAACTCCAATTTGCACGTTCGTGCCTAGGGTCTCGGGCTGTCCCGGAACTATCCCTAGATAAAGAGTGGGTAATACATTTTTAAGAGCGTTACAAACAGGTAAAAACTTCCTATTAACTACTTGCAAACCTATCCGTTACAAACAGGTGAAATTTTTTTTTTTTTCTTATCAACTACTAGCAAAAAATTGTCCAAGGTATTTGGTCTTATGAGGTCTTCTCAGTCTTTAGAAGATGTTCAGTCGCAGACCCAGGGGGTCTACCCCTTGTTGTCTCAGTCCTGCATTTCAATTTTGTTCCACGATGCCATTTTAAACTGCATTGGCCAGAGTCTAATCCTTTTTAGAGGCACTTAAAGCTCCTTGGGGCGTTCCTCCCCTCCGCATGTCTTCTGGGGGTTGGGTAAGTCTTTGGGAATCTCTGGCTGGTTGATCTGCCTTTGTGTGGTCCTCCCAAACTTGGTTATTCCTTCTTTCCCCCCTCTTTGGGATCTCCGTCCATTGGCTCGCCAGGGGGTCCCCAACGTTCGGTGCTTTCTGCTGCATACCGGGCCCTTCCTGCAGTAGATTCATCTTGTGCAGTTGAAGACGACACTCATATATGTCATGGGCTAGGTAATTTACCCCCCTTACAGTGAATTGGAGGTTAAATGGGAACCCCCATCTATATGCTATCTTGTGACGGGTTAACACTTCTAGCACTGGCCGCATGTCTCTGCGTCGTTGGAGGGTTGCTGGGGCCAGGTCTGTGTATATCTGTATAGGGGCGCCATCTGGTCCTAGAATTCGTGTAGCCCTTCTTGCTGCAAATAGTATCTTGTCCCTTGCCTGTTGGCGCAGGAAGCGAGCTATGACGTCTCTTGGCATGGATGCCCTGGCTGGGCCTCCTAGGGCTCTATGTGCCCGCTCAATTTCCATGCCGACCTCTTGGCCTCTCGGCATGATGTGGTGTAGGAGTTCTTGAAGATATGACAGCAGGTCAGTCACTGCGTTTGGTATACCCCGGAAGCGTATGTTGTGCCTTCTTGATCTGTTTTCAAGGTCTTCCAGTTTCAGCTGTAGGTTCCCAATTTGCTCTGCATTGTGGGTGATGTCGGTTCTGTCTTTGTTTTGGGCGTCACTTATTTCATCCACCCTGGTTTCAAGTGTATGGGTCCTTTGGCCTAAATCTTTTAAATCTCTGTGTAGCGGAGCCATTGCTTCTGCCAATTGGGTCTTCAAGAGAGATGCGAACCATGCTTTAGCTCCCTGCGATAGATTGACATCTGGTGTCGTGTCCATCTGCCCCCCTTCGGCGTCTGAGATGTCTGATGCACACGATAGTGAGTCTATAGGTGAGGGATGTTCCGCCGCTCCTTTAAAATGCTCGGGGATGCTTTTTACTCCCAGGCTCTTTCGTGGTTTAGTTGGCTTGCCCATGATGGGCTATTGTCAGTAAGCTTAGTCTTGATAGCTGAAAAGGTTGTGTATGTGTAGACCTTGTGGTATTACTTCTGTGTGCTTTTTAACTTTTTTATTTTTATTGTTGGTGTCTTTACTTTGTTGTATTGGGCATCTTTATTTCCAAGCATGTGGACCCCCTTTGGGTTTGACTCTTAGGGCATCTCTATCTGCCCTTGTTCCCTTGTGTTAAAGGGCACTTCACAGTCCAGTATTCCTCTATACTCAATGAGAATGCTGCATTCAGTAGCTTGTTATTCACATATAGCCAAAGTCTTGCTGCAATACTCCAATACTCCAAATCGCCACCAAGTGGCATGTAGATATGCAAACAGTTCAACACAGTCCATGTATCTGCTATATAGACAGAAAGCACTTACACAACATTTTCAAGCACCTATGTAGTCAGGAATCCTGCGTATTCTTTTGAATAAATGTAAAGATAGTATTCAGCAGTGCGTGTAGACTCTGTCTTAGTTATAATATAGAGACTGGAGTTCCTGATATACAGGGAAATCCCAAAATCACAAGTTGTCTCCTGCACAGTCCAATTAAGGAAATTAGGGTAGGTAAGGTAAACTTTCCCTGGTACCCTTATGCTGGGTCTAAATGCCTCTTCTCCCCCTTCCTAATCCAGAAGGGGCAAAGCAGTAGGGTGCAAGCAGGGGTGCCTGTTGCCAGATGAGAAGGCTATATTGCCCTCCCTGTTGCAGATGTAATGTCACAATAAGAAATTTTTAATGGTACCTTTCAAGTACCATCAGCTGTGGGTTCAAGCTCAGGGAGATCTTTTTTGTCAGACCTTAGTAGCTCAGTCAATAGATCGTATGCAGAGTGACTCTTTCCCTTTTAAGGCTCAACAAAGTCTAGTTCCTTCAAACTTTAGCTCCCACAGGGCCTCCTTATTTTCCGATTTTAGGGGGAGAAGCTGTGTAATAGCCTCCACACAGGTGTGCTGCCTGTTACAGGCTTGAGCAGCTTATGTTTGGGCAGTACTGGGCCTCCTTAAATGTGCAGTGTCTACCACAAGAGCCCCTGTGGAGCTAGTACAATCTTCAGGGTACTCACTGTTTGCAGGCCTCTGTCTCAGTCCTGAAGCCTGTCTTCCAGAAATCCAAGATGGCCGGCGTCTCTCCTGACATTACCCTAAGATGGCAACTGGAGCTCCCAGGCCCCTCCTGCACTTCTCCTTTCCTCTCACACAGCCCCTCTGATGCCTTGTGGCTCCCCCAGCCACACCAGCCACCCTTGGGTGCACCTGCAGGTCTGTTACACAGGTTTTTTGCCTCTCACCACAGGGTCTGCTGGGCTGGCTGTCAGGCTCTGGCTCCACAGCTACTAGCTCTCGATTTTATTGTTTTTTTAAGGTAATTTTGGGATCAATTTGTTCCCCTAGGTCTTCTGAGTTTAGTGATATTGTTTGTTGGTCACTCAGGGCATCTATAGGGGTCGATTGTCCCAGATTGACCCAGACCTTAGCTGGAGCTCTTGCAGGACACGTCTTTCCTCTCCAGCAGCTTAGCCACACCCCCCACTATTTAGAATCTTTGATGTACTTATTAGAATAAAAAAATTGCTTGTCTGCCACTGTGGTGTCCAAAACAATGACCCCCCATTTGTTCAGCTAGACCCCTTTCCCAACCGTATTAAGTACTCTGAGCCATAAATTAGCATACTGAGCAGCACATTAGCCTCAAAGACAATGTTGTATATCTCAGCAATAATTTACTACAGTACTGTATGGCATTTCATAAGCCCTCCATGCATATTCTGGCGCATATCTACTAAAACATTCTGCTTTCATAAGTCTTTTTGTGCATATTTGACCCATAGCCACTTCAGCGACAAGCCCTCTATTACAGATTGTGGCCCATAGCCACTAAACAGCATTTTTGCCCATGTCCAAGGTCAAACCTTTAAACTCATCAGCTACCACATGAGGGGGAACAGAAAATGTGCTTGTGAATAATGAGAGAAAAATATATCATAAATTATTTAATAAAGTGCCTTTGAAATACAATCTCTGCGTGACAATTCCAAAAGGAAAAAGTGTTAGGACAGACTGTTTTTGTCATAAAAGAAAATCTTCTTGTTGTAATTCTATTGTTATGTTATACTCTAAGTGGCAGACCCAGCTTTTTGAGATAAGTGATTAGAATTGAGCACAGGGACAAGGCGCATAGTATAGGGAGATAGCTCCCCTTTCTTGTTTGTTATTTAGAGGGTAAAATACCATTATAGACTAGCTGAGGACTAGACAGGGAGCTCTGTTACACCTAGATCAGGGACTCTCTGTGCCTTGCCTCTAGTCTTTTTTTGATATATGTATAATAAGCATATGTGGCACCTATAGCATGCACTTTGGGCCTGGCTACTAGAGCTCTGGGGGTCATCATCTATTGTATAAATCAATTTAAATCGTAATTTTCATGTTTTATTTAAAATGTATCATTTATATGATATATTAAAAGTTAAGTATTATTAGTTGATTCCTTAACCATGATATCGCTGCACTCTAATATCTATCCATAGCAATGTCAACTAGTTTATGATTGGTGTACCTTTCTTCTTTTAATATATGTATTCTATTATGCACCACTAGTTTGCTAACATTAACTTTCAGCTTACCATTCTTACATACCCAATGAGCTTTGACTCAGGGATATTATTGGTGTGGCATATATAGCTACAAATATGTTTGCTGAATGACATACCCTGTTTTCAAGTTATGATTTATATCAGAAACGCACATTACATTGAGTCATTGTATACACACAAACAATTATTAAATTTAAAAGAAAACCTTGTTTTTCACACACCTAGAGCTGCCTACATAAGCACCTGAAACCATCCAATAGAAACACTGTATTTGGGTACGGGTTTTAACACTTTACTAACCTTCAAGCCAGCAGCAGCTCGATGCAGAGATCTACAGAGCAGTTTCTGGCTCCTCCTGCTTCTTGCTCCTCCCATGATTCTTTAGTGCACAAAATGGCTTTACATATTGATACAATGTATAGCTTCCTGTAATTGACCAAAACAAATTATGAATTTTATGCTAATTTTAGAAAGGCTGATATCACTTGATTGACAGGTGGGCCTCATGGCTAGGAGAAAGAGGCTTGAGAATTGGCTAAAGGGAAGATTTGCTAAGGGTGTGACCTGATGGTGATGGGTGACTCATATGGATAAAAATGCTGGATTTATGACTAATAAAGAGTTTTCAGTGTGATTATACAAAATCATGTGTGTGCTCAATCTTGACGGAAGGGATAATCCTGATCATTGGGATTAATATTACTACTTCTGCTTAAAGGGCCAATTAATTCAGTACAATTTAGAGCACACCACTGTAAACTTCTCATAATACCATGTGGAAATACATTTTGTAGTTTTGAAAAATGTTTGTTTTTTCACAGAGAAATTTATAAATAAATCTCTGTTTACATGAGACTTTGACATACCTCCAGACAAAGCCACAACAGGAGCTGCGTGCATAGAGCTTAAGGAGAAAGTGAGTTAACCTTTCACATATTCATCTGTGCAGGAAAAGTACTGCTGGACTCAGCTAAAAATGACATTTGGGGGGCAAAATGTCCTGCTACATTCCTGAAGTTCAGAGAAAAAAACATAAATCTTTGTGCTAGTGAAGTCTACACTGGCCGGTGTCTGCAAGTGTTGTTCATCATGGAACACTCAGCAGTGTGTTTGTAAACAAACCTAAGGCTGCAGTTTTATAGCTATTATTAGTGTAATAAAAAAAAACAATAGATCATTTTAAGATAGAATCTTGTGCTCTTTCACACCATGAAGAGCACTTATAGTTAGGTAAATGACCCTTTAAGGAAGAGCTAGAGCTGGTAACTCTGCTACTCTGGCTAAGTAGTTCCTTTGTTCCTATGGTTGTCTTGAGTCTCCAATACCATTCTGGTTCCATCTCTGCTATCAGGGATAATAATAAGAACAATCATGTACCTCTGGGTGGGTAAGAACCAGGTTCTGGGTGAGCCCAATTGACATAGTGGTGACCTGGTGCACTGTGAAAACGAAATGCCATCATATTTTACTTATTTTACTAATGTGAACTTGTTCTATTTTAGGGAACATTTCTCTAAAATATTTTTTTTTTGGCAGATAAGGATCAGGAAAGGTTATAATATAAAGTATTTTTATTGTCCATGAAGCACTGAGAGACATATATATATATATATATATATATATATTATTTGTCTTATAACAAGCAAATATCTGCCACCATTAAAGCAACATTGAATATAATAATTAAAAATGTAAGGTTGTATATATTTATTTTATGAAAACTATGAACATAATACTACAGAAACCCTTTAGTGAATATAGACCACTGAATCATGAATACAAAAATTGAAAAATAAAAATATTTCAATTGCTAATTGAAAAACAAGAAAAAGGCAAAATAACACTTTTTTTTTTCTTTTTTTGGACCCCTCTGACTTCCACCCAAAATCTAATTGCTGATTGTTGTATATTATTCTAATATAGTGTTGTCCTAATGCCTGTGCGGGGGCCGGATGTGGTCCATTATCTGACTTTTGTGACCCACTGACTGCCAGGGAGGATCATCTCACAAACTTATTCACTTGTTATTCTTATGTTTATTAAAATTAAACTTCAAACAGTTTAAACGTTTGGGATATCCGATATAAATTCCCAAATGATTAGTTATTTCATAAAAAATATGTAACTTAAATTAACTTAAATATATTATTTAGAAATATTTTTAAGCATGTTAATTTTGACCCACCACCTCACCAGCCAATATATATCTGGTCCGCCAGCTCATTGTCCAATAAATATCTGAACCCCTACACTAACAGTAGATACAAATCTTCACCAATCATTCCAAATAGAAGTAATCTCCAATTAGGAGCACTGATACTTATTATGATTTATATAAATATATTAATTACAAATACTTTAAACTACTAATATGTTAAACTACATTTTTTTAATACTGATTAAAAACAACTGAATAAAAACTAATATTCCAAATGATCATCTACTTGGATGATAAATTCTATTTGGAATAGCTGTGCTATACAATTTCTTATTCCATATTTATTACAACCAAAGGTACTTGTGCTATTTTGTTTGAAAGTGCTTGATCTTTCAGGAGACTTCAATAAAAAAGTGCTCTTGCTAGAATTGATAGTGTGATATATTCATAAACCAATGTGAAAACAATAAACAATCAATAATGTGCTTAAGTACATATATAATAGAATTGTGGTTTCTTATTATGAAATTAATAGTGAGTCACAAGATGCCTATAGTCCAGTAGCTTTACATGTAGCCATATGCCATCTCACAATATTTAGAGAAATTTCAATACAGATACAACAATCACATGTATTAATGTCTGTAAATGCCAAGAGCTATTCATCAAAGTTTTCTGCCTGAAAAATTGAGATTAAATATTGACAAAAATAAGAAAAAATTGGATGTAGAGTAATGGGATTTTCATGATTGATAAACCTTGTGCTGTATTGTTGTACTAGTTCCTGGCCAGAATTTGCAGCCAGGATACTTTAATAACTCACCCCAAAGGCCCTAAAAGTTGTGTTGATCATTATATAGATAGCATACGTTGGGAAATAAAATGGAATGGTTCGTGTTTTAAACATTGACCCTAGCACAATGGCTCATTATCAAAACAGAAATAGTTATGTGGGAAGTAATCCCAATAGCTTAATTTTGTGCGGACCAAACCCCATTGCTAGTTATGTTGGAAGAATAAAAAAAATGCATCTCATCCATCAAGTTCAACCTTGAACTGGAATTTGAACTGGGAACCAGCCAGCGTTCACATCATGATGATAAAGTATTGAAAACATGTGCCCCACTTCATGTTACCACTCACATTTTTATTGCAATGTGTTTCAGTAAAATAAAACACATAACAAAACTGCATGAATAATAATAATTACAAAATCCATGATTTCCATCTGGTATGAGAAGAAAATATGTAAGCAATATAATGTTCACATATTTAACGGGCGAAAATCTCATATTTATTCAATTAGGAGCCCAAATAAAACAAAAGGAATTCCCAGCTGCCTTAGTTTCAATAGGAAATTCGCCTACTCGCTACAATTAATTTAATTTAAAAGTTTCAGCCCACATATTTGTATATGCTGGAGTTGCAATAAAGTAGAATCATACAAAAAACACTACTCTTTTGCTAAAAATGAATGTATTAATACAGTGGTTTTCAACAGCTGGTCCTACTAGGACCGGTGCAGGTATCTGAGACTTTATCTACTGGTCTGGGATGAGGAAAGTCTAACACTTTAAACATGGCAATACCATTAGTCACAGTTGTGGACAGATTATTGCTGACTATATCCACAGTTAAATGTACTCTATTCATACTTGTGCAAAACTAAATGAAAATTTAGTACATGGCATGTAATATGACCCTGCTTAAACTGTTCTGGATCCGGTCCCATGAGCACTGATAACTAACCATCGCCATCGTATTTAAGGGATTGTCACCCCACCTGGATGCTTCATATTAAAGATAATTAAAAACTGGCTATAAAATATACTAATGTCTTTTCTGTACATTAGATCAAATCATTATCACATATATAGTTGTGAGCAATACGGGTTGTTGCTAACGTATGCAGGCTCGTGCAGCAAGGCCGCAGTTGCTGGCAAGGAGTGCCAAAGGTGCTCCCTGTGCTGGTGGAGATGAGCGCTGTAGGTGCTCATACCTACGACCAGGTATGACTTAGGCAGTGAGTGCCGAAGGCGCTCACTGCAGTGGTGGAGATGAACACCGTAAGCGCTCATCCCTATGACCTGCGGAACTACAGATCAACAGAAATCTCAATTACACCACTCACAATGCAAGACCCATAGCATTTTGAAAACATTTTTTTAAAATTACGGGCAGTAACACTTTGCAAAAAAAAAAATACGACCGCAGCATTTAGAAAAAACAAAAATACGAGGTCAAAAACATAGCGCACACATACAAAAACAACAAAAACACAAATTAAATTTAAAAAAAAATACAAAAAAAGATCGCACAAAGCACGGGGGGACAGCCAAGACATCTGTGAGTTTGGTTGCACGACAATTTAAAACAATTAGCCAATCGAAAATCCACTAAGCAACAAGAAAAATGGCGGACGAAAAAACGAAAACGCGGCTATACGACCCCTAACCACGGAAAACACCGCCAGGCACATAAGACTGCAAAGCGGGACTTAGAAAAAAACAAATAAGAGCCGCGGGTCGAAAAAATACGAAGTTAAAGGACGAACCGCTCACATCCAAAATCAACAAAAACACAAAGAAAAGAAAAAATAAATATACATCACACACAGCACGGGGGAACAGCCAGGACGTCTGGGAGTAAGGTTGCACGACAATTTAAGCACAATTTGCACAGTTTCGGAAATCGAAAATCGCATAAACGACAAAAGAAATGGTGGGCTAGAAAAAACAAAACAAGGCTACACGACCCCTAACCACTGAAAACACCTCCAGGCACATAAGACTTTGACCCAGGAACGTACAAGGTACAAAATACACTATTAGGAAGTACGGAAAATGCTCCATACCCGAGTAACACATACACAATGGCAGCCATTTTACAACACTAACTTGCAACTAATAACATTACCATTCTAAAATGGTGATTTACACAACTAAACAAACGCTTTGCCCTCGCACACGCAGCCAATTTATACTGCACGCTTGCCACATTGCTGACACTTACACCTCAGGTTAGCAATAGTCCAAATGCACATTGAAGTCTGCAGGAAAATCAAAACAGATTGTTAGCTCTTCAGGATATTGATTGCTGCATATATTAATTAAAGGTAAAGTATATTAATGTATTATTCAATCAAAAAAATGTATTCATTATTATTTAAAAAAATATATATATAAATATATATAAAAAAAGAGCAGGCCAAAGGCTTTCAGCTCACATTGAGCGCCCAGGGTGCTCAGAGGAGCAAAAGTACATGAGGGGAGAGGCTCGCAATCATTTTTTGACGGGCACTTCGCTAGTATATATATATATTATATATTATATATATCTTTTGCCCACCATATTATAAATGATTGTTGTGGTGACCTACCTACTCATAATTTCCACAACACAAGCTGAGATCCCACTACATGCTGATGATAGCCAGTAAGCTTTAAACAGCTGTACATGGATAGCATTCTCGGCTTGTGTAAAATCCAACCTTGACTTTACATTAAAGCTGTGTAATACAGCATGCATAAGTTTATAGGAAGTCATGTTTGATAATGGTTATGGGTTGAAGAGCGAGGCATTTGTGGGCACATTTGCATGTCCTAGCTCAGCTTCCCAGAATGCAGTGTAATAACTGTTTTTCTCTGAATTCTGAGCTGGAAGCAGGTTTTTTAACTTATTTTAGTCATTCAAATACTAGTGACTTGCCCGTCAAAAATGACGGGGCAATAAAATAGTAAGGCAGGTAATGCTGTTTGCCACAGACAGTAAGTGTTTTGGTCATCTGGGATCCTTCAGCACTCATTGGGAGCCTCGTTCTGAGCGCCTTTGGCACTCTTCACGTGGCTAGCAATGAGCGCCTTTGGCGCTCATTACGAGCCTCTATGTTGGTGTATTTTATGTTATCAGAGGCGCTTTTGCTCTCATTGTAAGGTCTGCGCTGATCTCCTTATTGCAAGTCTCTCCCCTGGTGTAGTTTGTGTCCTATGAGCACCGTTGGCGCTCCTTGTGAGACGCTCGGTGAAGGGCTTTGTTGTTATGAAAATCCAATCTCCATTTTAAATTGACATAATGATGATGATGTGTGTTTCCATTGGCTGTTTCCAACTCCGGAGTTACGGCCTTGCTTAACTTGATCATGTTCAAGCTCGCAAATGCTACATACGATGGCATGGTTTCCGAATTTCACTATCGACCCCTAACTTGCGGCCTTGTCGAATTGAATAGCACCGTAACTCGAGGAGGCCCGCAGACATACAGCCTACGTCCCAGAAGTTACAGCCTCCGAATTGAATGAGGCTTTTTATATTTACGTTATATGGGTAATTTAGGCTCTTGAAAAGGCAATTTTATTAATTATTTTGTCTTGTTTGTTTGTGAAACTTTTGGAAGCCAGGGTATTACTATTGAAATGTATCTAAAGCTGTAAACTGCTGTAACTTGCTTAATGATCCATTGATTTTTACACTTAAAGCTCTGCCTTTACACAGTTAGTAGATATTGTTGTGAAACAACTTAACTAACAATGTAATGTTGTAAATCAAGTTCTATCATTGTGTAGTTGGACTCTACTTTTGAAAACAGCCATTGATGCTGCTATTTGTTGGGAGATTTAAGTTATAATATTTTACTTAGCAATAATAGGTTTGGACTCCCTCAAGCAGTTATAATAATTGTTCTATATTGCCTGTAATAACTAAATTAAGGTATTTGTATTTGAACTATGATGAGGTCACTGAAGCAATGAACATGAACTTAATGGTGCTCAGATGTACCTGGCGCGTTGTGGTTCATAGGGTCAAGGAGAATCGTAAATGACTGAACGACTAAACAACAACAACAACTTTAACTATATTTTTTATTTCACTTATTAGCTTGTTGTTTCTGTGAAATAGCAAGTTGTATTCCTTATGCTTACTTTTAATTGTAATCCAATAGAAGTTGCCGATCATAAATTCCAAATGCAAATTAACCACTACTCATTATAGCAAATCCTATAAAGGAGAGCAGTATTAACCTTATTAGTAATAGACACCAACAAAATTAATTTCGTATGCAAACAACATTACCTGCCTTACAATCTTATTGCCGTCATTTTTTGATGGGCAAGTCGCTAGTTAGTAATAGTGTTAGGTTTGTTTCTATATACAGTTGTACCGGAATTAGAGATTACCACCTATAAATTAATATATCATTACCATAGACCGTGGGTTGCCCTATGAATACTATAGCTTTGTAGGCAAAAGCATAAGGCTTAATATGTTAATTCAAAGCAGTTTTGATCATTGGTAATTGTTATCTAATATTTGTTGCTCATTTGGAATATTATGGCTTTAGCCAATCTAATGCAGGAGATACAAAATCTCCTCTAAGACATTTGGCTCTCTCCTATGATGTCTAGACTGCCCAACTTGCGTTTTAAGATAGTGACTCATCAGGGGTAGAAGAACTCTTTCTTATACTCATCTGTTTATAGCACTCAGTGTATTGGGTTAAACTACTAACTCTTACTCTGGTTTTCATTTGTTATTATTTATTACTAGCGACTAGCCCGTCAAAAAATGACAGCAATAAAATTGTACGCCATGGTAATGCTGTCTGACACCTAATCTGAGGTTATGTCCCCTCTGAGCAGCTTCAGCGCTCATCCAAGCCCTGCGCTGAGCGCCTTTGGTGCTCACTGGTACCAAAACTTGTTAACCTTTGGCACTCATTGCGAGACCCACGATGAGCGCCTTCGGGGTCATCGCGTGGCTTGCAATGAACCCCTTTCCGCTCATTGCAAGCCTTTCCCCCTGTGTACTTTATAGGCCTCGCACTTGAGCACACTTGGCTCTCATTGCGAGCATCTCTCCCTGTGTTTCTACCTTGGGTTAAGTGTCAATGCCTTTGATTAAGAGTTACTGGCTTGAGTTAAATGTTACTGCCTTGTATTAAGTGTTACTGTTTAGCGTTCATTTTTAGTGCTTAGGGCTGGTATTTCCGTCCTTCGGCCGCCTTTTCCATCCTTTGGCCTTGTTTTTGGTTTGTTGAATTTTTTTAGGCCAACATTTTTTTTCTCGCTTTGGTGATTTTCGATCGAAAAAAATTTAATATATGCTTCAAATTAACTTGCAACCTCACTCACAGGCTCACTGGCACTCCCCCTGAGCTGTGTGTGAGCGTTTAAGTAAATTTGAGGAATATTTGTGTGTTTTTGCAGTTTGGCTGTTCGGCCATTAAATTTGTATTTTTGCGGGCCGTCATTTCTCGGACGTCGCTAAGTTCCAAGTCGTACAGGCCGCTAAGATGCGGTGAGCGCCTTCTGCTCTCTTTTTATCTAAGTACTGTGTGCCGGCTGTGGTGCGCATCTCCACCAGAGCAATGAGCTCCTTTGGCGCTTATTGCCTAAGTACTGCGGGCGCTCATCTCCACCAGCGCAAGCCCGCAATTTTAACATGTGGTTACCAACAACTGTTGGCAAGCCTGCACTGCTCACAACTATATATGTGATTATTATTACGCTTTATTTGTAATGATCCAATATATTCCGCAGTGCTAAGTGTGTGAACTTTAAACAATATATTAGGTTCTAGCAAATGTAGTAATGGAATTATTCATTTATAGATTTATTTGGTAATTTTTTACAGGATTTATACTTTAACTACTGTATGTTAATATTTTCACAAGAAATACATTCCTTTAAACATATTGTTTCATGAGACTAATATGTATTTCATCTAATGTGTTAATGATCCCAATTATATATTTAGAAAATTCATATTTATGTGTAAATGTTTTTCTATATGAACGATAAATTGATAAAACATTTTTATTAATGTTGATTAAGCAACATTTTCATCAGATATTGATGACAATATTTATGAATATATTAATGAATGTTGACTATAACTGACACTTAAAGTGTTTTTAAATGAAAAATAATAAAATGTTTTAAAGTAAAATAAAGTAATAAGTGATCATGATGTCTTACTAGCGACTTGCCCGTCAAAAAATGACGGTCAATAAAAGAAAGTGTTGAAATGCTGTTTGCCACGCAATGTGAGTGTACTGTGTGCCTCAACTATATAGACCCCTCTAACACTGTAATGAAAGCATGTAATAACACTATAAGTGCCATGAGGGTCATCCAGGACCCTCATGACCCAAAGTTTAAGCACTACACCATTTTAACCCGGTCTCTTATGGCGGTCTATCCAGACCATCATAAGCCTCTATTTACCCCATTAGGCCCATAAGGGTATTTAAAGACCCTCATGGGACAGTTAGAAGCCTAACATTACCCCGTAAGTGCTATGAGGGTTTTCCAGTACCCTCATGACACTAAGTATAAACACTACACTGCACTATAGCCCCCAATAAAACATTAAATCTAAAGTAACCCCCATCTACAATAACCTATTAACACCTACACTACCTACCTACACTACCTACCTACCCCCTAATAACCCCTTACAGAAAACAAAAAAACTAAAGTCACCAAAAATAAAACATCTACATTACATAAAATAAAAAAGCCTAAATTACAAAAAATAAAAAATCGACATTACAGAAAATAAAAAAACATAAGTCACAAAAAATAAAAAAGGAACATTACAGAAAATAACAAAATACATTACAACCCCCACTCCCCACTACAGAAAAAAAAATACACACCTGAAAAGGAAATACATATAGAATATATACAATACAATACAATAAAAATAAAATAAAATACAATACCCCCTATCTATCTAACATACAATCAATCCTATCTATCTAATATACATCCCCCAATCTATGTAATATACAATACATCATATCTACAGTGGATATAAAAGTCTACACACCCCTGTTAAAATGTCAGGTTTTTGTGCTGTAAAAAAATGAGATAAGGATAAATCATTTCAGAATTTTTTCTACCTTTAATGTGACCTATAAACTCAATTGAAAAACAAACTGAAATCTTTTAGGTGGAGGGAAAAAAAATAAAAAATAATGTGGTTGCATAAGTCTGCACACCCTCTTATAACTTGGGATGTAGCTGTGTTCAGAATTAAGCAATCGCATTCCAAATCGTGTTAAATAGGAGTCAGCATACACCTGCCATCATTTAAAGTGCCTCTGATTAACCCCAAATAAAGTTTAACTGCTCTAGTGGGTCTTTCCTGAAATGTTCTTAGTCGCATCCACCAGCAAAAGCCATGGTCCACAGAGAGCTTCCAAAGCATCAGAGGGATCTCATTGTTAAAAGGTATCAGTCAGAAGAAGGGTACAAAAGAATTTCCAAAGCATTAGATATACCATGGACAGTTGTACAGTTTATAGGTCACATTAAAGGTGGAAAAAGTTCTGAAATTATTTATCTTTGTCTCATTTTTTTACAGCACAGAAACCTGACATTTTAACAGGGGTGTGTAGACTTTTTATATCCACTGTATATAAAATACATCCCCCAATCTATCTAATATACAATACATCCTATCTATATAAAATACATCCCCCTATGTAACATACAATAAATGCTATCTCTAAATAAAATACTCTAATTCTAAGCTAAAATAAAATAATTAAGACCACTTACCTTTGCAGATGTCCCTTCAGATCAGCAACCTAGGGTAAAAAAGATTTAAGAAATTACTACAACACGTTTCCAGAAAATAAATAAACATAGTACATATTATAAATATTCTACTCACCTTTCCAGCATGTCCCCGTCCTTCTTCTTTTCTTCTTCTCCGGCGCGGCCCCTGTTAAAAATTAACATAACATTAGTACACATACATAAACATAAAACAAAATAAACATAATATACATTGTACTTACCTCCCTGCGATGTCTCCGGGCTTCTCCTCTTCTGCCCTGGATGGGCCCTGGAACAATCCGCGCTGTATAAGAAAAAATAGGGGAAAAAAATAACAGAGATACGCACTCACGGATGTACCTGATGCTAATGAGCCTCCTACAGAGTTTTCTCGAAGAAAATTGGCAATGACGGATTCTGATTGGATGAAAACGCTGTCTATCAAATTCAGCCAATCAGAAGACGCCAATGTGTGAGCCGATGAGAAAGGGATACACCCCAAAATCCAACTCTGATTGGATAACGCACCTGTCAATCTTTATTTGAACCAATCAGAAGGCTTTATTGCCATCAGCCAATCACAATGGGATACACCCCCACGGGGTGTTTGGCTGAAGACATCTGCGCCTTCTCATTGGCTGTAATAGTGATTGACATTGGCAAATGCCTTCTGCCAATCGGTACGTGGGGGTGTATCCCATTGTGATTGGTGATTGTCAGTGCAACCAATCAGAATGTTAATTATATGTATTATGGGGGTCTGTATTTACCCCCGTGAGTGACAGGGTTAATTATGGGTTTATGGGTGTCTGTATTGACCCCCATGAGTGAGGGGGTTAATTAAGTTCTTATGGGGGTCTGTATTGACCCCCATGAGTGACAGGGTTAATGGAGGGCTTATGGGGGTCTGTATTGACCCTCATGAGTGACTGGGTTAATTAAGGTTTTATGGGGGTCTGTATTGACCCCATGAGTGACAGGGTTAATTATGGGTTTATGGGGGTCTGTATTGATCCCCATGAGTGACAGGGTTAATTATATGTATTATGGGGGTCTGCATTGACCCCATGAGTGATAGGGTTAATGATTAAGTTTATGGGTGTCTGTATTGACCCCCATGAGTGAGGGGGTTAATTAAGTGCTTATGGGGGTCTGTATTGACCCCCATGAGTGATAGGGTTAATGAAGGGCTTATGGCGGTCTGTATTGACCCCCATGAGTGACAAGGTTAATTAAGGGCATATGGGGGTCTGTATTGACCCCCATGAGTGACATTGATTTTTAGGGGTTGATGGGGCTCTGTATAACGTGATAGGGTATTTTTTTAATTTTTTTTATTTAGGGTAGTTTAAGGACCTTTACGTTCCTTTAAGGACCCGTAAGGCAGGAATTTAGAATTTTCATTGCAGCGGGGGTCCCCGATCGCGTGCGATCAGGACCCCAATTCCGATGGTTTATGTGGGGTTAATGCGGGTCTCCGAGCTTATCTTGGATCCCTTCAAGGGTTAATTAAGGGTTCATGGGGGTCTTGATTGACCCCCATGAGTGACAGGGTTATTTAGGGGTTGATGGGGCTCTGTATAGAGCCCCATGAGTGATAGAGTTAATTTTTTTGTTTTTATTACGGGGTCGATCGGGGACCCCCACTGCAAGGGTTAATCTGGGGTTAAGGCGGGTTTCCGAGATTATCTCGGATCCAGTTGAGTTAATGCGGGTTTCCGAGCTTATCTCGGATCCCTTCTTGGGTAAGTTTTAGGCGGCTGGGCGGTCCGGGGTCGTGGAGCCTCGTTTTCGTTTTTTTCAGCGGCCATTTTTCTCTTGCTTAGGGGATTTTCGTGTGTCTAAACTTGGGAATTTGGACTTAAATTGATTTGTAACCCAGAGTTCCTAGGTGCCCCCCCCCCCCCCTTGCTGTGGGTAAGCTTTTTATGTATTTTTTGTAGGTACTTATTGTCTGTTTACTGTTTTCAGGTGCGCGCGGTTCGGCCGTTAAGGTCGTATTTTTTGCTCTGTGTTTCGGCGCTCATTGCCTAAGTGCTACGGGTTTAACGGCTCGCCTCGCTAACCGAGGCTCGCCAGCGATGAGCGTCTGCGGCGCTCATCTCTAAGCTCGCAAAGCGTGACAACAATTCGTAGTTTGACAACTATTATATGTGATAAGTATGTTTTACATCAATTATGGTGGGTATGGTTCTAACTTTGATAAAATAATCACATTCTCTTTCTAATTAGCAATTATTAAGACATTGTTTATATGTATGTGTTGTGGAATATGTTGGCACATTAAAAATAAGAGATAGTAATAATATTAACATTGAATTGAGAGGAAGGTAATCCCTTCATTAAGTCATTAAGAGACTTAGGCCCCTATTCAATTGAGCAATTGTTGGTTACTGGAGCCTGTAATGGAGCCCTTATACTAATTTGCTAATCAAGTGTCTTTTTGCTACCCGCAAACGATTTGTGTGTTAAAGGCTGAAAATCCCTTTGGTTGTTAAAATCATAACTCCAACCCATCTAAGCCTTTGATCTTTCAAGCCCGTAAATGTTACAATCGCAAATCGCTATTCTATTTCTACAATTCCTCAAGCCCGCAAATGTTCTCACACCCGTATATGGCAAATGTAGAAGAAAATCCTACGAGTACCAGATAGGACTTGCAAAGGGGTTAAACACCTGTTAGTAGCACTGTAAATGCAAAAAAATAATCAATGCTTCACTTTAAAAGACAGGGAAAGTGAATAAAGACATTAGAATTAATTGCACAACAGTCCCAACTCGCAAATCTGCAATCAAAAATTATTATTTTTTACGTTTCATTTCCATGTTATATCAATCTCGGTAATCAAAGAGTTAGTACATTTTAGGCCACCCACATGGACTATATAATTTCCTTCATTCATTTTTATTATTTTGTACATTTCTGGATTGCGAGTCTGATCGCATATCGACTTCTAAATGCTAATTGATTGACGTTTAACCTCCAAGTTTTAATGATGTCACAATGACGGTCTAATTTACTATTGGCTGTTTCTAAATCGGTAGTTATGGCCTTGCTTAGTTGATCATGATCACGCTCTGAAATGCTATTTACGATTGCATGGTTTACGGTTTCGGCTTTCAGCCTGTAAATTGTGGGCTTGTTCAATTGAATCGCTCTGTAAATGTAGCAAATTTCATGCCTGCAGACATACAGCCTGTATTACGTAATCTGCGGGCTTGCAATTAAATAGGGGCCCTTGTTTTTAATTTAAAAATCTAATCGGCTTCTTTATTGAACAATTTTCTGACTCAGTTCCTTTGTCTGATGGTTCTAGGTACCCATTCTATTCCTATAAATAATAGGATTTCTGGGTTATTCCTGGGTACAGATTTAACATTGCATGCTATGGGTGTATTATCTTCATTCAGGACAGAGTTTATAAGCTCCATTGCTCTCCTCCTTAGGTCGCATGTGATCTTTTCAATGTACATGAGAAAACTATTTGAATTAAAGTTGTTACATAAGTGATTCTCTGTTTGATCATACATTTTTGGTTGTCGCAGTAATCAGATAATTTATTGGTTATTTTAAATTGTGAGTACACTTTACAGCCTCCACAAGGTCATGCATCCTACATTTGCTTGGCTAAGCTAGTTTGTCTGATATATTTGAGCTTCAAAATGGCTATGAACCAGCAGGTTCTCTAGATTGCTTACCCTCCTATAAGTGATTGATGCTCTCTTGGTTAAGATCTTTGTCAAGCTTCAAGACTTGCTGGTGTTGTTCCAATATTTTCCTTATCTGTTGGTGTTGATTATTACATTTTCTTTAAATATTACCGGTTGTTCTGATTGTACTTTGTCTGGGAGAGTAGGTGTGGTCTATCCCTACTTAGAGCCTTGTCATGTGCTCTTTTAAATGCTATATTTTAGTATAATTTCTTTAAGAATCTGGCTTGTAGATCCTTAGCCTGTTTTTTAACCCAGTTACAGTACTGAAGTTCCTTCTTCCTATGCAGACATTGGCCATCTGGTATGGCTTTGATAGTGGTAGAAGCATGATGACTCCTATAGTGCCGTAAACTATTGGTTGCTGTTATTTTTCCATACACTGTTGTTTCATGTTCTTGTTCCCTGTTTCTTTATATTGTTAGGTCTAAGAAGATTACTATGTCACAACTGTATTCACAAGTCTTAGGTTAATCTCATTAATATTTTGTTTTTTTGGATAAAGGTAACTAGTTGTTCTTCAGTGCCAGTCCATATCATTAGCACATCATCAATAAACCTTATCCATAGATCAATACGCTGCATAATTCATTGATTAACCTCACCACCAGCCTAAATATAGATTGGCATAAAGAGGTAAAAGTATAGAACTTTGGTTCATAAAAGATGTAGCTCTTTTCTTGGGTGGGAAAGACCTGTTCATATGGGTGTCACGGATAAGAAGGCATCTGAACCTAACAAAAGCAAACTAAAAGTTCCCATCTAAGAGACAGACTCTTGGGACACAAGCTACAGGCAAGAGGACCACTGTCACTGGCATCTGAGTTCAAATCTGAAATAATTGGCAGGTGGAAATGAATGGCAAGTGAGCGAACAATTTGTTTAGACTAGGAAGTGGTGTTTATAGGGTAGAATGATCTAAAGTGAAGTTCACTTCCTGCTTTGGGCTTCATAAAGAAGGCACATACATATATAGCTCATCTACCCTTCTAGACAGAGATGAAAGAAGCAGATGGAGCGTAAAGTAACATGTGCTGATTGGAGTGCTAGTGCATATATCTTCATCTTGTTTTATTTCCCATTACTCCACTGTTTTCATATGGGGGTGTTAGTCCATAGCATCTTTGTTTTTTGCATTATTTTACAATGTATGTTCTTTGCTTGGACTTTCTCAAATAGGAATAATACATTTTATAATGGTTTGTCCTATACATTTTTATTATCATTTATCTCTCAGATATTTTTACATATTTTGATATTTTAAGTTTGATGTTAACAAGTGTTATTTTTAATAACAACATCAAATTATATAATGAATTATAGGAAAGGTTACTTATATAGGTATTGGTTAACATTTTATATTGAAAAAATGGAGGAATGTTATTGCGCTATGTTATGACTCTTCTGTAATGGTTCCTAAACCAGGCCATCCATTAATCTGACTTGTCAGGCTTTGGGGACAAATTTATTCTTTAACACAGGTATAATCATTTACTTACTTATAGTGAGTCACCTATGGTTAAATAAGGATATACTTAAGATTTATCCTACTGGGGCTATTTGGGAATGAGGGTTGGGAACACCTGTTCTGAAATGTTTTATGTGGCACATTTTTAAAAGAGCATGTAAATTCCCAGTTCTTATGAAAACATCAAATTAAACTTTATATCTGATGTTCATTGGAAAGTTAAAAGTAAGTGCAGTTTCTGTATGGACACCCAGCTCTTTCCTCTGGAGTTGTGACAGCTGCAAATGTTCTAAATATCTGCTTCAGGTCCTTATAGGACCATTTCTAATTGGTTGGCTGGATGAGTCCCTGAAGAAACCCAGGGACTTTGAATATTTATTCACTGATTGCCTGATACTGTTTTGTTGCTTATGAATAGAGAGGGATGAAGTCAGATCATAAACACACAGCTTTTTCTTGTTTGTGTATGAAATCCTCTTTTACTTGACTACCAATAAATTACTCTTGAATTTACAGATAATCTTTGATCTAGACAATTATCAGCCTTATTAAATTGTGATTCGGAAAATGGAATTGGGCCTATCCATGAGGTTTTCTAGACAAATATCCTGGAGTGGGTTCCCAGTTCTTTCTCCACTGGACCCCATTTGTCACACCTCTCTGCTATGATCTGCCCACCTTGGGTGGCCCTACATTGTTTAGATTATAACTTAACCACGAGATCTTAGCGATTCAGAAGGGGAAATAGGACTTACCATAATGTAATTATAAATTTGCATAAATCTGCATAAATATATATATATATATATATATATATATATATATATATATATATATATATATATATATGAAGAGTGAGGTAGCCGTGAGTGTCCAGTAATCTAGATGAATAATCATACTCTGATTATTCATATATATATATATATATATATATATATATATATATATATATATATACAAACCCCACACACATGTATATGTAGTTAAACTTACTGAAATTTGCAGATCAATATACTATTCATAATAAATTCAAAATATAACAAAGTTCTTAGGTTTGTGAAAACCCCACTAATTTATATGAGTTTCTTTGGAGCCTTTATTTCAATTTGAAGATATATATTCACATTTAGGTGAACTTAACAAAACGTGTCAGTGATGCTGAATAATTTTGTGAAGTAATAGGAGGACAGAAAATATTAGAAATGATGGGGGGGATTACTAAAAGCCTGATGTACTAAAATGTACTGAAGGGTAACATGTAGGAGATCCTCCCCAGTCTATTGTATTCTACTGGGGTCGTGTACTAAGAACTGACATCTTCAATTTCTTTGTTAACATTGTATTTTGTTTTTATTTGCATTGATTAAAAAAATTAGATTTTAAATAAAAGAAAGCAAAGTGGTGCATAAGAACAACAATATCAGTGTCCAAGTTCATTATATATTTTATAGTGACAGAAATAAAAAGAAGTAAATAAAAAAACAGGTTGCAAATAAATAATGAAAGCAAATTATAATCAGTACAGAAGAAAGAAAAACTAATGAACTGAGTTGTATTTCAACTGTAAATGACTTGTGTTTTTACAACAGACCACTAAACAATCTGTACTCAGCTCAGGAAGAAAAACTCAAGGGATTGGTGGAATAAACATTACATTCTTATAGCTGCAGAATACAAACAAATCCCCTTTGATGTGTGCTCATCTGTAAAGGAGGCCTGCCCTACCCCTACTAGCGGCAAATCACCGCGGAGGCCGGATGCACAAGGATGAATGTAGCCTGGGGGTAAATTCTTGTTTCACATAGCAAGTGCAGTTCATTTTATTAGTGGACAACAATACAGCTCAGGGAGCTCCAGGGGAGCAGTCGGGGGGGTTGTTTTTCTTTGTCTTACAGTTCTGATACCTTTTTTATTAGATGTACAAATAGAACTGAGAGCGTTTACATATACTTACTTTATACTTTATATATACGCTTTTTTTTAGAAGTTCAAATGTGAACACAAGTGTACTATTCGTTATTGATTTACTATATATATATACAGTATATACATAAAAAGGAACACAAAGCTTTTAAGGTAAAATGCAAACAAGCAACAAGTTAAACAATTACAGAAAAGGCATATGGAGGGTTTCTAGATTTTATTAGGTATGTAATATACCTATCTATTTATTTACTTTTTTGTTACGGTACTTTGTTTTATTAAGAAGCACTAAAAAGTTCTGTTTTACTGCCTAAAATCATACAATCTAACTGCAACGTATGCAGAGACAGACTCTCTATGGTTGAATGTGCAGTGGTGTCCTTGCCTATTAGGGACCATGTCTCAACAGCATATTGCAGCATGTTTTCTAAGATGTGGTCCCTGATAGGCGAGGACACTACAGTGCTCATTGAGCCATACAGACTATTTGTTTGATTTTATGCAGTAAAAATAGAGCTTTTATTTGCTTATTAAGAATACAAAATACAAAAAAAAGTTAATTAATACATAGGTATATTACATACCTAGTAAGACCCAGAAACCTTCCATGTCCCTTTTAAAAGCCGAAACTTATTTTAAAGAGCTTACTACAAGGTGTTAATACTCATTCATTTTGTAAACAAACATTCTTTGAGATAGTAGCTTCCCAATGCTCTCTGACTGCATATGTTGAATGAAAAGGGCTAAGTGGAGTGAAAATGTATGTGTTTTTTATTTGTTTGTTTTTAGTCTTTATGTTTGTTTTTAGTCTTTATGTTAAAAAAAAATATATAGGAAATAAGCTACAGTACAAGTGTCAGATTACAGTTTAAACATGGCAGATTCATCTTTTTGTACATAAATAGAGCACACAGACAAATATGTTTATTTTAAATGCTTTTCAAGTAAAATCTGATTTTAGTTCACCATTAATTAACATGGTCTTTCTTGTCTTGCTGAACCGTTTACCCCTCTACTGATTTCCTCTATTTAAAATGACACACTTATACATCTTATTAATGGTTTGCATCTGGAAGGGAGTAGCAGCTGCAGAGGCACCTGACCTAAAAAGTTCTGAGCATCAGTGTAAGCACTTTTCATGTTAAACCTATTTTTTTATTCACTATTAATTAACATTAAAAATACATGTGCAAACAGCAGGAAAGCAAATCTTTAGCCAGAAAATATAATAAAAAAAACACAATTTACCTTATTAATGGCTACTGTTGTACTACTGCCCATCTCACTTGAGATATCATTAATTAAGCAGTCTTCGTAAGGCTTCAATAATGTTATTGCAGTTGAAATATTATACTTCCTTTCCTTAGTGTTCAGGACAATGACAGAGGCAATAAGGATGCAGCAATGGCCATTAATGAGGTAAACTGTGTTTTCAAATTAGGTTTTCTGGCTAACGATCTGATTTACTTCTGTTTGCACATGTATATTACATATATAGTTGTCATAACTGCAGGGTTTTTTAACAGTTGTTGCAAACGATGCGGCCCTTGTGAAGCGAGGGACTCAGTTGCTGGCATGGAGCGCCAAAGGCGCTCCATGCCAGCAACTGCGGACCTCACAACATTTACGGACTTATAACACAGAAATACGAGACACGGGACTTACAAAAAAAAAACATTACGAGCTCGCAAAATTACGACTTCATGGCCTACCCGCACGAACCTCAAAACATTCAAAACACAATAAATACACACAACAAACACATAAAAAGCTTACCCACAGAAAGAGGGGGCACCCAGGACCTCTGCAAGTGAAGTTACACCTCGATTTAAGTCCAAATTGAAGAGTTTAGACACCCGAAAATCACCTAAGCGAGAGAAAAAATGGCTGCCGAAAAAAAACGAAAACGAGGCTACAGGACCCTAAAGACTCAAAACACCACCAAGCACAGACGGATTTTCCAAAAAAGCCGGACGAGATTGAAGAACAAGGACGCAAAATCAGCCACAGCCGCGTACCACACATTAGGCGCCATTTTACAACAGTAAAAGAATGCGGGAAGTACACAGCTACCCTAACGGATTTTGCTCGCGCACGCACACTATTAACACTACACACTGCACACATTGCTCACACTAACACAGCAGCTCAACAGCACTCAAAACACACATTGTATGGTGCAGCAACAAGAAAACAGATTGTCAGCTCTTCAACATAATGCTTCCTGCATTTATTACTTCAAAATAGGTAAAGTATATTTCTTTATTAATGTATTATTTGGTTCATTACCATACACCAAACAGCATTAGCTCACTTACAATTTGATTCCCGTCATTTTTTGATGGGCAATATTCTAGTACATTTAATATTAATTAATGGTGAACTATAAAAGGGGTTCAGCGTGAAGCATTATAACAGGTTGTGTTGGGCTGTGTACATGGATCGCGACTCCTCGCAGTATTCACTAACCCTGTCCTATCTCCTCTAATGTTTCAAGCCTACAAATGTTACCAGTGCTAAAGACACAAAATCAATATTTAATTACAACAATTCAAAGAGCCCGCAATTGCCTTCAAACGCGTAAATGGCAAATATACAAAAACAATGATACAAGTACTAGATAGGACTCGCAAGTGGGTTAAACACCTGTTCGTAATGCTCAAAAGCAAATAAACACTCAATACTGTACTTAAAAATACTGGGAAAGCAATGGAAGGCATTAGCATTAATTGCACAACAGTCTCAAGCTGGCAAATCTGCAATCCAAAATATATATGTTTTATGTTTTATTTTCGATTCCGGGAATCAAGGAGTTAATACATCATGGAACCCCCATGGACTAGAACAGTTGCTTTATTAATTTCTACATTTTTGGATTACGAATCTGATCACAAATAGTACGTCTTAACACTAATTGATTGTAGTTTAAACTCCATGTTTTACTGACCTCATGATGGCGGTCTCATTTACTATTGGCTCAGTCTAAAATGTATCATACCAGCTTTCTTAATTGATAATGATCATGCCCTGAAATGCTACTTAGGGATTCATGGTTTGTGTGTTGGAGCTGTGAGCAAATAATTACAGGCTTGAGTCAATTGAATACATCTATATATATGTGACAAATTAGTAACCCAGAGCCAAAATGTCGGGTTACATGTAATTACGGGCCAATGTCAGTTTTGTCTAATGTAGGCTAATAGTTTTAATATAAATTTGTCAGTTTCCTACAAAGCTGTTTACATATTAGGCTAAAAACCTAAGAATATGGAAGCAGTGAATGAAAGGCCCTGATGCAAAAAAAAAATGTTGAGCCCCTCTCAGCATGCAAGTACAGGGCGGAGAGAGAACAGAGAGGTAGAGAGAGGAAACCGGTGAACATGGGGAGATAGTATAGAGAGAGAAAGGGGAAGAGTGAAGGAAGAGAGAAATTGAAGCAGGAATGAGAAAGGAAGGGAGAGAAGGGGAAAAAGAAAAGGGAATGAGATAGAGAGGAGGGGAAGATGACAGTGGAAAGAGGAAAGTGGGAGAAAAGGAGGGGAGGGGAAGAGGAGATAAATGAAAGACAAGAGAGAAAGTGGAAGTGAGAAATAAGAAGGCATGGAGAGGTAGAGACTGGTAAGGTGAAGGAGAGGGGGAGTGGAGAGACAGAGGGTTAATGGTAGAAGGAATAGAGAAAGGGAAAGACCAAAGGGGAAAGTAGAGGTGAGAGATGAGTGTCAGAGAGAGGAGAGCAGAGGAGAGCGAAATGAGACGGGGTTGAGAGAAAGGGAGGAAAGAGAATGAAAGAGAAAATGGGAAGAAAAAGGGAAATAGGAGAAACAGATGTAAGGTGATGGTGAGAGATGTGGAAAGAAGATAGAGTGAGAAAATGGGGCAGGAATAGAAAGAAGGGGAGGGAGAAGAGAGAAATGGGGATGAAGAGATTTGGCAGAGAGGATTAATAGAGTTATAGAGACAAAAAGGGGAGAGAGAAGAAAGAGGGAGAATAAAGCACAGAGTTTGTAAAGAGAGAAAGGAGGAAAGAGAGAATGGAGAAAGAGAAGTAGATATGAATGGAAGAAATGAGGAAAATAGGGGAGAAAGGAACAATAAAGTAAAAATAGAAGGGGATAAGAAGAGAAAGAGAAAAAAGAGAGAGATGAGGGGGAGATGAGTGGGAAAAAAGAGGAAAAGAGACATGAAGAGGACAAAAAAGTAAGATGGGGGAGAGTGACCTGTAAGGGAATAGAGAGGAGAGAGAAGGTAGAAGGTAGGAGTGAGAGTGAAAGATTTTGGGAAGAAAATGGAGAAAACAGAAAAAAGGGGAGAGAGAAGAGTGGAAAAAAGGGGACAAGAGGGGGAAAAGGGGGGAAGAGGAATGCAAGGGAGAGTGAAGGTGAAAGCAAAAATGGATAAAGATTGAGTGAATTAGGAAAACAAGGAGAAGAGGAATGGGTAGGGGAAAGAGAGAGGGTGAGACATAGGAGAAAGGGGAGGAAAATACAGGGGGAGAGACAATAGAGGAAGGAAAATTGAAGGGGCAGAGACAATGAATGGGAAAGATAAATGGGAAAAAAGAGGATAGAAGAAGATGGGAAGTGAGATAAAAGTAGAGGAGAAAGAGAGGAACAGGGGCTATAGAGCCAGCCATAGGGGAAAGTATGAATGAAAATAGGACTGAAAGGGGCTGCGAGAGATGGAGAGGGCCAGAAAAGGATTGGCAGGGCCAGGGAAAACTACAACTACCACAAGGGATGAGGGGGCACAAAAAGGAGTGTGAGGACCATGGGGGGTGGGCGGACCCTCTTCAGGTGAGGGCCCTGGTACAGCTGTACTAGTGATAGCTCCACCCCTGGCTCAGTATTAGTCCCAGTTCTGCCCCATTGTCAAGAGGCCTATTTTTATTTTTCCATTTAATGCTTTAAAAAATATGAATTTACTCATAACTGAGGACCCCTTTGCTCTTGCGCCAACTCATCCAGTGCTGTTTATTACTCCGCTCCTCCACCTTGTGCTGGTTCATTTTAGTTGTAGAGTAGTATGTGACAGCTGACTAGGTGGCACAAATAGTGAACACTCATCTTGGTGAGGGATGAAGCAAACACCATTAGAGGGTCCAGAGCTCAATTATGTAGTAAGAATAAGAATACTTTTAATCACTCTCTAAATTTAAAAATGGTGCAATTGAGCATTCACAATCAAGCCTTGGGAGTGTTTGCTGGTTCAAAGCCACTTAAACCTTCTCTCCCACCACCCATTCTGCATGTCTAGGAGGAATTTACCCAAGGAGAGGAGCATTGAGAGAGATGAGCATTGAGGAGGACTGTGCAGGGCTGCATGGAGCTTGCTAAATCTTTTTATATTTGTAATACACATTATGGAACTTGCTGTATTTTTTATGCCTGTAATGTGGAGTTTACCATATGTTTTATACCTGTGTGTGGATGGCTAATCTGGAAGACTATATGGAACTTGACGGCTATTTATATATCTGTAATGTGGAGGACTATATGGAACTTGCTATATCTTTAAATACCATGTTGCCACTATTGTTTAGGTCTATGATTCTCTTGACCAATAGAGAGCAGAGTAGCAGTCTCCAGTCGAAGCAGAAGAACCAAATGCTTAACAGAGTTCAACATGCCTGAGATATGTTTACAAGGAAAGAAAGACCACACTGACAGAGCTAAAATAAAACTTGGCTTGTATTGAAAAATAAAGTTACAAAGAGCACAGCAAAGTCTTTAATACAGAGTATTTTAGGTGCTTGCTCATGAGAGATAACTATAGAGACTGGATAATGTACAGAGCTATTTATTTCCACAGTGTCCTTTTGATTTCAACAGTGTGCTACAAATGTTGCAGAAAATTAATAAGGGGTAAACACAAGACTCACATAACTAATTACAAGGGGGACCCTGTATGACAAAGGACAAGACAAACATTCTGACACATGAGGAATTTCACGACCCTGCTCCCGAGAGCTTACAGTGTAAAGGAGATGGGGAAGTGACACAAAAGGGCAAGAGACCAGACAATGAATGATCCAGTCAGTAGGCAGGACACTGTGGAAGAAGAGGTGGCTGTGAGTCCTTGTAAAGGAGATGTAGAAGTGACACAGGAGGGAGATAGTCCAGGCAATGATCCAGTCAGTAGGCAGGACACAGTGTAAGAGGTGACTGTGAGTCCTTGTAAAGGAGATGTGGAAGTGACACAGGAAGGGAGAGTCCAGGCAATGATCCAATCAGTAGGCAGGACACAGTGGAAGAGGTGACTGTGTGTGCTTGTAAAGGAGATGTAGAAGTGACACAGGAGGGGAGAGTCCAGGCAATGATCCAGTCAGTAGGCAGGACACAGTGTAAGAGGTGACTGTGAGTCCTTGTAAAGGAGATGTGGAAGTGACACAGGAGGGGAGAGTCCAGGCAATGATCCAGTCAGTAGGCAGGACACAGTGTAAGAGGTGGCTGTGAGTCCTTGTAAAGGAGATGTGGAAGTGACACAGGAGGGGAGAGTCCAGGCAATGAACCAGTCAGTAGGCAGGACACAGTGGAAGAGGTGACTGTGTGTGCTTGTAAAGGAGATGTGGAAGTGACACAGGAGGGGAGAGTCCAGGCAATGATCCAGTCAGCAGGCAGGACACAGTGTAAGAGGTGACTGTGTGTGCTTGTAAAGGAGATGTGGAAGTGACACAGGAGGGGAGAGTCCAGGCAATGATCCAATCAGTAGGCAGGACACAGTGGAAGAGGTGACTGTGTGTGCTTGTAAAGGAGATGTAGAAGTGACACAGGAGGGGAGAGTCCAGGCAATGATCCAGTCAGTAGGCAGGACACAGTGGAAGAGGTGACTGTGTGTGCTTGTAAAGGAGATGTGGAAGTGACACAGGAGGGGAGAGTCCAGGCAATGATCCAGTCAGTAGGCAGGACACTGTGGAAGAAGAGGTGGCTGTGAGTCCTTGTAAAGGAAATGTAGAAGTGACACAGGAGGGAGAGAATCCAGGCAATGATCCAGTCAGTAGGCAGGACACAGAATAAGAGGTGACTGTGTGTGCTTGTAAAGGAGATGTGGAAGTGACTCAGGAGGGGAGAGTCCAGGCAATGAACCAGTCAGTAGGCAGGATACAGTGGAAGAGGTGACTGTGTGTCCTTGTAAAGGAGATGTGGAAGTGACACAGGAGGGCGAGAGTCCAGGTAATGATCCAGTCAGCAGGCAGGACACAATGGAAGAGGTGACTGTGTGTCCTTGTAAAGGAGATGTGGAAGTGACTCAGGAGGGGAGAGTCCAGGCAATGAACCAGTCAGTAGGCAGGACACAGTGGAAGAGGTGACTGTGTGTCCTTGTAAAGGAGATGTGGAAGTGACACAGGAGGGCGAGAGTCCAGGCAATGATCCAGTCAGTAGGCAGGACACAGTGTAAGAGGTGACTGTGTGTGCTTGTAAAGGAGATGTGGAAGTGACACAGGAGGGGAGAGTCCAGGCAATTAATCAGTCAGTAGGCAGGACACAGTGTAAGAGGTGACTGTGTGTCCTTGTAGAGGAGATGTGGAAGTGACAGAGGAGGGCAAGAGTCCAGGCAATGATCCAGTCAGTAGGCAGGACACAGTGTAAGAGGTGACTATGTGTCCTTGTAAAGGAGATGTGGAAGTGACTCGGAGGGGAGAGTCCAGGCAATGAACCAGTCAGTAGGCAGGACACGGTGGAAGAGGTGACTGTGTGTTCAGTAGGGTCTTCCAATATTTGATACTGTTTTGGATTTCTCTTCACATAGCAAGTTAGGGGTTGCGAGGATGTGTTCCTCCTCCAGGACAGTATCTGTTTTTTTTTACACAGGCTGTTGCATTACACTGACATAATGTAGAGTTGTAGAGTCTCTAATCTCTCAGTGATTGTATATTACAAACACGCTGTCTCCAATTTCTTCTTACAGAGCTATTATCAAGCCAGCAGTAGTATATTTGAGAGAAGAGATGTAGGTCCTGCAAGAACTAATGGATACCTCCTAATATTCTCAAATGTTATCATTTCAATGCTTCATTCAGTCTCACAGAATGCAGAGAATATTCCAGGAAACCTAAATTTAGCTTAATTTAGATTACATTTCTTGTGAGTCTTGCATTCTAGTTCTGTAGGGAAGTGAAAAAAAGTTAAAAAAAAATTGTAGTTTTACAAGTTTACATTTGTACATTTGTTCTGTTATGTAAGAGAAAGCTGTGTGCATGATCACAGACAAAATATTTTAGAAAGTACATAATTTAGACTTTAAATAGTATATGCAGTGTGTAGTATACTGTATGGAAGCCACTGTGTTTGTTTCAGATTACTGGTTTCTTCAACTAGGCAGAAAAAAAATGAATGCAGAAAAAAAATGCTTAGTGTTAAGTGCGTACAGCAGGACTATTGGTAATCGAAGTCTACAAAAGTGTCCCTCCCTGCTGAGAAAGCAGCCACACAAACAAGACAATGTCCCCAAGTAAAGAATAATTCCATATGATAGGTAACAAATTAAATGCTATGTCCAAGTCTATTTCTTCAAAAGAGTATAATGTTAATAATATAGGGCTACAGTATACCTTTAAGATATTGACTTATGCTTTGTGATGTCATCCATTGTGATATATGATATTTTTATATACATATACCAAGGTATATAAGACACTACAGGGTAGGGTTTAGGGCTGGTTATTTATTTCCTGGGCAAGTTAACAAACTGAAAAAAATGCCTGCCATGCCAATTAAACATAGCTCTAATAATTGCAATGCCAATTAAAGGGCAGGTCTAGTCATAAACTGAAGAAACGTCTGTGCTCACACATACATACATTGAAGAAAAATTATATACTCACCTCACAGTCCTGGTCTCCTATCCTCCTTACAGAATTATTTCTCATTTATATGTATAGATTGGATGACATTGTAAAGATGTAGGATTTTCCGGTAAGTGGTACAAAAACATATGAGACTAATAACTAGTTACAAGGGGTCCCTGCACGACAAAGGACAAGACAGACATTCTGACATATGAGGATTTGACGACCCTGCTCCCGAGAGCTTACAGTGTAAAGGAGATGGGGAAGTGACACAAGAGGATGAAGGAGATGAGTTCCTGAAAATATCTCCAAATGTTCTTAAATGTTTTGCTCTTATCGTTTCAATGCCTCATTCAGTGTCATATAATACTGAGGATATTCCAGGAAAGTGAATTCAGTTCCATTTGGGTTATATTTCTTCCATGTATTGGGCGCAGTTCTGCAAAGAAAAGTTAAAGAACAATGGAGTTTTATAACATAACATTTAAACACCTTTGGCATGTTAATGAAGAGAAAGGGTGTGATTTATCTGTCTTGGAGACACCTAAATTAGTAATCTTATATTTTTCAGCTAATATCCTAATATAGTTTTAAAGAACATTAAAACCTACAAACTCTGAAATCTCATAATTATAATATGCTATCTACTCTTGATAATGAGCAAAATATTATGAAAGTAAAACAAAAGTAGCCTTTAAATTGTACAGGTGTACCGTAGTAGGAGTCACCATTTAAAAAGTGGAAGGAACATTGAACGAAAAGAAAAATGGGGAACCCTTGAATGAAAAGGAAAATGGAGAAATCCTTAGTGTAGGTTCTTTTAGTAGGACTAAGGGAAATCCAGATCTACAAAGTCCCTTTCTGTTGACAAAGCAGATACACAACTTAATCAATGGCTGGCACAAGGTGGCACAAGGAATAACAATTACATATGATAGTTTTACACATTACCAAAGTCAAGAGTGTAATGTATAAAGTAAATATGGAGCTACAATCTCTCTTTATGGAGCTACAATCTCTCTTCGTTTTTGTACAATAGGCAGATCCATAGATCTTTATAATAACTGGGCTTTGTGATGTCACCTAACATGACAATACATATCAAGTGCATCCCTGCCATAGTAATTATAGGAGAGGTGTGGCCACATTAACATACATACATTGAAGTCTATATTCACACTTAAATAGACTAAAGCAAAGTATATACTCACCTCATAATCATATCTCCTAACAGGTGTAATTATTCATTGTTTACTGTATTTTTATACTGTGTTACCATTTTCTGTAGAAACATACAACACACAAGGGTACAGTAAATACATGGTACTCAGGAATATACTGTTTTAACCATACAGAAATAGTGTTTCAAATAACATTTAAAAAAGTACACATTTGTTATGTTCTTCTAAAATTAAAAAGTCAGTTATTTTTCCCACAATATATACAATAAACCTAATCCCTCATTTATGAAACCTTACCTTTATCTATGCAATTTCTCAGTCTCCATGTGCAAGGTAGAGTTTCCTCCTCTAAGGCTAACTATAATCATGTTTATAGGCCACCGGCACATCCAACTGCTCATCTGTTGCTCTGTATGCTGTGAATGGCATTGCCTCCCAATACAGCTCCTTATATAGTTCCTGGCTCTGTGACATCATCTATTATGACACATCTCTGATGTAACACGTTGTTTGTTACCTGGAAAGGCCAGCTCAACCTTGTGATGTCTGCCATTACCCCACTCATCATATAGTGCTCTGAAAATATCCCAATGTTCTCCAACATATCACGTACCAAAAGAGGTTCCTATACACACATTGACACATACACACAAGGGAGGACAAAAACATCCAAAACCTAGAATCCATAATACATTTAGAAGCTGGTTGTATAATATATCTCATTAATATGAAGCAATTTACAGAATCTAGAATGATATCTGTTCATCTCCATCTTTACTTTCTGTTCCACTTATTTCCATTGCTCAAAGTTATCACTGGTCTGAACATTTGGAATATTGAATGTCTTTGAAAAGTTGATTTTGAGTTGACACAGGGACATCCAGGAGCATGTGCTTGAGAGGTAGTTTGCAACATGTGCTAGAAGGGAGGGGGATAGCTCTGAAACTATGAGATAGATTTCAGTCTTATCTGCATATAAATGGTACTGAAATGCAAAAGATTGTATTAGGGTGCTATGGGTGGATGAATTGATGGAGAAGAGAATGGGGCTTAGGATGTACATTGGGATTCACCTACAGTCATTGTGAGTGGGGAAAAAGGTACCAGAGAAGGAGACATCACATGTTCAATTTTCTAGAGTGTAAAGCATGAGCTAACTATATCACAGATACCAAGAGAATAGAGAAGTTGGATAAGTATAAAGTGATCAATTTTATCAAAGACAGCAGAGAGATCCAGGAGAATTAGTAGAGAGAAGTGACCTTTTGACTTGTCTGTAAGCAGGTCATTAGTGACTTTGTGAGAACTATCTCGGTGGATTGCTGGGGTTGGAACCAGACTCCAGAGGGTTGGGAAGACAGTTGGAGGAAAGCAATTGGGTTAGGTGATTGAAAAGGAGCCACTTAAGTAGTTTTGGAGCCAAGGAAAGTACAGAGATAGGGCAATAGTTGGATGCAGAAGCTGGGTCAAATGAGGGTTTCTTGATGATGGGGGTAGAAATTATATTAACTTGACTGTGTTGAAGGAGAAGTTGAATAGATGTGCAAGAGTTGAGAATAAGTTTGGGCAATTTGAAAGGGGTTAAGTTGACAGATGACCAGAGATTTCATCATCAATTACAGGGTCAAAAGAGTCCATTGTAGGTGTAAAATTGGGTAAGAGCAAAGCCTGGGTGTTACATGTTTGTTGGGAGGAGGGTGTGAGCCACGCCAAGAGGAAAGATCCTTTCGTATATTATCAATTTTATTTTTAAAGTGGCTGGCAAAGTCTTCTACTGTGAGACAGGAAGGTGTAGAAGGTGGGGCTTGGTCGAGGGGAATGCTAAATGTAGAGGATTTATAAGATTGAGGACAGATAAGTAGGAGAACAGAATAAAAGTGTTATGCAGGATCTTCTGAAGTGCAAGATTTCTTTTTTAAAACAGGCACGGACCAAATTCTGGCCACAGAGAGTGCAGCCAAGGGGGTCCAGGGGAGCCCAGGGTGGGGGGGGGGGGGGAATGGTGGGGCCCCTACACTACAGAAAAAAAAATGCAAAAAAAATTACACAGCACTGCTCCCCCAAGAGGAGGGCCCTGGTGCATTACCCCACCTGCACCACTGGTTTCTCCTCCCCTGGCTATAAGATACTTTTCTGTTAATGGTTTAAACAGATCTTAACACATTATGAGATAGCAGATTATCATTAAGTATTATAGCTCTGTTATATAGAGCTGCATTTATGATTCCAACCTGAAGGTGAGTACTGCTGCTGAACTAGGGGGGAATTAAGATCAAAGCCCTTCTTACTTTATTTCAACATTGGATGCTTCGTAAATTGCCCCCATAGTTTTGCAATTATTTGGTCTTGTGATCTTGGTCCCTAAGGATCCCACCTTCCTGACAAAAATAAGCCTGCAGTTAGGATCGGTCTTCCATTACTGGATCGAATGGCAAACATTGGATACAACCGATTGTTTTTATTTTTATTGTAAAGGACAAATGAGTATCTAAACTTGATAATGGCAAAAAAGTATAAATAAATAAAAAGTAAAAAAAAAAAAAAACACAGCCTTTACATTCACACTTTTATAGGAACTACTGCAGTGTTCTATTTTCTCAAGAGGATGTGTCCGTTTAAATGAGATTTCCATCAGAATCCAAAAATGGAGATTCCACAACACCATAATTGCATAAAATGTAATAATTTAGAGGCTACATTACTGCTTTTACATTTGCAAGTGTAGGTCTTTGGAAGAGTAGATTTATATTGAGGAGTACAGTGTTCCTTTAAAGGGTCGTTCTGTTCATATATTAAAAAATATATTATTTGAGTAAAAACACTTGAAAATAGAGTAAAAAATAAAATAATTCAGCCTCTGATGTGTTAGATTTTATATGCAATTGTGCTGCTGTGAGATTTGCCACTTTGATTTCTGTTGATCATCTTCCTAATGTGGAAGGATACTTTTTTACTGCAAAAAAAAAACATCTCCTGAGAAAGTAAGATGCAGAATCAGCTGATAAAAATGGATGTCTATATTAAAGAATTATTTCATATAAAATCTAAAAATTTAAAGGGTGTGTTTTTACTAAGTTTAATCATTAAAAATACAATATAGATTAAAAATAAGTTAGGATACATTTAGTGTTTGTATAGAATGCTTTACTTGAATGTGATGTGTAATACAATCATGACACAAAGTAGTGGAATTACTGAATGGAGAGCTCTGGTGCACAATAATTTGGGGTTCCACCTTGTACTTTCTCTATACAAAGTAAGTGATTGGAGGGGTCAATAAAAAGCCAAAAATATATGATCGTCTTTCTATAAAAATAACTATCTGCCAGTCTCCCCTAATAATTTAAAACTACACACCACTACTGAGAGTACACCACACACTACCTTGCTGTTGGCCTGGTGCTTTGTACCTGCTGCACCAGCAGTATCTCCGTCATTGATGAAACATCATTACAAAGTGTTGCTTGTGTTATCCCAGTGGATAGTTCCTGGAAGGATAGCTGTGGCTTTGTAAATACAAGTGATAAAACAGGTGTTGCAGTCAGTTCGACTGTGTATGAGCCCAGGATGATCCATCTCAGATAAACCGTGTAAAACTATCACAGCTTTTCCACATGACCTTTGAGGTAGAGGGGAGGATAAACTCTGAGTATGTGAAAGACGGATGTGAATGGGATTTAGAGGCCACAGAGGGGTCCTTTGGGGAGGCCTTATTGTGAGAAATAATGAATACATTGAAATAAAGCTGAAAGATCTCAATGACCTGCTACAACAGAAGGTCCACTCTAATGGTCCTTGGGCACTAAGAGCTTTCTTTCCAATTTATTGTAAGTTTGTGTCTGAAAACATTTTTTAAAAATAAATGTGAAATGTTAAATGGCAGCTACTCCTACATTCATCTAGCCTTGTAGCACTAATCCTTCAGACCTTGTCATTAACTCAAAAGTCTAATAATGGGATATTTTAACTACCCTGAAATAGACTGGATAAATGAGACCAGCAGTTCAGCTAAGGGGAGCAGGTTCTTGAGTACAATCAGGGATCATTATCTGGCCCAGGTTATATGAGAATCTTCTAGAAATGAGGCTATCTTGAATTTAGTTATCACAAATATTATTGATATGGTATCAAATGCTGAAATAGGGCAATATTTAGTAAAACAGTTATCTCATTTGAGATAGGGTTAAAAAACAACAAATTTATTTGGGCAGGCAGGATTTTTGGAGCCCCTGGGCAGTGAACTCTAAGGCACCCCTGTGCACATGTAGTGTGCACTGCCGTATTTTGCTTAGTGAATGCTTACATACATCACACACACATACATCACAAAAATACACACCACATCACACACATCAAATACATTACACACATACACACATCACACACATACATACACATCATACATGCACACACACACATCACAGACACACACATCACACATCCATCACACACACATCACACAAAATACACACACACATACATCCCATACATACACCCATCACACACATACACACACACAGACACACATATACATCACACACATACACAAACACACACACATATATACATCACACACATACACACACAACATACATAAACCCACACACACACGCCACATAACACATACACACACACCACATACCACATATACACACCACATACATATACACACATCACACTCATACACACCACATGCATACACACAAACACACCACATTCATACACACCACACACATACATCTCATACATACACACACACTCAGCACACACACACACCCCATCTACATTTATTTAGTTTACTAGAGGGCAGCGGGGTAGAATATAAAGTTACCTTTCACTTGGACTCCCAGGATCAGGCTCCTGAAGCTCCTTCTCCTCATGGGCAGGAGCAGGGCTGGGAGAGGAGCCAGCTCTTGGTATATTCCTATGCAGTCTTGGGTACTCTAAGTAAAATATCCCCTGCTCACTTCCTGTGCCTGCAGAGAGTGCTGTATTTAATTCTAGGAAGTTAAAATGAGGCGCCTCTCTCAGAGGACCTCCTGTAGGGTAGTACCTATAACGTCTAATTTATAATCCGGCCTGTATATGGGCCAGAAAAGCATTTGAATTTTAAAAGGGCAAATTGTAATGGTTTAAGGGCAGCAATACAATGTATAGACTGGGACAAAGAACTGAAAGGTGAGAATACTGAACATAAATGGATAGCATGTAAAGCCTTACCTAAATATACATATTTATCATGTACCATGTGGAAGTAAAAGTAAAAGGAGGGGAAAAAAAGCAGACATTCTTATTATACAAAAAAAGATTGAACTGGGGTTGATTTACAAAGTTATATGGAATTTAATAGGGTTAGCAAAAGAGCTATTAGAGTAGCAAAAATAGAAATTGCAAAGTTAATTTCAAAGGAGAGTAAGACTAACCCTAAAAAAATAAATATTTTAAATGGAAGAAGACCAGCAAGGAAGATATAGGAACATTACAATGTGACACAGGCCATCTAATAATTAGTGACCAGAAAAGGCAAATGAGCTAAATAGGTTCTTTTCTTCTGTATATACAAGGGAGGTACCAGTGGTTGGGACACTGCAACATAATTGGGCTATACAACCTTCACCAAATAATTGTTTAAAGCAGGAAGAAATCCAAAAGGTTGAAAAAAATAAATGTTAATAAAGCCCCAGGTCCTGATGGAATGCATCCAAGGGTACTGAGGGAACTGGGTTTTGTAATAGCCAAACCATTATATTTAATTTTTCAAGACTAACTCGCCACAGGCTCGGTACTAGATGACTGGAGAAAAGCTGATGTGATACCTTTACTTAAGGGAGCAAGAGCAAATCCAGGGAACTATAGACATGGTAAGCCTCACTTCTGTAGTGGGAAAGCTTTTAGACGTGTTAATAAGGCATTTTATACATGAATATATCCATGTGAACGAGACAATAAGTGGGAGTCAACATAAATTTATGAGAGATAGGTTGTGTCAAACAAATTTCATTTGTTTTTATGAGGAGGTAAGTAGGAACTTGGACCAAGGTAACTCAATTTGGGGGATTTTAGAGAGGCTTTTGAGACATTGCCAGTGACTATTGTGCAAACTAAGGTATACAGGAATTGCAGTTAATATGTGGATTGAAAACTGCCTTATACACAAAGGTTTGTTTTATATGGAAAAACTCAGATTGGACTAATTGGTTAAGTGAGGTTCCTCAGGGTTCAGTATTAGGTCCTCTTCTTTTTAACATATGTATTAATGACTGGACACTCATTACTACCTTACTCTTTATAACTATGGAAGATACTGCATATGGCCACATTAAGAAGCTACTGATTATTATTGTTTACATTTTTGCTGATGACAATAACTTGTGCAAGGTAATTAAATAAACAAAACATGTCCTTTTCCTCCAAAGGAATTTACATAAATTACAGGAATGGGCAACTAAATGGCAGATATAATACAAGTAAATGTAAAGTTGTGCATTTGGGAAAGAAACATAATCATGCAATGTATAATCAAATCTAGGGGTAGCAGAGATAGAGAGGGATTTGTGAGTGCATGTGCTCAATGCCAAGCAGCATCTGCAAAGGCAAGTAAAATATTAACTTGCATTAAGAAGGGTATCGCCCTCCTGTACCGTACTCTTACCCTTCAGACTGTAAGTCTGCAAGTTTTCAATCTTGTTAAGTGCTTTTGGAAAAGCACTATGTACAGTCGATTAATAGGGCCACCATTCCTTTAAGATGTATTAAAACTGTTTTTGATTCATACTGAACCCCTGTATAGCGCTACTGAATATGGCCCCCATTTAATTCCAAGCCCATAATTACCTTCATACAGATCTTATGTTAGAAAGTTAGTCACAGATGTATTTAATTTCTCAAGCCCACAATTACAGGCTCAAAGCCCCAACACACAAACCATTAACCCGTACTTAGCATTTCAGGGCATGATCATGATCAAGTAAGCAAGCCTGTAAGTTACAGTTTATACAGAGCCAATAGTAAATGAGACAGTCATCATGACGTCAGTAAAAAATGGAGTTTAGACTACAATTATGGAGGAATAAAGGGGCTAAGCTATGAAGAAAGATAAACCAAATTATATTTATGTTCTCCTAAGGGACCCAAGATGTGATATGATTACCTTATATACATATATCCAGGGCCAATACAAGGCTTTGTCTGGTGAACTTGTCGTGCCAAGGCGTTTTCAACTGACAAGGGGACATCCTTTGAGGATAGAAGACAAAAGTTTCCAACTTAAAGAAAGAAAATAGTTCTTCACAGTAAGGGTGGTTAAACTGTGGATTTCTCTACCAATGGAGGTTGTCATAGTAGATTTGAGAGGGGAAAAAAGGGGGTTGAATACATTTTTGAATGAAAGGGGCATTCATTTATCCTAGATAACTAGAGAAGGAGGAGTGTAGATCTAGGAAGTAAATTGGTTAACAGTATTTGGGGTCAGGAAGGATTTTTTTTTACCCCTTATGAGACAAGGGGACATCCTTTGAGGTTAGAAGACAAAAGTTTCCACCTTAAAGAAATAAAATGGTTCTTCACAGTAAGGGTGGTTAAACTGTGGAATTCTCTACCAAAGGAGGTTGTGATAGTAGATTTGAGAGGGGAAAAAAGGGTGTTGAATACATTTTTGAATGAAAGGGGCATTCATTTATCCTAGATAACTAGAGAAGGAGGAGTATAGATCTAGGAGGTAAATTGGTTAACAGTATTTGGGGTCAGGAAGGATTTTTTTACCCCTTATGAGACAATTGTCGGTGTTTATGAATACCGTATATACTCGAGTATAAGCCGACCCGAGTATAAGCCGAGGCACCTATTTTACCACAAAATACTGGGTAAAATTAGTGACTCAAGTATAAGCCGAGGGTGGGAAATGTGCTGCCCCCTGTGTCCCTCTTGTGCCCTCTGTGTTCCCCTCTTGTGCCCCCTCTCTCTATGTGTCTCTTCACCCCTCTCCCTTCCCTGTGTCTCTTCTCCCCTCTCTCTTCCCTGTGTCTCTTCCAACCTCTCCCTTCCCTGTGTCTCTTCCCCCCTCCCTTATCACCCTCCTTAACCCCACTCCTCAACCTCCCTCCTCATCCTCAACCTCCCTCCTCATCCTCAACTCCCTCCTCAACCTCCCTCCTCATCCTCAACCTCCCTCCTCATCCTCAACCCCCTCCTCATCCTCAACCTCCCTCCTCATCCTCAACCTCCCTCCTCATCCTCAACCCCCTCCTCAACCTCCCTTCTCAACCCCCCCATCCTCAACCCCTTCCTCAACCTCCCTTCCCTTCATGCGCGCCGGGTCAAGGAGCGGAGGCCTTGTGAGCACAAGCAGGTAAGTGAGGGGAGAGGGTGAGAGGGGGGTTTAGGTTGAGGAGGGGAGTTGAGGGGGGTTTAGGTTGAGGAGGGGGGTTAAGGAGGGGGGTTGGGGTTGAGGGGGATTGAGGGGGGAGGTTGAGGGAGGGGAGGTTGAGGAGGGGGGAGGGAAAGAGACACGGGGGGTAGAGAGACACGAGGGGGGTAGAGAGACACGAGGGGGGTAGAGAGACACGGGCGGGTTAGAGACACATAGGGGGGTTAGAGAGACCCGGGGGGGGTTAAAGAGACACAGGGGGGGAGAGTGACTCGAGTATAAGCCGAGGGGGCCCTTTTTAGCCTTAAAAAAAGGGCTGAAAAACTCGGCTTATACTCGAGTATATACGGTAGTTTTTTTACAAGGATCAGATGAGATCTAAAAAGGTTGAACTTGATAGACTACTCTCTTTTCAACCTCAGTTACGAGAAGCCTCACTCAACTGAGCAATTGTAAGTTACAGTAGCCCGTAAGAGAGGCTGTAAGTTAATTTGCTATTCAATTGGCCTTTTTTTGTGAGACGCAAACGGCCTACGTGTTATGGGCTTGAAATCATTGCGGTTGTTAAAACCGGCACTTACAGCCCATCAAAGCATTTGATCTTTCACGTCTGCAAGAGTTACTGTTGCTAAAATCACAAATCGCTATATAATTGCTACAATCCCCTCAAGACTGCAAATCTAGTCAAGCCCGCAGATGGCAAATGTCAGCCCAAATCTTACGGGACCCGAAAAGGGTTTACAGACTAGTTTGGAACTCTGCAAAACACAATAAAAACACACCAATGTACCTTAAAATATGGGCAAAGCAATGGAAGGCATTATAATTACTTGCACAACAACTCCCAATTATCAAATATCGAAAAAAAAAAAAAAATCTTCATATGTTGTAATGGTCATGCATATGCCAATATGAAAACTCATACTTTAAGATGCTGAAAGCTATTTAAGACACACAACCTTATTAAATAGCAACACAAATACATGAAAATGGCTGCCATATTAATCCTCTCACTTACAGAGGCTCTATTGTTGAACATCTCACTCATCACATCTACATTGCGGGGGGGAAAGTGGCAACATGGCATATATCAATTACCAGGGGAACATTTATCTTATGGTTGTTTAGTGCCTCTGTTGTGTCTGACTCTCTGTGAACTTATGGACTGCAGCACACTTCCTTTGTCTCTGTCTGTGCTTATCCACAAGGTTTGCATGGAAAACATACTTGAGTGGGTTGCCAGTTCTGTCTCCAGTGGACTGTGATTTGTCTGACCTTCATGCTATGACCTGCCCACCTAGAGTGGCCCTACATGGTATAGCTCACAGCTTCATTGAGGTACACAAGCCCCTTTACCACCACCAGTTAGCAATCCAGAAGGGGACCAGGGGAACATACACCACAGTAAATGTACTCTAACCCATCAGGAAGGTCCTCAAAAATACATGGAGGCTTTCCAGAGGCACGTGGAGCAACAGCCAATTCCCCTCCATCAGGGAAATTCTCCGCTAGGCCCATTCTGGAAAGTCCCACGCCATTGCTGGTGGCCATGTGCCAAGATGTATACCCATTATCATTTGGTGACATCCCATTAAGTGTCTTGCTATCAATGAATTCACATTATCATCTGTCATATTGTTATCAGGCCTTCAGGGGAATGTTGCTACTCCACACTATCACAAATTGGACTTTGCAAGTGTATTAACCCTTTATTAGGATATATATTATACACCCTTAGATTGTAAGTTTGCAAGGTTTCAATCTTGTGTCAGTGCCTTGGAAACAAGCTCTATCTACATTTGATTTTATGCTAAAAAAGGGCCCTCCATTCTTTACAAGGTGTTAAGTTTGTTTTTTGCCATGTGCTCAACCCCTATACAGAGCTACGGAATATGATGGTGCAATATAAATAAAGAAAATAATAATAATAATAATAATAATAATGATATGTTATGTTATTATTATTATTATTATTATTATTGTTGTTGTTATTTTATGTATTATCTATTGCATAGTAACTAGGGCTCATTAGTTTACAGATATAGGAATGTAACACAAATGTGATGTATGTGGATGTCCCAAAACCCCAACCATTGAAAACACACCGACACAGTTAGAATGGTATAACAAAGCTTTATTTCATACACAGTTAGAAATGTACAAGACTGTGCATCAATATCAATGTTGTGGTGTGGGCAGATCCCGGGAGGGCAAGAGGCTTGTTTTTGGGGAAAAGGGGATACCTAAAGGGGGTAATGTCATAATCTAGAATAATCGTGATGCATAGCACCTACCAGGGTCACATGTGGTCACTACACCACTGCAAATATAGTTTGATGAAAAAAAGATCATCAGAAATCACTCCATTTAATTGGAGAAACCATTAATGTACATAGCACTTACAACTTGTCTAGATCTCGTCAATGAAATTGATGATTCAACCTCTGGACTGTGTAATCCAATTCAGTTTTACACATACAGTGTGTTCCCAAAACGAAAATCTGGTGGAGAAGGATAAAAAAGAAAAAAACATGCATGTTCAATACAGTGCTATATACTGTAACTGTGACAATATACCAACTCACCTGATTCCCATCTCCAAGCATTATTAACCATTAGCTAGTTGTCAGGATATCTCACTGGCCATTAATAATGATGTGTCATCTCACAATAAATGCTTAGCTATGACCAGCGTCAGTGGTCAAGATGTACTATCACCTTCTTCATATGATATTGTTTATTGATATCAGATCCATCAGCTATACAGGTGTTAACACATGTTAAAGGATACTCATGATATCGGCAATATGTCTAAATACCCATTAATACGGGGAGGACACAAGGGTCAGCAGCTAGATTAAAAGTTATTTACATTAGACAGAAGGATCTGTTCTCAGACTGATATTGAGGCCAGGATCACATGCTTCACTAGTGGATATATTAATGCTGGCTGTCATTAACATGCCAATGTGAGAGTTTGCAAGTCCAACGCCATACCGGTATTAGTCTACATTTAAGCTAACAACAATCATGTCTTAGATATCTGGCTATGTAATAGCTTTAAAATTGGGGGAGCTACATGTTAAGGGGGACTGTCATTGAGAGGCACTGTGAAACACTTCATACATTTCCTTCACAATGCTTACAGATGCAGAAGATGCCTTCATGGACCTGAATTGTACCTAAAACAAAAAAAACATAACACCTGCAAAACAAAGCCTTAAAAAATATAGGGACTACAGCATCTCTTTTCAACAGCATCCCTCATCAATTGGTGAAATGTTACACAGAACCCTATGTGTCCACAGAGAAGAGGATCATGGACCATGTGATGGGAGGTAGCCCTTTGTGTACAAAATATTATCATCACATAAGCCAGGCTAGATTATGTTAACATTTGGACTAACAGATTGTCACTGAGGAGTGCTGTTGAGAAGGCACAAAACATATGTGCAGCCCCTACATCCTCCTCCACCTAATATCAGGACCCCAATGTGGGGAGGGTCTATGTGGGTGGTGGTGGTGCTGCTGGGCCTTGTGGTGGTGGTGGCCAGTCTGCCGCACCGGTTAGCGGAGGGCCCTGGTGAAATGCTTAGTCTCTGGAGACGGGGTACAGTGGGGTCAACTGCCGCCGGGGCAGCTGATGTTCCTGCTGGTGACCCCACTGCCCAGATGACATCCTCCGAACCAGGGCCCTCGGCTCCACTTTTTTCCTCCCCCCCCCCCCCCCTGCGCCTGTTCCCGCTGGGTGGGGGCTCGCTTGCTGGCTCCCTGCTGCGATGGAGCCGACGCCCCCGCCTCTGACTTACCACTGGACCCAGACCTCCTTGATGCTGAAAGAGAGAAAAGAAAGGTATATGTTATTAGTATGATGAATAATACATTATTTTATGTTCATTCCTAACTATCTGACATCTAGGCTTGAACCTGGAAGATTCACTCAATTGCAACTATGAGTACCTATGATTTGCTAGATGTGATCTATTCTTAGGTTCTTGATTGTTCTTGGCTCCTAATGCTATCTTGATACCGGTTTTGGTCTGTAACTGCATAGGCTGCAGTGGGCACAACTATACATGGACTCTCTATTGGTTGATAACTGTTGATGTGCCCACAAATAACAGTGATTTGTCAGCTTCATGGATTTAATGACACATGACTGATATATCTATCCCTTGTTAATTCCATATAGATGACATGTCAGTGTCCTTGTTGGTCATCATGTACATGTGTAGTGTGTGTGATGTACATGTGGTGGAATGTTGGTGTATGTGATATTCACCTGACATGGAGGCTGGATCCTGCTAGGCCACCAGGCCTGAAGCTCCAGTGGCGGCACCTGGTTGGGAAGGTCCTTGGCCACCCTCTCCAACTCATTATAACATACAGTTACTAGTGGGCCATCACGTGGTGCTGCAGCTTGCTTGTCCTCCTTGGCTATCATCCTCCTCACCTTGGCCCTGATGTCGTCAAAGTGGTGCTTCACAGACCTCACATCCCTTTCCGTTGTTCCCACTGCTGTTACTGTGGCCCCTGCCTCCTTTCATGCCTGGGCCCTAGGGACGGCCTTACTTGTGCTCAGAGTCCTTTAGTTGAAAAAAGGAAACACAGTGTGACACATTATCAAATACCCTCTTTCTGATGCAATGAAAAAATATTTTTTACAAGATACAAGATGTTGTATAACTTTTGCAGAATTCTTATTTCATGCAAACAAAAACCAGCAATATTTACAGGAAAATAGACGTGTAATATTTATAGCTTGCTTTTTTGAAGAATGTTACTTGACAATGGCCAATATGTTTCTTATATTTAAAACAAATAATTGCAGCCTTTAATTATTAGCTATTGTATTATATTTTGCTTTTTTTTTTCTTTGTAAAATGGTTCAAAATCTGGGAGGAATTGAAGGAACAGTATATGTAAATATGATCTGTATTCATTGCTGTTAGAAAAAGTCCTCTTTAATTAGCCCATAGAAGAGAATTGCAGAAAAAGCCCCAGAAGATAACCCACCCCTAAAACTACAGACAGCCTAGCAGCTGAAGATGGACTACCACATGATACAATCAGAGTCATCTAAATATAAGATTTTCTCTGAAATGCTTTTATTTTATTGCATATCTGCCCCCCAAAATCTGTGGGGGATAATTCAACTCTACTCCCAGAAAAGGAAGTGTGGCAGATCTACTGCCCCATTGCTGCAGTGCCCCTCAAAAAAAAACCTTTTTTAATTTCTTTCTTTAAACTTTCAAAAGCTCGTATATCCTAATTCCCCATGTGGAAATAATATTCATGAATTTATGCATAGCACTACATACAGAATACAAAGGGCCTCATTCTATTATCGGCCGTAAATCGGCCGTAAGGCTGCGATTCCTTGCGGGGGTTCAGTTAACTCGCGATTCTATTATACGGCCCCGCAAGGATCTCCTTTTACGGCCGGCCGCATATCTTGGAACCGGCCGTAATCTGTGAAATATAAAAACTGAAAAATAAATTCAAGCCTGCACTGTACAGCTCTGTAAATGCTAGGGATCATATTGGGGGACATGAGGATTAAAAGGAACCCACTCTCAAGCTTGCACATCTGCCCAAACCCGAGTTCAAATTAACTGTTTATTTTCCGGCTGCGGCGGGGGTGTGTCTGAGGTGCTCCAAGCACTCTGGACCTTTTACATGGATATTTTACGGATATTAAAAATTAAATATTTTACGGATTTGAGTACAGGATAATTATGTGCTATTTTTTCTAACACCTAAAATCACTTTATAGTCTTCTCAAAGTGCAGGATGGCTTTATTTGAGCTATTTTATGTGCTTAATTGGTGCTAGCGAGACCTTTTTCCTGCAAGTAACTGCGGCTCGCTTTTAGCCTTGCAGAGAGGTTTCCCGGAGCAATTGAATTGCAAATCTCTTGCGGCCGTTTTAGATCAAAGGCTTTCCTCCGGCGCGATCGGCCGCAAGAGATAGCAAGGCACCGGCCGCAAGCCTGCCGGAATCCCCGGCCGTAAGGGAATAGAATAGCCGAATAGCTTGCGGCCGGTCCTTGCGGCCCCGCAACGGCTGCGGCCGATAATAGAATGAGGCCCAAAGTGTATTACATACAAGTATCAATCTGTCTATAAAGATCGTCCTATTATATTGGTACACTTCGAATGATAATGGCACTTTAGGTTTTTGGCACTGTATGTCTCACTGAGCACTTTATGTATATATGTTTATTACATTTATCAATTACATTTAGCACTTAGCACTTTTTATGTATATATCTGAAGTATTCTAATATTGTAGTGACCTTATGAATGATTAATAGATAAATGCTATACTAAAAAAAGATTCCCAATCCACTGCAGCCTGTGTCTGTACATATTTTTAATAGTTTTAACATATTATTAAAAGTTAAAACAATGTTTATTCTCTTTTGAGATTGGAGATGTGAGGTGTGCCCTATAAGAGGATCTAATTTTTCTATCCTTGTCTCTATGCTAGCGATTTTAAAGCAACCATAAACTGTGGAGGACAAGAACATACCCCCCTCCCCGAGCGTCGCTCGTACTGTAGCCCCTTGACATCTCACCTGTGTCCAGCCTCGCTGGAGTTGATGTCACCATCGGGTCGTCCCTCAACTGCTCTGTGCGAACTGGAGTCTCTGTGTTCCTCGCCCGCCGTGGGCTCTGCTCTCTATCTTTCCCTGAGCAGGCGCAGCAGCAGCGAGAGGATTTTCTGTCAGTTCTCCCCCTCCCCCCCCCACGAGGACGATTCAGAGTCCATAGCTACGTTACGACCAGGGTGTAATGACTCCGCCAGACCTAAGGGCCTAAAGGCCAGGTCAGTAGTGTCAGGAACCCTGTTGACTTCTGTTTTCTGGTTGATGTGCAAGAGAAAACTAAAACACTGTACCTGGTTGTAGAGTTTCTGACCCTGGCGGGGCGGGTTTGTAGTGACACCTTGGCTGTTAGTGGAATGTCGTTGATTATCGCCTGGCTGTCCTCTATGTTAATTTCTCTCACAACTTGACTTCTCTTCCCTAGTGCAGCCTCCATGTTCCCGCCGACCTCTGCACTGTTCTTGTGTAGTCCCTGCGAAACATCAGCATTGCTGTTATAGGGTGCTGTTGGAGGGGCCCCAGTGTCGGCTGAGAGCAGAGCTGTAGGAGGTGTATTAGAGCTCCTTACTTTTTTATTACCCCTCGTGTCCTTGGAGCGGGGCTGTACTGGGGTGCAATCGGGGTCCTGAGGGTAGGCACAGGCCTTGAGGCAAGGTATGAGGTGGCACGGGAAGCTAGGCCCTCACCTGAATTGCCTGTCAGCACTGCCCTCTCTACAGTGGGGGGTAACGGTCCATGGCTCTCAGCAACCTCACCCCTGGCCCCTGTGCTCCTCCTGGGCCTGTCCTCTAAGGGGATGCTGCAGCTAGGCTCAGGGTGTAGGGGAGGCCTAACTATGGTACTGGCATCCCTAACCGTGCCCAGGTGGTCAGCCACAGGAAATATTCCCCGCCTCCCTGCTGGTGTGATTTCAGCCTATCCTGAACCCGTCTAACCCCATGGCATGGGGTCCTAGACCTGACAATGGCCAACAGCTTCTCCAAGTCTGCTGACTGAAGAGGATGCAAAAGGCCCCCAGGCATACACTCACAAAATGATGGGGATATAACAGACAAAACGACAACACCCACAAAATCCCCCACACAGCCTGTGTGTTATTTATGAGCAGGGAAATACTTATAGACCTTTTTAGATCCGACGAGCTACGGGCAGAAGTCCCAGCTCTTGGCCATCAACCAATGACATGCGCCCAGGGACCGCTGGGACACTCAACGCTGCGTCTGACCCAGGTTTAATGTCAATCCCATTTTAAGGGGTAAATAAACATCTAAAAGTTATTAGGAGAGTTTCCGATAATTTATGATGAAAATATCTAATTTTCAAGATGAATTAACCAACACTTCAACGTAAATGTTTTTAAAACTACCATGGGAAAAATGCCATCACATCCTCAGTGACATACTGTACTTCACAGGACAAGTGACTGAACAAACACATGTGGGTATAAAATGCTGTTTCACTGTTTTGCACTAATAATTGCTATACCTTTCTACTCCTCTCTACACCTTTAAGAATAAGAAGTATATTCTTCACATCTCCAATTTACTAAGCTCCAAAAAGGTAGCAAAGTCATAAGAGCCTCAGTGAAGCCCTTTGTGGCCAATGTGAAGCTTACTGAAGACAACTTTCAGTAGCATTTCAGAATAGCTAATTCATTATTATTATTAGTGTTTATTTGTAACATGTCAACATATTCCATAGCGCTATACAAGGATTACGTTAAAGGCAAAAGACAATAGCAATATTAACACTAAGCTCTGAGCTTAGAATTCACTGTCCATAAAGCTTTCCCCAAAGTACCATGCAAGATTAAAAACTCTCAAACTTACAATCTAAAGTATTCCAAAAAACAACATTTTATTAAACAGAATACTAGTAGCTAGTTGCTTGATGTGTCATAAATAAGTGCTCATTACTAAGTTTTATTAGAATTTCTTAAACTGAAAACCATACTTTATTTTTTTTTATTGAAAGTGTATGTTCCTAAACCAAATAAACAAGGTATCACTTCATGAATTCCCCTGATGATTAGAACTGAGTACTTCTCCTGGTCCTTCAGAGTTACTCCAATTATTTAGGAATGCAAGGCTGCAATTTACTTCCCAAGGGTAATTAACATCACACACTGCAAAAGCACCATAGCTTATTTAGTAGTGGAGTTTACTTCTTCCTGTGGGCAGGGGCTTAACAAATGATAGCATGATGATAGATAAGAGAAGGGGTGATGCTTTTCTCTTTCTCTTTCGTGCCACCCCCTACTGTCTTCCTATGGTGTGTTCCCAGCCCACTCTCTCTTTTATTCTTGTGTAAGTAAGTAAAGACTTTCCCCACCACTCTATTTCTCACACCCACTTTGCTTATATTATACTGGTGAACAACCTTGGGAATCCTCTTTTATTCAACACACTAACATTAACCCCGCTAGTTTTTATTCAAAGCTAATTTTTAGGGCTAATGAAGTCAAGACCTTGAGTTGATATTTTAGAAAGTAAAAAAATAAATGGCGCTACTAACTATCACATATAATAGTTGTCAAACTGCGAGTTGTCGTCACACTTGCAAGCCTCGCAAGGCAAGGCGATCCCTTGAGGCACGAGCTCGCAAAAAATGTAACGGCCAAACCACCGAACTGGAGAAGACGGCGAAAACACACAAATATTCCTCAAATTCACTTACACACTCACACATAGCACAGGGGGAGATCAGGGAGCCTGTGATTGAGGTTGCAAGTTAATTTGAGGCAAATTTGTCTTTTTTAATGATTGAAAATGCCAAAGCGGGAAAAAAATGTTGGCTGAAAAAATGTAAAAATTCTGAAACAAGATGAAAATAAAGCTCAGCAAGGCCAGGCACGCAGAAATTAGAAAATACACAACGGCGAAGACAGTACCGCTTACACCAACGACGCCAGGCACTCAGGACACAGACGAACAACGCCAGGCAGGCGGGACGAAGAAAATACACGACGACAAAGACAGTACCGCTTACACCAACGACGCCAGGCACGCAGGACTTAGACAATACACAACAGCAAAGACAGTAACAAACCAACAACGTCAGGCACGCGGGACACAGACGAACAACTCTAGGCACACGGGACTAAGAAAATACACAAGGGCAAAGATAGAAACACTTTCAGCAACAACACCAGGCACGCAGGATTTAGAAAATACAAAAAACGCAAAGACAGTAACACTTACACCAACAACGCCAGGCATGAGGGCCTTTGAAAATAAAACCAATGGCAGTCAGCGCGCGCCACACAAAGATTCAGCAAAGACACAGGGAAGGGACAGTGGGGAGATGGTGGAAAGAGACACATGGCAAGTTGCAAGTTGCCCAGGCCTGTAATGAGCGATGAAGTAGATGGGAGGAGAGTCTCAGCGATGAGAGCCAAAGGTGCTCAGAGGGGGCAGAACATCGCATTGTGTGGCAAACAGCATTGCCAGGCTTCAAATTTTATTGCTGTCATTTTTGACGGGCAAGTCGCTAATCACATTTATAGTTGTGATAATTTCGAGGTTGTGTGTGACGCTCTCAATTACCACAACTCTCTTCACTGCAAGTTGCGGGTTGTGCATATTGCAATGCGCGGCGTAAGCCACATGCGCATTGTGCAGTGTGAGCCCCATGCGCATTGCGTGTCGGGTGCCACGCATGCACATTGCATGACGTGAGCCGTGCATGTGCAATGAGATTCGGGAGCACACATGTGCAATTCACGGCATGAGACACGTTTGCTCAATGCGCAACTGGAGGCACGCATGCGCAATGTTCGGGTGGCACAAAGAAAAGGGGGAAAAGGAGAGGGAGGGGGGAGAGACACAAGGGAGGGAGAGGGGTAGATACAAAGGGAAGGGAGAGGGGGAAGAGACACAGGGGGAGGGACAAAGGGTAGGGAGAGGAGGAAACAGACACAGGGGAGGGAGAGGGGGGAACAAGACACAGGGGAGGGAGAGGGGGGAAGGGACGCAGGGGAGGGAGAGGGGGAAAAGAGAGGGAGAGGGGGAAAGGAGGTACAGGAGAGAGAGAGGGGGAAAGGAGACACAGGGAAGGGAGAAGGAGAAACAGGGGAGGGAGGGGGGAAGGAGACACAGGGGAGGGGGGAAGAGACTGGAGATGGGAGAAACACAGGGGAGGGAGGGGGAAGAGACACAGGGGAAGGAGAGGGGGGACACAGGGGAGGGAGAGGGGGAAAGAGACACAGGGAAGTGAGCCGTGCATGCACATTGAGCTGCGGGTGCAGCGCATGCTCAATGCATTGCAGGAGGGTGGAAGAGGTTGAGGAGAGAGACAGGGAGAGGGTGGGAGAGAGACGGAGAAGAGAGACACAAGAGAGGGGGAGAGAGACACAGGAGAGGGGTTAAGAGGCACAGGAGAGGGGGAGGAGACACAAGGGAGGGAGAGGGGGAAGAGACACAGGGGAGAGAGAGGGGGAAAGAGACGGGAGGAAGAGTCACAGGGGAGGAAGAGGGGGGAAAGAGACACAGGGAAGTGAGAGGGGGAAGGGGGAGAGACACAGGGGAGAGAGATGGGGGGAAGAGACAAAGGAGAGGGAGGGAGAGAAACCGGAGAGGGGGGGAAGAGAAAGAGGGGGGTACAGAAATCTAAAATATTATTCCATCATTTTTGACGGGCAAGTGACTAGTTATAAATAATTATGTGTTTTGGTTGGAAGATATTTTTTGTTATCTTGATTTGTTACCAAAAGAATACCATGGATACAGATAATTGTTCCATTCATTCTCATGGATAGGATTTCCACAAACAACTGCAAAACAATAGGATCAACAAGATCCACAAACTAGTGCAACATACAATAGGATCACGTATTGCTTTTTCACTTGATAAAGAGAGGGTTATCTCTCAAAAGCTTGTCACTATATTATAAACAAGTTTGTCCAATAAAAAAGATATCACTATTTACTGCAATACTCTGATTATTCATCTAGATTACTGGACACTCACGACTACCTCAATCTTTATATATATATTATTATTATTATTATTATTATTATAAGGGCACAGGAAATCATTTTAAACAATCACCTGCAATAAGCTATTTTGGTATTAAATACCCACTTTTATTTTAAAATTGAAATAAAATTCCCTCATACACAACTTAATCGTGTTGTTCAACTATGTACTAATATTATATTGACTCTTCCCAAACTTGTTTGTTTCTATGGTTGTATCCTGTCCATACTTTATTCTTTCTCTGGTAGTATTTTGTTAGCTAAAGACAAGTGGGGGGGGGGGGGGGGCATGTCAGTATGGTTCAGTACTGACAAAACCTCTTCCTTATATGTAACAGATTTGTGTACCTTTTTACAAAACACATTCAGAGTATGAACCTAAAAGAGCCTCTTCATCCATCTTTCCTGCTATTTTTTGTAGTTTAATTAATTTATTTTTACAGTCACCAAGAACAATATTTACTGGGAAAACATAGAAAAGGTCCTAATTATTTTTATGGATACACACACTATAAATATATTTCACTCTCTCTCTCTCTTAAAATACTAATACCAACATTGGATCCACATCCCACTCCAGAGGATGGGAAATGTTCACCTGATACAGAAACTAACTGACCTAGAATTCTGGATAATATGAAATAGGAAATGCACAATAGTCATTTTAAATTGTCTAAATGTTTTACAGTATTATCCCTTTAAGTGTTTTCCATTCTGGTGATCAATAAAATTCAGAAGATCCTAGTGAGTTACCTACTGAAAAGAAAGGTTATCACATAAGAGATAATGGCCCTATTCTATTAGCTGCTCGCAAATGCCTTGAACTCACAAAAATGTGACTGCAGGTGATTGTTTTGTTTTATAAATGTTTAGATGTATTCTATTGACTCCACCTTGCAAATTCTGACCTCAAAGCTGAACTCGTAAACCCTATCTTTTTAAGTCTGATTCAGGGGGCGTGATCATATGATCTGACATTATTTAAGCATGCCCGTAATTCACTTCTTAGACATAGCCAATAGTAAATAAGTCCGTCATCATGATGTCAGTAAAACATGGAAGTTATACGTAATCTGCAATCGGAGGGTAAGAATTAATTAGTTCCAATAAGTAATATTTGAAATTGGGCTCGCAATCTAGCACTCTATAAAATACATTAGATCATCTGTTCAAGTCTATGTGGATTGATATGTATTAACCCATTGAGTCCCAGAATCAATATTACTCAGAAATAGCATTTAAAAAAAATAATTTCTAATTGCATTTGTGGATTTGAGACTGTTGTGCAATTTATTCTAATGTCTTTCCCATGTGTTTAAAGTTCAGTATTATGTGTTTAATTGCTGTTAAGCTCTAATAAGTGTTTGAAAAAGCTCTTGCTTGTCCTATTTAGTACTCGAAATATTTTTGACAGAAAAGTGATACTTTTTTCAGTTGCAAGTTTATTTGCAAACTAGCGCTGGCCCGTAGTGATTGTGGGTGGGTAACTCATAATGAGATTGTGAGTAGCTAATAGAAAATGTGGCAATATTAAGAGCAGTTTTAAGTACCGTATGTATAAATTTACAAATTGGGCAATGGAATAGGGTCCACTATCGGAAAGTCTCACAGGGCAGGCTGGAAGAAATCTACAGCTTGAAAAGGCTTTATCCATAAAAGAGAAGGAATTTTCCTTGGTTACCACTTCTATGATGCAGTTGACTAAAAGTCTAGATGCCAGAAGTACACCAGTAAGTCACTATACATTTCACTCTTGTGTAAAAAAACTGTTTATGGATAATAAAATGCACCTTTAAATGCAGTTCCATGGCACTTAAATGTCCAGATATAATGCAATAAAAATATATAGTACATATATACAGTTCAAAGACCTGTGAGGCAGATCACAATAGTAAAGGCTCCAAACATGGTTTCATACTGTATATGGTATCATTTAAAAAGCTAGGTAATAACAAGCACTTTATCAATTAAATATTTAAAAAATGTGTTTTCCTACATATTTTTTTACATGTGAGTAAAAGTTTCTGATCCATCCACCAAGGACACTATGTGTCTCTTGCTCAGATAATTGCCAATAATTGTTGTTCAATCCATTTTTAGATATTTTAAGCATAAATACTGTATATACTCAAGTATAAGCCAACCCGAAGCACCTATTTTACCACAAAATACTGGGAAAACTTAGTGAATCGAGTATAAACCGAGGGTAGGAAATGTGCTGCCCCCGGTGACCCTCTTGTGCCCTCTGTGTCCCCCTCTTGTGTGCCCTCTGTGACCCTTTCTTGTGTCCCCCCTCTCTCTCCCCTGTGTCTCTTCCCCACTCTCGCTCCCCTGTGTCTCTTCCCCCTCTCCCTCCCCTGTGTCTCTTCCCCCACTCTCCCTCCCCTGTGTCTCTTCCCCCTCTCCCTCCCCTGTGTCTCTTCCGCCCTCTCCCTTTCCTGTGTCTCTTTTCCTCCCTCCCTTCCCTCTGTCTCTTCCCCTTCTGCCTTCCCTGTATCTCTTTCCCTCCCCCTGCCTTCCCTGTGTCTCTTTCCCTCCAACTCCCTTCCCTGTGTCTCTTTCCCTCCCCCTCCCTTATCACCCTCCTCAACCCCCCACCTCAACCTCCCTCCTCAACCCCCCTCCTCAACCTCAACCCCCCATCCTCATCCTCAACCCCCCCATCCTCTTCCTCAACCCCCCATCCTCAAATTAAACCTCCCTCCTCACTTTACCCCTCTAAGTACCTCCCCCTCTCCCTTTCCCCTCACTTACCTTACATCTGCAGCAGCCGCTCCTCCACGCTCCTTCCGGCTGCTTCATGACGCGGCCAATGTGCCCTCTGTGCCCCTTTCTTGTGTCCCCCCTCTCTCTCCCCTGTGTCTCTTCCCCCCTCTCTCTCCCCTGTGTCTCTTCCCCCTCTCCCTCCCCTGTGTCTCTTCCCCCCCTCTCTCTCCCATGTGTCTCTTCCCCCCCTCTCGCTCCCCTGTGTCTCTTCCCCCTCTCTCTCCCCTGTGTCTCTTCCCCTCTCTCCCTTCCCTGTGTCTCTTCCTCTTCTGCCTTCCCTGTATCTCTTTCCCTCCCCCTGCCTTCCCTGTGTCTCTTTCCCTCCAACTCCCTTCCCTGTGTCTCTTTCCCTCCCCCTCCCTTATCACCCTCCTCAACCCCCCTCCTCAACCTCCCTCCTCAACCCCCCTCCTCAACCTCAACCCCCCATCCTCATCCTCAACCCCCCCATTCTATTCCTCAACCCCCCATCCTCAAATTAAACCTCCCTCCTCATTTTACCCCTCTAAGTACCTCCCCCTCTCCCTTTCCCCTCACTTACCTTACATCTGCAGCAGCCGCTCCTACACGCTCCTTCCGGCTGCTTCATGACGCGGCCAATGACGTGACGCAAATATGACGACACGTCAATAGCATATGCCGAGGGGGGTTTAGGATGAGGTGGGGGGTTTAGGATGAGGATGGGGGGTTGAGGATGAGGATGGGGGGGTGCGGATGAGAATGTGGGGGTAAGGGATGAGGAGGGGAGGTTGAGGATGGGAGCGGTTGAGCATGATAAGGGTGGGGGAGGGAAAGAGAGACACGGGGGAGAAAGGGAGACACAGGGGGAAAGAGAGACACGGGGGGGGAAAGAGAGACACGGGGGAAAGAGAGACACGGGGTGGTGACTTGAGTATAAGCCGAGGGGGCCCTTTTCAGCCTAGTGAGTTATTCTAAAAGGGAACCGTTATAAAACCGTGCAACTGTTTTATCACTAAAGTAATTATTACCTACAATAAAGTGGAAAAAGGTGGTAAATAGAAAAGTGGAGCTACCCAGGGCTGAATGTAATTTCTCCAGGCCAGTTTCATAATAATAATATGAAGAGATTGCCAGGGCTAGTATGCCACAGAGAAATGAGAGATTTATACAAGAGGGAAAGAAAGAGTAGAAGGGGATGGGGAATGTAAAAAGGGATGGGCATAAATAAAAGGATAGAATTAGACATTAAAAAAGAAAAAAATTGTTGATGTTGGAAGGAGAAGAAGATAGTGAGGGATTATTAAGAAAGAGAGGAGGAAGAGCGAAAAAGTAGAGGGGTATGGAACAGAGATGTATTTCTGCCTGGGCCCAAAAATGAAGCTTAGGCCTAGGGCAGCACATTTTCAAGGGCCAGGGGTACATTTAAATATGTTTATATGTCCTTTGAAATGTCAATATGCTATGATATTTCTACCTGTAATTGTACTTGCCATTGTCTGATATACCATAAAAAGGGGAAAGGAATATCGCCAAGTGGGGCATCTGGTTGTCACAAATCTGAACGGCCTAAATATGCCCATGGTAAGGAAATAGAATGGATGGAAAGACTGGAAATGGGGAAGCAATATGACTATCTTTTTAATACCACCCTAAGCCACCGCCTTGTTGTCCTTTTGGGAATTATGGCTTTGGTGTTACATGGAGCAGTTACTGACTTAGGGCTCGACTATGTGACTTAGGGAGCAAGTGGTGCAGGTTGGCCCTTCATCTGGGAAGGGGGCGGGGAGTGCAGTGCTGTGAAATATTTTTTTTCATTTATTTCTTATGCCTTGAGAGCTTAAAAACAGAAAACACACAGTGGTACATTATCAAAAAGTTGTTTTCAATGTCCCTTTAAAAGTATGTGTTTTGGTTTAGCTACTACTTTTGATATTTCAATGGGGAAAAAAACACTGCAGACTGCCTCAATGCCAAGCTGAAAACAGGGAGAGATTGAAGCATGTGGAGATCCTGCCAATTAGTTATATGAAGATGGGACCTGAATGTGTCTTGAAAACTTGTATGTCTTAGCTACCCATTAAAGAAATCACCTGTACATAACATTTGTTGTGTGATTTTTTTTTAAACTGCTTTATCTCTACAATCTAACACCCTTCCTCTGAAGTTTTAATGAGTTGCACAAAAAAGAGCAATGTAAGCACCCAGGGTTTATTAAAATGTGCATTTTACACCACAGTGCAAAAGGAGGTTAGGCATTTGCACATGAAAGCTTACTCTCTAATATATGGATATTGCCTATAATTTCAGTCCCAGCTCTTATTGTATTAGGATGTCTGAATTTGCATTGTTTTACGTTACATATATTTAGTGTACTCCTTATAGAGCTATTAAAAAAACACAAATTGCTCAAATATAAAAGATAAATAAGATGCTAGCAGTATACAGAACTTCAGATTCACTAAATTGTGAAGTTTGGAGAGTGCTCTTTACATCAGTATTCAATAAAATGTATTTTTATAATAAGGCTATGGGCCTCGTCAGTAAGGTGCAGCTGTAGTCCCTAAGGCTACAAAAAGAGTCAGAGACGCTCATCTGAGAATAAACAGCACCAAAGTAGGTTTGCTCTATAGGTCTAGTTACAAGCACAGAGAGCAACCTCCTTTAGCTCAATTGTGCCCTTCACAGGGAGAAATATCCTGATCAGTCTGGTCTCACTCATTTCTACCCTGAACTAGGAGAAACAGCAAACCCCAGGCCTCATCAGTGAGGTGCAGCTGTACTCCGTATGGCATAGTGAGCAAGGAGTCCATATCTGGAGTCCCCACAGGATGAGAAAAAAAAAACAATTATTTTCATTCAGTCCAAGAGAGACTTAGAAGCCTGGAGTGCCAGTTCTACAGAATATGGACCCTATTAAAAAATATATAAAATTCAGTAACCCACATGGCATACAATAGGTGCTTTAATGCATTGCCTATTAGAGGGCTAGCCACACCCCAAACTATAGTTAACAGCATTGACCCTGAGCACATCATAGTACTGACAGTGATATGTCACTTCCATGGGAAGGTATGTCATCTACACAATACCGTTTGGTGTTATACACTGAGGCCTTAAAGAGAAGTTGTTGACACTGATTGTGTTTAAATGTGAGCTGGTAATCCCTGCTGGAGGTGAATGCAACAGGTATCACTAATATAATTGGTTTAAGTGTGTAATGCTCCATAAGGAGTATACACACTTATGTTTCCGTAAGCACACTGCGTGAGCCGCATGCACCAAAAGCGGGTGAAGAGAGCGGGAGGAGAAGAGACTCAGGGGAGGGGGAAAGACACAGGGGAGGGGCAAAGAGACACGGTAGGGAGGAGAAGGGGAAAGAGACATTGGGAGGAGGAAAGAGATACAGGGGAGGGGACAGAGATGCAGGGGGGAGACACATGGGATGGGGGGAAAGAGATATAGGAGAAAGAGACACAGGGAAGGGGAGGAAAAGACACAGGGGGTAGACACATGGGAGAGGAGGGAAGAGACACAGGGGAGGGGGCAGAGATGCAGGGGGGAGACATATGGGATGGGGAAAGAGATATGGGGAAAAGAGACACAGGGAAAGTGGGAAGAGATCCAGGGGAGAGAGTGGGGGGAATTGACACGGGGAGAGAGTGGGGGGGGGGTAGAGACACAGGGGAGGGAGGAGTGGGCAGAGACACGGGGGGAGACACACAGGGGACAAGAGGAAGAGACATGGGGAAAGAGATACAGGGAAGGGGGGAAGATATACAGGGGAGAGAGACAGGAGAGGGGTGAAGAGACACAGGGGAGGGAGAGGGGGAGGAAAGAGATAGAGGGGAAAGGGGGAGGAAAGAGACAGAGGGGGAAAAAGGGGGAGGGAAGAGACACAGGCGAGGGAGAGGGGGAAAGAGATACATGGGGAAGGAGGGTAGGGGGGAAAAAATAAAGAAATTATCCTGTCATTTATGACGGGCAAACGTCTAGTATCACTATATAGCACAAGCCATGCATTAGCTAGCAAGGGGTATAGCATTAATGTGTATTAGCTGTTGAGGAAAGCCAGCAAAAGCACAAGGAGGCCATGGAGAGGCAGATGGAGCCCCAGGAAACTTACCTCCATCTACAGGAATGGGTACACCTGTCCTATTAAGACCAATAATTAATATATTAAACGTAGATAGTGTTATTGTATTATTAATTTTAAATATTACATGTGATTTATTGAACAACCCTTCAGTGGAATGGTGATCAAGAACAATGTTCTAATGTTATATTTGATAGTACCAACTTCAACAAAATCAGTATTACTTTTATTCATGCAGTGATAATCACATATAAAATGGTGCTTGAACACACTGGGGCCATATTAATTCAGGAGACATCTGGAACCACAACTGTGTGTCTGTAATGGGCTCTATTGTTCACATGACAATATTTTTGGTAGTAAATAAAGCTCTACATTTTATCATATTATCACATATTCATCACACTTCATGCAAATTGTTTTTGTTGTGTTACGCAATATGTGAATTGATGTTAAATGATAATGATATTAACATCAGATTTAACATGGCCATAACAACAAATATATGTTTTGACACCTATGTCTTCATGTATTTGATTACTGTAATCATATGTTCCCATGTTAATTATAAATGAATTAACATGGGAACATATGATTACAGTAATCAAATACATGAAGACATAGGTGTCAAGACATATATTTTACAATAAACCATTATTGATATATAGATAGATTATGTTGTTATACATGTTATTAATCTCTTCTTGCAGATGATTTCTTAAAAGATCATTTATACACATCCACTAAAATTTAACACAGGACGGGTATACTAAAGGATTATCATATATAGAGAGAGAGGATGCACAAAGAGAGAGAGAGCGCCCACAGAGATGGAGAGCATGCACAGAGATAGAGAGCATGCAGAGAGACAGCAGATAGAGAGCAGAGAGAGATAGCACAGGGAGAGAGCACAGAGATAGAGCGCAGAGAGAGACAGACAGAGCAGAGAGAGAGACAACACAGAAAGAGACAGCACAGACAATTGAAGATAAAATTATATGATACCGCATTTATGATGGGCAAGTTACTAGTGGTGTAATAATAAAATAGTTTATTATAAAGTATACCAAGAGCACAGTCATAAATGTATCCGACCATTTGTGTGGTGTGTGCTAATCCCAAGAGAATAAGAGGCTCTTTTGAAAATAGGAAAAATCTGAAGGGCTAAAGGTAATACTGTAGAATAATAATTAATGATGCATAGAATCTACTAGAGCCACATGTGGTCATTACATGAAAGTAACGATAATTAGGTGACTATACATCTCATCATTCAGCACTTCATATAATAGAAGTAACCGCCAGTAATGTGCATATCACCTACATTGTGTCTTCATTTGCTCAATTAAACAGATGCATTGACTCCTGGATTATGTAATCCAAATCAATTACACATATATTGTGATTAGAACAAAAATTATCAGTGTATGGTCATATTCTAAAAAACAAAGAGGAGGAAAATCTAAAAATATATGTATGTATAGTACAGCGATTTATACTGTTACTGTACCAATAAACCAACTTACCTGATGTTCATCTGCAAACAGTGCAATCCATGCTTTATCTCTCATGAGAAATTATTTCCCATAACCAATTGCAAATAGTAAGCAATTATGTGAGATCTCACAAGGAATGTGTAGCTGTGACCACATATTAAGTAGGCCAAGGGTACTATCACTATCTCTATATAATATTGTTTATCTGCATTGATATCACATTTTTTAGGGATACAGGTATTATCAGATGATAACTGATTGTTATGATATCATGATATCTAAACAGGTACCCATGATTATTGATGGGAAAAAAGGTTATCAACCTTAATGCCTGCTAATTAAACCGGACACATGTATCTGGTTGCATATTGTAAAGAGGACAACATGCTTAACTAATGCATGTATAACTGCTGGGTTTGATTTACATAGCATTTTTGGAATATGCAATTCAAAAGCAATTTGTGTGTTGGTAGAAATTAAACTTAATATTGATCATGGAGATTAAAGGATATAAATGTTTATTAATGGCTTGGGTGATAATTCTGCTGGATGGATGTCATTAATGGAAGAGCTATATGAAAGCCACTGTGTAGATAGTTCACCTACAATATTTGGTATGAACAAAATGCCTTAAAGGATGTGCAATTTGCCCAAAATAAAACAAAAACACAGGTTCTTCATGAATAAATATAACAAAATAAATTAGGGAATATTTAATCTCTTTTCAACTGCATTCCTCATTGACCATCAATTGGTGAAATGTTAACTACTACCATATGTGTCCACAGAGGAGAGTATTATAGAATATGTGATGGTGGGTAGCCACATTGTTACTATATATCACCATTACATAGGCCATGATCATCTACTCTGTGGACAGGCTTGAGTATGTTAATGTTGTAACTAACACATTTTCACTGAGGAGTGTTTTTGAGAAGGTAATTATGAGATGCAGTTTTGGTGTTAATGAGGCAGTGCTTGCGACCACAGAGAGCTGGGTGATGTCCATGTTCAGTTGGCTAAGCAAACTCTGGTTCTGGACAGCCTGGCCATGAAGTTTTTCATCTGTAAATTGAGCCTCCGCATCTCCCTATAAGGTATCCTGATGTGTGCCAACCATGGTCTCCTGGGAGGGGACATTTACCATTATGTCCTCCTCCTGCTGTAAAAATGCCAGCATCTCCTGAATTGTAGCTATCAATGGTGGGTGAGAGGGTGGGGGTACGTACAGGCCCAACTGGTGGAAGAGGCAGTGGTGGTAACACTGATAGAGCGTCTGAAGCAATTTGTGTCTAGGAGGTGTGAGGAGGATGTGGTGGTGGAGGAGCTTGGTGCCGAAACTGTGGGTCTAAAAAGAGGTCCCAGATGGAGAGTCATTCTGGGGAGGAGGGGACCAGTGGTGTCAAAAACAACAGGAGCAGATGGACCAGCAGGTACCCCCACTGACCACATATAGGTATTGTCTTCCTTCTTATATCCCAGGCCCTCATAGGTTTGCTATTTGTATCTTTGCTCCTCCTCTTCCTCATATCACGGATCAGGTTTTTCCACTTATTCTTCTGCCTCAATCTCGGCCGCTGCACTGTCTCAGTCTCTGTAGATATGCTGGACCTCCTGGGTGTTGAAATGAGAGAACAATAGTATATGAATTAATAAATTGGATGATCATTTGATTCTGTGTATTCCTATATATCTGACATCATGATGTTTTGAACCTCGATGGTTCAATTAATTGCCATTGTGAGGCGTTACTATTAGCTACAAATTATTATTTTTGTGTATTATGAGCTTTGTTTGTACTGGCTCAGACCAAAACAATTAATCCGGCTGGCGTCAGTCCTCTGCAACTCATGAAGACACATACTCTGACGAAAATTGCTGTGCAGTATGTCACACTAACCAACCTGTGACCATCTTTCAGCTGCATTCTGCAACATGCTGCTGAGCTAAGACACTACACTGAGTCTGTAATCTGCATAGTCTACAGTGGGCACACCCAACATGGAATATCTATTGGATGTTTATTCACTTTAAATATATTTTTAATTGATACTCATTGTAAAGTGTTTTATTTGAATATTTAGACACTCAGGTATATTATATTCCTAGTCAAATTTAGGAAGCTTACATTTACCTTTCATTGGTGGGCAGCATTTAAATTGGATATGTTTTATCTATGTGTGTGTGGTGTATATTCAGTGCCTTGCAAAAGTATTCACCCCCCTTGACTTTTTACTTATTTTGTTACATTACAACCTTAAATTCAATGTTGTGTTACTCTGAATTCTATGTGATGGATCACAATACAATACTCTAAGTTGGTAAAGTGAAATGAGAAATATACAGTGGATATAGAAAAGTCTACACACCCCTGTTAAAATGTCAGGTTTCTGTGCTGTAAAAAAATTAGATAAAGATAAATCATTTCAGAACTTTTTCCACCTTTAATGTGGCCTATAAACTGTACAACTCAATTGAAAAACAAACTAAAATCTTTTAGGTAGAGGGAAGAAAAAATATAAAAATAAAATAATATGGTTGCATAAGTATGCACACCCTTAAACTAATACTTTGTTGAAGCACCTTTTGATTTTATTACAGCACTCAGTCTTTTTGGGTATGAGTCTATCAGCATGGCACATTTTGACTTGGCAAGATTTGCCCACTCTTCTTTGCAAAAACACTCCAAATCTGTCAGATTGCGAGGGCATCTCCTGTGCACAGCCCTCTTCCGATCACCCCACAGATTTTCAATCGGATTCAGGTCTGGGCTTTGGCTGGGCCATTCCAAAACTTAAATCTTCTTCTGTTGAAGCCATTCCTTTGTTGATTTGGATGTATGCTTTGGGTCGTTGTCGTCATGCTGAAAGATGAAGTTCCTCTTCATAATCAGCTTTTTAGCAGAAGCCTGAAGGTTTTGTGCCAATATTGACTGGTATTTGGAACTGATCACAATTCCCTCTATCTTAACTAAGGCCCCAATTCCAGCTGAAGAAAAACAGCCCCAAAGCATGATGCTGCCACCACCATGTTTCACTGTGGGTATGGTGTTCTTTTGGTGATGTGCAGTGTTGTTTTTGCCCAAACATAATTATGGCCAAAAAGTTCAACCTTGGTTTCATCAGACCATAACACCTTTTCCCACATGCTTTTGGGAGACTTCAGATGTGTTTTTGCAAAATGCAGACTGGCTTGGATGTTTTTCTTCGTAAGAAAAGGCTTTCGTCTTGCCACTCTACACCATAGCCCAGGCATATGAAGAAAACGGGAGATTGTTGTCACATGTACCACACAGCCAGTACTTGCCAGATATTCCTGCAGCTCCTTTAATGTTGCTGTAGGCCTCTTGGTAGCCTCCCAGACCAGTTTTCTTCTCGTCTTTTCATCAATTTTGGAGGGAGCTCCAGTTCTTGGTAATGTCACTGTTGTGCCATAGTTTCTCCACTTGATGATGACTGTCTTCACTGTGTTCCATGGTATATCTAATGCCTTGGAAATTCTTTTGTACCCTTCTCCTGACTGATACCTTTTAACAATGAGATCCCTCTGATGCTTTGGAAGCTCTCTGTGGACCATGGCTTTTGCTTTGGGATGCGACTAAGAAAATTTCAGGAAAGACCAACTAGAGCAGCTGAACTTTATTTGGGGTTAATCAGAGGCACTTTAAATGATGGCAGGTGTATGCTGACTCCTATTTAACACAATTTGTAATGTGATTGCTTAATTCTGAACACAGCTACATCCCTAGTTATAAGAGGGTGTGCAAACTTATGCAACCACGTTATTTTTCTTTTTTCTTTTTCTTCCCTCCACCTAAAAGATTTCAGTTTGTTTTTCAATTGAGTTGTACAGTTTATAGGTCACATTAAAGGTGGAAAAAGTTCTGAAATTATTTATCTTTGTATCATTTTTTTACAGCACTGAAACCTGACATTTTAACAGGGGTGTGTAGACTTTTTATATCCGCTGTATATACATAAAAATATTTTTTAGAAATAGAAAACAGAAAATTGGCATGTGCGTATGTATTCACCCCCTTTGTTATGAAGCCCATAAAAAGCTCTGGTGCAACCAATTACCTCCAGAAGTCACATTATTAGTGAACTGATGTCCACCTGTGTCACATGTCACATGATCTGTCATTACATATACACACCTTTTTTGAAAGGCCCCAGAGGCTGCAACACCTAAGCAAGAGGCACCACTAACCAAACACTGCCATGAAGACCAAATAACTCTCCAAACAAGTAAGGGACAATGTTGTTGAGAAGTACAAGTCCGGGTTAGGTTATAAAAAAATATCCAAATCTTTGATGATCCCCAGGAGCACCATCAAATCTATCATAACCAAACAGAAAGAACATGGCACAACAGCAAACCTGAAGTATCTGTACATAGGACAACAATAAGCCGTACGCTCCATTTAGTTGGGCTTAATGGCAGAGTGGCCAGAAGAAAGCCATTACTTTCAGCAAAAAACAAAATGGCACGTTTTGAGTTTGCTAAAATGCATGTTGGAGACTCCCAAAATGTATGGAGGAAGGTGATCTGGTTTGATGAGACTAAAATTGAACTTTTCAGGCCATCAAAGAAAACGCTATGTCTGGCGCAAACCCAACTCATCACATCACCCAAAGAACACCATCTCGACAGTTAAACATGGTGGTGGCAGCACCATGCTGTGGGGATATTTTTCAGCAGCTTGGACTGGGAAACTGGTCAGAGTTGAGGGAAAAAAAAAAAAAGATAATTTTAACATAGAATTTTGTGCTCTTTTACACCATATGGCCCTTGAGGTATATGGCCCTTTAAGATGAGTTTTGTTTTCCCCATAAGAAATAGTGCATAGTATGTCAGGAGATGGTCTGAGATGCAGGTGAGATGCTCACTAAATGTTACCCCAATGTATAATTATACCTCCCACCAGAAGGTTGTCCATCATTTAAGAGAAAAGTCCCCTGTCCCTCCAAGCCCCCGAAATGTCCTTCTTCTAAAAGAAAAATCCCATTGTTAGGGTCAAATTCCAATATAACCAAGCTTGAAATTTACTATGTTATCACAGGAGCTGCAATGGACTGCCTAAAGATGTAATGGATATGTTCTCTAGAGGAAAGCCAGCATATTGAAGCAGATCACATCCCCTGTGATGCTTAGTAAATATTCTCCTATCTTTATTTCTCTTTCTGAAAGATTCCAGGATAAGTACAGATACCAGCTGGTTGCCTCTTCACATCACATGAATAAATATGTGGGGTTTTGAAGAAGTGTCCACATATTAAGTAATATATCTCTAACATTTGTACACTTTGCTCCGGCTTCTGCTGTTAGTGAATAGCAACAACACTAGCAAATAGTCCACTTTAAAAAAAAAATGGCACTGGTTGGGAGTTCATGTAAACTATATTAATTTAAATAAGCCAGTGTAAAACAATCATGAGTAAAAAACACAAGTAAATTATGTAAATTGTATAGATCTAATTAAAGCAATGTAATCAGAAGATTCATGTAAAAAAACAAAAAAACAAGTAAAATTATTTAAAGGGTCATTGTCACTAGCAGTTTGTTTCTACAGAAAATCATTTATGAAATATTTAGAATTGATTTTGCGGCTCCTGTATTTTAAAGTGCAGCTCAGTATGTTAATATGCGGCTCTTAGTGCTTGATAAGAGTGGTGTAGGGGCTGACTGCCAAATAACATATCAGGTCTTTATCTTGGCCACTACAGGGACAGACAAGAAAACTGTAATCATAATCAGCCCATCAAATAAGCTAACTAATATGTGTGAGCCACTCATTTGCATAGAGCCACTTGAAAAAATAAAAATAAATAAAACAACATAAATCTAGTTCTTCGTGCTTTTTAAAGATAACAACTTTATTTTGGGGTGACAAAGTCCTCTTAAAGGCATATGTAAGTTTCCCCTGTTCCCTTTTTCTTATCTAACACATGCTGACTATATCAGACACACATTACATGGAGTCATTCTATACACATATTTATTTAAAAATAAAATGTGTTTTCCAAACTCCAAGAGCTGCTTACAAAGGCAAAGTGTACCTACCAATAGAAACACTGCATTCGGGTACAGATTTTAACCTTATACTAACCACAATACTGAAATCCACAGAGCAATGTCTAAGCACCTCCTGCATCCTTGTGCAGGGGAAAACCAAGAATACACATCCCATGATACCTTCCTGCACAAACTAATGCAATGTATTTGCTGCCTATGATTGGCCAAAACAAATTATGAATTGTATGCTAATTTTATCAGGGATTTCTAGGGGTGTTGAAGTGCCGCACCACCGACTGCTTCGGGAGGTGAAGGACTGGATACTGGAGAACCTATCACCGTCTGTGAAGAAGGTGAAAGACCCCCAGGCCTGAGAGAGCCAGGCGAGGGCACGTGAGGAAGGAGAGGCTTCAGACAGGGCTGGGAGAGACTTGAGGAGACACAAGGATACCGGGACTAATAGAGGCACAGAGAGACAAGACTCACACTCAGAGACACAAGTGACTGGAGAAGATATCACTGTATGTGAAGATGGTTAGAGAGACAGGAATGGGAGAGAAACTATGACTAAGAGAGACTAGGGAGAGTGACAGAGAGAGAGACAAGATATAGACAGCTAGGTGAAGGGCAGGATAAGTCTCTGAAGATGGATAGAGACCCAGGAATGGGAGTGAGTGAGACTGACTGAGAGAGTGAGTGGGGTCCTTTCCTGTTTTTTTGTGTTCCAAGAGTCGGCATCGGCGCGCTTCAACAGTGGCGAACACAAAACAGGATAGGTCCGGGGTGTCAACTCTCAAAATCAACTGCTTGCAAACTCAATAGATTTAGCAAACTTTACGGTAAGGTTAATTAGGTTTATTTTGGTATTTCTCATAGTAAATAAAAATTTAATAAATCAGTGTAAAAAAGGAATAAAATTATTTCAATTATATAAATGTATTAACACATAACACAGTGTAAAAACATTAGAAGACTCTTGAGGAAAATAAAATGCTAAAGAAATCTAGTAGAGTGCTTGAAGACAGCAGTGTGTGGTGCTTGTTGTACATCCTCCCTGCCTGCTATGACTGGCAGGCCCCCTCTATTCTGCTTTCCCTCCTTCCTGCCTGTCCCTCCCCGCTCAGCTGTAGTGGGAGTGCCCGCCTGGTGGCTCAGCGCTGAGTGGGAGCTGGAATGCCCGGGAGGAGGGGGGTGGCGCCACACGTGTGTGTCTCCCCTGCACAACCCCAGCCCTGAGCTGTGCATGCTCACCAAGCAGTGCACACAGCTCCATTCACTGACACGCACTACAGAGCAAGCCACAGGGGAAGCTGCTGCTAGCCTGGGACAGCCACACACACCCCTCCTCCTTCCCACCTCCTTACTCTCTCCTCTCTATCCTTACAACTTATGCCACTCCCTCCTGGATATCTCCTGGATTTTTTTTAAGAAGCAAAAAATAAAGCAACATTATTATTTAGCAGGGCATAAAAGTATGTGCAACAAATATAACAACACAACTCTAGTTGACATGCATGAATTAGATTCCTAATCATACTTCAACATAGTAAGTTTATTGTGTGATCAGGTGCTAATTCTGGCATCTTAAGTGTCCCAATATCCTGAGAGTTGAGACAGAGACAAGCAACATCTGTAAAACTTGGACTGGAAAGAAGGAGGAGGAGAGAAAGAGAAAAAAAGGACGGGAAGAGGAAAAACTGCATGTGTGCAACTAAGAGGATTTGTGCAAGTTTGAGACAAAACAAGTAAGTACTCTGTTACTTATCTATAATGTTGTGTTTTTGTTCATTTGCAAATCAAAGATACAAAAAAAAACATAGAAATGTCAGTTTTAGTGCTGCTAGGAGTGAGTCAGAGGAGGGATCAGATTACAAGATCTCTGCAAGTGATGCAAAGAAAACTAAAAAAGCCAAGTTGTGAGTTGAGGAGGGAGATCAGCCGGGGGGGCACTTATTTAGAGGCACTGGGGGGTTTCTTCCTGCAGCCCATGTCAGGGATATACACAGCTCCAAGAAGGGGATCCTGATTGTACTCTTTTGGGGGAGATCTTGGGATCTTATCTGGAAGGTATGTGTTTTGTACAAGTTTATATTTGTTTGCATGTGTGTGTCTTTGTGTTACAATGAACCACGAGAACTGGGAGAAGGAAGGAGAGGAAGAAAGGAAGATGTGGGGCTGCTGCAAGAAAGGGAGAGGGAAACTTTACAAGAGGGGCTGATAGGAGGTCGTTGCAAATAACTTTTGTTGGGATACTGTTAAACTATATGTACATAAATACATGCATTAATGTGTACATTAAATTATCTGTTTATGCATACATTCTAAGATTTGCTTATAGATGTTATATATGCATACATCTGCCATAAATATATCTATCTATTAAACTCTTCTATCTATCTATCTATCTATATATATATATATATATATATATATATATATATATATATATAGTAAATAAAAAGTACATCTGTGTTCACATTTGAATGTCTAAAGCAAGTTAAAAAAGCCTGCTTCCAGTTATATATATATATATATATATATATATATATATATATATATATATATACTGAACATTGTCTTTTGTAATGTGTGATAGGTTATATTTTATATATATATATATATATATATATATATATATATCACACATTACACAAGACAATGTTCAGTATATATATATATATATATATATATATATATATATATATAAAATATAACCTAACATTTTACTCCTGGCTCTTAACTTTTCAAACTTTTTTTAGGAGCCACAGAAGGTAATATATTTTCAGAAATATACACATAATACCCAAAAAGTTGGGATCCAGAAATAACATTTTAGGAGTTATGACATACTTGCCATGCCTATATATATATATATATATATATATATATATATATATATATATATATACACACACACACACATGCTTGCTCTAAGCTGTGGACATGCAGTATTACAGAATTGCATATGAAAACTGTAAATCTGTTGATACTTCAATTTTGTGAATCTGTACTAAGATATAATTGTTATGGATATACATTTATCAACATTTTTTTTGTGGGAAAACGTCATAATTATATCCATAACGGTGTAATCTATCCATGGTTGTGTTGTTGCAAGTGAGGTTCATATTATGACTGTGATTATTGTGTGGTTACATACCTCATGAAGTGCCATCTCAAACCCCTAACACTGTATAAGTTAGTAAACTTAGTATAATATTCCCTTTGCTGTTCTTGGCTGTTTCTCAAGCCGCCCTCTCTCCTTAAAAGTTCAGTTTCATACCCAGTCTGGTCTTGGCTGAAACTTTCCTGTAACACAGCCCTCCTCACATCTGGATGGGGAGGAAAAGATCCCACATCCACCACTGATCTTGGCTGTGGTTTATCCCCAGCAGTGTACAGTTTCAGCAGTTTATGGCAGAGGGAAACATGCCGGATCACTATCACTTAATATCAGCAAAGTTCCCACTTGCAAATATTATATTGCTCTTAGATACACAGAAAGGACAAAAATGTACTTTTTAGATAGAAACGAACTCACACATTGTAAAAAAGTGTCAGATGGGTGGGTGTGGGTCTTAAAAAAATGAGGTAGTAGCATACAAATTCTGATTAAAATCTGGAAATAGATTTAACCACAGCTAGATATAAAATAAATTGTGCATCGTCAACATAGGGCCAGATTGACCAAGACTATCAGAGGCGTCAAAGTGATTCTGTGATACAACAAAGGCATTTTTTTTTCCTAAGGAAAAGCAAATAGAAAACTTCAATCACAGCCTCAGAGAACAACTTCACAGCATGTGAGAGTTTAAGTGAATTTGGCTGTATAGATATACTTAATGGGAATAGTTTGGCAATTGAAATATCCATGTGCATTAAGGAATTTTATTAAGTTCAGGAGACATATTTCAAAGAAAAGGACATTCTAGAACCGGAGTTCATGATCTGAAGTAGAATAAGAGAAAGTGATGCTAATATGCATACTAGCTGTCCTGCAGAAATTTGTATGACTTAATACATTAAGAAAAAGGACATTATCTAGATTGTAATAACACAAGTGAGGGTTGATATTTTCAAAAATTGGTAGAAAAAAAAAATTCAGACTAGTGGTTCTTGTCTGCCGTCAGATTCCTTGTTTCTGTGTTGTTTCGTGACCTGTTAAAATTAGCTGCCTCAGGGTCCCATCATTAAAACATGCCCAGGCCGTCTGCTCATTATATGAAGGGCCAAGCACTTTCTAAAGGGGGCAAACAAGGACTCTAGTCCAGACACTCACTTTCTCCAACTGGAGAGAGACAAGGAAGAGAGCGAGGTAAAGTAAATACACCGATCACCACAAACCAGACTGGATTAACTGATCTACACCTTTTAAATAAATAACCTGGAGAGACAGAAAGCCAGCAGAGCGGATACTGGGGTTTTTGGTAGTTTGTGTACTTATTATGTTTGCCCACATGTTCTTTGCAAACTGAAGTGCAGAACAAATTAAGTTCAGTGTGAGGATCTAGTAAAAACTTCACTCAACCCCAGTGCAAGAGAGTTTTACAGCTTTTGTAAGAAAAAGCTAAGGGCGACGGCCACTAGGCCCTTGAGAGATAACTGTCCACATCTGTTGGATGGCTTTGCCGTAACCAGATCTTGACCTTTAACCTATATGGCTGGGTGTCACATATCCTATATATATCTTTATGTTATATGTGTGAAAATATTGTTTCCTAATGGTGTTGCAGTATTGTTGACTGTGGGATTTATTTGTGTTAAAAAACCTGTTTAGTTGTTGATGTATTGGTCAGTGAAGTGTAACTAAGCACCCTTATTATATCTATCCAAATATTATCATTGAGAGTTAGGTTATACTGTGTCTTCAAACCATCTAGTTCTATTCAAATTGAAGACATGCAAAAATTATATGTTGTCTCCGGAAAAAAAAAAAAAAAAGTTGGGCAAAGTGTTGCACTGCCCTCAAGTAGTGACTTGCTTTTTAACTCATTTTTTAAAATTTTGGCCCACAGGGATTAACTGTCTCATACAGCATACAAGTATATTTTGTGGCAGGGTGTAGCTAAACGGGTTAATAGATATTAACAAATTCATTTAAAAGAGGGCGCCAGTCCTCTATTTTCTTTATTCTTTTTTTTTTTCATGGCCAGCTCTTTGTAATTAGAAATGTGGAGTCCATACATCTTCAAGGATTCATGGTTTTGTTTGCTTATTTGGAGATTAATAATAGGAATCTAAAAGCTTTGCTCTGAAGTATCCATTTCAAGATTTTTTTTTTTTTTTATGTAATTGCTTTATAATTTAGAAAGGTGCCGTGCTGATTGATTTTATAATTATTTCATTATTAAAAATTAACAGTGGCCTTACAGTTTCTAAATTAGCATTGCCAAGATTATTTTGATAGAGAGGGAAATGCAAACTGAAGCCCCCCTCAAGCATTAGAGGTCTGGAAAAAGTAGTGAATTGCATAAGGAAATATATGATAAAGTCTCAGATATTACATTATTATTCTCTATTAATAATAACTCTTCTGGTGCAAATTTTATTGAAAATGTTAAAATATAAATAAAACATTAGAATTGCATGCTTCAATTAATTACTAAAATATGGTAATAGCATTTATGACCGGGGAAATATATTTTAATAAGTGTATTTAATTTACTATGATCCTTTAAAAAAAAAAAAAAAAATCTGTAATTAATTTGATTTTCTTTATCAGATCTTTTCATTGGCAAAAGTTAGTTATTTTTTGTGTAGTTAAACCACTCCTTATTGTTTTATGTTCTTGCTTTCTATCGAATGTATGAGGCTTTATTTTCATACCTGAAGCATTAAATATAGTTAATTATGTTCACTAATAAACATTCCTAGTCCAGTCATTTTTTACAGTGCTTTTGTTATTAATGTGTTTATCATATGGTTATTTACTGGTCGTAAGTTATCTCCGCACAGCAGGGTGCAAGTATTTTGTTACAAGATCTGTGATTCAAATAACAGGTACAAGTCATTTTCTCACATACTCTGAGAAAGCTGGAAAAAAAAATCCCATTTACTGAGACAGTTACATAATATAAAAAGGCAAATATTGATGTAAGTGATCTCACTTCCTTATTTTTTTTTATAGACAGGTAGCGTGCAAGTAAGTTGGACAGACAATGAATGTGTGTAAAATATAAGACTGTCTTTTAGTGGGGTGTGAATATACTAGATGATTCCAGTTTTTTTTTTCTCCATGCAAGTGTTGTAAATCCTTACCCAAGGCATCACTTTGGTATTGTCAAAGTTAACATTCTTTAGTGTGTGCGGTTGTATATTTTTTTTTTTTCCGGTAAGATCTGAGGCGTGTTTTGTCACCTTACATCATGGGATCCGTGTAATGTGCTGCAAGGCCTCCTCAGCACCAAAGGGGTTAAGCCTGTCTATGCTGCAGGGCTGACTGTCTTAACATTGTGCTTGCAGACCCATGCACCGCAGGACAGCTAATCACAGGGCATGCTTAAAACTGACAAAGCAATGTGTTGCAGCTCCAGCGGGATTAATCACTTGGAGTGTTGAAAGCTCGCAGAACTTCAATGCACTGGGAACCCCCTCCAGGTTATCATGTGAAGAGGTGCTCTATAGACCTGCAGGACATCACCAAAGGGGTTAATATTTGTTTATATGCACTGAGGATCTGAGTAAAAAAAAAAAAATGAAAGAAAACAAAACAACAAAAACCTCTTGCCCATTGTGTATAAGAATTAGCTTGCTGTGTTTAAAGGCAGATACAATGAATGCAAAAGAAATGCATCATCAGGGAGCCCAGCCTAAACTTTTTTTCCAGCAGCCTGATCATGTCCCCTGGTCTACTTTTTGTTACAGGTATTCGATAGGTCTGAGAAATAAAGCCGTAGCCTTGCAAGGACTTTCAATGAAATTCCACACTTTGAAGATTTTTTCCCCCCTTTTTCCCCTGCATCTAACTTTGATATATTGACAGCAAAAGGAGCTTGCAAGGCTTTTATATAGCTTGAGCGGCAATGCTAAGCAGCAGTCAAATGTCTCCATGCATTTGTGTTTAAGTGCAGAAGAAATAACATGTCTATGGGCAGGAGAGGTTCTTATCAGCTCCCTAATCCCAGGTCCCAGAAAACCTTCAGGGCATGCCTCAGATCTTGCTGAAATCATTGTAGACTCGCACAGTTTGCAGATTAAATATGCTATGTGTTCCTGGCTCCAACAACAGTTTTTATGAGCTCTCTAAGCTTCCTGCTTTAAGATCCTTTTCTGAAGACTTTAGATGCTGCTATAGGCAATACTGACTGGAATAAGTGGCCCTTGTTAATTTCAAGATACTTTAGACAGAGGTATCTGAGATTGGGCAAAAAAAAAAAAAAAATCCAAATTGGATGTGTTGTGCTGAGCGAACAAATTAATTGTGTGTGTATGTATGTATATGGGAGTATGTGTGTAATTATATATATATATATATATATATATATATATATATATATATATATATATTATTTTTGGCAGGGCTCTGATGCCTCTATTACAAGTTTGTATTGGTTTCCTTCATAGTTTATTATCGCTAAATCAATTTAATAGTATATGGGTTTCACATATAAATATTAAATTGTTTAAGTTCTATATAATAGCAGAAAAATATGTGTCTGAATGTAAAAATACTTTTTAGGGGGAAAAAATGGTTGTGGTGCACATGTATGGAGCACAGATTTCTGACAGTGCATTCAATCACTGCCCGAGAATCTGCAGTGAGTGTTGCTAAATGAGGTACATAGTGATAAAACCCATCAGAGGGACATTTATCAAAGTCTTCAGCCTGCAAAACCAGTGCAAAAAGAAGTGCAAAAATACTAGACCGGTTACGGTAATGCATGTTTTCACTGAGAAACATATTTATTTTATATATATATATATATATATATATATATATATATATATATATATATATATATATATATAAAAATATTGCAGAAATCAAGGCCAATATTGCTTGAATACTCTATAGTTGACAACCACTGCTAATAACTTTGGGCAATGTCTCTTTATAAACCTACACAGTGTAACCTTCATGTGATAGGAGTAACTTTCTTAGATGGTATTTATATTCTTAACCCTGTTTATTGGTTTGTCTTACATTGTATACAGTATTGTTGCTCGTAAGACAATCATATTAAAACCTGGCATGTTTTCTATTCCTATAAATCTAGTGTGATACCATCAATTAAAGTGAAAAAAAAATGTCATATCCCATTCCTAACAATAACATGTGCCAGCTCATTACTCGAGAGACCTAAGCCAATATTGCGCACAAAGGTTATTTAATGAATGAAAATGTGAAAGTCCATTTGTCAAGGTAGTACAAGGCCCCTGTTAGTTTTCAACCCCCAAATTCATTGTCTGCACAGCCTAGTCATTAGTCATTGGTGTTTTAGCACAGCCCTTAGGCAACGCAGCCTCGCACCTCTCCACACCAGCATGGCTTTGAAAGAGCACTGTACTGACTTGTACAATCACTGCTGTTATTTCCGCCTAACTGGGTCCAAGGTAAGTCCCCTCCCCACTTTTATCACTCAACGCAGTCTAGTGTTTCTGCTTTCTATTAATTCAGAGGGAGCCCCCATCCTAAAAACACTGCACAGCATTATTCAGGCAGAACATTTGCCAATATGTAATTGCTACTCACTTAAAATAACGTCATAATATAAATGTATTCATTTTTTTTTTCAACTTTTTGTTTATCTTTAGTGAAAAAAAGTATGTTTAATACATTATTTTTTACTGTACTGTTACTTACAACTGAACTTCTAATTTTAGGTCCTCAGAAACTGAGTTAAATATTAGCAATTTTGTTGCATTCCAGGTAAAAAAAAAAAAAAATATATATATATATATATATATATATATATATATATATATATATATATATAATGTGTGAATTAGTAATAACACCACATGTTATACAGTTTCCCATGGTGGGATGTATTTGTGAATATATGTATGATTTTTACTTGTACTTGTCCTTTTTACATTTTGAGGGTAGGTAAAAACATATGGTTTAGGCATTTGGCAGCTTAAACCACAAATGTTTTTTAAAGGACGTTCCTTGGAAGAGAATAGACAGCTGTAGGTTTCTTACTTACACGAAAAGCGTGAACTGTCATGTACACTACATTTTATCAGTACAGTGCAAACTGCTCAGAGGAAATCCAAATGAAATCCAGTATAGGTATGTCAGTTTGCTGTTAGGAACATTATGCTTCATCCAACTATGATTACTAGGTTATTAATAGACAGATTATTTCATCTGAGCATTTAACTCAATATTTTATGTTACTATATATTTCACTTTTATTTACTTATCCTACATTTATATACAAAATGAAAAATATTCACCTTTTATTAAGACAAGAATTAACAACAGCATTTTAAAATGTATTAAAAAATCCAGGATTGGAAAATAAAATAAAAAGGCTGATGTAGAAAGACTCCAGTGACCTTCTTGTTAATATCCCTTTAAATAAGGACAACAATTCCCACAATGGGGATGCACTGGGGTATATCACCCAAAAAACAGTGATATAGATTGTTACAGACTCAGTCTTGTCTTGTTGTAAATAGGTATGACCCCCTATATCCCATATACAATATCACTCTGTACAACCTAGACAGGAATGCTTAGATCAATAACACTCCCCTAGGTAAAACCTATAAACGTAGCCATCACTATTAAAGAAAATTTATCTATGTATGTCTTCGGCTGCACCCAGTTACGAATTAACCTGGAACACTACATATACAGCTCACGCACTTGTGCGTCCAGCCTTCTCCCTGATACTGTGCTGGAAATGACTGAGTAGTCACAAAGAGGGCAAATGCCCTCTAACTAATACATTCCCAGATAGGGAGAAGGTGCAGTAGAATCTTAATAAAGGTGAGCATTTGGGATAGAACAATTAAGGGTAGGGGGCCCCTACAGCGCATATAGCACAAGCCTGGTTGGGTTAAGCGGGGCAGCAAACATGCAGCCTGCTAGAGAGCGTGCATGGCGTCCTGATGTCGTCTGACGCGTTTCAATGTCAACAAGGACGTCTTTGTCAAAGGATAGCAGTTTACTATAACCATTGTATATAATAATACAGAAAATGTTAGAAATGTAGTAGTAATAATACAAATTTAGTTATTTCTATTTAGCACAATAAGTATTTTTAGACTATTGATAAAACAAATTTGAGGGTGATTAAATTAATTTGGACAATGTTCACCAAGATTGTAAAGATGTAAAGAAACAGATTTTATGGCATGTAAGAACCAAAAGACCTGTCTAGCCTTCCCATTTTGTCTACCTAAAAAAAAAGCTTAATTAAAGCTTACAGTTGTCTTATGCTTGGCGCATTCATGATTAAATTCCTTGATTGTGTTTGACCTACCACTTCCACTCGATAACCTGCTACTTTCACTGGTAGACTCTTCTCAGGCTGTGATGACTGCTCTCTATTCACTTTTTAGCCTCTGAGAGCCACTTCAATAAGAAACATTTAGTGATTAATCTTGTTTTTGTTTACTATAGCCCCAATCCAGGTAATTATACAATATACATTGTCACAATCTGCTTCTCCAAGGGGTCTTGAAATGAACCTAGTTCACACCTACCCCAGCAGAATCGTGTGGTTCTTGTTCTCTGTGGCACAAAATGTGGCTTCTGAAGAGGACAACTCCCTAAGGTACAGGCAGAGCATACTGGATACAGGTTACTAGAGGACACAAACACAAAAACAGCCTCACAGTATGGATATGGTGAAGCTGGGACATTTATTAAATCGTACAACCAACATATTTATACTCTCCAATACCACACCATTGTGTACTTTTGTGTATGTGTGTGATATAAGGAATACATTCTATCTGCCTTGCAGCCTTGGTTGCTATAAAATCTCTTGAAATAAAAATCATCAGATGTCTAAACTACATAACAGGGGTCTATAGCTGGCTAGTGCAATAACCTCAATGTTAATCTCCAGTGTTTGCTTAGGACTCCTTAAGTGCAGACATCTGTCTCGGCTGCCCTTTATCAGGGCCTGTATGTGTGAGGATGCAATGTTCTGCAGCTTACCTTTTCCTCATGTATTCTTCTGTTCTATATCACATTTTCCCTCTATAACATATAACTCGTATACATGATAGCAACATATAACCACACAACAATAATACATAATCACAATGCAACAATGTCATGCGCCCTTGGCCATATCCATAATTACTGGTAATATTACAGTCACTAAACAATGTAGTCATGACACATTTTGAGGTCTCCTAGTTTCTTGTAATAATTTATCTAGAAATCCGATAGTATTCAGTACTTAGTTCTATCTATCTATCTATCTTTCTATCTTCCTATATATTTATGTGTGTGTTGGGTCATTCAGTCGTGTCTGACTCTCCGTGTCCTCATGGACTGCACTACACCATGCTGATCCACTTGGTATTCATGGCATAGATACTCGAGTGGGTTGCCAGTTCCTTCTCCAGTGTACCACAGCATACATCTCCTGATATTCTTAGGTGGTCTCCCATCCAAATCTATCTTGTCCATCTATCTCATTGGATAATATGGAATAAGAGCGGTTCTTAATGCTTCTCAATTGAGCTCATTCTGTGAAGGTTATTACTGAAAGCTTAAATGACCACTGCAATTCAAGAAAAAAACTTGTTTTTTAAGTATGTCACAATTTAATGACAGTTAGTTGCTAATCTGTTTGCAGCCTGCAGGTGGGTATTCAGTTTAGTTCTGCTATCAAGTAGCTTTTCATAGAAACAGTCTTTTTCAATAGAACTGAATACAGAGTTATCTGAATCCACATTTCCTTTCATTCCTCCCTAAATTGAATACTGTAATTTAAGGCTGTATTTATTTATATTGCACATCATCAGGATGTTCAAGAGACCATACTATAAATATGAAACTTCACTGGTCTTCACATTTTGAGATTTAAGAAAGGAAATTCTGTATGGCAGACTTTGCAAAGTAGTGTATCCATATTGCCATAAAATAAATTATCTCCCACCTACATGTTAACCAGTTCCTTCTGTAGGGATTCAATGCTTTATTTTTTATTAAATCCCTTTCTCACACCCACTGTACTCCTCATTCCAAGAGGGCTTACTCACTGGCCTGGTGTGAGAGCCAAATTCTGCAACTATACAAGAACAATCCCTTGGATCCAAAACTATTTGAGTTTCAATATTATCATCCAAGGGGAAAAAACATCTCTTAAATCACGTTAAACCATGAAATATGTGGTGGACAGATTGAGGGGTGGAATTGCACATGTCTAGGCAACCAGACCACAGAGTTTGTCCATCCCTGTTCAGGTGTACTTTTACATTAAGTTGAAATATGGCTAACACGCAGAGTTTTCACAAAATATTCAGTGATTTAGCGCTACGGAATATGTTGGCACGTAATAAATAAACCACAAGTAATTGGTTTAGTTTAAGGGACATATTGTATTAAATCCTTTTGTATGTTAACATATCTTAAAGTTCCTTTTTGCTCCTTTTTGCTTCTAGCAGAGGGCACCTTGTGCATCATTGCATTGCTGATTTCCAATATTTGCACATCCCCTTTGCCTACTGAAACTCTAGTAACTGCTGAATAGCTTTGCAGGCTGGGACAGATCTGGGATAGCTAAGTCTTATGTCACTGATACTGTGGAAGAGGATTGACCAAGACAAGAGATCAGACATGCATGCTTATATTGGCAAACTTCCAGGAATGTTGGAAGTGAAGTATCTACATGATTAGGTGCTTGAGAGTGATAGTGACAAAACAATTGTAGTTGTACATTTGCAATGTCAACTTATGGACCCCTCAGATTGCAATATTGACCATATACTAGACAAAACAGGGTTATTGCAGTCTTGTGTTTGCCATGTCACGTTATTGACCTTTCTGTACTGACCCATGTACTAGACAAAACATGGTTATTGTAGTCTTGTGTTTGTGATGTCACGTTATGGACCCGAAGATTCCAGTATTGACCTATACACTAGACAAAACAAGGTTATTGTAGTCTGGTGTTTGTGATGTCACGTTATGGACCCTAAGATTCCAGTATAGACCTATACACTAGACAAAATATGGTTATTGTAGTCTTGTGTTTGTGATGTCACGTTATGGACCCTAAGATTCCAGTATTGACCTATACACTAGACAAAACATGGTTATTGTAGTCTTGTGTTTGTGATGTCACGTTATGGACCCTAAGATTCCAGTATTGACCTATACACTAGACAAATCATAGTTATTGTAGTCTTGTGTTGGTAATGTCACGTTATGGACCCTAAGATTCCAGTATTGACCTATACACTAGACAAAACATGGTTATTGTAGTCTTGTGTTTGTCATGTCACGTTATGGACCCTAAGATTCCAGTATTGACCTATACACTAGACAAAACATAGTTATTGTAGTCTTGTGTTGGTCATGTCACGTTATGGACCCTAAGATTCCAGTATTGACCTATACACTAGACAAAACATGGTTATTGTAGTCTTGTGTTTGTCATGTCACGTTATGGACCCTAATATTCCAGTATTGACCTATACACTAGACAAAACATAGTTATTGTAGTCTTGTGTTGGTCATGTCACGTTATGGACCCTAAGATTCCAGTATTGACCTATACACTAGACAAAACATAGTTATTTTGGCTAGTATTTGCGTACAGGATATGCATACATATGGAAAGATACATATTTAATCAAAACATATCTACTCACCTCTTACATTTTCCATCTAACACCACTTAACTGTGGGTTTGATTAAGACAACTCTACATAGTGAAACATATTATATTTCTTACGTTTGAAGCAAAAGCTTAGAAGAATACTGGAATCTGATTAAACTCCATTGAATATTTGGCAGCGGGACTAAATAGTTAGATTTTTTGTGCACTGTAGCAACAGGAAATGAGGTCATTATAACAAGGTCACACAAGGTTATGGACAAGCTGACCTTGTGGTTTTCAGTCGACTTGTATCAACTCTGTTTTTAAATGGAAGAGAATGTTAAAATTTGAGAGCACTTAATATACAATGTTGATTTCTTCTTCTTTCTAAGAGAAATTGTATTGATTGACATAAAATGATCACTAGGTGTTTATCAGAGATACATGGAAAGACACAGAGGGACTCCTATTAAACAAGGATTTCTATTGATTACATTATTCATCATTGCAAATCAGATAGTGGCATGTGTGTTCTGGATTTAACAATGTTTTAAAGGGACAAAGAATTGATATTTATGTAGCATGTTATTAAAAGGGCACATTTATACATTACAATTTATTTTGCTTGTAAATTAAGACACTTGGTGGTTAAAATAAATGTTTAATCCATCTGCAAACTACTTTTGCAACAACTTTAAGACTCACTTTAAACAAACGCTATAATTTCCCAGCTCTACAGATAACTCATTTACATAATACTTGGATTTCATCATTTGTTAAAGGGGGTAGGTTGTGTTGCTGTAAAGCTCCATTTTTCAAGATATTGCAAGAATGTTTTTTTAACCTTTGCAGTACTTGTTCGCCTGCAAAAGAAGCTATGTATAAAGACTGCTGTTTTTAAGTATATGCAACACAAATATGTTCCATGTTGCCCCTTTAATGAAAATGTGGAATTCAAAACTATAAATGACGTGTGGTGTTTACTTGTAATGAAAAACATTAGGAAACATTTTTGTGGATCCATAATATGTTCCAGACATACAAAGTATGGGATGTTTTCTTGTTTAAGAAACATATATAGCATATGCAAGGAAGTAAAAGCTCACTGCTATGCAATGCTTTGAAAATACAATGGATTACTATGCAGTATGTAAACCATCTACAGAATGTATATGCAATCTCATATTCTCAAGGGGGCTATATAAGAATCAAAATTAACTTAACATAACTGATAAGAATTAACATAAAATAATCATCCACACATTAAGGAGTGCACAGAACACCTCCATTTCCTATCATGGATTTAAAAAAGCAGGTTTTCATGACATTTTTGTGCATGCAATTGGATTATCTGCGGTTTAGAGAAATAAAACTACAGTGACCAAAAAGCTGCAAAGCAATGCATTTGTCCTGATCCGAGGCATATGCAACACCATTTTACATGTTTTTATCCCAAAAAAGTAACCTCTTTATACTTCCTTGAAACTTTAAGGAAGTGTACAGTGCATACTGTAGTATACAGGCCCATTTTTGCTCACTGGCTGACCGGAAGAACCCAGAGCAGGTACATATTCGAAGCAGATTATTGCAATTTAAGAACATTATTTAAAAAAAAAACAAAAAAAAACACTGTGACACATTTACAGACACCCTTTCAGATCCAACAAAGAAAATAATGTTTAGAAGAAGTATTGAAATCATTGTACTAAATTAGTGGAAAATGTACTAAAAATATAAGACTACGTACACTTGTGAAGTTTAAACATTAGCGAAACCAGAGAAAGGGATATGTGTAACAAATATTCCATGGTCCATCAATGTTGGTTTTCCTAATTCATAGATCCACCCTTTTAAGAATATTGTTGGGAATTTATACAGAAATGTAAAAACCGTCAAGAAAATGATCACACATAAAAAAGAAAAACGTCTAGCAAGGGAAGCTTGTATTTAAAGGACCATTGCAGTTCAGGAAGAAATACACCTGTTTGTCAAGTAAGGTTTATTGGAAACATCAGAATTTTTGAAGACTGTGTTTATGAGTATAGGAATTCCTTTTGTGTTTGTTTCATCACTTCCTCAGAGCTGAATCATGAGGGTGTGTGTGTTTGCTATCAGTGGAGAGAGGAGCAGGGAGGGAGGGAAGAGAGAGCCTTTGTTAAGATAATTGGATACGATGGAAATTGACACCAAAGCCCTTTTCCCTTTGCTCCTTCAGAAGCATTCAGGAAATCCAGTCATAGCTCTCCAGTAATGTAAACACACACACAACTTCCACCAGTGTATCATGGATTCCCCCAGGACCCTGCAAAGTCATACATATTTGTTATTCTAATTAAAAACTATGTGTATGTGATTTTAACTAAGAGCACAATTAAGCAGAAAAATGTTAAGTTTTCAAACAAAGATGTTTTTTTTTATTGTGCAGTGGTTCTTTAAGACAAACTGGATACTGGGTTTCAACTTTCCTTTAAGTATGGAAAGAGGATCTGCAGTTTATAACACCACATCAAAGAAGTCCTTATCAAGCGTCTACAATACAGAGTAGTAATGGAAGATAGTGAGCAAACAGAATCTCTCTCCTTGTGAGGAAGCAAAGGTGCAAAATGATCACCTTATCTGTTGCCCGCCATGAGCACCAACAACATTATCAGTAGAGGAAGTCATAGTAAGAAAACACTGATATGAAATCACTTATTTGTGTTTGTTGAGTGCATTGTTATATTAGTCTGTCACTGCAATCTGTGTAAATGACTTTGATTTTAGTAGTAAACCAAGGCCTACAGTTACTGTAAGAGTTTCCACATCAACTTCAGTTTATTATTTTGTTTGCGTGTGCTTACAATTTAGGTACCTCATTTAGACATAATCTGATGAAAAATCTGAAGATCGCTATATATTGAAGTAGTCCAGATGCCGTTTGCCTGCTAATTTTGCTTTTAGCTCTTTACAATAGAGGAGTAATGTAGTCAAGAACATGCCCGTTGATGTATATGACTACATGGTACTCAATGATTTATTTAAAATATCCACTAAAGTTACATTTTATATGTGACTAGCGACTTGCCCGTCAAAAAATGACGGCAATAAAATTGTAAAGCAGGTAATGCTGTTTGACACAGAGTAAGTGTTTTGGTCGTCTGAGATTGTTCGGCCCTCGTTGCGAGCCTCACGCCTTTGGCGTTGATTGCGAGCCTCTCGCTTGGTGTATTTTTTGTTATCAGAGGCGCTTTTGTGCTTATTGTAAGGGCCGCGCTGATCTCCTTGGCTCCTATTGCAAGCCTCTTCCCTGGTGCACTTTGTGTCCAATAAGCACCGTTGTCGCTCCCTGTGAGGCGCGCGGTGAAGGTCTTTGTCGTTTATTGCGATATTGTGGTGTGTTTTTGTTTTCTGTATATATTTTTTAATTAAATCATAAATAATTATACTTTATCAATTTGTAATTAATATATGCAGCAAGCAATGTGCTGAAGAGCTAACAATCTGTTTTGATGTTCCTGCAGCATACAATGTAGGTTTGCAGTGTTGGTGAGCTGAGGTTAGCAATGTGTCCAGTGTGTAGTGTAAATAGGCTGCGTACGCCAGGGGAAGCCGTTTGTGTAGCTGGCTACTTCCGCATTCTGTAAGTTAGTGTTGTAAAATGGCGGTGAATGTGTATGTGGTACGAGGGTGTGGATGATTTTGCGTCTTTGCTAATAGTGTATGTTGTACCTCGTACAGGTTTTTGTAAAAGTTGTATGTGCTTGGCGGTGTTTTGCGGCTTTAGGGGTCGTGTAGCCTTGTTTTCATTTTTTTCGGTGGCCATTTTTTCTCTCGTTTAGGGGATTTTTGAGTGTCTAAACTCTGTTAATTGGCCTGAAATTGAGGTGTAACCTGACTTTAATGTTTCCTGCTGTGCGCGGGTTGGCCGTTAAGGTCGTGTTTTGGCGAGTTCGTATTTATTTTTTTTCTAATCCCGTGGCTCATATTTTTTTTTGTGTAAGTCCGTATTTCGGTGCTCATTGCAGCCTAAGTGCTGCCCTGCTGCTTCTCGCTTCGCGAGGCTTGCATGTGTGATGGCGCCGCTGGGTGCAATGAGCGCCCTCGACGCTCATTGTAGCCTAAGTGCTTCGCGGCTGCTTCGCCTCGCTTTATGAGGCTCCGGTGTGTGACGGCGCCGCTGGCTCCCCTTGCAAGGCTCGCGAATACGCCCTCGCTTTGCGAGGGATGCAACTGCATTGCCAACATCGCAAGATCCCACAACTATATATAAGATGTTATTTCAGTGCAGTATTATTTAGGGAATATTGCAGTATGGTCATCACCCAACTCTTCTAACATACCTAGCTGTGTGTTAGAGGAGCCAGCTATGTTGAGGAGCCACATAATGTGTGTTGCAGAAGAACACAGAAATAAAATTAGTTTTTCTTCCACAGTTTAGAATTGCAACTGTAGTGTGATACAATTATTCTCTAATAATACCTTGCTTTTTATTCAACCATGAAACAGTAACTGGCAAATAAGAGAAGTACAATGACTTTATTATACATAGGTTTTACAACGTCAATATTTTTAGATTGCACTCTTTCATATAAGAAAAAATATATATTTTAGGGAGGTCTACTTCTTTAATTTAATGTCTAGTTTAGTTTTGCAAACTTTACCGTGTTGTCTATTAAGAAAGTAAAACACATATTTGCAGAACAATGTTCACCAGGCTACTGACTTCAGTGTAGAGATTAATGACTGCATTCTCACGTGAGGAGTATTAAGTGAGTACAGGTATTGAAGCATGAACTTGAATTGGAGGGCTCAGGCTCATAAATATAGCTGTCATGTGTCCGCCTCAAATGATTTCATGCAGATCTTGCCATGCGGATGGGTGGGAGTAACTAAACTCTGTCAGTCTTGGAATACCTTGATAACTCTTCCTACAACTATTTGATGGGTATTTGCACACAATTTGATTTATTTGTTCTCCACAAACAATTCTTCTGCCATTGCACAATATTCTCTGGGCTTGTTTATATGTTTGAACATAGCTGGAGTGAACTGACAAGCTTTTTTTTCAGTGGGTGTTAAAAAGTGGATTTCATACCTCCACTTCTGTCTACTTGCTGAGTGTAGAGTGCATATGTCAAACATGTTTAAGGTGGGTTTAGATTTGTATGCCACTTCCCAGAATCCTTAGCTTCTGTGGAAGCAAGAGCAAGCTATGTGGAAAACAGGCCTTCTGACTTATTTGTAACATGTAGGTGTGCTCAAATTGACTTTTCTTTATTTTCTATGTTTAAAATTGTACTTACATTCTCTTCCTATACACCATAATATATTTTACATCTGATCTGTGTTATTCGATCACTTAAAGGGGCTGTTGTAATGATCCTGAGGAGTAAATGTCAATCCTTGGTAAAGTTTTGCCCTTTTAACTTCTAAGCTTATTTGAATGCGCAAAATGGGTTAACCAAAAACCTTACAATGAAGGGATCTAGTTTTGAGGATTGGTCATCCATCTGAGGAACATCCCTAGAACATTTGACCATATTGCCTTGAAGCGAACATCTGTCCCCAGTCGACAAGGTTTGCAGGTAATGATTCAGTTTGACAGGACATCTGCTTTCCAAAAGGATCTAAGAAGATTTTAACCATGTAAACGTCAACATTGCATTCGGAAATACTTCATGGCATGTTGGCTTAACCATGAAAACCGAATATCCAAAAAGGCAGAGTGTTGACTGGAGCCTGGGCACGTATTGAAGTTAGTTACGTTGAAAATTATTGTCATCAGCAAAGGAATTACCATACTAATAACTTGACAGTGTAATCACATTTCTGATACTTAAAGACAGACTTGTAGTTTGCTGGTATGAGGGGATTAAGTTTAAGTAGAGGTCTATGAATGAATTGTCCACTGGGTTCATGCATGGAGGAAAATTAGAAATGTCGCCACCATGGTTGGATGAGAGGAGACCAAAGAGGTTTGCTTTAAGTGAAGAATGCTTGTTTTGTATGAACGCTCAGATTTCAGCCATATATTGCAGTAACAGGCCTTGACAAGAGTAGACATTTTAGTGAGTAGAGCAATAATGCTGCCCCTATTTAGGACATTTTTCTTCAAAACATGGATGACATTTTTGTTTTCATTACAAATCAGCAAGCAAAACACAGATAGGCCCCAAGGTATTCCTTAGATTTCTTAACCAGAGGGCAGGGAACTCAAAAAAATGTATTTCTTGTAGTGATAACAGACTCATATAAGATTAGTGTTAATAAATATATCAAGATATTTGCGAGCATGAAACAAACAAACCACTAAACAGAGATTTTATATGTGAACTAGGATTTGGTTATTTATATAAACCGTAAAGTTTCTACAAAGTGTCTGGAGAATTGGGTACAAGTTGTAACCACATATTGTTCTATACTCATTCAGTTGAATGGCTTGTATGTATATTTCAATATATTAAGTATGAATACACATTTTTACACAAAAGGAAAGCACACTTGTTACTACATATTTTCTTAAAACCTTACGCAAACAATATGAGGCATTTGTACTCCATCATTTAGATGTATCTGAACACTGAACTGAGAGCAGCTTATTTCTTAATCGCCTTGACTATAAATCATGTTTATTTATTGTTTGTGAGAGGCCAACATAAATCCCATGTATGTTTTGTAGCACTTCATTTCAGGGGAAACCTTATATTCTGTCAGCATCGACAGTTTTTCAATGGATATTACTTGAGAGAGATATCTTTTATAATAAGGTATAATAATCTTGTATGGCATTGTATTGTATATACAAGGCATTCTTTAATTGATAGGCTTCAAAGAATAACATGGAGAGAGGCTTTATTAAACTAGTATATTTGTTTATAATTTCTTTTTATTATTGTAAAACATATTCTTTTAATATAGGTAGTGCATCTTTAAATAATTTCCTTTTCTTATATGTGCTGCCAGCCTATTATATTTCTCATAAAGAACATTAGGTGACCGTGCCTGAAGCAGACCTGTACCTTAATCAAAGTAAGTTATTTACATGTGAATACATTTTGTGTGAATCATAAACACATTGCAATAGAATAGAAACTTATAGGATCAGTTCCAGGTAAAGTTCTTGATGTATCTAGTTTACAAATACATATTTCTAGAACCAGAAAAGTGTTAAAAGTCAACAATAAAGCCATTGGTAAATGAAATGATTGTAAAATGAAATTATCCTGCCTGGGGTGCTGGGCCGTTCTTTACCTCCCTCCCCGTTGTGACTCTCATTGTTTGTCTAGAAGCCATTGAAATTATCTGGAACTTATTTAATTATTTGTAAAATTAAGTAATGGCATCAGGTTGAAGGCATACATACGGCACAGGGTTGCGGGGATAAGTCACAATTTCTGAATAATTAATCAACTGGCAGATAATTTCAATGGCTTCAAGGAAAAGAGTGATAGTCTTGATGGAATGGAGATGGAGACAGAATTAGCACATCAATTAATTTTATTCACAGATGTATTTTTTACCAACTTTATAAACACTAATTTCTTCAACAAACAACTTGAACTAACAACCCTTTATTTGATGCTTACACTGATCCCTTCCTCTTTTTTTTTTTTTTTTGTTTACACATTATTTGTACCCTTTCTTTCGCTGTCCTCTGCCAGTGTCCCTTTCATCATATCACATTATCTTACAGAAGCAATGGATCTTGAACGGAGCTGGTAAAATAAACTACAGCACAGGAAAATACAATGTCTCCAGATATAAAATAACTGAATAGGTAGGATGCACCCATTAGGTATAGAATACCTGTTCTACATTTGAGCTCAGTGCTGTATAATACAGCAGATACCTTTCCAACATGACAATGAACTTACAGCAAGCAATATTGTGGCTGCACACATTCATTGTACAAAACCTTCTTCTACTTAATTCAACAAGACCCCGGGGAATCTGCAGATGTATTAATTACCTCAGCCATTGCTATTGTATATAATTAATGCCCTGTAACTATCCAAACATTAGGGAAGAAATTACTTTTAGAATTAATACCAATATTAGTTAAATTGCAGAGGGAAAAGGCTTCACATGCAAAGTGCTTGATTGTATTGTAGGTATACTCTGCATCATTATACAGTGCGGCATGTAGGTTTTACGGATTCCTTATCAAATATTCATGGTTGCTGAAAAGTGGATGAGAAAAGAGTGAATGGCAATTCTCTGCCTCTTGGTGAGACTCATCTTCAGTGAGTGATAAGAAGCCCATCTTATTCTTCTGTTCTTATCTCTGTTTAGACGTGCTCTCCTTGCAGAGCAGTGCTGGCTGGGACAGGGATATACATTGCTTTACACTGCCAAATAGCAAGTGGGCAAACCACCAGTGCTCTGCGTCCTTGGAATGGGTTAAAGAATCGCTGGGGTAATTTTTTTTTATATAGGCCCTATTGATTAAAATTTATAAACGGCTAATTGTTGTTAGAAAGTGAATAAAAACAGCATTTACATTTTTTACTTCCTATGGAATTTATATATATATATATATATATATATATATATATATATATATATATATATATATAATCTCTTTACATCCATAAACATATTGACTACTTTAAGAGTAGTTCTTCAAAATAGTAAAATATACATATATATATATATATATATATATATATATATATATATATATATATATATATATATATATATATATATATATATATATATATATATATAAAACCACAGTGACTCTTTAAGTTGTATTTTAGTTAGCACTGTTTTGTGTGAATCTATTACTTTTCTGCAAATACTTGGGTGCTAAATCAGACCAGAGCCAGCAAAATAACTCAAGTAGGTCTGTCCTTAATCAGTTATTGCAGTCTAGAATTTATTAGCAGAATGTGGTTAAAGTGTAAAACTTTATAAACTTTCCTCTATAAACACAATTTAAAAAAATAAATAAATTCTGATTAAGAATGTAACCTTTCACTGACTTCTAGCAAAAGAAATCTGATCAGGTCCTTAGATTTATGGGGTTTTGCATATCATATTGTCGCTATCTGGGAATCTAGACCAGTGACGGGCACCTTGAAAGGCCTCATATGCAGCCGCAGTCCTTAAATTGGCCTCACATTGATTTAAAACATTTTATTTTACCTCAAAATGGTAGGCATTATAAAGAATTGGTGAATTCCAACATGTGCATCTTAAAGTTGCTACTTTTCAGAGGTGGAAAGATCCCATAAGCTTGAGCTCCTGAGACTTTACCCCTGTCTAGATCCTAAGTTTCATATACATTGGTCAACCCCTGACCTATATACCATCAGCCCTTTCAGAACTGTATTGCTTACAATGTAAACTAAATATAATTTGTATTTTATTTTTTGCAGCTTTTTGGACAGAAAGATTGGAAGTAATGAAAAGTCAACATGGAAGCACAGTCCCACAGCACTACAGCAAGTGAAAAGAAAAAAGTGGAGAATTCCATTGTGAAAGGCCACACTAGAACAGATGTTAGTGAGAAGGCAGTAGCTTCCAGCACAACTTCCAATGGTGAGTTCCAACCATTGTCACCTTAAACATTGAATACTAAAATGATGTTCTATATCATAGTTTGTGCAGCAATCTCCGTTATAACATGTAGAATCATATATTTAAAGTTTATGTTACTTGGATTGTTATTGAAGCTTCTAAGATGATATTAAAAACAATCTTCTGTGCAAAGGTAAAGTTATTGCAGTCCTTAGGTAAGTCCATCCAGTTGGTAGAAGGTAGCTGCAGCTCTTGGTTCCCACTGTACTTCCAGATGAGGTGGTGTTGCATTGTTAGCTTTAGCATTACTAAGGAAATACAGTAGAAGAAAAAACTGTGGTAATCACTACACATTTAACAGTTTGTGAGTGTTTTATTTAAGTGCCCAGATGTTCCTGGTGTTTCCTGCAGCTATCCATATTGTTTATTGTTTTGGTCCTTGTGCTGTCTTTAAGATCATGGCTTTCTTTCTGGCAGATTAATATTTTGTTTGTTTATCCATACTGCATTCTAAACAAGCCCAATAAATAAATACTTACTTGTTTCTTTTTACACCAGAAGGTGAAAGATGCAGATTCGGTTCATACACCTGAACTGCTTTATAATAAAATCCAATTTTAACATGTCAAACCTTTAGTGTGTGGTAATGTGAGGAAGAAGATGCAGCTAGCTAGTATAAGCAGGTTTATTTACTTGAGGTCACAGGCCTGACAAGCCTTACTGTCCCCAATGTCATAACTTAGTTAGTGTTCTCATGAATTGGTGGACAAGCATTAAATATCCAGGTTGTGATGCCATATAGTGTATCGAGGGTAACTTAGTACTGGATAGCTGTGGAATAGGCATGTTTACTAACTTGTGGATACCGTAAAAGACAAATAAGACAATAATAGACAATCTTTTTTGCTAATTCTCACACAAATAGTACACAGTGACCATAGTAACTTCAATAAAACCTAATAGCATATTCTATATGTTTGACACAAACAAGGCATGGATTACCAAATTGCCTCAAAGGGAACATTTCATAATTTTAGAATATTACTGTTTAGAAGTGTGTTTTTAAGGCCACACTTAAAAAGTTGAATTTCAAATAAAGCCAGATGCAGTTAATAGTGTTTATTTTATTTAATACACAGTGTCTTTCTATTCACAGACTATATCCCATCTACAATGAACATATGCACATTAGCTAAAATGTCATACAAACCATAGTGAACCAAATAATTACCATGTCTCAATACACAGCATAATAAAGTATTATTTAATCGTTGTTCATAACCGTCAAGTAAAACAATTCAGGAATCTCTTTAAAAAAACGTATTTTGAAGCTTATTTGGAGGCTCTGAACACGTTGCCTCTTAGCCCTAAAAATTATTAAAAATCTTTAAAGGGAGGATTCCATGTTAGCTTCTCGGCCAATCGAATGTTACACCATGGGATGTTTTTCCTTATGATCCTCCATGATTGAATAAGAAAGCAACCTTGAGTTCTCTCTGTAAAATACACTTACAAGAAGTTTATCCAGCATCTATTCAGTTCTTCCCTGTGGGCCTGCAGAGGGAAACCAGAGTCTTCTAACTGGATAACCCATGTTCCAATGTATGATCATTTCATTTATTAAAAAAAACAAAAAACTGTTTAATTCCAGTCATGTGTTATGACTAAGTTCATGAGCATAACGCCAAATCCCACATTCCTCTCCAAGACTCTATAAACCTTGCAACTTCCATTTAGAGGTAGCTATTTAGGAAGTGGTAAGCCTTGGATCCTGTGACATTCAATTTCCATTTTTTCCTAAATAAAAATGTATACATGCCACTACAGCTTTGCAAACTTTTCTTCTGCTTTTATGTGCCTAACGCTAACTTTATTTATGGAGTGCAAACTCTTTATCTCTTCAAACAAAAGCTTCTCTTGTCAGCCAAGAGAACTATTTTAATTAAAACCGCTCTGATCCTGGCTCTGATGGCATGCATTTGCGTTATTACTAGTTAAGCAACAGTGTGCTGTTATAGATTCATCATTTATTTTGACACATATGGAGCTATTTAGCAAGTTTTATCCAAGTTTTGCCGTAGGGGATGAAATAAGAATGCCCATGTTATATCCACAAAAATGTAATTATTATTAATATCATCATCCAAAAAAAACTTCAAATAGAAATCCTTGATTTCTCTTTACTTATGAACATTTTAGTAAATCTGCTTGGATTACAATAAGGCGATCTTCTGGATAAAAGCAAATTGTTTGGAGTAGGTGATTAAAGGCATAGCTGAAAAATTCTTCATAGATGAGTTGCAGAGCTTTTGAGACCCTATTCATTCCTTTCCAGAGATCCAATCAAAAAATATATATTTGTAGGCTAGTCTAACTAGGTCCAACTGAATAAATCTTTGTAGATGAGTTACAGGGTTTCGAACCCCAAATATTTATTTTAGATATCCAATTAAAATTATTTGTATATGAGTTGCAGATATTTTTTTAAACTAAAAGCTTTCTAATCGGGAATCAACTGAAAATGTCTTCATAGATGAGTTGCAGATTCCTTTTGGAACATCAATTCAAGAGTTCCAAGTAGATCCGACTGAAATAAATATTTGTAAGTGACTCACCAGGCTATCACAATAATTACTTTAACAAGAAACCTTTCAGATTTTGGAAGGTCTATAGTTCATCTAGATTTTTTACCTAATAAAACTAAGTTTATCTATATAGTTTTTTTTCTATACAGTACATAGAAAGATCAGATATAGTAACTTGCATGGTACATCTTTAATTTTATTAATTAAAAACTACATGTGTGACAGTTTTCTCTGAGGACCAGGTGTTGATCCTCTTTGTCTTATTTTAACCCATGTTTATTTCATTGTAACTTGATATGTCTCATTAACCTACTATTCTATCTTAAAAGAACCCTAATTATAAATGCATGTTCGCTTAAGACACAGGCTCTTTTGTAAAGTTGAAGGGTGGTATTGAGCAGGTAGTTTGGAGTTATAGAAAGACAATTATCGTAATGGCCATGTAATTTGAAACTTTGGTTGACATATGAATAAGAGGGAATGCACTTTTCTCTATTTTTAGGTGTCTTTTTTTATTTTTTTATTTTAAATAAGCTTTATTTGTATTGGAAGAACAGATTTTGGAGAGAGTGGTGCAATACTTTATTGTCATCATTTGGGAAAACGCAGCAACTGGTTCTGAAATATAAATTCAAATCAAACTGTGCCACATTTTCTAAAAATATTGTTGTATGTAATTTTGACCGTTGTGAGAAGTAGTGTTTATGGAGTCGTCTAACCACAGCACAGTATTGAGAAAAAGGGTCAATTATTTTGTTCTGTCAACAATAAATAACCCTATTAGATCATTAGTTTGAAATTAAGGGAATTGTTTGTGAACAAAATAAATTAATGTTTTATATACTCTGATTAATATGCCCTAGATGAAATCACCGAACTAGTGCTATATGACAGAAGGTGATTTGGCCCATCTACATATCTATTGCCTTAAAACATTTTGGTCTTTGGCCTTGCAAGTTTGATTATTTTTATTGTTTTATCAACTGCATTTGGGAAATTATTCAAAGTTTTAGTAAAGTTGCTATTTACAGGAAAGATTACTGAGTGCACTGCACCCTTTTTTCGCTATTGCTGTCAAGGCTGATTGAACGCTCTCAAGAAATCAAGAATGTTATTCTGCATGTTCAGCAAACCTAAATTTCCCAAACTATATTTTTGTGACCAAAAAATGGAGTTCCCAAAAAAAGAGTAGACGCCTATTATTATAGTAGGTTTTGACAAACCCTAGGAGAAAATGGGTAATTGTAAATATCTTTGTATACTTACAGAGATATGTACAATTCTAAGAAAACTTGGATAGTATAACTAGCTCCTAAATGTGGTACACATTTGTCAACCTCAGTGTAAAAGAACCATGATAGCATGACTTTGTAACAGGTACAGATCTATCAGACATCCATTAATCCAGTCGTGTAGACCCTTTGAAATTTGTATTTAGGTATTTTGCAACTATTGTTTAATTTATAAAATGCATAGATTATGTCTTTCTTATTTGTTTGGAACATAAAATTAAATAAGATTTCTTCATTTCTAAATATCAAGCATTATTTCAATTTATAAGTTTATGTTCTTGTTTAAAATACAATGCAGTGGCTGGAGAAAAGCAATTTAGGAAGTTTGATTCTTCTGAAAGTTGGGTAGTGCAGTAAATGAGTTTTTAATTAAATACAGATTCCATAGAGGAAGTAGATGGACAACTCATTTTGCACACCCGCTAATGAAATTTCTGTTCATGAATTATAGCATATTATAAACGGGAATTAAAATGAGTTCAGTCAACACAGATCCAGAAAAAAATCTACTAAAGCACTTTACAACAATTTTAATTTACTAAAAACCAGTAATAGTTCAGGTTCATTCTATATTCTAGCCAAAAGCTTTTCTGTCTGAGGTTAGATTTTTATTAGTGTGTATAACACTCTGAAATAGTTTTTTGTGTGTGTGTGTACTCTCTATATCGCCCCTAGTTGACTACTAACATGTATCCAGTTATACTTAATAAATATTATTGATCAGACCTAATACGATATGCACATACATGCACCTATACATACATGTAAATAATCATTTTAAGCATTTGGTTTATTTACATGAGATTAACTATGTAAATACAAAATTACTAATTGATTGGAACCCAAAAAGTTTACTTGAGATTAATAAAAAGCCACATACTTGTAATTATCACATTGAAAAGATGATTATGTGTATGCTTATCCTTAAATTACTCTTCTGACCACAAGCGGAATCTTTGTCTTTTTTTGTTGTTCTGTTTTCATTCCAAGCTATAGCCGAGAGATTTTTTTTTTTGCGGGGAAGTTCTCTAAAGGCCTAACTGACTCATAGCATTTTTTTAAAAATGTGGAAAGTTAAGTTCGATCACAATTATTAAATCTTTGGAGACCATTCCCACATGGTTGTGTAAATGGTAGTTCTTTCATCTCTTTTCCTGCTCTCCTGGCTTGACAGTTGAAAAGCTCTGACTGTGCCACACAATAGTTTGATTGGTTTCTCTGGGGGAGGCATTTCCCTGCCTCATCATTCGCCAGGCAGGTGGACCAGAAAAGTCTCTTGATTCTTTTGTTGCCTCTCAAAGTCCGGGGGTCTTTGGCTGAATAAATCCGCCGTCATGGGATAATTTGCTAAAAGCAGACTGAAAGATTTGAGAGAAAGCCTCTCTACTTGGGTGCTGAATTAATGAAATAACTTGGGCCTTGGAGTTTGCAATTGAAAAATCACCAGGAATGCAATGAGGGGGCGGCGTCCGACTTCAGAATGCAAGTCTTTTATTCACCATAATAAACTATAAAAGCTTTCAGTGATGTAACTCAGTAAGTTGGCTTGTCTGGCCCCTGGTTATTTGCATTTTAACACCGCTAGAAGGGAAGCCCTCGGAAGAATAAAAGCCGATGGCATGCGGCGCCCAGTTACTCATTAGATTATTGCAAGTGGATGGAAAGAATCACACATGACAGAACTTAAGGCTGAGTTAACCCTGGATGAAAAGTAATTTACAGATAGTCTGTCCTTAGCCATATTTGTAGCCCCGATAAGGTTTCATTTCAGAATGGATAGGCGACATTTCCCCTAACGGACCTATGCTGCGACACCTATGATAACAGCTCTCAGATCCTAATTGAAATTGGTTTCAAAATGGATTTTCACTTTTCTCTGTCTGAGAAAAAAACATATTGAATGGGCTCAGAGCTGCCACTGAGAATACTAGACCTTGGCGTTTTATAACAGGGGAGCAGAGGATCATCTTTCATAAAGCTGTCGATGACATGACAGTTTTGTTATCACTCTTATTAATGAACTCATTGATCATATGATGAGGGGAAATAATACACAAGACTACAACGCAATTATATTTGTTACAAAAAAAAAAACTAAAGATATTTTTCATCTTATACCTTATATTTTTGAATATATATGAAACAGATAAATCTGCATACAGAAAATTAAAGACATTTGTTATGTATGGTTCTTGTTAAGGTAAATTATTCTTATCAATAAAACAGCATCTGGAAGTAATTATCTTCATAAACCCAAAAGGAACTTGCATGTTACTGTTTTTCTTGAATAATTAGCACAAAAAAACTCTCTCCCTTTTTTGTTTCCTGGTTCCGGAATGTGGATTGTATTTTTGTTCTTTTTTGCAAGGATAGTTTTTCATAGGGGAAATGTTAGGGGGATGTCTCATATTTCACTTTGAATTGTCTCCTAGGTGTTTCTCCATTCTCTCTGCTAGCGTGGGTCAATTCATCCCCTATTCAGAGCTTGAAAGAAGAGCTGTGATCAAAGGCTTTAATGATGTCACTGATCTCTGTTGATTGATTAGGAACAGAAGTTCTGGAGCAGTTTTACATGTATACTTTCTTATCAAACAAGTCCATTAGCATATTTTAAATGCAAAATTTGAGCAGAATAAAAATAATTCTTACTAGTATTTTTTTTTTCTATTTGGTGTAAGTGCTAACTTTTATTTGAAATCCGTAAAAAAATTCAGTGGTTATCACATGTTTTTTTTTCCGTTTTTTTGGAAACCCGAACCCTCTTCCTCCCACAGCTTTGGCACAGAGTGAATTTTTTAAATCAAAACATGTTTTAATGTATACATTCGCCACTGCTTTGGGTGAATTTGCATTCTCGGGGTATTGCGGTAACATTTTGGCAATTGACGGTCTATTGTGTGATAAATATGAAGCAGTAAGGTTTGCATTATAACTCCGGCTCATAGTTAAATATTTATATGATACCCCAAGATTATAATTCTATTTCTCTGCATGTTTCATAAAATGTCCACAGAAACATAAATATCTGTACAACCAGTTCTATTTACAATTAGAATTAAAGTACTCTATAAAAGCATGCTGTTCACTAGAATGTATGAATATATGTAAAAAGTTTAAAAACAATAATTTTAAGAAAAATAAAAAAAATATTTAATTTATATATTTATTATATAAATGTATTTGTGTATGCTCTTAGCTTTGTCATTAGGACACTCACTATCTGTTAAGGAAAAAAATGATTGAAGGCCCAATAAGAAAAGCCACTTGTCTGTGGTGCAGTGTAATGCTCTTTGCACTTTTATATTGCATCTCATTGTTATAGATTTCCTTTTACTTCACCAGATTGAGTAAGTCACGTTAAAAAAGATTTGGAGATGCCACAACTTCATATATTTACATATAATAAAAATAATTGTATTTTATTTAAATTTTGTAAAAAAGATAGTATCATATCTGGTTCTTTATGCGTTTAAACTTAGGGTGTGCATTGTACCAACATAAAAAAGGATGTTTAACATATGATAAAAATAACATTTACATATTTCCTTTACACCTGTTTTACTCCCACATAGAGAACAGGCATAATCATAATTTCATGTTGAGCTGGAGTAGATTTTAATGTCATCGGATGAAAAATAGTCAGAACAGAACCAGTGTGCTTAGAAGGTCAGCGCACGCACTTTTTGTGTTTTCAACCTATTTTTTTTTTGTTCACCATTGATTAACAATAAAAACACGTGCAAACAGCAGCAAAGCAAATCTTTAGCTAGAAAATATGATTTAAAAACATAGTTTAACTCATTAATGGTCACTGGTTAAAAAAGAAGAAACAAACATGAGCTGAATTATTAACCTCGTCTAAGAGCTGCCCCACAAGTAAACCAGGTCCAAATACTTCCTGATGTCCTGTCAATAATAGGGGACTGTGGAGAAAAAAACATCCTGGACTACATAACCTTTGAGCAGTAAATATGCAATACTCAAATGTATGGTCTGGAAGAGAGATGAAGCATTTGGACCTGGCTTAAAGGACCACTGTACAATGAATAAATAATGTATTTAGCTAAAACTTTTGAGTCTTGCTACAGTGAGGGGGGGAAAAGTATTTGATCCCCTGCTGATTTTGAAAGTTTGTCTACTGACAAATAAATGATCAGTCTATAATTTTAATGGTAGGTGTATTTTAACAGTGAGAGACAGAAAAACAAAAGAAAAAACAAGACAAATGTTATAAATTGATTTGCAGGTCAATGAGGGAAATAAGTATTTGATCCCCTATCAAACAGCAAGATTTCTGGATCCCGGTTGTCTTTTTCATACAGGTAACGAGCTGAGATTAGGAGCACTCTCTTTAAGGGAGTGCTCCTAATTTCAGCGTGTTACCTGTATAAAAGACACCTGTCCTCAGAAGCAATGAATCAATCTGATTCCAAACTCTCAACCATGGCCAAGACCAACGAGCTGTCCAAGGATGTCAGGGACAAAATTGTAGACCTACACAATGCTGCAGTGGGCTACAAGACCATCGCCAAGCAGCTTGGTGAGAAGGTGACAACAGTTGGTGCGATTATTCGCAAATGGAAGAAACGCAAAATAACTGCCAGTGTCCCTCAGTCTGATACTCCATGCAAGATCTAAACCTTGTGGATTTTCAATGATCATGAGAACGGTGAGGAATCAGCCCAGAACTACACGGGAGGATCTTGTTAATGATCTCAAAGCAGTTGGGACCATAGTCACCAAAAAAACAATTGGTAACACACTACACCGTAAAGGACTGCAATCCTGCAGCACCCGCAAGGTCCCACTGCTCAAGAAAGCATATGTACAGGCCCGTCTGAATCATTCAGATGTTCATTGACAGACTTCAGAGGAGAACTGGGTGAAAGTGTTATGGTCAGTTGAGACCAAAATCAAGCTTTTTGGCATCAACTCAACTTGCCGTGTTTGGAGGAGGAGGAATGCTGCTTATGGCTTAGGGGGTGTTTTTCTGCTAAGAAGACTGGACAACTGCACTACATCAAAGGGATGATGGACCATGTACTGTCAAATCTTGGGTGAGAACCTCCTAGCGTCCGCCAGAGCAATGAAAATGGGTCATGGATGGGTATTCCAGCATGACAATGACCCAAAACACACAACCAAAGGAAACAAAGGAGTGGCTCAAGAAGAAGCACATTAAGGTCCAGGAGTGGCCTAGCCAGTCTCCAGACCTTAATCACATAGAAAATCTGTGGAGGGAGCTGAAGGTTCGAGTTGCCAAACATCAGCCTCAAAACCTCAATGACTTGGAGAGGATCTGCGGAGAGGAGTGGGACAAAATCCCTCCCGAGATGTGTGCAAACCTGGTGGCCAACTACAAGAAACGTCTGACCTCTGTGATTGCCAACAAGGGTTTTGCCACCAAGTACTAAGACGAAGGGGTCAAATACTTATTTCCCTTACTGACCTGCAAATCAATTTTATACATTTCTGACATGCAATTTTTTTTTTTTTTGTTACTTTGTCTCTCACTGGTAAATACACCTACCATTAAAATTATACACTGATAATTTCTTTGTCAGTGGACAAACGTTAAAAATCATCAGGCGATCAAATACTTTTTTCCCCTCACTGTAAGAGCATAATTTATCATGACATGTTTTTTGTTGATGTTAACACTTTTGCAGGACCCTGGAGGGATCCATGACACATTGGTGGAAGTTATGTGTGAGGGGGGTGGGGAGTTTACATGTCTGGAGAGCTGTGGTTTAATCTAGAGACTACTTCTAGGACAGTGTTCGAGAAGGGGAATGGTGTCTGTTTCCATCTTATCCAGTGATCAAATCCTACCCCACCACTTCCCTCATTTATAACAACAAACACACACACATTATATAGCTCACATGATGTGATGTAACAAACACAAAATGGATTACTATTCTCAAAAACAGAGTTATGTCCATGGCTTACATGGCTGCTAATGTTGTTAGTTTGGTACATACTTGGCAAAAAGAGTAGATGCGCTCAATCTGAGAACGAGAAATATCTAAGTACATTTATTCAATAGGTCTGGAGACCTACTCAAAGAGCAGCCTCTTTTTGCTTACTTGTGCCCTTCATAGGGAAAAATATCCTGTAGTATATCAGTCTGGTCTCACTCAATAGAGTGACCCAGCCCTGAAATACCAGGCAATTCTACCCTGAACAGGAGAAACCGCAAACCCCAGATGTATGTTTCGGCCTCTGTGGGCCTCGTCAGTGAGATGCAGCTGAACTCCCTAAGGCACAGTGAGAAAGGAGTCCACGTCTGGTTCCCTCTTTCACCCACATACATACTTGACAAAATAGTGTCATTTATTCTTGAACTGCAGTGTTTTTTTTAATTGTGGGTCAGATTTAGGTTGAATATACAACAGTCCTTTCTTTAGTATATATTGTTTTTGCAAGCTATATAGGGAGTGTGTGTGATGATTTCCTTTGATGTTTTATATATTTATAAAAACATTCAAATTACCTTTAAGTGAACCAAATTAAATATGTGATTTACTGTTTGCAGGGACTGCTTTGCACATTTTTGCTTGGTAAATGCAACACACTCAAGTGAAACAGAGAAGGAAGGTTTTGTTAATGCTTACCATGAACTCAGCATATAAATTGAATCAGATTCACCAAAGCAGAGTGTGGACTGATTGCATCTTGAATGGAAAATTAGAACATCTGCGGAATTCCTGTTTGATGGAACAGAAGCTCTATAAGGAAAAGTTTGATGCAAACCAGAGCCCAACTATTAATCACAAGCAGAGGTACTTCCTAAGGGCTGCCACTGACTGTCAAAGGAGATTGCCGCAGGCTTGTTTATAGCTAATTCCCTCTAGAGAAAACTTCAATTTGTGGGCTGGCCCCCTGAATGGGATTGATAACTCTGTTTATAGACTAGGATGAGTATCTATAGATAACAGATAATGCAAATGAGCCCATGCCTGTGATAAGGCAGTAAAGCAATTATGGAAAGAGTTTGATTGAAGGATCTTGGAAGCACTTTTTTTTGGGTTCTGCAAAATTTAACTTGGAAGAACTAAAATTGCTTTAGCTGATAAGTGTATCATTCATAACTCTGGCCTAGAGGACATACAGTACAGATAGGGAAATACCTTCAAAGCATTCAGGGTCATGCACATTATACTCATTTTTCATTGCACATTTGAATGTTTGTTTTTCAGCTACATCTTTGCATTTTAGAGATCTGCTCTCACAATTTAACATTCTTGTTATATGTTAATTTATTAAGTACACATCCCTCACAAAGATTTGCATTTTACTCATTATTTTTAACAACTGAGGTATGGATTTTCTTGGACCTGATTTTATGAACTAAATTTAAACTTTAAATGATCACTATATAATTCTTTAACTATACTGGATAATGGGGTATACTTTTTTTTTAGAATGCAAAATAAACACAACCTTCTTATTATCATTAACATTTTTATCTTTTATACCAAATTATTCACTGCAGAGATTCTTTTTGTTTTATCAGCTGATCTGCTCTGTTATTTTCTCAGGAGGGTGTGCCCCCATAAACTTATGAGCACTATGTACCTAAGATTTTACCCAGAAAACAGGGCCCTTTATTTTTTTTACATGTGTATAATATTGCATTTTTCTTTGCACTTAACACCAGTATAGCACCAACAAATATTTTGGCTTGTTACACATAAAGGATGATAATAATAATAGATCTAATGAATGCTGTTGCAGATATGCATTATATCAAGTGAAAAATCCAACAAATATGTGCAATTTATCATTTTTATAACAAAACAATTCCAAATTTGAATCTGGATTATTAAAATGAATCTGATATATTGTGTTTTTCAGTGTAATTTTTTGTTGTTGAATATGTTTCTCAGTATTCATTTGGATATAATAGCATTACCTTTTATTACATACTGTATAGTAACTCAAAGCCTAATGTTCATACTGGGTTCAGATAACACTGTTTTACGATATTTAGACTTGCCATATATATGTAAATTTAGTTTTAAAAATAGGGAGATTTAAAGAAATACTGCGCATTTGTCCAGTATGTACAGATGTTGCTAGTGATATAGTAAATGCTGGTGTGTGTTCATATTGTATCTGGTGGAGCACATGCCAACAGATGAAACTACATTAGCTACATCTGTGTAACAGATTTGTAAATAACTCTTACTACTTGCTCATGTTTTTGGCCATATTTAGGGATGTTGGCACTCAAAAATAATAATTATTCAATATATAAAACATACCAATATTTGTTTAGCCTTCGTCATCTCCTGGATAGAGCTTTTGATGGAAACATTTTAATGTAGGGCTGTTGAGTCTTTTTCAATCTTTTAAGGTACTTCAGGCTAAGCACTATGTATGTCTTAATTCTAAGCTCAATGACTGGGCCCTCCATTATTTTGCTTTGTTTTGTACTCAATCCCTGTATAGCTCTATGGAATATGTTGGCACATTATAAATAAAGGATAATAATTATAAAATAATACTTTTTGTTGAAATGTCTCTGCCTTTGACAGTTCTGCTCTAGAAACATAGATTTTGATGGCAGATAAAACTAATAGGCTCACTTGGTCTGTCTATCCCATCTATGTAAACTTTATTGATATTGCTTAGCTGATACCGCCTTGTTAAAAATGTGTTGACATATTTAAAAAAATAATAATCAATACATTTCAATAGAAAGAGTAGTTGCACAACTTTTATAATTACATGTACAGTAGTAAAGATCATTGCAAACAAAATCACATTAAAACAATTGCTTTTCGCCTCCTCTTTAGGCTGGAGCAGCCCCCGTTCTTTGCAAACTGCTTAGCAGAGTACAGTATTTATTATGTGTCCTACAGCTGCAGGGAAGTGGTAGTATACTCTATTAAACAATTTGTACAAATTGAAAGAAACTTCAGCCTAGATTTATTTTTTATTTTTTGTTCACGGAACATAAATTGTTATAGATCACAATAAATTAAAGTGTTTGTGTTAAAATGATCTTTACTTCATGAAAACTTTACATATATATTATTGCTCAAATACTGACCCATAAAGCATGCAAATGACACATTGCTAGTGATTGTACTATCTAATCCAGGCTCACTATCTAAGAATGGGTATGCAGCTTTGCATGGGCACGTATAGGTTTTACAAAGTGCCTTTCATCCTTTCACTTCAATGTAAATAAAGCATCTTGGTATAACTTTTGAATATCCCTATTCTAATTCACACTGCTAACTCCCCAATAGAAGTATAAAGACATGTAGACATTGTCTTAAGGGCTATTAAGTTGCATCTTCCATTATCCATGTTTATCTAATATCCATATCAATAGGTGATCTCCTCTTCATTTGCCTTCTTCTATTTGTATCTTAAACAAGCTTTTGTGGGATACCATAGAATTAGAAGTCCCTGCTGTTTTATCTTAGAATAACTTTCTGTCTTCTGTACCCTGTGGTTGTTTTAACCTGAGTGTTAGATTAATCTGGATTGGAAGTAATTCCACAGGATGTGGCAATGAGAATGGTGTATTTATATGTTGTAAAGATATACTAAGAAAATGCAATCTAATCATTGTATATTAATATATTTTCTAGTATTTGATGTTCCTTTTAAAATAAATTATTCCTACTGTCCACGTAGAGGCTCATAGACTAAGCAATTTTTAGTAAAAATGGCCCAGTATTTGAAAAGTTTGTTGGGGTGCAATCAATTTATCAATGTTATTATTTCTAGAGAAAATTTATAATTAGGTTGATTTATAAAATATCCAAATTGGTAGCACACATCACAGTGATGGTCTGCCTCTTCTCAAACTGCTGTGATAAGGCTAGCTATGCTTCATCAAACCCAGGAGGCCCCATCACTGGGCACATCTAGTGTTAATACCCATTTATAGTATTTAAATAGAAGTAAAATTTGCCTACAACCCAAAAATTGGTGTGGAAGTGGTTTATACTTTTTTTTTAACATGATACTTAAAACTGATGGTTATATAAACAGATTTCAGTATTTATCTAACTATAGTAAAAACATAGTTCTGCTTAAAGGGACATGGGACACAATAATTTTCCAAGCATTTAAAAGAGCATTGTAATTCAGTCATGTCCGACTCTTGGTGACCATGTGGACGCAGCACACCAGGCACATCTGTCTGTGTTTCTGGTTGTGCTTATCCATATAGCTTTCTTGGCAAAGATACTGGAGTGGGTTATCCGTTCCTTCTCCAGTCGACCGCAATTTATCTGACCCCTCTGCTATGACCTGCCCATCTTGGATGACCCTACATGATTTAGCCACAGCTTTATTGCTGTACACAAGCCCCTTCACCACAAGGTAGCGATCCAGAAGGGGACTGAACATTACAAATGTTTTTTTGGATGAAACAATATTAAGTAAAACCTGTTTGCACTTCCCAGTTTCAATGAAGTTTAGAGAGCCTATTTTAGTTTATAGATCTCAATGGCTGGTACAGGGCAAGCCCCCAAGAGAAGTTAAACATATGAATAAGTTTAAGTGCTCTGAGATTTCTATTTGAAAAAAAAAAAACACTCTGTGACACGTTATCAATCGCCCCTTTTCTGATTTGATAATCAAAGCCCTTAATTATTTGGATGTATGTTCTGTGTCACTGGCTTCTTGTAATAAGTGACAAAGTAAATGTTTTTTATGTCACTAATGTCACTATAAGATCAAGCAATCCCAATCAAGAGTGTGGTAGAAACCTGACTTGTTTAATCATGCACTTTATTTTTACACTTCTTTAAGAAAATGTAGTGCAACTGCTGGCAGGAATGTTACGTAGGTACATACAATTTTATAGTGACTCCTATAATACGGTGCAGAAATGATTTTAAGGCTGGCTCTTAGCATTACCAAAGATCATTTAAAAGAGACAAAAAGCCAGCTATTCTCAGGCGCTCCGTAAAGGTGAAGTGTTGGCACAATGTTAAATTCAGCAGTAACAAAGGCAATACTCTACCTCTTTAAAGTCTACATAAATCACCTATTTCTTTTTCTAAGTGAATGCCCTGGTGCTTTTGTGCAGCACTTTATTGTATTTACCCATTTAAATGTAGATTTACCTTTTTTTTTAGGCTTTTCTTATGTGCAGTGCATCTCCTGCAAAGAAATGTTAATCAGCGGCCTTTTGTAGCACCATGCTCAAGAGATAAAATATTTATTGCTGTTGTAAGACATAGTTTGGATCTGGTAATAGGTTGGTAGGTGCCGCATGGAAAAGATTTTTTTTTTTTTGTCGTGAAGCTGGAAAGTGCTACTTTTTATATCATGTTTCTTTGCAAAGTCTGGATGAAAAGACAGACAGAGCTCACGCAGGTCACTGTCCTCCGTTGTAGCACATCCTCGGCAGACTGAAGTGAACAAATTGCAGTGACTGTGAGTACAAGTGATTGGCAGCCTTTTTTGTGTCTCTTCAGTAACAGCGTATTTTGGAATCGTTTAAACGGCTGTATTTTTCTGGTGCATATGACTATTGAATGTTATATTTCAAATATTCAAAAGCTTTGCTATATGTTTGTGTACTATAAAACAAGATTTGAATTATACTCCTGTCTGTCTAATATTCCTGAATATCACATATATAGTTGTGAGCATACGAGTTGTTGCTAACGCTAAGGCTCTCCTTGCCAGCAACTGCGACCCTCGCAAACTTTACTTCATAACGCAAACAAAATACGAGACACGTTACATGACCTCGCAAAAATCGTCCGCAACCCGCGGACATGAAAAAATGAATACCCAATAAATACACACAACACATACATAAAAAGCTTACCTACAGCATCCAGGACCTCAAAAAATGAAGTTCCACCTTAATTTAACTCAAAAGAAAAGAGTTTAGACACTAAAAAATTCTCTAAGCGAGAGAAAAAATGGCCGCCGAACAAAACTAAAACGAGGCTACAGGACTCAAAACACCACCAGAAACACGCAAAACACCACAAAACAGCTACGGATATTCCGCCACAGCCGCATACCACACATTAGCCGCCATTTTAGAACAATAGCTTATACAATGCGGAAGTACAAAGCTACCCTAACGGATTTGCCTCGCGCACGCACACTATTACACTACACACATTCATCACGCTTACACAGCAGCTCCACACCACTAATGCTGCAGCAACATCAAAACAGATTGCCAGCTCTTCAACACAATGCTTCCTGCATATATTACTTAAAAATAGGTAAAGTATATTACTTTATTAATCTATTAGTTATTTTATTATTATACACCAAACAGCATTAGCTCACTTACAATTTCATTGCTGTCATTTTTTGACGGGCAATTCGCTAGTACATAATATAATCTCCATGTAGGGAAGGCTCCATTTGTCTCTTCCATTTGTATCTTAAACAAGTTTTTGTGGAATACCATATACAGTAGACTCTCAGTTGTCTGGCACCCATGGGATTGGTAGATGCTGGATAAATGTGGTTTCTGGTTGCTTGAGAGTTACTATTAAAAGAGGCCTAGATTAGCTACACATAGGATGCTCTGATAAGTATATTTGTCAGTTAGGGCTGTTCTAGCAGCAGCAGCTTTCACTCCTCACTTACACACAGGTACGTTTGGCTTGAGAGTGCGGTGCTGAACCCAGGGAATGTAACACCAACACTGCACTGGCTCAGTCACTCATGCCTGTCTGCATCCACTGCCCTTCTCTTTACCTGGAAGCAATCTAGGTGCCTGTAAACATGTTGTGGCCTGACAACCTGGATCCTGGCATTTGTTGAGCCCAGTAAATTTAAAGTACAGGATTCATTTATTTTTTTTGCTTGAGTCTGGTTTTTGAGAGTCTACTGTAATTAGTAGTCCCTGCTGTGTTATCTTAGAATAACTTTTCTGTACCCTATGACTATGACATATAACCTTTATTCACATAAATACAAAAACTCTTGGGCAAACATATAGGTTTATATTGTGTAAGACAACTAGTGAAGACTTGACAGTCATTGTTAAAAACATTAAAAACAATAAAAAAAAGTTACGATTTTGAACAATGCTTCAGCTGTAGTAAATGTTTCAAAAGCTACTCATATTTATTTCCTCTATATATTTACTTTAATATACATGATAAAGCAATACATGTTGTTTAACTCTGAAGATAGGTTCCAGAGTGTTAAGCCAAACAGTGATGAAGGGGTCGTTTTAACAGATAAGATAGGGTTAGGGAACTCATGGAAAAAAAAAAAGACACAAAAGCAATTGAAAATGTAAAAATTTGGGGTTTTGTATGAACTTTTGAGAAACCGCAAACCTAACCACAACACAAACTGAACTTTTTAAAAAATTTAAGCTGGCACTTTTATTCTCCTCTTTGATCTTTTCTGCTGCTGTGTCACTTTAAATGGTGTTGTGCAGATTGGAGCATTATAAGGGGTCTGGCAATGGGGGGGGGGGGGGGGGGATTTTAGCAAATCAGAGCATTAAAAGCAGGATTTAGCGGTAAACAGGGAATTACAGGATTCAGCACTATAAGGGGTAGCATTAAAGGTATATGCAGTTGAGCTTGATTATAAGTGCATCTGATAGAGGAGAGTTAGTAGTGTATGGAAAAAAAATATTTACATGAAAATATACCAAAATCAGCATTTAAGCACTTACCTTGAAGTTAGCAAGATATCTTTTAATTTCTGTCAATTGAAACTTAGGGTTAACACCCTCCAAACCCAGGCTAAATTGGTATACAATTTGAAAAAAAAAAAAGGCCAATCAGGAGGATGTAAAGGCGGAAACATTTGTATCACAATCTGGCAGTTGCTGTCTAGCATATAAATATGTAAGTAAATTCAACTTTTCAAACTCATACATATTTTTCTACTAATCAGTTGCTGTTTATTAGGAAACATTTGAAACCCAGGAAACTTACATATACCTTTAAGTAGGACATACCTATATAACTTTGATATGGCTGTTCTCTTGTATTAAGCAGTGCATTGTTGAGTGTGTTTCATAGTTGAAACCATTTAAAAAGTCAGCATCTGCACAGTTGGGGCAAAATAAATTGAATATATTAAAATTAAACATTTTAGCAGAGTGCACATTGCTCTCTGTATAATCTGTTGCGTTTTAGGGAGCACATGCAAATATTTTTATCACTTTAAATGTCCTGTGTAGCAAGCATTTTGCAAGCTTGCACGCCATTCTGATATGAGCTTGATCCTAAATTCTTAGGCTGCAAAACTGTTCTGTATGATGCTGTGCTGAAAATACTGAACTGTACAGGACATGTCCCTGTGCGTGGTGATTTCTGTGCTTCTAACTTCTCAATATCGTGCGTGAAAGCTTGCAAAATGCATGCTAAATTTCTAATAGGGAATTATTTGCTCTTTTCCGAAGCAGGGAAGGGCGCATATTTTGTAGAATAAGATTAATAGAACAGGTAACGTAAAGTTTGCTGAAAAATATCACTGTTATAGACCCTCTTTAAGTAGTGTGTACTTTAGCATGTCTAACTTTTTTGGCATACCCCATAGCCGAGATTTAACAGGTGTCACCGCATTAGCCCACAAATGCTTCAGGCGTTTCCGCCGGAAATAGAGGAACAAAAAATGTCTTCATGCACAAATATTTAATAAACAAGCTGCCTGCTGGCACATGCCAAGCGCCTGTGCCAACACACACATGTTGCAGCTGTTCTTTGATAGGATCCTAGCTTACAGATGCTGGAAAAGCATAGCAGGATTAAGGTGGTGTTTACATGCTCTGGAGCTCGCAAAGCTTTTGGTTCATTTTACAATCTTAGAACAAATTGTTCAGACTGCAGCCTGAGCTCCCTAAAATCAATCGTATATGCTGTTTTTTTTTTTTTTTGCAAGAAGTTTAAGTGTTCCAATATTTAGAGAGTCCAAGTGTAATAATACAATGTTTGTATTAATGTTTTAGTATGGCAGTGTAATAGTACTGTCTGCTATGTTTGTGTGGAATAACATATTGGTGATCCCTTTTAATAGGCCGAAAAATGTCTTCACAGATGAAGAAGACTTCATACACCAAAACTTTCTTCTTCAGAGTAACATAATATATAACTAAATATAAATGCACAATAGCACCTGTTCCATTTATTCTCTACATTAGTCTTAAGCTGGGGTGGAGCTACTATAAGTGCCCTGGGTGCAAAGCAATGGTAGCAACCTTGGCTAAAAGGGGGCTCTTAAGTTAGGGAAAGAGAGTGGGGTAGAAAATTAGGTGTATTGTTGTTTTTTGTACATAGCACCATGGGCGCCTACAATGCACACACACACACATATATATATATACTAGCGAATTGCCCGTCAAAAAATGACGGCAATGAAATTGTAAGGTAGCTAATGCTGTTTAGTGTGTAATAATGAAATATATAATACATTAATAAATGAATATACTTTACCTATTTTAAAGCATTGTGTGGAAGAGCTGTGAATGTGTTTTGATGTTGCTGCAGCATTAGTGGTGTGGATCTGCTGTGTAAGCGTGCTGAATGTGTGCAGTGTAACACTGTGCGTGCGCGAGCCCAAACCGTTGTCGTGTACTTCCGCATTGGCGTCAAATGGCGAGTAATGTGTGTTATACGTTTGTATCGGAATATCCGTAGGTGTTTAGTGGTGTTTCGCGAGTTTCTTGTGGTGTTTTGCGAGTTTAGAGTGCTGTAGCCTCGTTTTCGTTTTGTTCGGCGGCCATTTTTTCTCTCGCTTCGTTTTTTTTTAGTCTCTAAACTGTTTTATTTGAAGTAAAATCGAGGTGTAACTTGTATTTTTGAGGTGCTGGGTGCTCCCTCTTGGTGTAGGTAAGTTTTTTATGTATGTGGTGTGTGTATGTATTGTGTTTTACATTTTGTAATGTTCGCGAGTTGCGTCCGAGTGTTGCGAGTCCGTAATGTGTGTGAACGTGTGTCGTATGTTGTTTGCGAGTGTCGTAATGTGTGTGTCGTAGTGTTTGGGTTGCGACGTGAAGTTTGCGAGGGTCGCAGTTGCTGGCAAGGAGCGCCTTCGGCGCTCCATGCCAGCAACTGCGGCCCTCGCTTTGCGAGGTCCTCAGGTGCTGGCATGGAGCGCCTACGGCGCTCCATGCCAGCAACTGAGACCCTCGGGCAGTGCCCTCGCTTCGCGAGGGCCGCAGCTCGCTACGCGAGTCGCGGCCCTCGCTTCGCGAGGGCCGCGGGCTCGCTACGCGAGCCCGCAGCGTTAGCAACAACTCGTACGCTCACAACTATATATGTGATATATATATCCTGGCCATTCACTAGCTCTGCCACTGGTGATAAAGGACTTCTTTGAAGGTCACTTTTGGTTTGGTCTAGTAATTTTATCTTTACGTTTCGAAACGTTTATAATAAAACAGCAGAATGGGCAGGTTATAAATATTTATGTAACCCAATATACTGAACCATGATCTAAATAACAAGTGTATACAGTAGATTACAACTACTGCTAAAACAATCCTGGGTTTAAGGATTTGTTTGGCCGAACACAAGTGACTCAATCAATATGAATGCAACTCCTTAATTCACTTGCATTCAAACAGAAATTCTTAAATCCTGGCTTAAGCTAAGATGATGTTGATTTTCTCTTTATAACTTGTCTGCAAACTGATTGTTCGAAGGGGACTCTGGAAGGAATGATCTTATTTGATCCATTGTTTTCTTTTTCCTTGTTATTATTAGAAATCCAAATGGTAAGATTCAGAGTCTCTGACTCTACAAACTGTTGTCTAACACCATTGTCTTACACAATATGGCACTAGTGAGCGACAAGTGCATGCAGATCTTGTATGCATCACATGAAATCCTCTCCTAGGTTTCTAGGGTGGGAGAAAGTGCCAGTTATGTTGACATAATATTCTTCCTATTATATAGCATACCAACTTCTGCGCAGTTTACTATTTTTGCTACAGTATTTATCCATCAAAAAGGTGTGGCCAAAAAATGTTGCTTCCCATGAAACATATCAGTTTGACTTTGACTGCATTAGCAAATAACCTAAGAAAAGTATTCCAATCTTATTAAATATATACGGAGCACATTTTTTTCATGCATTTCAAAGAGCATATTGCAATACTATCAACAAAAGTTGTTTTGCATGACGCAATATTAAGCTGTTTAGACTTATTAAAATATGCTGGGTGCTTTAATTATGTATATCTCATTGGTAGAGAACTATGACTCCTACATCTGTATTACTGCTCATTGGCTGTTAGAGCAAGCCCCAGAGCAGCAACTGGTTTATGGTGCTCTGAAAATATCATAAAAAAAAAAAAAAGAAAAGACACTGTGACAAATATTTATAAATACCCTCTTTCAGATGCAACAAAAGAACAAAAATGTTTCCATGTACCTTATCAATTTTGGAGAGAGAGATATAGATCGGTACTTATATAGAAGATGAAATATACCTTTATGTCAGAATATAAATACAGTGCCTAAACTTGAAAGCACATCTGAATGCAAACCTAGACCATATCAGATTTATTCAGTTAAAACATGATTTACGGTAATTATATTTTAAAACACTGTATGATATTTATTTAATAAGCCAGTAATATAGCAGTGTAGGTGGGTGATCCATCTTTTATTTTTAGTCCGTTTATATATATATATATATATATATATATATATTTTTTTTTTTACAGATTTTTATCAATCCTTTAGGCAACAAAGTTTCTTTAATTTCTTCCTTACATTAACTCTTATACAGGAGGAGCATGTTGTATCATGTTTAAACTGCACAAAGGTTTTGAGTGTCACATGTCTAGGAAACTGGCATATTAGGGTGTGAGTGAGAGGTGTATATTGCCAAAATGCATGTGCAAGCTGGAAATATTTTTTTTATATTCCAAGGCACAAATCGTTGCTGATTTATTTTTCTACTAACTGGATTTTGTGCACTTGGAGAACAATCATAGATTATACTTGCGTGCTATCAAAAATCAAAGATAAATAGGAAACATTTATATATGATATATCAATGATACAAAATAAAAGAATTAAATAAATTATATTTTCAACAACAACCCACCTAACTGGAATACATACTTGAATATGTTTAGATGTGTTCCAAAATCTGCCATCCAATCATGTTACATCTCTGTTGCATCAGCTGTGACTTACCTCTACGTTGGTTGCAATTCTAAAAAACGTATATACATTATTTTATGTCTAATGGTCTGGATGAGAGGACCTAATTGCAGAAAATGCATAATAACACAGGGATAGATAATTTTGAAGACCACAAACCCTAATTACGACTAATTAGTTTACTGTTCCATTCATTAGCATATCACACCACTCAAAGCAAAGTGTTGTGTGTCACAAGAATTAGTGTACAAAGAAAAATCAGTAGTATAACCAGTTTATCAAATATCAAGCATGAAAAGTTAACTTTGGTTGATTAGTTGTGCATGAAAATGATGGTGAGTTCCACACATAGAGCAAACAATGAAAAGCCTTTACGTAATGGACCTTAAAAAGAGTTAAGCATCCTAAGCGTGCCTATTAACTTTCCCAATAATGGGATCATCAATGTAATTCTGCTACCATGTCCTGTATTTGAATCATTTTTAAGAAACCTCATCTCCTAGGACCAAATGAAAGATTACAAAGCAGCAAATTGTGGAGCCTTATTAAAAGAGGTATTTTACTGGCAATTAGAATTTGAAAAAGCAGTCAATTAAATGAAAATATAGTGCTCCACTGAAATTACAAACAGGCAAGCAGTGATATCTCCCAGATTCCATTGACCTTTGACCTCTGACCTTGCAAAATTCAACACTTGCAGCTTTATACAAAAATCTAAGATAATGATAATTTATGGCATGATCAGGATGAAATAACCCTTATCTGAGGTATTTGGCAAGCATGGATGAAATATGCTAGAAATAGAAGCTTTGATAACCATTAGTTTTAATTTATTGTCGCTTCGGGCAGTGGGTTAGTTTGTTACAGCTTGTTGAATGTAGTGATTGCATTGTATAGGAGTAGAGCCAATGGTGTAATATATTTGCCGTTGTAAAATGTTTCCTGTTCATATCATTTTACATTATTGCCATTATTTTGAGGAAAAGGAGCCATATTAATCACAGTAATATACTATCCGTATACATATGTATATTATGAATAGCGATATAAGAGATTTTTGATTACTATTTTCATTGTAAAGACTTATATATGCAATAATCACTTGCATATCTCAACACACAGCAGAAATTCCCCACATTTCTGTAGACAAATGTTTTTTCACATTATACAGAGTATAATATGAATGTAAAGCTCCACTCTAATATATATGTGTGTCTATATAGCCATTGCAACATTAGAATGTTTTTCCCTATTGCTGAGCCAAACATACAGATTAATCCAATAACCTCCTGTTTGGTTACCGTAATTTGACTGAAAACGTTCCAAATTGTTTAGAGCTGGTACTGGGAAACTGAGAAATGTTGCCCATGTCTGTTATTTACATGACTCAATAATTTTTACAGCCAAAAGAGAGATCAACCAACAGGCCGAAGACATAAAATTGCTGTTAAATTTTGAACCAATGATATTGTGTTTGAGTGGGTTACATCAGGAAATTCCAGTTCATGCTTTAAAATCTCTGGCCACTCTTTCTTCACCCCTTGGACTCTTGAAACATTATAGAAACATTTGATTCCTTAATCGTAAAGTAAAACCTCCATGGAGTCATCTCCAAGATGTGCACGTGCATTCTACTATGGTATCTTCATCTCCGACGCACGCACATTTGGAGGAAAGGCTCTGGGGATTTGTCCTGCCCTACGTAGAACGTTCAGTACTTTTTTTTTAATAAATGATAAAAGAAAATGTGAACATAACTGTCTAACTGTCTTTTTGTCCATGCTGTTTTCTCTAGAAATGTTTTCCATGCATTTCCTAACAATTTTATACTTTCACAACCTCTGAGTACTCTAACTTCCAACTCCTTATTGCATAAAATAACATACTAGGAAGTTGCCCGTCAAAAATGGGAGTAAAATTGTAAGCCTGGCAATGCTTTTTGCCACACAATGCAAGGCTATGGGCCCTCTGAGCACCATTGCCTAATTTTCGTCCTGTTGCGTGTTTCGGCAGCCATTTTTATTCTCGCTTCAGCGACTTTGGATCGTGAAAAAACAGCGCTCATTGCTGCTTGTCGGCTAAGTCCCAAGGCCCTGCGGTGCTCATCTCGAGCCCTGCAATGAGCACCTTTGCCGCTCATTGCAGCCTAAGCTCCGCATGTTTCAACTGCTCGCCTCGCAGCTGCGGGCCTTGGGATAAGCGCCGTAGGGACTCAACGCAAGCCCTGCAATGAGCGCCTTTGGCGCTCATTGCAGCCTAAGTCCCTTGTGTTTCAACTGCTTCCCTCGCTTCGTGAGGGCCACAAAGCATGACAAACCCGCAAACGTGACCAACATTCTTGGTCCACAACTATATATGTGATTTGAAGAGTTACTGTTTTCTACCCATTCTTTCATCTGTGGTCCAGATTATATAAATATTAAGTCATGAAGCCTTTCTTATATGTGTTGTATGATAGAATCTTTTTATTCATCTTTCTTTCTTTGATTTTCTAATTTTATTAATGTTTCAGTGGGATTATACTCTACTGAGTAGGACATAGGTTGTTGAATATGGATGCTTATAATAATTATTTTATTCAGCATTGCATATAGCTTTAAAAGAGAGCCTGACACCTCAAAACTCTACCTTATATGCTAACATGACTTGAGTTTTCTTGGAAGCTCCAATTTGGACCGTTTATGCCATGCCAAATAATTGAAAACCCTTAAACACATTTTAAAACAAAATAATATGTGTTAACTATTTAATCTTTATAAATCTTATCGGCCAACCGAACAGATTTTCTCAAGTGGGCCATCCACTGCAGTCAGGTCTTAAAACTATTCACATATCTTATGAAGACCTTTGAAGAAGACTTTTGATTTGGTCAGAAACTTGTGAATCCATTGACACTACCATAGTAACTTAATGTTTCCAACGTTCTTTTGCTTTGAAGAAAGAATCTAGAAGTCTATACACACACTTCTCTGCACTACTGCTCTGCCATTTTGAATGAGCATTTTGAACAATTAGCAAACTGTTCCTCAAAATAGCTATAGTATAATAATTCTAGGAAAATGTTGAATTGGTGTTTTTTGCTTACCAGGCAAAGGAGTATTTTAATGGTTATGTCATACAGAGCTCTGCAAACCTATAATATGCTGAGACAAACGAATATTCCTTATTTAAAAGGGTTTTCACGGTTGACTGTTGTAGATAAACTGCTTATTGCAGAGCTAATTATCAGTTTTAAGCAGCTTGAGTGGGATTTAGACATAGGTAAATCCTACAGCCTCCCCAGAGTTAACCCCTTCCATTCTAGTGGGGTTACTAACTCCCTGTACCAAAATGTGTTTCTGGAAGAATCGGGCCCAAAAGGGCTTAGTCACTCATCCCTGTTCCCTTAGGTTTCAAATACCCTAAGTTAACTCACACTGTTACCTACCGATAAGAACAAATGCACAGTATAAATCCACATTTTGTAACCCCTCTGGGATATATTCCTTTCTGCGCTTTTTATCTATTTATTTATTTTTTTCCTCCAACCTCGTTTGATGTGACTAATTAGCCAGTCACAATAAACGATGACTAGCAGCACTAATGGATGCTTTGTGAAATTCACACACAAATCCAGTATGCAAATTCATTAAAGAGAGAGTAAAGGAGCAACTACCTTACAGCTCTGTACAGTAGGAAATAAAGACCTTGTGTTCAATTACAAAGGCAGTTGGCCAGTGATTAATGATTGTGTGAACTATAGTACCTATTCCAGCAAATTTCAAGTGCTGTAATTCCTGGAGGTTTTGATGTTTGGTGTGAATAAACACTTGGAGTGTTTAAACTAACATTGTTTGATTTTAGCACATTTAACAAAGTCAAAGCAAGCAGTTTGTTCAAACGTATGAGTGTTGTCTAATGCGTTTTCATTCAATTAGGGCCTATCATAGGATCACAGATAGAGAGACAAATGTTCCTTTGCAGAATTTAACTGCTAAATAAAGGATAAATGACAGTGTTTTGTATGATGTATTGCCAAATATTAAAGAACAACACCTGAGTAATTTGCACCTCATATAGTATGGTGGTATGGTATGGTATGGGAAAGAGGGCCTTTTGTCATTTTAGTACAAGTGTTGTAAAGTGAGTAATGTAGTGTAAAGTGTTTAATTGTAAGCTGTTAAATGCTACCTAGTACACATTCCCTAAAGGCATTTACAATCCCTTGTTGTGGGTGCTCTTGGCACTATAGTGTTAGGATTGGTGTTCGGATTGGTTTTTGTCTTAGCTGTCACAATCCTCTCTTGTCCGAATTTTATGAGGTAACAATATGTACAGAGGACATGGCAAGCAGGTGTATTGAAACAACATTGGGAGTACTGCTTTTATATAGAATAGTTTAGCATTATCATTAGTGTACAATATGTTTGAGTACAATCTTAATTACAAGGCACTGCAAAACTTGTTGGCTTTATTTTGAAGCTTGGATTGGGATTTAAATTTCCCCTTTCTTGGAGAGATTCAGTTTCCACCTGATCTGTTCCAAGATCCTTATTCAACAGAGTTTGACAAATTTTCCAGGCTATAAAGGCATTGTTACTATAATGATATGTCTGGCTCAAAATGTATTTAGTCACATTTACTGTATGTACACGCACCATTCCATGGCTACCTAGAAAGGCTTGGCAGGCTCAACAATAATTCGGTTGGCTCCTAAATGTTTATCAACCCCTGTGATAGAGAAACATGGGGATGGAGGAATAGGTTTAATTTCTGACCATACATTGGGTGGATGTTTTTGTGATGCTTCTGCCCAAGATAGAGATGGTAGTCCCAAATCAAAATGAAGTAGCTTTGATATGTCAAATTCCATTTATAATTACAGCATACACAATGCATATATTAAACTATTCATTTTCTATGTTCATAAATTTATGAAAAAATGTATAGATGGTTTCTAAAAAAGTATTGTCACAGCAATACACATGTTGGGGACTTGAAGGGTCAATGTAGTCACATATTATCATTGATGTATTTTAAAGAACTAGAAGAAAAATGGGCAGAATGTTTTTTGGAATGTTAAAGTAAAAATGAACCTTAATTTACTACCTGTTAAATGCAATTATAAAGTAGTCTTGGCCATATCCATTGTCTTTTTTTTTTTTATAAAGTATGGCTCCACTTCCAAGGCTTCTTCCTACTACAAAGGCAGTTTAACAAAGCCAGTTGTTTGTTATAAAAGTGCAAATCACAATTCAGTGAGTTGCAATGAGCTAATCAGTCTTCAGTGTTCACACCTACTTGACAAGAAATATATATTCACAGATAGGGGCATGCATTAGAAGACAAGAATGGCAATGACCAGGTCAGCATATGGTTGAGAAAATTAGTAATACTTGTAAAAGTTGTTTTAGATTTGATAACTCACTATCTATACTAGTTTGATAAAATATCACACTAAGCTATGAGACTACAGTGTCCCTTTAATAGAGAGGGCTGTGTCTTTAAGTACATCCCAGCATATGTAGCTCTTTCTATAAGTAGGTGAATCTGCCCCTCTGCTTCCACAGCTTCCTGTGCTACTTTTCTGGGATAGACTCATACACTGACTTCTGTGGTGTGATTTAATGATGGAGACGCGTTTCCTTAGTAAACCAAATTTAGAGTACTGGAATGCTTATCTTATATCCAGACCTTGAACATAAAAGGCATTTTATACCAGCAATTGTTCATTTAATGAGCAATTGCAGAGTACAGGACGGCTAAGGGATTGAGCTGCACGCACCATTATTGCAAGAAGTATTTCGAAATACCAGAAATAGGACGTAAGCTCTGATCAGGGAGAGTGTGAGCACAATTACCTTCTTTTCAAATCCTTCTGTGACACTGCGGGAGGAAAAAGGACTTTGAAACTTGAAAGGAAAGAGCTTGCTTTCAACCTCAAAAGCTAGGAGGAAAGGGCTCTGAAATTTGCTCAGTATTCCCAATTCACCATTAGCCTGTTTCTTCCTTTAGCCTCAAGGCATTCTCCGCTTTTTGAAAAGATGTTAAGAAATTCAGTCACAATAGAGAGCCTAGTTTTGAACATGTTTCACTCGGTCCATTGAGGTCTGGTCTTCAGCCTTTGTGTGGGGTGAATTGAGCTGAGCAGCTCTCTGGCTGGGGAGAGGTGAATGAGCAGTCTCTGTGCAGTCACAAATTTGGCAGAGAAATGATTTCCCTTCCTTTTATATGACAATATGCATTCCTGTACAGCCCCGCTAGTGGCAAGGCGTGAAGCAAAACTCCAACTAAACTTGATACCGACCCTACTTGGTCCATAGACACTTTTGTTAAATGACTGCCATCAAAAACCCACTTGAATATTATTACATATTGTAGCCAATGAATCGTTAATCAGAAGTATTTAAGTCACTGAAATTATTATTAGTTTTGTAATTTTCTCTTAAAATATAAAATTTGTGCCAAGGGCATGCATGTTTCTGGTGTGCAGTGACTTGATTTTTCATCTAGTTCCTGACTTAAACTTTTTTTATATTATAAGCCAATATGCAAATAAACAAAGGTCTATTGCCCCTCAAAATATAACAAAATGGCGCATGCAGATAGCTTCCACTACTTTCAAACACAGAAAACAAAAAAAATAAAACAATTTCAGTTAATTACATATTTAAAATCCGTTTTCATGAGTTAATGTATTGAAAAACACATATTGCTCTTTTTTTTACATTGATTTTAAAGTTGTTGTTTTTTTCTTTTTGTTGATGTTGTTGACTTCTTGAAAACCATTTGATAAAAATAACAACAACTATGATTTGTGCGGTGTAACCTGCAAAATATAAACCCTCCTCCCAGGTCGATTGTGATAGGGTGACACCACTTTGATTTAATGATTAGCCAACTGACCCCTAAAATAGAGGGAGATTGTTGAATAGGGAGAGTTCACTAGCAGGAACCCAAGAGGAATACTAATGAGCTTGTTAAATTTAGCATGGAACCAACCACTCTTAATTCCTGTAATGGGGGGAAGCGCCGCTTCTGAGAGAGCCAGAGATCGTAAGAGTCTGAGAAAGTCCTGAATATCTGCACAGCAAGAAAATGGTATTGAAGGAATTAAGTCCCATACAGTGAGCCACGTTGGTTTTGGATCACGCTGTAAGTATTGTCTATTTTCTTAGACAGCTGGCGTTTCTTTTTCCAAACTGTTGCAAAACAATAATGTTAGCCCAACCTGTTGATGCATACCTATGTATTCCAGCTTGGCGGAGGAATAACAAACCCAACATCTTTTGTTTGTTAACACTTAACCAAATCTACATCTGAGACACCATTTCTTCCCCGATTAATCCTTTAAGTGCTTGAAGACTTTCAGTTTCTTATACAGAGAAGAGCACAGCATTGAGTTTGAGGAGTGTTAGCCAGGAACTTTGTATATGCACATTTCATTTTAATTATTGTACATTTATCTAAAATTATGTGTTAATTGGTTCTTTATATTAAATTATTTAATTCAACTCTTCTCCCGGAATGGTATTACATTTGTGTATTTTTGTTTATTTGCGTGTTTAGTGAATTTATTTCTTTATGGTTTGTTGTATAGTTTTTTTGCGCCGTGTCCTTGGACCTGCTCAGTATTCCTACTAATCATAACCTTGTTGAAATTAATGATTATGCGAATACAATTTGATTCTTTTTTTTTAAAAATGACAAGTATTTAAAAGTTTTTTTTTATTGGTTTAAATAACTAAGAAAGTTTTTAAAAAGTTTTAAAAAATATCAAATTTTGAATACATTTTCAAAGTAAATACAAAAAAGGTAATGATGGACATTATACTTATAGACTAAGACCATCTGTTTGACCAGTTATGCTGTTCGATACTGAAGGTCTTGTTTGTGATATTTAATGTAAAGTTACTGAGGGATTTTCTAAGTATCTCAGGTAACTAAAAAGAGTTGAGAAGTACTGTGACTTCATGTTCCCCATAGGATATAGTGCATTATAAATACAGAGATGCTTAGTAAATTCCTTCCACGCTTCAGAAACTGCCAATGTATAAAAAAACTGTTACATGTGTATCTTCCCTGCATAAGCAAAGTCCCTCGTTTTTTACTATGAAGTATTTTTCTCGACATTTAAATAAGTACATGAAATAACATCTGTGTCTTTCAGTGTGGATAAAAATGTCAGAAACGTCTAAAAAAAAAGTTCAAAAAATGAATATCTTTACTTAAACTGTAAGCCATTCATCTGGGAAGAACATTTTAGTAGATCGGATGTTTCTTTTGCTTCTAAAGCTGTCTGCTAAAAAACCTCGACAAGCAGTAACAGTTGTCTTGTGTTTGGCTGTCAAGATCCTTTGGCAGATGCTGCCGGAGAAGTGGGCTGTTTGCTTACATTTTTTGCAATAGACTCCCACTTGTTGCCATGGTGGACAGTATGTTTCTGTCAATAATTTGGCTTGGCTCAGACTGTCTACACATCCTCTTAAAAACCTTATTGAACAATTCAGTTCAACAGAGCAAGATTAGGCAGCTTTCTTCGTCTTTGGCCAGCTGAAGTGGCTGTTGCACTTAGAGCAAGCAGAATTATTGCACGGGAAGCTTTCTGCTTGCACAGAGGGAAGAAAGGTCTTGCAAATCCCTTGGCTATTTGTATTCTGGAGTGCGCGCAGTGTCAGGTTTTTATCTGCCTTGTTCAAAAAGCAAGTGTGTGATGCAGGGCACGAGGAAAACTCTTAACATAATGTTTGCCTGTTGGAATTCCATGACACTCTGCACAAAAATCCCAGTGTGCACACAAAAGAGGAGGAAATATGTTTTCAACTATAATACTCGGACAAAAAACAAAGCTGTAACTTATCTAAAATAAAAACTGAATTTTCTTTGCATCTTATTCAGGGGACAGCAACTAAAACATGAATTTATTTCTACTTACTTACTATAGTAAAATATTTGGTGCGCGGTTTTATTGATGTTTAAGTTTATGTTTGCATATGTTACATTAATAGGAATGCCAACTTATTTTACTGGTGGTAGCTTAAAATAAAAAAAAAATGTGATATAAAATAAGTTTAATAGTGAGGCGCTACTAAGGCTCCTTCATTTGTTAATTTCTAAACATGGGACCAAGGTGTCCTGCCAGTTTGTAACATTCAGTTAGCTATTAAACATATCACTTCTTTCAGTGTAATTCATTTTCCCTGCACCTGTTGAAGCTGTATAGCTCAGTTTTGCTTACCGTACACAGTTATTCCTTCCTAGAAGGCGTTCTTGTTTCGCTTGCCTCTTGTACTTTACCTTATTCAACCTGACAGGTTAATGTTTTATCTTCAGTATCAATGTAGGACTTAAAGGGACAGTCATGTAGTTAAGAAGTATTGTATTGATGGAAGCTGAAACATGCTTTTAGTTTTTCTTTTTTGTACTAATAATTCAAAGCATTCATTTATTATCCTTCCCCTTTGACTTCTTCTCACCTTGACTAATCTAAACAGGTCAAAGGAAATGAGTGACAAACTGTATATTTTATAATCTATAGTTGATATAACGCTTATTTTATAATAGTAAAAACAAAACCTATATTATTAGTCTTTAAATGCATTATGCAGTTTTTATATGAATCCATTCTTTTGTGTGAAAAACAGATGCTGCCAGTGTCCTTTTAATTCCCTGTAGTTTTGAAGCAATATCAGATCCTCCTCCTGTTATTTTTATTTGGTTTTGTCATGGCACCAGTTGAGTTATTGAGCTATATGGATAAATAATTTACTCCCTCTGCACAGACTGACTGCAGCTGACACACCCACTTCAGAATATAGCGCCTGCCATTCTGTAAAAGCTGAACACATCAATTAAAAGTATGTTTTAACCTTTGCAGTACTAGTCTCTCATACAAAACATTTTTTTTTTGTTTTGGGAGTTTTAGTTTGGGAGCGATTTGTACATTTAATTCTGGCTGTTAAAGGTTCCACTACTTTGGCTATATTAAAGTGACATCACTTTGGAAAATATATGCCTATTTAAGGGTATAAAATGGCACAATTAAGCTATTCAGTTTTTAAGGAGCCTAAATTCATTCCATGACTTCATCCGCAATTAATGGAGGATATTTGCGATGTTATGATAAAACAGAAGAACTTATGGGGTTCAATCAGGGCTCTCAGGAGAAATTAATCAAGTTGTGTGACTCACGATTCTGTCCGACTGACTAACACTAGCCAGGACTTTTCTCTGCTTGACTCCAACACAAATGATATTATAAACTTTCCATCTATGAGGAAGTCACAAGGGGCAGATTTATGGTCGTGTGTGAACCGTATGAGTGTCACTAAAACGTAATTGATGATTTCCTGAGCGTAATCCTTTAACTTAGTTTCTAAATTGTTGTATTGTACTGCTTCACATATATTAGAACAGTGGGGGACAAAACTATATAAAGTTGAGGTTTAAGCCAAGACCTGTTCGGATCCAGTCATTTTGCATAGAGATCTATTTTGCTATAAAAAAAAAAAAGTTTTTTTCAACTGGATCAGTGGAATTGTACATCATAAAACAATTTTTCAAATCTTTCCTGTGATTTGAAAATTGTACAATATAAAAATGGTATAATATTTATACAAGATGTCACTAGATCTACCATTTTGATATGAAGACAGTGTTGGGATTCTTCATAATGTCACTGTTTGTTTATTATAGACATGGGTAAATTGTGGTCTAGGGTGGTGGAATTTGGAAGAGAGGCAAAGTATAACTACTTAAAAGTGGACATAACCATTTTTCTGCACAATAAACACCATGATGACTTTTTTTTTTTTTACGTGTTTATTCTTTCTTCTTTTTTTTCTCTGATGAGCACCTCTGACTTTGTTGTTTTCTTTTTTTTAGGACATATATTGGTACTGGATAAGTAGAGAAACCGAAGAAAAATACGTTCATGTAATGCACACATTTTTACACAGTTAATAGCCAAAATATATTTCTGGTTATATGGATTCTTTAACCTAAATTGTTTGAAAACCACTGCTCTAAAAAGTATTAGAATCTGTAATTCCTGTAAAATGGTGGCGCCAGGCAAACAGGCTTCTGAGAATTGTCAAGGCCCCTATTTGAAAAGAGCTTTCATTGTAGTGTTTGGTACATAAAAGCCATGGAAATGAGGTGATGTTCCTGAGATCAGAGAGCCTGGTCCCAATCACTGCTCTTGTAGTTATGTATATGTCTATCCACATTTATAGAACTGAGGCAAGCTATAGCGCTATACCTACAGTGTGATTTATCATTTCCCTTCTGTTCTGATGTCACAGCTGTTAATACTTACTGTTTGCAGTGACAGCTCCTGGGAATGCTCTGTTCTTTTTCTGCCAGAGGTATAAACTATTTACATAAGGCTGAGCACTAAGGTACAGATTTATCCGTACAGAGTACTATATATACTCTGTATCCTCTAGAAGTAATTCACATCGGCCGCTTCCTTGCTCCACATATGCCTGTGGTTTATTTTGTCTTGTATCACAGCTGAATAAAATAGATTGGATGGTACTATGACAATTCTGAGAACTGTGAATCCTCTAAAATTGGTAATTTATGGCACAGCAATTAAAAAAATATTTTTTTAGATGCTATAGCAACTGTAAAGTTGAGGAACTTTGTAGTGGTTTTTGGCTTTCTAAATAAGGCCTTGGTAACTAGATGTTTTTGGTATTGTATTTGCCAAGCCACTATGAATGACATCACTAGGTTTGTGTATTTTTTATATTTGCTGCAGGCAGTTCTAGAGCCACTTTAAATTCCCCTAACGTGTAAAAACGTAGCTCGAAATATAGCCGGCAAGACTTACGGCTATTAAATTGGCCTCGGAAAGCAAACTGCCGATGACTTGCGGGGTAGGGTGAGCAAACCCTACGGGACGGGAGAATTCGACTTTCATTCCAGCAAACCCTTTGATCTGTCAAGTCCGTAACTGTTACGTTTCCCATCATGCTATTAATTTGCAACAAAGTCACTGGCGTTCCAGCCCGTAAACTGCAAATGGAGCCAAGAAGCCAACGAGTGCTAGAGAGGACCTGCAAGGGGGTAAAGTCCAATCCGTAGCACTTTAAATGCATATATACACACACTACTGTACTTTTATTAACAGAGATGTTAGGTCTTAGAATTAATAGCACAACATTCTCAAGCTCGTAAATCGGCCCAAGAAAATACTTTTTTTTGTGTTTAATTTCTGTGTTGTATCGATCCCGACAATCAATGTGTTAATACATATAATGGAACTCGCATGTAATAGAATATCATATTTACGGATTTATCAATATTGCATAATTGTAGAATGTGGGTCAGATCGTAACTCGTAATTGAAACCCGAAAGACTGTTGCCATTGTCTCCATCGAAACCCGTAACTACGTGTTTGACTAACTGATTATGTGCATCCAAACTTCAATAGATGTTTTACGGGTTTGCGTCTTAAGCCCGTAACGAGCAGCTTGTTCTAATTTAATAGCTCTGTAACTCAGCAAAATTTTGAGCCCACTGCCGTTGTGGGTATCATGTTGCACATACAGGCTTGGAATTTAATGTGGCTTCTAGTCTAGCCATTGAAAATCAACTCAATCTGCCTCAGGAAAAAGAAGTAAGAATGTGGATAGCGAGTCTAGAATTGACCCCAAAAAAGAAGAAACACATAATTTCTCTTATTTAATGAAAAAAATAATAGATTTTAGGGGCAAATTGATATGTGTGTTTTTTTATTTTTTTTTACACAATATTCTGTTAAGATGGTACTTTTTGATAACCTGTGATTGTACGCTTTGTGGATTTGCTATATGCAGAGAGATTCTTATTAAATGAGGCTTGGCAAAACAAACCTTTTATGTAACCTCATGATCATAATGTAATACAATAGAGGAATCTTGTTAAATGTAAAAAAACATTAAAAAGTTTGAAACTTTTAAACTGCTTCATAGATAAGTTTTGCATGCAAACATATACCTTCCATTGTCAGATCCACTGCCAAACGTTCTTCCAGGTCAAGTCATCCATTGACATTCTTCCCCAAGATGCATCTTTCTTCTTACCTTGGAGCATGTTATGTGCAACTGGTACAGAGAAGTAGTACTTCTACATGTTCCTTTTAAAGGAGTCCTGTCTGTAATATCATATATTCAGTAAACCTATAACAGTCAAAGTAATTTACACTCTACTACCCATGCGTAGTTGTTTGTAATAGGTGGGAGGAAGCAGCACAGTAACCATGGATCTTTAAGTATTGTATACTCTTCAAGATAGTCAATGCTCATGACTAGGTGTACTGTTTTCAGTCTGAAGTTGATATATGGGCTAGTGTATAAAAGTCATTGTCGAGTACTGACTCATTTGACTTTCCTTCTCAAGAGGGCAAGCAATACAGTGTCTCTTATCAACTCTATACCTCCTGTATTAATCGTACCTCCGTATTTAGTTAATTAATGATTCCATGTCCAAGTAACTACAATGCTACATTTGTTATATTAAATCTCAGAATCTAAAGCTATCACACCACAACAATTAACAAATGCCAGGTTAACTGTTGGCAGTTGTCCGCTTTTGAAGTGGTGTGAGTGTGACTTTTTACACCGCAGAGCTGATGATCCTTTACTTAATTAGCAGCAAGGCCTTGTTTTTCTTTTGGGCTCTTTCGTCCTCACTTGTTAACAAAGCAGAGAAAATGCCCAACTTTTTTTATTCACAAATTTCTACATCATTTGCATAGCCTTAAAAGTAGCTTGCTGCTACAAATAATAGAAATTCTTTTTGTTGTGATTTTCCAAATTAGACTCATGTTTAAAGTAACTAAGAACAAAAATGGGAGTTTGGAGGCTCACTTGCATATAATGGCTATATAATATACTGTATACTCAGTAATGTTGTAATTGTCTTCAACAAAATTTACAGTAGAAGGGTTTTCAGTTACGGCTCCACAGCCTATATATCCATCTCATAGCATTAATCAATCCCTCATATTAACAGAAATACATATGAAACTTTCCTTTCACGTAGGCTTTAACCTGGATTTAAGCCCGGGAAATTCAATGAACTCAGTCACATTGCTTACGTTTTCTATCTTTCTCTGTTTTTTTAATTAAATATATTTCCTTAATCAAGTGTAAAATAATAATATTCAGTACATGCATAATACTGTTACAAGTAAAATATGAAATTGTTAATTTGTGGTCAGTGATACTCATGCTACATTTAGTATGCATTCATACGAATTATGGAGAGTCATGAAGATTGTATACATGTACATTTGAAACCTTTCCAAATACATATGTACTGGAATATAGGGATATATAGGGGTAGATTACTTAATATACAAATAATCACACTGTGAATATCATACTTAAAAGGGCTTTACCCTACGGATCCTTAGACCATAGGTTGTGTTCATTTAGTTTCAACTTATAAGTGTATGATGTGATTGAATATGTATAGAATTCATACAGGGCAGTCAGTCTAAATGAACTAAGCTTTACATGCAAGTGGTTTACTGAAGCCGATATAGGTGTTTCACATGGCAACTGGTCCATCTGAGAATCGGTGAACCTTTTGTGAATAATGGCCAATGATTGTTACCCTCATCCTCTTAACCTAAATGTTGATACCTGTACTAGTGTTGTTTCTTGAGGAAAGTTTGCAAAACTGCCCATTTTATTAAAGTTACATGCAAACAGGTACATATATTTTTATTTTTTGGGCCATCGCTCACTGAATGGACTGATGATGATTTCCGTAACACAATCTCACTTACTTTTGACCCAGACAAAGTGACCCATAAAAGCATGATACAATTCCATCTACTAAGACACAGTGTTCTAAAGTCGAAGAGAAAGCATTGTGAGATATTAAAAACCTTTTTCTTAACTTTGCCATATTCCTTATTATTTTTTATTCTTTTCTTTCTCCCAGAGGATGAAAGTCCTGGACCGACCTATCACAGAGAGAGAAGAAACGCAATCACAATGCAGCCACAAGGAGGGCAAGGCCTTGGTAAAATCAGCGAGGAGCCGTCTACATCTAGCGAGGAAAGGGCCTCATTAATAAAGAAAGAGATCCATGGATCTATAACACACCTGCCGGAACATTCTGTACCTTACCGGGGCACTGTTTTTGCGATGGACCCAAGAAATGGTTACATTGATCCACATTACTGTAAGTACTATAATACCATTGGATACTATAATAATAATTATATATATATATATATATATATATATATATATATATATATATATATATATATATATATATACGTAGGAATATGTGTATGTTTATATGGAAATAAAAACATCCGGTCAGTCTCCAAGAAAGTCTAAACGGCTCTTAAGAATTATATATTTTTGTTCACCACTGTACATATATATTCCCTCTTAATTTTCCTTACAACATTTTTTTGCAGTTTTTCTGAAAATCTATACATTTAGGGAAATAAGATAATTTGGTGAAGTTTTTGCAATAAATAGTGGACACATTTATCTGTTGAAAGCTTCCTTTGCAACTCTGCCATGAATACTACAGGGAATTTTCAAGTTATAAAGTGTAGCTTGTAAACACTAGCACACAACAGAGACTTCCATAAAGTATGGCACATAAATTGCTACTTCAGAGGCCAGTGAATTAGTCATGCGGCCTTTTCAATTTAATGTATTGTGGTAGCCCTAAACCACATTCCACAGAAAGGATTATAATGGGCAATGACTAATCATTACAGTTCTTTTCCGTATCTCCCATATCCTCAAAGAACCAAAGAACCAAAACATCCTTGACCTTGAACTTTTTTTTTTTTACTTCAGCTGTTTTCAATTTTTAAATTTGATAGAAAAAACATTAAAGACCCTTGTTTGACTAAGACAATTTTGCATTTTTTAGTTAGTTAGAAAGTACAACCTTTACTTTATTAGCTGTTACATAATTTATTTTGCTGTAATAGAGGTGGCCATTGCTTTATTTGTTACTATGGGACGTGGTAAATAACAATTTAGTTGTTTGACTTTGCATTCATTTACACAAGGGTTTTCAATAAACCTAAATTGAAACCATATCTGCATCTAAGGTCACATGGCAAACCAGATTAGCAATGCAATGGCTGCCCCACTACAGCATACTTGGATATGACATTTGTATTTTTTACATTCTAAAATGTTTTGCTCCTTGTATATTCTATATTTAGCAAAATCTCGATTCTTTAAGTTTTGCTTATTTTCTAATTGTATACTTGTATTTGTCAAATACTTTAGCATGATCCATCACGTGCAAAATACGAAAATATGTATATGTAAAAGTTATTGATTGGCAGATATTGTAGAACTATCTATTTGTTGCAATAGATACATTTTGATAAATACACCATATTTTGTAAGTGGTCAATGTTTAGTCTGTAATTGAACTGGTAGCAAACAGTATATTTGAACCAGAGATGCCTGGATTGATCCTTGTTCACTCTGTGGCCTTAGGCCACTGTAGTTCAGGGGTGACAGATATATCGGATATATTTAAGAATCAGGAAATATAAAATGAGGAGCCAGACAGCCATTTGTTAGGAATTATATATATATATATATATATATATATATATATATAGTTATGAGCCAGAAGCAGAATTTCGGAATCTGTGGCTCCCTGGTCCTGTAGTTTATTTTTGAGAGACTTAAAATTGAGTTAATAGATCTCTTTTATTTAGGAGCTAATGGGATAGGTACTCACTGATAAGCTCTGAATACATTGCCAGGGTTATTATTTCAAAATGTGACACATTGAACTGTGAGTACATTTTCCCCCTTTTTTTTAATGTATTTTGTTCTGGAAAAATAGTCACTTCTCAATTATTAAAAAAGAGAAATGTAACACATATGTGCATCAGAAACGCTGCAGCCTGTTTTTGCTTAAGCAAGGAGAAGAAAATGGCTATTTTGTAATCATGTACATCTTGAGGTGTCAAAGCTCACGCCTTTCAATTACAGATTTATCACCCGAGCAGGATATGGCTTTGCCGTTTAACCTTTGGTCTCCAATTCCAGATGACTCTTGGTGACCCACAAAAAGGCCCCAGTTTTGTTTCTTTCTGCCCTCACATAATTCACAATTTTTTTACGTTTATGTTAAAAGGTCATTGACCAGATGACTGATTAGCAAGGACAGCTGATTAGTGCAGCGTTTTTGCTGGGAGAGAAGTGCCAGGGATAAAAGCCCACGTTATCCCTTCATTAGTTGGTAAGCAGTATAAAACACTGAATGCTCACTCATTGGGGAGCACATCAAAGCGCTTCACAAGTTTAATAATTTTCACCAGCTAGTCGTTTTTGTAGTGGCTTCCAATAATGAGACAACACATGTTTTTTTGTTTTAAAATCCTTTTCAAAAAAATAATTTATAGGCTGCAGACAACTTTAATGTTAACCCAAGGATCCGGGTACATTTTTAGAACGGAAATACACTGATTACAGAAGTGGATATATTATGCCTGTGATAAATAGACTATTTAATGAAGATAGGAATGTTACATCTTGATAAACCTAGTTTTAAATTGTGTATTCAAAATGTTGATATAGGAGTACTAATGACTTTTTAATTTGTATGCATGAACAGTTTTTCGTGACATATAGCTTTCTTCTCCTTCTAAGCTATTGCTAGACTCTGATGGCAGCCTGGTTTGTAGGTTGTCCCGAATGGGCAAAAAACACGTCTAAAATCTGGTTAGTTTTTTCTTGTATTTCAATATTTTTAGCTCTATAAGTATAATAGCAAATATGATTTCTGATATATTATTCATTACAGTCTCACAAATGGATACATACATAAAACATACATACCAAAATAAGATTCATGAAATTGTTCTTACATCTTTATAGAACACCTGGCTTGTGCAAACCTAAAGAAAACTCCCCAAATCTTCACATGTCTTTGTTCATTCAACCAGAAAGTCTAAGAATGAATCAGAGGAAGAAGATATCTTTATGTATTCAAGGATTACTCACGTGCACCTATTATCAGAAGGATAAAGCACTGTGGGTAATAAACATCCCAGGATATGCTACTGATTGGTGCAATAAGTGATGCCAGTTTTGAGAAGGGATCTGAGAAGCTAACAACTAGTGGGAGGAGCCCCTTTCCCCCAAGTTTTTTTTTTGTATGGGCAAAGTACACAACTATTCTAAAAACTTGTGAAGCACCTACTACTCAGATTTATGATCATTGTAACTGAATGATTACTGTTACTGCTCTGGGCAAAATACATTACAGCATCCTTTTAATAGCTTTTTGGTGGACACAGTTTCCTTGTTTAAAGTTTATGCATGACTTGGATAGCAGGGAAATTGTACGGGCAGCTTTGGCTTTCGACCAAGAGCACTACTTTTTTATTCTGCTGGTGGGGATTTCTTTATTTTCTTGATGGAGTATCTAAATGAGTCAAGTTACTGCGGCTGGAAGTTTGTAGCCTTACTTGGTATTTATATTGCAACATAATAATTTACAAGTTTGAAGCCCGGCTCTTGAATAGGTGATTTCACTGCTTAGCTGTACATATGTTATGTAAAAATACTTGGCTCTGTATCGTTGTGGCAAAGGGGATTTGTTGCCTTATTAAGTTAAAAAAATAAAAAAGCTAAATGCGCTGAGGCTGTAGGTGTTAGGTGGGTTTCATTTAATGCTGGTGATATCACTCTCGCTGTTTCCCACTAACCTATAAAACACAAGAACATTTCTTGACTGTTTTCAGAGAGTCGTGGGGGACTATGCAAGCAAATGATCTCATTTTAGAGCCCCACAGCTGAATGTGCAAAGAAAACATTAGTGATGACAAATGCCACTTTGACCCCCCCAGCTCTCTGTGTCACCTCTTAAATGTGTCACAGGTGCTGGTGATGCCATTTGGCATTCTGCAGAGTCGGCAGAGAATGTCTCTCCGTATCCCCACAGGGTCAGGTTTCTTTTGTCCTCTAATGTCATTGCTAAATGCAGCTAACATGCCAGCACCTGGGATCTGCAGCACCTGCAGCACCCAGTGTCTTGATATAGCATGTGGTATGACCAGTGTCTGCGCTCACTCTGTGCAGAATGAGTGAGAGCAACAGATTGAGTTTGCAGGATTGATGTGACTATCCATATGGGATACTAGCACAAGTTTGCATGATAATCACCTTCACTCATATTTATCAGAAGCACCTATCACAATCCGATCAATTTTTTTACTCATTCCTTTCCATTTAGGAAATGTCTGTTTATACATTCACAAATTACTGCTTAGAGTAAAATAACAAAATTAAAAATGCTGTGCCCAACTATATGTTTGTTTGCTTGTCTATGCACTTGCTTTAATTTTATAACTTCTAGCCTATTGGAACTCCTGAAAGTTGGATCATTGGAGTGTGTTTCAGTGGGAAGAAGGGAAAAGGGAGAATTTAGAGGACTAGAATCCCACTGAAATTGACACCACACCTCTTCCCTCTCACTGGCCCAGAAGCAGAAAGTTTATGTGAATTGATGCAACCACTGCTCTCCAGAAATATCTCATGGATGCCACCAGGGTCCAGCAAAAGCTTCAGAATTTACTTTTTTCCTAATAAAAAGCAAACTTAATGACTTTCTGACTTTGTATGCTCTTAGAATTTTCAAACATATATTTTTATGATTGTACAGTGACCCTTTAAAGTACCACAGGAAAAAAATGATGTGGGAAATGTTTGCTTCTACCTTTTTACACTTGTTAATCTATATAGCATAGTATTTGGCCTTGATAAGTGATCCTAAATTCAAATACGTTTGTATTGCTATCCTCCTTGTATAACTTGCAAAACAAACACAGCTAATTTATTTAATAAACCATTGCCAATGTTTATTCCCACCTTTTGTTTCATTAAATTGGTCAGGTTACCAAAAATACTGTGCCCGCCTATTTTTTTTTGCTTGTCTATGCGCCTGGTGTAACTAATTTCTGATAAAGTTTTTTTTATTGCCTTAACGTTAATTTTACAAATTAAATTTTAGCTTGTGTAATGCATAAAACATACTCCTTTAAGTGCGTGAAAATTTAGGACTTCTGTGTTTTTATTTTACTTGCTACAACATTTAATTTGTCTAGGACACACATCATCTTTAAGCAGTGTTCATCCTTCTTTGGATTACCAGTAAATGTGAGTTTGAACATATGGAATCAATAAAGAAGCACACTTTTTTAGCATATGAAAAAATATATATTAGACAGCTCTTCTTTATTTTGTAAATGACAAGTTTTTAATTATATGATTGATTACACACAAGAAAAATCACCTTGAGTCATCTCAACAGGACACTCTTCTGTCTTATGTTTGGGGAATGAACAAAATGCTTATTCAGTGTGTCTATTTGTGTGCCCTGTTTGAGGACAGTTTGACCACAAGAAGTGATGTCTTTGTGATGTTTTGGTTGGAAAATGGAGACATTTCCAGATGATTAATTTGTACTTAAATTTATGACATGGTTGCCAACTTTCCTAAAATTTCAAGGAGAATATTTGAAAAAATATTGCAGTACTGCAATTTTGCAAGACACTCCATGAATGTGATGATAGTTAGGTGATGCCATTAAAGGGACACATCATTCCTAAATGAATTACACATTTCCACACTCTCTCTAAAAGCAGCTTTCATGAAAATAAAGTTCCACTGCCTTTCCATTTACTCTTGTAAGCATTGTTTGATTTTGGCAGCCAAAGACTGGTTTGAGCAAGCACCAATCATTTCTGTGCAGAGTCAATTTACTCCACTTTGTGAATGATGAGCCATGTGCACAAAATCTTCATCTAACTCTGTAAAAAAAAAAAAAAAAAAAAGCTGCTATAGCCTAAAATATTATAAACAAAAATGAAAATTCCAGTGAGAGCAAAAGCAAGTATAAAAAATCATAAACACAGAAAAAAAAGAAGAAAACTTCTATGAAGTTAAAGGTTCTATATGTATGTGTAGATGTTTAAAAGGACATTTGTGTTTTTAATTAAAACCTACAGTGAAACAAAAAAAAAAAAATGATAAACAATCTTATTGCAACCTCTGCTGTGGGTAGTTGAGACAGAATGGCTGTAAGAAGCGGCTCTTAATTCTGTGGCAGTCTGCTTATTTAGTACCAATAGATACATATATTTCTCTTTGAAATGTAGTGCATGCAGTCTGTTTTGGAACATGTGTGTTATCTGTGTGTGATCATTTCATGTTCAGTGTTGAAATCAAGCCTCCACCCCATGCCATTCTTTCATTGCGTTTAGGGCGAGAGGCGTTCTCCTTTCTTTCTCTTTACCGCCACAAACGCCTATTGTTGTCAAGTAGTAAAAATGTAATTTAATTTTTTTAACCGTTAGGATGATTTATGAATGATCTGCTTTCCGAAGAAAAGAGTCAGCTTCCTGAAGTATGGAAGAAGATGATGATTTCAGAAAGCTGCGAATATGTTTCTTATTGCACACATGGCTGTTTTTTTTGCGTGTGGAATGCCAGGTTCTCTCGGGGAGTTCCACTTATCAGGCCCAACAGAAAGACTTTCATAGCAAACGGATGGTAGCTATTACTTCAAACATCCATAACATATGTGGGGAATAAAAACCTCACAGGGGGGATGTGCTCCCTTGCCGAGAGTAGCTAAGGGATGAGTTTGGCCCCATCTCGATTTCTGGATAAATGTAATAAGTAAGCTCCATGACAACACAGCAGAATATTTGTGCTACATGTAGAAGTGACTGTCCTTATGTTTTGACTTTTGTTTCTATATGTTTGTTAGCCTTACGATACTGCCTTGATCAATTTAACTCATAGTTATTCAATAAGGGGTCAGTAATAATAATAAAAAAAAAGCATGTAGTGTAATAAATAGTTTATATTGGTAAAATATGCAACCAGTAGGTGCTTATTGTGTGATCTACCTATAGATTTAATAAACAATAAAGGAGCATAAATTAGCCGTGCTTCTTGGGCAGTTTTGAATTAAAAAGCATGATAATTATTCAGAGCACTAGCATAAACGTCCATCATATTCTCTCATTTTGTATAATTTAACAGGTCTTGGCAGCAGAAGAAGAAAATAATTCCTCCACAGTTACTTCTCCTCTCCCATATAAACTTTATAAAGTTTGAAATGCATGGTAGAAAATGATGTACTGCCATGTGACATAGGGATCAGACTCAAAAGCCATGTATACAAATATGATTAGATGGTAGAAGGAAAGCAGTGAAGGGGCAGGTTGCAAGATTAAGAGAGTGAGGGGGGATACACCGCTATGAAATAAGTTCTTAAAATGAATATGGTTAATTTTCCGTGTAAAGAAATTATCATAATATACAATATGTTGTTTGTATATATGTTAGGATTTCAGTATGCCATTGTATCTTACATTGTGGTTCATTGACCACCAGTGGTTGGTGGAGCTGGAGATGTTGGTTGTTCCAGAAGACCATCATTTGTTTCAGTGGCCAAAATTCAGGAAGAATCACACACGCGGTGAAGTGTACAATAGCATTTGCGCCGTAGAAACCTTCCGAAAACCTATTGCAGGTCCTGCGAAGCTTCGTTAATTTTGTCTGGCACCTTATTTTTTCAGGATCATTTTTACGCAGCTTGCATAGCTTTCAGTTTAACAGAACATAGAGCTAGTAGAAATACATTGAGACTAAGTATATTGCTTCTCCAAACTTGGATATATTTTACAATGGAAAATAATGAAAACCTCTTCCATATGCTATTAATGTGTAGCATGTGGTTTAGCTGACAGTAATATGTGCTTTATTAAATATCACATCATGTATTGTACCGTATGCTGTGCTATTCCATTTTTATATTACATCTGCAAAATCGATCGCTAGAGAGGGTGGTGGTGTAAGGAAACAATGAAAGAGGATTGTACATGAAAAAGGACTATATTTCCCACAATCCTGTGTTCTACTGTAGTTTTATTTACTAGAAATGCCACCTTAAATACACATGTAATGCTGAGAAAAAAGCAAGGAAGCATTAGCATATATAATCCCATCTGAGCTCCTTTGGCCAGTAAGCACCGTTAAAGGGGCATGGAGCACAAATTACAGGAAAAACATATTAAATAAAATATGTTTGAACTTTATTGAATCTAACCACAGAGAATAATATATTATGTAGGCCTCATTGGCAAGTAAGACTGACTTACTCTTGATTACTGTTCATTAACTGACAAAGGCAAGTCTCTAGAGTATTTAACCATAGGAATTAATTTATTGTGCTTTGAGACATTCATTTGAAAAAAGAAGAAAACATTCTATGACACATTTTAAACACTATCTTCCAGAGGGAAAAAATATTTCCATGACCCTTTAAGCATATTGTGAAATAGTATAGACATATCAATACATTTTGTTGTTGTTTAGTCGTTCAGTCATTTCCAACTCTCAGTGACCTTACGGACCAAAGCATGCCAGGCACATCTGTTAGTCACTGACCCTCTGAGTTCCATCAAGGTCATGTTGGCTGCTTTAATATTTATGAACACCTTCTTTGAGTGCCTCTAATCTTTCCCAACATCAAAGTCTTCTCTAGGGAATCCTGTCTCCTCCTGATATGGCCAAAATATTTGAGCTTCAGACTCACGATCATATCTTCCACTGAACAGTTTATCTTGATATCCTGTAGTACTGATTTATTGGATCTTCTTGCAGTCCAAGAGACTCTTAAGTATTTTTCTCCAACACCACAATTCAAAGGATTCAATTCTACAGCGCTCAGACTTCTTAATGGACCAGCTCTTACTTCCGTATGTTACTACTTGGAATACCATAGTTCTAACTATGCAGACCTTTGTTGATAATGTAATATCTTTACCTTTTACTAGCTTGTCCAAGCTTGCCATATCTTTCCTCCCCAGAAGCAAATGTCTTTTAATGCTTAAAAACATGGCCACAGTGATCATCTGAAGAGATCTTGTATCCCAGGAAAATAAAATCTGTCACTGTCTCCACTTCTTCCCCATCTATTTGCCAGGAACTGAGATTGCTGTTTGCTGTGAACTTTGTCATTTTAATGTTGAGCAGCAGGCCAGCTTTTGCACTCTCTTCTTTTATCCTCATCGATATTAATAAGTACTATAATATTAATAAACACTGAAAGGACTAGAGCTGCAGCAGATGTTGATAAAATTATCTAAAATAAACTTTATATTGGATGTCACTTTCCTCTCATTATATATATATATATATATATATATATATATATATACATACATACATATATATATACATATATATATATATATATATATATATATATATATATATATATATATATATATATATATATATACATACACATATATATACATACACATATATATATATATATATATATATATATATATATATATATATATATATATGGAGTGTGTGTGTGTTAAGGAAATTAATTATAAACGTGTTGAATATTCCATATTCTAGTACAATGGGAGTGACTTGGAAAGCTGTGAAATTATTACCTGCTGCCTACCGCATGCAGTTAGTAATCTATCTCATCTCTATCTCTTCACACGATTAAAGAAAGTTACAATAACTAGAGTAAAGAACTCATGCCATAAAAAGCTTATGGGAAACTGTTCTTTGTAAGAGGTTAAAAAGGACATTTCTCTAGTGGCTGAAGCACAAGGCTAAGAATGAAGGTTGTGTGAGATCTGCTCTTATCTGTGTCAAAACATATGTTAGATTTAATTGAAAAGTCAGAACAATGTTAATATTTATTATCTTGCTTTCTCATTTTTTTTTCTTTTCTCTTTTTTTTTTTTTGAAATGTCATTCAGGTTTCAAACAGGCCATCCAGCCCCAGAGGCGGCTGCAGGCACATTATGTTCATGAATTATTAGCATAGGAGAATTATTTATTGTTGGATAAAAGGTGACTTACTGATTATAAAAAGAAATCAAATCAACATGAGGAAAACAAATACTTCTTTATGAGCCTGTGTGTTTATCTATATCTATCTATCTATCTATACAGTATCTGGCAAAAGTGAGTACACCCTTCACATTTTTGTAAATATTTTATTATATCTTTTCATGTGACAACACTGAAGAAATGATACTGCTACAATGTAAAGTAGTAAGTGTACAGCCTGTATAACAGTGTAAATTTACTGTCCCCTCAAAATAACTTAACACACAGCCATTAATGTCTAAACCGTTGGCAACAAAAGTGAGTACACCCCTAAGTGGAAATGTCCAAATTTTGGCCCAAAGTGTCAATATTTTGTGTAGCCACCATTATTTTCCAGCACTGCCTTAACCCTCATGGGCATGGGGTTCACCAGAACTTCACAGGTTGCCACTGGAGTCCTCTTCCACTCCTCCATAATGACATCACAGAGCTGGTGGATGTTAGAGACCTTGCACTCCCCCACCTTCCATTTGAGGATGCCCCACAGATGATCAATAGGGTTTAGGTCTGGAGACATGCTTGGCCAGTCCATCACCTTTACCTACAGCTTCTTTAGCAAGGCAGTGGTCGTCTTGGAGTTGTGTTTGTGGTTGTTATCATGTTAGAATACTGCCCTGTGGCCCAATCTCCGAAGGGAGGGGATCATGCTCTGCTTCAGTATGTCACAGTACATGTTGGCATTCATGATTCCCTCGATGAACTGTAGCTCCCCAGTGCTGGCAGCACTCATGCAGGCCCAGACCAAACATATATACACATATGTCTATATGTGTATATATGTTTTCTATAATATGTTGTATTGATTCCCCCTATATGCATTTACCTGATTATGTCAGATGCTGCCTCCACTCTCTCTGCATCGCTGTTTACTTTCAAACTGAGGGTTTCATCTCATATCAGTGTTTTTGTGCTCTTTGTGCCTTATCTGTCATTTAGGGATTATTTCAACTACCTTTCCTCAGTATAGATGTATGCTTTTTGTGGTGGGAGTGTAATGGCCTGGGCCTGCTTGAGTGCCTCCTGATGGTGATATGCATGTATTTGATCATAACAAGATCTTGAACTCTTCAGACTATATAATGGACCATTATAGAAGTTATAGTTGTGGGGTATATATATTTTGACTTTTTATGTACACTCATATGGAGATATGCTGGAAAAATAAATAATGAATGTAATTGAAGTTTTCGATCAAAATTGTATGTGAACTGATGGAGTTATATATATATTTTTTTAATTTGTAATATTTATGAACATAACTTACCTTTAACACTCAGTGACATGTTTGACTGGTGGCCAGTCCACCACTATAGCTTGGAGTGAAGTTATAATCTCTTGCTTATCTGCCTTCATTGTTTAACACTATACAAGTTATATTTGACAAATCACAATTGATAGGCAGAATTGTGGGTGATGTAGTCATTTATCACTGTGTGGTTAAACTACCAATATTGGGTAAAATAAAAAGGACAATGTGGAGCAAATTGAGGCATTCACAGAATTGCCATAGAAATATAACAATGTTTTACTTTATTTTATATTAGTTAAATATTGGCATAGTTTTAGTCTTGGTAATAAAAATCAGAACACTAGATTATTTGTGTCCAAGACTCTGATTTAGTCTTTGGATATAGACCTCTCTTTTCACGTCCAAATAGGCTTTAAGAATGTCCCAGATTGACAGGATTGTGAGTCTGTCTGGGTTGTGAACTGGCGTTTAGTAGGCAAGGTTACTGCGTGCAAAGGCAAACAGGAGCATTTCCCTCTCCGAACAGATCTTTAGCACTATCCTGCTTTATACGTGTTTATTATAAGGCTTTATGATTTTAAGCTATCTCTGATATGCAGCTTTCATTTTCTGGCTTTCTCTTAATAGGAGTCTGCTTGCAAAGCCTCTTCGTGTAACAGGCATCCTGTTATAACTTGAAAATAAGAGGCTTGTCTCAGGAGGACAGCCCCCATATTGTGGGGTTGAGAATAATCCTTAACATTGTTTTATTTTTTTACACTCTCTAAATAGCTGGGGACAGAGGGAGTCAAGTGGGAGAACTCCTTTTGTTTCATGTACTGTGCATGGCAAGGGGAAAAAAATGTAACTGAGCCGAAAATGAAGAAAGACATAAAAGGCTCTCAGCTCAAGGAGGTCAGATCCATCATAGGCTTAGCGTTGCCTTCAAAGATGCCTGGGACAGGTGGCAGTTCAAGACAATCAGAGGAGAGGCATCCGCTTGTGTGGAGATAAGGGATCCGTGCAGAATCCTACTATCTGGTCCCAGCTTGCTTTGATGTACAGTCTGCTAGGAAACACTTCTGGGAGCAGGTTGTAGCCCCCCTCAGTGATAGGCTGCGGCTGTTCTACCTTTTAAGGTCTTATTGCAGGGATCCTTGGGGATTAATCCTTATTGAGGTTTACACAAGGAGGTTTTGTCTGCATGCCCAGCCGGGCATCCCAGTGGCACCTCTACACATCTCCTGTTCACGAATTTCACATTTTTTTTTTTTTGTAGTAGCAGTTTATATTAGATGAGATGGGGTGGTATTGACAAAAATATATAAAACCTAGGAATTAGCCAGGCCTTTTATGGATGCAGAGAGTGGCGTCTGACAGTAGACATATGTAATGTATTCATAAAAGTTAGAGGCCAGTGTATTCATAAAAGTTAGAGGCCAGTGATAACATTTTAGAAGCAGTAGCTCCATTGCTTTATCACTTCCTGATAAAAGAATACAAAGAATGCAGATTTCCTATCATGGGTCTAAAAGACAATATTTTACAAATGGACAAATTTGTATTTTTGCATGAAATAATTGTTTGTATAAGCTAATATCAATTGATATAACATAGATTTAGGGGGAAGTGGTTGTTAAATCAGTTAGCTTTGTTTCAATAGCATGCAAATGAAGGTTAATAATTGAGAGCAGTTTGAATTTATGGTTTACTTTTTTTATTATTATTATTATCAGGGTAGACAACAATATCTAACACTTAAGAGCCCAGAAGAAATCATGGGAGCAAGACAGGCTGCTTCTAAGAACTTAGAACTCAGAAATATTTAGGAGCCATGCATACACACTTTAGGAACCCAGGCCCCCAGCCTCTCAGGATATTTCAACCCCTAATTATTATTAGACTAGGAACTTGCCCATCGAAAATGACAAGAGTTAAATTGTAAGCCTGGTAATGCTGTTTGCTACACAGTGCGTGTTACTGTGTTTGGCTGTGTTAGTGCCTTGGTTTAAGTGTTACTGGGTTGGTTTAAGTGTTTTTACCTTGTGTTAAATGTTAGTAACTGTTGCATTTTTCGGCAGCCATTTTATCCTCGCTTAGGTGTTTTTTGATCGTGAAAAAACGACAACTATGGCTCAAATTAACTTGCAACCTCACTCACAGGCTCCCTGGCTCTCCCACTGTGCTGTGTGTGAGTGTGTAAGCGAATTTGAGGCATATTTGTGTTTTTCTTAGGCGTTTTCAGTTCCGTGGTTCGGCCCTTAAAGTCGGATTTTAGCTAGGCGCACAGTGTATGTGCGGGTTTTGGTCCCAAGTCCTATGGGCCGTAAGTCCTGCGTGCTTCGACTGCTCGCCTCGCATTGCAGCCTCAGTCCCGCGTGCTCGACGGCTCGCACAAGTTCGTGACCAACATCGTTAGCGTTCCGGACAGCCCCGCAGATCCACAACTATATATATGATTTTGAAGTAGGCTTTCTCCAGCTTTGCTCATCTTGCCCTGAAATGTCAAATGAAGCAAATACATCCCACTGCAGCTTCTTCTGTATTGCTTTAAATTTGCTAAACTACAGATTGCTTGTTTTCAGTGACAAAACTAACTGGTTTAAAACATGTTCCTTTAAGTGGAAGATTTGTAACTTCAGCATCCCTCGGTGGCGAAACATTTACTTTGTTTTACACCTTGTATTTAAACTTTATTATGAAATATTTTACACTTAAGTCATCCTGAACATTGCAAGAATGCATTAGTTTCCTCCTGCCCTTAGGCATTAAAGTAAATTTGTATGAACAGCACAAACACTGATCTTAGTGTATTCTAGGCAGAAACCTGAAATGAAGCATTTTGTGTTACCTTTCTTGGGCTGTTTGAGAGTTTTTGTTAAACACAGCTTGAGCTGTCCAGCGCTGACACTGAGCCATTAGCCGTAAATTGACGTCTTCCGGTTACTTCATTAATCCCGCTGATTTTGGCAGCTTGTCTTCCTCCTTTGGTTCTCATTTTCTTATTGCATAGAATGAAAACCAAATATTGTATAATTTCATTTGTATCATTTCTATAGTATATTGCAGCACAACTGAAGATAAATAAAGGCATTATCTTATCACAGATTGAATAAAAAGCCCATTCAAATATAAATATAGTGGCATACTCATTTTTTGCTAAATTGTAGATAATTGTAGAACACATCAACTGCATAAATACTTACAAAAAAAAAAATCTTTAAAAAAGTTACATTGTAAAAAAATATGTTCAGCAAGGTGAGAAATTCACTATACACAAATACTTACCGTAATTTGCCATTCTTATCGAGTCCATTAATTACTTTTAAGATCCTTCTAAACTTCCTGATGTTTAACAAATGCTTTTTATATATATGTATGTTGTTTAATGTCAGAATATAACTTACTGGTAACTGAACGTTACTTTCCTATAGAGCAGGGTTTGACAAATCCCAGGAACCCTCATTTGTTTGTTCTGGTTTCTAACTTTTCTAGTAATTCTTCATATCTTTATATACTTACATCATTACCTGGTTCCTAAGAAAAGTTTAGCTGGCTCCTCCGTAATCTGTCTATTTCCTACATTTGAGGATAAATTAATCAAACCCTCAATGGAGTATTCACTGAATACTAATGATTTTTCTGAGTGTTATGTCATTTAAAAAAAAAAAAAAAAAATATAGTGTCTAGACACTTTTTGTATTACTTTTTTTTACAGTTTTATCAATATTGTTTAATATTTTTTATCCCTGCTGTTCAACAGTTTGTGAACCTCTGATATACGCAGTTTTATAGAGAGACATATACAGTTGGTTTTGATTCATGACAGACAACTGAAGATTAGAAGACTGTACAAAAACATGGGGAAACAATGAATTTAGAGTTAGATTCACTTTTTTTCACAAAGAGAAACTTGAGTCAAAAAGTCTTCAAATTACACAAGTATTATTTTTTTAAAGAGCTACATATAAGTATTTCTGCGTAATTATTACAAATTCATTGGGTCAGCAAGTGGAAGAGGTTGTGTGGGACCAGAACAAACTTTAACTGTATTAGACAAAGTCCCCAATCTAGAGCCCTTACACATACCTAGACTGACTTCCTGATACAGAGCAAGTAGAATCAACTGAAAAGTTACTTGGAGTCATGTAGCCACATTAAATTCCAAGCTATTAAATTAGAACATGTTGCGAGTTACGGGCTTGAGAGACAAACCCGTAAACCATCTGTCGGCCGTGAACGTGATCAATTAGTCTAACTCATAGTGGAAACCGAGATTGTCAGAATTACGTCTATTAATTACGTGAAAAATGGAGGTGGGATTTCACAGTCTTACTGGGTTCGATTACGAGTTATAGGACCCACATTCCAGATATAATGCAGTATTGATAAAGCTGTAAATATGATATTCTGTTACATGCGAGTTCCAGTAAATGTATTAATACATTGATTGCCGGGATCGATATAACACGGAAAATAAACATGAAATAGAGTATTTTATTTGGCCGATTTGCGAGCTTGAAAATGTTGTGTTATTAATTCTACGACCTAACATCACTTTGCCTGTTCATAAAAGTACAGTAGTGTGTTTATATGTGCATTTACAGTGCTGCGGATTGGACTTTGCCCCCTCTTGCGGGTCCTCTCTAGCACTCGTTGGTTTTTGGCTCCATTTGCGAGTTACGGGGTTGAACGCCAGTGATTTTGATGCAATTTAATAGCGTAATTGGAACGTAGTGGTTACGGGCTTGACAAATCAAAGGATTTGCAGGCATCCGAATTTAATCCTCACGTCCCGTAGGGTTTTCTTGCTCCTACCCTGCAAGTTGTCGACGGCCTGGTTTAAGAGGCCAATTTAATAGCCATAAGTCTTGCGAGCTACGTTACAAGCTATATTTTTACACGTTAGGGGAATTTTATGTGGTTGATGGTTTTAACCAGGTAGAAATGAAAGAAAACATTGATGAAGAAGTAAGTGAGATTGTGTGAGTATGTATTAATTATCATGGATGCTGGACTATTCATATAAACCAGTGGTAGTCGACCTGGTCTCTACCTCCCATTAGTGGGCGATTCAAGCTTTCATGGTAGGCGGCAGGGTAATCACTAGGTGGCGCCGCTGCCGAGTGATGTCACATGCAGAAGACCGCAAGCACCACGCTTGGCTGATTGGAGAGCTGGTGAGATCCTAGGGACAGCAGTCAGGACCGGATCACTATCTAGTAAGTACAGGGCGACACATAGCTAGGGTCATATGATTTATGCAACCAGAAATAATATAGGTTAAATTGAGTTACTGCAGCACTGGTGGGCGGTAAGGGAATTTTACCATCAAAAATGGGGGGTAGGTATTAAATGGTTGACGACCCCTAATATAAACATATTTAACCTGTATCAAGTGCTCATATATCTCCCTAGTGGTGTTTAAAGGGGCAATGCAATGCTTCAGTTCTCTACAGGATGCTGCAATAGGATAAACTTTGCAATACTCTTTATATAAAAAAAAAATGCAATTTTCTTAATGTAATCTTCCTTATATTTTTTTTAAACTGTGATTAGAGAATGTCCTTCATCCAAACCTTGTGTTAGAGTGTTTCACAAAGTGAAACCTCTGCTAAGAAATAGAAAATGCTTTTTTATAAATAAGATTTCACTTTAAAATGGCATTTTAAAGAGTTTTTTTGAGATGTCTGTTTCGCTTTAGACAGAAGTACAAAAATCTGCTATGATAATTAAGCAGTTGTATGGAACTGCCGTGCATGAGGTAACTTAATAGTAACACAGCTGAAAATGATTTCAATACTCTAGAGCACATCTGATACATGAAACTCTCAATTACATATAATGCACCTGATTTTAAATATCCTGTACTTTTTACTAGAATTACAAAAATAAAGTCTATTGGCTTATGTACAACAATGAGACAGTTTGTCCGATATTGAGCATCCATTAGTTAAGTCTTGTTTGAATTGAATAACATATACTAGTTGTTCTCAGATCAGGCCAGTATGTGAGGATATCCATAATTATAAGTATTTTTAGCACAGATGGCCTAATCAGAATGACTGAGCCACTTATCAGAACATCTGTGCTGATATAGAAATATCCTCAAGTCATGGCCTGTACTTGTGCCATGAGTACTAGGGGCCTCATTCAATTGCGATTCGGCCAATTGAATAGGGCTCTACATAAGCACAGAGCATATTTTTTTTTACAGAAGTCTTCACTAACTAAAAACTTCTGACAAAAAATATGCTCTATGCTTTAATAGAGCCTTATTCAATTGGCCAAATCGCAATTGAATGAGGCCCTAGGTTTGGGAACCATTAGCTTATATGTGACTCTCACTTCTTATTATTATGCTGGCCATTTAGCCACAATCCTGCAACTATGATCCAGGTTATAAAGTCGTCTGCAATGGGATTTAATCAACAATCGGTGGAAAGTGGCCTATGTTAATTCTAGGGTGCTACTCTATCAGGTCTTAATGTCAATTCTATTGATTAACATTTAAGTTGGTATGAAATTTGGCATTTGAAGGGACATGGACAGTTTCAGAATTTCACTAGGAATATAATATACCTAAGTAATCATATCATGTGTACCTGTTTGGGTCTGCCCTCTGTAGATCATGCAACTCATTAATACACAGACTAAAAAGTGCAGGGTTTCAAATTGTGCCAATCGGTGACCTCGCTCAAGCATCATATTGCAGAATCTTTCCACTGAATGATTACTGTGAGACTTGCAAACCCCTGTACTTAGAAGTGTCTTAATGAGCTGCAGAGGAGAGAAACCAGTTAGGAAGTATTTGTCAGATTTTAGGCAGAAGAAAAAACAGAGCTTGGACCTTTCCCCGTTATCTGCCTGCCACTCTCTAAGTATTAGGGTTAAGGGTTGACTATTAGGGTTTGGCATTAGGGGTCAGGGTTAGACATTGGGCTCAGAGTTAGGCGTTAGGTTAGTGTTCTTCAAGGGTTCCCTGTTGGTCCAGTGGTTAGGATTCGTTGCTTTAACTGCTGTGGCCTGTTTTCGATTCCAGTCAAGGAACTAAGAGGTCACACCACACTCAAGCCATGTAGGGTTGGGCTTGGTCAGTACTTGGATGGGAAACCACCTAGGAATACCAGGAGCTGTATGCTGTGGCCCACTGGAGAAAGAACTGTCAATCCACTCCACTATCTCTGCCATCAATACCAAGTCAATCAGCATGGCGGGTTACGGTCCATGAGGTCACAGAGAGTTGGACACAACTGAACGATGCAAACACACAGTGTTCTACAAACTAACAGAGTGGAGCACACAGCAACGTGCAGCAACCAGGAAGTACACAAACGTAAAGAAATACATAGGTATATTATATTCCTTGCCCCTTTAACACATATTTCCTTGAGACTAAACACACATCCTCTCCTGAAGTGTTTGTATATTTGTTCCTCCAAACACGTGTTCACGTGGCAGTTGATATTCATTCTTTGCTCATCTATTTTGTGTCACAATGCACACATAGACCTGCTACAACATATATCTTCTAGCTTGATTGTACACATACAGTATTGTCCTATTGTAGTACACTCTCATTTTTTGTGACTTTATTCATATATTCTTGTGTTGTTATGCACACATCAATGTTTCTCTACTAGAGACAGAGCACGGTAAATACGGGGATGCACATCTCAACCGCTTGATGTGCTTAGTAAATCCCCACCATTTTCTTTTGGCTGCACTCACAAATGATCTGGAAGCTGTACACACGCACATTACTAGTCTGGCAGTTTGAATCCTTCTGTTGAATTGAAGTAAGCATACTCCATCCTCTAATAGTACCCATATGCACTGTCCTGTGTCAGCATACATACCATCTTCCGTGCCATTATGTATGTATGAATTCTCCTGTGTAAGTATGCACGTGACGGCACGCATTCACTCTACCGTGTCCGCACTCTTGTGGCAGCATTCTTGCACTCCTGTGGCATTATACATGCACTCTCATATGGCAGCTTGCACATACTTTCCTGTGGCATCATGCGTGTGCTTTCCTGTGACAGCAGGCATATTTCTCATCCATTCACTGGTGCAGGGAGCAGCCGTTAACACAAGTGTCCTATATAGTGCCATATAAAATAGATAAAGTTAAAATAACAACAAAGCACACATGATCTATTTTAATATATTATTTATGTTCACCTTTATTGCCATTAGCACAGTGGTCTGTAACTGTCCATTAAGTTCTTGTGACAGTGATAACAAGCTGTACCTTGATAGCGTGTTTCAATAAACAAGAATTTACTACACGTGAACATAAATACAAACAATTACTTGCTAATTTCTCTGGTGTTTCTGCTTATAAATCTTTGAGTAAACCTAGCCCAGCTGGGAGTTAGTCTCGGCTCTGTGCTATGGAAGAGAGGCTTTGTTCTAATGTTCAGCTCAGCCTGGAATAATTCAGCAACATATTAGATAGATTGCTGCTCCCAATAGGCATAGTGAAATAACCTTCACTCCCAGCCGTAGGGAAATAAGCACACAATCAAGGGTTTGGGCAGATCTCTCGATTAAACAAAGGACTAACTGTGCACAAATTGCTCCATAACTATTTGTAAAGAGTCCACTTTATGTATTTCTTTGCAGATGTAATGGCTGATATTTTTAATCACAGCAGCAGGACTGTAAATGCCTTCAGCATACGGGCCTGGCTGGGTAATTAGCTGCTACAAACTATGTTGATTTAAAATTGCCTTGATAAGTGTTCCCTGGCCTAATGGCCATGGGACACAATGTTAAAAATCAACTTAAGCTCTTTCTGTTTTTTAGGCAGACATGATGTATATAAAGCACTGTACCAGCTGTAACATGTGCAAGGGGAAAAAAAACATTGTCAGATTTTTATTTCAGCCAGTTTCATATCCGGTGTATAAAGGCAATGAAAAAGTTATTACTTCTTTTTTTGTTGCCATGACTTAAGGTGGGTCTGTCGTGCTCTGGTTGTAGCCTGCAAGCACATTATGAAGAAAGTCTTTAAATGGAATCTTTAAATAACTTTACCGTTTCTTTTCTGTATAGTTGGTTTAGTCTGGCCGGACAAGGCTGTCCCCAAATTAACTTGCAATGGCATTTTCCCACAAAATGCCTTCAAATTGGCTCTTTGCTGAAACAGAAACAAGTGATTTTTGTTCACCTTGTTTTTATATACCATAAAACTAAATTAGTTATTATTGTATTATTATTATTACCCTTTACTGTGGTAATTTTTTGTTTCTTTATGGTAGTTTGAAAAACTAAACTTAATACTGGGCAAACTATTCACTTTTATATGCAATTATACTTCTGAGAAGTTCTATCTCTACACTGTGTGTCCTTGTAAACTAATGAGCCCTGCATTAATGCTAATGAGAGCACTGGCAGTGGTTGCTGATTGTGCAGATAGGGTTTATTATTAGCATTCATACAAAGTAATACATTAGAAGTGTATTTTATTTTTTTTACTTCTAAATCATGTTTTCAAGTGAAATTCTTCGAAACCATATACTTTATATTTATGACTACAGTAGTCCTTTAAGGAACATTGTATACAAGAAGCCATTTATACAGTAAGTAGCGGGAATACAACAGTAAAGGAGGAGTAGAGATGTTATTGAGAGCTTACATTGTAAAGGAGATGTTTGGGAAATTATACAAAAGAAGTGGGGAGATTCATAATTAGTAACAGGTTGGAGGAGTGGACTGTGTCTTATGATGAAGACTGAACCAATTGGACATTTGATATTTGTAAGATGTTTAGGTTGTAGGTGTTAGGGCTATAGTTAAATGGACATGTAAGGTTCCCTATTATTATTAACATAAACTACATAAAGGTTTATTTGCATATTTACACATTGATTTATTAACTAGTGCTTAAAAGATTTACTCAAATCCTACTGCAAATAGGAAAATCATCTATACATATAAAAAATGGAGATTTCTAAGTACCAAACTTAAAAACATACTTTGAGGCTGCTCAACTGAACCAATACAGTAATGGATGTCCACAACAGGTACTCCATGGGGGTTATCCAAGATATACCACATACCCATACACAATATACTCTCTGAAAATCTGGAACAGACTAACGTGTATATATATGTAAGTTATCTACACCAAACTCCCCAATGACACAACTGCGACATGTCCATGCTTTAAAATTGGTCTTGGTTAACGGTAATATGAAAATATGTAATTTCCTTGACAGGGGCAGCCTAATCCCTTTTGCAAGATTGCTGTAAGTCATATGGACTATTATACATATATGCAAATCACACACTAACACTATACAAGTATTCTTGTAACGAAAAAATAGAATTAGCCTTATCCATAGCCACGGACCGCAGCCTCGTAAAGACCAACTAGATGAGTTAAAACAAACATGGGAAAAGGATATGTAGAAATCAAACAAAAGGTTTTGGGTAAATGGTTGAAAAATATTGTCCCCAACCCGAGCAACTGCATTACATTGGAATCTAACCTCAAAGTACTGCATAGAATGTATCTAGTTCCATGAAGACTACACATGATATCCCTTTACTACCCAGGATAATGCATCTGGGCACACATTGTCATACATGGTGGTCATGTCCAAGAGAATCAGGAAAACTTATCTTATTGAAATGTATGACAGACACAGGTACCCTTGACACCCCAAATGCGCTTATTGAACACAAGCTTCTTATTGAGGAAAAGCTTCTATCTACCCCATTTGGCCTTACCAGACTTCATCTAGCTTCAAAATGGAAATCACCAGGCTTGTCACTGCACCAAATACTTAATACAATTGAAGAAAGAGCCTTGATGGAAAAGCTGGCATACATGCTAGATAATTAAATAGACCATTACCAAAAACAGTGGGCACAGAGAAATTGTGTAACATGGTCCCGTTGCAAGTCTCACCTGGACTGGAGACACACCTCTCACCATCCCTTAACCCTTCCCTTCTTCTCCCTCTCCCTCCCTCTACTACCTCCCACCATTTTTTTTAACTTTATAGTTCCTTTTAAAAAATGAAACGATATATGGAAGTATTGAATATTACCATGTATATGAAAATCTGTGCAGGCAAATCACTCGTCCATAATAATAAAGAGAAATTTGACAAAAAGCGCTGATTTTCCTTACGGAAACCTTCCAAACAGTCCCTGCAAAGGTCTTGCCCTGTAGCTCAAGCTATAGTACTAGATGGACTAGCCAATGAAAGACTGTGTCTCAGTAGTATTTTCGTAACATGCTACTCACTCAAGACTTTAAGACTTCCTCCCACTTTGCAAAGCTAAAGGAGATCTTAGATTAATAATGCAGCAGACCAAAAAAGTAAAAAAAAATAAAAAAAAATTCAGTTTCTAAATAAATTACTAAATCTCTTTTTTTTAATCCGTAGAGCAAGACTTTACCTCATATGAACTTAGAGTATTGCTCATATACAAAATATTACGATGCCACAGGACAATTTATATATCAAATAATAAGGTCATGTTGATGTACCCAGCAATTCCTATGTAGGCTGAATCAAATATTTTAACAAACTAGGGATTTTTGCTTGTAATAAATGTAAGGTTTAGTGTTACCGTCTTGCATTTCACCCTTGTATTCAGACATAATAATCTTTAGAAGTGGAGGATCAGTCTTGCTTTGCGTAGATTATACCATTTGTGTCTCTCCATCATATGCCTCCTCCGTATGACCCAATCAGGGCACCTATCATCAGAATATATAGTTCTTTGTGTAGCTTCCATATCGAAGCTGCTGAATTCTAAAGAAATAGAGCAAGAGTGTCTGAAAAGTAAAGACTAATAAGGAGTAAGAGAGATGGTGTAGATTGTTGAGACAAGATGAGAAAATACTTTAACTTCAAAAAAGAACTTACCATTACTTTTCATTTTATTCACTCTGATATAAATTAACCCTTGCTTGTATTGTAAAATGTGTAGGGAACTACATCATACATACATACATCATATTGTATTTTGCTACATTATCACAGCGGGGTGTGAATCATTTTGCAATCACGGAAACAAATTAGCACAGTGTGCCGCAGATTATTTTATTGAGCTACACATTAACATTCTGAGCTACATAGAAGTTTCATAAATAAAAAATACTATATCAATAATGTTTACGATTTATTTATTTAATGATCTTTAAAAAGTCTGTATTGGCCCGAATATAAGCCGCACCTATGAAATGCAAGGGAAAAAGATAACTATGATAACCTCTTTTTGCCGGTTACAGGCCTAAAATCGTAGCTCGCTAAAATCGCAAATTGCTATTCAGTTGCTACAGGCACTCACACCCGTAAACGGCAATTGTAAAAGAAAATCCTACGAGTTCAAAATAGGACCCACAATTGGGTTAAATGTAGCACTGTAAATGCAAATTAAAAATCAATACTGCACTGTAAAATATGGGGAAAGCGGTGAATGACATTAGAATTTAATTTACAAACAGTCTCAAGCATGCAAATCTGCAGTTTTTTACGGTCATGAATATAAGCTGCACCTGTAATTTCTAAGCTCGGAAATTGGAAAAAAAGTGTGGCTTATATCCGGGCCAATATGGCACCAATGTTGTGATTGGGTCACTTTGCAGGGATAATTTTGGTTGGTGTATTAAAAAGAGTAGATTCAGTAAAGCTTTGGACTATGATGGCAGTTCCCAAGTAGGAAGGAGACATTGCAACCTTTAGTGGTCTGTATTGCTGCTAGTGCAATGCTTGGTGAATCTAGGGGTATGGTCTGAACATGAAAAAAATAATTTAAGAAGAAATAATGGTTTATAGTATGTAACTATTTATTTTCTCCTCTTCTTGTCCTAAACGTTTTTTTTTATTGAGCCTTGGCTATCTATTATGCATTTACAAGCCTGTGTTCTAATACTGCCATTTGAATGCAAAACTAGCTGTGCAAACCAAGATGTGTAACTTACTGGCTAATACGTGCTCCCAAGTTTCATTTAATTATTATAACTAAGGTGGATTAAACACATTCAATATATGTATTATTTTTCTTAATATAATAATTTTTTCATGCAAACAAAGAAAAACATGTCTTAAGTAAACTCCTATTTAAAGGCATATCTAAATTTCCCTGTTTTTACCTTTTTCTAATCCAACAGATCCTGCTTATATCAGAAACACACATTACATTGAGTCATTCTATACAGATACTGATTTTTTTAATTAAAAAATAAAACTTATTTTCCACACCCACATAGCTGCTAACATAAGCACAGTGAACCTCCCAATAGAAACACTGCATTTGGGTATGGATTTTAACCCTTTACTAATCTTCAAGCCAGCAGCAGCTCAATGCAGAGATCTATAGGTCAGTGCTTGGCTCCTCCTGCTTCCTTCTATAGGGAAACTACACATCCCATAATACCTTCCTGCACAAACTCCCATCACAGATTATTACAATGTATTAGCTGCCTGTATTGTATGCTAATTTTAGCAGAGATATCCAGAGGTGGTAACTAACAAAAGCAACTGCTTGCAAACTCAATAGATTTAGCAAGAATTAGGTTGAGTTTGTTGATGTTTATTTTGGTATTCTTTTCATGCAAAAAATGTTTTCATACACTACTGATTCTCTTCTATCAAATGAATTCATAATCCAGGACATTTAGATATGCCTTTAACTGTATCTGAGAGCATGGTGTTTTGGCTTAATGAAAGTTAGCATAAACAACAACGTCATTGGAGATGTGTAAGAAATGACCGGACAAGTAATATTAAGCTTAGATTACCGTACCTGAGCACTTCTCTGGACCGACTATTGAGTAAACATGAGAGCAACATATATTTCACTATTCAGTACTTAACACCGTTTTTCACTTGGCAGAGTGAAAGAAAAACCTTTAAAATGGAATCTGGCACTTACCAGTTAAACTAATATTTCTCTTAAATTACAGATATTAATCTCGTTTTAATGCATTTCATACGATTTATGGAGGACCAAGAAAACCAGCGTAACTAGTGGCTTTGCTATATGCATAATTTATTATAAGATCTTAGAATGGAACACAAGACCTGTTGTTGGTACAGAAATCTCAGCAGACACATAGCGGTGGTGTGAATTTTAGTTGCACTGTAAATGAGCATGCATGGGCTCTGAGATCATAGGCTGCTAATGAAATCTGGCAACTCCAGGCCGGTAACATCATTTGTTCCATTCTATAGCTAAAGCAGACCTCAAGCAAGCCAAACAAGTCAAAACCCTTATTCCATAATCGGGTCGAGTCTTGTTTGTGCTACATGCTAAGACTCCTCTACTTCAAGTTGAAACTGAGGCAAACCTGCGCTGGTATCAAAGGGACAAGTACTAGACTAAAGCCACCGCGTCAGTAACTTGCCATGCTTTGGGAGAGAATGCTGAGCTTCAATATTCATTTCACTGACTCCTTGTCAGAGGGAAGCTTTTTAAACTGGTACATTAAAGGTTTGATACTTACTGCTGCTATAAAAATGCCAGCTGGAAGGATGGATCCAGAAGAGTTTTGCATTGCAGCTGATAGAGGAAAGCGAGATAAAAGTGGCACTCATAAAAGACTGAAATTCATGAGAATGTAGCAGCGTTTTCCTTTTTTTTTTTTTTAAATGATCACAGCAATACTTACTGTATGTTTCAGTTTTTTTATATTGTAGTCCCATATTTTAAGTACACTATGGTGGGCCAATGCTGATAGTTGTAGAAATTTAAAACAAATTAAATTATACTTTAATTACATATTATGCAGAATTTGATTCAACTGAGGAAACTGAATGAATTTACTAATTGTTGCATTTGACAAGAATATAATATTTGATATGATATCTTTTTAGGTTTGATTTTCACTTGTTTACTATTCGCTTGATATAATGGGTCGCCTTATTATATTATTTTTGTTTTATAGATATGTTTTAGCTATATGAATTCAAATTTTTCCTCCTCTGTGTAATTATATTAAATGTACACATTACTTACTTCTAAGAAGACCCCAAGTAACATATTTTTACCTTCTGGAGCCTCCCTCTTTCTTCCTGTCCTCCCTGACATCTTGCACAGCTGTGACCTAAAGCCACTCCCACACTTTCAATGTCTCATGCTGCTAACAACCCGTAACCTGCTCTGTTTCTGAGCAACATGAGTGTGAAACCCCTCCTCTGGGAGAGCTTTAAGTCACAGCTGTGCAAGATGGAAGCTCTCATGAGAGAGGACAGGAAACAAGGAAGTAAGAATCTGTTAAATGGGTGACGTATCTTAGAAGTAAATGAAATGTAAAATAGTAAAATATTTATATGAAACAAAAAATGCCAAAAGATCCTTTATAGTGCTCTTCAAAACAGGGAACTCTAGAATAAAATGTGCGATGTTAGTGGCCTAGTTTATCTCCTTCTTTATCACTCACTTTTTCTCTCTTTCCACTCTCCCTCACGCTTGCTCACTTTCTCTCTATTTCGCTATATATTGCATATCATTGTTCGATGTTAAACGGTTTAAACCTTTCTGTAGAATATTGAACTATGCATTGGAACAATATTACATTTAAACAAATGTTGGGAAATACATAAAAATAAATATGTTTTACTTTGAGAAATGAGTTGATTGTAAATGGTGATGTGTTTTTAATTAACTATGCCTGATTGTCTTCTTCTTTATGTCTCTTAACTACAATTGTTAATATAAATTCCCAATTTTAGCGTAATAGCAGCTTTCATCTTCAGGGAATAATGGATAATCCCTGATACTGTGTGAATAAGCCCCCCTTTTACAGTAGGTTAATCAGTTTTGATAGTTATCAGCGGGCAATTGAAGTTGATAATCTCTGCAGGATTATCATTGTGCCACAAGCAGGGGCTAAGTGAAGAGTAAGCAAACAGGCCTTTGAAAGGGAATTGGCATATGTTTGGTGTGATCGGCTAAAGACCTGGAAATGTTTACACAGGGCAGAAGGCTTCTGCCTGCCTCGCTCTCCTCAAGTGCCTGTGTACTGTGCTCACCAGTTTGCCTTTCTAATGATACGAGCTGTTTGTTTGAAATATGTCGTAGATCTTATTTAAATAGTGGCTAGTTTAAACATTGGAGTCATTCAAATAAACTCTGCCTATGTGCTGTGTGAAGTGAAGGAAAACTGCTTGGCCCTAGTTTACCTTTAGGAAGGACTGTGAGGGGAAGCTGTTTATATAGTAACTCATGATACAGATGTCAGGGGCCTACATGACAGCAACTACCTCAGTTAAATTCTTTCATATGGTCACAAAATACTTAGATTGTTGGATTTTGATATGAATAATAAAAAAATTAAAAAAAATCTTCGACGAAGTCAACAGTTTATTGGCTTTATTGAAGACCATGATGCTACTGGGCTACTGCTAACATCAACACGGTCACCCAAAAAAAAGAGGTATTAATAGTCGACTTGTGTGATTTCCATTTTAAGCAGAACTTCTAAAAGTATTTACACTGAAGAAGAAAAAAAAAATGGATAAAGAATGCAGAGACTGGGGTCTGCTTAATGTCCTGTCAGATCGGGGATTAAGAATATGAACTAAGGAATTCATCCTGAAAGAATAGAGGCAGTTTGAGGTGCAGCTGCCAAATGGAAAGCTGTGAGAAACATTGATGTGGTTAACATGGAAGTTCCTTATTAACTCATTGATTGTCCTCAGATATGCAGCTCGCATACCAGTGTGCTTTTCGGTTGAACAGGTCATTTTCGATTATTTCACATGTATAAAATGGAAAAAACTCATGTAGACCCAGCAGGCAAACATCAGCTATGCTGAAATGAGATAGATGGTTAGATAGTACATGATAGTGGAACTTGGAGAAGGGTGAAATCATTCATCTATTGAGGGTGATTCTGAACCCTTTTTTGTTGGTGGGTCAGTAATTTTAGTAGGCGCACTGAATGTTGGCAACGCTATTTAGGCATGTGCAGTTTCATTTCAGCAAAAGAAGCAGTTTTTGTTGAGTTATATTTGAATTCAAGGTCTACTTGACCCATATTATGTACGTTGAGCCTTTAAAATTTATATTAAACCAAAATATTAAAAACTATTCCTTTATTTGCAATATACAACATAACATGCAAAATTTAAAGGCACGCCTAGATAAAGCTAAACACACACTAGTGGGCCGTGGCATGCCTTTTGAGAAAAAAACTAATGGCATGGTAGTCTGCTTTTACCATGGTACAGATACAAACGTTATTTTAAACTTTATACACTTGCACAACTTTTAATATAATGACATTAAAAATGGCATATAGCCACATTAAATTCCCCTAACTTGTAAAAATGTAGCTCGTAATGTAGCCCGCAAGACTTTCGGCTATTAAATTGACCTCTAAAAACCAGTCCACCGATGACTTGCCGGGTAGGAGTGAAGAAACCCTACGCAACGTGAGAATTTGACTTCGGAGCCCTCAAATCCTTTGATCTGTCAAGTCCTTATTTGATATGTTCCAATTGCACTATTAAATTTCATCAAAATCACTGGCGTTCAACCCCGTAACTCGCAAATGGAGCCAAGAAGCGAACAAGTACTAGAGAGGACCCGCAAGGGGTTAAAGTCCAATTCGTAGCACTTTATATGCAAATATAAACACACTACTGTACTTTTCTCAACCGGGAAAGTGATGTTAGGTCAAAATTCTCAAGCTCAACCGAATAAAATACTTTATTTAATTTTTTAATTTCCATGTTATATCGATCCTGGCAATCCATGTGTTAATACATATAATGAAACTTACACTTAATAGAATATCATATTTACAGCTATATCAATATTGCATTATATCTGGAATGTGGGTCAGATCATAACTTGTGATTGAACCCCGTAAGACTTTGAAATCCCACCTCCATTTTTCAGTGACATAATTCTCCACCTAAACTTGTAACTCCAAGTTTGACTAAGTGATCACGTTCAAGGACGCACATCCAACAAGCGAGAAATGGTTTACGGTTTTGCCTCTCAAGCCCGTAACTAGCAGCATGTTCTAATTTAATAGCTCCATAAATCAGCAAAATTTCAAACCCCCAGCCGTTGCAGGTCTCGCTTTGCAATTTAATATGGCTAATAGTAAGGAAGATTGCATTGTTATAATAAAGTTTAAAGAGGGATGTTTAAATGTAATATGCAAATAAAGGTGCAGAAAAATTAGACATGATCTAGAGTTTTGGAGGTTCCAATATTGACTATTGTGTTGGCTTTGTTTGTGATTCTTTGGCAAATTTTAAGACATGCAAAGTATTACTAATAGTAGTTTATATTAAATATCTATCTTATTCTTCCATAATAAGCCAGAATACTTACTTTATTACAGATGTACATTTCCACCATCCTCTATAACCTTACAGACATTGGACATGTATTCCATTACAGAAAAGAAAGCAACAAGAATACTGCATATTGTTGAACACCAATAGATCATGTACAATAAGTTTGGCATCACTGATCTAATATTTTCATTTAAATATCAGTATTGATTTATCTTAATAGCATTTTTATTTCTTTAATGTTCCTTACACATTGTCAATTTATACTGAAATCTTTTGGCTGGATAAATTCTATATAACTAGCCTCCCAGCTTCATAAACATTTTTAAAGGTTCCCCAAACGAACTTCTAAAACAGTTTGGTAAGCCTTTTGTAGTATGACAAATATTATAATTTTCAGGAAGGTGCCAAATGTATTATCATTTAGTGTCCCATTGTAAGTTTATTGAAGAAACACATATAATAAGGCACCAATGGCTTCTTGTATCATCAACCAAAAATCAAGAGTTGTTCTATTTTGTATAACCGGGCCTGGCGATTCTGCTCCATTTGCAACTAAAAGCGTCAGTGTACTTATTCTCCAGTACAGTATATTATACACCGCTTAGCAGCTGGTTTTTGGAACATCAGTCAGGAAATTGTATGATAAATTGGAGGTAGCCAGGTCTGCAGGCACTTTACTCTGCTTCAGCAGTTTTTAGCTTGACTTTAGAGGAGCTGTCTTGTGATATTCTGTCAAGGGGTATCGTCGAGAGATGGATCATGTACAGTACCATTTTTCACATATATTTTGAGATATGATGTGCACCAGCTGTTTAGCTCATGTGTAAATAATAAACCATGAGACGAGCAATTGTATCAGATGCCGATGTATTATGCAGCCGTGGATTATGCGTGTAGACATTTACTTATGAATGATGTACTGTTTTCTTTTCCTAGAAGGACCTACATTAAGAGATACATGTCGTGCACAATTTTTTTTTTTTATCCTTGACAATGTATAAGGATTTCCCCACTCTAGAAAGAAATATTGTCTGTATATAGTGTTTCATCCAAAAAATAATGATCAGTGTCTCCTTTGCTTGCAACGTCACCCTTCAACATGCATCATTTTAGATACAAAATCAAGAATAGTTTATATATTAATAAATATTTATTTTCTTGTATATTTCTTATTTTCAAATTTCAGATTGGACTCTAAAATGAGATTGTCTACATCACTGTTTTGAATACCTATGAGTTGTTCTATGCCATGTTTTGTTATGGTGGTTTGATGTTCTGACACAAGCTACAAGGTTATACTGCAGCCTAAACATTAGCTTAATTACGAGTGTGTAGCACATTCTTTATTTGCCATAATGGATCTGCTTGGTATATTTTGAATCCATACGTTTTTTGACGCACTTTTTGTCGATTGTCTGTTTTGACATTTGCTGTAACTCTTCCATTTTTTTTTCAGATCCACCACACATGTTCCCAACTTTCCACACTCCAGTGCCAATTGATGCAAGACATCATGAAGGGCGTTATAGTTATGAACCAACCCCCATTCCCCCACTGCATGTGTAAGTACAAAATTGCTTGGTTTAATACTTTTGATGTAAAAAAAAAATATATATATTCCTGGAACACTAATAGGATTGTTAACATGCACCATAATTGTATTTGTTTGAATATTGTTAGAATCTGTATATGTCATGAGAGACTGTCATAACATATTATTCAATCTTATTTGTTAATGGTAATATTGGCTTAACTATATATTGGTTTATATTTAGTATATATGACATGTATCATAATCAACTATGCACCAATATAGCATGTTAAACAATTGCTTTAGTTGGCAATAAAGTATAAAAATATGATTTAGAGTAAGGCTTGCCAAACTGTCATCCCCAAAATTGTTCCTTTCTGTAGGATAAATTTGTGGTATATTTGACAGTGTTAATAAAAGTGGAGGCTGATGTTCCTGTATGCCTTTTAGACCTTGTTCCACTGTATAAATCGGTTTTGGAGTATTGGATAAATGTGGGTGTATACAGAAGCCATTTTTAATCAGAGATTCATGGATGAAAATATTTGGAAAGCATTAGTATAGAGCAGACCTGGGCATTGTGTGGCCCGCGGGCCACATCCGGCCCTTTGGCTGCCCCTGTCCGTGCCGCTACAGTGGCCTACAGTGGGCTATAAATTTGTGTCCTGGACAAATAAAAACACTGCTAATTGTAAAAGGAGGCCATTTGTGAGCAGCAGTGTTGTGATTAACTGAGATGGATAGCATTCTGTAGATACTGCTCTTGGCACTGAGAAAATAAAATAAAGCTGTAAAATTAATATTGAGCAGAATTAAGTTCAACCTATGGTTTGGCCCACCATAACATTCTGAGTTTCTCATGTGGCCCCTTTGGGAAATTAATTGCTCACCCCTGTATAGAGCATTAATATTACATTTTATAGCATCTTCCTCTTTATGCGGAAATATTGTAAGAATCCTTGTGTTAGTCTGCTTATGTGTTGTATCCCATCACTGTACTCATTACTTACATCTCTGTAATTATGTCTAAGCAGAAGAAAAATGAGGTTCTTTTTAAAACAAGTCGTCCTCTGTGAATGGAATTAATTGATATTAGCACTCCTAACTACACGCTGATGTAGACGTTTAATGATGTTTGCTCTCGCCTGCCATTACAAGGCTGTAATTTCAGTAAAATGGGCCAGAAGGTAAATAATTGATCTGTGTCACAATCCACAACAGGGATTCCCACACATTCACCCCCCTAACTAAACACCATTTCCACTGTAATGTGTAGTTAACTATTCAAAGTGGAAATAAGCTTTTAGTACATTACAATGGTATTATTTACTATACTAGTGAGGATTTAATATGCATTGTAATGAAGAGAGTTTAGCAACCCCTTCAGCTAAAAGACCACCATACAATGGAATAAAACAAATCTGTTTGAAAACTTTGAACCTGCTAAGAGCATAAAAAAGCAGGAAAAAAATGATAAATCTAGCATTTAATTAGAAACAAAAAGGTTGATACATGTACTGGACCCCAGAGGAATTCATGATACGTTAATGGAAGTTCTATATGTGTGAAAGGTATGTTGACATTTCTGAAGAGCTTGGTGTGAGGGGGAAGAAGTGTGGGGTAAGTTTCAGTCATATCCTATTACCTAACAACCCCCCCCCCCCCCAATATATATCTATATATACTTTTTTATGTTCATTGGACTCTAAAGTTACAATGACTATTTGCTTTACAATTTCTGATAGAAATTAGTTATTTGCTCACATTTACACAGTAAAATACACTGCATTTGCCTACAATTTGTGTTAAAATTAATTTTATTTAGTTTTTTGTTTGCAGGACTGTATACCATGTCATATTTTAGGTAGTGTTTACACACAGTAATTTTACTAAATTTCTGCAAGTAGCTTTGCCTTTTGTGTCCTCTTTGTAATGAGCTAATTTTGTTTGAGATTGTGCTCCTTTTATACCAACAAGCCTGTATTAAGACTTCATCACTAAAGAGCAGATTAAATTAAAATTTCATAAAATGAAATATGTTCCGTATTAGCTGGCTGACACCTCATTTGCTTCTGAATAAGCAGGGAAATCACAAATTAACCTGCCTTTGTTTTCCCAGCAATAGAACATTAGTTGTTGGAAGAATTGCAATTATGTACAATAATAGCCTGTAATTTACACAGATTCTTACAGTGGCATCTTGTTTAAGGATATACTTAATAGAAAAAAAGGACTAACCTCAATATAAATGTGTTCATTTTTAGTATCTTACTGCCCATGGAAAATGTCAGCTTTAAATACCACTGTAAGACATTGGGCCATTTGTACTAAGGTGGGAAGTGTTGTGTATCTATTGGATTTGTAAAATCTTACTCTATCCTTTACTAGATCTGCTCTGTGTGGTTTTGTTTAAGTTAAAATGATGTTGTGCTTAAGAGCCTATAGCATGAGTTAGTTACAAGCCCCATACTGATGAGATCCATTTTAGATCGAAACAGTGACTTTCTGTGGGTAGGTGTCCCAGCTTGTACAAATCCCTCCTGTGCTATGCATTAACACTGTTATAACTGCAGGCATATGCTTAAAGGAGCTATGTATAACATGGTTATAGAATAAAGAGTGAAAATGCATTGATGACTCATCTGCATGTCGACACCCAGTTTCCCACAGAGTAGTGCAAAAATGTATTTCTTGGAATTCTGAGCGGCCAAATTTTTTTTTTTTTTTTTATTATTTTAAAACTTTCAATGATGAACATAAATTTACTATACATATATATAAATGTATTGTGCTTTAGAAACCTATCTGAAAGGTTTTCATATGCCATTACTTTGAACCACTCTAGTTGTCATACAGTTTCATTTGTATTTATTTTATTTTTTATAATTCATCGATTCAAATCTGTTTTTAAAGGCTTAAACTTTAGCTTTTCACACATTTATTAATATTATTATCGTTTATTTGTAATGCGCCAACATATTCAGTAGCGCTTTGCATGCGTTGTGATCAAGTCCAAACAATATTAACACATTACAAAAGATGGAGGGCCCTGTCTTTGAGCTTAGAATCCGGTGTCCATAGTGGTATCCCCAAATCACTGTGCAAGATTGAAAACTCGCAGACTTAGCTTCTAAAGGATTATTTCCAACTCCTATCAGGTAATTGGGTATCTAGAGGATGGGATAGGTTCTGTGCCAGATGCTGTTTATTAGCAAACCAGGCAGAAAAATATTTAAGACAGCCTCCTTAGCAGATTGTCTCCTACCCCTGGGCACCTAATAAAGATAGTTGGAGATAACCAGCTCTCCTAGTCTCTGAAACTGAAAAGTTCATATGTAAGTTAATTTTTTTTAATTTATTTTCTACAAATACCAATTTATTGCTAATCATTTACAAAAAAAAGCAAATTAAATAAACAAGTGAGAACCTATTGTATGACCACAACAGAGGAACTTTGATAATGTTAGCCTATATTCATAGCTAAAAAAAAAAAACAAGCTTGCTCCCAAGTATAATATTTTTCTAGAGCATTTTCTTTTTTTTGTAATTCAGTTTTGTTCAAATTAAGTCTGTCTATGAGCCACTAATTATTTTAATGTGTATTGAAATATATAATTGGGTCATCATAGTGGAAGAATTCATGCTGCAAAATGTGTGTACATTTGCAGTGCCGTTCTGTACTCCTACAAACCTCCTGTGTTCATTTTGCTGCAGTCAGCAGTATTAGTTGAGTGAACAGATATTAACTTGTGTATTCACAATCAGTGAACCAGAAGCAAGCTGCTTCTATAAAGGCTCCTGTCAAACCTGTTGCAGTGGCCGACGAGGCATTGAACTGTAACAGACTTTTCCTGAGCACAAAGCTAGCTCTCATGATCAGGCCGGCATCAATAACTGCTGCGTCTTACCAAGGCCTCTTCCATCCCCAAAAGGAGAATATAGATTTTGTGCTCTGTTAGTGACACTATACAAAAGGCCTCCTACCACCAGTCTGTCTTGAGACAGAACTTTTTCAAATACTGACAGATTTTAAAAGGTTATTACCATTGACAGAAAAAAACGTTATTTTCTTAATTACAGTGCCACTTTTGATGGGATTTGATACGTTTTTCAAGTGCAGGAAACTTCAATTTCATATTTTTTGTCAGCAGTATCCACACAATTATTTGTGTGTTAGAGATACTCAGATATTTTGTTTGACTATTAAAAAACAATATATATATAATATATATATATATATATATATATATATATATATATACACACACACATTTATTTATTGAAATTCGCCTAAGCGAGGAAAAAAATGGCTGACGAAGGACGGAAAACGAGGCCGAAGGACGGAAAACGAGGCCGAAGGACGTAAAAACAAGCCCTAACCAGTAACACTTCATCCGAGCCACTAACATTTAACACAGGGTAGTAACACTTAACCCAACCCTGTAAAACTTAATCCAAGGCACAACCACAACCAAAGAAACTAACACTTAAGTGCGAGGCCTATAAAATACACCGGAGGACAGGCTTGCAATGAGCGCCAAAGTTGCTCATCATGGGGCTTGCGATGATCGCTGAAGGTGATCATTGCAATGCAAAAAAGTTGCAGCTCGCGATGAACGCTACAGGTGTGCAGAGGGCCAATAGCCTTGTGTTGTGTGGCAAACAGCATTACCAAATGGGCAATTTCCTAGTAAGATATAAATAGCAATAGATGACCCTCAAAGGCTGTAATAAGTAAATAAATACAAAATATATATATATATATATATATATATATATATATATATATATATGTGTATATATATATATATATATATATATATATATATATATATATATATATATATATATATATATATATATATATATATATATATATATATATATATATATATAAAAATAAAGCCGGACTGTTTATAAGAGCTTGGAAGGAAAAGGTTTATCACATATATAGTTGTGAGCGTACGAGTTGTTGCTAACGCTGCGGGCTCGCGTAGCGAGCCCGCGGCCCTCGCGAAGCGAGGGCCGCGACTCGCGTAGCGAGCTGCGGCCCTTGCGTAGCGAGGGCCGCGGCTCGCGCAGCGAGCCGAGGCCCTCGCGAAGCGAGGGCACTGCCCGAGGGTCTCAGTTGCTGCAAGGAGCGCCAAAGGCGCTCCTTGCCAGCACCTGAGGACCTCGCAAAGCGAGGGCCGCAGTTGCTGGCATGGAGCTCCGAAGGCGCTCCTTGCCAGCAACTGCGACCCTCGCAAACTTCACGTCGCAACCCAAACAGTACGACACACACATTACGACACTCGCAAACAACATACGACACACGTTCACACACATTACGGACTCGCAACACTCGGACGCAACTCGCGAACATTACAAAATGTAAAACACAATACATACACACACCACATACATAAAAAACTTACCTACACCAAGAGGGAGCACCCAGCACCTCAAAAATACAACTTACACCTCGATTTTACTTCAAATAAAACAGTTTAGAGACTAAAAAAAAAACGAAGCGAGAGAAAAAATGGCCGCCGAACAAAACGAAAACGAGGCTACAGCACTCTAAACTCGCAAAACACCACAAGAAACTCGCAAAACACCACAAAACACCTACGGATATTCCGATACAAACGTATAACACACATTACTCGCCATTTGACGCCAATGCGGAAGTACACGACAACGGTTTGGGCTCGCGCACGCACAGTGTTACACTGCACACATTCAGCACGCTTACACAGCAGATCCACACCACTAATGCTGCAGCAACATCAAAACACATTCACAGCTCTTCCACACAATGCTTTAAAATAGGTAAAGTATAATCATTTATTAATGTATTATATATTTCATTATTACACACTAAACAGCATTAGCTACCTTACAATTTCATTGCCGTCATTTTTTGACGGGCAATTCTCTAGTTATATAATATTTATTAAGAGCCTTCACTTCCATGGGTGATTTTCTTATTGGCTAGAATGGATTATTTTAATAATATGTTGCCATGTGGAAAAAAAAAGTTATATCTGATGATCACTAAAATATATCAGTGACTGAAATATAGCATTATTTTTTTGTTCACCTTAGCAGTATCTTCCTTTTAAACGGACATATTATTAAATAAAATAATAATTGTAGAACATGGATATTTCACTCCATGACAGGGCACAAGATTAGTCAGTTCTATTTATGATAAGCCAGAATCTTATGGGGATGGAGCGTCTCTGAACAGTACAAAGCAGACAATACAGAGAATGACCATTGTGGTAATGTAAGAGCCTACTTAGGCTCCCAGCCAGAATAAAGAGTGGCTTTATATACTCATTGCATGGAATGTCCAAGGCCAGAAGTGAAGGTCAGCCATGTTGAAATACCTTTATCCTTATACTACAAAGAAGATATAAAGGGACCCTTTCACTATATGAAAACGTTGAAGTTCTGGGAACATCACAGAATAAAAGAACTAGCACATTAGCTCATATTACAGACCAATTTGTGTTTTATTAATTGCTCTGTTCAGTGTTGAGATTCATAGAATAATAACATTGACTTCTTACTTCCTGGCACTGAAATGTACAGTAGTTGGTTTCGTTAAAGAACGTGTTTTTAGAAGAACCTGTCTAGTTTTTCAAAAACAACAATAATTGTACATCATAAAAGACAAAAGATCAAACTAAATTAATAATTCTCAAACTAGAGAGCTTTATGTGCTATATATGAATACATATTGTAAGAATATACTGTACAATATATGTGTGAATATTCTCAAATTACCACACTTTCTTTATAAATAATAAAATGGAATTATCTTTGCAATTTGTTTGTATTCTCCAGTTCGTAGCATGAAAACTGGTTTGAGCAAATCCATTATTACAAAAACCATCTGCAATTACCAAATAATATTTGAAATGCAACTGCAATTCACAGAAAGCCATTTGTAACAGCCTTTTTTTTTTTTTAGCCAAATATGAAATACCTGTTACCTTTCAGTGGCACAACTTTGCTCAGAAAAAGAAAATATTTAATGCATTTGGATTGCATCGCACTCCGTTTTTAGGATTCACATTTTCATAAAATTACATCAAATGACATGGATCGAAAGCTAATTAAATAAAATAAAAAAATCTGTTGACATTATCTGATTATAAGGAAATAAAATCTTCCTCCACTGTCCTACTAAAATAGGTCATTATGAAAAGTCTTACAGAAAACATGGCTAGTGCAGTTTATAGTGCTTTATGAATATTGTTCAAAACGACAGTTTAACCTTAAGTTCATTTTACAACATTGTGATAAACAAATCTAAAATAACAATTTTATGATGGACGTCAATACTCGCCTAAAATAACTGAAATGTAATGCATTTTATCTACGTGAAAAAAGGTTTTACACAGAATATATTTTGTAGGGTTTCTCTAACTTTTCATTGTCATTATTCTCGGTTTCCCAGATTCCTTTGCCATGCTTGTTCGTAGAGTCGGGCCCTGCTGTGCTCTGCTCTAGATTATTTACTTGTGTGAAGGGTGTCCTTTGATGGGGCCTTTGTGATGTGCGCTCTTGCTAAACTTCCAGTGTACTCAAGTGTTAGTGCTGCCATTGTTAGCGGGCCTTTTGTTTTCTTTGTAGAGCTGTTTATTTTTTCTTTCTTCCCATCGGGTTCTCTGGTCTATCTTTTCCCGCCTACCCCTCCCTACCAACTGGTTTTCCGCATGAATGGCATTCCTCCGGGCCACCAGCCCTTTAGTTCATGTCGAGGGATTGATTCCTGGCTCTTTTATTAGTTCCCACTTACAACTGCCCTGGCCCACTAAACTGCTGTCTAAGTACTCCCGACATGTAGCACAAATTGTATGTCTTAACCTCATTAGTCTATAGGGCAATGTCTACATTGCTTGTACAGCATGCTGCGTAATTATGTGTTAGGACTGTCTGGGACCTTCATTTCTTTCTCTCTTAGCTGAATCACCAATGTTATTTTTACTATTAAATAAAATACTTGTGACACCGAAGAATCACATTTTCTATGAAACCTCTAAAAGAGTAGCTTTGAAATATTATTAAAGTTTTTCTTTACTACTACTTTTTACTATAACATTTCTCGAAATGCAGGATTGCAGTAAAATCAGAGCGTTCTAACTATAATAAAGATAATAGGGAGCTGCGCAGTCTAAATTATGAAGTGTTATGGAGTGATTAGTTATTCCTGTTACTGGCTCTTGATAATGTTGCAAAAGGTGTTTGTACATGGATTAAAATATATTTTTAACCTTTCCAACACTCTATTATACCAATTAAAAATGCCTGAAATGTTTTAAACCTGCACTTAGTGTATGCTTAATAGCTAATTAGTGACTTTTAAATGTAATGATGTAAATAGAGACTGACAGGAAGGGGTAAACAAACCAATAGGCCAGACTATCTGTTCAAGATTTTAATCTTTTTGACAAGGGAACGTTGTAATGAAATGTATTGATCTATCTTATTGCATCATCAAAAGTATGAAAAACTATGGTAACAGTGTTTATATAGCATGGTATATATAGCTTTTGAAACTAGCCAAATACCTGCAGTATACTATAATTGTAATAAGTACATGAGGGAAACATAGGGCAGAGTGGTTGGGGAACCAGACATAGACAGCCCTATATAAGCGCACAATTCTAAAGGGCTCTATATAAGCGCACAGCATTTTTATTTTTACAGAAGTTTTTAGTTAGTGAAGACTTTGCTTTTGGATAGAAGATCACTAACTAAAAACTTCTGTAAAAAAAAATATGCTCTGTGCTTATATAGAGCCCTTTTAGAATTGGCCGAATCACAATTTAATAGGGCTGAGAGGTATAAGAGAATAAACAGAAGAAGGATAGGCGTATGTAAGATTGGGATGTAAAAACCTGGGAACTAGTATCTAAACAATTCTCTTTGTAGGATTCTGGGAGTTATAGTTCTGTTTTTGTTCTAGGAACAGTGTTTACAAGTTGTGAGTCTAGTGAGAAAAAGTTATACAATCTTAATTTACACCTCTGTACATACTGTAGTATATATATAAAAAAATCACACAACAAAAATGCAATATTTGCAATGATTTGTGGGTTAGCTCTGTATGGTGACAGAATGGAGAGGAAAGAATGAAGGCAGTGATGCAGCGTAAATAGAAGTAAGTTGGTTTTGAAGCCATGTCGGAATAAAGGAAAGGATGGTGGTGGTTAACTATGTACTTGATTGTGTGAATATCTGATTTTGTAATTCTGCACACCATTGGTGTATGCAGATCATAAGCACATAACTGCATATAAATGGATGTGTTTGCATATCACGGCTGAACACCCATCCCATTCACTTGACACTCATAGCACCACAATGATCCATTCGCATCCAGTCTGATACCCTATTAGAAGGTTATCTGAATACAATCCAACTTTTCCAGTGTATCCAAGGCTAAAAAAAGATCAGAGGTGCAAAGGTTAAGCAAGGAGATGGGGAAAAAATGGCCTTTTGCACAGATGCTATTTTCTTGCGTTGTACAGTGATACCAAGCACATCCACTCCGCCGCTAAGACTTCATGATTAATGGTGTTTATTCTTGACAGAAGCCTCCTCTATTTATCTGCAATACAGTTTAGTGATGTTATCAGTCACCTGAATGAGAAATATTCAGTCATACCAATATTGCAGTGTAAATTGAGTAGAGTCACTTTATATTATATCTCACAGCCTTATCGTACGCACAGTAATTTTCTCGCAGTGGTTTGATACGGGAAGGCTGGATTTAGCTGTACTTGACACAAAGCCTCTTCAATTTCCACTGAAAGTTCAGGCTGCTCTTAGAAATGCAAAAGAAAAAAAAAATACCTTCCTCTCTTATCCAAGCAATTTCAGGATTTGAAAGAATACAGATAAAGAAGCAGAGACCTGGACGGGAAAAACGATGTAAATGTGAAAGCGTCTAATAGCTGCAAAGTGACTTGTGAAAAGGTCCTTCAGTATTATAACTTTGAGGCTCAGTATAAAGCGTTTTGCCTTGATATGTAGCTCTCACTGGTCTAATCAATCACTATCCTGCTCCAGACACAGGCAGACTCCATCCTTCATCATAGGAGTCTATTCTGTCGCCAGGAACATTGGGTGCTACATTAGCAGGCGTATAAACACTGGTGAATCTGTGTGAGAAACTGTGTGTTTAAAAAAAAGAAGAAACATGTGTCTATTAGTCTTGAATCTTGAATATTGTTATTATGGCAGTTTTATTCTCCATTTTTAAAGTCATCTTTTCTTTTAACTTTATAAGCATTTGGCATGTCTTTATTATATTCCTTTGTGACTATATTGGTTAAACACATTATTTGTTTTCAGGTACCTGAAGCCAAGGTGGACAAAAGCCTCTACCACTTAGGAGCCAGACAGGCTGTTCCTAGGAGCCCTTCATAAAGATACATTATATTTTAGAAACATATTTAGGAGCCAGTACTAATTTTGGCATCCTGGACTCCCCCATGTCTACCAGTACCTGCACATGCATTACTTTAATAGGTTAAAACTTACTCTGTGCTTTTTGCATAGTGATTTCTTAATGAGGCAGCTCCATTGACCTGAATGGAAATGAGATAAGATGGTGTGTACTTAATCCAGTGAGAAAAGTACAAAACACAGACATTATGCAATTTCAGTTAACACTGATACATTTTTTCTATGTTCTATTTCTGACATTAAATGGTATAACTTTGGAAGTCACTAACTCCTTTGGAAACCAGTATGGCCACAGCCATTCTTTAATGGTGGTTAATAACGGTTCGCATTTTATCGTTAATGCTTTCCAGTTGCACATAGCTAAACTCATATGACATTATGCATACATTGTGCTATTCCAAATGTCTGTTTTGTAATTATTTTTTGGAAAGACCTCTCTGAAAAGCACACCTGGTGTGTACACAAGCTGCCAGTTAGCAGATGATAAATCATATTACTGGATGGAATTTATGCATGTTTTTGCACTTACCTCAACATCCTTGTATAGAGGTTTGCAATTGCTTAAACGATCAGGCCTTTTTAAAACAAAGCATTTGTATGTTAAGCAATTATCCACGGTCATCCTCAAAGTATAATTCCATTTAGTATTAAACGGAGCAATTAAAGCAAAGCGAGCATAACCTGCCTTTTAATATGTTATTATACATCTTAGGTTGTAACTTAGATCTCAGATATCATATATTGTTCTTACAGTAGATGTTATAATTGGGAAGACTATGAGGGATGATGTTGCCCCCATGATAGTATGTGCCAATATGGCCCTAATTGTTTTGTCTCTGTTGAAAAAAAAGTGTGTATATATATATATATATATATATATATATATATATATATATATATATATATATATATATATAATATGGCAGTTTTTTACAGCTAAGGTTAATAGTTACAAGTAAATGATGGGAAGTCATTTTTCCCATAAACTGCAGCAAGAACGTATAATGCACTTGTATAACAACATATCTCCAGAGCCATGCACTGATGCATTTATTCAATTTATTCATAGTGGGAATCCGCCACCGGTCTGGCCATAATTATTCAGGAAACACTGTAAAGTTCTCAATAGTATGGATTTATAAGAAAGCTGCAGGTGTGAGATTCCCAAAGGCGGTTTGACAAATTAATTGCTTCCTGAGTTAGTGGTTTCGCACAATATACCCTTTTCCAGTGGTCCAAGCATTCTTTCAAAGTGAAAACCAAAATAAAATGTGCTGCAGATCCTCCAGGCCCTTGTGGCTGTTACTAATAGAGCTTGATAGAGTGTATCGATGTGAGCTTCCAGCTGCTTTGTTCCTTCATTATGGCCAAATAGGGAATAGTGGTGATTATTCATGATCCACACCTTTCTACAACATGCATTGATGTTTTCATAGAGGTTAGTTGCAAAGGCTGCTTAAATGTATCTAACAAATGGGATTTTGTATTTAGTACTTGGTGTTGTCTCCATGGGACAGCAGTGGGTGTAAGCTTGTGATGTTTAAACTATCTTTAAAACGTATTGATTAAATACTGGAAAGTGCCCATTGAGACAATGAACCCATATACCAAATGATGAAGTTCTAGCGGAAAAGCGCTTGGAAAAGGTAATATAATGTTCCCATTTTGTGTGACATATTTCATTAGCCTTTTACTACTTTTTGGATGCTAGTTAATATCTCCACTGATTATTCTATAAATATGATTTTAGCACGCTACTTAATTGACTCATCTGCCAAGCAAACAAACTGTTGCCATTTTTATAAATTCCGCATTTGCAAGCATTCAAAATATCCTGTGGCATCCATTTCTGGAGCCAATCCAGACAAGAAAGAATAGCAGCTATTGTAGCATACATGACACTGTATAATATTTTGCACGCAAACTCCTATTAAACAAAGCAAAAAGGCACAGAAAGTACACTACTATATATATATATATATATATACGCATTAGCTTAAAGGAAGCCATGGTTGATAATGGCTAGGATTGAAGAGCGAAGCATTTGTGGGCACATTTGCACGTCCCAGCTCAACTTCCCAGAATGCAGTGTAATAACTGTATTTCAACTTCCCAGAATGCAGTGTAATAACTGTATTTCAACTTCCCAGAATGCAGTGTAATAACTATTTTTCTCGGAACTCTGAGCTGGAAGCAGGTTTTTAACTTGCTTTAGACGTTCAAATGTGAACACAGATGTACTTTTTATTTTATATATATATATATATATATATATATATATATATATATATATATAAAATCCAACCATCCTATGCTACGCTTTAAAGCTATGTAATGCAGCAGGCATATGCTTAAAGGGAGCCATATTTAAAATGGTTTTGGATTAAAGAGTGAAACCTATGTGGGCTCATTTGCATGTCCCTGCCCATGTTCTGAGAATACAGTGCAATAACCATGTATGTATAGTACTGAATGAAGTGATGCTAGCTGATACTGGTTGGTGAACAGGACCTCTGACAGCGATGTGGCGTGTCATCGCATAGAGATGCCAGTATGATAAGACTTTTTGTATGATATATGTGTAGCTTTCTGAGATGAGTTTTCTAATCTATGGAAGGCAAATGAGGTCCCATCCTGCCGAGCTAATAAATGTGTGTATCCACAAAAGCATGGAACTAGCTTAGTTGTGAAAGATTTGATTCAGCTGGACTTTTATATTACCCGATACAGAACAAGATGTTTTGTGCATGATAAGCTTCCCATTTCATTTAGTTCTTTATCCTTTCTTTATCCTTTCAGGTAGTGGGGCTATTGTACTATGTTGTAGTTCTACTTTTGAGATCTCTCATCACAAGTACAGCCAAGAACTATGTCCTGTAAAGAAACAGGCTCCATTGTGTATAATTAGGGGTTCCTTGAGAAAATCACCCCAAAAGATTTTTCTTAGACATGGGACTAGATAAAATGTGCTTTGGAGACCAGATTTATTGTGGAAACTACTTCAATATATGAATTTGCTGTATTAAAGCACTGCCGCCTCTCTGCTGTTCAGAATGTGTTCCAAAAGGGGTCAAGAGAACAAGGACACACAGATACAGTACAAAAAAATGTATTTTTCATTCAGATAAGGGTGATATTATAAACATGATAATATATAAAACATGATGATATTTTGTCTGTGTTGAGGACACAAGTATATCATTTAATACTCTTTATGGTTTGTTTCAATTAGGCTTTTGGCAGGATGTTTGCAGAGTTAATAAACATCTCTTAAATCATAGTGTCTTGTTAAGAACATTAGAGTCTTAGGACGTCTATGTTTGTTCACTTCTTGCACTTTTAGCCCATAGTGCCTAGGAGTGCAGCATTTATTAGGCACTGCATATTTGGATCCAGAGCTGCTCTTAATTTGTTCAGAGTATGAAACAAGTTTCTGTGACTTACAGATCAAGCAGATAGGGAAAGAATGAGGGAGAAGAAAGACAAATATCACATCCGCCATGCTTTGTTTCATAGGAGCTCGAGTTCTCCCGGGAATTGCTTTGATCTGTGATTAAGATATCTCTGTGTCTAGCCTGGGAGACATGGAAGAGCTGCCTCCAACACTAGATTACAGTCTACTTTGGTGACATCTGCCAATTGCATCCCTCACAATTATCAAAACAAATCTACTACATTCTGTAGTAAGAAGCCCTCTGTCTTCCTTGTACATGCTACACGATTAGACATTTTTTTTTAGTCTTGCCTTCAATCATGGTTAAAGTGCCACTGTAAGCACTTTTTATGTTAAACCTATTTTTAGTTCACCGTTAATTAACATCAAAATGAATATGTAAACAGCAGCAAAGCAAGTCTTTAGTCAGAAAATATAATTTAAAAGCACAATTTACATAATTAATGTCCATTACTGTACCCCTCCCCTTCTCTCTCATTGTCTTGAGCACTATTGCAGTTCATTCATTGTTTCAGCTCTCTCCAAGCTCACAGTAGATTGTGCAAAATTTGATTGGCTGGGCAAAATTATGAAATTGAGGGAGGGTGAAGCCATGGACTGCATGTGCAATAAACTAAATGTGTCTTTTCTTACCATTCATTATTTATGCAAGAAACACTTTTTTTGTAATGTTTCCGTTAAGATGTTGGCATTTAATGGCATATGTGGAAGTTCTCTATCTATTTCTGTTGCACATGAGAGCAAACATGTAACATATTTATGTTGTTCAAAGATACTTTGTCATGTCCAAAAAGAGTGAATCAAATACTTTACTAATATTATTAGCGCATGCCAATGTGTGAAGAGTCAGGCAAAGCTGCTGGCAATGGAGAGGGAGGGATGTAAACAGTGTTTGTAAAGACAATTGACAGAATGTCAACTTTTTACATTGCCAAGTCAAATTTTCCTTCCCTTATACTTATATTTTTCTCTTTTATCTAGGCCTTCTGCATTAGCAAGTAGCCCGACATACCCAGATCTTCCGTTCATCAGGATATCCCCGCACAGAAATCCTGCTACAGCATCCGATTCGCCGTTCAGTCCGCCTCACCCTTACATCAACCCATACATGGACTACATCAGATCCCTGCACAGCAGCCCCTCACTCTCCATGATCTCGGCAGCTCGAGGACTCAGTCCTACAGATGGTTGGTGTCAGTGTTTTTTTTTTTACTTTTCTGGTTTAATGTCTTATATTGTATTTTGGCTAGTGTACAAATATCCAGTTGTGTACAGCTGTTATTTTTCTGAGGTCAGACATTTAGTAAAGCATAATATCCACTAGGGGCAGTATACTTTTTAACACCAAAGGGATACCGTAAACATACATTAGGGTTTCACTTATGTGTCTAATTCCTACCTTCTTGCTTTGCTGCAAGAGACAAGGCATGTTGTTTCATAGCATACAGTGCTTTATGGTAATGTCCATCATGTATTACAATCAAAATCACCTTGGCTTTATATTGGTAATAAGTTAGAACCCCATTTTATAATAACATTCTCAATGTGAATAAAGTATTTAATATGTAATGAACTTATTATTTTCATTATAATACATGGAGAACATTACCCTGCATTATTACTTATATTTGAGATAATTGGTTTTCCTAAAGCAAAGTGCTTGTGAGGCTTATTGACCACCATACAAGTAATTTTATTTAGGAATCATTTATACCTTTATTACACTGCATTCATTGGCACATATACTGTAAATACATACCTTTGGAAGAGGTTCCATGGAGAGGGATATCCAAACGATAAGTAGTTGCGGTAGAAATAGCGACCATACCATGTCACATTGGTGGCTTCTTGTGGAATAGGGTACTTTACCTCACAAAAAGGATAATCCTAAAGAAACATTGGATTATCTTCCTAACCATGTAAACTGGTAAAGATGCAGTTTATTAAAAAATGAAGTAGCCACCATGCTCCAACGTGACCTAGTGCATATTTGTGTCTTAGTCATTTTCCATTGGGATTTCACATTAAAAATATTCAAAGAAAGACACAACTCAAATGTTGTTTTCTGTGCCAACACACAGTATTATTATTCACACACAAAACTTGTCAGATTTTTTTTTAAACAGATGATATTAGCAAACTGGGGGCCTTATATGTTAGGGTTATGATTTTAAATTCTATTATTGAGGCTATGGGAAGCCAGTGGAGTGACTGACAAAGAGGTGCTGCAGACCTACAGCCTTATTAAATTGTGATTCAGCCAATTGAATAGGGCTCTATATAAGCACAGAGCATATTTATTTACAGAAGTTTTTAGTTAGTGAAGACCTTGCTTTTGGATAGAAGTTCACTAACTAAAACCTTCTGTAAAAAAATATGCTGTGTGCTTATATAGAGCCCTATTCAATTGGCCGAATCGCAATTTAATAAGGCTGTTAGTGTTTTATCTGGTAATCTCACAACTACCGTACAGTATTTTCAGAGCACTAGTATACAAAAATGTGTGGTATGCTATGATGGAACAGATTTTTCCGATATTGTCTATAGAGATCTTGTAAATATACAGGCACATATAGCCGTCCCATTCTCAAATTCCAGTTGTTTGAATATCAGTATATGTTTTATATTACAGTTTTTCTATATTGTTGTTTTTTGTTGTTTTTTTTTAATAAAAAAACTTGATAATGGGGACATTTTCAGAAACAAAAAAAAAAATAAACAACCTTTTTGTTGTTGACTTTTATATACAACTATTCTTTACTGCAACCTTCCATAAGATCTAATGAATGGTAGTTGTAGATATCAAATTCCCATTGTGTCAATATAAACTGCTTATTTATTCTAAGTCTCCTTCTACCCCAAGGAGTAGATCACTAGAAACAAACATGGCAGATTCCACAGTAGCATAATTGCATAGAAAAGTAATAAATTAGAGACAGTATTATTTTTTCCACATGTTATTCAAAAGAGAATGTTTTAAATGTATGCCTGGAGCGGTCCTTTAAACAGTAATAAGATGATTGATTGACTGATTGATGCCTGTTTATTATACAACAGAACTGAGGTTCTGTATTGTAAAAGTGGAAATCATCTCCATTTAAATGGATAGGACAAAACATTTCATCTTGAGAAAGCTGCAACCCATCCGAGCCATTGTCTTTGTGACTGTCACAACATCAAAGGACATGTCTTATCATCAGGACAGCTTAATAAATTATAAAAGATAAGGACATATGGAAGGAAAAAAATGTCCTCTTCTTCTCTGAACATACATACAAGCTTTCCTGTAGCCTGACATAGTTCCTCTTAAATGCCGAAAGTACATGGGCCGCTCTTGCAGTATCATTTCTTGAGCTCGTAAATAAGATGGCAAAGCCTATAAAAGGAACCATCTATCCTATTGAATTCATCTACTCTTTTTTTACCTCAACACACTGCGGAGATAGATACACTGCCAGCACTAAATAAAACCCAGCCTGCATAAATTCTGCCAGTGTAGTAAGGTGATTGCTAAGTGTTTAATAGAATATTCAAGAGTGGACACAACATGGAAGTTTAAAAAATTGTTTATATTTTGAGATCCTGGCTTATCTTAACATCTGCATGTACGCTCACACACTCTCGCTATAGCCCCTGAGCACTCCTAACCTGTGATCACAGTGTTATCATCTAGTTCTACATTACAGGCACACACTAGCTCTCCTGTATTTTCTGCTTCCCCTATTGCTGTGTTTCCTCTAATGCTTGCATATGCCAGCTAAGCGATCTTAAAAACCACATAGTTAGCTGTTTGTTTATCACTAAGTCAAGTTCTTCACAGTTTAAATAATTGCAGCCATTATTTTTTAACTATTGTATTCAGTTTTGCTGTAATGATAACTGACACTTTGTATTTGCGGGTAAAAAGGAGGAGTGGGAGGAACAGGGGTAATATTTAATAATGGTAGAAAGGTCCTCTTCAAATAGCCTCTTGAAAATAGATCTCTAAGGCAGAGTAAGTCTCAATTGGATACCCTACCCCTCAAACGGCAGACAGATTAGCAGTCTAATATGTAATACTGATATGACTCTCTCTTTTCCTACTCTCTCTGTCTCATTCTATCATTCTCCCTTTCTCTGGGCATGCCATTTCCACACCTGTGTGAGACTTGTGACAAAAATTATACTTAAATCAGACAGCACAAGGACCAAAAAAAACCTTTCCTATCCTTAATATAACTTTATACATATCCCAGGACTGATTTAATGTTTTTACTGTATTTATTCCTAGTACTTTCTCTTGATGGTTGTCCCACTTATACTTTTGAACATTACCATAAATCTTCTACCCTCTTATTTCAGATCAAGCACTCTGGCTCTTTTGTTCTTCTTTTCACCTTCTCGTTAAACTTGACTGAAAAATACATAACTGTTTACATTGTGTAACCGTATGAATATACTCTGTTTTCCAGTTCACCATGCTGGAGTGAGCCCTGCTGAGTATTACCACCAGATGGCACTATTGACCGGACAGCGCAGCCCGTATGCTGACATCATTCCTTCACCCGCCACTGGTGCGGGAGCCAGTGCCCTTCATATGGAATATCTTCATGCCATGGAGAGTAAGTAAACAAATGTTGTAGTGCTCCTTAACTTTCTCGTATTAAAGGGCCACTTTAGACATTTTATCTTGCATTTAAAAGATCTTTTTTTAAACATTTGCCAAAAAAAGTATTTTTTGTGTAAAAACATAAGTGGTCTAAAGTGTAGATAAATTGAAACACAGTTGCATTGTTTTTTCATCCTCTTCACTCCTCTGTCCTGGACAGTAAATCTTATGGAGGTCTGAACCGCAGCTCATTGTGCCTGTATTTCCATTCACATTGTGATCAGTTAAGAAAACACAAGTAAGAGGTTTGTCCCGAGACTTCATTTACACTCGCTTTCAATTCACTTGTAAGATGAAGGTCAGATCCAACTCCTTCATTTTTATTTGTTTCTGTGATGCTTTATTGATACTATTTTTTAATGTATGACACACATTATTATTAATGCACGATAGAAGGTTTTGGATTACAGTGGCCCTTTAAATTTAAAACTGAAGGCAGAAATATCCTGTCCACAAGTGACTTTAAAGGGATATGTAAGTGTGCTGGATTATGAATGCATCTGATAGAGGAGAATTAGTAGTGTATGAAAACATTATTTTGCATGAAAATATCCCGAAATAAACATTAATTAGCTTACCTTGAAGTTAGCAAAAGTTCCTATGTTTTTTTTTTTTTTTACTTTGCATGTGATTGTGTACACCCCTAGAAAATCCCAATTGAATTAGCATAACATTCAAATTCAGAATCAGGCTAATACATTGTATCATTCTTTACCTCAATGCATGCTCAGTACAATAACTGCAACAGTTACTTCCTGTGCTCTGTACCAGAAAGGTCAAAATATGTACCCTGCTGTATTTCCTGTGTGTACCCGGCTTATGTAAGCGTCCTGTGGGTGTGAACCACTGGATTTGACTTTTGTGCAAATAACTTTGTAAGTAAACTGAACTCTTCTAAATAACAAATGTTTTAATACACTACTAATTCTCCACTATCAAATGCATTCATATATCAGCTCACTTCCATATACCTTTTAATGGATCATTTTGCAATCACCCTCAGATAATCACTCCTTGGTAAATCAAGGCCACATTCATCAACAGTGTACATAATATAACACAAAATAAGCATATTATCTTTATTATTATTATGAAAAAGTAAATCTAAGGTAAAATCTCTTACTCTGAAAAATTAGTAGTCTTAACTATAATAAGACTTAATTAGCCTAGCCGAACTAATGTGTACCATAAAATAAGAGCTCTGTGGGGTTCTCAGGTGTGTAAGTTGTTGCTGTGTGGCACTGATGGGAAACACAACTATTCAGCAACAACTGCTATAATTACAGTCCAATTAATCCTGTTACATCTAACAAAATGTATTTTCTAAGAAAGAGTACTGGTATTAGATGTATTTACAAAAAATAATACATAGCAAACTTGCTTCTTTATGTTTGTTGCAGCCATTTTAACCTTTTTTAGTAGTTTTAGAAGAAATGTTGATCCAAATATAAAGTCATACAGCAAGAATGACCCTATTAGTTCAAATGATACATTTAACACATTTCTGGTAAATCAAAAAGATATATTCTCTATGCCCCTATAACGCATACACAGAAATTGTAGTTGTCTTGAAGTTTGTATTATCCATTTGCCTGGTTACTTTCTGGGAGTGAATCCAAAGTCAAACAGCTTCAGGAGCGAACCTTGTAAGAACATCAAAGAAATACTGGGGAAATGTTCAAATATGCTTTCTTGTCCTCTTCCTATTAGACATTTCCAGCTAAGACATTTATCATGCTTGGAAGTAGCATGGGAGAATCACTGGGAAATGTAGTGTTTAATCATAAATTCTTTTGGCTGCGGCAATGGCAAGTCTGGCATGGCTACAGATATGTACTGCACTTGGATGTGTTTGTAGTCTTTATTTTCCTGTTTTTATGCAGTACCGCTCACGTATAAAAACTCTGCACTGCGTAAAATAATACATGCCTTACAAATCCACAAAGCTTGCGGCTTATAAGATAATTCATGTTACATAATGCTTTAAGATCCCCCGTGGAGCCGGCGTGCCTGTTGGCAGATCTCTACTTCATTTACTCAAGTGGGACTGAAATCTTCCTTTGCAAAGGGTGGACAGCTATACGGTATATGAGACTGAAGGTCTGAGAGTGCGAGCAGATATATACATGACAAACGGTGGCACAAACTCTGCAGCTCATGAATACACAGACTCTGAAGCACAGTGTTTCAAATTAGCCAACCAGTGAACATCTCTTAACATTATATTGCTAAGCAATTGTCACTGATTGGCTAGTATAAGACACTGCACAGTAAGTAGAGCAGAATCTGTATATTCGTCAGCTACAGAGGGGAGACCCAAACAGGTACTAATTGGATGATTTTAGGCAGGAAAAAAAAACAGAGTTTATAAGCAATTCCTAATAAAATAAAGTACATGAAAGTAAATAGATACATTGGTATATTATAAATCCAGAAACCTTCCATATCCCTTTAAAGCTCTTAAAACTTACATTTGAACTTCAGTTCAGTTGCCCCAAGAGGACCAGGGACTAGTTATGAGCAGCAGCCCAAGATCAAATGGTCTGCTTGATAACATGTAAACTCATTCCCTATTGCACCCGTAAAAAATGGATGTTTCATTTGGTTTAATAAATGATCCATTGTGTCTTTATAAACGAATCAGTTTCCAATTCGTCCTTTCAAAGCACTGGCAGTTTTAGCTGCCTTATTTCCATTGTACAGTTAGAAGCATCCTCTGCATTCAAAGTCTCCCAACCACCACAGGAGATTGGGTGCAGAAACTAAAATGATAGGTTCAACTGCACCATATTTGCATATAAAAGACAATAAATTAAAGATGTATGTTTTTCTTTTTTTGCATAACCATTTGTCAAGTTTATGAAGGTTAGAGCTTCAAAATAGTATGTTTTTAAATAGGAATACAGTGGTTTTGTCAAGGGATGCTCTCACACCAGTACAATTTCATCCTAAACACCATTAAATACATTGTACTAGCCATTTTTGTACAGCAACCCATTCCTCAGATACTCAACATTGATCAGTATGCTAATTTTGTCTCTGAGTGATTGATAACGTGCAGGAGGGGATCTACCTGCATAATAACATTAGGATGGGGGGCATTTTTGGCTACCACGGAGACAAACTAGCAGAAAGTAATCCTAACTGGCATATCCGTGCAGCGAATTTGCTCATTTACATGAGAATACAGTTGAAATCATTCTGATGATCTTAGAAATGAATCCCTTTAGAATGAAATGGCTTGTACAATGTATAGCTAGTTTTCCATGCTAGGAATAACATTAAAGGAACAACTTGATGTTGGGGTGACAGAGTTGCCTTTAAGAGTTAACAACATAGAATGCCTGCTTTAAAGGGGAATTGGTGTAGGAGGCCTTAGAGCAAATATATGCATTTGCAGTTTTGGTTGATTTCTCTATTTTCAGATACTTTTGCTGATTGTATAAAGAAAAAGAGAAGTTTAATATACCTTTAATTAATCAATGGGGTATCCTTATGTATATCCCAATCATTCCAATACCCATTCTATTGTAAGACAATCTATCATTTTATTTTGATCAGGAGTAGCCCAAAGCTGTTGAGTTCTTCACTATAAAAACAGCTTTGTAGTTGAGGGGGGATCAATAAAATAGTATTTACCTACCTGCCATAGAAGGACAAGTGAACGCGTCAATTATGTGCTTTCAAGCGGCGTCTGTAAAATGCTTACACATAAAGGGTCAACTTCCTAGGAAGCTCATTAAAAAAGGGATTATTGAATAAATGTTAGACTAAACTATTTTACAAGGCAGACAAAGAATGCCAGACTGGAACAGACAGGAATCAAGTGTCCAGCCAAAAAAAAGTGTTTTTTTTTTTTCTCCCTTGCTCCCACTGTTATTATATCTGTGGGTGAGAAAATGTATATTTTAGCTTAAGTGCGTGTTTCCTTCCAGAGGCAAAACATGAAAGCTAAGTTATGAACAATGTTATTAAACTTGTAAACGTTGCTGAGAGAACATGCTTTTGCTAACATATTTATTAAAAGATTTGTTCTTATTCCAATAAAATGTTGACAGTGATAACATAACTTTTCCATTTAACATTCTGTTTAAAGGGCAACTGTAATAATCCATATTTCCTGACATTTTAAGTAGTAAAAGTCAGTATAAACACATTTTCAATGTGTTGTTATTTAATAAAAGTTGAATAATTGTAGAAAAACTCAAACTGAATGTTGCTTGTTTTCCCATCATCCGGAAGATCCTCCCAACTTTTTCAAACTGTGGAACATCATGGAGTTAACTTCCCTGTGGCTGCTTATTTTACTGCAGTTCGAAACAGATAGTGATGATACCAGTCAATTTCATTCTAAGATTTCCCCATAAGTATCGATAATACATTGAAAAGTTGTTTATATGGATCTCTACCACCTAAAGGTCATGAAATCTTGATCATTACAATGGCCCTTTAAAATGTTCCTAACCCCCTGGTCCTACTAACCACCAAGGCCCATATAAGAGGTCTCCATTGTTTTTGACCAGTGTAAGATTCTATTCTGGATCTTTCTTGTTACCACTTAGGAGTGAGATACTGAGTAGAATCAAGACAGCTTCTAGAAACTTCCAATATACATGATAGAAAATGTTTTTGAATTTCATTATCAGCAGGTTCCTTTAAGAAGTCTCTATTGTATGGCTAGTTTATTAAAAACTGTTCACTAATGTTTCCACACTGATGTGACTTAGCGCTGTTTCCCATAGTGGGTGCTTCATATTTATCCTATTTAAGTGGGTCTTTCTGTATCCTCATAAGAAATTATTAAAAATGAACAGCTCTCACATTGGGCATCTTAATGAGTCTCATTACACAATTGTATTTTTCAAGAACTCCGAACACTCTTTAGTCCACTAATGTTTATGGACTCTGCTTACTGGATCATTTATTATACTCTGTGAGCTTGGGTGACCAATTCAGTATTGTTATGGAAATGAGACAGATATCCCTATTATAGTATTTGTATCCTGCACTCATTCATTAAATTTATAACCATCATGTGCCTTAAAGGACCACTGTAGGGTATTTACAAGTAAAGCGCATATGTTTCTTTGCTTTGCATAGACTATAAAGAGCAGTATGCAGTTTAGAATAAATAAAAGTTAACTTTTTTTAGTTTTTAAAATGTCTTTTCTAGCAGAACTGCTGATCTCCTCCTACCTGTGTCTATCATGGCCTGTCTTTAACTATTTAATATGACAATGTCCAGCACATGAGTCTGTTTGTTAACTGGTACTTGGATGATTTAGCCCTAAGAGAATACTTCCAATTATCAAATAGGTTAATAAAATATCTCATTGTACATTACCTCTTAACATTTTTGGTCTCGCTATATTGCATTTCTTTCCTATGTGTATCTCCGATAAGTTTAATTAAAAAAGGTACTCATAAGGAGTCACGTATGGTTTAAAGTGCCATTTAAGGCACTTTTGTTGTTTTATCTGAAAAAAAAAGGGCATTTCATAATGTTGAACAGTGTGTTTTTTTCTTGAAAATTAAGCTCCTGGAGCAGGATATGTTGCTTTGAAGGTATATCTGTGTTCGGGGGCTTGCCCCTTTCAGCCAATGTGCGTTCAAATAGCTGTATGGGTCATACGAGTCTGCCAATGAGCTCCAGAGTCATGCATACTTTCTGTCCTCACAGAGGTATTTCCTGTTTACTGTTTGAACACGTTTTACTAAATATTTTTTATGAAAAAAACTACTTTTATTATGTTTCCAACATGCCCTTTTAAATACATGATAGAAAATGGTACATGTCATGTGCTTTTAAGGTAAATAAATGGAAACAATACTTAGATATTTCAAATAGAAACTAGACTATTAATTATCCATTATGTAAATTACCAAGTCATGAAAGAGGGATAGGTCACCCAGTTTTTCTCTTGATGGGAATGTGTTTAGTCAGGTAATATTTATTTATATTTCCAGAAAGCATAAGTTATCCTTTTAGTATAAAAACCAATTAAACCTATCATAACTGGTCATGGGAGAGATAAATTAATTGTCATTAAGGAAGAATACCCTATCATTCATCACTGCAGACATGAAAACCTTTTGCTGGAAATGTAGCTCAACAGAAATATTTAAGCTTTTTTTCTTTATTATTACAAAGTCTTCAATGAGAGTATATCGGCATTGACTAGCTGTCAGTTTGCATAGCTCTCCTGCATAGTGTCTGGACTACATCATCTGCAGCTTCTGTGGAAGACTTGATACTTTCAGCTGTTCCAAGCAGATTCCAGAGTGATATTGTGTATATTCTTTTTATTGTACTATAGCAATGCACCATTTTATCAGCGAATTAAAATAAAAAAGGCATATAAAGTCAAATTCTTGCAAATATTATTTATAGCATTATATATAATAATGCTGTTGAATAAACATAACTTCTCATACTATACACATCTATCCAAATTGTCTGTAAAAAACAAATGCATTCAGTGGTTCAAATTCAACTTTTTACCTCCTGCAAAATGCATTTGTAACAAATACAGACCATTAATTTATATGTGGGTGTATCCGGCTTCTCAACGTTAAATCGACAAAGATCGTGGCATGCAGCAATCTCGGTTCTTGGCAAATAGATGGGGAAGAAGTGGAGGCAGTGACAGAGTTTATTTTCCTGGCATCCAAGATCTCTTTAGATCATAATTGTAACTGTTTCTGTGCTTCTGAGGAGGAAAGCTCTGACAAGTTTGGACAAGCTAGTAAAAAGTAAGGCTATTAAACTATCAACAAAGGTCCACTATGATATTCCCAGTAGTAACATACGGATGTAAGAGATGGACCATAAAGAAAGTGAGCACCATAGAATTGATGCTTTTGAATTGTGGTGTTGGAGAAGACTACTTAAAGTCCCTTGGACTGCAAGAAGATGTAATAAATCAGTACTTTAGGAAATCAAGACAAACTGTTCACTGGAAGGTTTGATCATGAGGCTAAACCTAAAATATTTTGGTCATATCATGAGAAGACAGGAGTCCCTAGAGAAGACCCTGATGCTGGGAAAGATTGAAGGCACATGAAGAAGGGGGCGACAGAGTGGAGATGGATCGATGATGTCATTGAAGCAATAAACATGAGCTTGATGGAGCTCACAGAGGCATTTGCTGACAGATGTGCTTGGCATGCTGCGATCCATGGGGTCACGGAGGGTTGGACGCGACTGAATGACTAAGCAACAACAGCCAGGGCATAGCATCATTTGCATTATTGAGCTCTGTGGATTATGTACCGCTAGATAATCACATGCAGCTAACACTCAAATTGCAAAAAGAAGATCTTACTTCTTCAGAGCTGCATATCTAGTAAATGTGTACCTATTGTTGAGCTAAATATCCTGATATTTAAAGCTTAAAGGGATATTGTTGCATCGGTAGGAGGATATTTGACAATGTGTCAGTGTGTTCTTTTTTCAACTGAAGGTCAGCCAATGATATCTACAGACTAAAGTATGCTCACTGCATTTCCTGTTTAGTTTAAATGAAGTTTAAATAGAGTTTGCTTAATATTTTTGTCATGGATAAAACAACTTTTGTAATGTTTAAACTGTGCTCTTTCAAATGTAAAAAACAAGTAGAATGATGATGTAGGATGTTAGACTGTACATAATTCCCATGAGTCTCAAGCTCCATCTCATTTTCATCTGGTGTCTATTAGGAGACTGGTGAGTTTCTCCAAGTTATGCCAAATTCTTTTATTAATTTCATCATCGTCAGTACACAAAGGCGTAAGATGACCCCATGCAGCTGCTGTGGTGCATCTTGCAACTATTACACTTTGAGAAATAAACGTTTTGGGGTATTTATCTCTTTATATGCCTAGATGGTTGCACAGAAACATAGCACAGGAAGCCACTCAAACTTGAAGGCATTTATTATATTTTTAGTCTTATTGTGGGTCTACTGCTCATTGTCACTCATTGTCTACTGCTCATTGTCACAATTTCCCAACAGTCCCTCCAGAACATGGCCAAACTTAGTCACTGTGGTAATGAATTGCTTGTTGTCTTGGAGTTTTTATGTCTACTGTCTTCAAAAAAAACGCATTTGGCGTCCTTTGTAATAGTGTATTTTGTAGGTTCCTATATAAAAGCGGTACGCATTTTTTTTGGCCGCCATTTTTTTTATCGCTTAGCCGATTTTTGAGTGTTGAAACTCGCCGAAATGGACTTAAATTTGCGTCCCACCTCACTCCCAGATGTCCTGGCTGTTTCCCTGTGCTGTATGTGATGTTTTTGTTGTATTTTTTATTTATTTTTTTGTGTTTCGTGTTTTTTTCTAAGTCCCGCGTTTTTTCGAGTGCTTGCAGCCTAAGGTGATTCCGCGTTTTCTAAGTGTTTGGAGGCCAAATCCTGCGTGTTTCATTGCCTCCACTGCTAGCCTCCGTGTTAACGGCTCGCCTCGCTTTGGGAGGTTCACAAGCCATGAGCGACTTTGTCGTTCGTCGCCTAAGTCGTATGCACCAAGCAAAGCGCGACTACGTCTCGTAGTTCGACAATTATAATATGTGATATGTGGATATATATATATATATATGTGTTTGTGTAATTCAGTCATAGCGGACTCTCTGTGACCTCATGGACCACAATAAAACATGCTAATCCTCTTGGTATTCATGGCAGAGATACTGGAGTGGGTTATCGGTTCCTTCTCTAGTGGGCCACGGCATACTGCTCCTGGTATTTCTAGGTGGTGTTGTCAAATCAGAGTACTGACCAGGCCCAACCCTGCTCAGCTTCTACTGTCCAGCTTGACTTTTACAACATAGAAAACACAGTCCTAATACAACACATTTATGTGGCCCCAGAAGATTTCAGATATGCCCCAAGGAAACTTCCAGCTGATCCATAGCAGATTTTCCAAGAATGTGAATTGATGAAAAATAGTACAATTAACGATGTTAATCTTAATTGTAACCATTTGGTGGATAATTTGGCAAAGAGCTGCCAAAATAAATAAGTAAAATCTTGCCAAGGAGGGGAATCTTACTAGAGGACACTAAAGCAGTTCTAATATATTTTTAAACATGCAAGACTTTATGCAAGATAAATATTTGCAAGATAAAAATATACTGCATTTTTAGAAAGTGACTATCGCATTTGGACCCTTTATTGTATATCATTTGGAATGAATCCAGCTGCTCATAGTTATGAAATACTTTGATTCTTTGTGCATTTTTCAGTGGAGGCTCAACTCCTACAGAAGTGATCAGAATCGGAAGAGCCCTTTTTTTTTTTTTTTTTGCAGCCAGCCGCTGGCCTAACTGGAAAAACATTTTGAACAGATAATCATCTCTGGGCATAAAATAAATCCTGGAGTGTTTGTGTTTATAATGAGAGCCAAAGGGTTTATTTAAACAGCAGATAAATTGTATCCACACTGGATAAATTGTGTTAATCCCCTCTTCTATAGCAGGAAGACATTAATGGGGTTACATGCCACGAGAGGCTGAAAGGCAATGCTGTTATGTTATTTCATCTCTTACAATTGAATAAGAGATATTAATATAACTGTATTAGTAACATCTGGCAACTGATTTTGCAATCAAATCTTTTCCACCATAAATTACAAAGCATAAGGACTCGGCCATTCAGTCCCATGCAATATCCTTTTATGCAATTTCTGTTTTTGTTTTTTTACCAAGCAGTTTAGACGTGTTCCAGTGTGTTGTTGTTCAGTCCTTCAGTTGTGTTTGACTCTCAGTGACCACATGGAACACAGCACGCCAGGCTCATCTTTCTGGCTGTGCTCATCCACAAGGTTTTCTTAGCAAAGATACTGGAGTGTGTTGCCAGTTTCTCCTCTAATGGATCAAGATTTGCTTGATCTCTCTGCAATGACCTGACAATCTTGGGTGACCCTACATGATATAGGTCACAGCTTCACTGAGGTATACAAGCCCCTTCACCACGACAAGGTAGCGATCCAGAAGGGGGTGTTTCAATGTATTACATTCAAATTTAAAATGCAAGTTTTAATTTTTGGAGCTAAATGCTCAAACATTTAAATGTAGTAATTTGGGAAAGTACTATTCTGCAGAACAGTTAGTAGATCACTGGAATAGCATTCCAGCAGATGTGTTATAGACCAAGGCAATACGGTAGTTATCTGCAGTTTTGTAGGTATCAATTGTGGTTAACCCTTTACTCATATAACAATTCTGAAAGGAAAGTCACATCCATCTCGCTTGACCACATTAAAGGAACATGGAACACAATTCTTTTATTCATGGATGTAAAAGAGCAAGCTTTACATATTACCAAAGTGGTGTTTTTGCATAAAAACACAGCGCATACATACGTCAATAGATTGTGTTGTTCTATAAGTGTGAGTCTTGTATCCATATCACTGCTCATTGGCTGACAGGAGCAAGCCCACGGATCAGGTAAATATTTGAATCCGTTTTTTTTCCTGCTTTGACAGCAGCATTTGAAAAAAGAAAACCCAAAGTGCTACATTATCAAATACCCTCTTTAAGATGCAACAACGGAAATCACACTTTCAATGTCCCTTTGTGTCTAATCTCTAGATTCATTAAGCGATTGCAGGGTTTGTGATAAGCTGCAATGGCAAGTTTTCCCAAAGAAAATAGCCACCACAGCCTTCAGAGAAGGTCACCCCGTGTACTACATGTAGAAGTACCATATTATACTGGAATGTAAAGCACAAGATCGCTGTGAAGGGGCTTTTGTACTTCAATGAAGCTGTGAGCTATATCATGGAGGTCATTCAATATTGGCAGGTCATAGCAGAGAGCTAAGACAAGTCATGGTTGACTAGAGAAGGAACTGGCATCCCACTCGAGTATATTTTTCAAGAAAACGTTATGGATGCACACAACCAGACACAAAATATTCCTGATATGCTTCTGTCACAGAGATTTTGACACAACTAAACAACTAAATAACAACAAAGCAAAAGATAATCCATTGTATATTTTATTAAACATACTTAATGTGTCAAATCATTTCAATTTGTACAAGCTTCAACCATCACTACTGGTTCTAAAATAGGAAACATGATTATCAAGTGTAAAAATATAGCGTGCATGATATACAATTAATTGTATTACTTTTTAGTGTGATATCTTTCAAATATCTACATTGTTTGTGTATAATTTCTCCAAAAGTGTAGCTTTTTTTTTTTTTTTTTTTTTTCTAATATGCTATTTATTCTGTGTTGTTTTATGGTCGCATTGTTTAAAAAACACAATAGGGTTGTGATTAATATGAGGCAACATATATCTCAATCTAAACATGAGTGTATTTCAGCTGCGCTCATTTGCTGAGGAAGTAACAGACTTGTTGGTAGTGCAGGCCCCAGCTCTGTCTCATCGCTTGTGGTGAATTAATGATGGGAATGTCTCAGCAGCCGTCACATTCATAAATCACCAGAAATGAGAGGGCTAATACATAGAAGTCTTATCCTTTTGTTTAGCAATTTATCATGTTGCTTGCACATTAATAAACAGAGCTCCCCTGAGGAAAGCCACGGGAAGATACATTTTTCTTCCTAATTTTCCTCAATTGTAGCCAGTAGATCACAGGTGGAAAGTGAAGGCGCTTGTCATAGCCACTTGATGTTTAGAGCCTCTCTATAGAAATCAGGAGCTCCTCTGTAATAATACCAGCTTGCATTTATACAGCACTCTTTACATCTTTACTTCTAAGAACAGATTCTTGTATCCATCCCTGTGGTGAAATCCATTCACGGGCCAGTTCAAGTTTTGGCTAGCCATTCATTATGAAACCTCCAGTTACCACCAATTCCATAGTTGTTTTTTATTATTAGGATATCCATATTGGCAAATAAATATAAAATAATGTACCCACTGTGTAGTGCTGTGTGTGACCTGGTGCGGTGCCCCATGTGCCCTGCCATGAAACCATATTTAGACTTTCTGGAGTTATAAGGTATTAATCAAACATTTATTGGAAAAGGGCCACATAAAAAAAATCTTATTCTATTTTATGCTGTGGAGTGTCCTTATTAAACTCCTCAATTTAGTAAGCTCACTGCAAAATTTGGTTTCATTTTAAAGAGCATTAAAAACGGTCTTTATATCGTACTAGCAGTTTTTCTCTACAGTAAATCATTTCTGAAATATTCTGCATGATAAGGTGCGGCTCAGTATGCTAATGTGCAGCTCAGAGTGCTTAATAAGGGTGAGAGAGTTTTTTTGGGGGGGCCACTATAGAGACAAAGTAGACAAGAACCCTAATTATCAAATCAAAACAGCTAATTAATATACATGAGCTGCTCATTTGCATATGAATACAGCAATATCACTTTAGAAAAAATTTATAACACCACATATAATCAATTTTCATGCGCTTTAGGAATCCCTTTATGTTAAGGTGATATGTTAAACTGCACTGTGTAAAGCTATTGGTGTTCATGTATATTTACAGATAGCGGTTCTGATTAATACGTAGCATGCGAATATCCACGCCATGACTCATAATTCCCCAATACAGTGAGGATACTCACACTCCCATATTGTGTACAGAAGTGTAGCACATGGATTATTTCTAATATGTTTGTGTTGTTCACAGCATCAAGGTTCCCAAGTCCCAGGCTGACGGCACGGCCAAGTCGAAAGAGAACATTGTCTATATCGCCTCTCTCTGACCATAGCTTTGATCTCCAGACCATGATCAGGACGTCTCCAAACTCTTTGGTTACAATTCTCAACAATTCACGTAGCAGCTCATCGGCCAGCGGCTCTTATGGACATCTCTCAGCAAGTGCTCTAAGGTATGGACAGAACCAACTGTGTTATTTGCCAATATTGGCATTGGTGTCCAAACTCCAGATTTCTTTTCAGAAGTTATTTTTTTTTATTAAGACTTTATTTCAACAAGTAACAGGTTTGTTTTCTGAATTGTAAGAAGTAAAATCAATTGTGAACTCCTAGCGTAGTCTATATTAACTGATAATCTAGACTGAGAACTCTTTAGCATATAATAATCAGTGCTCCAAACAACATGTTCAGAATATTTGCTTAAAGGACCACTGTACAATGAAAAAAATACATGCTTGAAAACTCTGACTTAGGGCATAATTAAGCAGGATAAAAGTTATAAAGATTTTTATTTTGTTAGAAAAGAGTAGATTGCCAAGCCTCTACTGGAACATGTTGGCATCCATGATCCTTTGGTGGCAGTGTGCGAGAGGGGCAAATACATTTGTGTAGAGCTGTGTTTGCATTTATTGATGCAAAATTCCCATTTCTGAGCCAGCGAGGGGGATGGGGTATGTGGTCAATTCCAATCTGGTTCACTTATCTAACAGATAAACCTTTCCATATTTCCCCCTTGCCCGCTCCTCCTTCCACCTATGTATACATACATACACCCTCATCATCCAGCTCTCAGGAATTGATGTAGCAAGCACAAAATGGATTCTTCTGTTCATAAATTCAGATTTTCCCAAATAAAGTTTTTTGTACAGTTGCTAATATTATTGGTTTGGTGCATACCTGACAAAAAAAAGTATATATATTTTTTCTTGAACTACAGTGGCCCTTTAATACAAGACTCCGCCAATTTTACTCTACAGTATAGTTTCCCTGAATTGAAGGCTGGCCTGGTCAGTTCCATTTAATTCCTAAAGCCTTTGTGTGCTCCCTGACATTGAAAACGTAAGCTCTTTGTATCAAGCTGTAGAAAGGGAAAAAGAAAAATCCGAATGAGGGCAGAGGGCGCCGCAGTTTGTGTAGCATTACAAAAAAATGGAGCACATTTTTGTAACTTAGAGACACAGCTGTTTCTGTGTAAATTCCACAGCTGTGACCAGAAATTGGATGACCTTGTTAGCAAGACTGCCACAGCGTTTGGTTTTCATTATAAGGCCTGTAATGTTTTTTTAATATATATTTTTAAGTTAGTTAAGTTAGCTATTTGAGACTCCACATCCTAATGAAATTACAATGCAGTTCGCTGACCCGCATAAAGCAACTTTATGGAACTCTGTATATCATTATTTAACATGGTTCAAAGACAAAGTAGTTGTTTCCTTGTCATATACTGTGTTTGTGGCTTTGCTCAATTTTCGTATTTTGTGCACACATAGTTGTTTCTATCCACTCAAATGTGTATCTTAAAGGGAACAATATTGTAGCTCCATTTTTTTTTTTCAGGCTGCATTAATTCAAAATGGTGTTCAACACATAATATCCATATTGACCAATTTTAAAGTATACTCTCAGTGCTTCTTCTATCTTGGTAGCAAACTTCATTTTTTATGGATTTGTTTAGTTTTACTCTATGAAATACAAGATTTATCACATTTTGTCTAAAAAGGCGATTTACATGGTAACCTTAACAAAACTTTTTGGGAACAATTTCCTTAAAGGGACATAAAAGTTTCATGGATTAATACATTTCTGCACTCTATAGGCAAAAAGCAGCCTATATGTATGCAGCACATCTCATAAAACATGTTATTTTTATGAATATCTAAAAATCCCTCTAATGATTATGTTGACACCTACAAGGGGTGTCTACACAGGCATCTGATCCCCTCCCAATCAGCATGCAGAATCAGGGAAGCAATATTAACCACTAGTTACCTGCTGTTGCTTGCTCAGCCAATCTCCTTGCAGCTTGTCTCTATGTCAGAAGCAATACATAGCACATATCAGTCACACACTACATATCTCAGGCTGCTTTGCCCCACAAACAGAAACCCCAAATGAATTCAAAAGTTTCAGCTAACCTGATTGGCCAAAATAAATCATTTTAAATTTGATGTCAGAAATTACAAGAGATTTTGCTGACTTCAATGTAAGTGTTTAAATGTTTATTTTGGGATTTTATCATGCAAAACATGATTGCATACACTACTAATTCTCTTCTATCTGATGCATTCATAATCCAGCAAATTTACATATCCCTTTAATTGATTTAGTTGTTTCCATTCCAAGACAAATTAATTTTAATTAAGTGTATCACTGTCTATGTTTCTGCAGCCTGTTCTTTGGTACAGTAGGTATTTTTGGCAATATATTCTTCTTCACAGTAAACACTTATCCTGTAATTTATATGTATACTAGTATAAATGAATGTATGTTTATTAAAATATGCTAGAAAGGAATTTTAAAGACCAAGTCAAGTAGATATTTAATACTGAAAATGTATAACGATTAATAGTTAAAGGGATAGAGTCATCCAAACATGAAGGTGGTTCCATGTTAAAAAGGAATACATCTGACTATACATTGTACTAGCCCATTTCTCTTCAGTTTAAAACACCTGAGATACTTAGCATTGTTTTAGTGTTTTCTTTATTCTAATATGCAGATCGATATGCTAAAAGATTACCTAATTGCATGACAACATTGAGGGTAATTGCTATGGCCACCACAAGGACAGGCAAACAAACTGTGATTCGAATTAGCACATCAAGCAGTTAATTAGTATTTGGCAGCTGCTCATTTACATAAAGATGCAGCTGAAACTACTGAATTTCTCAGGAATTATTCACTATAGATAAATTAGCTAATACAATGTATAACCATGCTCTTTAAGAATAACTTGAAACATAACTTTAGGGTGCCATTAATGGCTTGATAAACCTCAAACATTTTTATAACTTGCTCCTATTTCTATAATTCTCTGCTCAGATTTGTCTGCACTTAATCCCATGTTGAAAGTTCTCAGCCTATCACAAGTCATATTGTAAGATCTTTTTTATTCACGATCTCTTGTAATTAGCTGAGAAATCGCTCTCACTGTAAAGGAGAGTTGAGAAGGGTAGAGGAAACATTTAAACCACATTTCCTAGTTTGACAGTTTACAATGACTCAACAACCTCTTAAATACGTTTGTTTATTATACTATTTCCTCAATTTCATTTTATACTGTTAGGAAAACAACAAAATTGAGCTAATTTGTACTGCTTAATTTGGATAGAGCTCACCAGTGACTTAATTGCTCATCAATACAGTGTTGCTTTACAATAAGATAGCAGATAATCACTTTTTTAAAGGGCATTCACAAATAACCCTTTCAATGTAATACTATTGCTATTGATTTTTACGTTTTTGTGTATTTACAAAATTGTTAGAGGACATGAACCGACGAGCCTTCTTCCTCTCATTGTTCTTCTTTGATGTTATACACAAAAAAAGGACTGTAAGGGAAAGTCATGTAGAAAACTAGATTAATATGATAAATACTTAATATCCGCTACTGTCAGTAAACCTTTAATAAGCTGCCTATCTTTGGAAATAATTATGTATTTTCATTTTTTTTGTTGTTGTTTTCTAAACATAGCAAAGCTTCATTTTCTTTATTTTAAAATTATTGGCTGGATCACAGTGCTCTGGACATAACACCTCTCCCACCACTCCTCTCCCATCAATGACTCTGTCTCTAGGTAGAATGGTATAGTGTAATGTAACCTAGGACGGGGTAGCCAATGTCTTCCTGAAGAGCTAACACCGTCCAGAATTTGAGGGTTGCCTACCTTGAATAATTCGCCTATTTTGATTCACTCACCTAGACACAGCAAATGCATCCTGGCCTCTCAAAGACCTTGTCCTTGGATGCTTCTTAGTTTTATATATATATATATTTTTTTTTTTTCTTTTTTTTTTTTTTTCTTTTATAAAATATAACTTGTGTAGTATTTGCATGAGCTTACTAATTATTATTTTCCATCTTATTTTTGTTTAAATTTTGTGGATAAATTGTTGTTTTAACAACATATTCATGTTTTATAGTCTAAAATTGCATTAGTTTGTAATGATTTTAGATTTTTAGAGGCTTTATAACCTATAATAGGACATATTTTATCTTGGTCATGAATAACCTCTTATATTAGTTAAAATGGTACTAGGTACTACATATAAAATAATAATAACAGAAAAGTTTATCTTACATTAGTCACAAGAAACCTCTTAGTAAATAGAGATCTAAATATAATAAATGTATTCAGTTTTTGCATAAAATAAGTTTTATTGTGAGCTATTGATACAAGATAAATCTGAAGTCAAATCTAATTTAAAATACCTATCAGCAGAATTACTATATTATATAAAAATAATAAATTGTTTTCTGTTTTTTTATTTTTTTGGTTAGGCTTTTAATTTGTACTACAGTATCTGTAAAAACTGTATTTTACAAAGAATAAAGGTTTTAAACACTTTTTATATCAGTTTGTAAGAAAGTATGTCAGACAATACAATAGGACATCAGCCAAATATGTCCCCTTCTATATATACTGTTTTGATTTTACTTCATACAGAGGAAAGGAAATAATAATTATTATTGCTTTCTTTGTTTTAAAAAAACAGCTATTCTATTTTATAGAGCATTCCTTAAATCACCATCACCACATGCCATTATTATTTTTGTATGTGTTTTTGACACACATATAATGATACTGAAAATGTTGCTGCTTTAAAAATAAAAACAAACATAATCACTACATATTTTAATCTTAAAAATGATATATTTTATAGTAGCCCTTTTAGTATTTTGTAAGCGTAGTTCACACAGTGTACTATTTCTTGCTCACTGAAAATGTTAATATTAAAAAAAAAAAAAAGTAATAATAATCAGTATATATTTTCATATTAACAATTATGATCATATTTTACAGTAGATTTTTTGCATGTATTGTTGACACAGTAATATTCCTTGCTCACATATATTGCTATACTGAACATTTTTTTGTTTTAAAAATAAGTAATATTAATAATCAATACATTATTTTTCATATTAAAAATTCTGATATTTTCCAGAAGCCTCCTTTAGTATTTTTGTATGCGTTGTTGACACAATCCGATATTCCATGTTCACGTATGACATTGTTTCCGTGCGTTTTAATGAACAGAACAAGGCAGTAACACTTTGTAATATATGTTCAGTGAAAGGAAGAAGGCGCATTAAATCACCGCGCTCCTGTGATGAATGGTTTGTACTGTACATTGAAGAATAAATTGAACAGACTGGCATGGAGCTCAGTGAACATGAAATCAGCTATTAGAAAAAAGCTTGTGAACAAATTCTGAGTCCGATATGCATCTTTTGATTAATGCCCTATCAATCATCCACAGTGGTTACCTTAGCAAAGTCGCGCTGTAATCATTCATGGCTCCTTTCAGGAACTCTGACAAGGACTATAGGCTTGTAATAACCGCACATTATTACTGATTTCCTCCTGACTCTCACTGAGAACAATTACTGAGTTCCCCATGTTTAGGCTTTACATTATAAAAAGGGGGAATACAATATAGAAAAAGAAGAGTTTTCTTCAAACACTAGCAATATTCTCTGGGGCTATTTATAATATTATTCCGTCCTAAATGGCAAAACTATTGCAACACAGGGCTACGTATAACTAGTAATAATGGCAGGGTAATTACTCTGAACATGCCTGGTTTTGGGCTGTGCTAATTCAAGGAGGCAAAATAATGAAGATCGTTTGGAAGTATTTTCTTTAATGACTTAATTTTCCTTTAATTACGGTATGCACATAATACGAGTAAAAGATTTAGTGCTCCGGCATGCATGGCGTTTAATTTGCTTGTGGTATGAAAAGTAAGTCTCTTGTTTGTGGGCAGATACAAAAAGGCTTTAACCTGTTTATTTAACCCTGCAAACGCCAGTAATTTTCTAGTTAGTTACAGACATTTTGATAACTACAAATAAAATACGCAATACTATTTAAATAACAATTATATATATAAAACAAGCTGTCTTTGGAACATTTCATGAAAAGTTTGGCAAATGCAATTTTTAAAAATAAAAAAATATGTTAAATACAGTGTATGAATTACTTCACCTAGTTACTCTATCACGTTTTAAAAAGAGCATGTTTTCATTATTTGAAATTTTATAATTATTGGCTCATGGTGTTGAAAACATACATTAATTAAAGTAAGGCTAAGGTTGGAGTTTTTTTTCTACTATTCTTGCCTTAAACTGTTAGGGCCTCATTCAATTGCGATTTGGCCAATTGAATAGGGCTCTAAATTAGCACATAGCATATTTTTTAAATACGTTTTTGGTTAGTGAAAACCTTGCCTTTGGATAGATGCTTACTAACTAAAAACTTCTTTAAAAAAATATGTTATGTGCTTATTTGGAGCCCTATTCATTTGTCCAAATTGCAATTGAATGAGGCCCTTAGTGAGTTGCAGTGGGCCTTATAACTTATGTTCACAAGCATGTAAATGATTGAATATAGAATACAGAGTTGTATACAAAATTAGCTAAGCACAGGTAATTGTCTTAACAGGGACATGATAAATTTATTTTGAGATGGAGAAACATAAAATGCCCTGATTTGCAGTTAATTCCGTGCTTTCATATTATTTACTAAACATTAAATTTATATTTCAGGCAAAAAATACCTTTTTTATATGTATAAAGCATGCTTTTTTACATCTATGATAGAACATGGGTGTCCCTTAAATTGGGATCATTATAAGGTTCATATATCTATTGCACCACTGGTAAAGTGCTGTAGAAAATGTTGATGATTATAAATAGTTAATAATAATAGTGTGAGGCCATGCTCAGAGCGCTTCATTGCGTAATCACATGATCAAAGCTGGCACCTGAAAAACATGGCATACACAGCATCCTTACACGCCAGATTTTGTGACCATTTACACGTTTTTGACGAATAGGCATGGTCTACTGAAAGTGAGTACATTTTAATTAGATACATCTATGTAATAGCCTGAGCAGAGATTGAACACGGTCTAGGTGGGACAAGAACAATTCCTATGTTACTCTGTGCTGCCTTTATTTCGAGAAATCTTTGAGAAATGTTTTCAGCTTGAAGTAGAGAGTTGGTAAAATTACATGGAAATGCCCCATTTTGAATATCGACAGTGCTTTTTGTTTCATTTAATTCACTTGCAAATGTATGCGGCATTGACCTGCGACTAAAAATATGCTGAATGGGTTAACAGACACCCACATAGAGTTGCCTTATCTTACATTTGTTGTAAACCGTGTAGCTGGGAACAATTCTTTTGATAAAAGCATGGTCTAAAGCGTGGTTTGGCAATGCCTGCTTGCAGAGTGAAGTCTTTATGCGGTAATATAATTTGCCTCAGAAGTCAACCAGAGTCGCAGAAACTCAGAGGAGTAATGAAGTGATGACAGGTATTAGCATGCATAATGGGCTTTAATAGACATTTAATGATGTTAAACTGCAAGAGAGAGAAGGGCTCTCCCATCGGAATATCCCCACGTTGAAGCACATTGATCACCCGTTTCATAAGAGATGATTTCAGTCCAGAAAGTAGTGATGGAAATTCTTTTAGGTGACATTCGGGATGAGCAGAGCCTTCCTTCGTTACAAACAAATGAGTGATATGACAAGCTCAGTGTTCAAAACACATTAACCAATTGATTTTCTCTCCAGTTGTAATGCGATCGGGAGACGTATGAAGCAGCTTATCCTTCCCAAGATTAAAGGAGTAGCTTCATACTCCAGATAATGTGTAAAATCCTTGCAAAAGTCGTGCACAGCTTCTTAGCTATATTTTCTCACTCTAAATCAAGTCTAAAGTTGCATTAAACGTAAAAATAAATTGAAATATCAGGCCGTATTTATTTCCCAAAATTCCAATTACAGTAAATCCCCTACTTACATAGTTAAATGATTCTGAAGGTATTTGTTTAAAGGGATATGTAAGTGAGCTGGATTATGAATGCATCTGATAGAGGAGAATTAGTAGTGTAGGAAAACATATTTTTGCATGAAAACATCCAAAAATAAACATTAATTAGCTTACCTTGAAGTTAGCAAAATTTCCTATGTTTTTTGGCATTTGCATTTTATCGTGTACACCACTAGAAAACTCCACCTCGATTAGCATATTCAGAATCAGGATAATACATTGTAATATTCTTCACCTCAGTGGCTTCTGGCATGCTCAGTACAAGAACTGCAACAGTCACTTCCTGTGCTCTGTACCAAAAAGGTCAAAATTTGTATCTTGCTGCATTTCCTGTGTGTACCCGGCTTATGTAAGCGTCCTGTGGGTGGGAACCACTGGATTTGACTTTTGTGCAAATAACTTTCCAAGAAAACTGAACTTTTATACATAACACATGTTTTATACTACTAATTCTCCTCTATCAGATGCATTCATAACCCAACAACTCACTTGCATATACCCTTTAAGGTGACGACCAGCGTAAGTTAAGTAATGTTTAAATGCAATGTATTTATTAACATTAATGTGAAGATAATATATATATATATATATATATATATATATGTATATTTTTATTTATTTATATATATATATATAAAATAACATTATACGTCAATGTACTATATTTATAGCATGATTTTGAATATGCCACTGGATATTTGTATTTGTCTAGTATTCTGTACTTTGAATGAGTCCTTGTAAATTAAAACAACATAATTATTGGACTTACTTTACTACTGTTCATTATTATATAAAATAAGAGCAGGTAAATCATCTAGCAAAACATTTTACCATCAATTATTATGCAAATATAGTATACCTGAGTTTAAGAAAATAAGCATTGTTTTACTAGTATTTCACAATAATTAAATAAAAATTAGAATGATCATACCTGTAAATGCTGCACTTCAGTTTCTAAAATGGTTTAGAAAGTAGAAAAAGTGAATACTGCCTATATTTTATTAACTATTATATGAAATTATTATTTACTGTGGGTCGTTATTGCTTTTGTGATATGGATCTGGGAGGCGGGTAATATTGTATGTTGTGGATCCATTTATTTAATCCTATTAAATAAACATCGCTATCATACAATATTGATTGTAAGCTCAAAAACAGGGCCCAGCAGTCATGTATGTGTCTATGTATTATTTGTTTTTTTTACCGTACTCCCTCTTTTGTTCTGTATTATGTTGGCCTGTTTTTAAACAATAAAAAAATCTAAGGAAGTTGAAAAAGCTTGGTATAATTTAATAAAGATACCCTACCTTGCCTTGTATATTTATGGGGGTTTTAAAATGATTAATAATAATGTGTCCTTTTTTTCCATTGCAGCCCAGCTCTGAGTTTCACGTACCCTCCAACCCCTGTGTCCCTCCAGCAGATGCATCAGTCTCTTCTAAGCCGTCAACATAGCATAGGCTCGGCATTTGGACATAGCCCGCCACTTCTGCACCCAGCACCAACTTTTCCCACTCAGAGAACCATACCAGGCATCCCTACTGTGTTGAACCCAGTACAGGTCAGCGTTGGCCCTTCTGACGGCATACAGGTGAGGTCTTATATACGCCCTTTTACAGTGAGCATTATTCTTCACGTTTTAGTGTTTATTTCTCCGTAACGTTGTAGGCCTTTTGCAGCCTTTGTGAGCCTTAGCCCAATATTAGGCCTCTCCATATCTAGTGTGAAACAAGACCTTCTAATCCCACCAGACTATATAAAAAAATATACTGTGTCTTGGTATGCGTCCCAAAGAAGAGTTTCCAAAATATAAAAAAAAAAAGAGAAATTGTCTATTTTGTTTTAAAATTATTTCTGACAGTGAAAGGGATAAAATATAATAAATGGGAGAAATGTTACCATGATCTGAATTGAAGAGCAATTTAAAGCTTATTATATAGTAATTTAATTTTGGCGGGAAAACCTGGCATTTTGACTTTGCATTTATGCATTGTAGTCATAAGGTCTAATTGTGCTGTCTGTGTTTCAGCTTGTATTTTGAGGTGTGTCAGTAGAAATCAGGGGAGAATTATATGGAGATAAATTATGCATTTATTAATCCTTTCTGCTTTTAAGTTTTTACTTATGGTTTCTATGTGTGAGATAGCTTAGCCAGGACACTGCAAAGGTAGCAGTGCAAGAAAAACGTTATATGGACTATTATCATTTACCGATATCATGCTTGTAATAAAACTGCACATAATTATTTCTATAAAACTCCTCTTATCTTACCAGTAGTAAATATACACTTGACTCAAAAGTCGCCATTTTTTTTTTTCAGTTTTGTTTTTTATAATAAATAATCTGACTCCATGATAGCAGTGTACTTCTTTTGTTTTTGCATACTTTCTCATCCTTCATTAGTGGCCATATTTAATAAAATTTAAAAATGTACATTTCTTTCCTGTAGATTCCTAGCTTCCTCTTCCTTGCTGTGTGCAGATCTAGCCTCAAGTTTTCACAAACTCAGATTCACTAAACTGCTCAAGGGCGGTTAAAATGATGGAAGCATTTGAAATGAATTAATTTATATATAATCCTTAATATTGTTTCCGTTGTGTGCAATGCTGGGCAGTGCATGCGCACAACGGAAACTATATTGACACAGTGCTCACACGATGTGCGTAGATAGCCGCGCACACACAATGCGTGTCTCAAGGGTGGTGGGGTGGGAAAGGATGGGAGAGTGACATAGGGGACGGGGAGGATGGGAGAGAGACACAGGGGACGGGGAGGATGGGAGAGAGACACAGGGGACGGGGAGGATGGGAGAGAGACACAGGGGACGGGGAGGATGGGAGAGAGACACAGGGGACGGGGAGGATGGGAGAGAGACACAGGGGACGGGAAGGATGGGAGAGAGAGACACAGGGGACGGGGAGGATGGGAGAGAGACACACAGGGGATGAGTAGGGTGGGAGAGAGAGAACAAGGGGACAAGGAGGGTGTGAGAGAGAGAGACGCAGAGGACGAGGAGGGTGGGAGAGAGAGACATTGGAGGGCGAGGGTGGGAGAGAGATAAAGTGGAGAAAGAGATAAAGAGGAGGGATAGGGTGGCGGGAGAGAGACACTGGGGGGGTGAGAGACACAAGGGAGGGAAAGAGAGAGACTTTGAATGGGGTGGGTGAGACACAGGGGGTGGAAAGACACGGGAGAGAACCCGGGGGGGGGGAGAGAGAGGAGGAGGGGAGGGAGGGACAAAAGGGGGAAGGGAGAGATAGGGCACATAGAGAGGGCATAAAGACAGACGGCGCATAGATAGCGAGGGAGAGGGCTCACAGAGAGAGAGGGAGCTCAGAGAGAGAGAGAGAGACCGAGCAATCGACGCGCAATTGACTTGTGTGTATATGTATGTATGTGTGTGTATATATATATATATATATATATATATATATATATATATATATAATATATATATGTATATATACAAAACAACAAAGTCAGAGGTGCTCATCAGAGAACGAACCAACCTTAATAGGTCAGTTCTATAGCCATGATAAGCCACTCTGAGAGCAACCTCTTTTAGCTCACTTGTGCCCTTCACAGGGAGAAATATCCTGTAGTATATCAGTCTGGTCCCACTCAAAAGAGTGACCCAGCCCCGAAATACCAGGCAATTCTACCCTGAACAGGAGAAACCGCAAACCCCAGACGTGTTTCGGCCTTTATGGGCCTCGTCAGTGAGGTGCAGCTGAACTCCCTAAGGCACAGTGAGCAAGGGGTCCACGTCTGGAGTCCCCTATTACTGTGTGCCTGCCGTTGTCAGTGTGTTACTGTCTTTGCCATTGTGCTGCATGCCTAGCTTTGTCCTGCCTAATTTTCATCCAGTTTCAGAATTTTTACGATCTTCGTCCGACATTGTTTTCGCCGCTTAGCTGATTTTGGATTGTCGAAACACGCCAAATATGGCTTAAATTTGCTTGCAACCTCACTCAAGCTTCCTGGCTCTCCCCCTGTGCTATGAGTGTGTTATTGTTTTTGTTCAATTATTTTGCTGTTTTTTGGGGGTTTTAGAGTTACGCTCTTGGCTCGCAGTTGCGACCCTTGCAAGTCCCGCGTACTTCCATGGCTCGTCACTCAATGAGCACTCATTGCAGCCTAAGTACCACGTGCCTCAACTGCTCACCTCGCTTTGCTCGCCCCACAGTGCAATGAGCGCCTTTCGCGCTCCTTGTAACTGAAATTGTGCGTGCGTCGTTGGCTCGCAGACAACCCTTGATTCGCGAGGGGCACAAGTGCGTTACCAACATCGCAAACGGCACCAACATCGCAAGATCCACAACTATGTATGTTATATTATAAATATAACGTTTGTCCAATACAAAAGGTATCAAATTATATTGCAATACTCATTATTAATCTATAAATATATATTGATTAATAATTACTAAATTACTATATATATATATATATATATATATATATATATACATACACACACACACACACACACACTTGTTCTGCATAGCAATTTATTGCAACTTATTTTAAGACATAAACACCCTGTTCCTTAAGTGTTTGATAGATAATCCGAATTTTTCTTTAAAACGTGTATTAATACTCTCTCCCATAAGTTAAGCACTTTGTAGCTTCATTTGTCATGTAGCAGATGTTCTTTATCTCTTTGTTGAATTGCATATTTATCAAGGGCATCTTTTGTTTTCACACCACGCTGTTTAGCAGAACAAACCCACAAGCGAGTCTGCAGTCAGCAGCACTGGGGATCCAATGCACAACAAGCGCTCCAAGATCAAACCTGAAGAAGAGATTCCAAGTCCAGGTGCAGGGGGCATGCAGGTAACAGCATCTTGCTTCTTATTAATCAATCTTTTATCTGCTTTTGAAGGCATTTATTATCAGGTCCACTTTATCTACATTACAAACGATTTGTCAAGATACTGCCAAATTAAATGTTTAATTTTCTTGTGCCAACATTTTTTTTACAACTTAAAGGAGCATATACGTTTAAAAGTCTTCCAATCTCAAAAGATGCTTTGGACAAAAGCACTATGTACTATGCAAGGACAGGACCCTCCAAACTTCACAGTGGCTCTGATGTCCTTCATTGAAAGCTGATAGCTGTAAGAAAAAATATAGCACAGCTGTAATGGCCAATCAACAGGAACTAGATGATTTAATTATGCATTGATCATTAATAAGGTTCATATTCAATGCAACATAAAAAAAAACAGTCAATTTACATTTAATGTTCACTAAACCACTATAAGGTTAATTGGATACAAAGTGAACCAACCCAGTGATCTCCATTGGCTGGAGACTTGTTATATTAAAGTAGTGTTCCTTTGTAGCAAGCAATTCTTGTTGGTAGAGGCAGTCAGTGATAGTTTATTCTCTTATTAAATTAATTTTTTCCTAAAACTCTCTCAATCCCCCATCTTCCCCTTAATGACTTTATGAAGGTGGAGACAAGCACTCAGCAGGAGTACGCACTCAGCTGGAACATGACACTGTAATCTTTGAAAATTAATTTAATATTGCTGTTATAAATGATTAAATAGGAATTTTATCAACGTGTGTGTATATGATCTCCTATTAGTATTTGACTAGTCTCAAACAATATTATCTTTATGTAATTTATTTATTTACATTTATATATCCCTTTTGTTCAAAAACAGTATATCGTTCAGCAATACAGTCATAGTTTAAAATGAAAAGGCATTACAAATTTCCAAAAATTGTTCAATTAGAGAGGGAACACTACAAAATAAAAAAAAATAAACGTAAAGTTATTCATAATAACTTATTTTGTGGTTACATTATCTATATATTAATGTTTAAACTGTTTGGTCTCCATAGCTATGATATTCTTAGTATATATGTTAATTTGCCTAATGGAGCCATGTTGTCTTTTTGCTACAGTGTGTCCTGAATCTGTTGGGAGCTCTGTAAAATAAGCTCCCTTTGCCTTGTCTTTCCACCTAATACCTCCCCCAGCCTCACATTCCCGTCTTTTAACTCTGTGTTTAGGATCAGCCAGATGGAATGACTCTGGTGAAAGAGGAGGGGGACAAAGATGAAAGTAAGCAAGAGCCTGAAGTGGTCTATGAGACAAACTGCCATTGGGAAGGCTGCTCCAGAGAGTTTGACACGCAGGAACAGCTAGTGCATGTAAGTTAATGGAATTCAGGAACTGGGGTTTTAAAGCTATGTGACCTCTCCCGGTGGAGGTCAGGTTCTTTGACCCTGTGCTGAGTCAAGTTTCTTAGCCAGCAGCATTGCAAGCCGGAGAGGGCTTTATGAGTTTGAAAGAATAAAGAGAAGCTCGAACTGTGGTGCTTGACCTGTTCAGTCAGCTAAAGCTTAGTGCAAAATTCAATAAAGTCTTCAACAGAGAGTGTAATGGCTCTGATCTTGTAAGCCCACAAACATTATTTTTTTCAGTCACAGACTTTGATATTTATTGAGTAATAGTAAGCTGAACAGGAATTAATACTAACCTCGAGCCAAGGCTCGCTTCTGTAAAAAGACAATACTTCCTCCATCATTCACAAATTGAATGCATTATTAGTTTTAAGTGAAACATTCTAAAAATTAAACACATCTCTAGTTTTGCATGGTCTCTAAGTTCTTCCTTGCTCACATATAAAACACTTTGGGCCTCATGCAAATGTGATTTTCCCAATTGAATAGGGCTCTATATAAGCACATAGCATGTTTTTTACAGAGGTTTTAGTTAGTGAACTTCTATCCAAAAGCAAGGTCTTCACTAACTAAAACTGCTGCAAAAAAATTATGCTTATATAGAGCCCTATTCAATTGGCCAAATCGCATTTGAATGAGGCCCTTTGTTCTGTAAAACAGTAGTGAAGAAACTGTCCAGGTTTTAAGGATATGCCTACCTAAACCCTGACATTGATTAAAGCACTCTGATATTTAAGTGCAGGTTTGTTTGTTGTCCTCAATGACTGGAGTTAGCACTGCACAAAATAATGAATTGATAGGTTATATGTTCTCTAAATGTTCTTTAACACTTCACTCTGTAATATTCAAGGTACAATGTGGATGTAGTGTATTTAATCAAATGCTACTGTTCAGAACCACATTTTTTAACATATATAACTTGAATTAGCATTGTTTTAGTCGTGAAGACATATACTTGCACTGCGTAACTTAATTGAAGAGTACGCTCTCTATATTTAAATAGTTATATTCTTGCCACTCAACTAATCTTTGCTATTCTCTAGCAGTTACTATAACAAAATAACCTGCATTTGACAGTAGTTTACAACTGTTTTTCTTTTTGATTCTTAAGCACGGTCTATAAATTCCAGACAATATCTGAAGCAGTATGAAGATTAGCTGATAAATATATAAGAAAAAAACATTAGTAGATTAATCTCAGAGTTTCCTTATATCCAAATGAGGGCAGAATCCATGATTGCCCTGCCAGAGAGTACTGTCTTACATATTATTTTCCCTGACAGAAAATGTGCAAAGGTGAGTGGGTTGCAGAACTCTCTGAGAACCTCTCTGGTTCCTGTATTTTGTCATTCCCTGGATCCAATTTACTAAGAAGTGACCTCGCCAAGAGTTTTCCAAGACCTCTCACCAAAGTAAATCTGGCCCATAGAGTACTCTCTGAGAGTAGATACCCTGATATCATAGATTGTATATCTTGATAGATTTTGTTCCCAGAAAGACTGTGCTCCTTACAAGACTGTGTTCCTTATCAGAAAACAATTGCCTTACCAGGAACATATCCTGCCAGGGAACTTACTCTAACATGCTAATTCAATCACAGTGTACGTTCCATTAGAAAATATGATTCCCTTTCAGCGTGTGTTCCCCAGGTGATTAATGATTCATATCCCAAAGATTTGTTCTCCATAATTTTATTAATTCATCAACAGAGATGAAAGCGGTAGACAGGTTTAATTGGTGTCTCCAAGTTTCAAATTGCGGGAACAAATAAAACAAACAAATAGCACCATCATTTTCCTTGAAAATAATTGAAAACAGTTGTGGTTAGAAAACCAGGTGCATATGCTTTGTACCAAATTAGCTGTTGTTCTGGATAGCGGATTTTAGTAATATTTATATAACTTTCATGAAAGTTTTAAAATCAGTAATGATGCTGCCCGGGTTGACCCTACAAGAAAATATTTTTTTTAATTGACAGATATATTATAGGCTCATGTTGAATATTATTTCCAATAGGAAAACTAGCTACTGTGGTATGGTATTTAGCATTATTAGTTCTACTACAGGATTGCTTTGGACCTATTATTATATACAATTTTGAAAATGGGAGGTACAGACTGGTTTCAAGAGTCAATTTCAAAGTTAATCTTAGGAAGAAACACATTTAAAGAACATAAAATCAACTTCTGTCTTCACCAAAAATCAACCCTAAAAATCTTTATTGCGCCAAAACGGTCAAAATACAATATCAATCATTCCTCCCAATATTCTCACAGTAAAGGAAAGCAACAGAAGGGGGGCATTTGAACCTTGCTTCCTTGTGAGACCTCTTCAGACTGGTTTTGCAACATCTTACGTGTTGTTTTTATTTAGCATAATAGTTTCTATTTTTGATACGTTTTTGCTTATACAATAGAGCGCGAGAGAAGATAGCATAAAAGAGTGCCAATAATGTGTGTGATATTGCAACACTGGGCCACTTTATTTCCTCCCTTACTTCCCTATATGCAAATTGCTGCTAATTCCAAAAACAACTCGATCTTTATTTATTGAGCACTTGTTATGTTTTTATATACTAACGTAAATTATCACAGATTGCACCTTTAAAATGAACAAATATAAGAATTTAAAAAAAATGTTGGACTGTTGACATAGTAAAGCTTTCATGATACATTAAGCGGCAGACAAGGTGCTTTAAACCATTCTGACACCCTATCTTATTTATAGCACCTCACCGTCCTCTCTACCCCTTCCAGTTAATAGCAGGATTCATGATTCTCCATGGTTGTCTATCTAGTTTGTGACAGTGCAGGCTTCCTGCTAAAGCAAGTCACTATCTATAATTGATATCCTTCCATGGAATGGGGTGCTGGTTGCAATTGAAGAGTTTTGCTGAGCGCTTTTAAATCCTGACAAGTCCTGCCTCTTGTTCTGCTTTAGTTATTGAGTGCACTGCTGGAATTCCAGGCTTATTTGAACTTGGCGGAGAAGGTGCACATGGTTTGTATTAGAGGAAGCAAATAACTACATAACATGCTGAGTGACAGTGTTTGAAAGTGGCTTGTGGCTGCCTGTCAGGTAGTCTGAGGTGATAACATGTTATTAGTATTTTTGGGCTTATAAGTAATATGATAGAAATACATTAAAGAGACATAGATCTCACATATATTTCCTCCCATGCATTATTTTAATAAAAAATATCCTGTAAAGATGAATAAACTGAATTTTTAATCACTCTGCAGCACCAACTGAGAAATCATTTATTTGACCTATACTAGCTCTATCTGTATAGTCAGAGGCAAGTCTGAACATTGCTGCAATGCTGCATTTCCAGACAGGTTTCTATTAAATGCATGATAGGCAAATATGTGAATCGTATGTACAATGAAATAGTTTAATATTATTATAAATGAACTATAATAATTATAAAAAGATCCAAGTGTACTTTACCACATTCATTATGCAAGTAAAAAATAAAACCTAGCGTAAAATATATACGCTTTCAAGAGACTTGCTTAATATAAGATATTTGAAATCAGGATGTCTTTGCTAACATCTGAGTAGAGTCACATTCAGAGATCTTGGCATTGCCAATCATGTGTCTGATTACAAACTAAATTTCACCAAACTTGGGGGATGTTTTCCTGGGGCCATCACAAATGCAACTTTTTGTATAAAACTTGGTGTTTGCCCCAGTTTTTATACTTCATACTTGGCTTTTTTTTTTACTTTTTATTTATTTTCTGTCACCTCTTTGTATCCACCATAAATATTTGTTATTTAATCTCTACATGAATAGTACAATTTTTGCCTCTACTAAAGGGCTATTTAAGCATCCTCATGTTCCTCCTGGCAGGTTGGAGACACACTTTGGGACTCATTCAATTGCGATTTGGCCAATTGAATAGGGCTCTATATAAGCACAGAGCATATTTTTTTACAGAAGTTTTTAGTTGGTGAACTTCTATCCAAAAGCAAGGTCTTCACTAACTAAAAACTTCTGTAAAAAAAATGCTCTGTGCTATCACAATTGAATGAGGCCCTTTGTGTTTTGCCCAAACTAAGAGGATTTAGACGCAAATTAAATTCCCAAATTTACAATTAACGGGATAAGGAATGTTCCTGGATATCACTAGGTATATAATATACCTATGTAGCTCTTTACTTTTCTGTACTTTATTGTATTAAGAAGTGCTTAAAAGCTCTCTTTTTTACAGCGTAAAAATCATAAAATTTGTACCGATTTGCGCCAGCCCTCTGTAACTCTCACACAGCTCACAAATACCAGTGCCCTCTTTGAAGCATGTTGCAGAATGTTGTCACTGATTGGTTTCTATGAGACAATGCAATCCCTATACTTAGAAGTGCACTGTCTTCATGGGCTGCAGAGGAAACATATCTAAGGTTTTAGGCAGAAAAAAAGAGCTTTTAAGCAATTCTTAAGAAAATAAAGTGCACAAAAATAAATAGATACATAGCAATATCATATTCCTAGTAAAGTCCAGAAACCTTCCATGTCCCTGTAAGTCAGAGAGTTTGAGCAGACTCTCTTTAATATATCTCATGATACTCCAGTTAGTGCTGTCTAACTTCATTTGTGTCAGGGGTGAGATTATTGTTGGCCAGTGATCTGGTGTGACAAAAAAAAAACATATCTACACATACAAATTAAAGGGACATGGACATGTCTTCTTTGTTGCATCAGAAAGAGGGTATTTGATAATGTCTCACAGTGTGTTTTTTCTGATGAATGTCTCAGAGCACAAAAACATATTCATATTTTTAACTGCTTTTGGGAGCTTGTCCTCTGCCGGCAAGTGAGATCTGCAAATTAAAGTATGCTCTCTGCATTTCTTGTTAGTTTGAATGAAGTTTAAACAGGTTTTTCCTTTTTTATGCTTTTGTAATGTATAGTAATTCTTTAAATATACTTATTTATACTAAATGACATAAGTAAATATTTGGGAATTTATAAATAATGCGTTTAAACGGTCCCAAGTGTTTTATTTTAGTAATGTTATGTTTAAGAGAACTTCCTTGGCAGACAGTGGGCCACAAAAACCAGCTTGTGGGTTGCTACATCCTATGAGCCACCAGTTGGCCAACACTGCGCTAACTTATGAACAAATGCATGCAAGCTGAATATAATATTGACATCCCTCCTTAAGCATGCTATATTTAAAGCAAAAAGGCCATAAGCATGCAAAAAAAAAACAGACTGGCATATTGTGTATGTGTGAGCCATAATAGCAAATTCATGAAATTATACTGTAGTGGTCTGTAGACCATGTTTATTTTTAAATTATATACAAAACCCCAAGGATATTAAATGTATTTGTTCAAATAATAAGACCACCATAATACATGTGAATGATAATATATTCTTCCTGCCACAACACGCTGGGTTTTTGTGTGTCCCGCTTTTTTGTTTCTCTGGGGCGTATAATGCGTTTTTCCCCACCGCAGCAGCTCTTTACCAATTTCTTATTTATTTATATTTAGCATGGCGAGGACTTTTTAGCTGAGGTGTTTTGTATATCTAATCTAGTATATGAATGGGTGGCGTGCTTGTAGCTTTTGTCATGAGAATGCCGCTGTAGTGTAGGTATGGGACTGGCATACTATTCTCCCCCCTGTATCACTAGGCCTCGATGCTGCAGTTCTTAAATAGAGATAAAGTCTGAAAATGAAACAAAGCTCTGACTGTATTCCTCCTTGTGTTTAGCAGAGATAAACTTCAGTGGAGTCTCAGTGCTGCTCCTGGCAGAAGGTTTAATTGGTAAAATGCAGATTTTTTTTTTGATCAGGCAAGGATTACTCTCCTTATCAGTATAAAGCATCTTATTTCAAGATGAAAAGGCTTCGCTGAACTACAGATGCCAACATTTCTACAAGGCACTTTGGCGACTGACATCTCAAAGAAAACTATGATTTATTAGGCTAGCAAAGGCTTAACGTAGGTGTCGCTGATTTTAAAATTGCTCAAAATGAATAGCTTTTTAGATACCGTTCTCAAATAATGTTTTGCAAAATTAAGCCAATTGTAATAAATAATAACAGCAGGGAAACCAGGAAAGTGTGAAACACTGAGTAATTTTTTTTGGACAGCAAATGTTCCCTCAAATCTATCTCGGTGGCGCTTTTGCGGTTTGTCTGATAAGCTGGCAGAGTAAAGATTAATAACGGGGCCGAGGCTCTATCAGTGCCTTCTTGTCGATTCTGTGTAACAGGCCTGTCTGCTCAGCATGGAAATTATTGATTAAATAAAAATTGCCATTAGATTGCGGGTTGATCCATAATCACAAACGGACAGTTAGATGCTGAGCCATGAATCAAGCATTTCCTTGCAGTCATTTATACTGCTCTGACACTCACACCCATTAGAGATATCCATTTTCCATACAACCCAACAAAGTAAGAATAACACTTACAAAGCAGCAGTGCGTGGCAATGACAAAAACATGGCTGGGAAGAGGGACAGTTGGTGACAGTCATTAGTCTTGAGTTAGAAACCCGGTATTGATCAACAACTACACTCAATATTATGCAGGTTGTTATTTTTTATAGGGCCAGCATTGGCTATATTATGGATGAAAAAAGCATTTCTGAGATCGTTAGAAGTAAGGAAGCTCTAGACCAGTGGTTCTCAACCTTTCTGATTTGGGGACCATCTAGTACTCATGGTAACCATGAATATTTTCATAGGATGATACTGCATGGGGCACATAACATTTTCTAAATTTTGAGATACATTTCTTTAAACCTAACACTACAGCCAGTCATAGTTGCAGATAGATTGTAAAGTGTGAGGCTCTCCTTAACAATCTTCTTTCCTGTGGACCGGCACCTTGTACTGACTTGTACAGAATACAGTTTAAATGATTGAAGGTACATTTATAAGATGTCTATAATGGTAATTGTATGTATAAAGTGTTAGGCTCCCCTCATCCATGTGGACCGACTGTTGAAAACCGCTTCTCTAGACAGTACTTACAATTGTATACATGTCTGGTAGTGTGTGTTTGAAACAGAAATAAGGTGTGAGATGTTACAAACAGAAATAATTTTATAATAATGTTTGGCACACAATGTCTCGTATATCGAGCATGTGACTGTCCCCAGAGGAGAATGTTGGTGCAAGGATGCTGAGAAAGTCTTTGGCTTGGTAGCTTTCTCTCTATTAATTGTGTGATCTCTTTTCCCTATGCCTCTCTATGGTGACTATTAACTAAAATTATATGAAGCTTATAATTGGAAAGTTCTTGTGGTGTATTAAACATATAGTTTACATATAGTTAAACTTAAGTTTATGTAAAAAATAATACAGAAAACTGAATGTTTATAATTTACCTTAAAAAATTGTATTCATGCTTTTGCCGAATTTTCCCATATCGTAATTCACTGGAAACATCCTGAATTTAATGCTTAGCACTGAACACTGGGATTCTTTGTTAAAGCAATGCTGTGCTTTAAGAAGTAGCTGTAATACTATACTATACTAAAGAATCTGTGGATGGACTACATAACTGAAAGAGTAGTGCATAAATGGAATAACCAATCTGTGGAAATGGTACTGACAAATACAGCGACGTAGTTCAAGAATATTGAAGGACCATTGAAGGCATTTTTTCTTTGCTACATCTTTTTTTTTATTTTTTTATTGAAGCTCCTGGAGGGTTTTGTCCCTGTCAGCCAATGTGCAACAATACAGCTGTATGAGTCATAAGTGTCTGCCAATGAGATCTAGAGTTGTGCATGCTCTCTGCTCGCACAGAGGTATTTCCTGTGGCATTTCCTGTTAGTTTAAACACATTTTACTAAGTGTATTTTTATCATGAAATAATATTATTATAATGTTTAAAACATGCTCTTTTAAATACATGATTGAAACATTTGCATTCCATGCCCCTTTAAACCTATACAGATAATGGGCAGGCAAGATGTATTTATTGCTGAGGTAATATGCAATTGTAATCCAATTGCTTAAATAAATAAATAAATAAAAATCTATTTTATATTACCACGTTTTTTTTTTTGACAAGCTGTTAGTGACACATTTTTGGCCATGTTTTAAGCCCTCTGGCAATAAATGGCTAAGCGGTATTCATAGCCTGGCTTCTAATTCTCATCTTATCATCTAATCTTTATGAACAATGCCTGCGTTGTTCCACTTGCACTTATTATATATAAGGACTTCCAGAGCACTGAAAAAGTAGCTCAATTAAAAACACAAGTTATATTTCAGTACAAAATCACAAATGGTTAGTTTAACACAGTGTTGTGTTTTGTCTCCAGTCAGAACTGAGCTGACTGATCGCTTACAGGAGGAGGGGGCATGAATAAAGTGCTCTGTGGTTTATTTGGAAGATCTCTGCCTTTCATCCAAATGAGATTGTGAGTGATTTCTTGCCCCTGGACTTTAATTATGTAATATCTACATTTAAATTTCACATTTTCCCACTTAAATAAAATGCAACTCATTGCAGAATTAAAAGTATACATTATAAACATTATAAAAGTGGGGGGAAAACATGTAAATATATATAAACTTACATGATTTTCCTGCCTGTGCATATTTTAGCTGAAACGCATGACTCATACAGTTCTTTTGTTACCTCCACAAAACGTATACAGTCCATACAGTGTGTTCAGAACGGGACCTTAAAACAAAAAACACATTGAAACATTGCCAAATTCCCTTTTCTCAGATGCAACAAAAATATGATTTCCTGGTCTTTTAACTCTTTCAGGTCATGTGTTCTTTTTGCATGATCGTCTCAGTATATTTCAGACTTGCACATTGCCTCATAGTATTAAAATGCTTGACTCACATTATATATAATAAAATAAAGCTGCTGGAATTTTTTTGCAGCATATTAATATTGTTGCAGTATATGTAGTAAATTCATTTTATGATCTCCTCCAAATGAGTCCACAAATCTGCTTCGTTTAAAGGGAAGTTATCAGCTAAACAACATCTTACCCCATTTGCAAAAACAGTACACTACTGATTAGCTCATCAAAACATTACATTAATATGCAGGAACTTCTCATTAGCATAATAACATTGTACAGAGCTTGCTGTATATGTTAAGATTCATTTGAGCAGCCTTAAAATGGTCCTTTAAATCAAAGTACTTGCAGAAGTATTAGATTGTAAGTAGCGAGTTTCCAGTCTTGTAGGGTGCTTTGGGATCAAGCACTTTCTGCTAAGATTCTAAGCTCAAAACAGGGCCCTTCAACTTTTGAATTTGTTAAACGTGTATTTCCCCTGTACAGCGCTACGGAATATGTTGGCGCGATACAAATAAAAGGTAATAATAATAATAATAATAATAATAAAAGTTTACTTGATTTATAATGTTTAAACTTAATAACTTAAAGCTCTTATTTGTATAGGATTATGCCCAAAGGACTGTGGCATAGCTCTGCCCCTTTGCATAATTAGGGGAAGTCCAGCTGTAGCAGACTTCCTGCCATGTGTTCCAGTGTCTGACTGGTGTAGATCAGACCTCATGTAACAGCGTAAGGGTAGAGAAAGCAGTTCTTCATTTTGTCAACTATTTTTGTTTTTAATCAACATGTTCAATGTTGTGGTACACATGATGAGCAGTTTATTACTATGACTGAATAAACCCTGGACATCACAATACAGAAAGTGCATAGACACTGTGCCAAATTGACTCTGTGCCAGAGATTTGTGTATCTCCAGGACATGCTAGTGCATTCCTACAATGTTTTTTTAGTACATTACATATATTGGAAACAAATAAAATAAAAAATACATATCCCATAATCTTCTCTTGTGAATGAATCTGTCCTTTAACTGGCAACCCTCCACTTATCTATCATAACAGGAAATAAGTTAAAATCCATTTACTGGCAAACGGACTGCTAGGCGTTTTTGGCTCCACCAGTTCTAGCAACGCATGGTGCCAAAAAACCAATAATAGTGACATTTCAGCTCCTTTTCATGCAAGTGCAACTTATAAAGTGGTTTAACAAGTTTTTACTCTACAATTTTGCTTTATTAGATATTTTAGTTGCAGACCATTATCAGATGCGTGCGTGTGAGCCTGAGCCAGAAGAATATATATTCCATATCCGACATGTCATAAACGATTTCAATAGATTTATTTAAAACACCCATGCTGTTAAATATTTAACGGCATAAACTGTTCCTGTATTGATGTTGCACTGACATAGAAAGGTAATAGGTTTCAGACCACAACTGTGATCAACTCATTATTTTAGGCTAAGACCTGTTGTTTTTCATTCAGTAGGCAGATTACATATCATTATTATTTCATTACTATTATTTTCTAATATGACAGTTAAAGAACCACTGAAAGTATTGCATTTTCGACTTATGTAACCCATGTAAGGAAAAAAAAGCCTTCGCTTCTTGAAATAGACAACAAACTAAAAATATTAGTAGCTATGTAAGTCAATAACATAAAAGCCTTTTTTTACTCTTAATTGTGCCTAGGCTTGTCAATATTAGACCTCTGAGGCACTACTTTCTGACTTGGAGCCTGAGGAGGCATGCTCATTTTTTTTATCACCATTGAATGTTTAATGAGTTCATCTTTCAGCATTTGACACCATCACCTTTTCCTGCACATGTACATGAATAACCTGCTTTCCTTGCTCTATACCTGACCCTTATCCTCAAATAAGGTAGGATACAGTCATGTCAGTCATTGGCAACCTATTTCACTTCAATGGCGGTACAGGCAGTCCCTGAGTCCTTAAAAAAACCAACACCTTTTTATATTACCCAAATCAAAATTGTAAAATCACTTTGGGGAACGAATTCATTATAGTGGTATAGATAACTCGGAGAAGAATTTAGGAGTACAATTTGTTATTTTTTGCTAGTTCTAAGTAGATATAATGAACTGTATTATTAAAGAAGGGCATACTTTCCCACTCCACATGGGAAGTGCCTGAGGGCCGTATGTTGCCCCCTGACCACATGTTGTCCACCACTGGCACACAAAGTTGCTAATGTTGTTAGTATGTTAATTACTTCACAAAAATATGACTTTTTTTTCTTAGCTTGTCTGGTCTCAATATAAGTACTTAAATGCAAATAGATTTATAAAATCCTTACTTCAATGTTTATCAAGCACACTGTTAAAATGTTTCTTCCCTTCACCAAATGTATTTAAGCTTCTGGAGTCTATTGTTGAGCCCATAAGTTAGATAATATTGGGTATGGATCGGTTTCAGTAAACACCAAGCATAGCTCACAATGAACTCATGTAATTAGACAATCTGAATGTAATCAATTCACTGAACCAGTATTGGGTCTGCCAATAAGACCAAAGACTTCACTACTATTAAGCTGAAAGAAATATAGTTTCTGTGTCCCTTCTTCTGTTAGTAAGCTGTCATGTGCCTGCTTTTTAAAATTTTTTTTTTTTTTTTGAATCTGATTTGACATGCTTTCCACAATTTTCCACCATTGAGCAAATCCCCTCCAGGTCCTCTCTTTTTGCCTTTTATACAGTTTGGTTTCTAGTACGTAAAACAGTTTACTCTGAAAAACCGTATTCTCCACTTTTTAACCTCCAAAGCTGGTCTGTGACAGTGATTTTGCAGCAGTTATATTATTATATACATGACATGTATTATGTAAAAGTTGTCCTTCTGGATGACTAAAGAGATTACTTTTTTATTGTGATTATTTGTTTTTCCATTCCATTTAAATGGAAATAAAGTGCGGAACTAATAGACAAAGGTTAAAAACAGACAATCATAGGATTGGATTCATTATATTCTTTGTGTTCCAGTTTATATTCTATGATTCATCACCATCCTTTCCTTTCTGCGTACTTTGACTTCAGGGTGGTATGTGGCGGGAATGATAGCATTTAAAACACTAGCCAACCCCATTTGCCTTAAACAGCTACTTTGGTGTTTTTATAAAGGACTCTGTAAATAATAGTTTAGTGGGTCCTGGGAAACCAATTGTATTTAACTTTTACTGTGCACTTAATCAGTAGATTACTATTTTGAATTATGCCCCAGGCTGTACGAGCTCCTTATCTATCCACCCCCTGAATGATGCATCGTCTCTGGAGTAGGAACGTCCAACAGGCTCTCCAAACAAGCATATCATACTTGCACTATGCTTGTAGGATGTGACTACAAAGCGTATTTGTCTACATTGCTGGCAGCTCATGTTACACTACTGTCTCCTAATAATGTGTGTTTTACAGAGTGGTTTCAAACTGGTACTTCCCTCTAGGCAACTCATTCTCCAAAGACAACACATCACTCAAAGAGATCTGAAGCTTAAACAGTCTGGCGCATGATTTTTATGTTGACATACATAGAAAAAGTTTAATAAAGGTTTTTTTCTTATCAAGCCCTAGTTAACTATTCTTTAGAGAGCCCTTTATAAGAGCACTTAAGTGGCCATTGAATATTCATGCACCAATCAGTCTCAGATTTGACCACGAACCTACTCAAGAACGTTGGGCCTGTAATGGTAGCTAACATATCTACCTATTCACAGTGCATTATACCACACATTGGAATATTGCTAGTTCATATCACCTCATCACAGAATTATTTGTAATAGATAGATGGCTTTTGGTCTAAATATCTGGACATTTACAATAGACTGTAATCTCTAATTCTTAAATGTGCCTGCAAACACAGCCCTCCCACTTTCTAGGGGGTTGTGCTATCATGTAACGTTGCTTTCACCTTTTGGTTAGTAGTGCAAGGGTTACAGAATGAGATTGAAGCGTGAAATGTGTCTCCCTATTAATACATTTTTTGCCATAAACATGTGAAAACACAAAGTTGCCAATTGAATTTCATGATGTGTGGAAATGATTACGCCCGTCTTGGACCAATGCAAATACTTTATAAAAATGTCAGCGCCGTGTGGAAGAGATTGGCAAGGCTCAGCCCGAGAGCCAGCTCCAAGGTGTTGCACGGCTAGTTTCCATAACACAAGGCTGAACCACTTTACACTGTCTATTAACTTTCCATCTATCAATACCTGATTTTAGCTATGCTGGAATTAACTTTTTTAATGTGCATTTTTTAATACCTTATGAGGAATTTTATAGGGTCTATAAAAATATGGTTCCTGCTCACAGAAAAGAGAAAATATGTGCTCAGGCATAAATAGCAACTTTTTTACTCCGAAGTGCAAACTTCATTTTATATTAGTCCTGTATTTATTTGGATAAAAAAACGATCTAATATAATAACTTCACTATACTAATTCCTCCTTAGGAAAAACTTTCATAACTGCTAATAACTTGATACTTGGCATTACTCTGTATAGCTTCCTGGCATAATGGGACACTTAAGTCCTGTATTTACAGTAAGGTATTTTAAAAGCTTTTTTGAATGTTTAAATAGCATTAATTTATTATCTTTTATATATAATGAGGGTCAGCTGCATTCCTACCCGCTTGTGAAGTGGGAGAGAACTAAAAAAAGTGACAAGAAATCAAACTGCAGCCCATATCATCACTGAGTAATAAAATAGAGCTAATTGATTTTAATTTCACTTCCCAGGTTCCCTTCTACTTCACATGATAGATATAGTGTTATGAAGGTACAACTGAGCTGCATTACATATATGGATGGGTTAAAGCTTACTCTCAATATTTCTTCAGTGCCCTACACTATGATATCTCAATTGGTCATGCAACTCCATTGACTTGAATGGAAAGGAGATACAGGGGTATATTTATCAAAGCTGGCATTAAAAAAAATGGAGTGAAATACCCCCATTTATCTAATAGGTATTTATTAAATAAAGTTGACGGGACTTGTCACCTCAAAAACAAGTTACTGTCTTTTTTTTTATTCTTAAAGAGCATGAAAACTGGATTTATCTTGTGTTATCCATTTTTTTCTAAAATGAAGCAGTCCTGGGAAATTCCACATTGTTGCTGCTGCATTTATATACACATGAGCAGTTCATGTATAGTAATTAGCTGCTTTAGTTTACCGTCTGTCTCTGTAGTGGACAAAATAAAGATTCTCAATGTCATAGTTACTTAAAGGGCACTCTGAACCGCACATTAGCATACAGGAGCCACACAATCTATTCTATATATTTAAGAAATGTTTTACTGTAGAGAAAAACTGCTAGTACAATGCATAACCAGTTTTTAATATGATTTTTAAAATTGAATCAACTTCTTATTGGCATGACAGTGTCCCTTTATCCATCTATTAAAATCTGTTGATAAATCTACCCCAAAAAGGTATCTACTTTCTTTATGGGAAGTAAGGTGTAATTCATATTAAATTAGTAATTAATTTTATTTCATTTTTTTAAACAAATTTTATTCTGACCGTTTAATTAAATTGCAAATATCTGACTTCAGTCTTCCTTTAAATGTATAAACTATCTTGATTATTAAATATAAATACAAATATTCTCAATTCATTTCTGCAAATAAACATGTTTTGCTCATTCCTGTAGTCCAATGCTGGTATCGCCGCCCAGCTGCGTGTTGAAATAGTGGCTACATCATTCACCACTGCTTTGGAGCCCATAGAGAATTCTGGGCAACAGAGTGCAGATCTCAGAGGATAAATGTCACTTCATAAATACTACCTCCTTAACTAGTTTCCTGCTGGGATTCAGATCCTCACTCAAAAGCAGCGGCTGGGCACGGAAAGTGAAATACCATCACATTGCTGCTGGCACAACTTCCAGAGCAGCGCTGACAGGGACTGTGAAAGGAAATCGGCAACCGAGCAGGCAATACAAAGCTGCACATTTACTGTGTCACTGACCTGTGCGTAGCTTCAAAGGGACTCAAGCTACCGTGCCACTTACTTTGATGTTGCATTCATTTCACATATATGTAAGCTAAAAAAACAAATCCATAGCCGATTATAAAGGACCACTACAACATGTTTGTCAAGTATTTACCAAACTAACAATTTTAGCAGCTGTAAGCCATGGACATAATTTTTTTTTAAAATAAAATCAGATTCTGTTTGAGTACAGGAATCCATTTTGTGTTCGTTACATCACTTCCTCAGGGCTAATTCATGGGGTGGGGGTGTTTGTAGTTATCAATGAAGAAGGAGGGAAAAGGCAGAAGTGCACAGTAGCTTGAGTCCCTTTGAAGCTACACACAGGTATGTGACCGGATAGGATTGCAATTGACACCATACCTCTTCCCCCTCACTGGCCCAGAAGCAGACACTGCATCAAAGACTGGAACCATATCTCTCCAGGAATGCCAACACCTCTCACACACACATAGCTTCCACCATTGTATCATGAATGCCTCCAAGGCTGTGAATTATCATTTATTTATATACAAGTACCAGCATATTCCTTTGCACTAAGTACATGTGTTATTTTGCACCCCGATTTGAAGCTATTGCAAGTTTCTTAATCTTCATTATCTAAACTTAATTTATTTTATATAAACTGAAATTACTTCGTTATTGAAACTTAATTTCATTTATTATCAAGTTTCAGGTTCACATCCCAATCAATCTTTATATAAACCCAAGACGTTTTTAGGTGTTTATCGGATGTCCAGGAGGTGGCAGAGAATATGTCCAACAGATGGCGGACATTATCTGGCTACTACACATATACATAGACATATACAACAGCGACCTCGGCAGATCCTCTCCCACCCCCTGGGCCCTTAAAGGGATATGGAAGGTACCCTGATTTCAATATTAAAATAAATTACCTCAGTGTATGTTTGCATATCTAAACATAATTTTATTACATGCTGAAAAACTTTACTCACTGAATTCTTCCAGATAGTCCCTGTAGCTCATGCACACAGTGTCTCCTGTAGTACATGATATACTAACCAATCACAGACCGCCTCTCAGCAACATTTAGGTCTGTAAGTGGCTAGTACATCTGTGCATGAGCTGTGTGGGCAAACCTTTGTAGGGCCAATTTGAAGGATTCATTGAGTAAAAAACTTTTATGCGTTTGTAAAATAAAATAATGCTTAGATATGCAAATAAACATTTAGGTAGTTTGTTTTAATATTAGAAACAGGAAACCTTCCATATCTCTTTAAAAGGACATTTACAACCTTAATAAATTGCGATTTGGCAAATTTAAAAGGGCTCTATATAAGCACATAGCATATTTTTTTGTGAGGCTGTTGGTTGTTTGTGTGCTATGAGCATTGTTTTTTTTTTTCTAATGCTAATGAAATAATTAATAAAATAATACATCAATATACTTTACCTATTTTGAAGTAATATATGCAGGAAGCATTGTGCAGAAGAGCTGACAATCTGTTTTGATGTTGCTGCAGCATTCAATGTGTGTTTCGAGTGCTGTGGAGCTGCTGTGTAAGTGTGAGCAATGTGTGCAGTGTGTAGTGTAAATAGTGTGCGTGAGCGAGCCAAATCCGTTTGTGTAGCTGTGTACTTCCGCATTGTGTAAGTTAGTGTTGTAAAATGGCGCCTTATGTGTGGTACGCGTCTGTGGCTGACTTGGAGTGCTTGTTCTTGGATCGCGTCCGTCTTTTTGGGAAAATCCGTATGTGTTTGGTGGTGTTTTGCGTCTTTAGAGTGCTGTAGCCTCGTTTTTGTTTTTTTCGGCGGCCATTTTTTCTCTTGCTTAGGGGATTTTCGGGTGTCTAAACTCTTCTATTTCGACTTAAATTGAGGTGTAACTTCAGTTTCCGGGGGCCTGGGTGCCCCCCTTGCTGTGGGTAAGCTTTTTATGTATTTGTTGTGTGTATTTATGGTGTTTTTAATGTTTTCATTTGCGCGGGTTGCAGGCGCTCCATGCCAGCAACTGCGGCCCTCGCTTTGCGAGCCCGCAGTGTTGGCAACGACCCGCTTGCTCACAACTATATATGTGATTGTTCCTCATTTACTAAATAAACCTATGAAACCCAATTGTATGACCACTTTAAGGGTTCAGAACTGTCATGTATTGAAAGAGCATGTTTTATATATTACATAAGCTTCTTTCCCCTATGGAAAACAAATTCTATTAAATAAAATTAACTTTAAAACACAGGCAGATAAAAAAAAAAACAAGGGGAATTTACTAAGCATCTCAAGTGCATTGCACGCTATCTACTGATTTACTATGTTCTATTTCCTATAAATAATTACATCCCTTCTCACATTCTTATGTGATTTGAGAAGAGCTGAGATAATGTGTTTAGTGGATTCCCCCAATTTGTTTGATCCCCCTTTATCATACCAATTAGTTAGGAGAAATGTAAACAAGGGCTCATGGAGACCGTTAATTGTGTTTTCTTTTACCTGAATTATATTACAACCAATGGGAACATTAGCACAATATGTTGCAACTCAGGCATCCATATGGCTCACATCACCTCCTGTAACCTCTAAGATCAGAGGTCTAGAAAACAATCCCACGTTATATATTTAATGTAATTTTTCTACACTTTAGATCAATTATTTCTCATACACACAACAACTTTTTGTATAATTTAAATGATCATATTTTAAATGCATGATCGGAATTTTGTACAACAGTCGCCCTTTAAGTCTTGAAGTCAGTAAAATTGCCAACTTTACCATGAAATGAAGGGTCCCTGCACATTATCTATCCTCTCTTGTTTTTAATATACAATTAGAAGCGCCGCAGCTTATAGAAGATTTAAGAAACATCCTGCATGCTTTATTTTTGATTAGATGCCTTTTTTTCATTTAGTCCTTCCTGGGTTCATATCATCTCCTGGGGGTCAGGAATGTCGTTTTTTTGTTTTTTTAAACTCAGGATATTGTGTCTGTCTTGCTACATATAAATTGCCACAAAAAGCTCTTTGGAGCACAGAGTTTTGTTTGTACAGGAGCCAGGGATTTTCTTGTCCATTGGGAATTGCATTTTGACGTATAAGTTGTGCATGTTTAACCTATTGACTATTACATACGAGGCTCTGCAAAAACCATTGGATAAAGAGAAAGGCAAGTTATGGTATGAAATGAGAGCATGAGTGCAAGTTACAGTACTGGAGGACTTGGTTATATCTCAGGGATTTCAGTAACTTTATCCTATACAAATAGGCAACTGTAACAAGGTCAACTATTACTTTAAATGTAGAGTTTGGGATTCTGCAAACTTCAGTAAAAGCAAAGTAGTGTTTGCCCTTATAAATAATACAGACTTAAAATTAGCCTAGATGTTGCACAAAATGAAATTATGCCATGATATCTAATTTATGACTTAATTTAAAGGACCAATGAAGGTAGTTTTTTCTTTGTTGTATCTGGAAGAGGGTGTTTGATAATGCTGAACAGTGTGTTTCTTTTTTTTTTTATTGAAGTTCCTGGAGCAGAATATACTGCTTTGAATAAGTAACTATTTGGGGGTTGTCTCTGTCAGCCAGTGTGCATCAATACAGCTGTTATGAGCCATACGTGTCTGCCAATAAGATCTAGAGTTGTGCACATTCTCTGCTCGCACAGAGCTGTTTCATGTGGCATTTACTGTAATTTTCAAAAAGTATAATGACATTTTACTGTAAAAAAATGGGTTTAAAACATGCTCACTTAAATGCATGATAGAAAACTATATGTTACTTGCCGATTTAAATGATTATAATTTTTCCTGTATGCGTTTATTTTCTACTTAACAGTTCAATATTATTTTATTTCTACTTTCTCAGAATGGCATATCCCTGCAAACTAGTAAGCTTTCCATTAGCCTTATTGAAAACACAGGCGGTTTTAGATGCCACTTTCCCATTGAGCAGATTTAAGCTTCTTGTGAATTTAAAACAATTCCTCACACCTCTTGTTGACTAACAGAAACCAATATTGTAGCGGCATAATTGCATATAAACATAATAATAGTGTCTGTATTATTTTTCTAAAAACATTTAGTGTAACTCTTTAAAAGAATGTATTTGAAATATAACATCCCTTTAAAATATAACATAGGGACACTTCTGTGTCAGTACAGGTGATTCAGAGAAGCATTTTCTCATGGTTAGCCCTGTGTTTTAGTTCTTGCATTGGAACTTAGACTTATCTCATTATTTTATAGAAGACACCTGCACCTTATGATCAACCTATTATTGTAATGTCTAGGGATTTTATTAGCTAAATGGAGTTAAAGAATAATTTAAAAAAAATGGCTAATTGATTTTTAATGTTATTCTGTGGAGCCATATATATTAAATATTTGCACCTTTCATATACAGATGGTTTAAAATGTACTCTTAAAGTTTTATAATTTTCCTAATGGAATTGGTATCGCCTTTAAATTCATGCCAGCAGTGTTACTTACTTATCATATTGCTGAAACATGGAGAGAATTTTTAATCTGTCTGTATATATATATATATCACATATTATAATTGTCTAACTGCGATTCGTCGTCACGCTTCAGACGAATCGCAGTTAGACAATTATAAAGTGCTGCGCATTGCGCAGAGCGCGGCGCGAGCCGCGCATGCGCAGAGCGCGGCGCGAGCCGCGCTCTGCGCCCGAGCCGCGCTTGCGCAGAGCGCAGCGCGCGGCGCAAGCCGCGCTCTGCGCCCGAGCCGCGCTTGCGCAGAGCGCGGCGTGAGACGCGCATGCGCAGAGCGAGCCGCGCTTGCGCGCGCGGCCCAACACCAGGTAAAAGAGTGGGGAAGAGTGGGGAAGATGGGGGGGGGGGGAAGAGTGGGGAAGATGGGGGGGGGGGGGGTAGAGGCTGCGCATTGCGCGAGCTGCGCATGCGCAGAGCGCGGCGTGAGACAAGAGTGGGGAAGAGGGGGGAAGAGGCACACAGGGAGAGTGGGGAAGAGGGGAGGGAGAGTCACAGAGGGAAAGTGGGGAGGGAGAGTCACAGAGGGAGAGTGGGGAAGAGGGGGGGAGAGTCACAGAGGGAGAGTGGGGAAGAGGGAGGGAGAGTGGGGAAGAGGGGGGGAGAGTCACAGAGGGAGAGGGGGGGGAGAGGCACGGCACAGAGGGAGAGTGGGGAAGAGACACAGAGGGAGGGGGGAGAGACACAGAGGGATAGGTGGGAAAGAGACACAGGGGAGGTAGAGGAGGGGGAAAAGACACAGGGGAGGTAGAGGAGGGGGAAAAGACACACAGGAGGGAGAACATGGGGAAGATACACATGGGAGGGAAATGGGGGGGGGGGGAACAGACACAGGGGGAAGGGGGAAAGAGACACAGGCCAGGGGGGAACAGGCACAGAGGGAGAGGGGGGAACAGGCACAGAGGGAGAGGGGGGAAGAGACACAGGGGGGAGAGATACAGAGGGTGAGGGAGGAAGAGACACAGAGGGAAGGGGGGGGAAGAGGTACAGAGAGAGGGGGAAAGAGGCACAGAGGGGGGGGGGGAACAGAGGAAGGGGTGAAGAGACACAGTGGCGAGACACACAGAGAGAGGCGGGGGAAGAGGCACAGAGGGAGAGGGTGGAAGACACAGAGTGGGGAGAGACACAGAGGGTGAGGGGGAAGAGACAGGGAGGAAGAGGCACAGAAAGAGGAGGGGGAAGAGACACAGGGGAGTGAGAGGAGGGGGAAGAGACACAGGGGAGAGAGTGCAGGGGGGAAGATACACAAGGGAGGGAAATGGAGACACGAGGAAGGAAAGTAACAGACACAGGGCTGAGGGGGAAAGAGACACAGGCCAGGGGGGAACAGACACAGGGGAGGGTTGGGGGAGACACAGGGGAGGGTTGGGAGAGACACAGGGGAGGGTTGGGGGAGACACGGGGGGGGGAGATTCATAGGAGGGAGAAGGGGGAAAGAGACACAGGGGAGGGGTTTAGAGACACGGGAGGGAGAGGGAGGTAAAAACACAGGGGGGCAGGAGATACAAAGGAGGTAGACGAGGTGGAAGGAGACACAAAGGAGGGGGGAAATAAGACACGAGGGAGGAAGTAGACAGAGGGAGAGACTCGCAATGAGCTCCAAAGGGGCTCATTGCAAGGCCTGTGATGAGCGCCAAAGGCGCTCATCACAAGGCCAGTAAAGTAGAGGGGGAGAGGCTTACATTGTGTGGCAAACAGCATTGCCAGGCTTCAGTTTTTATTGCCGTCATTTTTGACGGGCAAGTCGCTAGTATATATATATATATATATATATATATATATATATCCCCAAAGATTAATTATGGTGCTATTCATAATAGTAACTTATACAGAGCTACACAATAAACACTTAGGGCCTCATTCTATTATCGGCCGTAAAACGGCCGCAAGGCTGCGATTCCTTGTGGGGGTTCCGTTATCTTGCAATTCAATTATACGGCCCCGCAAGGATCTCCCCTTACGGCCGGCCGTATATCTTGCAACCAGCCGTAAGCTCAGAAATCTTTAAACGCAAAAATAAAATCAAGACGGCACTGTAAAGCTCTGTAAATGCTAGGGATCGTAATGGGGGACATGAGGATTAATAGCAACCCCCTCTCAAGCTTGCACAGCAGCCCCAATCCGAGATTACATTAACTGTTTATTTTCCGGCCGCAGCGTGGGCGGGTCTGAGGTGCTCCAAGCCCTCTGGACTTTTTACATGGATATGTGACATAAATTCAAAAATAATTTATTTACGGATTTGGTTGTAGGGGAATGTTGTGCTATTAATGCTAACACCTACAATCACTTTATATTCTCCTCAGAGTGCAGGATGGCTTTATTATGGCTTTAAAATGTGCTTAATTGTGAGCGTGCGGGACCTTTTTGCTGCAAGTAGGCTGCGGCTCGGTTTTAGCCTTGCCGAGAGGGTTCCCGGAGCAATTGAATAGCAACCGGGATTTTCTTGCGGCCGAAACTCTTGCGGCCGTTTTAGATCAAAGGCTTTCCTCCGGCGCGAGCGGCCGCAAGGGATAGCAAGGCGCCGGCCGCAAGCCTGCCGGAATCCCCGGCCAGAGGGGAATAGAATAGCCGAATAGCTTGCGGCCGGTCCTTGCGGCCCCGCATCTCCTACGGCCGATAATAGAATGAGGCCCTTATTATTTTAATACAAACACCTTCATTTTAAATTTCTGAACTGAAACATAGAAACATCAATTTGATAAGAACTAAAGGGACCCATCTGGTCTGTCTATTCTGTCTAAGTAAAAGTTTGAATTATTGGACCTTTTCTGTTTTATGCTAGCATACGTGCGCGCCGTGCGTGCACGGCACTGGAAGCCTCCTGTTGCCAGGTGCGCTCACGTCCTAATGTACTCTCTAAGCCCCTAACCCCCTACACCCCTTGCCGGCCCTAACCCCCTACACCCCTTGCCGGCCCTTACCCCCTACACCCCTTGCTGGCCCTATCCCCCTACCCCAGTTACTGGGGGTTAACCCTAAGCCCCTACACTCCTTCCCGTCCCCCCTACACCTCTTTCCGGCCCTAACGCTAATCCTAACCCACTACACCACTTCCCGGCCCTAAACTTAAACCTAACCCCCTACACCCCTTGGCAGCTCTAACCCTAACCCTCTTAGCCTAACCCTAACCTCCTAACCCTAACCCCCCTAAAACTAAGCCCCTAACCCCTTCCCGACCGGCCACAAGGAGACAGCTTCATCGCCGCAGTGCAGCATGCATGCGTGCACATAACAGATGCATGTGTGGTAGCATAAAACAGAAAAGCACAAATTATTTAAGACTTTGCATAGCCTTATGCTTATCCCAGGCATGTTTAAATCAATTAACTGTGTTTGACTCTATCACTTCCATGGAAGGCTGTTTCACTTAGCTAGTACTCGTTCTGTAAATTAGTACTTACATTGCCCCTAAATCTTCCACCTTCCAATTTCAAATTATGACCTCTTCTTCTCGCATTCCCCTTTTTTCTCAATACACCACATTATTGAACTTTATTAAATCATTTGATATATTTGATCATTTCTATCACATCACTCCTCTCCCTTCTTGCCTCTATTTTATATTTTGCTGTATTGTGTACTTATCAAATACAACTTTTTAATATACTTTTTATAGTTACCCTGTTAAAAACGACTAAAGTTTTCTTCAATGTTATCACAGCAGTAGTGTGAAGGATATCTACATAAACTTTGATTTAAACCCCAGTAATTATTTTATGTCCTGGTAATTATACAAATATAAACAAGAATATTATTGAATGTTCTCCCATTTTTTATTTGTATATGGGTTTAATTGAATTGAATGACCCTTTCCTCGCTGCATAGATAGAGGTTATTGGCCTTTACATGATATAACACAAGAAAATGCCCTGGGACATTAGTTAACACCCTCACTACAAAGGGCATCAGTGACTGTAAAAGGCTAATTACACAACAAACATGTCATAGTACATTGAGAAATAATATTTATTTGCTATACTCTGGAAAAAGGAGGGAAATTATGTGAGGGAAGCTTTTTTTATTTTGATTACACTGTGCCACCTAGAGGATAAAGAGAAGCATTGCTACTACTTTTCCATTCTTATTCTACACACATGTATAGAAAAAAAACATTCAGAGACATATTCTGTATTCAGTATTTATTTGGTATCTCAGTGTCACTATAATGCTGAGAGCAAGCATTGGAATAGAGAATGCACTGATGTTGTACTTAATTTTTAACTATTGTACTAAATTTTGCTTTAATAGTGACAGGCATTTTCTCTTTGTACTATGATTAGTTACTTATGTTAAAATGTATTCTTCAGATAGTCCCCTGGACAATAGATCTCAAGTAAGTCATAGTAAAGGCCCATAGGATAACCTGCCCATCACATACAGACAGATTAGCAGTTAAGATGGAGATCCACATACAATCAGTCACCTAAATATATTTTCTTTAAAATGCTTTTATGTTCCTGTCTTTCATAGCTACAAATATTGTTTTTTTTTTGTTTACCAAAAAACATCTTATACTGCTAGTTTGCCTGTTGTTTGAGGGATAGGTTATCCTATGGGGCTTTAATCTGCCATTGATTTCTGTTGTCATGGGGCTATTTGGAGAGGAAATTTTCCTCACTCTCTCCCCAAATTTCTAATATTTTTTGGAACAGAGTCAAAATGTCCATCATTATAGCAAAATTACAGTAATTAAAAAATTATTATTTTAAGTTGTAAACCTTATCAAGTGTATTTTAAATATGACTCTTCAGTGGTGTTTTAATTCACCATTATGCATCAGGATTATACTTAACTGTATACTCAGAACATTTGTTTATTCGATAAGTTTATTATTTATTTCACTAAAACATATTGTATCTTCTTTACTTCTGAATAGGCAACCCCAATGGGTGCTTGAAGTGTTTAGTCTTCTAATATGTTTTTTTTTTTCCATAGCATATAAACAATGACCACATACATGGAGAGAAAAAAGAGTTTGTGTGCAGATGGCTGGACTGTTCAAGAGAGCAAAAACCATTCAAGGCTCAGTACATGCTGGTGGTTCACATGAGAAGGCATACAGGAGAAAAGCCACACAAATGCACTGTAAGTATAGTCTACACCCATAATGTTACCAAGGAAAGCTTTAATACATTTATATGTATGTATATAGACACACACATACGGGTAGACGAAAATCGGACCCAGGCTGTTTTCTAAGAGCCTGGAAGACTGCCTCTTCATAGGGATGCATTATAATTTGGAAAAGCGATATTTTAAATCGACCATTTTTAAAATATGAGACCAACTAATTATACACTCATATATTTTTATAGTTTGAAGGTTGTGCAAAGGCCTACTCCAGACTTGAAAACTTGAAGACCCATTTGAGATCCCACACTGGAGAGAAACCATATGTCTGTGAGCATGAAGGCTGTAACAAGGCTTTCTCCAATGCATCTGACAGAGCCAAGCACCAAAACCGAACTCATTCCAATGAGGTAAGTAGCTGATAAAGAATTCATTCTTATTTACTCATCAATGCCATATAAAGCTAAAAAAAAGGTGAAATTACTCACTGGAAGTTTCATCAAAAAAATAATGACTTTTATATAATTTTAATAATAATCTTATTCGGTTATACAGGAGTTACTGTTGATGAAATAGACATTAGGGTATAGTCTTCATTCTGTTCTATTTATGAAATCACACAATTATCTTGAATTTATATCCAGGCATGGAAGATAACTTGTCTCAAATTACTTTATTATTACCTCTACAACAAAAATCTGTGAAAAAATGCCTGCAGCACATTACTGATGTTAAATAAGATGTCTTAAAAACATATTAACATCACTATTTTACACTCTATGTAATAATAGGTTTATGGCTATTAGCATACCTGCTAGATTGAGGCCATGATATCATACTGCTCTTGGATGCCCCATTGTTGCCAGTTGTCTGTTCATTTCATCAGGATAATCCTTTAATTATGGAATATAAAAACCATGCAAAGAATGCTGCATTTTTATGAAAATACATATTGACTGATTGAAGGCATTCAAATACACTCAAGTCTCATATTTACAGTAAGTTCAGCTAAATAACTCCAATTTATTTTTTTATACAATTAAATAAGCAAATCGGACCTGTATTTATTACCTGTTAAATGCAATTATAACGTGCTTGGAAGCTTCATCAATTCTTATTGGACATCTACTTGCTGTTTCAGTATCACTCTTAAATGAATGGGAACCCTGGAGATTTAAAAGGAGTCATTTAGAACTGTTTTACAATGCTGATTTCCAGTTGAGTTAATTGATTCTGTTTGTTTCAAAATTTGCTCCCACTTAAGAGGGTAAAAAAGTGCTGCATAGAACATTTAATACATTTAGTTTTTTAAATTTTATAACAGTTTTGCATTATTTCATTTTACGTCAAAAGAGTCTACTAAAATTATTTAAACAGTTCTTTAAAAGAATAGATTAACATTACTTACAAGTATATCAATTTTAACATATCAAATGGTGTCATAAACATGTTGCTGACAATTCTGTCAGCCTGGATTTACATGGGAAAATTTGTAAAAGTTTTTTTTACTGAAGTCTTTTCATTTCAGTGAAGTACAGGGAACAAAACATAGTTTGATGCTAAAGTTGAAGAAAAGGAAAATAAGTGAATATTAATATTACATACAAAGTTATGATGTGTTTAAGGGAGACAATTCTCTCATTCTATGCTTTATTTGGGTCAGTAAAAACATACAAAAAAAGAAAAACATGCCAGTGTCAAAATTTCATTTTCTTCTAGTCTGCTAGGAACATATTTAGGTTTGATATTGCCCAAGGCCCATTGAGATTTGTGCACAATATTGTATTAACACTATAATATTGTGTACATATATTTACACTTCTTTTCTATAGTGTTAAAATGTGCTACCCTAGGCCTTGACATTGTGGGTTTAGGCAGCCACTGCTGCTGATATTCTTAAAATGAACTAGGTTAGGTAAAGGAACTATTTTATACAAGAGAATGTAATTGCAAAATAATATGAATAAATAACATTATTAAATGTTATGCAGAAAAAAATACCTTTCAAGAGCAATCTTAATAGAAAAAAGTAAATTAAAAGCATTTTTATAGAGAAAGCGGGAACCCCAAAGAAAAGAAACCCGAAAGAAAAGGTTCCTATTTTCCAAAAAGATACCATTTTGAATTGTCCACATCAAAGTGATATGCCCAAAACATAAGGGTTATCAACCTCAACTGAACTCTTCATTATGAAATACTTTTCTGATGTTGTTCCAGTTTCCCTTGAGTACTAAAATATTTCTGTAGAACTCAGAATGTTCTATAATATACAGAACTTTACAGGGCAAACCGCATAAAAATAGCACACTTTGTAGTCCAATCTCCAGCCATCATGACCTGATTTTATATTTCCTACTGTTATTTTTATCTTTAGACGTGTCTTCACCATTAATCAGGTTGGGTATGTTTGGCAAATATGTGTTTGAATATATTGCAGAGTTTATCTTGTATTATTGTTTTTCTATATTCATATTTTCTCATTAATGCAAATCTCCACACGCTGCACTGGTTTATTTATCTGTAGTGAACTTATTATTGTTTTATTTTTGTTTGTTTATTTTTTATTATTCATAATAATATAATTCATAATGTATTGAAGAAAAAATACACAAATCTTTCCAACTTAAAGAGCTATGAAAACGGGATCATTGACAAGACTCAACTTCTCCACTCCTGTCATCAGTAGTTGACTGAATACATTTGTACAGTCCTGACTGATTAGATAAAAAATTATTATTTTGTCAAATTGGGGAAAAGTGGAACAATGGGCTTTACATGTCATGCAAAAATTAATCCTTTTGAAATGAAATATCCATTTAACCGTTTATGCATTCAGAGCATTATATTGCAGCAAAAAGATAGACATAACCAACCCTCCTTAATTTATTATACACCCAGTGATTCCCTCAATATACAATTAACATGGGCTTCTTCTCATATGTACAAAACTTTGTTCATGTTTTTTTTTTTTTTTTTTCTCTTTTGCAGAAACCATATGTGTGCAAGATCCCTGGTTGTACGAAACGCTACACAGATCCTAGCTCACTAAGAAAGCATGTAAAGACAGTGCATGGTCCAGAGGCTCATGTTACCAAGAAACAGAGGGGTGACATTCATCCAAGACCTCCGCCTCCGAGAGAGCCAGGAAGCCATTCCCAGTCACGATCACCAGGCCATCAGATTCAGGGAACACATGGAGATCACAGGGACCTCAATAACACTACCTCAAAGCATGAAGAATGTATCCAAGTGAAGGCTGTTAAGACTGAAAAACCAATGGTATGCAACATGCTACTAAAGTGGTGTATATATGATCCTGGGGGGACTGATATCTGTAAAACTTACATGATTTGTTATATTTTTGGAAGAAAACGCCAGTACTTTGCTTTTAGGGTATAACACGACATACCTTTATAGTGCAAGCTACTATAAAGCTAACTATAACATAATATACAGGTTTATATAATATTCCGTTATATAGCAGATTACATCACAATAACTATAAATGGATGCAAGAAAAATTAAATATTCCAATATTCTCTTATCTCATACTATTGTACATTGAAGACAACAATATCCAAAAAGAATACCTTCCTTTTCTCAACATCCCACATCTATATCTTATCTCATTGCAGTTACATTAACCCTCAGAATATAGAGACAAAGGACAAGTTGGGTTCCACACATTAATCATATGATTTACCAATGTAGAATAGTGTAATCTGAAACAAAGCAACATATATTTGACAAAAGATAAGGACCAATAGGTTCACTGAGCCTGCATATTCTATCTACTCATATCTGAAGAATAGCTTTATAGCCTTACTTGAATTCCCTTACTTTATCATGAGTATGTATAATGTCTGCCATGAAGAATTCTCCCCTAACTCACCACCAATTTTTATTGAGAGTTAAAAAAGAGGGGTCCAAAGACATTTTACGACTATATATTCTCTGACATGAACGGGTACAAGCACAGATGTTTCCTGTCCTGTGTAGCAGAAGAGGTCTTAACTGATATCTTTTTCTGCCGGTCAGTGCTCCGAAACTTGCAGTCTTGAGATTTTTCCTAATTTCTCAGAATTTTCCATGCACAGCAAAAATATCTATACAGAGCATCAAAACACCTGCAGTTCTGTATGTTTGTGCAAGTTCAGACATCATTTTACTTTGTAATCTGAATACGGTACTTTACTTAAATGGATATGTAAATGTTCTGGATTATGAATGCATTTTATATAGGCTAATTAGTAGTGTATGCAAACATTTATTGCACAAAAAATACCAAAGTAAACATTTAAACTCTTACATAGAAGTCAGCCAAATCTCTTGTAATTTCTGACATTTGGAAATCAGGGTCAACTCCCTCCAAATCCAGGCTAAATTAGCATCAAATTTAGTGCAGACATGTATTAATCCATGAAACCTTCATATCTCTTTAAGATGACCACTTGTTTAATGCAGCTGCAACACATTACTGAAATGGACACTATAATCACAAAGAAAATGGACTACTTTGTGTTTTTTACATAATATATTGCCTTCCCTTCATACTTACATGTACGATATTGCTATTGATATTTTACTGTGCAAAATTCAAATATGATTGTAGCCATCTTTGTCTGTTACCAGTTAATATATTATATTTATATATAGGAGTGGAAACTTTCTGGGACCCATGGCTCCTAAAATTTGTACGGTTGGCTCCTAAATATTTTCCCAAAGTTTAATGCATCTCTATGAAGGGATGTCTACCAATAAAATTAGCATGTTTGGCTCCTAGAAAATATTCTTGGTTCCAAAGTTTTATATTTGTCCACCCCTGTTTAGGTAGGTAATACATATATTCAGGGGTGGAAATTTCTCAGGAGCCAGGAAACACCCTGTCTGGTTCATATAAAATCTTTCTGGCTCCTAAGTAAGTATATATATATATATATATATATATATATATATATATATATATATATATATATATAAAATCTTTATTGAGCTATCTTCCTTCTGTAACCCATAGCCCCAAATATCACACATCATTAAAAGTGTTGTTACTATTTTGTTTGATTAGTGATAATATTAGAAATAAAGATTCTTGCTTTTTTGACTTTTACTAATTGGATATCTCTTCTGTCTGGTGCTTTTAACTGTCTTGCTCACCCTTCCTAAGGACAGTGGGTAATAAGGTGAGGGGACAATGTTCGCATGAATCTATTAAATGTTCCAATGCTCCCCATTTTCCAACATTATTTTGTATTGTGCATGTATTAAAAAAGTGCCAGTATGTATTTATTTATATATGTTATTCATGACACTTGTGTAGTGAGTTATTTATTCATAACTGTTAAAAGGACACTATCATAAGTTTCAGAAGTATTAGTTTAAGACATTTTTATGATGGTTATATGCAAGCTAATTTTGTGTTTGGGAGAAGTCACGCGATCCCTATTCAATCTACCTGTCAAAGTATATAACTTTTTTGTTATATAGTAGATAAATGTCCTGCAGTGGCTACTTCAAATTACAGATTACAGAACCATGAATATTGCATAAATTGGTTGATAAGAGTTTCTATATGTGTCTCACAAGTGTATGGTGACATTTTATAAGGTTGATTTTATAGTTTCTAAAATTAATGCCTATGATAGTGTCCTGTTTAGCATGGTATTTGCATTGTCACAGTCATAATACATTCCTTCAACGGCTATAAACTTTATGCTCCATACATTTTGTACATGATAAAGTATTTAAGCACCAGGCTTTGATTTCTATTATTTGTTCATAACATTATTGTAGTGACATTTATTTATTTATTGCATTTTCAAATTATAGGCGATATCACACATTTATGATGTTTGTGAAATAATTTAGAAGGTATATTTATGCTAACGGATCTGTTTGGTATTTCTGACTTTGTCCACTTAGACATCTCAGCCAAGCCCTGGTGGTAAGTCTTCATGCAGCAGCGAGCAGTCCACCATCAGCAACTATACCAACAGTGGGATCGAGCTTACTCTGAACAGCGGAGGCAGCATGGGAGACCTCAGCGCCCTGGATGAAACCCCAATCATGGACTCTACCATTTCAACAGCAACCACAGGACTTGGTGTACACGGCAGGAGGATTATGACAGGAACCAAATGGATGGAGCAAGTAAAAGTAGAACGAGTCAAGCAGGTTAATGGAATGCTTCCAAGACTGAACCCAGTGCCACCTTCCAAAGCACCAACTCTTCCACCAATCACTGGACATGGTAGGGATATCTATTTTTTTATACTTTTTTTTATATTTATTTATTCCTTTTTCTTTTTACAAAGTTGGTTTTAGAGTTTCTAAAATTAAGGTCCATGATAGTGTCCTCTTAAAGGAATATGTATTTACTTTTATGTATGGTGAAATGCAGTGCTTTAATTTAGCCAATCAGTGACCATCTATCAAGAAACATGTTGTCACTGATTGGTTACTATGAAAACCTACACACCTGGTACTTAAAAGGAACTATTTGTACGAATGTAGGCAGAAAAAAACAGAGCTTTTGAGCAGTTCTTAATAAAATAAAGCATAGAAAAGTAAAAAATTTCATAAGTATATTATATTTGTAGTGAAATCCAAAAACCTTCCATGCCCTTCTAAACAATGTATTTTGGTAACCATTTTCCTAGAATTGTTGTTTTTTCTATTCTAAATTCTAAGTTAAATTACTCAAAATGTGTAGTGTTGTAAATAAAAATATAAAAATATAGCCGTTAAATATTGGTAAAAATCAATATTTTATAAATTGTATTTTCCAGAGATTACAGCTGCTGAATATTTATTGTTAATATTCTTTACTTTTTCTAGGCTTGCAGACAAACAGCAACATCAATTTGACAGGATCAATGACTATTCTTCCCAACCGAAATGAGCTTTCTAGCATGGACATTACCGTATTGAACATGTTAAACAGGAGGGACAGCAACACAAGTACAATTAGTTCAGCATATTTAAGCAGCCGTAGGTCTTCAGGAATTTCACCTTGTTTTTCCAGTCGGAGATCCAGTGAGGCTTCACAAGTTGAGGGAAGGGTTCAGAACATAAGTGTTACAGACTCATATGATCCCATCTCTACTGATGCCTCAAGACGATCAAGTGAAGCAAGTCAGTATGATGGACTGCCAAGTCTCCTAAGTCTTACTCCAGCTCAGCAGTACAGGCTAAAAGCTAAATATGCTGCTGCCACGGGTGGACCACCACCAACACCACTGCCTAACATGGAGAGGATGAGCTTAAAAACAAGAATTGCCTTGTTGGGTGACTCAAGAGATTGTCGGTTGTCTCCTCTACCTTCAGTCAATGTTCCACGAAGATGTAGCGATGGAGGAGTAGGTAGTTATGGAAGAAGACATTTATTGCCAAACGAATTGCAGGGGAATGGAATGCGAAGAGCAAGTGACCCTGTGAAAATGGTCTCAGATAATTTTCCTAATACCAGAGTTCAGCGTTTCAACAGTCTTAACAGCATAAACCCTGCTGATGTGCCTCCTCCAATGGAAAGGCGCAACTTAAGTCTTCAAAACTATACACGCAATATGTACTCCCCATGTCCTCCCAGTATCAGTGAAAATGTGGCCCTGGAGGCCCTAATCATGGAAGCTGAAGGGAATTTGGATGATGAGGATTTCCTACCAGATGATATGGTTCAGTACCTTAATGCTCAAAACCAGATCTTGTATGACAACTCACAAAATAGTGATACAGATAAGCAACAACGAGGTGCAACAGTAAGGAATGGAAGTAACAACTATGATCAATCTAATTTAACAAATAACTCCATAAATACATCATTCCCGAATATGGAGCAGCTGGAGCAAGCTGAAAATAAAAATGATCTCCCAATTCAGTGGAATGAAGTTAGCTCTGGCAGCGCAGATCATTCACCTTCTAGATCTAGGTACGGACAGCGTTCTGACATGCCGCAAAATCGAGCTTTTGGATTGTACAATAACATGATGGTGCAACAGCAGCCTGTGTCAAAAAATGGGCTGTCACAGCAAAAGGGTTATCAACATTATGCACAGAGCAACCCCCAAGCATTACAGCAAAACCTTAACCTTTACAATAATAATAATAATACAATGAACAGTCAATCAAACAAAGGACAGCAATACATTGAAAATACAAATACAAACAGACCTTCATTGGGTTCTTCTGTCATGGGAAATTCCTGCAGTACAGCATCTCGAGGTCAGAAGTTTACAAGCAGCAACTTGCAAATGAACATTGGTCAGAACTTTTTACCATCCATGCATTATAGTGAGCAGTTATCAGATATAATTGATGCGATTCAGAATCAAAACCTTATTAGCCAGGAATACATGCAGCAGGTGGCAACTGAGCACATGATCCATGGCATGCATTTTCTGGGATTCAATAGGCCAAATCAGACAGTCTCAGGGGGGCAGAGTGGCTCCACTACTGAGGTATCACAAAATTTCACAACAATGCCCCAGCACATTGGAAACCAACAACAATCAATGGCAAGGAATTTCCAGACATGTGCAAATATTGGCGGAAATAGCAGGCTAAACATGCAAAGGAACAACATTTTGTATCCACAAGAACAAATGAGTGACACAAGCCAGCAAATATACAGAGTGAATGGTATTAAAGTAGAAACACCAAGTCAGCTACAGCAGCACTGTGCAAATGCACAAAACTACTCAGGTCAGTTCTATGACCAAACAATGGGCTACACTCCGCAAAGCATTAAATCTGTTTCTCTTACTACTGCAGAAGCCAACTGTCTTTTACAGGAAACAAATAAAACAAATTCATCTGAGCTACTGTCGCCAGGAGCTAACCAAGTGACCAGCACGGTTGATAACATTGATGGCAGCAGCTTGGATGGGGTGCAGATAGACTTTGATGCTATTATAGATGACGGAGATCATGCCAGTTTAATTTCAGGAGCTCTGAGTCCAAGCATCATCCAGAATCTCTCGCGGAATTCTTCACGTCTTACCACACCTCGAGCGTCTCTTACATTCCCAACTATGCCGGTTAGCACAACTAACATGGCTATTGGGGACATGAGTTCTTTGCTGACCTCACTTGCAGAAGAAAGCAAGTTTCTTGCTGTTATGCAATAGATTAAGAGAAAAAAGGTATAAACGAACAAGGAAGCAACTCATTTTATATGTATGTACGTATTTTAACAATCTCATCCCAGTGCAATGGGATGCATTTCAAGTACATTCCTTTTATGGAATAAGGACACAAACCCTAAAGTGTTGTAGGGAGAAATAGTCTTCCATTTCAATATTGGATCAGTATTGTCAGCCCAAAACCATGTCTATGTTTTACCCCAAAAGGGTCTGTATGCTTTCTCTTTAGTGTGTAAATGTGTGACGTCTGTGCATGTTTAAAATGTAAAAAAAATGTCAAATTCTGTTTAGTTCTGTTAAACCAATGAAAATACTAGTTTTGTTTAAGTGTATTGTAATGGGAAAAACAGAACAAAGTTCTAGTTTTGAAAATATGTTTTGTAATACATTGTGTGACCCACCCAGCTCTTAATTCTTCATACTGTTTGAGGAAAGTGAAAACTGACTGATATGAACCACGTCAATTCACGAGTAGTTCAACCAACTCCTGTTTAGCACATCACCGGTCTAACTGTTGTCTGTTACATGGATTTTATTGAGGGCAGCATGCTATAATGAGTGGTACGAAAGGAAGATATGTTTGATGTACAAAATGTATACAATTTCAATTTGTTTGTATGGTTTTCCACATACATGTATATTTCAGCTTGTATTACAAACAGGCAATACATGAGGAATGCTGTTTGTTAGAAATGAGCAGAGGCAATCAATGTGTAGCACGTGGCATGATGGAATTATGAAGACCATACATGAATTATTGTGTCCCTAAGACAATAGGCTTCATAGAGGCCAACCTATGCTATCATTGATTGGAAAAATGTTCTTCTTGTAGAAAGGGAATGATCCACTTGCCTAATTTTATGCATTATGTTTTTTACATTTTTATTACGCACACAGTGTTTGCTACACTTGTATAAGGAAGAAAGGTACAGTACTTGATTTTAAGCAGCACTGTGGATTGTGTTGCCCAAACATCAGTTTTTTTATTGTGAGAAACACCTTAGAACGGTACCTATTTTTTTTCTTACGTTGAAGTTTTTTTTTACCATTTTTTCATTTTTTTTTGTGATGTTACTTATTGTATCGATTGATTGTCCATTACACAGCAGTGTTGTAGTACATTCTTGAAATGTATGTGCCTTATTTTGTGTTGAATCTTTAAATGGGGACCAAGAATATTGCCAAATTGTAGCTATGCTACTCCAGTGCTTCAAATTCAGCAGATAGCACACCACTGTTATTAATGTCTGATCTCTGTAAACCTCTTTTGCATGTTTGCTCACTTCTTGAAAAGACAAAATGGCCTTTGAATGGCACATCCTGCAAACATGTAAAGTAGAATTGAGTACTTTTATTTGTCACTTTTTTTACAAATATTTTTTGTATTGAAATGTGTATTCCTTTTTTTAATTATGTAAATACCTTCATGTGCGGTAGGAATAGAACCTATGACGTTATAGACCTGTTAGCCATGGTTTAATACAAACATGCTGTGGATCTAATAGTCTTAAGCCTTGGACCAGCCTGAAGGATCTGTAGCACTATGTACACAATAATTGTACTTTTTGCTCTCAGAACCACTTAGCTTTTTGTAACAAAAAAGAAAGACAAAAAAAAAAAAAGATTCTTACATCAATAAAAAAACTTTGTACTTAACTTTGTATGCTTTGTTTTATTATTAGTGCAAAACTTAAAACAACATTTCTTACAGGTAAGATAAAAATATATGTATAAACTCTCAAGATGAAACACTTAACTAAAATACAAAATACTTCCAACGCACAGTCATAACATTTTTATAGACTTACCTTCACATGTCCATCCAAAATAAAGGCATGGTAGATTGAACTTCACTCATTTTATGAATAATGGTTGATACAGCCAACCAACAAACATGTCAGGTTTGCTGTAAATATGCAGAAATTAGAAACATTATTTGGCATGCCTGTTAAAACGCATAATTTTCAAGTTAGGGACTACTGACATCTAAAACTGGACATGATATATCAGCTGATATATAATAACTAGTGACTTGCCCGTCAAAAATGATGGCATGATATAGTGTTATACATTGTGTTTTCTGTCTGTTTATATACTATATGTTGTTTGTCTCTTCCCCCTTCCCTCCCCTGTGTCTCTTTCCCCCCTCTCCCTCCCCTGTGTCTCTGTGCTGCCTCTCTAATTAATGCCCTCCTTGCCTTATCTGTGAGTTTTGGTGGGCGGCCATCTCTTGGCAGGTTTGCTGTTGTGCCATGTTCTTTCCATTTGGTTATGATAGATTTGATGGTGCTCCTGGGGATCATCAAAGATTTGGATATTTTTTTTTGTAACCTAACCCTGACTTGTACTTCTCAACAACATTGTCCCTTACTTGCTTGGAGAGTTCCTTGGTCTTCATGGCAGTGTTTGGTTAGTGGTGCCTCTTTCTTAGGTGTTGCAGCCTCTGGGGCCTTTCAAAAAAGGTGTGTATATGTAATGACAGATCGTGTGACACTTAGATTGCACACAGGTGGACATCATTTCACTAATTATGTGACTTCTAAAGGGAATTGGTTGCATCAGAGCTTTTTATGGGCTTCATAACAAAGGGGGTGAATACATATGCACATGCCAATTTTCTGTTTTCTATTTCTAAAAAATACCGTATTTATTGGCGTATAACATGCACTTTTTCTACCTGAAAATAGGGGGGAAATGATAGGTGCGTGTTATACGCCGATATTCCCTCCCCCCTCCTCATCCTCAACCTCCCTCCTCACTCTAAACCCCCTCTGCATTCTAACCCCCCCTCCTCAACCTAATCCCCCCTCCTCCTCAACCTATACCCCCCTTCTCAGCCTAAACCACCCTAAATACCTCCCCGTCATTTACCTGCTTCAGCTCCGTCCTCCGCTCCTTGACCCGGTGACGTCACGTGTGCGCCAGCGCGCCACGTCATTAGCATATACCGGGTGTCACCCAATATATGCTAATGACGTGGCGCGCTGGCGCACATGTGACGTCACCGGGTCGCGGAGCGGAGGCCGCAGCAGAAGCAAGTAAGTAAGAGGGGGGGTTGAGGATAGGGGGTTTGAGGATGGGGGGTTTGAGGATGGGGGGTTTGAGGATGGGGGGGTTTGAGGATGGGGGGGTTTGAGGATAGGGGGGTTGAGGATAGGTGGGTTGAGGAGGGGGATGAGGAGGGAGGTTGAGGAGGGGGTTGAGGATGAGGAGGGGGGTTGACGATGAGGAGGGGGGTTGAGGATGAGGAGGGGGGTTGAGGATGAGGAGGGGGGTTGAGGATAGGGGGGTTGAGGAAGGAGGATGAGGATTGGGTGGTTGAGGGGATTTGAGAATGGGGGTTGAGGATGGGGGGGTTGAGGGGATTTGAGGATGGGGGGTTGAGGATGGGGGGGTTGAGGGGATTTGAGGATGGGGGGTTGAGGAGGGAGGTTGAGGACGAGAAGGGGGTTGAGGACCAGGAGGGGGTTGAGGACGAGGAGGGGGTTGAGGACGAGGAGGGGGTTGAGGACGAGGTGGGGGGTTGAGGACGAGGTACGGGGGTTGAGGACGAGGTACGGGGGTTGAGGACGAGGTGGGGGGTTGAGGACGAGGTGGGGGGTTGAGGACGAGGTGGGGGGTTGAGGTTAAGGAGGGGGGTTGAGGGGATTTGAGGATGGGTGGGTTGAGGAGGTGGTTGAGGATGAGGTTTGAGGTTGAGGAGGGGGGTGGAGGAGGGGGTTGAGGATGAGGAGGGAGGTTGAGGATTTTGCTTCAAAGTTCTTTATTTGAATTTTTTTTTTCCGCTGAAATTCCCTTCTTAAAATGAGGTGCGTGTCTTATACGCCGGTGCGTGTTATATGCCGATAAATACGGTAGTTTTATGTATATATTTTTCTCATTTAACTTCACCAACTTAGACTATTGTGTTCTGATCCATCACATAAAATTCAGATTAACAAAACATTGAACTATTTGTGACAAAGTAGGTAAAAAGTCAAGGGGGGTGAATACTTTTGCAAGGCACTGTAAATTAATCTTCTCTATATGCCACAAATACATTTTAAGACCCTAGTAAGCTTCAGTACAATCCTCCATTTGTATTAAGCTTAGCAAAGGTTGTGCAGATCAGTAAAAGCAACAAAGTCTATAATGAAACCTGCCACCACAGCCTCAATGAAGTACATTACAATTTATATGAAGCTTAGTGAATGTACCACAATATTTTTTAAAACAATAAACGAATAGGTGTCATCTACATCCATAAACAAAGTAGATTCATTGTTCAATACACTTCCCCATAACTCATATTTTGCAATACATAGATAGTTGCATTCATCATTGATGATCAGGATCAAATAAGACAAGTTAGTATGTTATTAGAAAGATAAACATAAACTGTACTTAATGCACAAAAGTGTAAAATATTATTAATTGTTCATTAACTCATGCATCATTCACAATCCAATACAAAAAAGTGAGAAATGTTGACATGTGAGTTCTTATAATCTAAATTATTTTTTATAGTAATTTTTTACATATTAAAGGGTGTCTTGCATCACTTTCTACTTTCCCCCCATCTTGCATTTGCTTTATGATCAGTAACACATTGCAGTCTGTTTCTTTTCAAACACTACTTCACTCTCACAGAGAGCATGATTTCCAGCTGAAAATGGAGGGAGATAGCCACAAGGAATGCTAGAGACCGCTTGTCATACTCTAGGGATGCAAACATAGAGCCCTATTCTATTAGAAGCCAGTAAGTGATCGTGATTTTGGCTGCAGGTGTTTTTTTTCTCTAAATGTTTAGATGTATTCTGTTGACTCTAGCCCACAATTTACTTCCCTAAGCCTAAACTTGTAAACCCTGCCGTTTTTAAGTCTTATTTTAGTGGGCGTGATCATATAATCTGGCCCGTAATTTAATTCTTACACAGCCAATAGTAAATGCCAATAGTAAATGAGACAGTAAAACATGGAAGTTAGATGTAACCTGCAATCAGAGGCTACAAATTAATTAGTGCCAACAAGTAATATTTGCTCGCAATCAAGCAGTCTATAAAATTCATTAGATCAGCTATTCTAGTCCATGTGTGTTTCATGGTATGTATTAACCCCTTGAGTTCCAGGATCAATATTACTCAGAAATAACAGTTAAAAATATTATTTTTTAATTGCATGTTTGTTCGTTTGAGTGCAAATAATTCTAATATCTTTGCATGCCTTCCCACGCTTTTAAAGTACAGTATTGTGTGTCCAATTACTGCTACAGCTCTAATACGTTTTTGAGAAAGCCCTTGTGAGTCCTATTTAGTACTCATAATATTTTTGACAGAGCCTAATACTTTTTTCAGTTGCAGGTTAGACTTAATTTGCGAGCTAGAGCTACTGCTCTAATAGAATATCGATTTTGTGTAACTTTAATTAGCTCTCGTAATGTTTGAGCTGTGCTAAAACCAATGGAGTTCTAAGCCCAAATTTGCATATTTGGCTGACCTGTAGTGATTGTGGATGGGTAACTTGTAATCGGATTGCGAGAAGCCAATAGAATATGTGGCAATTTTAAAAGTGGTTTAAGTGTGTAAATGTATGATTTGGGCAATAAAATAGGGCCCATAGTGTTTGGTAAAGGTCAAACTGATAAATCCCAAATTGAGATGTCCATGTTTGAAAGATTATTAGGCACTGCTTAGATGCATATTCTAGCAATTATTTGTAAAATGTGAATGGCTTGGTTGGTGCCCCCTCTGCATGGCAATGGCTCTTTATGTATTTGTAAATCTGAGTCTATATTTTTTGGTCAATTTAGAAATTCTGTTCTTCAGCTTTCCAGCTCTTTAGATGAAGTTTATTCAGATGATGATAAAATGCAAAGCCAATTTACCCAATGCTATTGTTGCATAACAGGACTGCTACTATGAACAATTTGGTCTTCTGTACCGTACATTATAAAATACTAGGGAATTGCCCGTCAAAAATAACGTCAATAAAATGTCAAGCCTGGCAATGCGATTTACCACACAATCCGAGGCTCTGCCCCCACTGAGCACCTCGGCGCTCGTCAGGAGCCCCGCACTGAGTGACTTTGGTGCTCATTGCGAACCTCTCCCTCTGTCTATTTTACGGGCCTTGCAATGAGTCCTTGCAGACATTGTGTAACCCGCCACTTTCGCACCTTGCTCCTCAGTGTTTTCTGGGGGTCTTTCGGATACGGGGTTGAAAACATTTTATTATATTAAAATGGTAACCTTTTGCGTGCCTCGAGATCAGCGGCAAAGTGCTACGGGTTTCGGTGCTGATCGTGGCCATCGACATGAGCGCCTTCTGTGCTCAAGTCTAGGCTGTTTGAAAGTCTTGCGGGGCCTGCGATGAGCGCCTTTGGCACTCATTGCAGGCCCTGTAATGAGTGCCTTCAGCGCTCATTGCAGCTTTGGTAATTTTAAAATGTTAAAGTATTGTGTGTCTTGCAATAAAATTGTAAGGCTGGCAATGTTGGTTGCCATACAATGTGAGGCTTTTGCTCCTCGTTTTTTCTTTTTTCTTTTTCAAAGTCCCACGTGCCTGGCGTTGTTAATGTAAGTGTTACTGTTTTCCCCGTCGTGAATTTACTAAGTTTTGCGATCCTGGTGTTGCAGAGCCTCGTTTTCATGCTGTTTCTGATATTTTGCATTCGCCCGCCATTATTTTCCTCGCTTAGGCGATTTTCGTGTGGTGTAAAACGCCAAATAATGGTGTCATTCGCTTACAACCACATTCCCAGGCTTCCTGCGTCTCCCCCCGTGCTGTGTGTGTTATAGTTTTGTGTACATTATTTATTTTTGGTAGGTTTTTCAAGTTACGCTCTCCGTGGTTGCTTTGCCTTTCTCTGCGAGGCTCGCATGACTGATGGCGCCGCTGGCTGCAATGAGCGGCGAAGGCGCTCATTGCAGCCTAAGTGCTACATGGCTGCTTCACCTCGCTTTGTGAGGCTCACATCTGTGATTACACCGCTTGCTGCAATGAGCGTCTTTGTTGCAGCAAGTTCATTGAGGTAAGTTATGCACCTTGCTTCGCGAGGAGCGCAAGCGTGACGACAAATCGCAGTTTGACAACTATTATATGTGATAGTAGATTATAAGGTGTATATATTCGGTATACTTATGGTTAGATCAGTTGCTCTTTTTTCCTAAATATAGACAATTTTTTTTCAACCAGATTGTATGTAGTCAATAAGCAGACAAATAAATACCATCCAGCATATATTTTAAAAATACTCTCCCATATCTTTCTCCCACCCTGCCATGCCTCATCCCCCTTTGCACTCTTTCCTAATACACCTTACTCTCCCCTTCAGTATCATTTTCTGACCCCAAATATCTCATTCACATCCTTGACACTTCACCCTTCGCCACTCAACAGCAATCTCTCACCCTCACACATTGCACTCATATTTTTTTTTCCCTTCCTCAGTACACGTCACACTTACACATTATGGCAAATATACCTTGCACTACCCTTAAGCCACCTAAAAATCAAGTTAAAGAATATGAAAAACTAGCTATAGATTGTGCTATCCATTTGATTCTAAAGTAAGTCTTTCCTGATTTAATAAGAATTCTTGAGCTACATAAGAATGCAGCAGACAAAAAGGCTGATTAGCTGCTTTCCTGTGCTAATTAGGATTACAGCCTGTTTGTCTGTGGTGGCAAAACAATGCCCCTCAATGCCAACACATAGGTTACCTCCCCTACAAGCACTATGACCAGTACATTTGCATACTGAACTGCACATTAGCATACACAGGCCACATTTGCTGAATTTGGGCCCTATTCTATTGGTAAATTTGAACATTTTTATACAATTAAAACCGCTATTACAATTGCTACATATTCTATTCGCTACTTGCAATCCGATTACTAGTTACCCGCCCACACTCACTATGGGCCAGCCGAAGACGCGAATTTCAGCTTAAAACTCAATTGGGTTTAGCACAGCTCGAACATTATGAGCGATAACGAATTAAAGTTACGCAACATTGATATTCTATTATACCCGTAGCTCTAGCTTGCAAATGAAAAAAGTATCACGTTTCTGTCAAAAATATCGTCCGGGCTCTCAAGGGCTTTTTCAAACACCTATTAGAGCTTTTATATGTATTAATGAATTGATAAAGTAAATTCACAAGAGCTAAAGAACAATTTTTTTTGTGTTTTTTTTATGATCTGTATTGCCACAAATTAAATTCTTTGATTCATTTTAAAAACATTCTTTATAAGTATAAAATCATTGAATTAAAATACTGTCAGTATTAATTGTCACCTATTCAAGTTTTTATTAATTATTGCCAAACTAATATTTTTTTTTTAAAGACTGACCTCTATTAAAAGGTTTTCGTTATGTAATAGAGGTCAATCTTTAAAACATTAATATAAGTTTGGCAATAATGACATTTAAAATGTGTGCTGCTAGCCACACCCCCAGTAGCCAACAGAGAGGAAGCAAAACATAGCTCCCAGCAATAAGGCTTTAAAAAGCATGAAAATTATATATAAAGTAACTTCTCTATCACCAAATCAACATATTTAACCAGGATTGCACACAGGAGGACCCAGCTGGCTTTAAAAATCAAGTTTGGCAACCTTTTTTCCTGAGATTTCCAGCTGAACCAGAACAAAGGAGACTCTGAAACACTGATAAACAACATGCCTACGTAAGGTGGTAATGACTCATATTGCCTGCCCGTTTCAAACCTATACAATTATTTGCCCTTTACTACTGGAGATCTAGTCTGTGTAATAATCTAAAGATATGGTACACAATAAGCTGTACTACTTTTTAAGAGAAGACCCAACAGCTTAAGCTATAATATATGAAAGAGGATGTGTGTTTCTGCTGAAAAAACATTTAAGACCATATATAAAGTTGATATATATGACCAGGATTGTGCATAGGAGGACCCTGGTTTTAAAAATCAAGTTTGGAAACTTTTTCTTCTGAGATTTGCTGCTGAACCAGAACAAAAGAGACTCTGATAAACACCATCCATACTCAAGGTTGGTAAACACCAAAATTGCTTGTCTGGATCAAACCTATACAGCTCTAATCTAGATGCCTTACACTATTGGAGATATTTTCTGTGTAACAATTTGTAGAATTTATAGAATAAAATCTGGATTGTACTCACAATAAACTGTATAATTGTGAATTATGTAAATAAAAAAAAAAAGACCCAGCAGCTTATATCTCATATAATAATATGGATATAACCTATACATTTTATGTGGGAGACTGTGAAAAATTAATGCAGACTATTTCTGCTTTATAAACTCCCAGATTATCACCCTCTGATCAGACCTTCCAATCCAGGGGCCCCATACACCTCCCACTAGTGATGTCGCGAACCTAAAATTTTCGTTTCGCGAACCGCGAACGCGAACCGCCGCAAATGTTCGCGAACATTGGCGAACCGCCATAGACTTCAATGGGAAGGCGAATTTTAAAACCCACAGGGACTCTTTCTGGCCACAATAGTGATGGGAAAGTTGTTTCAACGGGACTAACACCTGGACTGTGGCATGCCGGAGGGGGATCCATGGCAAAACTCCCATGGAAAATTACATAGTTGATGCAGAGTCTGGTTTTAAGCCATAAAGGGCATAAATTACCTAACATTCCTAAATTGTTTGGAATAACGTGCTTTAAAACATCAGGTATGATGTTGTATCGATCAGGTAGTGTAAGGGTTAGGCCCGCTTCACAGTGACAGACCAAACTCCCCGTTTAACGCACCGCAAACAGTCCATTTGCACAACCCCAAACTCCCCATTTGCACAAGGTTGGATACCAAGCTAGCCATGTCCCGTTCCTTGTCCTCACTGATGTCATTGAAGGTCTCTTCCTCCACCCAGCCACGTACAACACCAAGGGTCCCCGAAAGGTGACAACAAGCCCCCTGGGACGCCTGCTGTGTTTGGTCTTCCACCTCCTCAAAGCCGCCTTCCTCCTCTGACTCCTCTTCTTCAGACTCCTCTCACTGCATTGCCTCTCTCTGCATTATTATAAGGTGTGTTAAGTAGTACTACTCTTATCAGTTTAAAACCTGTTACAGCACATATCGGGGCGTGTATAAGGCCTGGATTTTTTAGAACCAGGAGATGGAAAAAGATGCTTTGTTGGTCGTATCACTTCAATTTTGGGGCACGGCACGTGCAGTCAAAGGTGCCACCAGATAGGAGTGATGTGTTTGTAGGTACTACTCTTATCAGTTTAATACTTGTTACGTCACCTATCAGGGGGCGTGTATAAGGCCTGGATTTTTAGAACCATGAGATGGAAAAAGATGCTTTGTTGGTCGTATCACTTCAATTTTGGGGCACTTTGTGACATTAGCTTCTTACGCTCAAACATGTCCTTTATAGGCACCTGACTATGGGCAGATGAGCAGGAACTGCTCAAGGCGAGAGACGGAGTGGCGGATGGTTAAGAGGGGGCAAGGAGGATAGCAGTGGTTGATGTGGCTTATGATGCTGCTCCAGGAGGAGGATGGCGGCTTTGAGTTTGTGTGCTGCTTGTACTCATGTGTTGGTCTGGAGTCACCCAAACATTAGGTCTCAACCTGTAGAGGATAAGGGAACCAGGCTACTCTAGACCTCATTCATCATTACAGGTTTTGACAGATCGGTACTATGCGTGCAAGCTACTGTGACAACAGATATGAGTGGCACTGTGCACTTGCAGAAGTTGGTAGAGTAGACGCTGTAGGTCTGACACACACGCTTGCAGACAACTAACTGCTATGCAATCTATTACAGTACATTTTTTTTTTTTTTTAAATGTACACTACTGTTACACCACATATGAGTGGTGTGTTAAGTAGTACTACTCATATCAGTTTAATCCCTGTTATGTGCCTTTTTTTAGGGTTTGGTTGTTGAAGCCATAGTGCTGCACCAGAGGCCAGAAAAATTAGGCATGTACACATGCCGGAAAAATTAGGTATTGTTGATCTTGCAGCGAGCAGAGAAGAAGGTAGGCCTGATTCAACGCCCCATCCCTGCATATCCACACACAGAGATTGAGGGGGCGCCCCTTATAAGGCCACGGGCCGGAGATAGAAAGGGGGGCCATCCCAAATAAGCACACAAGCGGGGACAAAGGTAGTGAAGGGGACATAGAGGCCCATGGACTGACGGTCACCATCTTGGCAGGAAAAGGGCCCAGCTATTAAGCCAAACTGACCCAGCACAGGCAGCTACTTGAGTCAAACGCTGTACAATTACACCTTAATAAAGCTGAAACATGCAGCAGCAGGGATTCTAAACGGCCACACAGGGACAAGGAGGCTAACAGCCCCCACAGTCTCTGCACCACTTTTTAACAGATAACCCAATGGGCTAACCAGGAGGTTATTATTATTATTGGAGGAATTATTAGTGTCTTTACCCCCCAAGAAAGGACATAATATAATCCTTTAGCCCCAATGCTATCCAAAAAACATTTCAAAACTTTATCTGACTGGGGGTCTATAGAGTGACATTAGTACTGACCTTTATATGACTGGGGGTCTATAGAGGGACATTAGTACTGACCTTTATATGACTGGGGGTCTATAGAGGGACATTAGTACTGACCTTTATCTGACTGGGTGTCTATAGAGGGACATTAGTAATGACCTTTATCTGACTGGGCGTCTATAGAGTGACATTAGTACTGACCTTTATATGACTGGGGGTCTATAGAGGGACATTAGTACTGACCTTTATCTGACTGGGTGTCTATTGAGGGACATTAGTAATTACCTTTATATGACTGGGGGTCTATAGGTGACATTAGTACTGACCTTTATCTGACTGGGTGTCTATAGAGGGACATTAGTAATGACCTTTATCTGACTGGGGGTCTATAGAGGGACATTAGTTCTGACCTTTATCTGACTGGGGGTCTATAGAGGGACATTAGTACTGACCTTTATCTGTCTGGGGGTCTATAGGTGACATTAGTCCTGACCTCCTGCTGCAGTATTATTACTCCCAGTACTCCCAGGCTTGCTACTATTAGATATAATAACCTCAGTTTTGTTTCCTTATCTGTTGGTAACATCAAAATATGATTATTAAATATTTCATATTTGTTTGTTTTTTCTCCCAAAGTTACCCCTTTGTGTGTGTCCCACAGATGTGGCGTTTCCACTCTGCGTATGTTGGATTTGGACCGCTCAAAAAGTAGGAAAAGAGATCCCCCCCCTTGAAGCCCAATAATGACATCATCAGTAAATTGTATGTAACAGATTCCAGTGTTTAGGGTTTATGACCCAATACTGCGATCATATGATTTATGACAAAAATCCGTATTTGTCATATTATTCAGACGCGCGTGCATCTTTGTGTTACATTTCCTGATACTTTTATTATCTTGATCTTTATATATTTACTAGCGACTTGCCCGTCAAAAAATGGCGGCAATAAGATTGTAAGGCAGGTAATGGTGTTTGGACGAGACATTCATTTTGTTGGTGGTCGGAGATCCTTCGGCGCTCATTGCGAGGCTGTTGGTTGTTTTTTTTCTGATAGGCGCTTTTGCTGTTATTCTTTGGTTGGCGGTGATATGTTTTTTGCGCTTATTGCAATGCTTTGTGTGCTATGAGCAGCGTTGGCGCTCGTTGTGAGGCGCGCAGTGAATGGCTTTTATGTTTAATGTGATAATGTTTTTTTTGTGTATATGTATTTTTGTATGCTAATGAAATAATTACTAAAAGAATATACTTTACCTATTTGTAAGTAATATATGCAGGAAGCATTGTGCTGAAGAGCTGACAATCTGTTTTCATGTTCCTGCAGCATACAATGTAGTTTTTCAGTGCTGTGGAGCTGCTGTGTAAGTGTCAGCAATGTGCGCAGTGTGTAGTGTAAATAGGCTGCGTGCGCGAGGGTAAGCCGTTAGGGTAGCTGTATACTTCTGCATTGTGTAAGTTAGTGTTGTAAAATGGCGGGGAATGTGTATGTGGTACTCGGGTGTGGATGATTTAGCGTCCTTGTTAATAGTGCATCTTTATCTCGTACGGCTTTTTAGGAAAATCCGTATGTGTTTCGCGTGTTTAGGGTCCTGTAGCCTCGTTTTCTTTTTTTCAACTGCCATTTTTTCTATCACTTGGGTGATTTTCGGGTGTCTAAACTCATGAATTTGGACTTAAATGGAGGTGTAACTTGTCTTGCAGAGGTCCTCGGTGCCCGCCTTGCTGTGGGTAAGCTTTTTATGTGTTTGTTGTGTGTATCTATTGTGTTTTTAATGTTTTTAAGTGCGCGGGGTTCGGGCGTTAAGGTCGTATTTTTGTGAGCTCGTAATGTTTTTTTTTCTAAGTCCCGTATTTTTGGATGGTAAGTCCGTAAATTTGATGGTGTAAGTCCCGCCTGAGGCTCATTGCAGCCGACGTGGGAGCCTTCGGCGCTCCTTGCCAGCAACTCTGGCCCTGGCTTTGCAAGCCCGCAGCGTTAGCAACAACCCACCTGCTCACAACTATATATGTGATATCTGCAATGTCTTCCCCAGTTGGCACTTGTAAATCGGCTAAGCGACAAAAAAAATGGCGTCCGGAAAAAATGAAAACGAGGCTACACGACCCCAAACCGCGCAAAACATCGCCAGCCATGTACGACTTTTACCTAGGAACAGACGAGGTACAAAATACACTATTAGAAATAATGGAAACTGCTGGCGAGCCGCGTAACATATACACAATCGCCGCCATTTTACAACACTAACTTGCAACTAATAACATTACAAATCTAAAATGGCGCGTTACACGACTATACAAGCGGTTTCCCCTCGTGCACTGCGCACATTGCTGACACTTACAACTCAGGTCACCAACAGTCCAAATGTACACTGTAAGCTGCAGGAAAATAAAAACTGATTGTTAGCTCTTCAGGATATTGATCACTGGATATATTAATTACAAATAGGTAAAGTATTTTAGTAATTAATTAATTAATTATTATTAAAAAAAATATCTATAAAAAAATACGCTTAATAGCATATTTTACACTGCCGTTACTTTACATACATTAACGCTTCACACATCCTAATACGTTTGTTCATTCACAATAGTTATTATCGTGCATTCATTTAATAAGTGTTAATTAGTAATGGAAAATAAAAATGTAGACTTTACACTACACTAAAATGTTTTAATTTTTACTCTGCAGTTATATATCTGGATTACTGCTCATTGGCTGCCAGCGATAGCACTCTCAAAGCAGTTACAAATCTAAATCACTTTATTATGCTCTGAGACCTGAATACATTTTTTAATTTACACTGCACAAAAAAAATTATATATTTAACACTGTACTTATATATCTGTCTTTGCGATGAGCGCCGAAGATTGATCGTTGCAAAGCACGAAACATGAAGGACACGAGGGAAGAGGCTCACAATGAGCGCCGAAGGTCCTCAGAGTACAAAAAGCATCACATTGTGTGGCAAACAGCACTGCCATGGCTTCAAAATTGCCCCGTCATTTGTGCCAGGCAAGTCACTAGTGATATAATATAACATAATGCAATACAATATTATACAGTACACATGGGTGTTGGAACTGGGCGGGGGGGGGGTAAGGGGTAACCCCCCCCCCCCCCCAGATTTCTTATCGTATGTATGTATGTGTATAGAAGCTAACAGGGGAGGGAAGAGGGGGAGGAAACACAGGGGAGAGGGAGAGGAAGACACAGGAGAGGGGAGAGGGGTAGGAAGACACAGTGGAGAGGGGGAGGAAGACACAGGGCAGAGGGCGGAAGAGAAACAGGGTAGGGGAGAGGTGAGGGGAAGAGACACATGGGAGGGGGGAGAGACACAGGAGAGAGTGGGGGGTAGAGACACAGGGGAGAGGGGGGAAGAGACTAATGGGAGGGAGTGGTGAGGAGACACCGGGGAGAGGAAAGGGGGTAAAGACAAAGAGGAGGGGGGAAGAAACACAGGAGAAGGGAGAGGGGGGAGGCACAGGGGAGAGGGGTGAGACACAGGGGAGAAGGGGGAAGAGACACAGAGGAGGGGGGAGAGACACAGGGGAGAGGGAAGGGGGGAAAGACACATGTGAGGGGGAAATAAACACGGGAAGGGAGAGGGTGTAGAGACACAGGGGAGGGGGGAGTGACACAGGGAAGAGGGAAGGGGGAAAAGACACAGGAGAGGGGGGAAAGAAACACTGGAGAAGGGAGAGGGGGTAGAGACACAGGGAAGGGTGGGAGAGACACAGGGGAGAGGGGGGAGAGAGACACATGGGAGGGAGTGGGGAGGGGAGACACAGGGGAGAGGGGGGGGGGAGAGAGACACATGGGAAGAGTGGGGGGGAGACACAGGGGAGGTCTTGTGCTTTATTATTATTCTTATTATTATTACTATATAATGTGTAGATGTACCGGCTGGGCATGCTCTTGTGCATTATTATTATTATTATTATTATTAGTATATAATGTGTATATGTACCGGCTGGGCATGCTCTTGTGCATTATTATTATTATTATTATTACTATATAATGTGTAGATGTACCGGCTGGGCATGCTCTTCTACATTATTATTATTATTATTATTATTATTATTATTATTACTATATAATGTGTAGATGTACTGTCTGGGCATGCTCTTGTGTATTATTATTATTATTACTATATAATGTGTAGATGTACTGGCTGGGCATGCTCTTGTGCATTATTATTATTATTAGTAGTATTTTACTAATAATAATAATAATAATGCACAAGAGCATGCCCAGCCGGTACATCTACACATTATATAATAATAATAATAATAATAATAATAGTAATGCACAAGAGCATGCCCAGCTGGTACATCTACACATTATACAGTAGTAATATTAATAATAATAATAAGGCACAAGAGTCCTTCAGCACTGCACTGGACACTGAGGGCCTCATTCAATTGTGATTTGGCCAATTGAATAGGGCTCTAAATAAGCACATAGAATTTTTTTTTAAATAAGTTTTTAGTTAGTGAAGACCTTGCTTTTGGATAGAAGTTCACTAACTAAAAACTTCTTTAAAAAAAATATGTTATGTGCTTATTTAGAGCCCTATTCAATTGGCCAAATTGCAATTGAATGAGGGCCTGAATAAACTTGCCTAGCTATGGTTTTCCCTATTCATGCAGTATCACCTACACTCAGCCTCCTCTCAGTAAGACTGCAAGTTAGTTTTGATTCCAAAATGGCTGCTGTCCATGAGGTTAAAGGGTCTGGAAGGGAGTGTATGCTGCTGATTGGCTGGAATGTGTCTGCTGACTGTGACATGCAGGGTCAAAGTTTGCTCAATGATAAAGTATTGGGGGCGGGTCGAAAATCGCATATGTTCGCCGGGAACAGTCCGCCGGCGAACTATTCGCAACATCTCTACCTCCCACACCTCCAATTCTAGAGTGAAGCCTATAGGGCTTGGAGTCAAAGTCTGCCCACACTCATATTGACAAAGGCAAGAAACAAAAGCTAACATGCTTGCACAGATACCCTCCAATCCAGTGCCTGCACAGTGTTAAAGGCCTAGAAGCAAGGTACAGAGAGCTGTTACACAACAAGCCAGCCCCCAGGGGCTAAAGGAAAGCCCTAATCTATTGTATCTGGTGATTTACAGCATTCCATGACTATAAGCCCAAAAGAAAATCCATTGTGATTTGTTATCTCTACAGTACATTCTTGCCAGAACTGTCTTTTATCAAACATAGTGGCTGGGAATTACTCCAAGGGCTGCAAGACTTGCTCTGGGGTGGACGGCACAACCTAGGGTGGCACGCCTAACATGTTTTGGACAAACGTCTGAACACAACAACTTGAAATAGCTCACTTAATAAATCTGCACAGCTCCATCTAGTGGGCAAATTTCAGGCCTGCAAATTCAGACCTGCAACAATAAAACTACACCACACTGCCATCTGGTGGGCCTACAAAGTATTTGCAGCTCCATACAACATTGACTGAGAGCTATAAGACCTTTCAGTTAACCACTCCCTGCACCCCTCATCATTACCTGCTCCTCTCAGCTATCTCATGGGACAAGATTTTTTTCTCCCGACGCTTTCTCACCAGCCAAGTCTTCCTATCATAATGCCTGAATAGCACTATAAGTGTACCTGAAGGCGCCGGGCCCAATGATTTGATTTGATATGACCAGACTGGAGACCTCTTGCACCTCCTACTGGTGTGTTATGACTGGGACGGGAGCTAAGTGGATATAATCCCAACTTGTTAACAGAAAGAAAGCCTATCCCTGTACCTCCCGATTGTCAGCCTAGATGGTGTCCTCTCACATTTTCGTCCCTCAGCTTTACCCGCTGAAAACACTTTCTTCCTATCCATCATGGGGTAATCTAGCAAGAAAACCCATCAATCCAGAGGAATTAAGGATCACTTTCAAACACAAGCCCCTCCACCGGCTCCATCTCCTCAGCCAGACCCCACCTCTTCAGACAGCTCGGACATCGAGGATACCCCGGATTGCCCTCCACATGTGGACTTGACAAATGCGACAGTGGCAAGAATAGATGCTCTCTTACAAGTTTGCCTATCCACGGCAGTCAGGGAAATCAAGCAGGAAATCCAAGACTTGGGTCAACGCACCAACCACCTGGAAAACCTAACAGATCAAATCATTGAGTCACAATCTTCTGATAGGCAGGTGATTGACCAACACTCACTGCAAATTTCCACCCTTGAAGCCAAGCTAGAAGATCTGGAGAACCGCTCGAGACGATTAAATGTTCGCTTCCGTGGCATCCCTAAAGCGGTAACTAATCTTTTGCTGTACCTGCAAACAACTATTCAGTCCATCTTACCGACGCGCCCAGAGTCAGCTTGGGAAATCGAGAGAGCTCATAGAGCCTTGGGAGGTCCCCCGAACTCTGATCAACCAAAGGACGTTTTGGTCCACTTTCTCCGCCAGAATGCAAGAGACCTTCTTCTACAGGAAGCCAGAAAGTCCCCCGCCATTGTGGGTCCAGACGGCTCCACTCTGCAGATTTATGCGGATCTAGCACCATCTATGCTCTGGAAGCGTAAACTCATGAAGCCCGCAATTGCAATCCTCATTCACAACAAAATTAAAAATAGATGGGGCTTCCCATTCAGCCTCTCCTTTCAAGTGGGCTCATCCGCTTATACAGCTTTCTCACTGGAAGAATGTATGGCTTTCCTGGCTCAACTCAATATAGCCCCAGATCCTGGACTGTCGGAACCCCCAAAGCCTCTGGACCCCAGCTCAGTGGAACCTGCAAAAATACTGCCTTCTCAACGCCCGACTACGCAATGGGTGACAGCCTCGAAACCTAAGCGACCCTGGAGACCTTCACGAATAGAGGTCACACCAAACATCTCTACGCTTCTTTCTAAACCCTCGCTGGACATTCCTAGTAATCCGGTTGTGCGTTCCTCATCCACGAAAATCTGATTTTGGATCGCTTTCCCTGATATTCATCAATGACTATTAAAGACTTGCAATCTGGAGTCATTACTCTAGGCTTGCACTTCCCATTAGGATATGCTGAATCCCTACATACTTTCCAAGGCAAATTTGGAACTTTAAATTACTTGGTTCTCTTATCCACACCAAGTCGACTTTCCCCTGGACCAGGTTTGGTATGCCCCGTATGTTTATTGTCCCTTGGAGTCCGATCTTAAACTGTATCCACTATATGCCTGAGAAAGGGCTTTAACCCCCTTCCCATTCTCCTGTACAAGGCAACATCAAGCCCATTTGGATCTTTCCATATAATTTAGACCCGTGGTGGATCCACTAACCTTCCCAGAAAGGCCCCCGCCCTAGTCTCCACTCACCCCTAACCCCACCCCCCCGGCATTGGGCTGGCCTAAACCGGGGTCCCTCAGGCCCCTCAATTTAAATCCAATCTTAGACTCAAAAACCCTCCTACACGGGCCCCCTCAGGTCCATTAATTTAACCCTTATACATGCCTGGACCTATACTTTGCCCCACCTTGCCCTCGGCACTTCGTGTGCCTTAAGTTATTTAGTGAGGATTTACTTCCACTATACTTTTATATTGTTTTTTTATATTGTTTGATAAGATGTTGATTTTCTGAATGTTTTAAACTGTTCTTTTTGTCTCTATTCTCCCCTGCATCCTGGGCTGTCTGGCTCCGGTCCTTCGCTCCTCTTCCGCCTCTGGTCCTCGGCCACCATGAGCTTAGCGGTGGTCTCAACATCTTCCTGAGCATTCATTACTCCCACAGGTACAATGACTGACCCTTCTTTCACCTTTCTCACTCACAATGTTAAAGGGTTTAATTCCCCATTTAAAAGGAGTAAAGCGTTTATCTCATATAAATCACTTTGACACTCAGTAATATTTATGCAGGAAACTCATTTTTGCTAAAGGAAACCCCCCTCCCCTTACTTACACAAAACATACCCCTACTTCATAACCTCAACTTGTCCCACTAAGAAGGCAGGCGTGGCTATCCTACTCCATAAAGACTTCCCTTTCACCGTGGAGAGTAAAAAAAATTGACCCAGAGGGCAACTACATTTTACTAACAGGATTCCTTCGGAACACTAGGATCTCTCTTATAGCTCTGTACTCACCCACTACCGCCCCCCATAATACTCGGATTAGACTACTTGCTCATTTCAAATCAATAGATACAGGCAAAACCATTCTAGGGGGGGATATCAACTTAGCTCTAGACCCTTGCATGGATAGGCTCTCTAAGCCCCAGGGAGATAAATTATCCAAAAAACGTAAGCACATCCAGAGACTGCTCGAGGAGACTGAAACATCAGGGAGAAAGAGAGTACGCGTTTTACTCCCCAGTGCATGGCTCACTCCTTCAGTACTTAATGCTAGCAACAAAGAGTCATATAGCCAGGCAATGGAAATCTCCCACTCTTACTTAACAATCAGTCATCAATAAGAGGAAGTACATTGCTATAAATGAAAGGCTAACCCATTTACTGGAGGACCGTATGCCTATTTTTCTCCAGATATGGAATCCCTGGATTCATTCTCCCTATAGACCCCCTATCAAGTGAAGTCTTCTTAATTAACATTGTGCTATATTTCGCTAATTCTTACATTGGAGCTGCGGACCGGGGACTGGAGGAGGCGGGACAGGCGGGCGATCTGAGCTGGTAACCAACAGGACTTATACTTCAGTACCCTTGAGACAAAAATCTGTTTTCGAATTTAAATTTCATGTGTAGTCAACAATGCTTTTTATTTTTCTCTTTTAATATACTGTTTTAGCTAAATTAGAGTTATATTGTGTCTATACAACATAGTTTGTTTTTTGCTTTTCTTTTTTGTTCGTTTCTTACTTAGGCTCTGGATGTTTGCTCTGCTAGACCGAGCCTACCAAACTGTTTTATTTTAGGTAAACTTTTTCCTTAGAAAATTGGAAAAACTTAGGTAACCTGGCTACCCTTAGACCTTCCCAAAAGTGGGGATAGATCTTTTTGGCTAACTTGATTTCAACTATTATATGGTATTTTCTTATGGTGTAATGTAATGTTAACCTTTTCTTCTTTCTTTTTCCCCTTAATTGGGTATGACTGTATGTTAATAATGTCAAACTGCTACTTGGCTTTTATGCTATCCTCCTGTTTATTTGGTTACCTAATAAAAACCTTTGAAAAAAAAAATGTGGGCTACTATGGAAATATAAGAAAAATAAATCAAAGTTAATAAAAGCTTGAATAAGTGATGTCAATTAATACTGAAAATAAAAATCTCAGTTTTTTTTTAACCAACAGTATGTTAAATTGTGTTCAACAATAAGAACTGCAGGGAGCCATTTTACCAGAATTTGTTTATTTAGTTTTTTAATACTTTATTTAGTTTTTTTTAAACCGTTATAACAAATATTCATATAAAAAAAAAAGGGAACCAGTTTACCAGAATTTAGAACAGCTGTATCTCGAATATATTGTGATCCTCTGATTACTGGTTAAAATTGGAACATTAAAAACTAGCGGTATACTCGAGTATCTACAGTAATATCAATCTCAGGACTCGAGGGTTTAACACATATCATGAAACCCACATGGACTAAAACAGATGATCTAATGCATTTTATATTGTGCTAGATTGCTTGACTGCGAGCCTGATCGACAAATAATTTTTGCTGGCACTAATTTGTAGCCTCTGATTGCAGATTACAATTAAGTCCATGTTTTACTGAATTCATGATGACGGTCTGCCTCTTTATATAATACTTAAAAAGTCAGGGTTTACGACTTTAGGCTTAAGGAGGTAAATTTCGGGCTTGAGTCAACAAAATATATTGAAACATTTAGAGAGAAAACACCTACAGCCCAAAAAACAGGGTATGTGATTTAATTTAGTAGCATGCGGACTACATTTTTAGGAGGGGATATCATTAATGGAATGTCTATCTGATAGCCACTCTGAATATATTTACATTACTTGATTTTGTAGCAATACTTGCAGATGAAGAGTTTGCCATCATTGACCTAATTTGTGCCTAAAATCGAAACACTAAAAAAAATACTAAGGCCTGAGAAATGAATAGAGACTGCATCATATCTTCTCAACTGCATTCCTCAGTGACCAACTGGGGGAAATATTAAACATAACTCTACGTGTCCACAGAGAAGAGGATCATGGAACATGTGTTGGGGGTAGCATTTGCTTAGGGCATGATCCTCTACGTTTGGACCGATAGATTGTCACTGTGGAGTGCTGCTGAGAAGGTCCAAAAATATGTGTTCAGCCTCTACATTTTCCTCCACCTTGCCACAGGGCCCCAACCCCATGCCTTCTCCCTAGGTGAGGGGGAGTTTCAGGGGGAGGCATTCCCCCAGGAGGTAACAGCAGCAGAGGTGGTGGCGGCATTAAGGAAGATGAGGAGTGGCCAGTCTGTGGGTGTGCAGGGGAGACCTCTGGGGTGGAGAAAGCAGTACTTTGAACCAGAGCATGCTGGATGGCGTCCATGTTCAATTGGTTCAGCACAAGCTGGTTATTAGACGACTGAAGCAGCCTGTCCATGTAGGACTCCATCACCAGGTTGTGCCTCTTCACCTCCCTTTAGATCTTCAGCAGGCTGCTGTCCAGGAATGATTGGAGGATACACTTGTCTGGAGCCCCCACGTAGCGTCCACTTGCTCCTGCATCATGACCAGCATTTCCCCAATGGCGGCCTCCAATGGTGGACCTAGGGATGGAGGTCTGCTGAGGCCGGGCATGATTGGGTGAGGAGGCGGCGGAGGTGGTGGCCTAGTGGGGAGAAGCTTGGGCCCAGCTGGAATCTGTGGTGGTAGTGGGCCTGGTGGTGGTGGGAGCCAGGTTGTGCTGCTGGTGGGAGGAGGAGGAGGTGGGGGGGGGGAAAGGACCTTTGGTCAGTCCAGTAGTATGCATAAACATACTCTTGAGAACTTGCTGAGCAGTGTGTCATACAGCAATAGTTATCATGCTGCTGAGTGGTGTTCCTTGGCTAGTATACTACACTGCACATCCATCCATACAGAGTCTGTATTTGCATACATTGCAGTGGGCACACCCATACATGGATTCTCTATTAGATGATTACTTGTGTTGTGCCCACTAATGAAAGTGATTTTGTTTAATTGATTTAATGATGCATGGATGGATGATCCATCTATCCATTAGTAAATCCAGAGAACTGAGATTTCAATGTCATTGGTGGTCAGCATTTACATGTGTTTTGTGTTTTCTATGTGTGTGTGACGTACATGTGGTGGCATGTTGGTGTATCTGATATTCACCCAACAAGGAGGCTGGATCCTGTTTGGCCACCAGGCCTGCAGCTCCAGAAATGGGCACTTTGCTCACCTCCACTCTCTCCACCGTCACCTCCATTCCCTCCATCCTTACCTCAACTCCCTCTCTCCACCTTCCACTCCCTGAGCCATCTCTCTCTCCTCTCAGCCTCTTCTTCTCCCCACTTCTGCCATCCTCTAGCCACCCTCAATAACAAGCCCAAAAATAAAATAAGTATAAATGAAAATAAGTGTAAATGTATATACAGTATTTCTTTTGTAAAAAAAAAATGGATGTTTTATGTGTATTTATTGTATGTTAGGGTGGGGCATGGGTGTGTGTGGATGTAGTGACCTATATATGTGTATGTATATTATGTGCTATCAGTTAATATGTGTTTTGATCTATAAAGTGTAAAATAAGTATTTTAAAAATAGAAATCAATAGAACTGCAATAACCTCTCCAAAATCATTTACTCCCACTCTCCAAGACCAAAACCTCCAGCTCCGGGATCTGCGTGCTAATTTGTAAAAATCTACAACATAGTCAACACTGATCTGTTAGGCCATTTTCTATTGGCTCCTAGGGGTGTGGCTCACGCTTACATTGCGGGATTGGTTTCACAATACAAGCGTCATATAATCACGGCCCCTAAAAACTTAAAAGCACAGACAAGGTTTACGTGTTAAGGCGTAAGGATGGAATTTGCGTATTTGCGACAGTAGAATACATCTAACACCTGCAGCAAAATTACGGGTTAGAGGCATTTGTGGGCTTCTAACAGAATAGGGCTCTTTGTAAGGATTGATATGTTGTGGGTAAAAACAGCTAGTACAATGTATAGCATTTTTTTATGTTCTTTAAGATTAAACTAACTTCCTGCTGAGGTGACAGTGTCCTTTTAACTGCTTATCTCCTACTTTGTTTAAGTAATAATGTAACATTTTTCCAACATACACACTTGACCTAATTTGTACCTCGGTGTGTCTCCATATACCTCACACCATTTTCTCTCATACATATTTTGTTTCCAAGGACCTAGCACCAGCCATCTCACACTCACGCTGAGCCCACCTATTTCACTTTCTGCTTTCGTATTTCTCACTCAAACCTACGCTCGCAGAAAATGAACGCTGCCCGGGAGTGAGAGAAAGGAGGTGTAGAAATGATCGAGGGGGTTAAAACAAAGGGAATCAAAAACTGAAATGGCAATGGAGAATGAAGACTAGAGCAAGAGAGGAGGAGATATTAAAAATATGAGTAATATAGAAAGGACAGCGGAGAATGAATATAGCAAATATAATAGAGAGGCAATAGACATCAAATAGGAGGGGTGAAAATGGAGTGGGGAGAATTAAACATGGAGTTAAAAGGAATCAACAATAAAAGGATAGCAAAGAAAATGGACAGTGGAAAGAATCATGGAGATGGGACAAAATCTGGGAGAATTTACATATGGAGGGGTGGGTAGGGATGAAAAAATAAAATGGGAAATTGAAAAGGGATTGGAGAAGGGGTGTAGGAACTGGGAGGATACATTTACTTTGACCTCCACTTATGCAGACTTGTGCACAGCTGACTGAATAGATCATTTCTTAATTATATTGGGGGACCAGGGGTATTGAGAATTTAATCAAAGACATTTAAAAAAAAGCCTTTGAGGGGCACTGCAGCAATGGGGCCCCCACAGAGCATCGTGCACTGGCTAGATCAGCCCCTGCTTCCTGCCGTGGGAGTAGAGTTTAATTATCCGCCCCACATTTTTTGTGCATCCATGGATCGGAGCAAAGGGCGGGGGGGGGGGGGCGTCCAGGGGGATAGAGGAGTAGTGGTTAGACAGAAAGAAGAGGGACCAGAAATAAAAAGGGACAATAGAGAAAGGGGATACAGATAGACAAGAGGGGTCAAATATAGCAATTGCTTAGGGAATATGAATGATGGGGATGATGTCAGCATGGAATCTAATGACATGGTTGTTTTGAGATACAAAGGATTATTTCTTGTCGAACCAACATGGCTGAAAATTAGGTCTAGATTTGTTGTTGAAATGGTGCAATGGGCCAGAGGCAAGATCAGGGACATAGATCTAATAGGTCAAGCCAAAAAAACATGAGTTGCTGATCACTTCATACAAATGGCAAAAGGTAGTGCAGATGGAAAACCTTTAAGAAACCTACCTCCATAAATCACAAGTCATTCCAGGATCTCCCACTCTAGCACTAGAATTGGCATGTGAGGCCTCTAGCTCCATATATCTCAGCTCCTTTTGCAGGTGATGTATGTGGTCAATGCCCCTTCTGTTTCGCTACCTTGTCGTGGTGAAATGGCTTGTGTAGGGCCAACCAAGATTGGCAGGTCATAGCAGAAAGGTCAGAAAAATCACAGCCCACTGGAGAAGGAACTGTCAACCCACTCCACTATCTTTGCCAAGAAAACCTTATGCTTAGGCACAACCAGACACAAGATGTGCCTGGTAGACTGTGATCCATAGGGTCACGAAGAGTCGAACATGACTAAACATCCTCATGTGATCAATGAGGCGCTGCAGTTGGGTACAATATGAGGGGCCTAATATGATCATCGTCAAAGGACATCACCTCAGTGTGAGAAGACACTATATGAATGAGCAGGAACTGTGGCTTTATGTCAATTTCTAACCAGCAGTGACATTATGACATACTTTATGATGTCAGGTGCACGTTGTGATGCAGACTGAACTGTCTGATTGGCATACATAACAAACTTACTTAATGGGTGTAACCACTCAAGCAATGAACAGCATGTACAGTGGATATAAAAAGTCTACACGTCTCTTCCCCCCCTCCCCTCCCCGTGTCTCTTCCCCCCCCCTCCCCTCCCCGTGTCTCATCCCCCCCCTCCCCTCCCCGTGTCTCATCCCCCCCCCCCTCCCCTCCCCTTGTCTCTTCCCCCTCCCCTGTGTCTCTCCCTATTCCTTCCCTGTGTCTCTTCCACCGTCTCCCTCCCCTGTGTTTTTCCCCTTCCCTCCCATCTCTTTCCCTCCTCTCCCTCCCCTGTGTTTACATTCCTCCTCTCCCTCCCCATGTCTCCTTCCCCCTCTCCCTCCCCTGTGTCTCCTTTCCTCTTCTCCCTCCCCTGTGTCTCCTTTCCCCTTCTCCCTCTCGTGTATCTCCTTTCCCCTTTCCCCTCTCCTGTGTCTCTTCCACTCTCTGCCTCCCCTGTGTCTCTTTCCCCCCCTCTCCCTCCCCTGTGTTTCTTCTCCCCCTCCCCTGTGTCTGTTTCCCCCCTCCCCTGTGTCTCTTCCCCACTCTCTCCCTTCCTCTGTGTCTCCTTCAGCCCTCTCCCTCCCGTGGGCCTCCTTTCCCCTCTCCTTTTCCCATCCTCTTCCTCTCCCTCCCCTGTGTCTCCTTTCCCCCTCTCCTGCCGCGCATGGAGCAAGCGTGACCCTCACCTCACATATCGCAAACGCGACCGCCGCTGCACATGGCGCAAGCGTGATCCCTGCCACGCAAGGCACATGCGCAACCACTGCTGCGCATGGCACAGGCGCGACGACCGCATTTCGCATGCGCATCTCGCAGCGCAATGTGCATGCAAATTTTGCAGCGCAGTGCGCATGCACAGCCCGTACACAATTCCTATATAGTTGTTGGAATTGAGAGTTTGCACATGCGCAAACTCGCAGTTACAGACAAACTCTCAATTACGACAACTATCACATATCATATATTTCTCAGCATCGCGACCTTGCCAAAATCTGTTGGTAAAGCAACGTTAAAACTGCGGGCTCGCAAAGCGAGGGCCGCGGTTGCGGCCAGGCAAGGAGAGCCAAAGGCACTCCTTGCGCTGGTGGAGATGAGCGCTGTAGGCGCTCATCCCTAGACCCCGCACAACTTGTGAATCATACCTACCACCCACAGAACTACACAAAACTCATATACACAATTCACAGTGCGAGACCCGCAGCACTTAAAAAAAAAATCGCCTATAAAAAATTACGTCCCGTAACACTTGCAAAAGGAAACCGCCACTTAGAAAAAACAATTACGAGATGCAAAAAATACGAACTTAACGACCGCACCACGCACAGCAAAAAACACACAAAAATACAAACTAAAAAAAAAAAAAAAAAATACACAGCAAGGGGGGACAGCCAGGATGACTGGGAATGAGGTTACATGCTAATTTAAATTTAAAGATTTTTGCCACTCGAAAATCCCCTGAGCGAGAGAAAAAATGGGTGGCGAAAAAAAATATAAATGAGGCTACATGACCCCTAAGCACGCAAAACACCGCCAAGCACATACGCCTTTTACACAGAACTGTACGAGCTGCTAAATACACTATTAGGAAGGACGCCTAATGCACATACACAAGCGCAGCCATTTTACAACACTAACTGTAAACTAATAACATTACCATAACAAAATGCTGAACTACACAGCTAAACAAACGGTTTCCCCTCGCGCACGCAGCCTATTTACTCTACACACTGCACACATTGCTGACACTTACACCTCAGCTCACCAACAGTGCAAATCTACATTGTATGCTGCAGGAACATCAAAACAGATTGTCAGCTCTTCAGCATATTGCTTCCTGCATATATTAATTACATATAGGTAAAGTATATTAATTTATAACTTTACAAATTAATTAATTAACATTACAAAATACATAGACAGAAAAAAAAAAAAAAACAGAATCACAATAAACGCTAAAGGCACTCAGCACGCGCCTCACAGGGAGCACCAGCGGTGTTTAGAGGAGCACAACTACACCAAGGCCATCAGCGCAAACCTTGCAATGAGTGCCAAAGGAGCTCTCATAACCAAAGATACACCAGCAAAGAGGCTCACAATGAGTGCCGAAGGGCAAATCGCTAGTATATATGATAGTTTTCAATTATATCATATTTGGGACCTCAGCAGTGTCACCTTCTTCAAGCATTTCTGACTGATACAGATGAACGAGTTACCACCTATGCTTTTACTTTTATGTTTATTTCATTCATACAATCTATCATATAAACTAACCTTAAAAGTACATGGGCATCATGTTTTCTTCACTAACATCTTCCATCCATCCACTCTTAAAAGTCATTATATACTCTGAATGTAGGGTCAATAACAATAGTAACAAATTCATAGCCATTATATATGTGTGGAAAATAAACTATGAAGTATTTACAGTGTTATAATATCAATCTAGCGAGGCATGCTTTATATATGTCCTACAGCGGAAATATTGTGTATACTATCTATATATCAGGCTTTTATTGTATACTGTTTTTTATTACAATTGTTATGTGTTCTAGCTGCGGTAAAGAAATATTAGTTTGTCGCAATCAGGTAAAAAAAAAATAAGAAGGGCACAATTATATACTAAGAATAAACCATTAAAAAACTTGTTTCCAGATCAGAATTCCAAGAAACACAGTCATTGCACTGCACTGCACTCTGGGAACCTGGGCAGGGATATGCAAATGTGCCCACAAAGGCTTCACTCTTTAATCCAAATACCTTTTCAAGCATGGCTCCTTTTAATATCTAATAATATTTTATATCAAAAGAAAAAACAGCAAAGACCCACACTAACAGGACCTCTGTTACCATCAATAATGATAAAAACCTGGTACATACATGTGCATGTCATGTGGAGAAAGAAGCCAGAGTTGCTAAACAATATATAAAAGAAAAATGTAAAAAGTGACAACTACTACCTGAGCTCTTCTTTACCAGCACATCCATGTAAAAACAGGGGCAAAAGAGACTCCGTATAAGCATTCCTGCGAAAAGCGCATTAGGCGTAGGTGTTCTGTTGCTACGCAACGTCACTGATGAGTGACGACGCACACCGGAGGAGCCGCTGCAGCAGACAGCAGCAGCGGCAAGAGACTGCCTCATGACAATACGTACCTATAGTAAGTAACAAGTATATATAAACAAAACAAAACAAAAAAAAAATATATATATATAAAGTTATATATATATATAAAGTTATATTTTAACTTTGTTTATCAGGCCGATCTTGATGAAATTGGCAGATTGTCTGGAGCTATACCTTATGGGTTACCCAAAAGACAGCACTGGAGCATAAGTGTATCAGGATGATAATGACACAATAGGTGATTTAGTCGGCAATGATTCCTACCTGATTATGTGGTCATAGAATCTAACATGACCAATTGGTCATTCACTTTCAGTCTCTCACGTTTTTTTCTTTTTCTGATCTACCTCCATATTATCCTCTTTATTTAGCAGTCATTATGGTTACATTTATTATGCCTCTCCTTTGTCTCTTTTGACCCTGTTATTGCATGGATATTAGTTGTCTCTTTTTAAATTTTTCCTTTTAAGCATATTCCTACTGTATTGCACAGCTTTAAAAAAAAAAGCCCAAGATGGATTATGCACAATCCAAGAAACCTACCACGGACAACTGTTTCAAGGTTACTGCCTCTCATCAGTGTGGGGCTGATTTCTAGCTTGTGTAGTAGATTTTATGGGAGGTAGTTTATATATAGAGATAGATAGATAGATAGATAGATAGATAGATAGATAGATAGATATAAATTTGGAAGCAAAAGTATTTTTCCAGCAGCAGTTTAAAAAAGGAAACTACTTTTTAGCATGCCTTTCAGCCTTCTATCTGATTACATAAATCATATTTATATCAGTAGCCTTTTAAAATAACACAAAAATAGCTTCATGTGAATGATTTCACTCCTCTTCAATTCTGACCTCTTAAATTATACAGTTGAGATGTAGCCTTATCAAATTGATGAAAAACTTCAAATGTGAAGTATTATTATTATACTCGTTATTTATTAAGCAATAACATCTTTCATAGCTCTGTAGAATTAGAATAGGGTACAGTGGGTACAATTAGTGAATAAAGGTATAGACAGATTCCAAGGTAAGCAAAAGTACAGTGTAGTGCAATACAAATATCAAATAAATGGGTCAGCAGACAGCGCAAAAGAAGTGTAGTCCCTGCTCCGAAGAGCTTACAATGTAGACTGAAGTATCTATCAACATTAGCAACTATGTAAGCCATGATTTATTTTTTTAAAGAAAAGAGCACACTCTTCATTTTACTGTAAGCTACAAGTAGGTGAACTACCTACTCATAAGGTCCACAACACAAGCTGAGATCCACACTGATGATAGCCAGTAAGCTTGAAACAGCTATACGTGGATAGGATTCTCAGCTTGTGTATAATCCAACCTTGGCTGTGCATAAAGGCTGTGTAATGCAGCGGGCATAAGCTTAAAGGAAGCCATGTTTGAAATGGGCTATGGATTGAAGAACGTGGTATTTGTGGGCACATTTGCATGCCCCTGCTCAGATTCCCAGAATGCAGTATAATAACTGTTTTTCTCGGAATTCTGAGCTGGAAGCAGGTTTTTCAACTTGTTTTAGGCATTCAAATGTTAACACAGATGTACTTTTTATTTACTATATATATATATATATATATATATTATCTAACTAATTCGTTTTTGGCAATATGTAATATCTCTATGCAACAACTGTTTAGTGAAATCGTAAAACTGAAACATGATTTACAGTATATTTATCTCGTCACTTTGTATTTGGTGGAGGACACCGTGTAATTTTTTTTTGAACAAAACCTGTAAGTGCACCTTTGATATATACTGCACTGTGTTTATTAGTGCAATACTGTATATATTTATATGATCAGTACAACTTGTATCTGGCAGAATATTAAAAATATGCTATACTAGTATGTAAATGAATATATTAATACTTCAAACTTTATTTTGCTATTTAGCTTTAATAAGAATAGAAAACATTAAAACTTGACTTTGAAGCTGAAAGCCTTGCACATTTTGGATTCAATCACTACCCATAACTTCTTATGTCTATCTATGCTCTGTGCTAGTCATATAGTTTCTTTCAAATACATGACATGGCATTCTCTAACTCTTCTCTAACTAACTTTTTAGGGGTGAAAGGTATTAAAGGACCATTTTAATGCACTTAAAAGTTAAACTTACATTTCTGTTTGTTGGATAGAGACTCTTAAAAATATTATGTAATTTAAAATAAAAACTTTATATAACTACTAGCGACTTGCCCATCAAAAAATGACGGCAATAAGATTTTAAGGCAGGTAATGGTGTTTGGTTGAGACATTAATTTTGTTGGTGTTCCGAGATCCTTCGGCGCTCATTGCGAGCCTTGCGTGGAGTGCCTTCGACGCTCATTGCTAGGCTGTTGGTTGTTTGTGTGCTATGAGCAGCGTTGGTGGTGGTTTTTTGTATGCTAATAAAATAATAAATAAATTAATAAATGAATATACCTACTAATGTACCTTTACCTCTATGTAATTAATATATGCAGGAAGCATTGTGTTGAAGAACTGACAATCTGTTTTGATGTTGCTGCAGCATACAATTATTATTATCGTTTATTTATAACGCACGATACATACAAATTAAAATATAGATGTTGGTATAAAAGATATATAAAAATAATATATAAAAATATACAATGTTGGTTTTGACAGTTGTGGAGCTGCTGTGTAAGTGTCAGCAATGTGTGCAGTGTGTAGTGTAAATAGTGTGTGTGTGTGCAAGGAAAATCCGTTAGGGTAGCTGTGTACTTCCGCATTGTGTAAGTTAGTGTTGTAAAATGGCGGCTAATGTGTGTGTTACGCGGCTGTGAATGATTTTACGTCCTTGTTAATAGTGTATCTTGGACCTCGTACAGCTTTTTCGGAAAATCTGTATGTGTTTCGTGGTGTTTTGTGTGTTTAGGGTCCTGTAGCCTCGTTTTCGTTTTTTTTCGGCGTCCTTTTTTTCTGTCACTTAGGGAATTTTCGGGTGTTTCTACTTAAACTGAGGCGTAACTTAACTTTCAGAGGTCCTGGGTGCCCCCCTTGCTGTGGGTAAGCTTTTTATGTTTTTGTTGTGTGTATTTATTGTGTTTTTAATGTTTTCATGTGCGCATTTGACGTATTTGTGGCTGCTAAGTCCGTACATTTTGCGGTGTAAGTCCCGTCGTAGGGATGAGCGCCTATGTCGCTCATCAGCAGCACAAGGAGCGCCTTCAGCTATGCGAGCCCAAAGCGTTAGCAACGGCTTTGGATAACCTGCACTGCTGACAACTATATATGGAGTTTGTGTTTAGAATTATCAGTGGTGGGATGGGTGATGGAAGAAGGAATAGGCAGTATTCCAGAGTCTACTTACCAAGTTAAAGTCAATGTTTGGGAAGTATTAGTGTTAATTGATGACTAATGAGTTAACCATGAAGATTTACTTTGAATATAATATTAGAAAACCAAAAGAAAATGCTGGTTCTCTCAGACAATAGTCATGAGAACAACGGCTATTTTAAGCCAATTTTTGAAAGTCATTTAAAAGACTTGATGGAGAAAAATTAGTATTGCTAAGATTTCATTTATAACCATTAAAAATGATAAAATAATGCATAAAAATGGCAGCTTTCATTTCAAATATTTTGTTCCAACCTCAGCTTACTAAACCTGTACGTTTCAGAGATTTTCATGTCAAATTATTAATGAGTGTTTTTCTTTTGCATTTAAGGGCATGCATCTTTGTATGTTTCTGCTATTCTATTTCTCTCTTTGTTTAGTTGAAAGTTCTTGCTGGATTTGTGAATAAAGAATGTATTTTTTTGTGGTCTCATCAAAACACATAAAACATCATCAGACAAGTTCACTTTTAATTCCTTTTCAATCAGGCATTTTTAATACCTAATTTTCTTTCTATTTAACCATGATTCCTGAGAGATTTTTTACATTTCTAAATTGCATATTCACATTACAAAGATTTGCTGTCATAATTACGAAAAAAATAAAATCTTAATAACGTCCAAATAATCTCTTAATTATATTGCATTATGTCTCCAGAGTATACAGATACCACATAATAACGATTCTAAATTTTATTGGCCAGATATTACTTTTATTTAAATGACTGCTCATATCCTACTTTTTTCTCAACTATATGCAACAAGATAGTTTTGAAAAAGGCAACTCATGCACATTAGTATAGGAATATCCAAATAAAGATTAATTGCAGAATGTTTTTCTAATATATTTGCTAATTTAAACACATTTTATATTTTGCACCACTATTTCTGTTGACGCCACTGATAGCAATGGCAATTGTTCTATTTCTTGTCCTCTGTTTTATTACACACAGATACAGTATATCAAACACATCCATGATATCAGTAACTGTGCATGTTATTTAAAGGGCCAATGTAATGGTCCTTCTTTCAGGTCAAGTGGCAAAGATCAATTACAGTTTATTTTGAAAAAGCATCCTTCTTTTCACAGAGATCTTAAGAGCAAAATTTCAAGTTTTCTAGCGCTTTAGAGAAGTATCAGTGTTATAGACCCTGCTATAGCTTCATTCTACAGGTTTCAAGTCTGGCAAGTGTCTCATCCTAGTGGAGATGTGCAATAAAATCAATGTCACCCACTTCATTAGTTGATCATGGCAGTCCCAGTCTTCTCAATTTAGTAGCCTTGAAATATCAAGGCTCATAAAATGCAGCTAAGAATTATAGTATTTATAGTATTCTCTTTTGAAGAACTTGACTTCCTAATGGGCAAAACGTGTTTGAAATTTTTTAAATGAATAAATACAACCTTTATTTTCTTAATTATTCAGTTTTGTTTTAATGATGTCAGATATTTTGTTTTCTAACATGATTAGATAGCTAAAACGAAATGGGAGAAACTATGGATTCAGATAAGATCTCTACTAAGAAAATGGACACTTGACAATAGAACCATATGGAAAAGTTCCCAGAGGATAACTCTTCCGATTAAGCTGCTGGCAAACTAGGGGCCTCATTCTAATCCTACATTTTTGGCATATGTAGCCGCAAGGGTTACGAGCGGGTTACGAGCCTCAATCGCAGCTTACTTCCATCAAAGCCTTTGATCTTGCCCGGCCGCGAGAGTTGCGGCCACCAGAAATCCCAATCACATATATAGTTGTGAGCGTACGGGTTGTTGCTCACGCTTGCGGGCTCGCGTAGCGAGGTCACTGGGCAAGGGCCTCAGTTGCTGGCCTCAGTTGCTGGTGAGGTCACTGGGCAAGGGCCTCAGTTGCTGGCATGGAGAGCCGAAGGCGCTCCATGCCAGCAACTGAGGCCCCTCGCGAAGCGAGGGCCTCAGTTGCTTGCGAGGTCACTGGGCAAGGGCCTCAGTTGCTGGCGAGGTCACTGGGCAAGGGCCTCAAACCCTCGCAAACTTCACGTCGCTACTCAAAAAACACGACACACAAATTACGACACTCGCTAAATTTTACGAGGAACGCAAACAACCTACGAAACACGTTACCACACATTACGACCTCGCAAACATCGGACGCAACACGCCGACATACAAACATTTAAAACACAATACATACACACAGCACATACATAAAAACCTTACCTACACCAAGAGGGAGCACCCAGAACCTCAAAAATGCAACTTACACCTTGATTTTACTCGAAATAAAAGAGTTTTGAGACTAAAAAAAAATCTAAGCGACAGAAAAAATGGCCGCCGAACAAAACGAAAACGAGGCTACAGCACTCTAAACTCGCAAAACACCACAAGAAACTCGCAAAACGCCACAAACCACCTACAGATATTCATACCACACAGTGCACACATTCAGCATGCTTACACAGCAGCTCACCCATTCACCCTTCCATCAAGCCCGCTAAAATTGAACCCCAGCTTACTTACACCAAAGAGGCCCTGCAACTCTCTTACTTACAAAACGTAGCACTAATTAAGCACATATAAAAGCCATCCTGTACTTTTATTAGATGTGAAAGTGATTTTAGGGCTTAGAATTAATATCACAACATGCCCCTACTCTCAAATTGGCAAATATAAAAAAGCGTATTTCATGTTACATTTTCGTCAGAAAGTCCTACGGGCTTCAACCTCCAAGCCCTTAGGAATTTTGAATCCAACCTCCAGGCTTGGAGGTTGAAGCCCGTAGGATGTTATGACAGAGATTAACATGAAATAAAATAGTTATTTTTGCCGATTTGCGAGTTTGAGAATGTTGTGCTATTGATCCTAAGACCTAACATCACTTTCTCTTTTAATAAATGTACAGGATGACTTTTTTATTTGCTTATAAAGTGCTACAATGTAAAAGTAAGACATTTGCAGTCCTACGGGCTTGAATGACCTCCAAGCCCCTAACTCGTTATTCGCGTCTGCAAGCCTGTAACTCCTGGTTCAAGCCCGCAAACTCGGAGCACTGTAAAAACACAGACACATTCAGCACTGTAAAGCACTGGAAATGATGGGGTACACAATGGGTGACATGAGGATTAAAGAGATAACATTCTCAACTGGCACATCGCTACAATACAATACTTGATTTACAGCCTTATTAAATTGCAATTCAGCAAATTCTAAAGAGCTCTATATAAGCACATAACATATTTTTTTACAGAAGTTTTTAGTCAGTGAACTTTTATACAAAAGCAAGATCTACACAAACTAAAAACTTCTGTAAAAAAAAATATGCTATGTACTTATATAGAGCCCTTTAGAATTTGCCGAATTGCAATTTAATAAGGCTGTTAATGTTTAATTTATGTCCAAAGTCCGACGGGCTTGATTAACGTCCAAGCCCGTAACCTGTTATTCAAGACCATCGGACTTTGGACATAAATTAAACGTGAAATTAAGTATTGTATTGTGGTGATGTGCCAGCTTGAGAATGTTGTGCCGTAAATCCGCATGTCACCCATTGTGTTACCCATCATTTACAGCGCCGCCCAATTGAATAGCAGCCTAGACGTAGCGCTAGGCGGGGCCATAACCCAAAGCAAGGAATCGCACACTTGCGGCAGTTATACAGTCCCAATTAGAATGAGGCACCAGCAGTCTAAGGTGATTTCCCCCAAGATGCAGTCTCTAAAAATTATTTTATATTCCTATCTTTCTTATCTGCTAATATTGTTAGTTTTTTATATACTTCACAAATGTGAAAGTTTATGCCAAACTACATTGGTCCTTTAACCCCTTCAGTGCCAGGAGCTTGGGACTTAACCCTGACACATTTACATATATACACCACATTTGTATAAGTCCACATCTCTTTTTTTCTATAACAAGAGCCCCGTAAATGTAAAATAACATTTGAGATTTGTCTTCCCCTTTTCTTTTCCTCCATACCTTAATAGGCATTACGGAAACATGGTGGGATGAATCTCATGACTGGACTGTTAATCTGGATGGTTATAACCTATTTAGGAAAGATAGGGGCAATGGTAAAAGAGGAGGAGGGATCTGTCTTTATGTTAAGCCTGAATTTAAGCCTATAGTTAGAGAAGATATTTATGCTGGCACTAACGGCATCATTGAATCCTTGTGGGTTGAGCTAAATAGTGGAGGAGCTAATTCTAAATGCATATTGGTGGGAGTATGCTATAAACCCCCAAATATAGCTGAAAGTGAGGAAATACAATTATTGTTACAGATTGGAAATGCAGCTAAGCATGGGCAAGTTCTAATAATGGGAGACTTTAATTACCCTGATATAAACTGGATAAACGAGACCAGCAGCTCAGCTAAGGGGAGCAGGTTCTTGAGTACACTCAGGGATCATTATCTAGCCCAGGTAATACAAGAACCTACTAGAAATGGGGCAATCTTGGATTTAGTCATCACAAGTAATATTGATATAATATCAAATGTAAAAATAGGGGAACCCTTGGGGAACAGTGATCACAACACAGTCTCATTTGAGATTGAATACAAAAAACAGAGTTGTAAGGGGCCAACAAAAACTCTAAATTTTAAAAGGGCTAACTTTAATGGGCTACGGGCAGCAATACAACATATAGACTGGGACAAAGAACTTACAGGGAAGAATACTGAAAATAAATGGACAACATTCAAATCCTTACTAAATAAACATACTCATCAGCATGTACCATGTGGAAATAAAATAAATAGGAGTAAATCACATCCCATGTGGCTTAACAATGACTTAAAGATCATGATGAGGAAAAAGAAGTATGCATTTAAATTATACAAGAAGGAGGGAACAGAGGCATCTTTATGTGACTATAAGGAAATCAACAAGGCTTGCAAAAGGGCTATTAGACTGGCTAAAATAGAAAATGAGAAGTCAGTTGCAATGGAAAGTAAGACTAACCCTAAAATATTTTATAAATATATTAATGGGAAGAAGGCCAGGAAGGAATCGATAGGACCATTACAATGTGACACAGGCCATCTGATAATTAGTGACCAGGAAAAGGCAGATGAGCTAAATAGGTTCTTTTCTTCGGTTTACACAAGGGAGGTACCAGTGGTTGGGACACTGCAACATAATGGGGCTACACTACCTTCACTAAATAATTGGTTAACGCAGGAAGAAATACAAAAGAGGTTGGAGAAAATAAATGTTAATAAAGCCCCAGGTCCTGATGGAATACATCCAAGGGTACTGAGGGAGCTGGGTTCTGTAATAGCCAAACCATTATATCTAATCTTTAAAGACTCGCTCACTACAGGGTCTCTACCAGATGACTGGAGAAAAGCAGAGGTGATACCTATATTTAAGAAGGGATCTAGAGCAAATCCGGGGAATTATAGACCAGTGAGCCTCACTTCTGTAGTTGGGAAGCTTTTAGAAGGGTTAATAAGGGACAGAATACAAGAATATGTCTATTTGAACAGGATCATAGGTAGCAGTCAACATGGATTTATGAAGGAAAGGTCGTGTCAGACCAATCTAATTAGTTTTTATGAGGAGGTTAGTAGGAACTTGGATCAGGGCAACTCAGTGGATGTAGTCTTTTTAGATTTTTCAAAGGCATTTGATACAGTGCCACATGGAAGACTAGTGAGCAAACTAAGGGATACAGGAATTGCAGTAAATATCTGCTCATGGATCGAGAGCTGGCTAAAAGACAGGAAGCAAAGGGTTGTTGTAAATGGAACATACTCCGATTGGTCTAATGTGATAAGTGGGGTTCCTCAGGGCTCAGTATTGGGTCCTCTCCTTTTTAACATATTTATTAATGACATTGAAGTAGGACTCGAATGTAGTGTCTCCATTTTTGCTGATGACACTAAGTTGTGCAAGGTAATAAAATCAGATAACGATGTACTTTCCCTACAAAAGGATTTGCATAAATTAGAGAAATGGGCGGCTAAATGGCAGATGAGATTTAATACAAATAAATGTAAGGTTATGCATTTGGGAAGGAAAAATAGCCAAGCAATCTATAATCTTAATGGAGCAAATCTAGGGGTATCAGATATTGAAAGGGATTTGGGAGTACTAGTGGACAACCACCTAGGTAACAGCGCTCAAAGCCAAGCAGCGGCTGCAAAGGCAAATAAAATATTAGCATGTATTAGGAAGGGTATAGAAGCCAGGGAAGAAGATATAATTCTGCCACTATACAAATCTCTAGTACGCCCTCATTTGGAATATGGAGTACAATTTTGGGCACCACCTCACAAAAAAGACATCTTAGAGCTGGAAAAAGTACAGAGAAGGGCTACAAAACTAATAAGGGGAATGGAGGGGCTAAGTTATGAAGAAAGACTAGCAAAATTAAACTTATTTTCGCTAGAAAAAAGGCGTCTAAGAGGAGATATGATTACGTTATTTAAATACATCCAGGGTCCATATAAGGCTTTGTCAAGTGAGCTTTTTGTAGCAAGAGATTTTCAACTGACAAGAGGACATCCGTTGAGGTTAGAGGAAAAAAGATTTCACCTTAAACAAAGAAAAGGGTTCTTCACAGTTAGGGTGGTTAAACTGTGGAATTCTCTACCAAAGGAGGTGGTGACAGCGAATTCGATAGACAACTTCAAAAAGGGGTTAGATATATTTCTGAATAAAGAGGGCATTCAAGGCTATCCTAGATAACTAGCGAAGGAATATTGATCCAGGGAGAAATTTGATCGCCAGTTTCTGGGGTCAGGAAGGAATTTTGCTTTTTTTCCCCCTTATGAGACAATTGGCAAAGTTTCAATGGGGTTTTTTTTATGTTTGCCTTCCTCTGGATCAATTAACAATAATTAACAATTAACAATAATAATAAATAGTCCAAATTAAAAAGATCAATAGAGATCTAAAAAGGTTGAACTTGATGGACTAACTCTTTATTCATTCTCCAATACTATACTATTAATAATTATTTAATCAATAATTTAATTAATAACTAATCCGCATATTGCAGATCAGAGGAGATCTTAACAGGTTGAACTTGATGGACTGAAAGTCTTTTTTCAACCTTAATTACTATGTAACTATGTAACTATACCTCCCATGCCCCTCTCACCTTCACTCCCTGTTCCTACTTCCCTGTTCAGTCTCATTCTCTCCCCCCCTCCTCTCCCCCACATCCCCTTCTCTCCGCATGAACCTTCCATCAACTTTCTTCCCCAACCCTCTCGCTCCTCCATCCCGCTTACCCGTCTCTTACCTAAAACCTCCACTCTCTATTTCCCCCATCTTTCTCTTTCCTGTTATTCCCTCTCTCCAATGCCCTGCATAACCTCACCCTTCGCATGCATCAACTCCCTCCTTCTCCACCTCTTGCAATCATTGCCTGGTAACCTTGAAATTACTTTGCTTGCCAGGATTTTATAGTTGTACAGTAGTATTTTCCTGTAATACATTTGGTCGATTGATGCTGTGCCGATCCTATAAAATTTTATGTTATCGAAAAGAGAGGTCATATTATCTCTGTGTTCTGAGCCATTTTTGCAAATATTTTTTCTTATTAAATGTATCTATGGGGTAGGAATACTGGTAGGTGTACACCTCCAACAGCTTATGTGATCTGCATCTTCACAGAGCTTCTACCCAGGGCCTCACGTGATGTTGGATGTGACATCACCCTGATGACATGATGCCTGGAGATTCTTTTATGGGTAGAATCCCAGTGAAGAAATGGGTCACATGAGCTGGTGGGGGTGTACACTTGCTGGTATACTCCCAGCCCCCTAGACGACCAAGTATAGCCCTCCCCAGAGACCAACTGAGGAGTGGGTGCACTGGGATCTAAATAAAAGTAACTTCTTAACAATGGTGGCAGTAACATAAGGGGGCATATCAGGTTATTTTAGTGCACCGCATGAAATGTATGTGGTTATTAAGCCCCTGAGACCAAGGCACCCAACCACGATAATTTAACATAGTTGGCAATCAGATGGTTAATTTATTAATTACAGCGATAATGTTAATTACCAGATGTATTATTTGTGAAATGAAACAGGACACTACACGTTTGGCAAGTAGTGTCTCCAGCAGTATATCAGCACTGACCCCAATAAATAGGAAATTAAACTGGTTCTCACCTGGGAATTAGGAGTCAAATAACAAATATAGGTATGAGCACTCATAGCAAGTGTGTTATGCAGTGGCGGAGCTAGAGAATAGAGGGCCAAGGTGCAAAAAAAAAAAAGTGTATTGTATTTAGCACCATCAATCTTTCCCTCAACTCTGTCCAGTTTCCCAGTCTCGGCTGCTGAAAAACATCTGTACTGCATGATGTTTCACTGTGGGGATGTTGTTCTTTGGGTGATGTGATGTGTTGGGTTTGCGCAAGACATAGCATTTTCTTTGATGGCAGACAAGTTACATTTTAGTCTTATCAGACCAGAGCATCTTCCTCCATACATTTTGGGAGTATCCCACATGCCTTTTCCCAAACTCAAAACGTGCAATTTTGTTTTTTCCTGAAAGTAATGGATTTCTTCTGGCCACTCTGCCATAAAGCCCAACTCTATGAAGCATACTGCTTATTGTCGTCCTATGTACAGATCCTCCAGTCTCTGCTGTGGAACTCTGCAGCTCCTCCAGGGTTACCTTAGGTCTCTGTGCTTCCTCTCTGATTAACGCCCTCCTTGTCCAGTCCATGAGTTTCGGTGGGCTGCCGTCTCTTGGTAGGTTTGCTGTTGTGCCATGTTCTTTGCATTTGGTTATGATAGATTTGATGGTGCTCCTGGGGATCATCAAAGATTTGGATATTTTTTTATAACCTAAACCTGACTTGTTCTTCTCAACAACATTGTCCCTTACTTTGGACATTTTCTTGGTCTTCATGGCAGTGTTTGGTTAGTGGTGCCTCTTGCTTAGGTGTTACAGCCTCTGTGGCCTTTCAAAAAAGGTGTGTATATGTAATGACAGATCATGTGACACTTAGATTGCACACAGGTGGACATCATTTCACTAATTATGTGACTTCTAAAGGTAATTGGTTGCACCTGAGCTTTTTATGGGGTTCATAACAAAGGGGGTGAATACATACGCACATGCCCATTTTCTGTTTTCTATTTCTAAAAAATAGTTTTATGTATATATTTTTCTCATTTCCATTAAAAACAATTCAGATTAACAAAACATTAAACTTAAGGCTGTAATGTAACAAAATAGGAAGAAAGTCAAGGAGGGTGAATACTTTTGGAAGGGAATGTACATACACGCACATATATATATAATCAGATGAACACCTGAATTTGTGGGAGGGTCCCTCTCCCCATGCCACCTATTTAAACCCCACTCACCTGTCTTCATCAAGCATGCTGACAGTCAATTTGTTTGGGGAACCTCTGCTGGTCTGCTCACTCGTTGTCTTCTGTCCTCCTTGCTAATCCTCGTGCTTCTCTTGCTCAGTAAGTCCCTGCACCCCCATCTACCTGCCTTTGCTCCCTCTACTACCCAGTCTCATCTCGCTCCCGCTGCCCACCTGGTCTCCCAGCAGCTGTCCACTCGCCCTCACCCTCACCCTCAATACGCTCAGTCTCAGGCGCCCTACACCAGTCGCTCTACACCAGTCTTTCAGGCGCACTGCGCTCTACACCAGTCGCTCAGGCGCCCTATCCAGTCGCTCTACACCAGTTGCTCAGTGGCTCTGCACCAGTCGCTCAGTGGCTCTACACCAGTCGCTCTGCACTAGTTGCTCTGTCTCAGGCGCTCTGCGTCCTACCAGTCGCTCTACACCAGTCTCACAGGCGCTCTGCACGCTACACCAGTCGTGCTACACCAGTCTCGCTACACCCGTCTCTCAGGCGCTCTGCACTCTACACCAGTCGCGCTACACCAGTTACTTAGTCTCAGGTGCTCAGCGCGCTACCCAGTCGCGCTACACCAGTTGCGCTACACCAGTCGCTCCGTCTAAGACGCTCTGCGCCCTACCAGTCGCTCTACACCAGTCGCTCATGCCATCCCTCACCTCATTCATGTACTCACCCCCTTTTTGGCCTTTGCAGCCCACTAAATCACCCTCCACCCATCCACAATTAAAACCTATCCCACAGGAGCCCAATTCCACCTCCTCTCCTATCCTCTGCCCAGTCAAACTCTCAAGGCCTTACTAGAACCTCTGAACCTACCAAAACCACCACGTCTCCCCATCGATAGCTACCTTTCCAAGTAAATCATTACCTACCTTTCACCAAACCCATTCGGCAACGTCATATCCCTTACTATCTCAGCCGCCTCAATAATGGCCTTTTTTTGGATTCCTATGTCCAAACGAATGCACCACATACCAATCTCAATCTGTATACCTTACCAAACAGGACAAAGACATTAAAGACATATGCCAAATCACCCTATCATTCACTAACACCAGCCACACTCCAGTAACCATAACCTACAATCCTAACGCAGACCCACGGTGCCTAGACACCCCTCTTCACCATCTCCATTCAGCATTACACCACAAACCAAGTATTCACCCATTACTAAGCATATCAAGCCAGTTACTATATACACACGCACTCACCCACCACATCAGATTAGTCCTCGCCCCCCTATGCCAGAACCCCTTTAACTACTCTGGCCAATTTAAAAAAAAAAAAATCACTGCTCTAGACTCTCCCTGAGCAGGACATGCAAATATCCCTTCCCAATTAATATATAAATAGGGCAGGGGGGTAAACAGACAAAAAATATTTGATACTGCACCTATGGGGAGCCCCAATTTTTATTTGCACCAGTGCCCACAGTACACTAGCTCAGCCACTGTGTTGATCCTATTAGAAAAAAGAGCTCATATTATACTGTATGTGTGTTCTGAGACATTTTTACATTTAACTTTTCTTATTACATTTTTCTTTAACTTTCTTCGTCAATGTCCTTATCACTGATTAGTTTGTAAAATAACCTTGACAACACTACAATGCTATTGGGAATTATGCAGTTATCAGTCGCTATCTTACATACATTTAGTATATGCTAAATATGTTATGATGGGTAGAAAGGGCATTAAAAACCCTCCATTGTATGTTCAGGAAGGAAACCGATCATTTTGACTACACTTACTTGTCTCACACACTCCAAAAGCTTGGTTCTGGTGGGAAAGCAGAACCCGCATTGAATTGAGCCGTTCGGGAGATCTCAGGGTCGCAAGTGGAGGTTGCAAGTTATATTGCTATTCAATTGACTTCCGTTTGTGGGCTCCGATTGAGTTACGTGCTCTGAGCTGCGATTAATTGCGATTTGTATAATTGCAAGTTACTGCTCTCCAAGCCTTTGATCCTTCACAACCACAAGAGTCCCGAATGCTAAAATCGCAAATCGCTATTCAATTGCTCCGATTCCCCCTCGCTAACCACAACGTCAAGCCCGCAAATGGCAAATATCTAACCACAAGTTAATGGTACCAAGGAGGTCTCGCAAAGTGCTTATTGACAAATCGGAGCACTAAAAGCAAATAAAAAAGCAATACTGTACTTTTATGAAGAATTAAATTGATGTTAGGTCTTAGAATTAATAGCAAAACATTCTCCAATACTTTATTTCATGTTCAATTCTGTGTTATATTGATCACAGCAATCAATGTGAAGTCCTTCAACCTCCAAGCCCGTAGGACTTTGAAATCCAACCTCCATTTTTTTAAAAGTCCTATGGGCTTGGAGGTTGAACCCTGTAGGACTTCGACAAATGGAGGTTGTATACAGCCTTTACCTACGAGTTACGGGCTTGGAGGTTGGTCATGATGACGATCTCTGTTTCCATTGGCTGTTTCTGCATCAGGAGTTACAGGCTTGCTCCCGTGACATGTTCAAGCCCATAAATGCTATGTCCGTAGGAATGGTTTTCGATTTTCGATATTGGCCACTAACTTGCCGGCCCGGACAATTGAATAGCATTGCAAAAGTAGAGCCGCAGGAGAACGCAACTCAATTGCAGGCATTTGACTGTCTGTGATGGAGTTGGGAGCCCCGAATTGAATGAGGCTCCAGGTCTTTTGACTTTGTATGCAACATGTAAATTTACTCACAATTATCTGTTTCCTTTATCCATGTTGCAATTAGTGAAACCTGGAAACTATACTATTCTCTATAAAATAAATTTGATACAGTAGAGATCATGACATGAGTAGGAAATACACTAATTAAAATCAACATTACATAAAAGATAAAGCATAATGACTAAAATGTAATGGACCTAACTATTAAATTGTCAATGCAAAGTTCGCCAGATGACACTATTTAAATAAGCTTTTTTCCATTTAGTAATATCCTGGCAACAAAAATGTACTGTTGAAAATATTTCTTTTTATTTGATTAGCTATAATACCGTGCCAAGACGACAAGCAATATGATCTTCATTACATATTGCATGGGAAAGTTTTGCAAAGGGTGGAGATTTTTAGACCATTGACTTAAAGGAGCATGGAAGCATATCCTTTTATATGTGTGCATGAGAATGAGTAATATTTGGAAATATTTCACAGAGTGCTTGCATTATAAAACAAGGTCTCAGCGTTGAATAAACAGCATCGCACATATAATTACCCTGCAGGGCTGTCAACTAAATAGCAATGATATAGGTGTTTGACTCAGGCCTCTGCTTCAATGAGAACTGCATACAGCTGTATGATTTAAACAAACACTTTAAATGGTGTGGTAACCATACCCTTTTAAATACATTGTCATTGAGTCATCTATACACACTAATTTAGTGCACCAGTCATGGCTGTCCAGGTGAAGCCCTTAAGGGTGGAGGTACTAGAAAATGGCAAGTCCTAACTAATAAGTCCCAAGGGCACAGGCAAAGTAATGGTCAACCGAGCTAAGGATCATGGGCCTGCAGAAATCCAACAAGGTCAGTAATAGTCCAAGTCAAAAATCAGTTTAAAAAGGAACAGGAACTGTAGTAAACAGACCAGGAAGACACAGGGCAACCAGAAGTCACAGGAACCTACAACAGCCACTGAGTGGAGGCTGGAGCAGCAATAAATAATCATAGGTGCGATGTGATTGGCTGTTAGAACTATCAAGACTTAACAACAACTAATCAGGATAAACAGCATCAAAAGCTAGGACAGGTACTTCTGACTGTTCTGTCGCTAGAACACATAGCTGTAGCTGCTGTGGCACAAGACTGTTGTACATGTTGTACTCGTGCTAAACTGTGAGATCTGCCAAAGGATTAAACCCAGGTGTAGACCCAAACAGCGGCACACCGACTTTTGGGCGAAGGAAACGTGCACGGCGTCATGTGCTCGCTGACAAATGCGCGCACCCACACAAGCCCGGCCGGTGAGTACAGGGGGAGAGAGACCTAGGGTTAGAGGGAGGGTACTGGGGGAGAAAGACCTGGGGTTAGAGGGTGGGTACTAGGGGGAGAGACAGAGAGAGTAGTGGGGAGGGAGAGAGCTGGGGAGAGAGGGTGAGTGCTAGAGGGACACAGCTAGGGAAAGAGGGTGAGTACCGGGAAGTGTGAATACTTGAAGCTTGGAAGAGGGTGAGTACTGGGAAAGACAGGTTGAGTACTAAGGATGATGAATACTGGGGGAAGAGAGGGTGAATACTCGGCGGGGGGGGGGGGGGGCTGATTATTCAGTGTTGGAGAGCTGGAGGAGGGTGATTATTCAGGGTTGGAGAGCTGGAGAAGGAGGGTGAGTAGTGGGGGAGGAGAGGGTGAGTGCAGAGTGCTGTACTGCCATGCTGGTGTGGGTGCCCGCATTTGTCAGGTATTTTTCGGTGCGCACATGACGGTGCGCACGTCTCCTTTGCCCAAAAGTCCTGCTACCCCCACACAGCACCAAGGTAAATTAATGTGGTTAGCCTATAAAGCCCATTTACCTACATGGTTGCCACCCAGATGGTTCATTTATTTAATTACAGGGAGAATGTTAATTGGCAGATGTTTTACATCTTCAGTGGAATGGAACAGAACACTACACTTATTTTTGTCACATACAGCCCTATTAAATTGTGATTTGGCCAATTGAATAGGGCTCTATATAAGCACAGAGCATATTTGTTTTACAGAAGTTTTTAGTTATTGATCGTCTATCCAAAAGCAAGGTCTTCACTAACTAAAAACTTCTGTAAAAAAAAATATGCTCTGTGCTTATATAGATTATATTGTCCTAATCCTGATTGAGCAGATATTTTAATAATGTATTGAATATCTATATGGAGATAATATATTCTCTAAGGGGTACAAGATTATTATTATATTGCACATGAGAGTAGAATTGGGTCTGAAGGCCTAGATAAATAGAATAGTTTATTAAGAATATCATCACAGCCCAGTCTGAGGGGTAAGTGACAGGCCTCCAAAGCCACCACAATATTTAGTTTTTTTCACAGTATAGTGTAGGCAGCCACATTATTAGTAGCGGATAAGTGGGGGTTTCCCAGTTCTGTCACAGCAGACAGTTTAGGGACCGAACCACTAATCATTAATTAGTTAGCACTTTTTTCACTTTATATTTAATTAATATTTTTGGAGATGAACATATTTATACAGATGGACTATTTTTATTTATGCACTGATGCACTTTTAACAATTTGACATTTAACCTACTAGACCCAGACAAACACAAAATACAGCTCGTCTGTTCAAATTTTGCAGACCAAATTAAAAGTGTCAAGTTTTAAACATATTATGTTAAAAAAACAATACAGTAAAAGATTGATATGCGCAAATTTGCCTTATTAAATTAAGGAATAATATTATATGTACCATAATAACAGAGGTGAAGGCGTAAATGTTTAATGTTTTAAAAAAAAAAAAATAATCGTTGTATTCAAATGATAAATATTATTCTAATAAAAGATGTTTGTTAATTAATTTTAGGTGTGTTTCTCAATATATATATATTTACAAGAAGTATATTGCTATAAAAAGGTGTCTTTTCTTTCCAAGTTTTTTCAAGTAAGTTATGAACAATGACTAACCAAATTAAACTTATTTTCTCTAGAAAAAAGGCGCATTAGAGGGGATATGATTACCCTATATAAATACATCCAGGGTCAATACAAAGCTTTGTCAAGTGAGCTTTTTGTACCAAGAGGTTTTCAACAGACAAGAGGACATCCTTTGAGGTTAGAAGTAAAATGATACCACCTCAAAGAAAGAAAAGGGTTCTTCACAGTAAGGGTGGTTAATCTGTGGAATTCTCTACCAAAGGAGGTGGTGACAGCGGATTTCAATAGATAACTTTAAAAAGGGACTGGATATATTTTTTTAATTAAAAATAACATTTAGGGTTACCCTAGTTAATTAGAGAGAGTGTTGATTCAGGGAGGAATCTGCTCGCCAGTATCTGGGGTCAGGAAGGAATTCATTTTTTCCCCCTTTTGAGACGATTGGCAAAGTTTCACTTGTTTTTTTTTCTGTTTGCCTTCCTCTGGATTAATTAACAACTAATCTGCATATTGCTCAATTACTATGTAACTATGTAACTATGTAAACTAGACCCCTCCTGGGCATTAGCAGCCTTATTAAATTAAAATTCGGCCAATTGAATAGGGCTCTATTTAAGCACATAGCATATTTTTTTACAGGAGTCTTTAGTTAGTGAAGGCCTTGCTTTTAGATAGAAGTTCACTAACTAAACACTTTTGTAAAAAAAATATGCTACAGTGGATATAAAAAGTCTACACACCCCTGTTAAAATGTCAGGTTTCTGTGCTGTAAAAAAATGAGACAAAGATAAATCATTTCAGAACTTTTCCACCTTTAGTGTGACCTATAAACTGTACAACTCAATTGCAAAACAAACTAAAGCCGATAAATTCCACTAAGCAAATACCACTTTTCCAAAAACCTGTATGACCTACAACATACACCATTAGCAAGGACACTTCGTCATACTAACCCGCCTACCACATACACATTTGCCGCCATTTTACAACACTACCTTACAGAATGCGGAAGTACCCAGCTTCCCCTCGCGCACGCAGCCTATTTACAATACACCCTTCACACATTGCTGACACATACACCTCAGCTCCACAACAGTGTAAACCTACATTGTATGCTGCAGGAACATCAAAACAGATTCTCAGTTCTTCAGCACAATGCTTCCTACATGTATTACTTACAAATAGGTAAAGTATATTAATTTATTAATGTATTACTTATTTAATTAGCAACACAAAATACATATACAAAAAAAAAATAATTAAAAAGATTTTAAGAAGAGGCCACTAACAAACTTGCTATGCCAAAAGTTTCTGCACACTTTGTGCATGTTATTTTACTATTGTTTAAAACAAGTGTGCTCAGGCTTGGTCCTGGAGGGCCACACACAAGCCTCGGTGTGAAGATATCCCTTCTGCACACAGGTGAGTCAATTGCTTCTTCAGTCATTCTGACTGACTCACCTGTGCACAGAAAGGATATCTTCAAATCCAGGCTTGTGAGTGGCCCTCCAAGACCGAACTAGTGCACCATTTGTTTAATAGAAGCAACATTTTTAAGGTACAGTTATTTCCATAATAAAGTATTCTGGCACTTCATATTTCTGAGATGAGATGAGTATCATGATTGTGGATATTTAAAAAAAAAATGTTTTTAGATTTTTTAGCTTGCCCACTAAAGAGGAATGCAGAAAGAGAGTCTGCAAAAAAAAAGACGTATCAGGCTTGTGCTCCCCTTCAAAACCTGTGGATGAAAAGGTTATAGAAAGTATGGAACTCTTCCAACATAATCTAAAAGGAAAAGTGCTCAAACTGACATATTTAAAATAAAAAAAATAAGTCTTTCTCTTGATCAAGAAAATATTTCTGGTACCCCTTTTGTACATAAAGTACATTGGATTACTAACACCTGTTAAATCCCATTCACCAATAATTTTCACTTAATCCAACCATCAGAAAGAAGATTGAACAAGCAATATAAAAAGGTCCTACCACAGGGTAACTGCAGATGCCAGTAGTTTAGATTGAGTACAACTAGATGAGGAATATGGAATACCTTTAACACAAAAGCCTCTTCAAAACATATTAGTTACACACAGTGTCTTATTCGATTACACATTTTGTATCTATCCTAACACGAAGATACATAAGGTTTTAGTGGACAACAAAATAGCATTAACTGATCTTACCACTGAGGAGAAGAAAAAAACAAGTACCTGTAAGTACGGTATGTACTCTCAGAACTATGCTCTCTTATAAACTGGACAGTATCATACCTGTTAGGCTGTCTACTTTTCAGGTGACGAATACTGGAAGCAGATTTGTTTTAAGAGAGAAGTTCCAAAATACAGGAGAATGACAGCTAAATATCAACACATTTCATAAAATATCAGGTCTTTTGAGCAGCCAGAAATAGCTTTCAAGGCGTCATCAGAAAATTGTCAGGTTCTAATCTTCTGCTCAAGATGGAGAGAATCTACACGTTCTGGTCAAGATGCTGTTTAAATAATCACTTATCTTTCCTCGGATCTTAATTCACAGAACATTATAACGAATTACCAAATCAGAACTCATATGAATAACTCCAGTGTGGCCCAGATGACCCTGGTTTCACTTCTAAATTTGCAGAAAGTTGCAGAAACCAAATTGGGGTTTTCAAAGCAAGTTACTGAAATTTTATTAAATGCCAGAACTGTTCATAATAGACTTCATCTTACTCTCTTTACTGGCTCTGCCCAGAAATCATCCCTTATGTGCCTTCAAGAGCAAAGCATGTAATACACACATAATACATTCCTTTACACATACTTTGCAATATTCTATTACTATTTTTGTATTGAATATTTTTTACATGGGGTGCCCTTAGGCATTTTAAACTTTGGTCACCGATGATTAACACTTCTATGAAATGTTAATTAAAAGCTATATCTGAAAAGCTCAAGCTCCCTGCTCAAGGTAGAGAAGTATCAGAATCTGCCAGTATGGTTTATACAATGTCTTATCTATTATTGCTTTTACTAATCCCTCAAATTATGAAGATTCTATCCTCGCAACATTTTAGTACTCTGAGGACCAGATGACCCGTTTTATATGATTAATTTGGCTCCATTGCATAAGATATGTATGACTGTAGAGTGATTATTTCCATTTCATAGAGCACTTATCATGACAGTTCTAATTAAAACATTTTGAAGCCATGTCCCAGTGAGGACATCTTGATTAAGGCAAACACAATGTCTCAGTGTAATTTATTTACCGTATTTCCTAAGTAATGTATGCTTTGTAAGGTCTGTTTAGTGGCCTAACTTTTCATCTAGTATCATTGACTATATGTAGTTTTTTTCACCTAAAACTTGTTTCCAACTGGGGCAAATATGGATTGGATGAATACTGTAGTTCAGTATAATATGAAATTGCACAGGTCTGTGCAATTAAAATAGTTATTCAAATTATTTCTTGTGTGATGTTATCATGTTCTGTAAACTTACCCTCTTCAGTGGTTGTATGATAGATGATATCCTCTCAAGTTGGTAAAAAACACTTTGAAAAAACACACTTTGTGGTTTGAATAATAAAGTGTGCATAAGTCTATGCCATTCCAATCTTTAAATAGCTGATTAACAAGGCAAGTTGACTCTAACTATTCCAATACAGAGAAAGACCTGCCCTCAAGCAGCGTCCTATTTTGCATGCTAGAAGTGCATGCAAAATAAGTAAAAAAGTCCAAATAACTCAATTCCTATGTAGCTGACTCATTCACTTTTTCCCCAAACCCATTCCATTCAAAAATCTAAGTGAAACATGTTACCCTCTAAGTGAATGTAAGTCCTCAGAGGGTAACATGTTTCCCTCTGAAGACATAGAGGGAACAGAGACCCATCCGCAGAGGCATACAAAATGTCTCTGAGAAGCAAACAAGGGTCAATTTGATGTTATTATCATCCTAACACTTTAATTGAGTGAGGCTTGATTTCTCATATCTGACACTATTAAGGGGTTAATACCGCCCCCCAACAACCACTACATGAAAAAACTCTAGGGACAGGTCATGGAAGTGGATGTTTCTTGACCAAATGTTCACTGTGATGTAGCTTTTCCAAGTTAACACCCAGGACTAAGCATTGTTGGGTGTTTTGCATTGCATTGAAGAGTAGGAGAGATGTTGGTCATTTGATTTAGGAAGGAGGTTATTTTTCTTACAAAGATTACATATATCACATAGTTTGCCAACACATAAATGAATTACTCACACATAGCTACATACTCCATACATTGGCCTTAACCACATTAATCCCCCCACCCCATACCCTCACCCATACACCCATACACCATAATTATACACATAGAACATACATAAATGATCTTTTATTAGTTTGAGTGAGTATAAAAGGAGGATTGTGATTCTTCTACATAACATCCGTGCCTGTGACAATATTCTCCATGGACGCAGGATGTGAGGCCTGGCCAGAGGGCCAAGATGTAGTAGGAGATAGCTAGGGAGGTCAGTTCCCCTTATGTGAGGGATATCAGGTCTGTGAAGAACCAATATGATTACTGCTGGTGCAAGGTGAGGAGGAAAATATCAGAAGAGCTGCCAGAGCAACAGATGCTGGCCCTTCGGTCCATTTTAATGGGTAGGAAACAATGCTAGGGGATTGGATCGCGCCAGCAATGTTGGTTAGACTCTAGGACATGTGGACACTCAGCAGCCAGGGACAATGACAGATTAATATGTTAAACACTATCATCCTGTCGCATACTCAAACATATATACTCCACACCGATAACACAAATCCAATTTAAATTATGCAATCAATTAAAGGCATATGTAAGGTTCCTTGATACGACTATATATATATATATATATGTATATATATATATATATATAAATATATAGAGAGTAAATGAATTGTACATCTGTGTTCACATTTGAATGTCTAAAACAAGTTAAAAAACCTGCTTCCAACACAGAGTTCCGAGAAACACAGTTATTACACTGCATTCTGGGAAGCTGGGCTGGTACATGCAAATGTGCCCACAAATGCCTCGCATATATATATATATATATATATATATATATATATGCATGTCTAATTACTTAGAGATACAAGGTTACAATGAGAGTCAGTTAAAACATCTATTTAAGTGAATTAGCATCAAATAAAGAGTCGACGTATGGGTGTGCCCACTGCTGTGTATGCAGATACAGACTCTGTATGGCTGGGTGTGTACTATACTGTCAGCCTATCAAGACCATATCTCAGCAGCATGTTGCAACATCTTCCTGAGCAATGATTACTGATCTGTTAGTATCATACACAGCACAGTGAGTACATTAGAGTCTGTGCTTTCATGAACTGCTGATGTCAGACCCAAACAGGGGGTAATTATTTGATATGAGGCAGTGCAAACAAAGCTTATCACATATAATAGTTGTCATGTAGCGAGGGGCCGCATTTGCGGAAGGTGAAGTCTCCCATGTCGTATGTGTTTGTCCGCAAATGCGGTCCCTCGCGAATCCAGGGCCTGCATTTGCGGAAGGGGAAGTTTCCAATGTCGTATGTACGCACGACTTAGAAAAAACCCCCACCACGGAACCAACCTTAACAGACAAAGACGCACACGCACTAAAAATACGACCATAACGGCCGAACCACGCGGACCATCATGACACTAAGTATAAACACTACACTGCACTATACCCCCCCAATAAAACATTAAATATCAACTAAACACCCTCTACACTAACCTATTAACACCTACACTAACTTTCTACCCCCTAATAACCCCCGCCACTCTAATTACAGAAAATAAAGCCTAAAGTCACACAAAAAAATATCAACATTACAGAAAATAAAAAAAACCTAAGTCACAAAAAATAAAAAAAGGAACCTTACAGAAAAAAAAACATTACACCCCCCCCCCTCACTACAGAAAAAAAAGAAATTACACACCTGAAAAGGAAATACATACAATACAAATACAAATACATACAATATAATACATACAATACAATACAAATACAATACAATACAAATACATACAATTAAATACAATACAATACACCCCTATCTAATATACATCACACAATCTGTCTAAATAAATACCATAATCTAATATACACCCTATCTATATAATAATACATCCCCAATCTATCTAAATAAATACCATATTCTAATATACATCCTATCTATATAATAATACATCCCCAGTCTATCTAAATAAATACAATAATCTAATACACATCCTATCTATATAATAATACATCCCCAATCTATCTAAATAAATACCATATTCTAATATACATCCTATCTATATAATAATACATCCCCAATCTATCTAAATAAATAGCACAATTTACTATACAATACATGCTATGCTATCTATATAAAACACATACCCCTAGCTAACATACAGTAAATGCTATCTACATATAAAATAATCTAATTCTAAGCTAAAATAAAATAATTAAGACCACTTACCTTTGCAGATGTCCATTCAGATCAGCCACCTAGGGAAAAAAAATAATTTTTTTAAGCGCGGATGCTTCCGGAGCAGAACACCAGGAGGCCGGAGATATCGCGGGGAGGTAAGTATAATGTAGATTGTCTTTATTTAACTTTGTTTTAGGTTTATGTATGTTTACTAATGTAATGTTTTTTTTTAACAGGAGCAGCGCCGGAGAAGACGCAAAGATAAAGGACGGAACATGGAGGACGTGACATGCTGGAATCGGACATGCTGGAAAGGTGAGTATAATATTTAGAATATTTAGAAAGTTTACAATGTTTAGTTATTTCATGTAAACGTGTTGTATACATTTTTTTTTATCTTTTTTTACCGTAGGTTGGTGATCTGAAGAAACATCTCAAAGGTAAGTGGTCTTAATTATTTTATTGTAGCTTAGAATTAGGGTAGCTATATATAGATAGCATATATTGTATATTAGATAGATAGGGGGATATATTATTAGATAGTATTGTATATTAGATAGTGGGATGTATATTACATAGTGGTGTATTGTATTTAATTGTATTGTATTGTATTTAATTGTATTGTATTTTATTATATGTATTTCCTTTTCAGGTGTGTAGTTTTTTTTTTAAATGTAGTGGGGGGGGGGGGGTGTATTGTATTTTTTTATTTTCTCTAATGTTCCTTTTTTATTTTTTGTGACTTACACTCACATTGTGTGACAAACAGCATTTCAACACTTTCTTTTATTGACCGTCATTTTTTGACGGGCATTTTGCTAGTTAATTATAATTGACATCAGTGATAATTCCTAGGCAATAAATACTCCCCACAATAGTAATTAATTGAACCATCCAGGATCAACACATCATGCAGTCTGTGTACAGTAGCACACAGAGGTCATATGATCATCCAATGTTCCAAATGGATTAACTATTGATATTTAATTTCAGTTCAGAGGTCATCCAACATCTCCAATAACACTTAGGCTGAGGCAGAGTCTGAGGTTCAGCCTCAATATGAGGCGCCTGATTATGCACCCCCCTAGAAGAATCCCTGGTAAGAGGGGAGCCGCAGCATGATCAGCAACCAGAGAAGGATCCGTTATAGGAGGAGGACAACACTTACATGTGTTCAGTGGGGGAACCTGCAGGGCCATCTGCAACCTGGGTGGAGTTTGACACCCCCCCGCTCCCCCAGACAGACTTGATACCTTTGACCTCCTACTGGTCTGATCATGCCACCACTCCAACTGGCTCCTCAACCATTACCTCTTCCAACATAGAGGATGTCGGCTCCACCCTATCCTCCAACACCACCTCAGCACCTCCCCATCATGCCACCACCACTGCCACACCCACCTCTGCAGTCCCCACTGGCAGTCCCAAGTTCCTCACCCCTGGGTCAGACAAAAGCATAATGTGCAAGTTGAGGCCTTCCTGGCCATGCTGTGTCAGTGAACTATCACAATGCTCTGATCCAACTGAACATGGATCTGCAGCAAATGGCTCTGGCAAGCACTGAATCTTCTATGCCAAAACAGTTCCTGAGTCATCAATGGCGTGGCCAGTCCCCATCTAATTCTATGCTTTCACCTCCATTGACGATGCCTCCACCTCCACCTCCATCAGTGATTCCTCCCCCTGCATCTCCCCTGAGATGTAGGAGAGAACGTAGTGGCACAGGGAAGTGAGGGCCCCTTGACCAAACAGAGTTGATAGTGGGGCTGCATCTCTTTTAAACCTTCTCAAATTCAGTCCTCTATGAAAATATATTGGTCAAAATGTTACCTTCTCATGCCTGTCCACAGAGTAGATGATCCTAGCCTGTGTGATGGTGATATATAGTAACCATGAGCCTCATTACATTCGAGACACATATATTACAACAGAACGTTTTTTTGGCCTGCGAGTGTTTTCAATTCAGTACACTTACAATATTATGTATCTCATCCGACATCTGTAAACCCAGCTCTTGTCAGTAATATTGAGTGGGCTGGATTACGTGAGGCCCACAAAGTTACACCAATCACATGCAATTTACTGAATTCCTGCTGGGAGAGAGTGGAGAAGGAGGGCTAGGAGTGGCAGTTCTGGGACTGGAAGGTCGGGAGGTGAGGTAGAGGGAGGGATGCACACTCTGAAAGTGGCTGGGGGCAAGCACAGGGCCACTAACTATAAGCAGGAAGAGATGGTGGTCCTTCTCAGTAACATCCGTGCCCGCGCCCAGTGGCGTAGCTAGAGCTTCTGCTGCCCGGGGCTGTCCCTGAGTTTGCCGCAGTATGAGGCAGATTCTGGTTTGTGTGATAGATTGGGTATTCCACAACAATCATTTAGTGTATGGTGAGAACTAGAGTGAGAAAAGCTCTTCACGTAACAGAAGAAGAGTACAGAAAACGAATAATACATTAATAAGCCCATTTGAATGTCTAAAAGGCAGGGACATGCAAATGAGAATACAATGTGCTTCACTCTTTTAATCCAAAAATAGCAACTTTATACATTGCTCCCTTAAAGCATATGCCTGTCGTATTAAACAGCTTTTAAGCAAAGCACCAGGTTGGATTTTACACAAACAAAGAATCACTCATATACAGGCCTGTTTCAACTTTTGCCTATCATCAGTATGAGGTAGATTGTGGCTTGTGCAATAGATTTTGTAGGATTGGATATTCCACAACAATCATTTAGTGTATGGTGAGCACTAGAGTGAGGAAAGCTCTCCACCGTACAGAGTACAGAAAACAAATAATACATTAATAAGCCCATTTCCATGTCTAAAAGGCGGGGACATGCAAATGAGAATACAATGTGCCTCACTATTTTAATCCAAAAATAGCAACTTTATAAATTGCTCCCTTAAAGCATATGCACGTCGTATTAAACATCTTTTAAGCATTCTCCCTCTTTATCTCTCTCTGTCTCTCTCCCCTTTCTCTCTACCTCTCCCAATTGTTCTCTCTTTCTCTCTCCCTCTTTCTGTTTCTCTCTCACACCCACTCTCTTTCTCTCTTTACTCTCTCTCACCTCTCTTTGCCTCCCTCTTTGTCTCCCTCTTTCTTTCTCTCTCGCCTTCTCTATCTCCCCTCTCACTCTTCCCCTCTTTCTCTCTTCCCACTCGTCTCCCTCTCTAGCTCTCTCTCCCTCTCTTTCCTTTTTTTCTGTCTCTCTTTTTCTCTTTCTCACTCTCTCCTTCCCCCTCTTTTTCTCTCTCCCTCTCTTACCCCTTTTCTGTATCTCCCTCTCTCTCTTTCTTGCACCCTCTTTCTGTTTCTCCCCTCTCTCTTTCTTTCTCTCCCTCATCTCTTTGTTTCCCTGTTTCATCCTCTTTTTCTCTCTCTCTCTCTCTCCCTCCCCTCTCTCTTTCTCTCTTTACCCCCTCTGTTTCTCTCCCCATCTCCTCTCTCCCTTTCTCTCTCTCTTTCCCCCCTCTTTTTCTCCCTCTCCCTCTCTTTCCCCCTCTCTCTTTTTTCTCTATGCCCTCTTTATTTCTCTCTCCCATCTCTTTATATCCATTTCTCTCTCCCATCTCTTTCTCTCTCTCCCCTTTCCCCTACTCATTTCCCCTCTCTTTCTATATCTCTCTCTCCCTTCTTTCTCTCTCTCTTCTCCCTCTTTCTGTTTCTCTTCTCAATCTTTGTTTCCCGCTCTTTCTCTCTTGCCCTCCTCTTTTTCTCTCTCTCTCTCTCCCTCCCCTCTCTCTTTCTCTCTTTACCCCCTCTGTTTCTCTCCCCATCTCCTCTCTCCCTTTTTCTCTCTCTTTCCCCCCCGCATTTTTGCCGCCCCCATGGATGTGCCACCCGGGGCAGTCCGCCCCTTGCATCACCCCCTAGCTACGCTAATGCCCACGTCCATAATCTACTTGTGGGAGGGAAGTGGTCCCAGGCCTGGATAGGGTAGCAGCTGCCATAACTGAGGTAAGATTTGCAAACAGGGATGTGAGGTCTGTAAAGCATTGTTATGATGATATGAACTTTCATCCTCTTTTTCTCTCTCTCTCTCTCCCTCCCCTCTCTCTTTCTCTCTTTACCCCCTCTGTTTCTCTCCCCATCTCCTCTCTCCCTTTCTCTCTCTCTTTCCCCCCTCTTTTTCTCCCTCTCCCTCTCTTTCCCCCTCTCTCTTTTTTCTCTATGCCCTCTTTATTTCTCTCTCCCATCTCTTTATATCCATTTCTCTCTCCCATCTCTTTCTCTCTCTCCCCTTTCCCCTACTCATTTCCCCTCTCTTTCTATATCTCTCTCTCCCTTCTTTCTCTCTCTCTTCTCCCTCTTTCTGTTTCTCTTCTCAATCTTTGTTTCCCGCTCTTTCTCTCTTGCCCTCTTTCGAGTCTCTCTCTCTCTCTCCCTCATATCCACTCTCTTCTCTCTACCCCCTCTCTTTCTCTCTCTCTCTCCCCTATCTTTGTCTCCCTCTCTATTTCCCTCTTTCTCTCACTCCCTCCTCTTTCTCTGTCTATCCCTCTCTCTTTTTCTCTACCCCCTCTTTATTTCTCTCTCCCATCTCTTTTTATCCCTTTCTCTCTCCCATCTTTTTCCCCCCACTCACTCCTCTCTCTTTATCTCCCCCTCTCTCTACCTCTTTCTGTCTCTCTCTCTTTCTCTCTCCCACACACACACTCTCTTCTCTCTCCCTCTCTTCCCCCTCTCTTTCTCTCTCTCCCCTCTCTGTCTCCCTCTCTCTCCTCCTCTTTCTGTCTCTCACTCCCCCCTTTCTCCCCCTCTCACGCTCCCTCTCTCTCCCTCCTCTTTCTCTCTCTCTGTCTCTCCCTCTTTCTCTCTCTCACTATTTCTCCCCCTCTCTTTCTCCCTCTTTTCACCCCTCTCTCCCCTCTTTCTCTATCTCTTCCTCTCCCCACCTTTCTCCCTCTCTCTTTCTGTCTCTCTTTCCACTCTTTGTCTCCCTCTCTAGCTCTCTCCCGTCTTTCTCTCCCTCTTTCTGTCTCTCTCTCTCTCCCTTTCTCTCTCTCATCCATTCTCCCCTCTCTCTCCCAGATGCTCTCTCCACCCCCACTATTTCTCTCTCCCTCCCCCTTCTTTCTCTCTTTCTCTCTTCCCCCTTTTTCTGTATCCCCTCCTCTCTCTTTCTGTCTCACCCTCTCTTTGTCTCCCTCTACCTGTTTCTCTCTCTCTCTCTCCCACTCCATCTCTCTCTCCACCCTCTTTGTCTCCCTCTCTCTCCTCTTCTCCTCTCTCCCTTTCTCTCCCTTCCTCTCCCCACATTCTTTGTCTCCCTCTCTTTCACCTCTCTTCCACTCTCCTTCCTGTCTCTCTCCTTTTCTGTCTCTCCATGTCTCTCTCTCACTTTCTCTATCCCCCGCCCCCCTCCCCACACACACACACACTTCCCTTACCTGTGTGCCTGCGCTGGTTTGGAAGCTCCTCCCACTGGTAACTCTTCCCACTGGTGGTTCCTCCTCTCAGAATACTGGACTGAGAGCAGAGAGCAGGGGCTGTGGAGGAGGAGGGAGCCAGGGGGAGGCGCAGGAGGAGGGAGCCAGGGAAGGGGGTAATTCTAGGTTGTTGGCAACTGGGGGCATTTTTGCCGCCCCCATGGATGTGCCACCCGGGGCAGTCCGCCCCTTGCATCACCCCCTAGCTACGCTAATGCCCACGTCCATAATCTACTCGTGGGAGGGAAGTGGTCCCAGGCCTGGATAGGGTAGCAGCTGCCATAACTGAGGTAAGATTTGCAAACAGGGATGTGAGGTCTGTAAAGCATTGTTATGATGATATGAACTGGGCCAAGGGAAGAGGATGATAAAAGAGGAAGCAAGAGCAGCTACAGCTCCAAGTGGTGGCAGAACAGTGACTTTTGGGAGATTCGGGCCTCGCAAATGTAGCCCACAAGTTATTTTGCTATTCAATTGGCGTCTTTTTGGGGCTTGGATCGAGCTACAGGCTCGGGCCTCCAATTCACTGTGATGGTTCAAATCACAAGTTAATGCCCCTCCAAGCCTTTGATCTTCCACGGCCGCAAGAGTTGCGAACGCTAAAATTGCAAATCAATATTAAATTGCTCTGATTTCCCCCTCGCTAACCACTCTGTCAAGCCCGCAGATGGCAAAAGTCAAACTACAAGTTACTGGTACCAAGGAGGTCAGAAAAAGGCCTTACTGACATGTCTGGAGCACTTTGAAAGGAAAAAATAATAATAATAATACTGTACTTTTATTAAAAGGGAACGTGATGTTAGGTCTTAGAATTAATAGCACAACATTCTCAAGCTTGCAAATTGGCACAATAAAATACTTGATTTCATGTTTAATTTCTACAAAAATTTGAGTGTTTTTGTCAGTATACCTGACACCTCACCGAGGTAAATTCAAGTACACCTCATAGATGCACTAGGAGTATCTATTGTGCTTTCTCCCCCTCCCTTCTTTCTTACATCTAGTACTTCAAATACACCACATTTGCTGGTGTACCAGGAGAAGCGGCATCCTCCAAGAGTGAGATCTACAGAGCCCTAAGAATATAACAACAAGACCCATCCAAGATCCCATATAAATAGTGTGGAAATATCCTAACATCCACATATTATCCACATCAACATATTATCTACAGAAACCAAGAGAGAATTTTCTTGGACTGACATTATTTGAGTAAACTAAGCGCTAAAGCCCAAATTGGGAATACAAAAAGCCCAATACTATATCCATGTTTAATTTCCGTGTTTTATCGATCCTGGCAATCAATGTGTTAATACATATAATGAAACTTGAATGTAATAGAATATGAGGCTCCATGTACTTGACTTGGGATAGGTGTATAATCTATCCCTAGACAAATCCAGGAAACTTACAGTGGGGGGAAAAAGTATTTGATCTCCTGCTGATTTTGAACGTTTGTCCACTGACAAAGAAATGACCAGTCTATAATTTTAATGGTATGTGTATTTTAACAGTGAGAGACAGAATAACAAAAATCAAACAAGAAAAACGCATGTCAAAAAATGTATAAATGTATTTGCAGGTCAATGAGGGAAATATGTATTTGACCCCTTCGACTTAGCACTTGGTGGCAAAACCCTTGTTGGCAATCACAGAGGTCAGACGTTTCTTGTAGTTGACCACCAGGTTTGCACACATCTCTGGAGGGATTTTGTTCCACTCTTCTTTGTAGATCCTCTCCAAGTCATTAAGGTTTGAAGGCTAATGTTTGGCAACTCGAACCGTTAGCTCCCACCACAGATTTTCTTTGGGTTTAAGGTCTGGAGACTGGCTAGGCCACTCCAGGACCTTAATGTGCTTCCACTCCTTTGTTGCCTTGGCTGTGTGTTTTGGGTCATTGTCGTGCTGGAATACCCATCCACAACCCATTTTCAATGCCCTGGCCGAGGCAAAGAGGTTCTCACCCAAGATTTGACGATACATGGCCAGCCCATCGTCCCTTTGATGCGGTGCAGTTGTCCTGTCCCCTTAGCAGAAAAACACCCCCAAAGCATATTGTTTCCACCTCCATGTTCATTGTCAAACTTCAGACGGGCCTGTACATGTGCTCTCTTGAGCAGGAGGACCTTGGGGGCGCTTCAGGATTTTAGTCCTTCACGGCATTGTGTGTTACCAATTGTTTTCTTGGTGACTATGGTTCCAGCTGTCTTGAATCATTAACAAGATCCTCCTGTGTAGTTCTGGGCTGATTCCTCACCGTTCTCATGATCATTGAAACTCCACGAGGTGAGATCTTGCATGGAGCATCAGACCGAGGGAGACTGGCAGGTATTTTGTGTTTCTTCCATTTGCGAATAATCGCACCAACTGTTGTCACCTTCTCACCAAGCTGCTTGGCGATGGTCTTGTAGCCCATTCCAGCCTGGTCTAGGTCTACAATCTTGTCCCTGACATCTTTGGACAGCTCTTTGGTATTGGCCATGGTGGAGAGTTTGGAATCTGATTGATTGATTGCTTTTGTGGACAGATGGCTTTTATACAGGTTAAAAGCTGAGATTAGGAGCACTCCCTTTAAGAGAGTGCTCCTAATCTCAGCTTGTTGCCTGTATAAAAGACACATGGGAGCCAGAAATCTTGCTGATTGATAGGGGATCAAATACTTATTTCCCTCACTGACCTGCAAATCAATTTATAACTTTTTTGACATGCGTTTTTCTTGTTTGTTTTTTTGTTTCTCTGTCTCTCACTGTTAAAATACACCTACCATTAAAATTATAGACTGATCATTTATTTGTCAGTGGATAAAAGTTCAAAATCAGCAGGGGATCAAATACTTTTTCCCCCCACTGTACATATCACTCTCATTCACAATGTCTGTCACTCCCTCTCTCCACAAACATGTAACAGTAGCAAGCAAGATAATTCCTGTAACATTTACATGGATAGTTAATGTCCTGTAGTTGCGCTCTTTAATATAAAATAATGTTACCTTTAGGTGCAATTTCCTTTAAATTTTACAAATGTCCTTTAAATAATGTTCTACTATATAAACTATTTCTTTTATACATTTTTAGTTTCGTTTACATTTAGTTGATATGAAATGTACTGCCTTTTTGTAAAACCTATAAACATGTTAAAATGAAATAGACTAACATAAATAGAAAACATCATATTCTATAGTGTGTCTGCAAGCAATACTTAACTATGGGCCACATTCAGTTCCAAGCCAGTAACTCAGTCGCAGGCAGCCGCATTTGAATGAGGGCCGAAGTGACAATCGTAAACCATGCACTGGTTCGGAGCAGTTGAGGGCAAGAACATGATCAATTAAGCAAGCACATAACCTCCCATTTGAAATCAGCCAATAGGAAATGAGACATGGAGTTAACTTGTCATTCAATTATATTCGGGGGTCCGATATGCGATCAGACTCGCAAACCCTAAAATAAAGAATTATGAAAATGAATGCAATACAGTTCTAGTCCATATGGGTGGCCTGATATGTATTATCTCATTGATATCCAAGATCGATTTAATCCCATAACGAAACATAAAAAATAACTTTATTTGCTTCCGATTTGCGAGCTTGAGACTGTTGTGCAATTAATTCTAATGTCTGTCATCTCTTTCCCTGGTATTTACAGAGCAGAATTTAATTTTTATTTGCAGTTACAGTGTTACAAATTGGTGTTTAACCCCCTTGCGTGTCCTCTCTAGCAATCCTAGGATTTTCTCCTTCATTTGCGGTTTACGAGTGTGAATACATTTGTGAGCGTGGGGAAATTGAGCAATTGAATAGCTACTTGCTATTTTAGCCTTGCGAAAGTGAAAGATCAAAGGCTTCTGAAACTGTAAGTTATGAGTTTGACGGATGCAATATTTTCAAGCCCGTAACTCGGAACCCGATCAGAGCCCGCAAAAAGACACCAATTGAATAGCCAATTTGCCTGGGACCACACTTACTCCCGGATCTCAGAATCTGCCAATTGAACGTGGCTCTATGTTTTTCAGTGTTTCCAATAAATATGACCAAAATTTGAAATGTGAAATGTGTTTGTTGATCTTCCAAAGGTTTACCTCTACTAACTACCAGCATTAAGAAACATTTTGTAAGGATATTTAAATAAATTATGCAAGGAGTGAGAAATTTTTAAGCGTACCGCACCAATACTTTTAGTAAATGTAGGCAAGAATCCAGAACATCTGAAAAATATTTGAAAATACACGTCTTTTTGAGTGTTTAATTGGTGGACTAAGTACTATTTTATGTAATAAAGCAACAAAAGTGGAGATTTCCCTTACTTGAAAATATTGCTGAATGTTTTTTTTATTGTCTATTAGAATAAGACTATAAATGAAGCGACTTTGCCATCTAGTGGTCAAAGTTGTGTAGTGGACAAAAACGTTATTCCACACATAGTAATATACAGTAATATATACACAAAATAGTTCATCCCTCTAAACATCAGGGGCTATACACATGGCCATCTATTTATATGAGGGTTGCGTTTCCTATAAATATGTGTTTATGGATTTTTCACACAAAGTATCTTCAGAGGCAACAGCAAAATAGTGTTATCAAGTTACGGTCTGCTGTTCCATTCATATTGACCCAAAGCCCATTCCAGTCTCATTTGAGGGCCCTCACACAAATTATTGAAGATGCTCACGGCAGCTAATTTTTTTTACAAAAAAATATGTTTACTGAATACCACCCATCAGTTCTCTAAAAAATGCATAATGTAGAAATATGTTATAATAATATATTTGGAAAACTACACCTGTGTCATTGTTATGGCCCATATAGTTCAAATGAAAATGTTTTTGAGAGTAAATAAGCCTAACCATTTCACCAATTATTAATATACAAATATGATTAGGCTGTTATTCATATTTTACTAATCTCTTCATGCAGGTGATTTCTGGAAATATGATTTATGCACATGTACTATATCTTAGCACAGGATGGGTATATTGAAATATCATAAGGATACACAGATCATTAACTAAATGTAATGTATGTTAGTGTCACAAATCACTAATCATTAGAAACGCAGAGACATATGGATTATGGTATAATAAGAATATACATTTATTATATTCACGGAGCACAGTCTTAAATGTAGCTGACCGTGCATTAATATCATTGGTGTGCTGTAAGTGCATGGTGTATGTGTCATTGTATCGAGCTAAAGTTTAGGTGCCATTGGGGTCCATAGAAACGTTCATGGTTATACTTTAGATTAGCATGGTGGTCCATTGGGACCCACATGGTTATGATTAGAAGTTCCATAGGGCCAATAGAAATCCCACTAGCTTTAATGAACACTCCACCCCAAAGCACAAGTGGCAGGGGACCTGATTGTCCCCTGGGTGCTGAGGTGGGTCCTGGGGGATACCCAGGCCCAGATTTACCTTGTTGGAGCCCCTGGACAGTAAAGTGGAGGAGCCCATGCGAGTGTGTTCGCAAGGTATGCACGCACCCATTATCCCCTTTTCTGTGAGTGTACATCACACTCTTGTGTGAGCAAATCATAGACATTTCCCCATTTTTACAACATGGCTATTCATACTCACGCCAAGCTATTAGAATGAGGAGAGGGGGTTAGAATGAGGAGGGGGGGGGGTTAGAATGAGGAGGGGGGGTTAGAATGAGGAGGGGGGTTTAGAATGAGGAGGGGGGTTTAGAATGAGGAGGGGGGGTTTAGAATGAGGAGGGCGGTTTAGAATGAGGAGGGGGGTTTAGAATGAGCAGAGGGGTTTAGAATGAGGAGGGGGAGTTTAGAATGAGGAGGAGGGGGGTTTAGAATGAGGAGGAGGGGGGGTTTAGAATGAGGAGGAGGGGGGGTTAGAATGAGGGGGGGTTTAGAATGAGGAGGAGGGGGGTTTAGAATGCGGAGGGGGGTTTAGAATGCGGAGAGGGGGTTAGAATGCGGAGGGGGGTATAGAATGAGGAGGGGGAGGGAGGCTGAGGAGGGGGGTTGAGGTTGAGGGGGGGGGTTGAGGATAGGGGGGTTGAGGTTGAGGAGGGGGGTTGAGGAGGGGGTTGAGGAGGGAGGATGAGGATGAGGGGGTTTGAGGATGGGGGGTTGATGAGGGGGTTGAGGATGGGGGGGTTGAGGAGGGGGTTGAGGATAGGGGGGTTAAGGAGGGAAGTTGAGGAGGGAGGATGAGGAGGGAGGTTGAGGAGGGGGTTGAGGATGAGGAGGGGGGTTGAGGAAAGGGGGGTTGAGGAAAGGGGGGTTGAGGAAGGAGGATGAGGATGGGGGGTTGAGGATGGGCGGCTTGAGGAGGGTGGATGAGGAGGGGGTTGAGGTTGAGGAGGGGGGTTGAGGTTGAGGAGGGGGGTTGAGGTTGAGGAGGGGGATTGAGGAAAGGGGGGTTGAGGAAAGGGGGGTTGAGGAAGGAGGATGAGGATGGGGGGTTGAGGATGGGCGGCTTGAGGAGGGTGGATGAGGAGGGGGTTGAGGTTGAGGAGGGGGGTTGAGGTTGAGGAGGGGGGTTGAGGTTGAGGAGGGGGATTGAGGAAAGAGGGGTTGAGGAAAGGGGGGTTGAGGAAGGAGGATGAGGATGGGGGGTTGAGGAGGGAGGATGAGGAGGGGGTTGAGGAGGGGTTTGAGGTTGAGGAGGGGGGTTGAGGAAGGAGGATGAGGGTGGAGGAGGGGGTTGAGGATGGGGGGTTTGAGGAGGGGGTTGAGGAGGGAGGATGAGGAGGGGGTTGAGGATGAGGAGGGAGGTTGAGGTTGAGGATTTTGCTTCAAAGTTCTTTATTTGAATTTTTTTTTTTCCTGAAATTCCCTTCTTAAAATGAGGTGCGTGTTATACGCCGGTGCGTGTTATATGCCGATAAATACGGAATATATATATATATATATATATATATATATATATATATATATATATACATACATATACAGTACACACATATATATATATATATATATATATATATATATATATATATATATATATAAGAACTTGCCCGTCAAAAATGACGGGTGTGAAATTGTAAGTTTGGAAATGCTGTTTGCCCCCCAATTCGAGTGTTATACCCTTGTTAAATTATTTATTTATTTATTTAAATTTTTGCATGTAATAATGGATGTATTTGAAAAAGGACAACAAATTAGTGTTTTAGTAATTAATGTGTTTATTGTTTTAACAGTCAAGTTGTATGTTAATATCTGTTACCAACGTATAAATCATGTTTTTTAACATTATAACTTTTTTTTATTGTAACAGGTACATCATTATTAAACAGTGTAGGAAGTTTCTTTAAAAAAGTAACCATTGCAAAACATTACATGTATTTTAACTCATATGTATTTTGTTTTATTGAATCCAGAGGAAGGCAAACAGAAAAAACCCAAGTGAAATGTATCCAATTTTCTCAAATGGGGAAAAAAAATGAATTCCTCCCTGACCCCAGATAATGGCAATCGGGTTACTTCCTTGATCAATAGTCTGTCTGTAATTATACATGAAAACTTCCAAAGCAGTAAATACATACATTAACCCTCAGAAATAAAAACAATCCAAGAACCTCATAGCGAAATACAATGCAAGTGATAATTGAATTTTATTATACATTTTAACCTTTTTTTAGAGTATATGTATATATGTAAAGCATTACATCTTATTTAACAGATTTCTAAATGTTTATATGGATTCCAGAGGAAGGCAAAAGTATAAAAACCCAAGTGAAATGTAGCCAATTGTTTAAAATGGGTAAAAAAAAAAGACTTCCTGACCCCAGATGCTGGCGATCGGATTACTCTCTGGATCAATACTATTTCTGTAGTTATACATTGAAATTGTAATAGGTGTAAATACATACAATGTAATCAAACACATTCCAACTGTATAAACCACGTTGAAATACATTTATAGATCAACTTGAAATACATAAACTAAAAGTAGTAATGATTTAACAGATGTTTACATTAGGAAAGCAAACATATATACATACTTGTTGTCAGTAATTACATAAAATGAAGTTTTTAGAAAATAAAACTCTTTTTTTACAGCAGAATAAATGAAAGTGATAACAACTGTCTAAACAATTTATAAATACATACACTATTAAATACAGGCAATGCAAAAGGGATGGCATATTTGTTTTGTGGAGTGGTTTGTCAATATTGTTTTTTTTGTTGCTTCTTATTTAATGTAGGAGGGCTTTCTCTAAAAAGAGCACAGCGGACGAATAATGTTGTCTCTGTAATGTAAGCACTGTTTTTTATTTTGTTGTTGTAAATAGTGGTCCTCAATAAGAGCCCAGCAGACAAATAATGTTGTCATTGGGATGTAACCGCTGTTTTTTTTTTTTCTTTCTAGTTTTTCAGAATGGCACATACAGCTTTCTTTGTGAAAGAGTGGTCCTCTACAAACAGTTTTTTGTTGTTCTTCAGACTGGTACATAGAGTTGTGTATGTGATAGTGGCTTTCTGAAAAGAGCACAAGAGACATAGAAGTTAGTCCTTGAGATATGACCACTATGTTTTTTTATTTTGTTTTTCCTGTTGTTTTATTTGTTTTTTGGGGGGTTATAGAATTTACAACACCTCATAGTAGACAATATTTTTAGTAAATACTCATCCATCATCTAATAATTCACCCTTTTTTTATTTTTTTATGTAAACATTGATTTCTTCTTGTTTTTGCATCTAGAAAATGCCACATACAGTTGTGCATGGGCAAATACAGGTTCTTCTAAAAAGAGGCAAATGTTTTTCCTTGGGATTTATTAATTGTCATTGCAAATGCCATGATAATGGGAAATTGTCTCATTTGCAATATGAAAGGCAAGCTAGTCTCACTTGGAGCCAAATCTATTCTTGGTATGAAAACTGCTTCACCTTTATGGGTCCAAATCAGAATTTCTGCATGGATGTAATGGTCTCTTAAATCCTGAACAATTAATCTGGTCCCATTACAAAATCCATTTCTGTGTTTTTTTATTTCTCAGTAACATGACAATTGTTCTTTTTTTGAGCTGCAAAACATGTGGTGGTATTCTAGAGGGAGGTAATGAATTGCTAAATTCAGTCGTGAAATTAGATTGATTCTCTTTGTCATCCGCTAGCACTGAATCAGCACTGTGATAATTTTTGTGTGGTGCATCTATGAATTTCAAAATTTCATTATTGAGCTCCAAAGCATCTTTATTTTTTCAGGTTAAGATTACTTTCTGTGCAAGCTCTGATGAGTGTTCTGTGTAACTCCATTTGGGAATATTGCTGATATGAGTGAATCTTTGCAAATCATTTCTGCTGGTATTTCCACAGTATCGTCAGGTAAATTGGTTATTATGTTTGTTTTGCCAATCATTGAAATCATTTTGGCCTTCAGATCTTATATTTTGTTTCTAATCTAAGGTGTGTAAATTCTTTCCATAGTGGACTTGACTTTATACATGTTTCCACAATGTCTGTGTGATTGCCACGTACAACCACAGGTAATGTTTGTCTGAAATCTCCTACTAGTAGCATCACTACTCATGACTTTACGTAATAAATGGTCAATACATTTCAGAGCATGGCACAACATCATAGTGGCCTCATCGATGATAATTAATTTAGATTTTTTAAACTTAGTTGCTTGGGATGATTTAATTCTGCTATCGGGCACTGATGTTTCCAATATTGGAACTGGAAGCTTAAATCCACTATGTTCTGTTCTGCCACCTTCTAGGAGTAGTGCAGCAATTCCAGTGGTTGCAAAGGGAAGTGCAATTTCACCTTTAGCTCTAATTGAACTCATCAACAAATTATAGAGATAAGTTTTTCCAGATCCACCGGGTCCATCAAGATAAAAATAAGGCTCTTTGAGCAAGTCATCATCTATTCATGTTGTATTGCATTGAAAGTGTTCAATTGCAATTAATTTAAAATGGCAATTTTTTCCTCTGTTTTTTGTTTCTGAACATCATAGTCATAGTCGTCCAAGTTGATATCATCTATAATGCCTGGATCTGGGAGATTAAAAGATGCACAACTTAATACATGACATAGAAACACTTCTTGAATTCCCATTAATGCTTTTAATTCAGCTATGGAGTTGTAGTACCTTTGCAAGAAATCTTCAGACTTATGTGTTTTAAATTATTCCCACAAAGCCAGTGCATTTGGAACATTGCAACATGTGGAGATGTATGCAAACTGTTCCCTCATCTGGTGTGGCATTTTAGATAGAGTTACTTATTCGAGACATCTCTCCCATTTTGAGTCCTCAGCAAGTAAGCTTCTATGTCGTGCAGCTAATTGAACTAAAACGGTGTCATTGACAGTTCTCAAGTCTTGAAAACTTTGTGCACCCATCCACTTGCTCACAAATTTCGGCCAAGTTTCAGGGTTTAAAATCAACACAAACAAAAGTGTAGCCCTCAATATTACATTACCCCAAGTTATGAAAGATAACCTAGAGAAGAGCTTTCCCATCAAGTGGGCTCCCAAATATATGACAAATCTAGGAATCAATATCCCAAGATCGATAGGTCTAGTATACAATGCAAATTTTCCTCCAGTGTTCAGTGGAATCAAAGGGGACATCGAGAGATGGTCATCCTTTAGCATTTCGTGGCTAGGAAAATTAAATGCCATCAAGATGAATGTTATTCCAAAAATTCTTTACCTATTTAGGACAATCCCAACGCCAATCAACCTAAAAATCATTGCAAAAAATGCTTTTTAAATTTGTCGGGAACAATAAACGACAAAGAATCAAGAGAAACACAATGTGTGCTCCTAAGCTGAAGGGGGGATTGGCTTTCCGTGATCTAATTAAATATTATAAAGCCACAAGGCTAGCAGAAATCACAACTTGGTTCAAGAATTTGAGAAACAAAATCTTAGAGAACTAACAATCGGTGTTGCTTTGCCATCCTGTATTAACAACTCTTTAAACATTTGGAAAGATATTAATAGAAGGACAAACCTTTTAAGTGTAGGCTCTGGTTTAACCCCACTTTGGCAGCCCCACAGGGATCATAATTTTAGTAAGATGGCCCAGATGAAACGGTGGATAAACAATAATCTAACGATAGCGGCGGATACTTTGGTTCCCTCAAAGAGGCACAGCAACAACAATATCGGAACTAACCCAGGTGCCCCATAGAGAGTGGCTTAATCTAAGGGTAGTCAATCAAGCGCTAACTCAGATTGCGAGGACTAATAGACATAATGCTAAATCAATCTTTGAGCGCTGTTGCATCAACAATCCTGGGGGTAAGAGTAATATTTCCATCATATATAACCACCTTCCTGATCTCTTTAGCGGGGTTAAACCACACTATCAAGTGGCATGGGAATCTGAGTTGCATATATCACTAGATGATAGTCAATGGGGTAAGATTCTCAAACAAGCTAATAACTCTTCCCTAAATATTACGCTAAAGGAAAATGCTTTTAAAACAATAATGAGGTGGTACCTCACGCCATCGAGACTCCACCTTTTGAACCAATCACTTCCTGATACTTGACCTAGGGGTTGAACAAATAAAGGTACCTTAATCCACATGCTCTGGGACTGTCCTAAAATCAGACACATATGGGTGGCAACATATAACTCATATAGCTTTGGGGTATTCCATTACAGCAGAAGCCGGAAGAAGCACTCTTAGGCCTACCAATCACAGGGCTTTCCAAAGCGGAGCAATTCTTGACGAATCAGATATTTTTAGCTTCTAGATGTATTATATTTAAACAATGGAAACTTACTGCCCCGAATTACAATGAGGTGATTCAAAAAATCAGGTTTATTCAGGCCATGAGCTCACTTTCTGCTGAAATTGATGGGAGATACAGACGATGGGCCTCCTGCTGGGATATCTGGACTCTGAGAGGACCAAAGTGAGGTGGGTGTAACTCCCTCCAACCTAGCAGCTGGGCTCCCTATTCCTTCTTTCCTGTCCATTCTTCTAATATGTCTGTGTCTTTGTGTATAACCATGTTTGAAACCGTCTGTGACTGTTTATAGTAGTTCTACAGATTATTTTGATAATCAAAAAATGTTTTAAAACTAAAAGAGTCATGATATATGTTGTTTAGAATACGTGAGATTTGTTATATTGTTTGACAAATTCTTATTGTTTATTTGCTAGTTAATAAAAAATAAAAAAAACTTTGTGCACCCGGAACATTTAAAATAGTAAACATAAGCAGAAACGTTCAATGTCTCTGGGACTTACTGTATACATTCTGGTAATAATTTTATTATCACCCTTTCGTCTACGTACCCATTTGCCATTGACGAAAACTCTAAAAAAAAAAAAAAAATCTCATTGTATAAGTATTCCCTTGCCTCAATATCTTTGGAATTTAGGACAAACCAAACAGTAAGTGTGGTTTGTCGATGTTCACTTTATGCAAGAGCATTTCTTCATTGCCACTATGTAAAGTAAACTACCGTATATACTAAGTAAACTACCGTATATACTTGAGTATAAGCCGAGTTTTTCAGCCCTTTTTTTAAGGCCGAAAAGGGCCCCCTCGGCTTATACTCGAGTCACCACCCCATGTCTCTCTTTCCCCCCGTGTCTCTCTTTCCCCCTGTGTCTCTCTTTCCCCCCCGTGTCTCTCTTTCCCCCCATGTCTCTCTTTCCTCCAGTGTCTCTCTTTCCCTCCCCCCTCCCTTATCATCCACAACCCCCCATCCTTATCCTCATCCCCCCATCCTCATCCTCAACCCCCATCCTCATCCTCAGCCCCCCATCCTCATCATCAACCCCCCATCCTCATCCTCAACCTCCCCCATCCTTATCCTAAACCCCCCATCTCATCCTAAACCCCCCTCCTCACTTTAGCCCTCTAATTACCTCCCCCTCTCCCTTTCCCCTCACTTACCTTACATCTGCACCGGATCCAGCATATGCTAATGACGTGACGTCACATGCAGGTGACGTCATTGGCCGGGTCAAGATGCAGCCGGAGCACGGAGGTGCGGAGGAGCAGCTGCTGCAGATGTATGGTAAGTGAGAGGAAAGGGAGAGGGTGAGGTACTTAGAGGGGTAAAGTGAGGAGGGCGGTTTAGGATGAGGATGGGGGTTGAGGATGGGGGGTTGAGGATGAGGGGGATTGAGTAGGGAGGTTAATGATGAGGACGGGGGTCGAGGAGAGAGGTTGAGGAGGGGGTTTGAGGATGAGGAGGGGGTTGAGGATGAGGAGGGGGGTTGAGGAGGGAGGTTGAGCAGGGTGATAAGGGAGTGGGAGGGAAAGAGACACAGGGAAGGGGAGGGAAAGAGATACAGGGAGGGAGAGGAGGGGAAGAGACACAGGAAAGGGCTTATACTCCCGTCACTAATTTTTCCCACCATTTTGTGGTAAAATAGGTGCCTCGGCTTATACTCGGTCGGCTTATACTCGACTATATATGGTAATTGTCTTTGTGGCAAATGTAAAGTTAATTGATATACAGCATGTGCTCGATCATACATTTCAAATTACAGAAGCCGCAACATTGAGATGCCAGTTCATCATGCACTAACTCATTTTCTTGTTCATTTTGGCCATTTTTGATCACGACAGTTGCGGCATCAAATCCTTTATAAATATATTTGTAGACATGTTTAATTGATTTAATGGAAGTGCAAGCTTCCACATTTATGCATGCATTATACTTCATTAAGAGATGTGGATTATATGGCAACACATATGTGTTAACTACATCTTTACCTCGAATTATGGCCTTTGGACCTTTTCTTCGTCTATACAAAGGATAGCCATCACAATTTGCAAAAGTTTGATCTCTGAATTCTTTGGGGAAATCTTTTGTGCATTTCTTATTTTCCATACACGGTGATTGTGGATTTAGCACTCCGCATGGGCCATGAATCATCCAATGTGTTACAATTTCATATAGTGTGGCATGTTGTTATGGATGTGGTATTTCAGTAGTAATTACTGAACCCACTTTGTCAGCACTATTCAATTTATGATTTCCGTCAAGTATTATCAGAATATGTGCATGTGGAAGGCCTCTTTTTTGGAATTCAATGGTATAAACATAATCCAAACACTTTTCAAATAAGTTACTAATGGTTATGTCATGAATTAAGGCTGTTAATTTTATTTTGAATACACGAGCCACTAAGTCTGGTCTATCAGAAGCATTTTGACCATCTTTGAAATTATTAACAATTTCTGGCCATTGAGGATTACATGTAAATGTAATAAATAAATCTGTTTTCCCAAATTTAGTTACAATAGCCATAGCATCATTGTATCTTTATCACATATTGCGAGGAGATCCTTGGAAGCAAGATGGTAAAATGATGGCTCAGTCAGCTGCTAGATTTTTGTTTGTAACCACTTCAGCAACATAATCCATGAGGCCATTATACTGTTCAACACAGAGTTTATGTTGTTGGTATTTGATAAAATTTAAATTATTGGCTTCTACTTGCAGGTAAGAATCAATAATCCATTGTTGTGTCAGTTTTCCTGCATTTAAAATGGGTTTAAAATCATCCCTAATTGCAGTTTGAAACACTTCACATTCCAGCATGGAAATATTATTTCTGACACGTTGTTAAGTGCTTGGATAGCTTGGAAGTATTACTTTTGGTTGCCAACCTGCCTCCCCATTGGGATAAAAAATTGGATAGGTCATTGAATCTAAATTTGTACTTAATATATTGATGTTAATGAAAGGTTGCTCCTCATTTCTGGGATATATTATAATATACCTTTGAAAAGGTGGCTCCCCCTCATAATTTTGAAAGACCATTGCAACCTCATTAGCTGTTGGTAAGTTATAACGTCTTTTATCAGAATGCTGATTTATTTTAAGAACCATATTGACTCTTGGTATTGGCAACTGATTTTGTTGTGCATGAATACGTTGTTGTTCAACTTCTGAGAGTTTTTTTTATAAGCTTGAGTGTGATGAATGGACTCTGCTAGGTTTTGAACCCTGGTTCCCAGGCTGCTGAACCTCTTCCCTACCACTGCGCCAGCCTGCCTTTGTGAATTTCCTTGAGATCTGATAAACCTTGACTCTGCTAGCAATAGTATCAGTGACTAGTCTCTTCAGCTGTGTCTGGTCAGGTGTCTGGTCCTTGGCCTATATAAGGCACTTCCTGTCTATGTACCTTGTCAGATTATTGTGGTTCCTGTTCCCTTCAATAAAGCTTGTTCCTGTTTCACCTACAAGTTGCTGAATTGGATCATTGCTGACCTAGGCTGCTGGTCTCCAAAACCTTGTGATTCCTATATTATTACAGAATAATCTGGCCCTTTCATGGAGACCGCAGGGTCAGATTCTGCATTGGCCCAGCAGGTTGCTTTTACTGCAAGAACTGTGCAGACCCAGGCACAGACCATTTAAGTGCTGCAGGACCAGGTAGCTGAACTACAAAATAAAGTTCAGTCAATGCACAGTGAGTATACCAGCTACAGGGCACGTGATGTTACGGCTGCTACTGTTACACCTGCACAAGATGCCCGTTTGCCCCTACCAGAAAAGTTTGGAGGAGATCGCAAGAGATTTAGGGGTTTCCTGAATCAATGCCGTTTGCATCTCATGATGTTACCTCACCGTTTTCCATCTGAAAGAGAGAAGGTGGGATTTATTTTCTCCCTATTCAAAGATGAAGCCCTGGCTTGGGCTCCCCTCTTCTGGAATAGGACAGTCCAGTCTTGGGTAATTTAAATGACTTTCTTGAGGCCATGTGCCTAGTTTTTGATGACCCCAATCGATGTGCTACAGCAGAAGCCACTCTCCTTCATTTGCATCAAGGGAGGCACTCTGTGGCTGAATATGCTGCTGAATTCAGACAGTGGGTTGCTGATACTACCTGGAACAAATCAGCCCAGAGGTTCCACTTCAGAAAAGGTCTCTCAGAAGCTATAAAAGATGAGCTAGCTTGTGTTGATCTTCCTGCTGACTTTGATGCATTTGTGCGTTTGGCTATTCGTATTGATCAGAGACTTTCTGAAAGAAGATTGGAAAGACAGGGCTCTTTTAGACCAAGTGCTACTCCTATTTCCTATTCAAGAATTTCTACTCTGACCCCACAAACACCTTCAGACTCTGAGCCTGAGGCTATGCAGGTAAATCTAATGAAAAGGCCATTATCCAATGAAGAAAAACAGTGGCGACGCACTCACAATTTATGCCTGTATTGTTGTAGAGCAGGGCACTATGCCATCAATTGCCCTAGCAAATCCAAAAGAACAATAGCTATGGCGGCTGAGGGTTCACAGATTTAACACCAATCCCAGATTTCAGATCAACTGGATTCTGTCACACAACCCTTGTTTTCTCTGGCTCATGGTGAAGAGGGTATGTTGACTCAACATCCTCATTTTGTGGTGCCTATCACGTTGCAATGTGGTGATCGTAAAATTTCAACTACTGCTATGATTGATTCTGGAGCAGGCGGAAACTTTATGGGCATCAAATTTGCAGCAGGAAATAGAATTCAGTCTATCCCTAACTCTTCACCTGTGTTAATGGAGACAGTAGACGGTTCTCCACTTACGTCAGGCCCGGTTACACATGAGACTGTGCCCTTAAAGTTGACTCTGGAATTGAATCGCCATGAGGCTATATCTTTCCACCTAATTTCCTCAACACAGTTTCCAGTGATTTTGGGGGTACCTTGGCTTGCTCTGCATAACCCACAGATTGATTGGAAGACCAGAACTTTGTCCTTTCCTTCAGAACACTGCTTAATGAATTGTCAACCCTCTAAGGTAACACCTGTTGCCACAACAATTAATGAAATGGTTGCTACAAACTTGACTAAGCTTCCTCTACAATATCGGGATGCTATCCCATTTGGCCGTATATATTCCCTTTCTGAGCCTGAATTGAAAGCTCTTCGTTAATATATACAAGAAAATCTTGCCAAAGGCTTTATTGGACTATCTACTTCTCCAGCAGGAGCTCCTATATTATTTGTAGAAAAGAAAGATGGCAGCCTACGGCCATGCGTTGACTACAGGGACATTAATAACATCACTGTTAAAAACCGCTACCCCTTGCCTCTCATTCCTGAACTTTTGGAGAGACTTCGCTCAGCTAAAATATTTACGAAGCTTGATCTTCGGGGGGCATATAATCTGGTTCGCATAAGACCAAATGATGAATGGAAAACAGCTTTCAGAACCAGGTACGGGCATTACGAATATCTAGTAATGCCATTTGGGCTTTGTAATGCCCCTGCAACTTTCCAGAATCTTATCAATGATGTACTACGAGATCTCCTGGATCAGTTTGTTGTGGCATATTTGGATGATATCCTAATATTTTCTGATAATCTTGAAAACCACAGAAAACAGGTCTGTATAGTTCTGGAGCGCCTTCATACCCACCACCTATACATTAAACTGGAAAAATGTGAGTTTGAACAAACAGAAATTCAATTCCTGGGGTATGTAATAACTCCCAAAGGTTTAAGTATGGACGCAAGTAAAATTAAAGCTGTGCTGGACTGGCCCATCCCCAAGAATGAAAAAGATATTCAGAGATTTGTGGGTTTTGCCAATTTTTACAGGAGTTTCATTAAGAATTTCTCTGCCGTTATTACACCGATCACTGAACTTACACGTAAAGGGACTCCTTTTCAGTGGTCCGATAAGGCTGATACCGCATTCTCCCGATTAAAGACTCTGTTTACATCTGCCCCCGTCCTGGTACATCCTCAGCCGGAATTACCATTTATTGTGGAAGTTGATGCTTCTGATTCAGCTGTTGGTGCTATACTGTCTCAAAGGACTGGACCTAAGATGCTGTTACATCTGTGTGCCTTCTATTCCCGCTAGATGGTGCCAGCAGAAAGAAACTATGACATAGGGAATAAAGAACTATTGGCTATAAAAGCTGCCTTCACCGAATGGAGACATCTCTTGGAGGGAGCTACGCATCCAATTACTGTCCTCACAGATCACAAAAATCTGGAATGTATTCGATCAGCTAAGAGACTGTCAGCCAGACAAGCACGCTGGTCCCTATTCTTCTCGAGGTTTAATTTTTTGGTTACATACCGTCCTGGCTCCAAGAATGGTAAGGCGGATGCCTTGTCTAGAATAGCTGACCCCCTCCTTACTACCGTAACCAAGACCACCATCTTGCCGGAGGATATATTTATTGGAGTTACTTTTCCTTCTGATCTGATGTCTCGCATTAAAAAGGGCTACGCTGAAGATCCAGTTCTTCGTGATCCTCCTCGTGATCTCCATATGACGATGTTTAATGGATTTTGTTTTTTTCAACAACGTCTGTTTGCTCCGGAGTCAGTGCGACTGGACCTTTTACGTCTCTACCATGACTCAAAACCAGCAGGTCATCCAGGAATCCGAAAGACACAAGAGTTACTCGCCCGATCCTTTTGGTGGCCGAAGTATTATGAGGATGTTAAGAAGTATGTGTCCTCTTGTGATGTATGTGCCAGACATAAGACTCCTCGCTCATCCCCTGTTGGCTTACTTCAGCCTCTTCCGATTCCTCATCGTCCCTGGGGATCTATATCCATGGACTTTATTGTGGAACTACCTCCCTCTAAGGAACACACTACCATTCTTGTTGTGGACAGGTTAACTAAGATGGGTCATTTCATACCAGCTGGTGGTCTCCCTTCGGCAAAACAGACGGCTGACCTGGTTATTCGGGAAATATTTCGCTTGCATGGAGTGCCTGATGAAGTAGTTTCTGACAGGGGAGTGCAGTTTACATCTCGTTTTTGGAAACATTTTTGCTCTAATTTAGGTGTTAATGTAAATCTGTCGTCAGCTTTTCATCCACAAAGTAATGGACAGACTGAGCGAACCAACCGGACTTTAGAGCAATATTTGCGGTGCTATATTCGTTACCTGCAGGATGACTGGCTGGATTTTCTACCCACAGCAGAGTTTGCCTATACCAATGCCCAACACTGCTCCACTTCTCTGAGCCCATTTTTTGCCAACTATGGTTACCATCCAACCTTTCTAGTGAGTCTCCCAATTACTACTTCCATTCCTGCAGTCACTGATCGGCTATTCACCTTACGAGATTCCCAAGACCTGTTGAAGGAGACTCTTTCGGAGGCTCAGGAATGTTACAAGAGAGCTGCTGATACGCATAGAATGGAGGCCCCAGTTTATCATGTTGGTGACAAGGTTTGGCTGTCAACAAGGAATCTTAAGCTTAGGGTTCCTTCTCATAAATTGGGTCAGAGGTTCATGGGACCTTTTGAGATCATCGCTCAGATCAATGCTGTCACTTTTCGTTTGCAACTTCCAGATTCCATGAGAATACATCCGTTGTTTCACATTGCACTGCTGAAACCTTTCCATGACAACACTTTCCCTGGCCGAGCCCTGCCTGCCCCTCCTCCAGTCCTCTGGGATGGTGAGGATGAATACGAGGTGGAGAAAATTCTGGACTCCAGGATCTTCCGCAACAAGCTTCAGTATCAGGTTCGTTGGAAAGGCTATGGTGAGGAGGATAGTTTGTGGGAACTAGTGGACAAAATTCACGCTCCTGATCTTCTTCGGTCTTTTCATGTGCAGTACCCTGTTAAACCGGGTAATAGGGCATCCAGAGGCTGCACCTATAGAGGCGGGGGTAATGTGAGGAATTGTCTCTGCTGGGTTTTGAACCCTGGTTCCCAGGCTGCTGAACCTCTTCCCTACCACTGCGCCAGCCTGCCTTTGTGAATTTCCTTGAGATCTGATAAACCTTGACTCTGCCAGCAATAGTATCAGTGACTAGTCTCTTCAGCTGTGTCTGGTCAGGTGTCTGGTCCTTGGCCTATATAAGGCACTTCCTGTCTATGTACCATGCCAGATTATTGTGGTTCCTGTTCCCTTCAATAAAGCTTGTTCCTGTTTCACCTACAAGTTGCTGAATTGGATTATTGCTGACCTAGGCTGCTGGTCTCCAAAACCTTGTGATTCCTATATCATTACATTGAGTGTATGGATTTTTTACCATAATCTTATCAAGCTCATGAAAAGCAGTGGCTAAACATTTTGTATTTTCTGCAAGCTGCATTTATTGTTCCACAGCTTCGTTTGTATCAAATACATATGGTTAAGCAAATTTTCTTTGCTCTCCTTCCTAAGGGTGTAAAAAGTATGGTGGTGAATTTGGCCTTGAACTTTAAAGCAATAAGGCCCATGTCCTTCAACATTTACAGCTAATAGATGCAAAATAAATGACACTATTATAAGATCGTATTGTATATTTTGTTTACAATTTTTGTAATTTGGGAAAGTTGGGTCACTCATGATATTTTTTAGATATGTTGGGAATTCTGCTTTTTACTCTTCCCTTTTGACAACAACTAATGAACTTACCATCTCTTGGTCTTTCATTAAGAAAATAATAAGCCCCACAAAATTAACAAACCACATTTAACAAACCACAAATGTGAGGTTCCACCTTTAGATGTGTTACTAATGCATTTTTCTGTGAATACAGATGAACATTATAATTCATTTTTACATTATTACCATTACCATGTTCTTCACATGTTTGTGGCACAATATTTTTCATTTTGTGATCTTTCTTAAATGAAGTTTGTGGAGAAAGCATTTGTCGTTTCTTGACCATTCATTGACGGAGTTCTTGACATAGTTTTTTTTTAGTGTCCTCCGATTGTTTCTGTCTCCATATTTTTTGACGTTCATTGGCCAGACGTTTTTTTATACTGATTGCTAGTTTCTCATCCATAGAAACCTGTAATTATAAATATGAATGTTTATTGGAAGCCAAACAATTATGTAAATGAGGCATTTCTATCTTCTGAAGAGATAGAGGTGATACAGTGGTGAATAAATACATGTGAGCTAGAGAGGAGGGCAAAGAGACACAGTGGAGGGAGAGGGGGTAGAGAGACAGAAAAGGTAAAGGGGGGGGGGAATGAGACACAGGGTACAGAGAGGGGGTGGGGAAGTGACACAGGGGATATAGAGGGGGGATAAAGAGACAAAGGGGAAGGAGAGGGGGGAATATACACAGGGTATGGAGTGCAGGACACACTGGGCAGGGAGAGGTAAGGTAAGAGACACAGAGGAGGGAGATGGAGGTGTTGATGGTGTAGTGTGGTGGCAAGAGACACAGAGTAGGTATAGTGCTGTAAAGAGAAACATAGTAGTGAGAGGGTGTGGGAGATGAAAGACAGGAGAGGGTAAGTAAAGAGACACAGGTGAGGGTAGAATTTTTGCAATGTTTTCATTACTGCTTTTAAAATAAGCAACATATGTACTTATGAGTTTATGGTGTACGCAAATTAAATATACTGTACCTGGTAGTTATAAGGTGCTTCTCTATCCAGAAAAAGTCACTACAGCAATCTTCTGTGTCTCAGTTAATTTGACAGACACATGTAAATTATGAAAGAAGATGTGTGAGAGGGTACTGTGTGTGTGTGAGAGTGTAGTGCATGTGTGTGACAGAGGGACAGTGCAGTGTGTGATAGAGAGGGAGGGCTGTGTAATAGAGAGACTACAATGTAATATAGAGGCTGCTTTGTAGAGGACCACCTGTCGGGGAGGGGTGGGGAAGACACAGGGGAGAAAGGGGGCGGGGGGGAAGAGGGTGAAGGCACACAGGTGGGTGGGACAGGAGTAAGAACACACAGAGGGGTAAAATGAGGTGGAATACACAGAGAGCAGGGAGAGGGTGGGAGTAGGAGAGGGAAAAGATAGACGGTAGACAGTGCAGAAGAACTACAGGGGAGGGAGAGAAAGGGGCAAAGAGACACAGTGGAGGGAGAGGGGGTGGGTAGAGAGGGAGGCGTAAAGAGCCACACAGTTTAGGTAGAGGGGGATTGAAGAGACATAGGGGATGGGGGGTGGTTGAGACAGACAGGGGAAGGAGAGGGGGGGAAGAGACAGTGAGGTAGAGGGGTGGAAAGAGACAGAGTAGCAGAGTAGTGAGGGGGGGGGGGGGGAAGGAATACAGGTGATGGTGGGCCAAGAGAAGCAATAATGTGAGAAGCAGGTCAGTTTTTTTTTTGAATTTTTTTAAATACTGTAGTTCAAATAATAATATGTGTACTTATGAGTTAATGGTGTAGGCTACTGAAATATACTGTACCTTCTAGTTATATGGTACGTCTCTGTCCCCAAAGCGTCACTGCAACAGCAGTAAGTATACCATTTTCATTAAGTAATTAATGACTATGATTCAAATTTGTAACATTACATGAGGCTAACATATATATAATTTCTAAATTAATGGGTGATTAAATTAATGGTCAAATTGTGTGTCAGTGTGAATTACACAGAGGTACGTTAAACACTAAAAATATATACAGTGTACAATGTACATTTTTTTTATTTTTTTATGACTTACTAAATAAATTAATCAAGTAATGCGTAGTTAGGGTTTACCTGTTATAGTTAAGTTAACATAGCTTTAATGATTATCACGTGTTAAATGGCGTTATATATTTAAATTTTTGGGGGTAAATTAATCAATTAATAAATATGAATACTTTACCTATTATATTGCAATGTATTTGTTGAAAATGATTAAGAGTCTCTGAATGAAATGCATCCACACAGTATCTGAGGAGAAAGTGAGAACATACTGAAAGGTTTGCAGTATTTATAGTGTGCAAGCCAAGGACATGCATTCGCATTTTGCCACTTTTCCAACATTTCATCCTGTAGGTCCCAGTTTAATTGACTTACGCGCTTGGTTACTACAAAATGGACGATATTACCTGCCTCGTGATTATTGGGTGCGGGTTTGACGTTGTTCGGTTAAGTGTTATGTGCTTGGTAATCGTGTATACTGTCTTGCTCTGTGTTACTGTGTTACTGTGAGTGTTTTCGTCTAAGTACCACGTTCTTGGTGTGTGTTAATGTGTTCGGCGGCGTGTATTTTCGAAGTCACGCGTGCATTGCGAAGTTGGTGTAAGTGTTACTGTCTTTGCCGACACGTAGTCCTCACAAGTTCTGCGTGCCTGGCTTTGCTCAGCTTCGTTTTCATCAAGTTTCTTTTTTTTAAATGTTTTTCGTCCCCCATTTTTTTTCTTGCTTAGCCAATTTTGGATTGACAAAAACCCACAAGTATGGCTCAAAATAGATTGTAACCTCAATCCCAGGCTTCCTAGCTCTCCCCCTGTACTGTCTGTGAGTGTCTTATTATATTTGTTCATTTTTTGTGTTTTGTATTGTTTTTACAGTTACATGCTTGGCTCGCAGTTGCGACCCTCACAATGCAGCCTAAGTCCCGCATGCTTCAATGGCTTACTTCACAAGGCAGCCTAAGTTGTGCATCCTACACGGCTCTCCTCGCTTAGCGACGCTTCACAGATGAGCGCATTCAGCGCTCATCCAGCCGAAGTTGTGCGCCGTACACAGCTCGACTCACTTTGCAGATGAGCACCTTTGCCGCTCATCCAGCCTAAGCCCTGCGCCGTACATGGCTCGCATTGCGAGGCTTTGCCTAAGTCGTGCGCCGTACACAGCTCGTGGTTGCGACCTCACTTTGCGAGGTCACAACTGCTTTACCAACATTGCAAACGTTATGCACAGCGTTCTTGGTCCACAACTATATATGTGATGTATGTTTATATTTATATATATATATATATATATATATAAATATAAACATACATATATTGACTGTTTCTATAGGCAACACTAGAATGAACCCCTTTTCTTATTGGCTGGCATGTCAACCTATCAAAATATGAGAAAAACAGTCAGCAGGGGAGCTCCACAGAGGAAGAGCTGTGTTAATTTAGTTTAATTTTTTAGAGCTCAGTGCTTGTTTCTTAGGGTTGAAGATGAGGAGCCAATGTTTTTGGCTAGCAACATGGATGTGCCTGTTTATCCAGGGCTGAAGAATGAGGACAATTGAGTTGTAATTGTTGCTAAAAGGTTGTCAAAGAGAGGGTAAACAGGTGTGTATTTTTTTATTTTTTGTTATTCTTTTTTATTATTTAATTTGCAATTATTTTCTGTTTTTTTGCAGTTTTTTTATTTTCTGTAGTTATTCTTTTTTAATTTATATAACTTTATATAATTTTTATTTATGTTATTTTTTTAAATCTTAGGTATTTCATTAGTTACTTTTAAAAGGGTAGCTGCAGGAACTATGGGGGTCCTTGTGGACCCCCATCAGGGTTATGGTCAGTGGAGATCTATAAGAACCCTATGGTAGTAACTAGGGTGCCATTAGTAGTCCATAGGAATCTCCATGTTAGGGGACTAGGTTTAGGTTCCATGGGTCCATAAGGCCCACATGGCCCTCCTGATTATTAATGTTGGTCTTGGGTGATACCAGGTTCATAGCAGATAGCATGTATCCATGGGGGACCACAGGGATACCCAGTTTAAAAGGGGTAGCAAGTTATAGGCAGAGGGGTCACACACCTCTGAATTCATTTTTTTGCTGCCATGGGAAGAGGTTTCTATAGATAGATGGATAGGTAATAAATGCAAGAAAAAACACTATAACTTTGGTTCAACCCACAATCATAATTAATTTACCTGCCCTTAACCAGGGGGGTGTGGGAGTTGATCACAGAGTGAGACAATAATTACATTATCACACTCAGGGGGGCTGTATGGACTGAGCAAATAAAAATGGGCCCTGTGTGGGTACGGGTTAAAGTGGCACAAATGGTCACTTTCTTCAAAGACATTGCCCTACCATGTGGATACCTGAATTGGTATTGCCCTGTTGGCATGAGATTGTTAATATTGCCTGCCTTATGATTGTAACAGATATGTGTAAAGTATGAGAATGCTCATATCATGTTTGTTAGCAAAATTACAGGTTTCCCCAAGGAATACAATAAAGCATATCACCTTAATCCTCAGGGAATACGGTCAGATTTATGGGGTACTAGGGTGAGGGGTTTGGGAAGGCTTCAGAGGTTCAGGAAATGGACAACTGACTCCTAAGAGCCCTGGTAATTCAATTAAGTGAAGGTTGAGAAGATCTACCGGTAATTAACCGTTATTGTCCCCTGTTGACATTGAATTTTACTACTTTTAAGAGTTGACCAAATGTTTTTTTTTTCATTCCAGGATGAGCTGTCACGTAGGCAGCCAGAAAAGCTGTCTTCATCTTTGAGGCTTATCATACGAATCAGTTATTCATTACTGTTTCAAACTTCCAAGCATCTTGGGGGTCCTTAAGAACTGTATCAGTCCTTGATGGACAGATTGCCCACCAGGTGAGGAAAATAGAGATTGGGGATTGGCTAAGAGAATGTTTGCTAAGGTTGTGACCATATACATAAATATGAGTTGTTCTTGCTAATAAACAGTTGTCCGTTTGAATATACATAGCTTACATGTATTATTAATTCTAGGGAATGTATAATCCTTTTCATTGGGGTTATTGGTGCTGCATCTGATTGACTAGAGTTACAGTCAGTGACTCTGCTATCCTGGTTTTGTGGTCCCCTGGTTCTGTTCGGTGGTTGAATCCCGGTCTGGGTTTAGTCCCATTAGCAGGGATGAACTCTCCTGATGCGCTTAGGTAGGTCAGAACCAGGTTCTGTGCCAGCCCAATTAAAGAAGCTGTTAATGACATACATTACAAACTTAAACACATTCAAAGTTCCTTTCTAAACGATTTAACTAATTTGAGTTTCCTGTCCACAGCTAGGTAATCCCATGAGTTGGGTTATTATCAAGATGTACAGTCCATTGTTAACATTTCCTGTGTTTTGGTGATGTAGTAAACAGGGACTAGGATGGTGATCAGGAGGAGGATAGAGTGAACATAGCTTTTTCGTTAGAGGTTAACTCGCCCCCAAAAAGCAGGTCTTGACAGGATCTTTCATCAGAACATATAAAATTAAATACATTTGCTTGTTGAATGTTCCCCTAGCTATCTTCATCTTAAGCCTTACAGGTCAGAGGGAATGTTCTTTGTTACTTAAAAGGAATATGGAAGTCTCAGATTGTCTGGCATTGGTAACTGTTTTATTCATAGAACGTCATCAATTGCCTAGAGCAGTGCATATGATGTAATAAGACTTTAGATTTATTGCAAGGCTGAATTTATAGGGATTAACTTTTTTTTATGATTTGTAGTACTCATTTTGCACTAAAAAAGTGTTTTATTAAAAAAGCTGAACTTTTAAATACACAACAAGCATGTGCTTGATATCCCATAAAGAATATTATTGTAAGAGACACATAAGAGAACATTTTCCTTCAAAAATTTAAATATTCAAATAAAGCAAAGAAAATTGTCATTTAGCCCAATGTATAAACCTCTTATAACATGTTATAGTATATATTATTATTGTATCTATTGTTATTATTTTATAAATAATATAACCCTCTTATAATGTGCTATGGTATATATTATTATTTAATCCATAACAAACTGATTACATAAACTGTAAATAAATATTTAAAAAAAATAGTATCATGTAATCCCTTATGGAAGATACACATATAGTCTGAATAATCAATAAAAACAGGGTAAGACAACTAAATTACTAGAAACCAACATTTTTCCCCAAAGATTCTTAAAATTGCTACAAATAACCCTGTTTTTTCCATCTTATCAGTAATCAGTTCCGTTCCTCTCATATTATATATTTTTTTTTTACAACTGTATATTTCAAAACTGCCATCTTATATCAAAGACTACAAATATAATTGCACATTTACAATTGGTGCAATAACAGGAAGGATGTGGTTGGCCAGTGTTTATGTTGCATCATTGTTCACAGATATTTAGCAGAGCAATATGTGTTACATTTCTTAGCCTTTCCTATTTATATAGACTTTGGTACTTTACACAACTTCCATAAAAAAAACTCACCATAAGAGCTATATTCTTATTCAAGATAGCTAATATTATGATCTCTGCATAAAGATATCCATAAAGAGGAGTTCAAAAAATAAAACATTACTATTCAGATAAGAAAGTCATTTTACAGCAAGCAGGATATTTAAATAACCACTGTAAAGACATTTTTTTTTTTTAAAGAAAATGCATACTGCCTGTAAAGGCAGTATTCTAAGCAATGCAACTGTGCCTTTAATAGTGATAAAAATATATGAATCATTCCTTTTTTAAATGACCACTGCAGTTCAAGAAAAAAGACACTTGCTTGTCAAATACTGTATATACCAAACTAACAATATTAGCAGCTGTATAAACTATGAATATAAAGCATTTTTGGATTATTATTTTTTTTATAAGATCAGGAATCCATTTTGTTTTTGCTACATCACTTCTTCAGAGCTGAATCATGCGGCTGTTTGTTGTGGCTATCAGTGAGAGGATGAGGAATGAGGGAACAGAGAGCCATTGTAAAGGCAATTGAATAAGATTCCAATCGACAGAACACCCACTCTTTTTCATTGGCCCAGAAGCAAACTGCTTGCATCATTCACGGTAGCAATATCTCTTCAGAAATATAAACACCCCACTCACTCTCACACACAATTTTTTTCTGCACAATTTGGCTCACATAACTATAAAGATCTCCTAAAATGTGCTGAAATACTTTTTGTTTTTATTTGAATACGTGCATTTTAACCAAGAGATCAAATCAAAGTTTATATGTGTGGAAGACTGCCCACAGACTCTTCCAGCTCAACGACAATGGACTTGGTCCTTGTTCATTACTTTAACTAATCAGGTTACAGTGGTGTGTGTCCCATTAAAGTATATGTGAAATATTTTGACTGACAGTGAGTGCCTGCCAAGGAATCCTGTGACATAATGTGTAGTAGCTATTCTTTGTGCCCTGCCCTCTATGCCAATCATTCCCTTTAGATTCAGCATTGAACAGTCTGGGTTTGTAGAAAGTTCCCTCAATTTCCCTATTTCCTCTACACATTGCAGGAAAACAGTAGATGTTTGCGACAGGAGCAGCTTTTGTCAGTGGAGTGAGATGCCCCCTTCATTTTTAGTCTTAATGTCTGTATTGAACTTTTAATATTTTTTTTATACTTTTCCAAAATATGCCTTGAAGAGTTTTTTTATCTATTGAAAGATAGAATATATCGATAGAATAGCTAGATACAATTTTTACAAAACTTATATAACACATTTTAACTGAAGTTAGTTGGGAAGGAACAAACAATAAACTTTTCTTTCTACATCATCTGCTTGCTTAATAACTGTCTGTCTTTCTTCAGTAGCACACCCCAATATGGACACTTCCTCTCTGGTGTCCCTTTTTCAGCACCTCTCGTGTAACTCAGTCTGCAAATTACTCTGTCTCTTTCCCTTTCTGTCAATCACAGCAGTTTTCACACAGAAAATGTCTTACAAGTTTCACACATAGCAGTCCACAAAAATAGCATTTCTCACTGGTATCAGCAGTCCATAGCACAGTCCATAAAGTGGCCTTTCTCTCACTAACCAGGCTCCAAACAAGCCCGCAAGCCACCTGTTTTTTTTTTTTATAAATGCTCTTAATAACATTAAATCCACCTTCAAAGCCATTGAATACAATATTGTTAATAAAGAATAACAATCTGACATCCATACATGGCGCAAATACTGTTTCAATCGGATACCAAACATGGATCTTACTTGAATTCAACAGTTTTAATGCATGAACCACCATGTTAGCATCATGGTAGAGTTGCAACAGGGGATACGCCAGTCATCCCTTGAAAAATTCTCTAGCTAGAGTTGATCTTTTAAGTCTAATGTGCTTTAAAGGATGTATAAATGTATCAATAATAGTTTTAAGTTTTTTGATCCAAAACACAGGAATTCTAACAGGTATACTGCTCGCCAGATAATTAAACCTGGGTAAAAGGGCCATTTTGATAATAGATATTTTACCACTAAAGGAGGCTTTTACACACTTCTATCCTTTAATTCTATCCAGGAATTTGAAATGCAGGGCTTTATAATAAATTTCAATCATTTTACTGAAGTTTTCTACAAATATAATCCCCAAGTGAGCAAAGGAGTTAGAATCCCAATTAAATGGGTAAGCATTTTTTAAGTATCTCCTCAAATTTACAGATGAATTAACAGATGGGGTATCCGACTTTTGCAAATGTAATTTGTTGTTTGAGATTTTGTTATAGTCATTGATTAATACCATAAGGGACTTCAAATATTCCCTTAGGATGTGTAATCAATAGAACTATGTCATCGGCAAAAAGGCTTATTTTCTGTTCTCTCTCTCCCAACCGAATGCCACGTATGTCCAAAGAAGATTGTATGGCTACTGCCAAAGACTCTATCAATAATGCAAATAGGATGGGAGAGAGAGGACACCCTTGCCTTGTTCCATTCGAAATCCCAAAGGAATGAGAGTGATAACCATAACCAGCTACTGAAGCAGACGGGGCCTTGTACAAAGGCCCTATCGCTTGAGCTCCCAAACTTTCCAAGCCAAATCTGGCTAAAGTGAGGTTCATATAGTCCCACCCGACCCTGTCAAATGCTTTGTTCAGCGTTTAATGACATAAATAGGGTTGGGGATTTCATGAACTTTGAATGGCAAATGAAGTTTGTTAATTTTCTGACATTGTCAGAACCACATCTACCGGATATTAAACCCAACTGGTGAATTTCTATAATTTTAAAATTCTAAAATTTAATTTTTGGAGTTTTATTGACAGAATTTTGGCATAAAGCTTAACTTTTACATTCAATAGTGATATTGGTCTATAACTAGAACAATAATGCAGATCTTGTTTAAACTTTGGGATCATAATTTTAGTTGCGTTAACCATTTCTGGAGGGATAACCCCTTCTGTTTTAATTTCATTGAACAAATCCTTAAGATGGCTACATAGGTTTGAGGAGAAAGTTTTAAAGAAAAAATTACTAAAGCCATCAGGTCCAGGAGTAGTATAAGATTTTAGCTGTTTAATAGCTTCCATAATTTCCTGATCGGAAGTGGGCATATTCAATTAATCCAACTCTACTGAGGAAATTGAAGGAAGATTAAGTTGATCCAAGAATGCCTGTATTTGGGTTTTTGAAGGTTTACTAAAGAATTTGTCTTACTTTCTACTAATATTGAGTCCTTAGGATTCTTTTTATTCATAATTTCCAAATTATTCAAACTAATATAAAGCCCTCTCAAAGACTCTCCTCTTTGTTTTGTTACTTGAAACTTACATTTTATTAACACACCTCTAATAAAGGCTTTGTAGGAGTTCCAAAGAACACCCTTTGAGGAAGCAGTACCCTCGTTTATTTAAAAAAAAATGATTTCATCCTCAAGAAACTTATTTCTGAATTAATCAGCTTAGCTTTATACAAACTGAGATTACGTTCCATTGTAATACAAGCGTGGTCTGACAATGCAATTAATCCTATATTTCCTGATCGGAAGTGGGCATATTCAATTCATCCAACTCTACTGAGGAAATTGAAGGAAGATTAAGTTGATCCAAGAATGCCTGTATTTGGTTTTTTTTTATAACATAAATTTTATTGAGAAGTTCTGGATTTGTAATGACAAAAAGAAAATAATAATGAAAAACATAGTCCACAAAGTGTCACATAACTAACAGCTTATTTCTAACATGTTGGAACCGTTTCATTTAAATAAAATCCCCATTACAACTCTTTTTCGTTTTTTTTGGTGATTTTGTCTAAATATATTCAAACTTGTCTCTTGATATTCAAACAATATATACAGCTTTTGAGGTCTCATTGATCAAATTACAGGAATTCACATTTCCATGGATGGACCGGAGCAGAAAGAAATATGATAAAGAAAATGAAATAAAAAGAAAACTGGTAGCATTGTATAAAGCGTAAAGTGAAGTGTCTTCTCCCAGTTACTCCCTGCTCAACCAATCTTGAGGTTACCAGCTACCCCCTCTGTACCTTTGGAATAATGAAGAAATATCTCTCTGTGTCCTCTCACCACTTCTTCCCGTCCGCTCCACACTCCACTCCCCAGCTGCACATCAGGAATGGCTTCTTTATTGTTTTCCCTTAACTTAGTCGTTATATATTACTATCTGTGAATAAAATCCAGGGTTCCCAAACCTCCAGAAAGCAGTGATGGGTATCTGATATGATATGGGTCATCCGTTCATTGACGCAAATAAAATGTATTTTGTTTGTTACTTTGTGGAAATTAATGTCGCTGCTCTTCCATCGTCTTGCGATGGTATTCTTAGCTGCTAGAAATATCAATTGGGCCAGTTTATTCCCCTCCCTTCCCAGTTTTGAGAAGCGTGTTCCCAGGAGACAGGCTGCTATTGATGGTTGGAGTGGGGTTTTGAGTACTCTTGAGATTAGTCTGGTCGTCTCAGACCAAATTTTAAATACCTTAGGGCAGCTCCACCATGTGTGTATGAAGTCTCCCCTTCCTTGGCACCCCCTAAAGCATCTATCTGGGATTGTTGGGGATATCTTATTTAGCCGAACTGGAGTTGTGTATGCCCGGTGTAAAATCTTAAGAGAAGTCTCTAGCAAGCTATAATTAAATGAACCCTTAGATAGGTTCGATAAGGATTCAGCCCATTTATTCCCATCCCAATTTTGTCCTAGGTCCAACTCCCACTTTGATACAAAGGAAGGCCTCCATGTGCTTGGTGGACTATTGAAGATATTGTATAGTGATCCTAAGATTCCTTGGACAAGGCCTCACTTTTACACACTACCGACATCCAAGATTCCCTCGAGGGCCCATAGGTTCTATGTATCTCTTCAATCCAGCTTCTAATTTTAATGTAATTGAAAAATTCCCGGTGTGGTACCTCAAAGTTCCTAATCATAGATTCTGAAGTTATCATGTTACCACCCTCAAACCAAGCCCCTTGTTTATCTAGATCAGGAGAAGTCCAGTATTCCGTGGACTCCGCAGTGCTGGGGGTTGATACGGAAAGCGATGTAAAGATTGTTGTGAGAGGTGATACCGGGTGAGTTAGTTTGTATTTCCTCCTAGCCCAGTTCCAAACTCTCAGTGTAAACTTAGTTATGGGATTCTTTATTCTAGAGTAAAACGCACATGCACCTGGAGCCCAAAGTATAATACCCCACGTTAGCGGGGCCATCTGCAACTCCTCAACAAAGACCCAGTTTGGTTGAAATGGGATGGAGTGAGCTAGGGGGATAGAGGCAAGTTGGGTTGCTCTGAAGTAATTCAGGAAATTAGGACAAGACAGACCCCCCTTGGATTTATGTATGTACATAGTTTTTCTCGCTATCTTAGGGGGTCTATTTCTCCATATGAAATTAAACACTTGGGTATGGAAGCGGGCCAATTCTGTGTTTTTTATCTGGATTGGCAGCGTCCTGGCAAGATAGAGCAGCCTCGGCAATATGTTCATTTCAACCGTGGCTACTCTGCCCGTCCATGAGATATGCCGTTTAGTCCAGTTTTCCAGGTCCCTGTAGAGAGGTGGGTAGTTGGCTTTATACATATCAGTTAATGAGTTCGTCAAATTGATCCCTAGGTATTTGATGTGTGAGGGGGGCCATAGAAATTTATGATTTCCCTTCAGGTGATTCAGGGTTTCTAAAGGGATGCCAACACTTAAAGCTTCTGTTTTGTCTTGATTTAGCTTCAGGCCTGACAAGTTGCTATAGTCTCCTATCGTGTCCATCAGGGCGTCCACGGAGGAGCTAGGGTTCGAGAGGGTGCAGAGAAGGTCGTCAGCAAACAAAGAACACTTTAGATCCTGCTGTCCCACCCGCACCCCCTCTATAGAGGAGTTAGCTCTAATCGCTTGAGCCAAAGGCTCAATGGCCAGAGCAAAGATAAGCGGAGACAGTGGGCAACCGTGTCTCGTACCTCTCTCGATTTTAATGCTGGCCGTATGGGAAGCAGGCAATTTTAGTGTGGCCCTGGGAAGTGTATAATATGTACGCAGCAGGTTTAGAAAGTTTCCTCCGAACCCAAACTTTGCCAATGTGGCGAATAGGAAAGGCCACTCCAGGGTATCAAACGCTTTTTCGATGTCCAATGCGAGCAGGCACACAGGGAGACCTCTAGACCTAGCCAAGTGAATGATATTTAGAGTCCTCCTAATGTTGTCACTAGTCTGCCTGTTTGGAATAAAGCCTGATTGGTCCTTATGTATTAAAGAGGGTAGGAAGATCAAGATCCTCTGGGAGAAAATTTTGGCCAGCAGTTTGACGTCGCCATTAAGAAGCGAGATTGGTCTATAATTTTTAGCTTCCTTTGGATCTCGACCTTCCTTGGGGAAGAGCGTCAAGTCGGCATGGTTCAGCTCTGGGGGAGTTGTCTCTCCTCTCAGAATTGAATTGAATAGACTACATAAATGGGGGGCTAGAATTTCTGAGAACTTTTTGTAGTAGATGTTAGTGAACCCGTCCGGGCCGGGGGACTTCCCTAGCTTCAGTTCTTTAATGGCGTCTAGAATTTCCTTAACCGTTACATCTTTATTTAAGTTTTGTAAGTCTAGGGGTGAAATCTGGGGTAAATCAAGGGAGTTTAGGTAGGATTGAATAACATTCTCTGAGGCCAAATTCTGAGTGGAATAAATGTTTTGATAGAAGTCCCTAAAGACCTTCTGAATTTCGTTTTGGCTGTAGGTGAGATCGCCCTTCCCATTTCTGATTTGGGATACCCTGGCTTGAGCATATTTTGCTTTTAAACTCCTTGCTAGTAGCTTGTCAGGTTTATTTGCCTTGGCATAAAACAAGTGTTGAGTCCTCCTTAATGCCTTGTCCGTTTTTATGGTCAGTATATTATCCAACTCTAGCCTGGTTTTATCTATCTGTTTTCTTAAAGCTATCGAGGGAGAAAGCTGATGTTGCCGCTCTAACTGAGTTAGTTTCCCCGTTAGCTCCTTTTCTTTTAACCTGTTTTGTTTTCTGTGTTGGGAGGCTAGCTTGGTGAACACCCCCCTTATGTAGGCTTTATGGGCCATCCCGACCCATCCCGCCCCTGTATCCCCGCATTGGACTCGAAAAATTCCACTAATTCCCTCTCAGCTTGCTCCTGGAATCTGGGTAGTGATACTAAGTATTCATTCAGTCTCCAGGTATAGGGCAACCGAAATTGAGCTCCCAGGTCCACCTCTAGTATGACCGCCGCGTGATCCGACCAAGTACACAGAACTATAGCTTTGTTTGAGCTGTCTAGAAGCGAATTGCTTATGTATAATGTGTCTATGCGAGAATAGGTCCCGTGGGTGGGGGAGTAAAAAGTATATTCCCTCCCTCTCAGGTGCAGACCTCTCCAGGCGTCAACCAGGTCTAAGGAGTGTAGGAGTTTTAAGATATGCCTGTTTTTTTTGGAGAAGCAATCTTGTTGTGGAGTTTTAGATTTATCTGCCACTGGGTCTAATACCAAATTAAAGTCCCCTCCTATAATTAATTTACCCCATTCTCCCCCCTCCAGAACCCTTAAGAATCTGGTCAGGGTCTTATGTGGCGCTGTCGTGGGGGCATAGAAGGAGGCCAGTGAAACTGGAGTACCCAAAATCGTCCCCTTTAAAATGATGTAGTAGCCAAAATCGTCCCCTTTAAAATGATGTAGTAGCCCTCTCGGTCCACTTTCTTAGTTGTTAGTTGAAATTGGAGGCTCTTATGGAGCAATATCGCCACTTTTTTGGAGACCTGGGTAGAGTAGAAAAAATGAGGATAATTTTTGTTGAGGTAGGTTGGGGCTTTATTCCTGGCGAAGTGTGTCTCCTGTAAGAAGATCACCATGGGGTTAAGGGTCTTATAATATAGGAAAGCCTTCCTTCGCTTGAAGGGGGAGTTGAAACCCTTCACATTGTGGGTGAATAATGTCATAGGTGTGGTCATGGGTAAACTGGAGGTGTATATATCTGATACATTAGTGTAGCCTTACCCTTCCAGAGGAACGCTGAGGAGGGAGTGCAGAATGGATTTCCCCCTCTGGGGAACAGGAGTGGTTGAGCCCGGCCAAGAAGAGGTCTAGTATGATTAGCTCTGTGAGGGGAAAAGAGGCATGAGAATGAGCAGTTCAGAGGTGTTCCCAAGAGGTCTAAGGGAGGAAAGATAGTACCAAACAAATCTGATAATGTCTCTGAACTATTTGAACCCAACTCAGTTGGCTTAAAAGAGATCCGTTCCAATAGTACCAGGGGTCCTCCACTCTCTGAAGCCGGGCAGCTTGGCCCACTGTCCAGCAGACAGGCCGCCGCCTCTGCCTCAGCTATGTAAAGTGAACCCTGGTTTGGTTCAAATTCCCTTAAACAGCCAGAGAGAAAGAGATAGCAAGTATGTGGAAGCACTAGGTGACAGGTTTCAGTTAGACAGCAGGGGGGAGTACAAGGGCAAGTGAGCCCATGCTGATAAGTGGCAGGGAGAAGAGCAGCAATGAAAAGAACACAGAGGAAAGAGAGTACAGTTGTTGCCAAGAGGTCTTGCTGTCCTAGGACTACCCGCCCTGTCATAAGCATTCTACGCTCTTAGAACACTAACTGCCTCTGTTCCAATTCCCGCCGGCAAGGACAGGTGAGAGTAATCTAGAGAAAGCGTTAAGGGAACAGGTGAAAGCCAGAACCATGGATAGCTTAATCAAACATTAATAACATCATTTTTTATCTTAACTAAAAGCAGTGTAAACATTTAGACCTGGTCCAGTGAAGGAAGATCCTGACAGACTTACTATACTGTCTTCAATGTGCATTAAAACTTATAACTTTAACAGTCTGCTAAAACCTGCTAAAAAGGGAGGAAAAGCAAAACATGGGTTAGTAACAGTTCAAAAGTCTTTGGTTGAAGTGGCCCCGCTTGGGGTCCCAAGCTCCTTTGAGGGCCTATTTAAAAAAGTAATAAAAATAAAAAGTCATGAGAAAAGGCTGGGTCTGTTCCAAGCGACTTCTATGTTGGTCTCCACCAGGGAATATTGGTATGGTGTTTTTAGACAGCCCTTGTAGATCCTGTGGATGCCGAGATTAGTCTTTGGTAGCCTGGTACCCTTTCAAGTGTTCTAGCCTATTTGATAGTCTCTGAAGGTGACATTAACTGAGCTATTGCATTTGCGAGTCCATGATTTGGGTGGGTCGCCTATGAGCGATTTTTGGGGTTCGGACTGTAGGCCTCTTTTGCCTGGTCATTTCAGACCATTGTCTTTTTGGAAGAGATAGAGCTGCTGATGCGGATGTTGTCGAGGTCGAGTCCCCCCCAGTAAGATCCAGACTCTTTAGAAGTTCTTGGCATTCGTCTAGAGAGCGTGTTGTATACTGGGTGCTTCCCACTGAGAAAATAAGGGCAAATGGGAATCCCCAATGGTACCTGATGCCGTGGTGGAGAAGGACTTCCAGGGCAGGCCTCATCAGCCTCCGTTTTCGTAGTGTGGAAGGGGAGAGATCCGCAAAAAATAGAAGTTTGGACCCGTCTGGGCCTGTGATCAAGGTCTTTTTGCGGGTAGTTGCCAGGATCAGGTCCCTTGATTGTTGGCGTAGAAGCCTGATGATGATATCTTTAGGTAGGTCCAGGTTACGACTTCCCCCAAGGGCTCTATGCGCACGCTCAACTTCCCATTCATGGTCTGGTGTCCTGAGAGGATCTCATCGATCGTGGCCTTAAGGTAGCGAGGGAGGTCGACTATTGCCGTAGGAACGCCTCTGATCCTCAGGTTGAATCGTCTGGATCTATTCTCCAAATCTTCCAGTTTATCCTCTATGCCAGAGATACGGGAGGTGTTATCAGCGATGTTGGCCCTGTCTCTCTCCTGGGCCTCTACCACCTGGTCAACGGTATCCTCGAGTTGATGGGTCCTTTGGCCAATCTCTTGTATGTCTTTCTGCAAAGATGTGACCGCCCTATCGAGGAGGGCCTCGATTCTTGCCATTGAGTTGCTGTTGATGGAAACTTCAGGCTGTGGGGCCACCTCCAGGGAATCCAAGTCTGAGGTGTCAGATTGCTCCGAGACAGGATCCTTCATCAGTGCCGCCTGTGTTTCTGAGGCCTTGAAATGCTCGTCAATTTTTTTTGATGTTAATGATTTTTTGTTTTTTACCATTTTTATGGAGCTGCTTCTTCCCGCCGTAGCAGTTGAGTGTCCAGACATCGGATGGATTCCACTGGGGGGGTCACTCCGTATTAGCTTTTTCCTCTCTAGTGTTTAGGTCTGTTGTGATCTGTTTTGTCTGCTCATATCTAGTTTCTGTAGGGGTGTCTTGGCATCTCTCAGTCCCTGCCAGCGGGAACTGTGCATAGTCACCTCAACTACATCTCCTTAAGCTGGTATTCTCCGCAATTCTGTGCCCCCAGCAGATCTGGGTTGTGTATTTATCAAAGTCCCACCAGGTGTAGTCAGTGCACACTTTAGTGCGGGCGTTGATATGAGTTTTAAGCTGTACTGATCTCTGTATGCCACTAGGCGGTGCTATTGCTTTATCCAGTTTTGCCAGTGGTCCTGGCTAGTTGTTTTGCCTACCCAGTATTCAAGGAGCGGTTTCAGCAGTTATATAAGGAGAATTGGAGCTTTACCAGTATTGGTGTGCAGATTAGGTTCAAAAATAAAGATGGAGGGGGGGCGGAGCCAGCGTCCGTAACAGCAGGACGCGTGAGGGGAGAGCTCCGTCAGAGTTACCTGACTTTTGGGCAATCTTGCCCTGTAAACCCCCTGTGACACCCCCAATAACATCAGGGGGCACCAGGGGAAGCCGTCGGGCCCCCAGAGAGTCGCCCCGACTACGGGAACGAGGCTCCGAAAGAGTGCTGGAGCACTCTGAGCTCAGCAGCTGCCGCACAGCACTGGAGCGTCCTGCGTGCCTGCTCTCCCAGCACAACACACCAAGAGGAGACTCAGGCCGGCCAGGGGCAGCACGGAGGCACAACAGGAGGACAAGGTAGGCTGGATCTGCCGGGGGCTGCGGGGAGAGGCCAGGAGCCCCTATAAGCACTGGGCCGCCATCTTGACAGGCCAAAGCAGGCCTAGCCAGAGGGAGAACTCCCTCTACAGATACCGGGGGCACATAGCATCCCCCCAGGCAACCGAGGGGCAGCAGGGGGATCCCACACACCCTAAAACCCCCCTGAGAGAGAAGGCTGGGCTGCATAGCGGCCATCAATGCTAAGAAGAAGGGGGAGAGGTTAAGCCCGCGAACCCACTGCCGCCATTTTGTGGCACCACATGGTGGAAGGGGAACAGACACAGACAGATCCCAGCTGACCTACACCCAAGACTTCAACCCCCAGGAAGAGCCAACCCCTCTGGACACCCCATACTGGGTCTTGCCTCTCACACTGTGAAAGTTCATTGCACTAAAGGAAAGCGGCAACTAATATCTAGTCTGAAGCTTTAACCCTGACAACACCAGACCCTGCACTGAGCTCAACCGGGCGAGAAGTCATTGCAACTTTACTAAGGCAGAGGATCCTGCCACCCTCTAGGTTCCACACAGTGACATTCCAACACCTTGACTTAACAACCTCAGACAACCCTGCAGTTAATTTCTTGTGAAATCCTGTGAAGATCTGCATGAACATTGCTGCAGAGAGCCTTTGCTGCCACCCTGTGGCCACTCAGTAAATCTGATGTTGATGTGGGCCAAGGCAACCAGCCTGAAAGCCCCCTTCCAGTTGCTCCTGGCGGAACCTGCAAAGACCGATATGAAGCACTGAGCCAAGAGATGTGAATGAAGCCTGACAGGAGGCCTTGACTAACAAGCTACAACGACCGATCTTATATGAGAACACAGCTTCTGGCCACACCAACCTAACAAACTCTACAGCTACGCACTCCTGAGGGAACTGATAGCAGAGAAAGCAAGGGGGAAAAATACTACAGCTCCTGTAACACGCACATCTCCATCTTCAGAAATGAAGAAAAGTAGAAAGAACTCCTCCGCAAAGGGCATCCGAGAGCACTTCACACCCAAAACAACAAAGCCGCCATCTCCACTGGATTCAGCTTCAGACCACTCTGAATCGTCTGATCAGGAGGAGATACCCAAGAGGTCAAAACAACACATAGACCTATCGCCTAGGGCCATTGCAACGATAGAACAGCTTCTAACCAAGGCACTAGAACCCTTAAGAAATGACCTGAAAGAACTGGGGCAGAGGACCCAACTTCTGGAGGAGATGGTGGATCAGATGGGAGAAGCGCAGCAACATGACAGGTCTGCCATAGACCAGGACTCGTATACCATCATGGAGCTGAACGATAAGATTGAAGATCTAGAGAATCGATCCCGCCGCCATAACGTCAGGGTACGGAGGATCCCAAGGACTACGCAAGACCTGACAGGGTACTTAAAAGAAACCTTCACTTCAATACTACCCGATCACCCAGAGGGCGTCCTCGAAATTGAACGAGCCCACAGAGAGCTAGGAGGGGCGAGAAACCCAGAGACCCCTAAGGATGTTGTGGTGAGATTCTTGAGACAACAAGCCAGAGACCTACTCTTAGCAGAAACAAGGAAGAAGCAGACAGTCAAAGGACCAGATAACTCCAACCTGCAAGTGTATGCAGACCTGTCCCCCAACACATTAGACAGAAGGAGACAGATGAAACCTGCACTGGCGATTCTGCAACAGAACAAGCTCCAATACCGGTGGAACTTCCCCTTTGCCCTCACCTTCAGCTACCAAGGTACATCACACACCACCCGCAACTTGGAAGACTGCCTCGCAGTACTGCGCCAGATTCGTCTCTACCCAGCGGACCTCCCAGCAGAGGAACACAACTTCCCCCCTCCTCCTCCCATTCCGAAAAAACAGTGGACTGTGGTAGGGTCACAGCGACCGAAGGAAGACCCGCCTCCCCCCAGGAGTCCCAGAGACAAAAACCTGCCCCGCAGTAGCCAAGGCGGGCTGAGTACTCAGCACAGAGGAGGCCCGGGCCCGACTTCAGAAGGCCTGATACCATCGCGATCGGAGTGAAGGCAACCCACCAACAGGAAGTTGTTTTGAGTCTTTACTTTCTCATTCACTTATGGGACTTCTCTGACCTGCTTTAGTGAGGGTAGAATAGGCACTGATGACTTTAGTTAGGTCAGATGTTAGTCAAGGCCTCTAATGAAGGGCCTGTTAAAGCCAGATGCCCGAAATAGACGGAAGGCATCCTAGTTTACTTCAGTTAGTTGAAATGTTGTTGAGGTTAATAGTTACTATTTTTGGAGAGAGGATACCACTAGACTTGATAGAGAAGCGAGTAAGCTCCCAGGGAGCAATTAGCAAATTATCTCTAAGTCCAGAAAGATCACCACTGATAAAAATGTATGCGGAAAACTATAAATTCCCAGATGACAGTAGTCGAGGTTTATGCAGTCAACAAAGCCTAACTCAGGGGACTAGCTTTCAGGAGATTAGAGGAGCCTGTGGGACTGAAGGAACTTGGTCAATTGTAAATCTAATGTTGTGTCTTTCTGCTTCCCTCTGGCCTAACAGCGGACGGAGTCTCCAGCACCAGAATCCCCCCTCCAAGCCTCCACCCGCCCCCGGCCACCAAGGAATGGACGTCGGACAAGGAATAAAAGGTAGCCAGGCAGACCATGCACTCCTATCCACCAAAACACAATGAGTAGCTCACAGTACATATTCATAACTCACAATGTTAAGGGTTTCAACTCCCCCTTTAAGAGGAGGAAAGCCTTTAGGCAATACAAAAGATTGAGGCCCTCGGTTATCTTCATGCAGGAGACTCATTTCACACACGAGTGTAAACCAAAATATCTGCATGGGGAATACCCGACAGTGTACATGGCCACTCAGTCAACGAAGAGGGCAGGGGCAGCTATCCTGATACATAAGCACTTCCCATTCACCCCGGAACATACTAGAATAGACAAAGAGAGGAATTATGTTTTGGTCACCGGCTTAGTCTCAGGCCAAAGAATCTCCCTACTTTCCCTATACTCCCCCACAAACTCACCACACCAAACCCTGATTAACACGCTAAGAGAGTTAGACACACTAGACCTAGGTAAACTGGTGATTGGGGGGGATTTCAATCTGACCCTAGATCCAGCAATAGACAGATCAGGACACGCCCAGGACTCTAGCTTCTCAAAAAAACGGAGTCAAATTAAGCAGCTAATGGCCAAAATGGGCTTAGTGGATGCCTGGAGAGGCTTACACCCGGATAATAAGGAATACACATACTACTCGCCCACGCACGGCACCTACTCGAGGATTGACACATTCCTAACTAGCTCACTACTTTTTGATAATATCCGAGAATCTGACATTGTCCCCTGCCCCTGGTCTGACCACGCAATAGTAGCTATTAAATTAACGTTAGGCCCTAACCTATCCCCATTTGGGAGCTGGAGGATAGACGAACACCTTCTGTCAGACCCCAGCAGCTTAGCATCCCTAGCAGGAGACATTAGGCAGTACTTCGAGCTGAATGATTCTCCTGATACAGGGGTAGGCTGGATTTGGGTAGCCCATAAGGCTTATATAAGGGGCTGCTGCATCAAACTATCAGCACAGCACCGTAAGGCACTCAGACGGAAAGAGGAGGATTTAACATCCACCCTCAACAACCTAGAAAAACTCAATCAAAACTGTCCCTCCACAAAGCTCTGTGACCAAATCAACAAAGTCAGGATAGAACTAGATGGAGTACTCTCTGCCCATACAGAGAAGGCTATGAGGAGGACTAGGCACCTATATTATTGGAAAGCTAACAAACCAGACAGAATGCTGGTTAGGAGGCTGAAAGCTAAAGAGATCCAGTCTAGAGTGACCCAAATTAGGAAGCCAGATGGCATAATCTCTTGCAGCCCTAGGGATATACAGAAGCAGTTCCAAACCTTTTACCAGCAGATCTACTCGTCTGGGAAACTGGCAGAGGGGTTGGACCTTGACTCCTTTCTAAGTACCATAGATCTCCCCACATTAAGTGATCAACAAGTAAATAGTCTTAACCTAGATATCTCACAATAGGAGGTGAGAACAGCAATTCATAGCCTTAAGATAGGTAAATCCCCAGGGCCGGACGGCTATTCCAATCAATACTATAAGAAATTTGAAATCCTATTAAACCCCTATCTGACATCCCTATTTAACGCTATCATGAGAGGGGAAAAAATGCCCCCGGAGCTAAATCAAGCGGAACTGGTAGTCATACCGAAAGAAGGTAGGGATAGCTTGGAGGTGAAGAACTACCGGCCCATATCCTTACTGAATGGGGATGTCAAACTAATGGCCAAAATAATGGCAACTCGAATCTCCAAGTTCCTGCCAGAAATTATCCATAAAGATCAGGCGGGGTTTATACCCCATAGACAGGCAGGGGACAATGTCAGACGTATCCTTAACATCCAATACCTAGCGCGGAAAAACAACTCTCCAATGTGCCTGCTAGCTCTAGATATAGAGAAAGCCTTCGACACAGTTGAATGGCCGTTTCTGTTTAAAACCCTGGACAAATTTGGTTTTAGCGGCCGGTTTATCACCTTACTCCGCACATATTACGAAGCCCCAACAGCCTTCTTGAGGTTGCCAGGCGACCACAGAGCCCAAATTAACATACAGAGAGGAACGAGACAGGGATGCCCACTCTCACCCCTACTGTTCGCCATAGTCATGGAACCCCTAGCGCAACTCATTAGAGCGGATAGGGAAATCCAAGGGCTTCAGGTGGGGCTGCAGCACTACAAATGCTCATTCTTTGCAGACGATATCCTATGCACCCTAACAAATCCCGGGTCCTCTATTCCGGCACTGATGTCAACTCTTGACAAGTTCGGTAAGGTGTCAGGGCTTAGGCTGAACTTAGGGAAATCGGAAGCTCTGAGTGTAGACATGGCACAGGGCGACATAGATCATTTGAAATCCCTATTTTCCTTTGCGTGGCCCCCCAAGCACATAAAATACTTGGGGGTCAACATCACACCTAAAATTTCCGAGTTATATAAGGCCAATTACCCCCCCATGTACAAAAAACTAAACGAAGATTTGTTTAGATGGAGGACTTGCCCTCTCTCCTGGTCCGGCCGAATAGCGGCAGTTAAAATGAACATCCTTCCAAGGATTCTATATCTCTTCCGTACGCTCCCTATACCAATCTCCCTAAAGGACTTGGACCGGTTCCAATCCAACATCTTTAGATACATATGGAACAACAGAAAATCCCGCATCCCCAAGAAAGTAATGTTTAGACATAGCAAGGATGGGGGACTATCTTGCCCAAACCTGCGAGACTATTCTAAAGCGGCCAGACTATCCCAACTACCACAAATACATTCAGTCAGACATCAGCCGAGCTGGGCCTTTTTGGAACAACAGCAAATGCAACAACATAGCTGGGACACACTAATTTGGGTTCCTGAAGAAATGACCCCGATAAGAACTCACCCAAACCCCATAATAAACCTAAATTGAACAACTTGGAAATGGGCCAGATCTAAGAACAAACTGGGCATAGGTACATCTCCCCTTTGGTCGGTCCTTTCTTCACAAGATATTTGGGCTGCCATGAGTATTATGTCGAAACATTGGTGGGCTTCCAGAGAACTAGATAAGTTGGGCTCCTGTTTACCGGAATCATTTGATGACCCTGAGACAGTTCAAAGAAAGACATACCCTCCCCCCAGGGGAACACTATAACTATCTAAAAATAAGAAGCTGGGCCTGTGAAGCATTTAAAAAATTCGGACCCCTGAAATCCTCCTGGTTCTCGGTAATCTGCAAAACTCTACCTTTAACGAAAGGAATATTAGGCACTTTATATGACACATTCACTAAATCAAATCAAAAACCATCATATATCTGTAAGTGGGAAAGGGAGCTAGGAGGTGAATGGGATTGGAAAAAATGGCAGAAATCATTCTCCAACCTACGCAGGGCAACAAGTAACTGCTCGCACATAGAGACATCTATAAAAGTTCTCCAGAGAATATATTGCACCCCAGACAAACTCAACAAATATGATCCCAGAGTGAGTAGTAACTGCTTTAGGGGCTGTTCACAGATAGGAGACCATGCCCATACCTGGTGGCTATGTCAGAAAGTCCATGACTTATGGGAAAGGATAGCATTAATGGCAACAACGTTATTTGGTATAAGAGTCACAGCCACTATGGAATCCTGCCTACTAGTGGTTAAACTCTCTAGTTTATCAAAAAAACAGAATAGGCTATTCCAGATAATGGCCGCCGCTACCAAAGTACACATAGCCAGCCAATGGAAGTCAGAAAAGCTAAGCGTGCAAGAGGTTATTAAAAAAATAAATTACATAGCAATAAATGAAAAGTTAACATCTGCTATTCTAGATACTTTGGCTCAGTTCCAAGAAATCTGGAGGCCTTGGCTAGAGTCTTCGTTAGGTTTCCCCTTGCCCTGATGGGCTCACTGATAGCACTATAACAAAAGCAAAACAGAACTAGGCCCAAAAAAGGCTTGGAGCGGAGGAGACTCGAAGACTGGTCCTGGAGGCTCTGATTTGACTGGTTCGCCTGGAACACAACACAGGAGGTGAATGTATGCATCATAATTGTATAAACTCAACCTGATCTAGGGATTCCTCCCTTATCTCCATAGTTATTTATTTGTTTGTTTATCTAAAGTTTCAGTTTCTATGTAAATAAGTTCTGTTTGTTCATGCTTCCCTTGCTTAAATTATAGGACCTAAATAACTATTTAATAATGGGAAAAATTAAAAATAAAAACCTGGAAGGAGATGCTAGTAATTTGACCACGAGGTATATATGTTTATAGAAAATCTTATGTGTTAATGTACCTAATGCCTGTCCTTACTTTGTATCCCTTTCAATAAAAAAATTTATTACAAAAAAAAAAAATAAAGATGGAGAAAAAAGGGTAGTTTAACTTCTGTTGTTGCTCCTAAATGGTGCACAGTCCTTATTTCCTCAGGGTTCCCAAAGGGGCCTCAGAATCCTAGACTCCAGAGCCAGATCTTTATATGGCTCTTCTGTGGGGTTTAGCAGGTGTATAAGCTGGTAGTTGTCCCCAAAGGCCTGCCAGCTCGTTGTGGAGGCCTTGTGCTGATAAGTGTGCTGGGCAAAATGGTGGCCCCCAGGAGTTCGCCTCCCTCAGTAGGGCCCTGTGTCTCCCCCAGCTGCCCCCCTGCCCTCCGCCTTGCCTCCGGTGCGGGGCTGACGCCCGACTTACCCCCCTGGCGGTCTTCCGGGGTCCTAGGGCTCTTCTGGCACCTTCCAATGCCGGTATGGGGGGTATTTTAGCGACGCTGCTTCTTATAAGCCTGCAGCACACTGCGGCGCCGGCTCCTAGCTTCTTGCTGAGGCCTCTTCTGCCACAGCTGCGTCCTCGCAGCCTGCGTCCTCGCAGCCTGTCCCTCTTGGACACCTCCGGGGCTGCCGGAGCTTCTCCTGGCGCTGGTCCTCCAGTCCGTCCCTGTCCGGATGTCGGCCGATGGCCGATTCGGCAGCATACGAGGGGTCCGGCTGGGATCGGGAAGGTAGGCCCGGGCAGGCCGCTGTCGCGGGTCCTCCGGCCGGGAAAGTCCCAGGCGTCAGCGAGACACGCCCAGATATGGCAGTGGAGGTGGGGGAATCTCCTCTGGGTCTTTTGTGTCCTGGTTTTAGGGCTAAGCGTGGGATTAGTACTGACTTTTTGGGCTTTTGGTGCAGAGCTCCAGCTCCATGCGCCCTCTTCCTTCCAGGCTTCGTATTTGGGTTTTTGAAGGTTTACTAAAGAATTTATCGTTGGATAAATTATAAAGATTGTCATAATAGTTTGCAAACACATTGGCAATCTCATTAGGGGACGTAATCAAAAAAACGTTGCTTGCTAAGTAGTCAATTTGTTTTTCCAAAGATTTCTGTTTAATCTTATTGGCCAACAGTTTACTTATTTTATTGTCTTGGTAATGAGAGATTTGTTGCATACGCCAAATTTGACCTATCAGCCAAAAAATGGTTAATTTTATTGATTTTGTTCTTAATTTTCTTACTTTCTACTAATATTGAGTCCTTAGGATTCTTTTTATTCATAATTTCTAAATTATTCAAACTAATATAAATCCCTCTCAAGAATTTTTTTTCTGAATTAATCGTTAAATAAATAGTCATCCAGTTTCCAGTGAGGACGGTTAGCTTTATACAAACTGAGATTACGTTCCATTGTAATACAAGCGTGGTCTGACAATGCAATTAATCCTATATCAGTCTTAATAATTTTGTTTAAAATGTTGATATCAACCAAAAACAAATCTATACGAGAGTATACCTTATGTACATTGGAAAAAAAAGTAAAATCCGTTTGACCTGGATGAAGCACACGCCATGCATCGTATAAATGGTTACTGTTAAACCAGTTGGAAAATGTTAATGAAGAATTATTGATCCTATGTATATTTTTACATGATTTGGGGGATTTTCTGTGGTTTTCTAAGTTGGGAATCACATTAAAGTCTCCTGCTATAATCAAAGAACCATAAACAAACTTGTTAATGGTTTTCCAGAAGCGATTTAAGAATTTCACTTGATTTTCGTTAGGGGCGTAAAAAATTGACCAAAGTGACTTTATGGCCATTAATCGTTCTCCCCCACAAAATAAAGCGCCCATGTGGATCAATTACAGTGAATTCCTCAATTGGAAACAAATCAATTTTAAACAAAATTGCAACACCTCATGATTTTTTATTAAAAGTAGAATAATACTTAAATCCAAAAAAACTATTCCCAAAGGTCGGGATTTTAGAATGAACCCAATGAGTCTCCTGTAAAAATACAATGTCTGCCTTTTCCTGCTTGCAGAAACTGAATATAGTATTTCTCTTGCCTGGAGAGTTTAAACCATTTACATTAAAGATTAAGATTTTTATTCACATTGAAAAAAGAGAGACTTGAATATAATAAAATCTAATTTTCCGCATGTTTAAACAACAGGGCACAACCCAACCATACCAAAGTCATACCATACCCCATAACCTTTGCCCTAATTGAAGAGCTAGGTAAAAGGGTAACCTGACTTACTGTCATGCATACACACATACTGCAATCTCCACAACATACACCAGCACTTAGGATGCCGAACAGAATATCTAGAAAAACAAGGCTGAACGAATTTCTAGAAAAACAAGGCTAAACGCCATTGTTCAGAAATGGTAGGCCTACCATAATGGGAGGCAATCAACCCTTGTGGGACTTTTAAATAAATATCTATATCAGACGTTGAATCCTAAAATTATTCAAAATTTAAGTGAGAAGGTTCCTACTAAAATAGGGTGACAAAGTGATTAAACTTATAAAGTAAAATGTAAATATTTTTGTTGTACGTACTATAATTTGTGAGATTTCAACAAAAAAATTAGTGAGACCCTTTCAGTGTTTTACCAAAATATTGCTACCTTAGTAGTTGCATTAATACTATTTGTAAAAATCGTTACTAATGATAACATTTATTTAAACCAACTAGAATAAATTTGCATCTTGCAATATGTGATGATGCTATACAAAGAGGGAAAACAATTGTGAGGAAGAAGAGAGAACCTACTACAAAGATCTGATGTAATAATGCTCAATAACTTATTACAGCCTAAGCGACTTTGCCTAATAAAAATAGAAATAAAATTGTTCAAAAGGATAAACACAGAACCATGTTGTACTGGAAAAAAGTCAAAAAGATCTGAAAACTTCACGTGGACAAGTTCATAGCAATATACCAACTTGATAGAAGAGTGAACCCTTCTTTAGGGGCATTCCTTTTATGCCACACAAAATCTCTTTCAATTAACAAGCCTATTTAAAAAGTCCATTTATAAACAAGACCTTCTTTCCTGAGGACTTGAGTTATCTGAGCAAACTCACGTCTCCTACTTAGAGTTGCTGGAGAAAGATAAGAAAATATCTTGATGTGCTCATATGGGGCTTCAAAATATTTTAATTTATAACTGGCCCTGATAATATCGTCTTTGGATGGAAGAAAATGAAGTTTAACCATTACATCTCTGGAGTCCTTATTTTGTAAATGTAAGGGAAGAGGAATTCGATGAACAGCATCAAAATTATGTTGCAGTTGAGCAAATGAGGGAACCAGAGAAACAAAAAAATTAGAAACATAATCTGATAAGTCAGAATTCTTAATTGTTTCTGGAATATTTCTTATATGTAAGTTAGATCGTCTTGATCTGTCTTCCAACATGATAATTTGATTGTTTAACTCTTTAACCTTTTTTTCCAATTTAATATTCTGGGTAAGCAATGAATTATGATCTATAGTCAAGTTGTCCAGCTTAGATTCTAATTCTGATGTTTTGTTGTTTACATCTCTTATTGACTTAGCATTTTCCAAGATTTGCTGTTTAATATCAGATAACAAATACACTTGAAAATCTTGCAAAATATTTCTCATTTTTAGAGGGGTAAGTAATTCATCCTTAGAAATATTTTTAGTTAATTTATCTGCGTGTAGGGGGGAATCTGTAAAGGGAGGTTGCTGAATCTTCTCTTTATATTTAGGAGAAAATAATTTGCCAGCTTTAGAGGGCTGTGTTTTCTTTTCTTTAGTTCTGCCTTTACCAGGCATGTTTGCTCCAAATTTACAATTCCCTGTCCTTCTTTAAGTTGTAAATACTCTCTCTTCCCCTCATTCAATTAGCCCCTTTACACTTTTTGTTAACTCTTACTACTTGTTCACCCTCTTTCCAATAATGTTTTCTTTTAATTGCAACCTAGCGTATAGAAAAAATGTAGGAAGCTCAGTTGAGTCAGTTTATAAACAGTCCAAACAGGCCAATCACGTTCCAAGCAGTTGAAAGAACAGAGCTTGATTTATGATGACAAACAAATTCCCCAGGATAGAGAAAATGGCGCCTTGGTCAAATGCACACAGAGAGAGTTTAAAGAGGATCAATATAATACAAAGAGAGGAAAATATGATCAAAATAAATAAATAAATAAATATATAAATACTTAGCTTGAGTGTGCCTGATGAAAGCTGCACTGCCAAGCATTTAGGGCTCCAAAGATCCTCTTGTCACTGACTTCTTTGGAAGTATAGTAGGGGAGCAATGCTTCACCTTAATAGTTCCCCTGGCTGGTCTCTTATTTCATTTTCATCTAAGCCAGCAACAACCGTGGCACCAGACCAAAATAAGTGGCACACTACTAAGCTGCTGACCCGCACCACCGCAAGGGAGAAGGAAGTCTCACACCTCGCGATATCCCGCATGATGGCGGGACAACCAGCAGGATGAATAATGCCCAATCCAACAGGAGGGCACCCCTCTATTTTCCGATGGATTTGCAGATGAGGGGAAGCATCACCCTCTTCACCACCACCGGCAACATCTGTAGTGGCACAACCGCTTGAAAGCACTCCGCTCCGCTGCAGTCACTTGCAACTTCAGGATAAGGTAAGAATCAAAGGGAGTGTCTCCCACCTCGCCTCCTTCAACGGCGCCGGCTGAGCAGAGTCCAACAAAAGGGTGCCCCTCTCCAATGCGAACCAGGGATCATCCCTCATTCACCGGCAGGACCAAATGCACAGGCAGGACCACTGGAGTCACCATTGAGAGCACCTCGAGGCCGGGGGAGTGTCTGCTAGCATAGATCCAAAAGCTGCATCCATAGAATCCGTTTCACAGAGTCCATTAGGCCAAGCATTAGGCCAAGCTGTAGCTCAAAAAGCTAGGCATTCACACAAGATGACCTTTGCCCCCGTCAGCCTAATGCCGCTTCAAGCGTCTCAGCGTCTCATTTCCGGTCATGCCTTTACCGTCCAGGTTTCAATCTCCGGCCACGCAGCAATCTAACTCTTCAAACATATCTCGTCCTATGAGCAGCTACCATCAGTACTTGCTACCAATATCAAAGCTTTCTCCTCCAAGCTGCTAATAATCCGCAGGGGCACACCTGTGCCCCTTTTATGCTCACCTCCGTTTCTCTGGTCTTCAGTATTTACCTACCACACCCAGTTTCTTACCTACTCAAACAACCACCCCATGGTCCCAAAAGCACTTCTACCCCTAAACCATCTTTCATTGGCACCGTTCCCTGTGAGACCCAGAGTAATTCCAATGCTCTACTCCTTCAGACACGCTGAGTCCCGTCGAACCCTACACGATTCCTGTATCGCTTCAACCATGAACTCGCAAACACCGTCCTCCTAAGGTTTCTCCTCACTCCCTTGCTCCCCCTTTTGGTACCAGTTCCCACGTTATCACTCGTCTTACTCCGCTCCCTGCAGCTCGACTCACTCCCAGTCCATTTGTATCACATCCCTTCTCGCACACGCCATTTCGCTCGACTCCTCTCACCATCCGCGTACTCTCTTTTCACATGCAATTCGCAAATGCATCCTCACTCAACCTGAATCCTCTGATGTCCAAAGGTCAGTAGTTTTTCAACCCCTTTCCTCCCAACGTCTACTTACTCTTGTGCCCCTTTTTCCTCCCGCCACGTATTCCCCAGTTCTCATACTTCTACTTCAAAGCATATTAACCATTCTCATTTAATTTTCACCTCTCGCCCCTCGCACGCCAAACCACAACCACGCTCCATGGATCTCCTTTACTCTTTAACCCCTCTTCCTCATCCGCTCTAGCCTCACTCCTCTCTTCTCGCCCCACATCCGCTACCACCTCTGCCTCCTACTGGCCATAACTAAACAATTTTGTTCCAGGACCAATCTGACTCAGGCTATGGCCAATATCACTCTGACGCTGAAAGCGTGCCCTCTCTGGCCCCTTCTTTGCCCGCTAGACCTCCCTCCGTGGCAGAAAGCCATTCTTCACTCCGTCAATGGACTATCCGCAGGAACTCACCGAAAGAGGAATCCCGTTCTCAGCATCTGCTCGGAAAGCCGAACTATATCCGCTCCTAATCAATGGTAGAACTCCTCAACCTCACCCTAATTAGCAACTGTCGCAGATCCAATTCCAACTAATGGATGTCGCTTCCTCTATCGCCACCTTGAATGGAAAAATCAATCGCCTGGAACGTCCTCCCATCGATGTTCCGATTGCCGACCCAAACCCTCCAAACTCAGGTGAGAAGGCTTATGCACCCCCAACCATCATGACCGCTCATTTTGTCCTGGTTCACCTTCAAAGAAACATAATTGAAGGAAAGGACATTAATCTCATCTCCCTCCTTATACCATCGTTCGACACTACAGAGAGCAAGACCATAACCGAAGTGGAAATCTCTGTCCTAATCCGCTCTAAAGATCCAAGACTCAACCAAAGATGAACCATTACAGAGCTTGTTCTTGCCTTCAGCGTCTACAGGGACATCGTCTGCACTGCCTTCCCTCTCTGCAGACAGGAACTTGATGATTATCTCTATTTAATTGCCGATTTAGCCCACAAATTATCACGATTACCATTAATCATTTTCGGCTAAAGCTGCCAATGCCATGGTCCAATTCCATTACCCAATAAACGTGGCAGCACTCAACCACAAGCTGTTCTGCCGTCATTTTGCAGGAATCAAAGTTTCCGTATGCCTTCACTGTTAATCTCCCCACCACAAAATTCTGCCCGTTACCCTCACCCCCTTCCTCACAGACCGGTCCTTCCCACATTCCACCACTTCTTAACCTCCCATCCTCACTTCCCATGCCCCCAGAAGAACCGCCTAGGTCGTCAAGTGCATTTCTTGGGGTCAATCCCCATTTGTAATAACTTTAATGCCAAAGGATGATCCTATTGAGCCTGCAGGCTGATTCAATGTCTGTTCGTTCTGTTGCAAGGCTCACGCCAAAGCGGTTTGCCCCCAAGTGATGCACTCCTCTTTACTAGAATCAGTTAACATCCCCCGGCCTTTCTTGAGGTGTTTAGATGAAGGAAGCCGCTGATAATCCGCCAGAGGTTCGGCCCCGTTCGGTATGTAGTGCAAGGCTGCGTTTACAACTCTGTTAAGGGCTACAGTCAGATTGCGTCATATGTTAGGCTCTGTAGGTTTAGTGACAACCTCTGCTGGCGGTGTTGCCAGGTCTGTTCCCCATTTTGCTCTTAGGCCATGTTGAGGGTTTAGCCCATAGTCAAGAATTCTGGAGACCCGTCTCACCTTCAATTTAAGGTCTGTTGGATTGGGTTAGGATGGCTATAAAAAAACACAATAATTTATTAGTAATAAACAAGAAACAATTAAATATAATGTGTACATCAGCATTCAAGTGTTATTACAGTAATAAATGAAGCAAACTATTCCCTGGGACACTGTCACTTTAAGATAAGCCCTTGCCCTTGTGTGTATATACATTAACTGCTGTGTATCCATTGTAGCTTTCCCTGCATCCCTGTGTGATCATATTACACTACACTAGTAACCTTTAGACTCTATGAATGAGTCCTGACCGTTAATGCATTCCGCCCACCAAGCACAATGACGCTATGCATGGGCAGTGATAATGTATCCATTTCTATGACTGACAGTCTTCCATCATTGACCAATCAATTATGGAAGGCTGTACAGTTGTCAGGAGAACCACCTAAACCCACCCAGGCCGTTATCTCCGAGCGCCCGCCAGCTAAGGTCTTTAAAGGTTTTAAAAGTTACGGTTTGGGTCTGGAACTTTCTAATTTTTGTTGTTGTTGTTTTCTATCACCCCCAGGTGCAAACTATCTGTGGAAGCAGATTTGTTTGGACTCGTTGGTTGACTTACCGAATGTGAATACCCCGAGAAGGAGAGTCAACTGTTGGTGAGTATCATTGCTTTTAATTTTCTGTCCATAGGTGCAAATTTGATGTTGATGTAGTCTTGTCACATGAGGGTTTGCAATCTGTAATGTATACCAATGAATTCAACACACTGTTATTTTAAAGTAATTTTGTGACATAATATAAATGAATATACCGTGATCTCTTTCTTCTATTGGTATCAGAAATTAATACTATTGACTCTCTACTTGTGAAGCCTTTCGGCACCCTAACCTATGAGGAGAAGGTGGAAGTAAAACGGTTAGGACCTGACCAACCAGAGGTAAATCTGCAGCAAATCGCAAGAGATAGAGGGAAGCAATATATCCGCACTTTCAATACTGAATGGTACAAGAAAAACAACTGGCTTTGTGGAAGCGTTTCTAGGAAGTCCTTATATTGTTTTCCATGCATCCTATTTGGTGGTGACGCTGCTTGGACCAAAACTGGAGTGACTGACGTCAAACATCTAGCAGATAAATTGGCGAAACACAAAAGTTCTAAATCTCATTTTGGATAACAGGATCAAGTTTGAGATGCTTGGACAGGCGAACATTGCAGTTCAACTGGACCAAGGATACCAAAAGTTCTAAATCTCATTTTGGATAACAGGATCAAGTTTGAGATGCTTGGACAGGCGAACATTGCAGTTCAACTGGACCAAGGATACCAAGTCAGTATTCAAAAACACAATGAAGAAGTGGCTAAGAACCGGTACATCCTTTCGAAGATAATTGATTGTGTTCGCTTTTGTGGCGCTTTTGAACTTGCATTAAGAGGACACGACGAAAGTGAAACACCGCTAAATCCAGGAGTGTTTCGAGGCCTGGTGGATTTGGTTGGCAGTATCAATAGTGCAATGGAACAGCATTTGAAGACTGCAACTGTGTTTAAGGCACGTCCAAAACCATGCAGAATGAGCTACTGGACTGCATGCTGGAAGTTATTAAGGAAGTGATTCACCAGCAGCTTAAGGAAGCCCAGTTTGTGGCAATCCAAGCGGATGAAACAACCGATATTTCCGCTAGGACACAGTGTGTTGTAGTCTATCGCTACATTGACAAGAAGCATCAAGTGGTGGAAAGATTTGATGGCTTCACGGAACTGAAAGCAACGGATGCAGACTCGATTGCTGCTGTTGTGCTGGAAAGTCTGAATACTGTTTTCCCAGAGCCAGAAGACAAGATGAAACTCATAGCTCAAAGCTACGATGGTGCCAGTGTGATGCGTGGAGATCAAGGAGGAGTTCAAAGAAAAATAAAAGACGTGTACCCGAACGCACACTACGTCCATTGCTATGCTCACCAACTGAACCTAATAATGGAGAAAGTAGTTTCAAGGATTGGAAGAGTTCGAGTTTTTTTTTCCAACATAGGCGGCATACCATCTTTTTTTTCACGCTCTCCAAAAAGGACTGGAGTTCTGGATGAGGTAGTTGATAGAAGACTTCCAAGAGGTGCACCGACACGATGGACCTTCAACGTTAGGACCGTGAACGTCATCTACGAGAACAGAGATGCGCTACTTGAGTGTTTCCAGACAATTGAAGAATGTCTAAACTTTGATCAAACATCTATACGTGAAGCCGCAGGTTTCGTTGGATTGCTGGAAGACAGGGAGTTCCTTTACTTCCTTAAATTATTTCATTTAATAATGCCACATGTTGACATCCTCTGTAGTCAGCTTCAGAAGCGAGACACGGATACTGTTTATATCCACAAAGTCACAGAAGACTTTGTCAGCAGCATCCAGAAAATCTGTAATTCTGTTGACGAGATAGAAGCAAGTTTGCCTAGCGATGTAACATTCCAAAGACGGAGTACGGAGATCTCAACCTTGAGACAACTTTCAAGAGAGGTATGCAACATAGTGGTGGTTCATGCAAAAGAACGTTTTTCATTTTCAAATCACCTAGTCAGTGCCAAACTTGTTCAAAGTGACTTCTATACAACCCATGACACTTGCTTTCCAACCCAAGCTCTGGAAGACACTGTGCAAGCATATCCAATACTGAAGAAGGAACAATTACGCACTGAGCTGTCACTTCTGTATGGGAAGACAGATTTTCATGCTTGTACAAGTGCTGTTGCTCTGCTCAAACTTTTACATCAATTGAATATGCAGAATGATTTCACAGAGACAGTGAAATTATTAAGAATCCTGATACCAGATGACCACTGCAGAATCAGAAAGATGCTTCTCCACATTGAAGAGGATAAAAACCTTTTTAAGAAGCACCATGTCCCTGGAGCGGTTGAATGCATTGGTGATGCTCTCAATGGAAAAGCAACTGATTTCCGAGATCCCAGACTTCAATGAAAAAAACATTGAGAAGTTTTGTTCTTTGAAAGATCGCCGTGCAAAATTTAAATACAAGGGATTGAAGCAAAGAAGAATGCATACCCCCAGGGTGTGCAAAGATAAACTGCGATAAGCAGCACCACCAAACTACCAAACATAACTAGTGGTAAGTAAAGTATGAATGGTGTGTGGGTGTGCATATGGAAGGAGCTATGAAAGGTGTGTGCATGGTCAGTAACAATTGTTGAAGCCTTGGCGTGGTTTGAAGGAATTGGTGGCACTTCCAAGGGTAGCTGTCACTTCTGTCCTGGTGGTATACAGAGTTTTGCCTGGTAAGGAGCTGCTTATTTGCAATTATTAGAGGTAGAATAGAAGAATTGTTCATTGAAACAGTCTCAGTTGTAAGGGAAGCAGGGATACCTTCTCCCTCAGGAATTTGTGTACACTGGTGTCTCAAGCCCCTGAAAGGTTATCTGTTAGAAGACAGGTGTTGAAAAGCAAAGGCTAGATAGGCTATATTAGAGAAGTGTCCAGAATGGGGGCATAAGCAAGTTAGTTGGGCCTTAGCTTGAGGTTATACCCCCTTTGTAGTGAAAGGTACCTTCTTGTCCACATGTGGGGACTCTGAAAATGGCCGCAATTCGCTGGCTTTTTCTGCTTCTTCTGGGGGCTCTGTCCACCTCTTTGTAGCCCCTGTGCCCCTCCGGTCGGAGCCAGCCATCCCCGGAGGTCTCCCCAGGGTCCTCAGTGGTCTCCCGGGCACCTGGTTGAATGTCCTGGGCTCCTGTGGAGGCCGTTTGCCACCTCCTCCTTCTCCCAAGATGGCCACTGGCTCCTCTGCAGGCCCTTCTCCTCTCCCCTCTCTCACCTCCTTGCTGCCTTCTGGGAGGTCCCCCTCCGGCTGGGACTGCTCTCCTCTCCTGGGCTCCTTCTCCCAGTCTGGGGCTGCTTTTTATGCAGAGGTGCTCCCCTGCTGGGATTGAACACCTCTGCCTGCTGGGTGGGTGGCTGGTCTCGCAGGCTGCTCCAGCCCCGATTCGGGGGTCCCGTGGGGTATCGGGATCGCCTCCCCTGCCTCTCCGCCTTCTCCCCGATGTTGTTGGGGTCCCCCCTGCTGTTGGAGCCGGGTTTGGGCCCCTTTTTTGCAGGTATTGCACGGAGCTCACCACAAGCACGTCCGTGCAGTCCAGACGTTAGCTCCGCCCCTCCCCCAGCCTTTCTCACTACCTATTCGCTCACTTCTCACAGTCCCTCACCAATTTCTGAATTTCAGGCTTCACTGATGGTTTCCACACTGGGGTCACTGCAGTGCCTCAGACTTCCTTTGCTGTAGTAAATTTACAATCCACTGCAAAAGAGCCCGTGGTCATGGACAAACTCCTTGCCACAGACGTCGATAACAACTTCCTTTTGGGTTCTTTCACGTCTCCTCCATTCCCAGTCTGGCTGGTCAATCCTATCGGCATCGGCACTCGGAAGTATTCCCTAAAGAAGAGATTAGTTATCAACCTCTCAGCCCCTTACAATTCCCTCAAATCCTTCATTCCCTCTGATAAATATTCCCTTTGATGACGCTATATTCCATATCCTCCAACCCGGCCCCATGTCATGGCTCTCCCAAGCCGATATGCAAAAATGCCTTCAAACTACTACCCATCAGCCCGGTGCTATGGCATCTCCACAGCATTTACTGGAAAGACTGCTACTGTTTTGCCAACAGGCTAACCTTCGGCTCCAAAAGTAGTCCTAAATTATTCAACTTGTTTGCCGAAGCTTTAAGCAGGATATTATTCAACTCTCTAAAGTGCCCAATAGACATCTATACCTCAACAACTATCTGTTCATTGAAGGTCCCCACAAAGAACTGGCAAGCCTGGACAAAGCCCTCCGATCTAGCGGTCCCGTTTTCCATGGATGAAGACAAAGGCCCAGCCCAACCCATCAAGTTTCTATTTATCTTGCTTGACTCAACAGCCATGGAAGCCAGCATTCCACCAAACAAACTCGCAAGACTGAAGGGCACCCTCTTTTCTCTAACCCGGGCCCAAAACTGTTCTCTCACCGAAATCAGATCCCTCCTCGGCCACCTCAATTATACTTAATTTATCCTACCTAAAGGTCGGCCTTTCATCTTGAATCTCCTCTACCTATTAACCCACCACCATCATCATCCAAACGCACTTCCTAAGGCAGCTATCACCAACTTCTTGATCGCATACCTTTGTTTCTGAATGGAACGGCAAATGCTTATTTCTGGTTTGACCCAGCTATACCTCCCCAGAAATCCAAATCTTCCTTAACGAATCGAAATTCCAAGTCACCTTCGAATCTGAAATCATATCATCTAGTTGGGGACAAGTCAACGAGTTCACATTTGAAGCAAAATTATCATTCCTTTCCTAGGAGCATTCATGATCTGGCAAAGGAAATGGTATGGACTGCCAGTTTGTGTTGTGACCACTGACACTCTCACGCGGCAAACTCTAGTGAATCAGTGATCCTCCATCCCATATACCATGTCCCTCATAAGACAACTAGCCCTCCTATCTCCATGCAATCATTTTCAATTCTTTCCATACATCGAAATTTCCAACTGCAATAACCTTGCTTATCTTCCCCAAAGTCGAACCCTTCTACAGCCCGATTCAATTCGACAAGTTCCCTCGATCCCATGCCCTTCAGCCTCCACCAACTCTTGTCTTCAGTCCAATCGACCATGATGAACAGTATCTCCGCAAACACCAAGAAAGCCTACATCAGAGCATGGAACCTCTTCCAGAACTTCACAACCAGCTACCCATTCCCCTCATTGGCCAATGCACCATCCTATCATTTGCTGCCCATTGCCTCAGATACCAAACAACGAAAATGTACCTGTCCAGGTTTCAATTTTACCTCACAGTTGTAATCATCTTAATCCTTTTTTTTTTCTTTTTTTTCTTTTAGAAAATTTATTCATATAAATACATCTTATACAGAAAAAAAGAAATAGAACGAGTATAACAATATGTTTGCAATATACAGAGACAAACAACAAAAAAACATACACATTACAATGCAAAATCTTATTACCCCAACCTACTTCTAGTTATATTACTAAGGTCTGCACGAACCGCAGAGAGAAAAAAAAAAAAAAACTGTCATGGAGACATTAAGGGAACACACACAAACTCTCTAACTTGATAACAAATATTGGTCCCAAAGCTGCCATTTTATCAAATGAGTGGCTTTAGGAGTTTTATCCCATGCATTATCGGACGTTTCTATTTTTATCATTTCCCTATTATTTGAGACGGTATTCTTTAATTCTTTCCAAGAGGGTACCTGTGGTTGTTTCCAATATTTCAGGAGTAATCATTTGGCAACAATATGTGATATTAGATATCTTTCCCCTAAAGGAAATCTTTCCATTTGCGTATGTAAAATAAATTCTAGAGGATTACAGATGATTGGTTTGCCCACGAGAGTCGATAATTCTTGACTTAATCTCATCCAAAATGTTTTAATTTTTTTACAGTCCTTCATCCTTTTTGAGCACATCTCCAGTCAAATTGTTCCTCAAAGGACTCGCCCTCAAGAAAACCGCCAATCCTCAAAATCGCAAACCCATAGATGGACCCATATTTAAAAGGCTCATCACCCTCCTTTCTTCAGATCTATTCGGGATCGAAATTTCCACCACGATTTCTTCAGTGGCCTCACTCTCCTTTTACGGATTTCTCCAGCTTGGCGAACTCACCTTATCCCGCATCCAACCCAAATTCCTGACTCGAAAGGACATCACCTTCACTAACGGCTGCTTTAACCTTACACTTCCTTCCACAAAGACTAGTATCTCCTGTAACCATCAGGTGTAGTAGGTATAACCATCACCTACTACCCTACCAACCATTCTTGGTGTCCCGTCACCAGCATGAACTGCCTCTTCTCAGTCCAGTCTTCCAGTCCTGTCGTCCACTCACCCACTTCTAGCCATATCCAGCCAGCCCTAGTCTATGACCACATTCATCCACTACCTACGTCTAGTTCTGCTCAAACTGTTCCGGCCATTCCTTAATAATTAGAGCAGCCACTTCCGCTTCAAGGAATCACACTTCAACCCACGTTATAAAGACCCTAGGTATGTGGAAATTATCATGCTATCACAGCTACATACACAAACCCACTTCAGAACTCTGTAAAGCTTTCTCTACTATCAAATATAATTTGCGGAAGGTGGAGGCTCAGACGTGGGCTGCAATGAGCCAAAGGCTCATTGTAGGTCGCAAATGCGGACCCTTGCGAAGCAAGGGGCCGCATTTGCGGAGGTGGAAGCTCTACGGCGTCTCACTCACGGTTACAAACAGCCACAGAATCAGGACTTTGAAAAAAAAACAATAACGCGCAATGACTAAATACGGATTTACATAAGCCGCGGGACTTAGAACATAAAAAATTACAAACTTGCACAAATACGATACAGCATGGGGGGACAGGCACGACATCTGCCAGTGAGGTTGCCCCCCAATAAAAGTCTCATTTAAGGAGTTTTGGAACTTGAAAATCGGCTAAGCGAAAAAAAAAATGTTGGGCAAAAAAATTAAAAAGAGGCTACACGACCCAAAACCCGCAAATCACAGCCAGGCATGCACAACTTTTGCCAAGGACGTACGAGGCACAAAAATGCTAAATTACGAAGTCGCAAAAATACGAACTTAACGGCCGACCCACGCACAGCGAAAAACATTAAAAACATACAAAATACAAACACAAATACAAAAAAAACATTACGCACAGCAAGGGAGGACAGCCAGGACATCTGGGAGTCAGGTTTAACGCACATTTAAGTCCAATTTACAGAGTTTAGACACTCGAAAATTCTCTAAGTAACAGAAAAAATGGCCACGAAACAAACAAAAATGAGGCTATATGACCTGCAAAACCCTCAAAACTCCTCCAGGCACATACAACTTTTACACAAACCCGTACAAGGTACAAAATACACTATTACGGAGGACGCAAAATCATCCACACCCGCGTACCACATACACAATTGGCGCCATTTTACAACAATAACTTACAAAATGAGGAATTACATAGCTAAACAAATGGTTTGCCCACGCTCATGCAGCCTATTTATACAGTTCAATGAAATGCAGACTATACTGTAGTTAGACCTAATGCACCGCACTCTGGATGCTGTCAAATAATTGAATTGTCATTTGTGACAACTTTCTGAAGCCATACCTGGCCTATCCTCCTCACCCTATATGCCTCCAACACCAGCGCGTACCCAGTCCCCACCAGATGACAGACCATCCCCACAATCCTTCCTCATTGTGGGAGATGGAGAAGGCAAGAGCAGAAAATCGTGATCTGCATTTTATTTTGTATATAATCCTCTTTTGGATACATAACAACAAGCTGTTAACTCAAAGCACTAAAACTCGCAGCACTTGGGCGATGAGGGCCAAAGGCGCCCATTGCCTGCGAACCTCGTGTATCAAGGCGAGATGTTAAGGCGCTAAAACTTGCGGAACCTGGGCGATGACCACCAAAGGCGTTCATTGCCTGCGAGCCTCGCGTAGCGAGGCGAGCTGTTAACTCAAAGCACTAAAACTCGCAGCACTTGGGCGATGAGGGCCAAAGGCGCCCATTGCCTGCGAGACTCACAAAGCGAGGTGAGCAGTGGATGCAATCAAACACGCGGGACTTAGCCTCCAAACAGTTAGGAGATGCAGGATCACCTTAGGCTGCAAAAATACGAGATAGGAAAAATACAAAGTTAACGGGCGGACAGCGGGAAAAGAAAAAAGACACAAAACACACAAAAAATAAAAACAAAAACATCACACACAGCACGGGGGAACAGCCAGGACGTCTGGGAGTAAGGTGGAACGCAAATTTAAGTCCGTTTTGGCACTTGAAAATCGCCTAGGCGAGAAAAAAAATGGTGACCCAAAAAAATTAAAACAAGGCTACACGACCCTGGCCGGGGCAAAACACTGCCAACCGCATACCACTTTACGAGACATGTAACTTAGAAGTTAACGGCCGAACCACGCAAAGCACAAAACATGAAACACACAAAAAATACAAAAAAGATATATATAAAAACATCACACACAGCACTGGGGAACAGCCAGGACGTCTGGGAGTGAGGTGGAAGGCAAATTTAAGTTTATTTCCCCGATTTTCGGCACTTGAAAATCGGCTAAGCAAGGAAAAAAATGGCAGCCAAAATTTTTTTTAAATGAGGCTACATGATCCGGGACCACGCAAAACCGCGCCAACCGCGTATCACTTTCACACAGGAACCTACGAGGTACAAAATACATCATTACAAAGGACGGCAAATGCTCACAAACAGCGTAGCACATAGACAAACTACACTATTTTACAATCCTAACTTGCCACTAACAACATTACGCATCTACAGTAGAGCTTTACACAAATAAACCAACGCCCTCTAGCACGCAGCCTATTACAACATGTAATGCACTGTTACAACATTCATAAAATGATATCCTCAGGCCAGCAACAGTCCCACTGGACATTGTATGCTGCAGGCATATAATAATTATAAAAAGAAAAATTATAATAATTTATTATTCAATTAATTAATTAATTAATTAGTATTTAAAGAAATATAGAGACGAGCCAAAAGTAACGCAAGGAGAGGCTCGCAATGAGCCCCGAAAGTCCTTAGAGTATAAAAAGCTTAACATTGTGTGCCAAACAGCATTGCCATGGCTTCAAATTTTATTGCCCCTCATTTTTTTGATGGGCAAGTCGCTAGTCACAAACATAGTTGTGGTAATTACGATTTGTTGGTCGTGCTATGTTAAAAGTTATGGGCTTGTGCATGCGCAATGAGCGCTCATCGCAAGGCCCATACGTGACTGGCTGGGGGGGGAGAAACGGCTTAGGAGTTACAGGCTTCAAAAAAAATTACAGCTTTAACAGCCACCATTTTTTTTTCAAGCTTGTAACTCGGAAGCCGTCAGAAGACCACCAAAAGGCGCCAATTAATTAAAAAAATTACTTACAACGTCACACACAGCACAGGGGGAGAGGCAGGGAGCCTATAAGTAAGGTTGCAAGCTAATTTGATATTCAATTGGCGTGTTTGGGAGGTCTAAGCGAGGAAAAAAATAGTGTCTGTCAAGCTGTAACTTTTTTTCAAGCCCGTAAATTGGAAACGGGGAAAATTAACAATTTCCCAAGCCCGAAAATGGTTTTACATCTGTAAATGCAAACAGGAGCAAAGAGCAGGGAGAGGGGGGAGAACGATACAGCGGAGGGAGAGGTTGGAATGAGACACAGGGGATGTAGTGGGGAGGAAACACAGGGAAGGGAGTGGGGAGGAAAGAGACACAGGGGTGAGAGAGGAGGGAGAGACACAGGGGAGGGAGATAAAATGGAAAAAAACAGGGGAGGGAGAGGGGGCAAAGAGACACGGGAGGGCGAGAGTGGGGAGAGGCTCGCAATGAGCATCGAAGGCGCTCATTGCGGAGATCGCGATGAGTGCCAAAAGCGCTCATCGTGGGGCTCATGATGAGCTCTGAAGGCGCTCATTGTGACGCCTGAAAGTTGCAGGTCAGCCGACGCCTGCAATGAGCATTGTAGCCGTTCATCACAAGACCCCAAAAGTGGAGGTGGGGAGAGGCTTGGAATGAGCGCAGAAAGCTCTCATTGCAGGGAACGAAAGTTGCGTGTTGGCCGGGGTCTGCAATGAGCGGCTCATCACGAGGCCCGTAAAGTAGAGGGGGGAGAGAGGCTCGCAATAAGCACAAAAGGAACTCATGAGACCTGCAAGCTAGAGGGGGGAGATCCTTGCATTGTGTGCCAAACAGCATTGCCACGCTTCAAATTTTATTGCCATAACTTTTGATGGGCAAGTCGCTAGTATATCACATATATAGTTGTCAGTGTTGGAAACGTTTACAATGTTGGTAACACTTTGCGAGCGAAGAGAGGTGAGCAGTTAAGGCACACAAGATTTAGGCGGCAAGGCATGCAGGACTTAGGCTGCAATGAGCGCTAAAGGCGCTCATTGCACTGCTCGCCTCGCAAAGCGAGGCGAGCAGTTGAGGCAAGCAACTGCGAGTGTTGCAACTGCAAGCCAAGCACGTAACTCTAAAAACCTGAAAAACAAACAAAATAATAATAATAAAAAAAATAACACACTGTTACGCCCGCCAGATTTGGGGGACTACGCTCACCCCAATTCTCTCTCTCTCTATGGGTCGCAACTTTTTGTTCAGATCTCGACACCAGCAGACACTTCAGATGACAGCATCATTTCTGAAGAGACAGGCAACATCAGACCCCTTTTCTTAGGATCTAAGAATCACACACCATGTACCTTTGATTAGTACAAGCAGACTCTGACACCACCTTTGTTTAGTGTGTGCAAAATCAGACTGGCACTTCTTGCAATAAAGAGATATCTAAAAACACACAAAGATCTCACTCCCCCTACATGCCTAACCCCTTCTCTTTTGGGCAATAGCCAGATCTCAACTTACAGGGTTATAAAACTAAACTTCCCCATTCCAGACTAAAGTCAGAATTCTTTAGAATTATTTAACCCTTTGTATATCCCAGATTAGTGATGTCGCAAACATAAAATTTTCGGTTCGCAAACGCGAACTGCCGCAAATGTTCGCGAACCGCCGAACCGGCCGAACCGCCATAGACTTCAATGGGCAGGTGGATTTTAAAACCCACAGGGACTCTTTCTAGCCACAATAGTGATGGAAAAGTTGTTTTAAGGGGACTAACACCTGGACTGTGGCATGCCGGAGGGGGATCCATGGCAAAACTCCCACGGAAAATTACATAGTTGATGCAGAGTCTGGTTTTAATCCATAAAGGGCATAAATAACCTAACATCCCCCTCCATCATCATCCTCCCCTGTATCTCTTTACCCCCTCCCTCATCATCCTCCCCTGTGTCTCTTTCCCCCTTCCTCATCACCCTCCCCTGTGTCTCATCCCCCCTTTCCTCATCATCCTCCCACCTCCCTCATCATCTTCCCCTGTATCTCTTTACCCCCTCCCTCATCATCCTCCCCTGTGTCTCTTCCCCCCTCCATCATCATCCTCTCCTGTGTCTCTTTTCCCCCTCCCTCATCATCCTCCCCTGTGTCTCTTTTCCCCCTCCCTCATCATCTTCCCCTGTGTCTCTTCCCCCCCTCACTCATCATCCTCCCCTGTGTCTCTTTCCCCCCTTCCTCATCACCCTCCCCCTGTATCTCTTTACCCCCTCCCTCATCATCCTCCCCTGTGTCTCTTCTCCCCTCCCTCATCATCCTCCCCTCTCCCTTGATGATAAGGGGGGGAAGAGACACAGGGATAAGTGTGAGGGGTGTTAGAGTAAGGGGTGTTAGGGATAAGGGTGAGGGGGTTAGGTGTTAGGGTGAAGGGTGTTAGGGCTAAGTGTGAGGGGTGTTAGGGTGAGGGGTGTTAGGGATAAGTGTAAGAAGTGTTAGGGTGAGGCATGTTAGGAATAAGTGCGAGGGGTGTTAGGTCTTAGGGATAAGTGTGAGAATGTTAGGGTTAGGTGTTAGGTTGATGGGTGTTATGGATAAGTGTGAGGGGTGTTAGGGTTAGGTGTTAGGGTGAGGGGTGTTAGGGATAAGTGTAAGGGGTGTTAGGGTTAGGAGTTAGGGTGAGGGATGTTAGGGTGAGGGATGTTAGGGTTAGGTGTTAGGGACAAGTGTGAGGGGTGTTAAGGTTAGGGTAAGGGGTGTTATGGATAAGTGTGAGGGGTGTTAGGATGAGGGGTGTTAGGGATAAGTGTGAGGGGTGTTAGGGTTAGGTGTTAGGGTGAGGGGTGTTATGGATAAGTGTAAGCGGTGTTAGGGTTAGGTGTTAGGGTGAGGGATGTTAGGGTTAGGTGTTAGGGATAAGTGTGAGGGGTGTTAGGGTTAGGGTAAGGGGTGTTAGGGATAAGTGTGAGGGGTGTTAGGGTTAGGGTGAGGGGTGTTAGGGATAAGTGTGAGGGATGTTAGGGTTAGGTGTTAGGGTGAGGGGTGTTAGGGATAAGTGTAAGGGGTGTTAGGGTTAGGTGTTAGGGTGAGGGATGTTAGGGTTAGGTGTTAGGGATAAGTGTGAGGGGTGTTAGGTGTTAGGGTAAGGGGTGTTAGGGATAAGTGTGAGGGGTGTTAGGGTTAGGTGTTAGGGTGAGGGGTGTTAGGGATAAGTGTGAGGGGTGTTAGGTGTTAGGGTGAGGGGTGTTAGGGATAAGTGTAAGGGGTTTTAGGGTTAGGTGTTAGGGTGAGGGATGTTAGGGTTAGGTGTTAGGGATATGTGTGAGGGGTGTTAGGGTTAGGGTAAGGGGTGTTAGGGATAAGTGTGAGGGGTGTTAGGGTTAGGTGTTAGGGTGAGGGGTGTTAGGGATAAGTGTAAGGGGTGTTAGGGTTAGGTGTTAGTGTGAGGGATGTTAGGTTTAGGTGTTAGGGATAAGTGTGAGGGGTGTTAGGGTTAGGTGTTAGGGTGAGGGATGTTAGGGTTAGGTGTTAGGGATAAGTGTGAGGGGTGTTAGGATTGGGTGCTAAGGTAAGGGGAGGATGATGATAAGGGGGGAAGAGACACAGGGGTGTCCTTGCAGCAGGGATCAAAAGAGTCCTTCAGGACTGTATTGCACACTGTGTACAGTAGCCTAGCTATGGTTTTCCCTATTGATGCAGTATCACCTACACTCAGCCTCCTCTCAGTAAGACTGCAAGTTAGTTATGATTCCAAAATGGCTGCTGTCCATGAGTTAGAAGGGTCTGGAAGGCAGGGTATGATGCTGATTGGCTGGAATGTGTCTGCTGACTGTGAGTTGCAGGGTCAAAGTTTGCTCAATGATAAAGTATAGAGGGCTTGTCGAATATCGCATATGTTCGCAGTTCGCCGCGAACGCGAACATGCTATGTTCGCCGGGAACAGTCCGCCGGCGAACTATTCGCAACATCTCTATCCCAGATATGACTGCATGAACTTTATTATCTACAGTAAGCACAGCCTACTATCCTATTTCTAACACAGATACAGTATTTTAATGTTAATCCATGACAGTACTATATGCACTTATTGCCTCCATGATATAACTGCATGTATGCATTACATCCATGATATAACTGTTAAGTAAGTTATTAGTATCTTCTAACCACACATATAATAACTAATGAACCCCAAACAGTCAAGTGGGCCCTTCTGTTCATAACACACACTCACACACAGCACAGGGGGAGAGCCAGGAAGCCTGGGAGTGAGATTGCAAGCAAATTTTTGTTTCATCAAAACAAAATCAGCTAAGCGAGGGGAAAAAAGGCGGACGAAAAATTAAAAAATTCTGAAACTGGATGAAAACATGGCTAAGCAACCCAGGCACGTGGGACTTAGAAAATACACGCTGCCAAAGACAGTAACACACACGAACAACGCAGGACTTCGGCGATAAAAAATACCACACGAACACACTAACACAGTGCAAGACAGTAAAGACAAACAACAAGCAAGTAACACATACCCAAACAACGTGAACCATGCAGCCGATCATCGCGAGGCACGTAACATTCTCCATTTTGTACTGACCAAGCACCTAGCTCAAAAAAAAAAAACGACTTACAGCCTGAAATGGTGGAAAAGCGGTAAACTGCGCATGTGCACGTTTGTCATTTTGCTGACACTGTATAAATACTGGAAAGTTTCCAGAAATTTCTCACTTTCTCCTCAGCTGATGAACTGTCTGACTGAAAGTTATCAGAGGACAAATTTTATTAAGAGATTGTTAACTCTTGATGAGTTTCAACAAATACAGTGAAAGATAATAGGTAACGTATTATTATTATTTAATCATTTATTAATTGATTAATTGTAAAAAAAATGTATAATATATATATATATATATATATATATATATATATATATATATATATATATTTTAAATTCACGTTACTTAACACATTGAATGCTGTATATCTATGTATTGTAAAACATATAATCATTACGGAAATATGATTTCAAAATTTGCAGCTGTCTGTCAATTTCACAGTCACACTGAATTTGCCTGCAGGGGCTGTTTATGAACAGACTGACACATGTGCATTAACTCAAACACACCAACTTCAAAAGATGATTTACACTATCTTGCATTAAATTATTTTATTTCATATTTATTAAATATTATATGACGTTAAAATATTATGAATGTTTAATTAATTAATGAATTAATTAAATAATTAATAATTTGAAAAAAAATACAAAATGGAAAATAGTAACTTCTAGAATTATGCAATTGTACAAATGATAACTTATCTATTTATCAGTTCTAACAAATATATAGAAAGAGAAGAGGTAAAGGCTTATTATTAATTAGTTTAGTCATTGATTTATTATTTAAAAAAAATAGATATTTATTTTACACGGACGTAGCTTAACACATTGTAAGCTGTATATGTTTGGACAATATAACCAGCAAGCAATATAAACAACGTCTGGCCAACAAATGAAAAAAACATATGGAGAAAAAGAGCGTGAACGAATTTCACAAAAAACAACACATCGTTGATCCAAAAAGTCCACGTAAGAGAACTAGGAAATGAAAAAATATTGTGCAAGAAATCGGTGACGAAAATGGTGATGATAGTAATGTAGATATAGATTCTGATGTTTGCTTGCTTCACAAGAAAATCCTTTATTTACAGATATAAATGTAGAGACTCACTATTGTGCTATGTTGAATGTGCTTTGTCAATTTTGTGGGGCTTATCATTTTATAAATGAAAGACCAAGAGATGATAAGTTCATTAGCTGCTGTCAAAAGGGAAAAGTGAAACTTCCAGATAAACTACAATATCCTAGATATTTTCAAAGTATAATGAGTGATCCAACTTTCCCAAATGACAAAAATTTTAAGACAAATATACAATCTTACAATAGTGCCATTTCTTTTGCATCTATGGGTGCTTTTAACAGGGAATGTTGAAGGACATGGCCCTTACTGCTTTAAGGTACAACGGCAAATTTATCACCGTACTTCCCATTTACACCCAGAGGAAGGAGAGCAATGAAAATTTGCTCAACTCTATGTACTAGATACAAAGAAAGCTGTGGAACAACGTATGCGGTCAGAAGTTGAACAACAAGAACGTATTCCTGCTGAACAAAATCAATTGGACATGCCAAAGGTTTTAATATGGTTCTTAGAAGAGACCGACATACTGATAAACAATGTTAAAACTTGCCAACAGTTAATGATACATTTCCCTATATCTATAATACATTAAACCCTAAATCTAACATAAAATAGAATAAATAAGACCACTTACCTTCGCAGATGTCCCCTAGGAAAAAAGAAACATCAAATTAGTTAAAAATTAAAGACTACATAGAATAAATAAACATTCTAAATACAGTATTAAACTTACCTTTCCAGCATGTCTCCGTCCATCTTCTCGGCTTCTCCGGCTCGGCCCCTGGAAAAAAGAAGTATCCCATTAGTACACACATACACAAATAAACATAACATCAATAAACAATACACATTCTAAATGTAAAACTTACCTGTTCCCAATGTGCTTGTCGTCGTCCTCCTCTTCTGCCCTGGGCGGGCCCTTGAAGAATCCGCACTTTAATTTTTTTTTTCTAAAACGTAACGGAGCTCCTCCTTTGAGGAGCTCCTCGACGCTAATGAGGCTTCTAGGCCTTCTTCCGGCAAAAAACAACAACTGAATGGCGCCTTCTGATTGGCTGAAATGTCTGTCAATTAGATTTCAGCCAATCAGAAGGCACCAAGGTGTGAGCCAATCAGAATGGGATACACCCCTATATCCCATTCTGATTGGCTGGTGAACCTGTCAATCTTTTTTAAACCAATCAGAAGGCATTATCGCCTTCATCCAATCAGAATGGGATACACCCAACGGGTTGATTGGCTGTATAGAGCCCCATGATTGACAGGGTTAATTAAGGGCTCATGGGGCTCTGTATAGAGCCCCATGAGTTACAGGGGTCATTAGGGGCTCATGGGGCTCTGTATGGAGCCCCATCAGTAATGGGGTTAATTTTAGGTGCCTAGAGGGGTGTTTATAGTACCCCGTTGCAGGGGTTAATATTTTATTTTAGGCGGGTCCTTTTGGGACCATTACTATCCTTTAAGGACCCACAAGGTAGGAAATTACAATTATTAAATGCAGCGGGGGTCCTGATGGATGCCGATCGGGGACCCCCGCTGCAAGAGGTTAATGTGGGGACACTTTGGGGGTCCCAATGGGGACCTCCAGCATAGAGGGGTGTTAATGTTAGGCGCCGCGGGGGTAATTACAGAACCCCCGTGGCCCGGGATTGGTTAATAGTGTGCTGCGGGCCCTTTAAGGACCCGTGGCAGGAATTTTGAATATTTTAAATGCTGCGGGGGTCTCGATCAATGTCGATCAGGACCCCCGCTGCAAGGGTTAATGTGGGGACACTTCTGGGGTCCTGATGGGGACCCCCAGCATAGGTGGGTTAGTTATACGTGCCACGGGGGTACTTACAAAAAAATGCCACTTTAAATGATTTGCAAAAGCATGCTTATAATGCCATACAACAAGCACTAGATGATAACTTGCTCGAAGAGAATTATTTTTTTTATCTAGATGGACCTGGTGGATCTGGAAAAACTTATCTCTATAATTTGTTGATGAGTTCAATTAGAGGTAAAGGTGAAATTGCACTTCCATTTGCAACAACTGGAATTGCTGCACTATTGTTAGAAGGTGGCAGAACAGTACATAGTGGATTTAAGCTTCCAGTTCCAATTTTAGAAACATCAGTGTCCGATATTAGAATAAAATCAATAAATAAAAAAAGCAAAATTGATTATCATAGATGAGGCCACTATGATGTCGTGCCATGCTCTGCAATGTATTGATTGTTTATTGCGTGAAGTCATGGGTAATGATTTCCCTTTTGGTGGCAAAGTCATCTTATTAGGTGGAGACTTCAGACAAACATTACCTGTTGTTGTACGTGGGAAATCGCACAGACATTGTGGAAACAAAATATGAGATCTGAAGGCCAAAATGAATGAAATGATTGGCTAATTCAAGTTGGAGAAGGAAAAGCCGACTTAATAAATAATTTACCTGATGATACCTTGGAAATCCCAGAGGACATGATCTGTGAAGATTCACTCATATCAGCTGTATTCCCAAATGGAATAACTACAGAACATTCTTTGGACCTGGCACAGAAAACATCCAAAAACAAAGATGCTTTGGATCTCAATAAGAAAATATTTAATATTTAATTGACGCACCACAAAAAAATGATGATAGTGCAGATTCTGTTCTAGCTGATGACAAAGACAGTGAGTCTAATTTTACAACAGAATTTCTAAATACATTAGCTCCCTCTGGAATGCCACCACATGTTTTGCAACTCAAAAAAGGAGCAATTGTCATGTTACTGAAAAACATGAATCCAAAAAAAGGACTTTGTAATGGGACCGGATTAATTGTTCAGTATTTAAGAGACCATTTCATACATGCTGAAATTCTGAATGGGACCAATAAAGGTGAAGCTGTATTCATACCAAGAATAGATTTGACGCCGAGTGAGACTAGCTTGCCTTTTGTGCTTCAAAGGAGACTATTTCTCATTATTATGGCAATTGCTATGACCATTAATAAATCGCAAGGACAAACGTTTAACTCTGTTGGCCTATTTTTAAAATAACCAGTATTTGCCAATGGACAACTCTATGTGGCATTTTCCAGATGCAAAAAGGAACAAGAAATTAAAGTTTTCATTAAAAAAAAAAAAAAGTTAGGGGAATTATTAGATGATGGGCGAGTATTTACTAAAAATATCATCTACTATGAGGTGTTGAAAAATCTATCAAAATAAGAACAACAACAAAACAACAGAAAAGAGAAAAAAAACAAAAGAATAGTGGTCATATCTCAAGGACTAACTTTTATGTCTCTTGCACTATTTTTAGAGGGATACTATTTAAACCCCCCCCCCCCCCCCAAAAAAAAAAACATTGGTTACATCTCAAGAACTCACTTTGACGTCTGCTGGGCTCTTTTTAGAGGACCACTCTTTCAAAACAAAAATAAAGAACGGACAGTAGAGTGCTTATATCCCAAAGACAACATAATTCATCTGCTGGCTCTTTTTAGAGGACCACTACTTCAAAAACTAAACTAAAAAAAGGACAGTATTTTGTTATGCATTTCATTGTATGTATTTACGCATTTTGGACTTTTATTGTATAATTACTGAGAGAGTATTGATCCAGGGAGTAATCCGACTGCCAGTATCTGGTGTAAGGAAGGAATTTATTGTTTTACCCATTTGAGACAATTAGCTAAGTTTCACTGTTTTTTTCTGTTTGCCTTCCTCTGGATTCAATATAGACATTTACACATGTGCTAAGGAACATGTACTGCTTCAGAAAGTTCAAAAATTCTTACAATATTGATGTATAGGTTACAATAAAATTGTTTATCAAAGTATGGTTTCTGGTTTGTTTACAGATAGTAATATATATCTAAGTTGCATGTTATAACAATAAACAAATGATCTACTAATTTGATTTATTTCTATACTTTTACATACATGGAATATGACATTGAAAATTCTAAAATATTACAAATTAAAAAAAAAACAGGTCAAGGGGAAACAGACTCGCTTTGGGTAGAAAACAGCATTTCTAGACTTACAATTTAAAAACCTGTCATTGTACACAGATGGCTACCTCCCATCACATGGTCTATTATCCTCTTCTCTGTGGATATGTAGGGTTCTGTTTAACATTTCACTAATTGATGGTTACTGAGGATTGCTGCTGAGAAGAGATGCTGCAGTCCCTATCCTTTTTTAAGGCCTTATATTGCAGGTTATTGTTTTCTTTTTTATGTTTTAGGCACAATTCAGGTCCACGAAGGCATCTTCTGCATCTGCAAGCATTGTCAAGGAAATTAAGTACTTCTAAGATATTACCATTGCCTCTCAGGTAGACATTTATTAAATGACAGTCCCCCTTAACATGTAGCTCTCACAATATTAAAGCTATCATATATCCAGATATCTAAGACATGATTGTTGTTAGCTTAAATGTAGACTAATACCGCTATGGCAGTGGACTTGCAAAGTCTCACAATGGCATGTTAATGAAAGCCAGCATTAACACATGCACTAATGAAGCATGTGATCCTCTCCTCAATTTCAGTATGAAAACAGATCCTTGTGTCTGATGTAAATAACAGTGAATCTGGCTGCTGACCTTTGTGTCCTCTCCATATTAATGGGTATTTTCCCAGATTGCTGATATCATGAGTATGCTTTAACATGTGCTAACACCTGTATAGCTGATGGATATCAATGTTGATTAACAATATCAGATGGAGACGGTGATAATACACCTGGGCCACTGAAGCTAGTCACAGCTAAGCATTTATTGTGAATTGACACATCATTGTCAATGGTCATGGTCAGTGAGATATCTTGAGAACTAGCTAATGGTTAGTAATGCTTGCAGATGGAAATCAGGTGAGCTGGTATATTGTTACAGTATTTAGCACTGTACTGTAAATGCATGTTTGTTTGTTTTTTGCTTTTTTTGTCCTCCTTTACCTTTTTTATTTTTACCACCTTTTTTCAGATTTTTGTTTTAGGAACACACTATATGTGTGAAACTTGTTTGGATAAGATAATCTAGATGTTTACGCGTCTGTTCAATGGAGCAGATAATGACATAGATTAATACATACAATAATAATGATACTAATATAATAATATAGGGTTAATACACATGAGAGGTCAAATTTGTGATGCTGTGGAGTATCAACATTCCCCTGAAGGGCCGATAAAAATATAACAGGTGATAATGTGAATTGATTGATACCAAAACACTTGATATGATTTCACCAAATTATAATGGGTATACATCTTGGCACATGGCCACCAGCAATGGCGTGGGACATTCCAGAATGGATATAGCAAAGATTGTCCCTGATGGAGGTGAGTTGGCTATGGTTCCATGTGTCTCTGCACAGCCTCCATGTGTGTTTGAGGCCCTTCCTGATGGGTTCGAGTAGATTAGTGTGGTGTATGTTCCCCTGGTACTTGATATATGTCATGTTGCAGTGTAATTTGGCCACTATTTATTTTCCTAATCTAGATCTGATGAGTGAGATGTATATAGGATTATCTTTTTATTTTTTGGGTCCACATTAGAGCCTCTGAGTGAGAAAGGGATACTATGCCAGGCAGTATCATGTGTTTGTGTTGCAATTTAATCAAGTAGTGTGTCTTTAATGACTTTATGCATCTTGCAGCCACACTTTTCCTATTAGAATATGCATGACCATTCGAACATATGAGAAAAAAAAATAAAAATTTTTAAGGCCTATTTGTTCATTGGGGATGCTTGTGCAATGAATTATAATGCCTTCCTTTGCTTTCCCTATATGTCCAGTAGTGTGTTTGTATTGTCTTTTGCATTCTTAAGAACTAGCCTGTAAACCATTTGCGCGTCCTATTTGGAACCCATAATATATCGGGCTACATTTGCCATTTGCAGTTGGCAGTTCTTGATTCACAGAAGAAGCAAGGGCAGTCAGCTAATCCTGATTGTGGAATAATTCCTGGGAGAGGATGCTCTCGGAGTCTGAGATAGCTTGATGAGCTACTTTAGTCAAGCTGTGTCCTTTAATGACTGAATGAGCGGATGATAGCAGTTTGGAAAGGACGGGATATGATGTGTCAGGACACGATGAAGTCATGAGCTGGACAGGATGGAATCAATTTGTAATAGTTGGAGGGATTTTGTTAGTAGTAAAGGCACATTGGAAGGCGTGATATTGTCAATTAAAGAGAGAATACATGGACGTGCCAAGGTGTGACGATTTCAGGGTTTGAGGAGAGTCCATTGGAACTAAAAGAAAAATAACTTTGTGGATCTGCAGGCATATATGGTGAACTATAATGGGAGTGGAATTGCATATTTCAGGGTTGAGTGCGCTGACGTTACGGGCTTAGTAGGTGAGACGTGAGAGAGAACAAAGACCTGGTAGAGTAGCAGGTCATGGACTAATCAATTAAGGGTAGTTTGAGATAATGTGGTGTGAAGTGAACGGCTAGGTGTTATGTTGCGGATTACTTAAGCTGATGGGTGTACAGGATATTTAAGGAATTTTAGGGGAATGAGTGGCCAGCAACAGAACCGACTGACAAGAACTACTGTTTAAATAGGAGGGGTATGCCTGGGAAAAGTTTGCTTCAAAGTACGGCTAGCATATCAGTAAGAAATGCATCTTGAGCACTTTGTGTACCTCTCCTCTGCCTGTGATTTTGGATAGTTCACAGGGGTCAACAACCATGGCAGACGCACATCCTGTATTATCTGACATAACAGAAATTGGATATGTGCATATTAGTAACATGTTCTGAGGCTTCTTCAACCAATAGAAGATTGTATGTAAATAGTTTGTTGTATTAAGTCTGATGATCAGGTACTAATTGCTTTTGTCTAGTTTATTTAAACCATGTTAATACTTTCAGCATATGTCTTCTGACTACATGTATATCACTCAAAGTGCAATCAATAGCACCTAAGATATTTGGGACACCGCCTAATTCAAGGAATGCAATTTTAATGTTCAAGATCTCTTCCCTACTGTCGGGGAAAGTGATGTATCTGGAAGTCCTCCTCATAATAGCAGTGAAGAATTTCTTTAGACGCCCAGAGAAGGCAGACAGAGAAATTCCTCCCAATATGCTGGCTGTTGTTTAGAAACTCCTAGATGCTAAGAAGTATATGGCGGCTGACATCCTTGTCAGTCCCAGTAAAGCCCTATTTGCTTTTGAGCGAAGATGAATGTCCTCTTTGATGTCCTCATAGAGCTCTAGGAGAATAGAACAGGTAAGCCTAAAATGCCTCACACTTCCCCATCACTTAACCCTCTAATGTTACCCTCTCCCTGTAGATCTTTGGTGCCCATACCCACACCACAGGCTCCTGAGCCTACTGCACGTCGGTACAAAGTAAGGTAGATAGGTGGCTCAAGGTATTAAAAAGATTCTGGGATAGAAGCAAGGGGTGCTACTTAAGGATATAATTAACTAAATAGCAAAAAGTAGAGGACAGAACAAGTATCCTTTGATTTTTAGTGCACACCCTAGGCCCTGGTAACAATATAGAGCAAAAATAATTTTGTTATAAAACTTAGCATTTATTAAATAATTTAAAAAGTATTAAAATATGGAAATTCTGACGAGATGTATTAGGTAGGGGAATGAACAATATTAAGGACTTCCTAGTTATGGGTTTGAATTGGAAGAGTAGGGATAGGTCCTCTATCCTCTGGTCTCAAGTGATAGTATGATAAAGTGCATAAAGTGAACAAAGTGCATATAGTATAGTGGAATACTAGTGAATAGCAATGACATAGGTCTGAAACTGAGGTCTATGTAATTGCACCAATATGTATTACCACTAGCCAAACAAAAGTGACTAGTGCTTATAGTAATAAATGAGGGAATTGCACTTGAGTATATTGCACCTTTTAGTGATTGATATTTTTTAGTATAAAGTGTATAGTGCCAATATTGGTTTAATAAATAGATGAATAAATATTATATAGTAGGGTACAATAAATATAGTGCCAGTGCTGACTGAGGATAATTGGATCTATCAATGCTTATATTATATCCTGTATTCTTTGGAAGGTCCTTCCACCACTAAAATAGTGAAATTATATATTCCCCTACACTATCTGAGGAGCCAAGATGTCCAATTACACCCACATAATAGTATTGCTTTTGTAGTAATTCTTAATATTTATCATTTGCATGTGGAAGGTGTATTGGGTGATTATTAGGGGAGGCAGTCTGTGTATTGCCCGAGCACCTTAGCTCCAGACAACTTGCCGCGCGTCGCCTATGCGTCGCCGTGTGACGTCATAGAGCGGCGTCGCAGGGTTGCACGTACAACACCGCGACGCCGCTCTATGACGTCACACGCCGACGCATAGGCGACGCGCGGCAAGTTGTCTGGAGCTAAGGTGCTCGGGCAATACACAGACTGCCTCCCCTAATAATCACCCAATACACCTTCCACATGCAAATGATAAATATTAAGAATTACTACAAAAGCAATACTATTATGTGGGTGTAATTGGACATCTTGGCTCCTCAGATAGTGTAGGGGAATATATAATTTCACTATTTTAGTGGTGGAAGGACCTTCCAAAGAATACAGGATATAATATAAGCATTGATAGATCCAATTATCCTCAGTCAGCACTGGCACTATATTTATTGTACCCTACTATATAATATTTATTCATCTATTTATTAAACCAATATTGGCACTATACACTTTATACTAAAAAATATCAATCACTAAAAGGTGCAATATACTCAAGTGCAATTCCCTCATTTATTACTATAAGCACTAGTCACTTTTGTTTGGCTAGTGGTAATACATATTGGTGCAATTACATAGACCTCAGTTTCAGACCTATGTCATTGCTATTCACTAGTATTCCACTATACTATATGCACTTTGTTCACTTTATGCACTTTATCATACTATCACTTGAGACCAGAGGATAGAGGACCTATCCCTACTCTTCCAATTCAAACCCATAACTAGGAAGTCCTTAATATTGTTCATTCCCCTACCTAATACATCTCGTCAGAATTTCCATATTTTAATACTTTTTAAATTATTTAATAAATGCTAAGTTTTATAACAAAATTATTTTTGCTCTATATTGTTACCAGGGCCTAGGGTGTGCACTAACAATCAAAGGATACTTGTTCTGTCCTCTACTGCACGTCGTCCTGATTTTGCCCTGGCTGCTGCTGGTCTGGTGGAATGTCTTCTGGAGCCTCTAAATATCATCATCTTGCTGTTCTGGCAGTCCTTGCCCCCCTCAAGATGTACAACCACATTGTTGCCATCCTCACAGTTAGCCTGTGCCCCCATATCCCCTGTCCTTGAGACAATGTATCTATGTCCCTTCCCTGGTCCCCCACCATGTGTGCTGTCTCTTTAACAGTTTAACCAGCTTTGAGCAGATATTTCCTTTTTCCCTATGTCTATTACATCACACATGATTATAATTGCTTGTAGATTGATCATATGAAATACAAGCAATACAAAATCATAATTTTGGTATGCTTTTACATGTTATTCTATTGTTTTGTATTTTTGTCCTGTCCCTAAGAGGTGCTGTGGCAGTCCGCCATGGTTTGAAAAGCCACTGGTGTTTGGTACCCGTAATAATTTCCTTTGTTTTTCACTGTAACTGCAGTGCTCTTATTTGCGAGGGAAAGTCTCTCGGAGTAGCTTGTACTGTATAGTCAGTGTGAAAAGTCAATAAAAAAGTTATCCATAATTTCCAAATCTGGTTTGCCACAATGACTCATAGTAGTTCTCTTACAATTTTTTAGTGGTGGGTGATTAATTTAGCTAGGTAGAATGTTTTTTTTGGTAGTAGTTATGTGTAAAACAAACAGTTGCCATGCTTGACAATAACTTACAGGGACAAATTGTCTGAGGTAGCACCAGCTTTGCAGAAAACATTACAAGAAATAATATGTGTGTATATATATATATATATATGTATATATATATATATATATATATATATATATATATATATATATATATATATATATATATACAGTGGATATAAAAAGTTTACACACCCCTAATAAAATGTCAGGTTTCTGTGCTGTAAAAAAATGAGACAAAGATAAATAATTTCAGAACTTTTTCCACCTTTAATGTGACCTATAAACTGTACAACTCAATTGAAAAACAAACTGAAATCTTTTAGGTAGAGGGAAGAAAAAATATAAAAATAAAATAATATGGTTGCATAAGTATGCACACCCTTAAACTAATACTTTGTTGAAGCACCTTTTGATTTAATTACAGCACTCAGTCTTTTTGGGTATGAGTCTATCAGCATATCACATTTTGACTTGGCAAGATTTGCCCACTCTTCTTTGCAAAAACACTCCAAATCTGTCAAATTGCGAGGGCATCTCCTGTGCACAGCCCTCTTCAGATCACCCCACAGATTTTCAATCGGATTCAGGTCTGGGCTCTGGCTGGGCCATTCCAAAACTTTAATTTTCTTCTGGTGAAGCCATTCCTTTGTTGATTTGGATGTATGCTTTGGGTCGTTGTCATGCTGAAAGATGAAGTTCCTCTTCATGTTCAGCTTTCTAGCAGAAGCCTGAAGGTTTTGTGCCAATATGATGCTGCCACCACCATGCTTCACTATGGGTATGGTGTTCTTTTGGTGATGTGCAGTGTTGTTTTTGTGCCAAACATATCTTTTGGAATTATGGCCAAAAAGTTCAACCTTGGTTTCATCAGACCATAACACCTTTTCCCACATGCTTTTGGGAGACTTCAGATGTGTTTTTGCAAAATGTAGCCTGGCTTGGATGTTTTTCTTTGTAAGAAAAGGGTGTCGTCTTGCCACTCTACCCCATAGCCCAGACATATGAAGAATACAGGAGATTGTTGTCACATGTACCACACAGCCAGTACTTGCCAGATATTCCTGCAGCTCCTTTAATGTTACTGTAGGCCTCTTGGTAGCCTACCAGACCAGTTTTCTTCTTGTCTTTTCACCAATTTTGGAGGGAGCTCCAGTTCTTGGTAATATCACTGTTGTGCCATATTTTCTCCACTAGATGATGTCTTCACTGTGTTCCATGGTATATCTAATGCCTTGGAAATTCTTTTGTACCCTTCTCATGACTGATACATTTTAACAATGAGATCCCTCTGATGCTTTGGAAGCTCTCTGTGGACCATGGCTTTTGCTGTGGGATGCGACTAAGAACATTTCCGGAAAGACCAACTAGAGCAGCTGAACTTTATTTGGGGTTAATCAGAGGCACTTTAAATGATGGCAGGTGTATGCTGACTCCTATTTAACACGATTTGGAATGTGATTGCTTAATTCTGAACACAGCTACATCCCCAGTTATAAGAGGGTGTGCAGACGTATGCAACCACATTATATTTATTTTTTATTTTTAGTCCCTCCACCTAAAAGATTTCAGTTTGTTTTTCAATTGAGTTGTACAGTTTATAGGTCACATTAAACGTGGAAAAAGTTCTGAAATGATTTATCTTCGTCTCATTTTTTTTACAGCACAGAAACCTGACATTTAAACAGGGGTGTGTACACTTTTTATATCCACTCTATATACAGTATTAGTATAGAAGCAATGTGTCACAAGAATACTCTCTCCACACTCAGGTTCCTATTTGAAGAGCTCACCATTAGTGCTTTTTGAAGTCTTTCTTACTTTTTGCTCCCATTCTGTAGACATGTGCAGCATTCAGTCAGATGACATGTAATTCACAGATAATATTAGCAGAAAACAGACACACAGGCTTTGTGAGCCCTGATATGTGTGCGTGTATTTTCATATGTATTTAAATGCTCTGTAGTTGGACCATGAACTCCCATACACTGTGTCCCTTACAATCGAACATCTGTTGCATAATTTAGGATACGTCAAAAAAATATTCACATATAGAAAAAAATGTAAGTGCTAACAGCAGAGCAACATATCTTCACCACAACAAATTATGCATCTCAAGGTACATTTGTGAAGGTTAGTTAGGGACTTGCACTTGTCCTAGGAAAGAACTGGACATGGTAATAAAGCAATTTGTAATGGCATTAATCATAAAACTTAATTTGTTTACATATTAATATTTCATATCAATAATTTCCCCATACATTCCTTTATGAATTCTGAAAATAAAGCATATTTATTAGTAATGGAAATTTAGTTATGTGGTATGACTTATGCAGATGTAGGGTGGCTTAAAGGAACACATTGTTCTCTTATTTTTAAAAGAAGAATTAGAAAGAGCTTCCCCGATTCATGTTATAATGAATGGTCAACAAGGTATATTCATATAAACTGATTAAGAATACAATATGTAAATCATGAGCCAGAAACAAATTCTATAGGATGAAACTGCTGGCTGTGAATATATTTGCTGGTTTATGCAACTTCATTTGTGCTGTGTTGAAAAGGTGAGAGTTATCCTTATGGGATCTATAAATGTTAAAGGAGCATGCTTTAAATGTTACAAGAGTATTTTTGCATGACAAATGTGCACAGGAAACATTAACAAAAAATATTTTAATCCCTGTGCATTACAGTTTTGAGACAATTACTAAATTTCTCTAAACTTCTCAGTGGCTGTAAAGTAATTGCTATTTTCTATCAGTACTTCTCTGTGGAGAAGTGATTGCATAAATGCTCACATAACAAAAAATGCTATGGCCCTTTCCCAGCCTCTGCAAATCTAAGGATCTAGAGTGTCATAATAATAATAATAATAATAATAATAATAATAGCTAGTAACAATAATAATACATAATAAATCCCTTTCAATTTCTTATGTGGACATCAAAATACCATTAAAAATATTTTCTGCAAAGTGCATAATTTGGAATTTTTAACATTAAACTTTAGATCTCACATACTTGAGCTAGTATTTTTTTTAATTAATGCTCAGTTGACTTATCCCCCCTGAAATGTTAACGTTTACAGATTATTGTATCATTATGTTTCCATCTATAATGTGACCTTGGAACCAACAAAATTTCACAGATAAAAAGAAATACATAAAGCCTCATTCAATACTCCGGTTGCAACTCGATCAGAGTAGGACTTACGTTTGAGCGCCTGCTGCGAGTCCTCAGCGACTGCAAAGTAATGTGCTATTCAATTGGTTGGGGCCGCAAGTCCCGGCCCGATATCGCACATCGCAAACCATGCAATAGAAAGTAGCATTTGGGGCTTGAACATGATCGCTGACTCAAGGCCTACAGCCTTGAACCACGAGTTACAATCTAACCCACATTCCATTGGCTGTTTTTAACCAGGAGTTACGGCCTTGCAATAAGCCTGTAAATTTTAATGAGTTATTTTCTGGGTTATATCAATCTCGGGAATCAATGAGTTAATATATATCAGGCCACCCACGTGTACTATTACATTGGCTTTAATCATAGTTCATATTTAGGGGCTATTCGATTGACATGTTACCCTTTTAAATTCAAAGTGCAATGTGAGACCCGCAACGGCTGCGGGCATGAAATTAAATGTGAGCTTGGTGCGAGTTACAGGCTTGAGACCCAAGCCTGTAAACCTTGGTCGCGCTCGCAAGCTGGAAAGTAATGGACTAGCCATGATCTGCCTGAAACATTCAATTGCGGAATAACGCAGCGCGACACAGGCCCCTCAGCCAATCACATGCGGACTAGACAATATGATTGACAGTGGGAGCTTATAAATTTGATTGACACATGCCCATGCTTTGACTGTGTTGTAAATTTCATTAGAAGTAGTACACAGGTCCAGGAGCTGGTGGGGGAATTTGTTGGAGAGAGAGAGCCGTGGGTGAGGAGGATGATGTCAAGAGAGGAACAAGGATGCAGTGTGACCTATAATAAGTGGGAGAGGGTCGCAAGGGACCTTTCTGAGACCGTCACTTGCTGCTGGAGCTACAGGCCCGGTGGCCTAGCCTCCATGTCAGGTGAATATGACATACATCAACATGCCACCACATGTGCATCACACACACTATACATGTACATGCTGACCAGCAAGGATAATGACATATCAGTTCCATGGAATTAACAGGGGATAGATAGATACGTCATTAAATCCATGAAGCTGACAAATCACTGACATTCCTGGGCACCACAACAGTATTGGTGAGTCCATGTAATAGAGAGTCCATGTATTGGTGTGCCCACTGCTGCCTATGCAGTTACAGACCTCAGCCGGAATCAAGATAGTGTTAGGAGCTAAGAACGATCAAGAACATAAACCAAAGAATAGATTATAGCATATGGTAGCTAATCAGAGTTGCAATTAGGAGAATCATCCATATTCAAGGCTAGATTTCAGATAGTTAGGAATGAACACATAACAATGTATTAATCATCATACTAATGACATGTACCTTTCTTTTATATCTCGGTCACCACCCAGCAGGAACCAGCACAGGGGGTATGAGGAAGAAGGAGAGTCAGAGGGCCCTGGCTCTGAGGAGGGGGAGGTCATTGTGGTGGGGGAGTCCCCCCTGGACCAAGCCAAACTGGATTTGGCCCCACAATCCCCCTCCTCCAATGACTTTGGATTTCTCCGGGGCCCTCCAACCTGCAAGCCAGCCGGCCAACACCTCCTTTCCCACACACCAGTGTGCTGGACTGGCCGCCACTGCCACCAGGGACACAGGCACCACCACAAGCATACCCCCTGCCTCCAGCCGGGCCCTGGACCATCCCCACTTCATCAACCCCACCTCCTCACCCAGCCCTGCAACCAGAACCTCAGTCCCCAACACCACGAGCCAGGCTGCGCAGGTGGAGATGTTCTGCCAAACATGCAGAGGTGATGCACAGCCTGGCCGGGAGGAGTGGAGGCATTATCTGATGAATGAGAACTATCTTGCCAAACTGCTATGAATTAGGCTGGTCCCAAGCCCCGCATCTTCTACCCTGGATGCATTGCCAGCCCACCCACAGCCCACCGCCCCTCCTCCCAACATGACTCTGCCCCCGCCCCGCCAAACTTGTTAGCTTCAATGTAAGCTATTACCGGTATGGCGGTGGACTTCCAAAGTCTCACAATAGCATGTTATTGACAGCCAGCATTAATATATGCACTAGTGCAGCATGTGATCCTGACCTCAATATCGGAGACCTAGCGAAATGTGCTGTAGTCTATAGGGTCACAGAGAGTCGGACACGACTGCAGGACTGAACAACAAATAAACAAATATTCCCCGGGTGGCGGTGACATATGGCCACTTTTTGTGTTCCCAAATGTAGATGTGATTAGCGAGATGTATATTCTATTATATTGATGTTTTAGAGGTCACAATAGAGCCTCTGTTAGTGGGAAAGGGTTAATATGGCACAGGCTTTATGTTTTGGTGTTGCAATTTAATCAGGTAGTGTGTCTTTAATTGCTTTATACATGTTGCAGCAAGGCTTTTCATATTGGCATGTGCATGACTATTCCAGCATATGATGAAAAACATTTTCTTTTAATTTCCCTATTTCTATTTGGGGATTATTGTGCAAGTAATTTTAAAATGCACTGTGTTTATATTGCCCTTTAAAGTGTTTAAATGTGGTCTGTGAACCCTTTGTGGGTCCTATTTGGAGGCTGTAATGTTTTGGCCTCCACTTTCGGGTTAGGGGCTTGAACGCCATGACGTCTTTGGAAATCCGTTCTAAAATGGAAACCTAGCAGTTACAGGCTTGACAGAACAAAGGATTTGCGGCTGCGAAGTTCCACAGTTCGGTGTTAAGCCGCAAGTCGTGCGCGACTTGATTTATGGGTCCTATTTGATAGCTCTAAGTCTTGCTGGCTACATTACGGGCTAGGATTTGAGATCTGACTTAATGTTGACAGACTCCATTTCTATTTGCTGTTTCTAAATCGGGAGTTACGGCTTTGAGTCAGCGAACATGTTCAAGCCCGTAGGACTTTCCAACCAAGTCCTACTGGCTTGAATTACGAGTTACGATCGGACCCAGATTCCAGATATAATGCAATATTGATAAAGCCGTAAATATGATATTCAATTACATGCAAGTTCCATTATATGTATTAACACATTGATTGCCAGACTTGATATAACACAGTAATTAAACATGAAATAAAGTACTTTATTTGGGTGATTTGCGAGCTTGAGAATGGTGTGCTATTAATTCTAAGACTTAACATCACTTTCCCTTCTAATAAAAGTACAGTAGAGTGTTTATATGCTCATTTACAGTTCTCCGTACAGGTCACTAAGCCCTTTGCGAGATCTCCTTTGTACCAGTAACTTGTGGTTCGATTTTTGCCATTTGCGGGCTTGACGGAGTGGTTAGTGAGGGGGAATCAGAGCAATTGAATAGTGATTTGCGATTTTACAGATCGCAACTCTTGCGGCCGCGAAGGATCAAAGGCTTGGAGGGCCTTGACTTGCGATTTTATAAATCGCTATAAATCTCAATGAATCGCAGCTTGGAACCCGTAACTTGATTGGAGCCCGCAAACCAAGGCCAATTGAATAGCAAAGTAACTTGCAGGCTCCATTTGCAAGCCTGTATGTCCCGAAAGCCTCATCCTGGAATGGCCTAGTTAGAGCCCAGACCTCAATCCCACAGAAAACCTGGGGAATGACCTAAAAAGGGCTGGCGATCCCTACTAATTTGAAGGAGCGTGAACTTTTTTTGTACGGAATAATGGAATAAAATTGTCCAGGTGTGCAAAGTTGATGAAAATATTGGTTCAGAAAGACTTACTGATTTAATGAATGGAAAAGGTGCTTCCACAAAGTATTCCAGTTGTGTGCACACTTATGTATCCAGATTGTTGTAGGTTATTCTAATTTCAATTATTTTTTTAATATCTTTTTTTCTTTAGAATTTTGTAGGTTTCAAGATCATATTAAAGATGAACCATGTCTGGCAGGATTTACATCATACAAACCTGCAATTTCAATAAGGTGTGTATACTTTTCATATCCACTGTAAATAGATTTGTTCTAGCAGGTTTGTGGGGTTATAGGTTTTCTATCATTTAGTCCAAAAGTTAAAGAATTCTAGAACAACATATTAAATCTCACAAAAAGCTTACAGCCTTATTAAATTGCGATTTGGCAAATTTAAAAGGGCTCTATTTAAGCAAATAGATTTTTTTTTTACAGAAGTTTTTAGTTAGTGAACTTCTATCCAAAAGCAAGATGTTCACTAACTAAAAACTTCTGTTAAAAAAAATATGCTCTGTGCTTATATAGAGCCCTTTTAAATTTGCCGAATCGAAATTTAATAAGGCTGTAATTAGTGTGGTTGTAAACTAAAGAAATACTGTTTGGTTGTTCTAAGCAAAGGTTATAAAATACTAGTTGTGCTGCTTTTATGGTGATAGCTAGGTTGCAAATTGTATTTTATTTTTTTATTGCTTTTATTTTGGTTTAATTTTGTAAATCTGTAACTGTTTTATTATTTCATAAATTAAAATAAATATTTGAAAAAATACCACAACTAAATAATGTCTAACATTATTGCCTATTACTCAAGATGGATCATTTGCAGATTTAAACTGCGGTAAGAAAAACAAGTTTATCTAAGTACATGAACACAACAATCAAATTAGCAAGGGTTGTGTAAGTTATTGCAATTACGAAACTTATCTTATAACAGTACATACTCAGTCTTACCAATGCAAATCAAAATTTAACAAGCATGACCAATTTGAGTTAAAATGTCCCTGTTGTGCAGGGCTGGAAGCCATCCACTACATTACATGGTTGATACATGGGCTGTCATTGCTAGGTTATATGATTTCCTGTAACATGTACTATAAGTAACTGTGTCTGCTGCAAATGTATATCAGGATCTTTTCTTACCCACATGGATGGATTTCCAAAAGTAAAAGTAGCACTGTCCATTCATATATTTATTCATAAGCCATTGCTTGTGATCTGTGAACACTTTTCTGTCACAGATATTTTCTCAATATGCATATAATGACAATGTTGTCTATTTTCCGGCCCACACGCTCTGCTGTGATTGTCTCACATGAATCACATGAGTGAACATCTGCAAAATGGTGGTATTTTCCTACATCTAGAAGCTCAGAATAGATTAACAGTCCCCCCTCCCCTTTATTTTAAAGGGTGTGAAAAGCTATGATTACCTATTCCCAGCTGTACATTACATGACTTGGAGCAAGGGGTGTTGAGGTGATAGAAGCCATGAAACCACAGGTGCAAGAAGGCTTTGCTTGCAGATATGGGTTAGAACAAATAATATAAGGATACAAATGCTAGCATGTGTTATAACTCTCACTCTGCTTGTCCAAATGCCGAACAATATCTATAAATCATTTTTATAGGAATTAAATAAGAATATTCCAGTATTTATTGATATATTTTTAATGGGCAAACAATCAGTTTAATGTGATAAGCTGCAACTCTCTTTTTAAGTATCTTTTCACTGGACTTTAACACATCTACTCCAATATATGGAAATATTATTGGATTTATACAATGATGTAAAATAACATCTTTAGAAGTAGATACAAATAAGAATCTAATCCAACTATTCTATCTACATTACATTTAATTATTACATACACCACATTCATTATAGAACTCATTTACTTTGTTTCTACTACTTCTGCAGTAAAGCTATTTCACAAATCTATTATACAGTTTTAAAACTACTTTCCTCTTGAATGTTATTAAATATAGTAACATGGCCACAGAAAACATCTGAAAGAGATTTGTTTACTTCAATGAAACTATGAGCAATATCATGTAAGATCATCAAAGATGGACAGACAAATCTTGTTTCATTTGAGAAGGAATTGGCAGCCCACTCCAGTATCTTTGCAGAGAAAATCATATGACTATAAGTGAAATTTGTATAGACTTCCGTAACTCATCTGCTGCATGAAGTAATACTGTTTAAATATAATTACAAATAGGAAGGGATTGTGAGGAAGAAGTTTGTTAGTCTTTATATAAAATATCTAAAACATATTTTTTCTAGACTTTAAAACATTTATTTAAAAAATAAAATTATTTAAATCAATTAAAAATTATCAAAAGCTATAGTCTGTGACATTTTAATTATCAAACCAACATCCAGCATAATGAATTGGAACTTCATACACAAATGTGGCAACATGCAAAGTCTTATCAGAAAGTCTTAAACAGGCAAATAGTGTATACTGACTAAGGAGAAGTTAGAAAAAAAAAACATTCTTTAGGGAGTCCCTCTAATAACTAGGAAGAATTGGCCAATGAGCCTGTATATCCAGCTGTTCAGATCACAGTGTTGTATAAGGATAAATTATTATTATCAGTATAGACAGACGGGTGAGAGAAAAAACGTTGAATCGACTTAGTTGTCAAATCGTAAAGAGCTGTTGGGATTTGGCTTTCTCCTCAAATTGCTTCTTTAGGGTATTATGCATCCTCTGCATCTACACTTATAGCCTGTAAATAAATATATAACCTAATAATTAATTTTAAGAGTCCCGCAAATTTAAACACATATACGTATTTTCCCAACCAAATAAAAAATATACAAAGTCATTGTTTCTTTATTATACATATAATGTTCAATAAAAACATTTAAGAAAATATGAGCTCTTCCCTTTAATATTTGGGATAACCCTTTTGGGTATTGTTTAGCATAAGAGTTACTTGTATCAAATGTCAAAACAAAGCAAGCGATGGAGGAGATGGAAAAGACATCTGTGCAGTTTTGTAAATAATGCAACTCAGTCAACCATTGAATATATTTCCCAAACATATCCAAGTTAAACTGTGACAACACCACGTATCTAGAGCGTCTATTTGGTGCTGGTCCACAGCACCTGCTGGAGAAGGTTGTAACGGCTCACATATGCATACCATATTTTGCACACTGCCTGAAGCTGTTGATCAATTGCTTCCTGCATGACTAAAGAATGTGAAAATTATGTTCGGAGAGACGGATAAAATCTGTGAAGTGTTCAGCTGTTCTTTTGTCAAAGTTAGAAATATTCTTGCAGGGCTGCCGCCAGGGAACACCCTGCCAAAGCATCAGCTGAAACAGGAGGCTTTTACATGGGTCTTGGAACTATGCATAGCTGCGTATGTCTGTAAAAAATAAATACAAAAGTCTAGGCAGATGTTGTCCCAAACTTCTTCGATCTGTTTACCAAATAGGCTGAAAGTTTGTTTATTTCCTGTCTTAGAGGACTGGTTAGGATACAGTTTTATTGGAACATAAGATTCCAGTGTTGTTGCTTTCACAGATGTCAAGCCTCCCTCCATCATGGTAATCATGTTCATTGTGATGATCAAGAACACTACAGATTGTTCATCTGTCCATATTTATAGTAGTACACAATCCCATATGCAACTCACACAGTGACATGACCCTGGTATGTCCAGACTGTGGCCAACTAAGCTCCCACCCATCAGACAGTGGTATATATACAACAGTTTAGGTGGTGAAACAGCAGACCACAACATTTATTTCACATAACAACAATATCAAGAATATCACAGAAAGAGAGCTTGGCTGGCACATAGAGAGCTGCAAAATACATGTTTAGACCAAAGTAAAGGGTAACCAAAGGGGAGCAAGCTCAATACTATGAGTACATAATCAACAACAAAATAAACAGGAAAACCAAAAACACAGGGGTAGAAGGGTTTCCTGATGACCTAATGAAAGATTGAAGCCAGAATGAAGTTCAGCACTTGCAAACAGCTTCTTTCCCATTTTAAGTCACACGCCTTCTTCCCCATAACATTCTGTTGAGGCCCCTGACTCCAGCAGAGCCCCAACGTCACACAAATGCAGCTAACTGAGAACAGGGCCATGTTCAGTAAATACCTGGGTTGGCTGATATTATGGAAAACAATGTTCAATGTATGCATATTGCAGATATATTTAATCCATAGACATAAAGGAAACAGAATGGCAAAATCCCATATAGTCCATTCAATAACTCTTGTCTTGTGTTCATTGTTCTGTTAAGTATGTATTGCGCAGTTTACTAAGACACATGGAATAAGCAAAAGAGCACTGGTACACATAATTCTTGAGTAGCATACAATGTAAACTGCAGGGAGAGAGCCTTGCAAGATCACTAATATAAATAATGGATGCCTCTTAAAATACTTGAGAAACAAAATATGTTTGCTCTGTTTTATTTTACTAATTGTATGATGACATCTTACAATGTGCAAATAAAACATAGGGGTGGTGTATATCATCATTATTTTAAATTCTTTGCAGTATTTGATTGTTTTCTGTCACTTATTCTCAGACACTCAGTGTCTATAGCACCTCTCTGTCAGTCACCCAATTGGCTTCCAATAGCCTCCAGAATAACATTTAAAATCAAGACCCTAATGTATAAAGCCTTCAACAATAATGCACACCTTATATCTGTGTTCTTGTCTCAAAATAATTCCCCACCCTGCCTCTCTGTTCTGCTAATGACCTTCTTCTTTCCTCTTCTCATTTCACCATCTCTCACTCCTCTCTTCAGGACTTTGCTTGTGTTGCTCATATTCTATGGATTTCCTTACCTCGCTCAACTAGACCACCCTCCTGTCTCAAATCCTTCAAAGCCTCACTAAAAACACATCTGCTGATTTGCAAGCTTAAAGTTTACCAATTTAATCCTTAATATGCCCAATGTATCTAACACATTCCTGTTTCACAACCAAACCCTTTAGCTTGTAAGTTTGCAAGTTTTTAATCTTATAGGATGCTTGAAAAAGTACTCTATGTGCAAGATTCTAAGCTCAAAGACAGAGCCCTCTATTCATTACATTTGTACAAAAAAAATGTTTGCATTGTATTCTTCCTATGTATGGCGCTGCAGAATATGTTGGTGCATTATAATTATAAGATACTTATAATAATGCAAAATGATTAAAACCACCTTTTACTATGATCCAAAATAAACCCTATGTGGTCACTAGATTCATATGCCTATATTAACCACTTGTATTTTATGTAAAATATGAAAATACCTTTACTAACTAGAAACAATTCAAATAATTTTACACCCATAGTGGAATAGAGGGAAGGCTGCTTATATATAAACAGCCTTATTAAATTGCGATTCGACCAATTGAAAAGGGCTCTATATAAGCACAGATCACATTTTTTTTACAGAAGGTTTTAGTTAGTGAAATTCTATCCAAAAGCAAGGTCTTCACTAACTTAAAACTTCTGGACAAAAATGTGCTGTGTGCTTATATAGAGCCCTATTCAATTGGCCGAATCACAATTTAATAAGGCTGAAAATCTCCAATCAATAAATTTCCATTTTTTTTGGGAGATGCTTCTACAAAAACTCCTAGAATCGGTTTCTATATATATCTGTATAAGCCCTCTATCCAGGATGAATATATCTTAGAAAACAATAAAAGTAGAGTACCAAAGGAACCACATCATGAAACTGTAATTAACATGTGTTATGAAACACTTAGATAAAGTTACGTATTTTTAATACTTGGAAAGCCAGGGTAACAATCCACTATCATCCAAAATATCAATATGTCAGAGACTGAGCTTTTAGTAATTCCTCTTTCTAACAAATCCAAAACAGTAAATACTTGAAAACGTCACTTTGTGTCCTTCTCTTGATGTACGATAACAAGTAAATCTACGTCTATAAAATGCATTTTCACATTAAAATATTTCCATTAATTGTGGTGGGAACTTAGCTAATGTTTTCACATGGTTTTGAATTCATATAAATTGGCCAAATATAAAAAAGGAGCTAACCACTACTGCAATAACATTATAAAAAAGAAACCTCAGGGAAACACAGAAACAACAAACAATGCACTTGTGCAAGTCTTACCCATATCTGCTATATCACTACACAAATTAAATAAACATGTACAAGATCTATTCAGATAATATTAATTTAGAGGACAAAGGAAATTGTGAATTTTAAATTTTCTTTTCATTGAGATTACATGCGATGATTTTCTGTGACAATTGCAGACTACCTGAATAGTTATACTGTAATATTAACCAAAACGTATGATTTAGTTGCATATTTTTTGTTAAAACACATCAGTTTATATAATTTAGCTTTAAAGCTTTCAATTTAGCATTCAAGCGTTATATGACATCAGGCAAATGTCAGTATTCTAAATCTTTATGAAAACATAAGTCTGTGAGAAGTAAAGTACCAGGTATATATGTTACTGTGAAAGTCCGAAATTGGAGAATGTCGACATTCACCGGTGAATGTCGACACACACCAAATACTTTGGTGAAAGATCGAATATTTCATTAAATTCTTGTACATCCGGACCCTCACCGGTGTATGTAAACAATCACAGCTCTGCTCTGGTGGAAGTCCAAAAGAGAGGAGCCGAATGGCTCTCTCCCGTCAAATCCTTTGTTCTGCTGAGAGAGAGCAACGTAATTGATACTAAATGGATACTGCAGTAAATCGTGATACTTTTCTTGAAAAGTTAAATGCATTAATTGCGGGTAAACGAGAAGACAATTGTTCTTATTTTTCTGAAGAAAAGTACTCTCTGAAGTGGTTTCTGCTAAAACTAAGTGCAACACACCTTTGAATTACAGACGATTAAAACGTTTTGAAGTTTTAAAAATTAATGATGAAGAGAAGTTAATTGTACCATTAAAACCAGGCCAAACGAATTTACAGTATTATGTTACCAATGAAGAATTGTTCAGTATACTATATGTAACTCACAGCAGAATAGGCCACGAAGGAAGAACACGTATGCTTAAAGAGTTGCAAGTTAAATACAAAAATATTACATATGAAGTTGTAATGTTGTATTTAAATTTATGCAAACAGTGTCAAATGAAATACAGTGTACCTAAAAAAGGTATTGTTGTGAAACCAATGGTCAGCTCTGAGTTAAACTCAAGATGTCAAGTTGATCTGATAGATCTGCAGTCCAACAGAGATGGCGAATATCAGTTTCTAAAGGTGTATCAAGATCATTTAATTAAGTTTGTCCAGCTACGACCTTTGAAAAGTTAAAGAGCCGAAGAAGTAGCGTATCACGTCCTTTCAATATTTTTAACATTTGGTGCACCAGCAATATTGCAATCAGATAATGGTAGAGAATTCCGTTATCAAGTCATATCCGAAATATGCGCTATGTGGAAAGATGTTAAGATAGTTCATGGAAAGCCTTGTCACAGTCAAACACAAGGCTCAGTTGAAAGGGCCAATCAGGATATACAGAATATGCTAACTGCATGGATGAACGATAAGGATACAAATAAATGGTCAGATGGTTTACCTTTTGTTCAATTTGCCAAGAACACTACATACCACGAAGGAATACGCCAAAGTCCTTATGAAGCCATGGTTGGCGTTAAAGCCAAAAGAGGCATAGCATTGTCTTTTTTGCCTAGCGAACAAATCGCAAATATTGAAACCGAAGAACAACTCGAAGAAATTTCCAATACTTTTGAAATTGAAGAAACTGTTAATACTTCTGAAAAAACATTGAAGAGGACCTGCAATCTCCGACGTCTTCACATCAAGTTTTGACTGAAAAACACAAGTTAATTTCTACAAAAAGAGCGGCCACGAAAGAGAATCTTCTACTGCAAGCAACAAAAATGTTACGAACCTCCCAAAAACAATTTCCTCCTATTGGTGATACTATACAAGTAAGTACATTAGTGCATGGTGAATGCACGGTGAATGTCGACATTTACCGGTGTAAGTCAGAAATAAGGGTATTTAGCAAATATTTCGGACATACACCAATCGGCTAGGTGAATGTCGACATTCACCGGTAAATGTCGGCATTCTCCAATTTCGGACTTTCACAGTAACATATACATTTGTCAGCAATTTAGCATGTTTCTGAAAACTGATTTGGGCAGTACCCCTCTGGCAGGAGTCACAGCAAATAATCTTTTTGTTGCTTTCCAATATTTATGCTTTTTAATACTTTTCTCTCTCTCTGCTGCTTTCTTCTTTCTTACATATTCATAATTTTACAAGATGCTTTTCCATTAATTTCTACTCAAATGCTATTGGAATCTTAACTTACACTGCACTTGCAAATTAGTTATGACCAGCAACTCCTACGTTCATGAGATTTCTGATAAAATATTAACATGCACTGAAGAGCACCAGTAAATGCCTTGCTGAGACCTGTACAATACTAAAAAAACAAAACATGAAAAAGCATGTAAATGCATTAAAAACAAATATTTAACAGTCCCATAGGAACAAATGTTGAATTGCAACACCTCAAAAAGATAAGGTGCAGACTTAAACAGGCCTCCTCTCTATACCCTGTGTCAGTGTGATGAATATATGGACTTTACCAAAATGCTGATTATTTGCTTTTTCAGATATTCCGTCTGTGATTTACTTGTGTTTTTTTTTTAATCATTGATGTTACAGCTAAGCTTTAGCTATTGGACAAATTATATTTCATTTTCCTATATATTTACAGAAAATAATTTATGTGCAGTACACACACACACATTTATATACAAATACACTCAATGGCCACGTTATTAGGTATACCATTACTGTTTAAAGTAAATATTTAATCAGCTAATAATGTGGCAGCAGCTCAATGCATAAAAACCCGTAGACATGGTCAAAAGGTTCAGTTGTTTTACAGACCAGACATAAGAATAGGGAAGAAATGTGATCCATCCTGCCTTGGGTCAACGGTTGAGGTTGGTGGTGGTGTAATGGTGTTGGGAATGTTTTCTTGGCACACAATAGGACACTTAATCCTAATTACTAACAGACTTATTAAATTGCGATTCAGACAATTGAATAGGGCTCTATATAAGCACAAAGCATATTTTTTTACAGAAGTTTTTAGTAAGTGAAGACCTTGCTTTTGGATAGAAGTTAACCAACTAAAAACTTCTGAAAAAAAATATGCTCTGCTTATATAGAGCCCTATTCAACTGGCCAAATCCCAATTTAATAATGCATTTATGTGTTTAATTGCCACAGCCTACCTACATTTTTGGTGCTGACCATTTGCATCTCTTAATGGCCATGGTCTATCTACTAATGGCTACTTTTAGTAGAATAATGTGCAATGTGCTAAAACCCACGTCATCTGAAGCTGGTTCCATGAACATGACAATGAGTTGAGAAGATAGATAGATAGATAGATAGATAGATATATGGATGGACATAGCAATGGGGATGTAGTAGTACATGGGGCTTGTGGGCACAAATCCAAGTTCAGCCTAAACCTAAATATCCCTTAACAGACCTGTTTATATCTTAAGAATTTCTTAAGTACCTTTTTCTGACAGAAATCCTTCCGTTGCTAGTATTGTCTGTACAATATACACCATTGTTCTATAAAGTTATATTTTCTCCCATTGCTTTTTAGCCTATCACCTCAACTTCAGCATATGGTATAATTTATATATTTAAATTTGTATCTAACCACAACTATCTCTCTGTTGCTTCTCACCTTGCTGTAATCCGCTTCTACCCTCTTGAATATACAGGACATTGTCGTCTCTCAGAACTATTGTTATTCCTGTTATATTCATCTAGTGCTGGTAATGTGCTCTGCAAACTGTGCTGTGAAGTCATATGATTATCCAGAACACCCTTGACTGATATGTAAAGTTTATGATTTGAGTGCAAGCAAGCCACATGAATTGTAATTGGAATACTTCACAACAAGTTTTAAAAATGGATGCACCCAGTGAGGATTTCATATTGTGTGCAAAATGCAATAATTATTTATGCAATTAATATTGGTGAGATTATAGGATATGATTATATGTAAGAAATGCAGACCATATGCATTCATCTATATATTCTAAATGCTCCTAATTAGAGGCACTGTCCGTCTTTTAAGCCAAAATTTCCCTGTCCCTCTTAACCTCTCAAATGTTCTCTTTCAAATGAAAGACCAACTTTTAAGGCAAATCCCTGCCTTCAAGTCAGAGGTGTAGGAAGGGGGTGGCGCGAAGGATGGGCTGACCCGGGAAACACTTCTGTGGGGGCGACAAAAAATGCTCTCACCTACCCCTTCCCCCAGGCCCCATGCGTCCCCCCAGCTGCAGCCTCTGCTCTCACTTTATAGTCATCTGACTAGGTAGAGCAGGGGCTGGCCCATGGAGGAGCCGCCAGGGGCAGGAGGCACCCACCGGCAGCATGAAGACAAGGTAAGGCAAGGGGGAAGTGAGGGAGACAGAGACATGGGGGGGGGGGAGAGGGAGGGAGGAAGAAATAGAAAGGAGAGAGAGGAAGGATAGATAGAGATGGAGAAAGATTGAGAGAGAGAAAAGGAAGGGGGAGGGAGAGAGAGACATAGAAAGAGAGAGGGAGGAAGAGATAGAAAGGAGAGAGGAAGGTGGGAGGGAGATAGACAGAGAGAGATAGGCGAGGTAGGGAGGTCCAGAGAGGGAGGAGAGAGAGATGGAGGGAGAGAGAGAGAGAGAGGGAGGGTGAGGAAATGGAGAAAAAAGAGAGGGAGAGAGAGATAGGGAGGGAGAGAGAGGGAGAGATAAAGAAAATAAAAGGGAGAGAGGGAGAAAGAGAGAGGAGAGAGAGAGAAAAAGGAGCGATAAGGAGGGAGGGAGAGAGAGGGAGGGAGAGAGAGAGAGAAGAAGAAAAAGGAGAGGGAGAGAGATGAGAGAGAGGGAGGGAGAGAGAAATGAGAGGAAGGGAGAGAGAGAAAGAGAGAGGAATGGAGAGAGAGAGAAGAGATGTAGAGAGGGAGAGGAGAGAGAGCGAGAGATGGAGAGAGGGAGAGTGTGAGGAAGGGGATAAAGAGAAAAATGAGAGGGAGAGAGAGATAGGGAGGGATAGAGAGAGAGAACGAGAGAGAAAAAATGAGAGGGAGAGAGAGAAATGAGAGAGGGAGAAATAAAGAGATAGGGAGGGAGAGAGAGATTAAGAAAAAGGAGAGGGAGGGAGAGAGAAAGGAGAGAGAGAGGAAGAGAGAGATAGAAGACAGAGGGAGGGAGAGAGAGAGGAGACGTAGAGAGGGAGAGTAGATAGAGGGAGAGTGAGAGAGGAAGGAGAGAGAGATTGAGAAACAGAGGAGATAGAGAAGAAGAGAGAGAGGGAGAGAGAGATAAAGGAGAGAGAAGGGAGGGAGAGAGAGGCAGAAGGAGAGAGAGAGATGGGAGAGGGAGAAGGGTTATATATATATATATATATATATATATATATATATATAAATACAAATAATACATTAGTAAGCCTCTCCCCCATGTAGTTTAGAGACCGCGCAATGACTGTTACTGCCTTGGGTTAAGTGTTACTGGCTTGCGTTAAGTGTTACTGCCTTGGGTTAAATGTTATTGTTTTGGATTAAGTGTTACTGGGTTGTGTTAAGTGTTACTGCCATCGGCCTTGTTTTCATCCTGTTTACGTTTTTTTGGACGCCATATTTTTTCTTGCTTAGGTGATTTTGCGATTGTAAAAAAATGCCAAATATGCCTCAAATTAACTTCCAACCTCACTCACAGGCTCCCTGGCTCTCCCCCTGTGCTGTATGTGAGTGTGTAAGTTAATTTGAGGCATATTTGAGTTTTTTTGGTGGTCTTGTCAGTTCGGTGGTTCGGCCATTAAAATCGTAATTTTGCGCAGGCCTCGCAATGAGCACCTGAGGAACTCATCGCGAGGCCTGCAATGAGCGCCTTCGGCGATCATTGCAGCCTACGTCGTGTGGGCCTCGCAGTCGTCACAACGTGACCAACGTCCTTGAACCAACAACTATTATGGTGATGAAAATGCAATACAATAATCGCAACAATGACATGCCTTAGCCTGAGGTCATCAGAGTAACTCATTCACCCATACATGAGCCTATGGTCTTTCCAGGAAGCCATAGCATCAGTACTACAAGTTTATTAGTAAAGTAAACAAAAGTATTTCACTGCCTGTATGTGCAGTTAATGTAAAGCGAGGTATACGGTACATCTTTGAATAGAAAGTTTTGGAGGCTCAACTTGAGATTTAAACTAGAATAATAATTTATCTTCAATGCAAATCCATTTGTGTAATCACATTTCAGATTATGACTATTTATTGGGAAATTAGGTTTTTAAACAGTAGTTTCTTGAACATAATGTAACATCAGTATTGCTAAATAACTTATATTAAAACAATTTCTAATATATTGCTCTTTCTCTTCCTAATATGTATTAGTTTATGCAAGGTGTTCATTGTATGGATCCATTTCAAACACTGTAACTGTGAATAAATGACATTCTATCAAATGTTATTTCACATTTTAAATACCATAATTGTACAATGAAAGCATCACACTCTCATTGTTTAATTATATGAATGCAACAGTTATTTGCAGTGTTTATTTCTACGTCTCTTCAAAATCCTTGTAAAGTTTGTAACTTTCAATATCCGAAAGAACAGTTTGTATTGTTAGAATTTTATAGCAAGATATGTCCCTGACTAACTGAAGAACACTACTCCTAAGATGCCTTTTAAAATGTCCCACAGGGAGGAGGACGGAGGTTGTAAAAATGGAGATGTAATAACTAAGCAAACAACACTGTTTCAATGTTGGATACACAGAATGGAAATAAATCATTTAAAGGAGCTTTAACTATTAATTTAATTGTTTAAAGAATTCACACCACATCCTGAATCCTTCAACACTTAAGACACTTACAGCCTTATTAAATTGCGATTTGGCCAATTGAATAGGGCTCTATATAAGCACATAGCTTTTTTTTTACAGAAGTTTTTAGTTAGTGAAGACCTTGCTTTTAGATAGAAGTTCACTAACTAAAAACTTCTGTAAAAAAATATGCTCTGTGCTTATATAGAGCCCTATTCAATTGGCCAAATCGCAATCTAATAAGGCTGTATATATGCGATAATGATATTCCAAAAAGTGCAGGTCTAAAGATCAAAGTGTGGGGAACCGAGGAATTGGACACTATTTAAAGATTTAGATATTCATTAATTAATCATATTTACTGTAAATGTAATAATCCAATTGAGATCTGGAAGTAATATGACATCAGTTCTCATTTAGTCCCTATTGACTACCTCTGCTTTATAAAATCGTAAAATTTTACCTTGGAAGTGGCCATAATTCGTTTTGGATTTTATATTGCTAAACCTTTTTTTTTTTTTACATTTTGGGCTTGCTATCATAGCACCTTTTTTTACCACTAGGTACATTAAAATAAACCATTCTATAGCCAATTGAGAAACATCTATTCTGGGGTTGATTGGATTACACTGTGTGAGATAATTCTCACAAAAAAAATAAAGACCGATATTGTTGTGTGGTTTTGCTTTTGCAAAATAGAATTACTTGTTGGAGAGGGCTTAGAGAAAATAAAAATGGAAGGTGAATGTGGTGATAGCAATACAGATAACATAATTTACATTTAAAAGCTGTGATACAGAAAAATCTCAGACTTTAAAGAATCTCTGCAGTTCAAGGAAAAGCACATTTGTTTGTCAAGTATGTACCAAATTAACAATATTAACATTTGTGAAAACCATCAACATAAAACATTATTTAGGAAAGTCTGATTTTCTGAAGACTCTGTTTATGAATAAAGGAAATGATTTGGTGCTTGTTACATCTCCTCCTGAGAGCTGGATAATGGGTGTGTTTTTATAGATAACAGTGGAGGGAGGGGTTAGGTAGAAGGAAACTGAGAAGTCCAGAATCTTTTATTCGATTACTGGATAAACTTAAAATTAACACCACACCTCTCCAGACTAACTGGCCCAAATTCATACAGCTTGCACCATTCAATACACATATAGCTCTCCAGAAATGTAAAGGCTCCTCTAACACACACAACTTCAATGTATCGTGGAACTCTCCAGGGTTATGCAGAGGCATCAATTTTTAAGATGAAAATTAGCTGTATTATTTTTTTCATGTTTAATTACCGTATGCTCTTAGACAGACAAAGTTTTCAAACATCTTTATCTATTGTGCAGTGTTTTTTTTACAATTTTGTTTGAGTTAATGTCAAAGTTGTCAGGGGGTAGGTATACATAGTATTAGTCATATTTTCAAAAATGATTTTAAATATATATTATTCAAGTGCAGTCTTTGACAAACCATCTTTTACTGATAACCTGTTGTTCAGCTGATGTTTTTTTTAATATTGCCCATTCCATCTATGCTTGTATTTTTATAATGACATTAAGAGGGTAAAAGTACAGCTATACCTCGTTTAACACTGTAGATAGGTTCAGGCAATAGGAGTGCTAAGCGAAACAACTCTAAACGGGGCAGTTTAACATTGGGATGATAGGGAAACACACAGTTTCAATTGAAATTTAAACTTTTTTGGTTTTATATGAACTTGAAAGAAACACCAAACATAACACTAACACAAACTGAACAGAAACTAAAAATTATTGATGTCGAAGCTTCTGGGTCCTCCTTGACCCTGGCAAGATCCATTAGGCGTTTAGATAAATAAACACACTGACCAAGTATTTCTTGGGAAAATTACGGGCCACAGCTTTATTAAAGCAACCATAATCCAATAACCAATTACATAATTAACGTCTTTACATCACAGCTCAATAAAACATACTGGAGGAGGAGCCCGGCCCGGTCAGTAACCTCACGCCCTGGGCCCGTGCCCAGAGCCTCCCAGTGAGGCAGGGCAACGCCCACTTAAGCCTGTGGGCCGGGTGACTCACCTCCCGCCAACCAAAGTTATTCCTAACTTCCGTCCTAACCTAGGAATCCTAAATTCCTTTCCCTTCTACTCTTTCCCCCTTTTCTTTCTTTTCTTTTTTAAACTTAAGCCACCTGAGCTGAGCTCACACCTTACTCCCTTTGACTATACCTTATTATCTATCCATAACTTTTTTTTTTTTTTTTTTAAACTAACCACCAACTCAAAGGGGAGGGAGGGAATCTGCTCAATGGCCGGCACGGAGTGAGCAGGGAGCCCGCGAAATGAGCGGAAGTCCCTCCTCCTCCTTCAGCCAATCAGAAGGGCCCACTAATAGCAAGAATATCAACTAAACTATACGTTATGTTTATATATGTAACAATGTAGTGTCCATTTATTTTCTGTCTTTATGCTTTACTAAAATGCTAGTTTATTTATTTAAGTTACTCAAAAAGCCAGCACTAGCTTTAGTTTAATTTCCTAATCATATGTTGTATTTTGACTTAAATTAGTTGGAAAGCTGAAACCAATGAATCCAGATTTGTACACAAGTAATATATTAAATGTGTTTTATAATGACAACTAAATCAACATTTATTTTTTTTCCAACCTCTTTTGGATCTCTTCCTGCGTTAACCAATTATTTGGTGAAGGTAGTGTAGCCCCATTATGGTGCAGTGACCCAACCACTGGTACCTCCCTTGTATATACAGAAGAAAATAACCTTTTTAGCTCATCTGCCTTTTCCTGGTCACTAATTATCAGACTGCCTGTGTCACATTGTAATGTTCCTATAGCTTTCTTCCTGGCCTTCTTCCCATTAATATATTTAAAAAATATGTTAGGATTAGTCTTACTCTCCTTTGCAACTAATTTTTCATTTTCTATTTTAGCCAATCTAATAGCCCTTTTGCAAGCCTTGTTGATTTCCTTGTACTCATGTAAAGCAGTCTCTGTCCCCTCTTGTTTGTATAATTTAAATGCCTGTTTTGTACTCTGTATCTTGATCTTTGAATCATTGTTAAGCCACGTTAGATGTAATTTACTCCTTTTACTTTTATTTCCACATGGTATATGCCGATGTGTATGTATATTTAGTAAAAATTTAAATGTTGTCCATTTATGTTCAATATTTTACGTGTCAGCTCTTTGTCCCAGTCTATATGTTGCTGTCCTTGCACCATTAAAATCTTTTTAAAATTAAGAGTTTTTGTTGGCCCCTTACAGTGTTTTTTTTATTAAATCTCAAATGAGACTCAGTTGTGATTACTGTTTCCCAAAGGTTGCCCTATTTCAACATTTGATACCATATCAATATTACTTATGATGACTAAATCTAAGATAGCCTCATTTCTAGTAGGCTCTTGTATAACCTGGGTCAGATAATGATCCCTGAGTGTACTTAAGAACCTGCTCCCTTTACCTGTACTGCTGGGTTTCACTCATTCAGTTTATTTCAGGGTAGTTAAAATCTCCCATTATTAGAATTTGCCCATGCTTAGCTGCATTTGCAATGTGTAATAATAACTGCATTTCCTCCCTTTCAATTATATTTGGGGGTTTATAGCATACTCCTACTAATATTCCTACTATTATAATTTCGGAATTTGCAGCTCCGCTATTTAACTCTACCCACAAACATTCAATATTACCGCTCTGACTATAGGCTGACATACAGACAAATCCCTCCTCCCCTTTTACCATTGCCCCTATCTTTCCTAAATATGTTATACCAATCCAGATTAACAGTCCAGTCATGAGAGTTATCCCACCATGTTTCAGTAATGCATATTAAATCCCATTTCTCATTAACTGCTAATAATTCTAACTCTCCCATTTTTCCTGGCAAGTTTTTGGCATTAGCAAGCATACACCTTATGTTATGAGTCTGTAGTTCTGGAATGCCTGCCACTATACTTGAGTTACTCCCCCATCTCCTCCCACATGACTAGTTATTTCATTCCTTACCCCCTCTACACTTACTACCCATTACTTCTATCTAGTCCCTCCCCCCACCTATTATTTTATAAACTCCTCCAGACTTTCTACCATCCTTTCCCCTAGCACAACAGCTCCCTCATCGTTAAGGTGCAATACATCCCTGCTATAAAAATTGTACCCAAGTGAGAAGTCAGCCCAGTGCTCTAAAAACCCAAACCCCTCCTTAGTGCACCACTGTTTTAGCCATGCATTAACCTCTCTAAGCTTCATCTGTCTCCCTGGGCTAGCATCTCAGACAATACTACCTTGGAGGTCCTTTCCTTCAGTTTATTACCTAGTTCTCAAAAATCATTCTTTAGGACACTCCATCTTCCACTAACTCTATCATTGGTACTAATATGTACCAGGAACGCTGGTTCATTTCCAGCCCCTCCCAATAATTTACACCCGGGAGCACCCGGGAGATAGCAAACTGTTTGCTGGAATCTGGGTGACAAATCACCCTGTCTACCTTCCTAATAATAGAGTCCCCCACAACCAAAACCTGTCTGTTTCTCTGCCTATTGTGCCCTCCCACTCCTCCGGTATACACAAAGCGCAATCATAAACATATCCAACTTTTAATTAATATAATGGGTGTGGTGTGGGTGGGTTCAGGACAGGAGGCTGTAAAAAATGGGAAAACCTAAAGTGGTCAAGGTAATACTGTATAATATTAATAATATGATGAGATTAGGGTCTACTATGGATACATGTGGTCATTTACACCACAACAACCATAATCAGATGATTAAAAAATCTCATCATTCAAAACCCCCATATAATAGAAGTAACCAGTAATGCTCATAGCATATACATCATGTCGTCAGCTGCTTCATTACACAGATGCTTTAAATCATGAATTATGTAATCCAATTAAATTACACACATACAGTGAGCTCAGAAAATCAAAAAAGAAAAATAAGGTGGTCATAAGCTAAAAATGGTGGAGGAGTAGCAAAAATAAAATCTAAAAAAATGTATGTACAGTACAGAGATAAATACTGTAACATTAACATTTAACCCACTTACCTGAACTTTAATCACAAGTAGTGTAAACCATTCTGTATCTGTCATGAGAAATCACTTGCCATCGCCACGTGTAATGATGTGGCATCTTACAAGGAATCTGTAACCCCACCTCTCTATGAGATTTTAAAACATGTATTAATGCTGCCTTAGAATAACAGGCCATTGTTGGACTTTGCTAGTCCCACGCCATATCTGCATTGGTATAAGTTGAACTTAACATCAACCGTGTGTAATTAAACATGATATACAATTATTTAATGGTGTGTGAGATCATTCTGCTGGGGGGATGCCATTGATGAATATATTTCACTCACATTATCTGATAGCACCATTTGCAGAAGAAGAAGATGCCTTCATGGACCAGAATTGTGCCTAAAAATAAAAAATAAAAAAGGTTATTTCTAAGGGAAAAACAAAAATAGGGACTTCCCCAATCTCTTTTCAAAGGCATTCCTCAGTGACCATCAATTGGTGAAATTTTAAACATAACTCTACGTGTCTGCAGAGAAGAGGATCATGTAGTGGACCCAGACCGCCTGCCAGCTGCAACGAAACAACAATGAAGAATGGTATATGGTTAACTACATATATTTATCATTTGATTGATGTGTCTTCCTATCTATCTGACATGTTATCTTGAACCTGAATAGTTAATTTACTTGCTATTGCTTGAAGCTATCTTTTGCTAGATGTGATTATTGCTTTGTATTATGAGCTTTGTTTGGTATTGTTTCATAACAATATCTTGATTTGTGCTGTGATCTGGCCTCTGCAGCACATGCATGTACATACTGTGCATAAGTAGCTGTTTATACTAACCAATCTGTGACCATCTCTCAGCAATAGTTAACATGCTGCTGAGAAGTGTTCCCTGTTGGGCTAGTACAATACAATGAACATCCATCCCTACAGAGTCTGTATATGCATATGCTGCAGTAGCCACTCCCATAACGGTGGTCTCAATTGGATGTTTAATAAGTTATATCTAACTGGTATTTTCTGCGTCCATGTGTCACATATATGTTGCTGCCCACCAATGTGAGTAATATGTAAAGTTCCTGGGTTTGAGGAGGGATAGATGATCTATCTCTAATGAAATCCAAGGAGCTTACATTTCAGTCTCATTGACGGACAGCATTTCCATCTTATTAGATTTATCTATGCATGAGTGGTGTGCATATGGGGTACATTTGGATGTATATTGGTGTATGTGATATTCATCTAGCAAGGAGGCTGGATCTGGTGTTACCACCAGGCTTGGAGTTACAGGGACAGTCCCTGTTGCCATCATCTCCTTCAGCAACCTCTCCCACTCGTTGTAATGGACAGTCACTCTGAGGCCACCACTTGGAGCTCTTGCTACTCTGGCCTCCTCTGCTATCATTCTCCTGACCTTTGCCTGGCTGTAGTTGTAACAATGCCTTACAGACCTCACATCCCTATTTGCAAAATGTTGTGACCTTTATAGATAAAAACATCATGTATATTGTCTACTTAATTTGGTATTTGATGTTTATTATTTACCACTGTAAGTACATACATCTTTATGTATGTCATTCCTCATATGAGGGGTTAAATCATTTTTCTAGTATACCAATATTTCAAAGCCTACTAAAAGAGCCTACTAACTGCTTTCAGGCAGCTGAGTAGACCTTGAGAGTATGATTACTAGCCAGTGTCATGTCGCTAATACATGGATGTGAGATAATATTTGTACTCAGACTTTGGTGCTTTGGTTCAGTTGGCACAAATATTCCATATTATTTTATAGTTGGGTCATGGAGCAAGATTTTAAGTATTGTATTTTATAACAGAATTGAAATAGTCCAGATACAATCTTTCTGTTACAACTAATAAGTTGGACCTAACCTGAAGTAAGGTATTGGGGTCATAAACCAAATATGACTGCCAATCCTTGATTGTTTTCTCCTTGGGTCAATTCTATCAAAACAGACTGATTGCTTTGATATATTAAGTTTAATAAGTTCTGTTATAAAATAATTTCTGGTATAATGGCTGTGTTGCGCTGCAAGAATATCTCTAAAATGTACTTGATTGATGTAATTTGCGTGGGTACCGTAATCCAGCCCCTTCAGAGCTACAGACGATAGTATGGTTTACATATGCTGGGTTGGATCCGTAATATTGTGAGTGAAACACGTTGAATACGTAACTTAGGGTAAAACAGCTGCCGTAGCTGATTTTAGGGGATGGTGGAGCCAGAGCACACTGCTACCTACAGGGTGAGTACATTCTCAGACTTCCCACTGACTGACCTGCTAGAAATCATATTTTATGAGGAGGGGGCTGCAAGGCAGGGACATCATAAAGCTGACATGTGTTATATTATATTAGATTCTGTCAGAAACTCCTCACTCAAATTCACCATTTTTAGTGAAGAGTGAGCATTTATTCCTCTGTGTCTCATTGAATCTAATGCCCTTTATTATTATTATTATTATTATTATTATTATAATTTATTTGTAAAGTGCTAACATATTCCATAGTGCTATACATTTATTGTGTTCAAAGCAAAACAATATTAACACATTGCAACAAATGGAGGGCTCTGTCTTTGAGCTTAGAATACAGTGTCCAAGGTGCATTCCCAAAGCACCTTGCAAGAAAACTTGCAGATTTACAATCTAAAGGAGATAACTATACCATAACTCCCTAAATCACAATGTATAATCTTTTGAGGTTTTGGTGCTGTGAATTGGATCTGATTGCCTTTGGGGCATAAGGTCACATCACTTTTTCCAAACAGTATATTAACTTATCTTATCATGTTATCCTGAAGTCCACCACGGGCAGTGAAATGCCTTGATTAATTACAAATAATCAACAGATTATTATAGTTTTATTATTATACTTTATTTATAACGCGCTGACATATTCCATAGCACTGTACATAAATTAGGTTCAGACAATGATAAATACAGATTAACATTTAGCAAAAGGAAGGAGGGCCCTGTCTTTGAGCTAGGAATCCAATGTCCATGGTGAATTTCCAAAGTACTTAGGATAGAAACTCGCAGACTTACAATCTAATGGATGGTGAATGGTAAAAGAGGGAGAGAGAGGTGATAAGTGTGTTAGGGTGGAAGGTGATATGCTTCTTTAAAGAGATGCGTTTTAAGTGAGGTTTTAAATGTTTTGATAAATGCAAATCCCAAATACAGGATCATCACAATAACTATTATGTAAGTAAGGTACTACCATAGACCTAAACTCACAGAAATAACTTACCGTATGTACTCGAGTATAAGCCGAGTTTTTCAGCCCTTTTTTAAGGCTAAAAAGGCCCCCCTCGGCTTATACTCGAGTCACTCCCCCCCCCCCCCCCCCGTGTCTCTCTAACCCCCCATTGTGTCTCTCTACCCCCCTCCCATGTCTCTCCCCGGTATATGCTAATGACGTGGCGCACATGTGACGTCACATGCACGCCACATCAAGACCCGGAAGGAGTGGAGGCTGGAGCAGGTTAGTGAGGGGGGGGGGGGGGTATTTAGAGGGGTAGTATGAGGGGGGGGTTTATAATGAGTAGGGGGGGTTGAGGATGAGGAGGGGGGCTGAGGATGAGGAGGGGGCCTGAGGATGAGGAGGGGGGCTGATGATGAGGAGGGGGGCTGAGTATGAGGAGGGAGGTTGAGGACGGGGGGGTTGAGGTTGAGGAGGGGGTTGAGGATGGGGGGTTAAGGTTGAGGAGGGAGGTTGAGAAGGGGGATGAGGATGGGGGGTTGAGGTTGAGGAGGGGGTTGAGGGTGAGGAGGGGGGCTGAGGATGAGGAGGGAGATTGAGGATGAGGAGGGGGGTTGAGGATGAGGAGGGGGGTTGAGGATGAGGAGGGGGTTGAGGATGGGGGGTTGAGGTTGTGGAGGGGGGTTGAGGATGGGGGGGTTTAGGTTGAGGAGGGAGTTGAGGATGAGGCCGAAGGGTTGGGGTTGAGGAGGAGGGGGTTAAGCATGAGGGGGTTGAGGAGGGAGGTTCAGGATGAGGAAGGATGATGAGGAGGGAGGTTGAGGATGAGGAGTGGGGTTGAGAATGAGGAGGAGGGGAAGGGAGAGGGGGATAGAGACACAGGGAAGGGAGAGGGGGAAGAGACACAGGGAAGGGAGAGGGGAGAAGAGACATGGGAGAGAGAGGGGGACACAGAAGGCACAAAAGGGACACAGGGGGAAGCACATTTCCCACCCTCGGCTTATACTCGAGTCACTTATTTTACCCAGTATTTTGTGGTAAAATAGGTGCCTCGGCTTATACTCGGGTCGTCTTAACACTCGAGTATATACAGTATATTAAACGAGACCCAATTTAATCTGTGAATAGTAATAATGACAGTTGTACTAAGTTAAAAAATTTTTTTTACTAATAACTAAAAATAAACCCCCCTTCTGGATCACTACCTTGTTGTGATGAAGGGACTTATCTATTTTAGTGAAGTTGTGAGCTATACCATTTAGCAGAGACGTTATGGATAAGCACAACCAGAGAAGCAACTATTGTGCCTTGTGTGCTGCAGTCCATTGGGCCTTGTGTGCTGCAGTCTCATTGTTATAGCTACTTGTGTGTTCAGGTGGCCACATATGGTGGGGGGCAAGTGGGGGCACTTTTACATAAAAAAAAAGGGCCATCCAGGACGGATCACTGCCTATGCCCCCATAAAAATGCCCTCCCTTTGCACTGCACAAATTTCATATTGTGCAAAAGTCCAAATGGTGCAGCTGAACCAGCTTCCACAAAAATGGGCTCCCCCAAAAAGCTAAAATAAAATACATTGTATATCTATCTATATATATATATATATACAGGGAGTGCAGAATTATTAGGCAAATGAGTATTTTGACCACATCATCCTCTTTATGCATGTTGTCTTACTCCAAGCTATATAGGCTCGAAAGCCTACTACCAATTAAGCATATTAGGTGATGTGCATCTCTGTAATGAGAAGGGGTGTGGTCTAATGACATCAACACCCTATATCAGGTGTGCATAATTATCAGGCAACTTCCTTTCCTTTGGCAAAATGGGTCAAAAGAAGGACTTGACAGGCTCAGAAAAGTCAAAAATAGTGAGATATCTTGCAGAGGGATGCAGCACTCTTAAAATTGCAAAGCTTCTGAAGCGTGATCATCGAACAATCAAGCGTTTCATTCAAAATAGTCAACAGGGTCGCAAGAAGCGTGTGGAAAAAACAAGGCGCAAAATAACTGCCCATGAACTGAGAAAAGTCAAGCGTGCAGCTGCCACGATGCCACTTGCCACCAGTTTGGCCATATTTCAGAGCTGCAACATCACTGGAGTGCCCAAAAGCACAAGGTGTGCAATATTCAGAGACATGGCCAAGGTAAGAAAGGCTGAAAGACGACCACCACTGAACAAGACACACAAGCTGAAACGTCAAGACTGGGCCAAGAAATATCTCAAGACTGATTTTTCTAAGGTTTTATGGACTGATGAAATGAGAGTGAGTCTTGATGGGCCAGATGGATGGGCCCGTGGCTGGATTGGTAAAGGGCAGAGAGCTCCAGTCCGACTCAGACGCCAGCAAGGTGGAGGTGGAGTACTGGTTTGGGCTGGTATCATCAAAGATGAGCTTGTGGGGCCTTTTCGGGTTGAGGATGGAGTCAAGCTCAACTCCCAGTCCTACTGCCAGTTCCTGGAAGACACGTTCTTCAAGCAGTGGTACAGGAAGAAGTCTGCATCCTTCAAGAAAAACATGATTTTCATTCAGGACAATGCTCCATCACACGCGTCCAAGTACTCCACAGCGTGGCTGGCAAGAAAGGGTATAAAAGAAGAAAATCTAATGACATGGCCTCCTTGTTCACCTGATCTGAACCCCATTGAGAACCTGTGGTCCATCATCAAATGTGAGATTTACAAGGAGGGAAAACAGTACACCTCTCTGAACAGTGTCTGGGAGGCTGTGGTTGCTGCTGCACGCAATGTTGATGGTGAACAGATCAAAACACTGACAGAATCCATGGATGGCAGGCTTTTGAGTGTCCTTGCAAAGAAAGGTGGCTATATTGGTCACTGATTTGTTTTTGTTTTGTTTTTGAATGTCAGAAATGTATATTTGTGAATGTTGAGATGTTATATTGGTTTCACTGGTAAAAATAAATAATTGAAATGGGTATATATTTGTTTTTTGTTAAGTTGCCTAATAATTATGCACAGTAATAGTCACCTGCACACACAGATATCCCCCTAAAATAGCTAAAACTAAAAACAAACTAAAAACTACTTCCAAAAATATTCAGCTTTGATATTAATGAGTTTTTTGGGTTCATTGAGAACATGGTTGTTGTTCAATAATAAAATTAATCCTCAAAAATACAACTTGCCTAATAATTCTGCACTCCCTGTATATATATATATATATATATATATATATATATATATATATATATATATATAATAAAATAGTAATAATAGAGGTTAATGTTATACATTGTAACAGTTTATTATTGTTTCTATTTTGATTTAGATTTTTATATATACAGTATATACAGGCACAAAAATCTTTTAATTGCTTACGGCCTCTGCAGGTCTTTATCCTACTCTGGTTACATTTATGCTCTGTGTTTTTCGGCAGCTCACATCACATCACATGCAGAGGTCTTGTAGCAAACAAAGGCAAGTGCTAAAACATTTCCATAATTGAACGGTTATAATTTTTCATATAAGAGCAACTTGTGTGGCCCATAAACCCATTTTCACCATACTCATATATCCTATGAAATATAATGTTTAGAAAACTACATGGCTGAGGTTCCATACAGCACTGATCGAGAAATATTTAATTAATAATAATGATGTAAGTTCTTCTTTTGCTGCAGTATAGTTTTGCTTAAATATGTTTTTAACAGGCATGTTCCCATGAACTTTGAAAGGTATTTAAAACAGAAAACTGTAAATTTTAGTTACCCAGGATATATCTGTCCTAACATGTAAGCCTGACAAAAAAAGTGCTGTAATAAAAGTTATCTTAAGCCCCATCGTTTCCTTTTTTGCCATTACTTTAGGTTGTTAAAAAAATAATGAAATGATTGTTTCACAAAGGTTATCAAGTAAATATTAAGCAGTACAACAATAGTGATATGACCTAAGACTCACAGCACCTGAATTAATATAGGAATTAATACCTCAGCTGCGAGTTGAACCCTGTGGGAATGCAGACATTTCTGGGTGAGATGTAATTAATAGGGCCCTTAGGGTAATACCATATTGCATTACGATATTTTAATACTCCTATGTGCTTTGTACTGGCAATTTAAGAGTTCAGAATAGAATGTGCTAGGGATCGTGATCAATACATGTTAGTTCTCATTAACATGTGTTTTTTATCTTGCATATGACTAAAAAGATGCATCTGCATTTGATTAATATCACCTCATATAAAACTAAAATCAGAAATATGACTCTAACAGTGTATTTATCTTGATCCTTGATAACTAGTACATGAAACAAACAAGTATATTTTAACAAAGAAGAGCATTATATTATTTTTAACAGCAACACCATACAATCACCTATGTTTCCAAGTATTCAGAGCACAGTAACTACATATTTAACTAGTACCTTCAGCACTTTCTACTGCTTCCCCTGGCCTACCAGCCACCCCATCCAGAAGAGGGGGTGTGAGGAGGTCCAGATACTCTGCCTTTGGGCCTGCTGTGTCTTTTGGTACCTGTTTTCTGCCTTCTGTCCCTAGGGGGCGCTCCCTCACCGGGCCTAGTCATGGAGGACCCAGACGGATTGGTTCTGCTGTGCCTGGGTCTTTGCAGCATCTGTTACTTTACAGGACAGAAGAGGAGGCTGCCCCAATAATTCTCACAGACCTGGTCACGTCATTGGTGATGTTGTGCAATGTCTAAGAGAAGATAAGATGCAGGCTGGCCACGTGCTGAAGTCTGCTCTGGCCCCTATAAAAAATTAGCAGTATGGCTGGAGCAATGAGGGGGGAGGACAAGGCCTAGGGACCATAATGGCATGGCCTCCAGGCCTGTAAAATCGAAGATGGCCACTGGACATGCTTCATTGGGGATCATTGGGAGGAGGAAGGGAGAATTAGCGGGAATAAAATATGGGTGAGGAGAGGAAGGGTGGAGGGAGAATGATGAATCCAATATAGCTGCTGACCATAACACACTCTGTCTGGATGAGGGGAGAAGGGAGGGGAACATTGTGGAGAGGGAGATGGAGAGGAAGAGGGAGAAGGATGATATGGGGGAGATAAGGGAGGCAACTGGTGAGAGGAGGGATGAAGGGGAGGGGAGAGGAGTAGGGCTTCATCAGTAACAACTTTCTGAGGCTGCCTGGGATAAAGGTACAGCATCATATCCTACTATATACAAAGCTTTTGCAGCTTCTACCAAAGGTAGACTTATTAAACTATCAAATACAGTTACTGAATGACCATCAGCAAAGAATAACCAAAAATGAAAAAATAATAATGGGGATATACCTGCTGCATTGCCTGGGGAAGGCAAGGAGAGACATGTAGGAGGCCTATACGGATGATGAGGAAATATTCATGGAGTTATTTATTAGCACATATAGTGGGAGGGACACATTGGAACCAGCATGTTTATCATTTCCTCAGTGACCCAGAGGGAGGTACCTCTATGTTGAGAAAGGAGTGGTCATTTGCAGTGAGTCGGGTATCACGGTTAGTAATGACAGGACACCAGACTCAGCCTTGCAAATAAAGAAAAGAGAAGAATGCTAGGCCTGGAATGTAGATCTCCTTCCTCAGAAAGGGGAGGCGGCACAGGAGAACATTGACCCTTTATCTGTTGAGAGTGGGGAGGAGACCTCTGGCATCCCCTATACTTAGTGGAGAGGATGGGGAGTATGGTTAAGTTTTGCTCTAGATCTGTGAGCGAAGATCCAGAACCAGATGCAGATAATGTGGGCACCAAGAGAGGAGCATAGGACCTGGACATAGACCTTTTTGGACTTAGCCAAAATAGGCAAAATAGAAGACAACAGCAGGAAAGGGAGCATAGGGCTGGATCTCATGCAAAGAGAGAGTGAGTGCCTTTTCTCTTTCCAGATGATAGCCTACCTTTTCAGCCAACTCCAAGCAACAAGAAAGAAGACCATCTCCATCAGTGCCTGCAGTGTATTCAGGTGAGATGACATCTTACGTACTCCTTCTTCTGGGTCCTCTGGTTATTCCTCCAACACCTCCACTCACTTTACATTAACTATTCGCGATTGTGCTCCTGTTCATACATTTATTTCTACTATTAAACAGATATTAGCTCAGTTTGAGGAAATTGAAGGGGAGTATTTGGCTAGTAGATGTTTGGGTACCGCCTGTTTCTCCTATGGCGTCATCTTCTCACCTGGGGGCTTCTCAGGTCTCTGCTCAATCAGTGGGTGGGGGAACCAGTCAAATAGTCACCAAAACTTTGGATGACTCTACAATTACAATGGTTGTTAGCAGCTCAGATAAGGTAGAATGACAAAGTTATTAGTGGTAGCAGATACAGCACTGGCTAGGCCATCTTTATGTTAGTTGTGTGTCATTGGTATGCACACCCATCTGGAGATAAAGGAAAAGATCTGGAGGAGGGAGTTCATTTAAATATTTTCTTCCCCTGGACAACTAGTTTGAGGTAAAGGAGAAAAAAGATGAATCTATGGAGCAAGAGGAGAGGAAATTAAATATAGGAAAATGCCAAAGACCTTTGCTAATTGGCTTTAAGCATTTATGCTAATGGCCAGTATAATAGGAGAAAGATTTCCTGAGAACTGCTCTTCATTATTCTGTTACTTGGATGAAATAGAAAGTATTGACAGGACATATGGGGAATGGCCTGATGGTTGTACAAAGATCATTGGCCGTGACTGAGGATATGAGGTGTTATGTTAAGAGTATGGGTAACTGGATGAATATAGTTACACCATTGAGGCAGGGTGGGTCCTTCCATGGCAAGGGGAAATAACTGGTGGTCAAATCTGAGTCCAGTACAATCAGAATTGCTTTCTGTTACAATGAGAGCATGTGCAGACGGGGTTCATCATGCAAGTTTATGCATGAATGCTCAAAGTCTGGTAATCAGCATCCCTTATTTACATGCTTTAAGAGGATTAGGGCTAACACTGATGCCCCTTCTAAGGGCAATCACTCTGATTCTGGTAAAAAAGATCCTTTCAAGGCTAAAACTGTACATAAGGATTTTAAAAGAAGGCTAACCTTCTGTTATGTGGCTTTAGTGCTGGTTTTATTATCATATTTGTTTAGCCTCCTCTAATAGACCCTTAAATTATATTCCATTACCTAAGTTATTTCTACATCCCCATTAGGAGTTGTCCCCAAAAAGGAAAATGGTACATTTTGGTTAATCCATTTGTTTTACCTAAAAGATGCTTCAGTGAATGATGACATCAACAAGCAGTTATCTTCTGTGCATTATGTGTTTTTCAGTCAGACTATTCATTTAATTTGGAAGGCAGGACAGGTTACTTTGTTAGCAATGTTTGATATTGAGTTGGCTTATTGGCTTACTGGTTGGTTCCTCAATTTCCCAATGCCAGTACTTAGTTATTTTGCTAAAATAGCCCAAGAGTTTGGGATCCCTTTAGCTAGAAAAAACAGAGGTCTCAACAACTTAGTTTTATTGATTTGGTTACATTTACATGCTTTTTAACCATGAATAAAGTGGTGGATTTATGAGCTTTCATTGACATGGCAGTTTGACAGTTGGTCTCTCTACAGGTGATACAATCCATATTAGGCAAGCTTAATATTGCTAGTAGGCACTTTCCAATTGGGAGAATGTTTTGATAAGTTATCATCCTTGGCTAAGCTGCCTAATCCCCTTATTAGAATTTCTAATCCAATAAGGAAAGCTCTAGTGGTTTCTAATCGAGATCGTGATATCTACACTGAAGCAGCTGGGATTGTAGGTTTTGGTGCTTACTTTAAGAGTCCTGTGATTCCTTATGGCCTTCAGCATGGTCTGGGTCAAGTTTGATTAAGAATCTGACATACATGGAGTTATTTACCTATTATTGTTGCTATAGAAATTTGGTTAGATCAATTGAGAGATCAACATGTGACTTTTCACTGTGATAACCTTGAAGTGATGATGCAGATCAATTATCTTACTGTTTCATCTCTGAAACTTCTCACGCTGCTGGTATTGTTATGTCTTAGAAATAATATTTTGTGCAGGGCAGTGCATTGCTAGATTTCAGTGCCAGTGTTTTCAAGAACTTGCCCCAAGAACCACTGCCCACTCCATGTCCGATCATCTACACCTACATAGGTGTTCTGCCTTCACTACTTTAATAAAAACTTCATTGGCACAATCTACTTGGGCAGCCTAATCTAGGATGTGGAGGAAGTGGCCATGTTTAGCAATTCAGTCTTGCAGAATCGGCATGTTTCTGTAGTCTCTGAATTTGAGACATTGGTGTATTTTATTTTGCATTGCCAGGAGGAGGGGATATCCCATCTGTGATGGAACAAGGGAAAAATAGTTTTACAAATGAGTTAATTATTCTTTAGACATTAAAGGGATTAAATAAAAGTTGGGTTCGAAAACATTGGAGAAGACCCCTTTCCTTTTCTTTCATACCCTCCCGCAAACTTGCTCCTCATATTTGAGGTTTGCTTGTTTACAGTGGCATTCTCATTGACTTTTTTGAAAGCTTTTAGGATATCAGATTTAGTGACCAAAAACAGAGTTAATATGAGGGGTATACTTTATGAGTATATATCCATTAAAATATGTTTATAGCCCTTGCAAGATTACAATTAATTACTTAGCTATTAGACCAATACTGGATGGTTCATTATTATTCCATATAAATGACTTCCCTTTATCATAGAAGTGAAAAATAGTGGAGAGAGACTTGGGGGGTGTTAGAGACATGAGAGGCAGAGAGAAAGAAGGAGGAAGTGAGAAAAAGGGGTAGAGAGAGAAGGGAGAGAAAGAGAGAAGGGTGGAGCGAGAGAGAGAGGGTGGAGTGAGAGAGGGGGGAGAGAAGGGAGAGGGAGAGAGAAAGAAGGGGAGAAATTGAGTAGGAAGAGAGTGAGAAAAAGGAGGATACAGAGATAAGGGGAGAGAGAAGAGGGAGAGAGAGAAGAGAGGGGGAGAAAAGAGGAAGCAGGAAAGGTGCTAGATAGCAATGGGAGGAACAGAGTTGAGTGTGAGAGAGAAAGAAGGTAGGAAAGGTAAGGAGAGATAGTGGAAGGACAAAGAGAGATGAAGAGGAAGAAGGTTGAGCGGGAGAGATGAGAGGGAGGAAAGAAGAGGAAGAAGGAAAGGTGCTAAATAGCAATGGGAGCAACAGAGTGGAGTGTGAGAGAGAGAGGAGGTAGGAAAGGTAAGGATAGATAGCTAAGTCAGTAAGTAGTAAATTATGCACATGTCCTCTTCTATCTACTCAACATCAGCTTCACACATTTACAATTTTTATTTCTAAAACAGCTGCAATAAGTTTACATAGTTACATAGTACTTAAGGTTGAAAAAAGACTTTCAGTCCATCAAGTTCAACCTGTTAAGATCTCCTCTGATCTGCAATATGCGGATTAGTTATTAATTAATTTGTTGTTAAATAATTATTAATAGAATATTATAGGAGGATGAATAAAGAGTTAGTCCATCAAGTTCAACCTTTTTAGATCTCGATTGATCTTTTTAATATGTGGACTATTTATTATTAATTGTTAATTGATCCAGAGGAAGCCAAACGGAAAAAAAAAACCCCATTGAAACTTTGCCAATTGTCTCATAAGGGGAAAAAAAGCAAAATTCCTTCCTGACCCCAGAAACTGGCGATCAAATTTCTCCCTGGATCAATATTCCTTTTCTAGTTACATAGGATAGCCTTGAATGCCCTCTTTATTCAAAAATATATCTAACCCCATTTTGAAGTTGTCTATCGAATTCGATGTTACCACCTCCTTTGGTAGAGCATTCCACAGTTTAACCACCCTTACTGTGAAGTACCCTTTTCTTTGTTTAAGGTGAAATATTTTTTCCTCTAACCTCAAAGGATGTCCTCTTGTCAGTTGAAAATCTCTTGCTACAAAAAGTTCACTTGACAAAGTCTTATATTGACCCTGGATGTATTTAAATAAGGCAATCATATCCCCTCGTAGACGCCTTTTTTCTAGCGGAAATAAGTTTAGTTTGGTTAGTATTTCTTCATAACTTAGCCCCTCCATTCCCCTTATTAGTTTTGTAGCCCCATCTGTACTTTTTCCAGCTCTAAAATGTCCTTTTTATGAAGTGGTGCCCAAAATTGTACTCCATATTCCAAATGAGTGCGTACTAGGGATTTGTATAGTGGTAGAATTATATTTGCTCCCCTTGCTTCTATACCCTTCTTAAGACATGCTAATATTTTACTTGCCTTTGCAGCTGCTGCTTCGCATTGAGCACTGCTACCTAGGTGGTTGTCCACTAGTACTCCCAAATCCCTTTCGATATCTGATACACCTATATTTGCTCCATTAAGATTATAAATTGCATGGGTATTTTTCCTTCCCAAATGCATAACCTTGCATTTATTTGTATTAAATCTCATCTGCCATTTAGCCACCCATTTATCTAATTTATGCAAATCCTTTTGTAGGGAAAGTACATCATTATCTGATTTTATTACCTTGCACAACTTAGTGTCATCAGCAAAAATGGAGACACTACTTTTGAGTCCTACTTCTATGTCATTAATAAATATGTTAAAAAGGAGAGGACCTAATACTGAACCTTGAGGAACCCCACTTATCACATTAGACCAATCGGAGTATGTTCCATTTACAACAACCCTTTGCTTCCTGTCTTTTAGCCAGCTATCGATCCATGAGCAGATATTTACTGCAATTCCTGTATCCCTTAGTTTGCTCACTAGTCTTCCATGTGGGACTGTATCAAATGCCTTTGAAAAATCTAAAAAGACTACATCCACTGAATAGCCCTGATCCAAGTTCCTACTAACCTCCTCATAAAAACTAATTAGATTGGTCTGACACGACCTATCGTTTGTAAATCTGTGTTGACTGTTACCTATGATCTTGTTCAAATAGACATATTCTTGTATTCTGTCCCTTATTAACCCTTCTAATAGCTTCCCAACTACAGATGTGAGGCTCACTGGTCTATAATTCCCCGGATTTGCTCTTGATCCCTTCTTAAATATAGGTATCACCTCTGCTTTTCTCCAGTCATCCGGTAGAGACCCTGTAGTGAGTGAGTCTTGAAAGATTAGATATAATGGTTTGGCTATTACAGAACCCAGCTCCCTCAGTACCCTTGGATGTATTCCATCAGGACCTGGGGCTTTATTAACATTTATTTTCTCCAATCTCTTTTGGATTTCTTCCTGCGTTAACCAATTATTTAGTGATGGTAGTGTAGCCCCATTATGTTGTGGTGTCCCAACCACTGGTACCTCCCTTGTGTATACAAACGAAAATAACCTATTTAGCTCATCTGCCTTTTCCTGGTCACTAATTATCAGATGGCCTGTGTCACATTGTAATGTTCCTATAGCTTCCTTCCTGGCCTTCTTCCCATTAATATTTTTAAAACATATTTTAGGGTTAGTCTTACTTTCCATTGCAACTGACTTCTCATTTTCTATTTTAGCCATTCTAATAGCCCATTTGCAAGCCTTGTTGATTTCCTTATAGTCACATAAAGCTGCCTCTGTTCCCTCCTCCTTGTATAATTTAAATGCATGTTTCTTTTTCCTCATCATGATCTTTAAGTCATTGTTAAGCCACATGGGATATGATTTACACCTATTCATTTTATTTCCACATGGTACATGCCAATTAGTATGTTTATTTAGTAAGGATTTGAATGTTGTCCATTTATTTTCAGTATTTTTCCCTGTAAGTTCTTTGTCCCAGTCTATATGTAGTATTGCTGCCCGTAGCCCATTAAAGTTAGCCCTTTTAAAATTTAGAGTTTTTGTTGGCCCCTTACAACTCAGTTTTTTGTATTCAATCTCAAATGATACTGTGTTGTGATCACTGTTTCCCAAGGGTTCCCCTATTTTAACATTTGATATTATATCAATATTACTTGTGATGACTAAATCCAAGATGGCCCCATTTCTAGTAGGTTCTTGTATTATCTGGGCCAGATAATGATCCCCGAGTGTACTCAAGAACCTGCTCCCCTTAGCTGAGCTGCTGGTCTCATTTATCCAGTTTATTTCAGAGTAATTAAAGTCTCCCATTATTAGAACTTGCCCATGCTTAACTGCATTTCCAATCTGTAACAATAATTGTATTTCCTCACTTTCAGCTATATTTGGGGGTTTATAGCACACTCCCACCAATATGCGTTTAGAATTAGCTCCTCCACTATTTAGCTCAACCCACAAAGATTCAATGATGCCGTTAGTGCCAGCATACATAACTTCTCTGACTATAGGCTTAAATTCAGGCTTAACATACAGACAGATCCCTCCTCCTCTTTTACCATTTCCCCTATCTTTCCTAAATAGGTTTCCCAGGCAAACTTCTTGCGTTAGCAAGCATACACTTTATGTTGCTATGGCTCTGCCATTGTGAAGTGCTTGCCACTGTATTTGAGGCCCCTATTAATACCTCCCTACTGTCTGTTGTAACCCTCCCCCCTTCTCCTCCCCCATGGGTAACTAATTCATCCCTTTCCCTCTCTACCCTATTTACCCCAATATAGTATAGTATATAGTCCCCCCCCCACCTACAAGTTTAAAAACTCCCCCAGCTGTTCTACCATCCTATCCCCTAGCACAAAAGCTCCCTCATGATTAAGGTGCAATCCATCCCTGCTATAGAGATTGTACCCAAGTGAGAAGTCAGCCCAGTGCTCTAAAAACCCCAAACTCTCTGCACCACTTTTTTAGCCACACATTAACCTCCCTAAGCTCCTTCTGCCTCCATGGGCTAGCATGTGGCACTGGTAGTATCTCAGAAAATACTACCTTGGAGGTCCTTGCTTTACAGTGTCTGCTGAATCTTGCAGAGCTCAATCCAGGAAATTTGTCCTGAATAACTTTTATCCTATCAACATGCCCAAGCTTAGCTGCTACTTAATACATTACTTTCCAGCCATTCCTTTTTCACTTAAGTCATTTTTACTTTTACTTAATTCAACCAGATCTGTATTAAATCAGATAAAATGACTACTATATTGTCACTCAACTTACATTTAGTTCAGGAAACCACACAAGGATCTTCAACTTCTTCAATGGAATCTTCTCAAGAACCTGTGATTTTGCATTACTTGGGAGATTTTCATTTCATAGACCACCCTCATCTGACTCTCATCAGCCTTCACAAATCCTTGCATTATATTTTTTTAAACTAAACTTTTTCTTTTATTCAAACACAATAGCAATTTACAATATATAAATGTAATAAACAATCACAATTTGTAAAAGTTTATCGATAGCCCCCAATTTATCGAAATGTGTTGCCTAATATAAATAGTACACCCTCTTCTTTCAAACAATATAGATAAAGTAGATAAACTAAAAGGCAACATACATTTATGCAGATATTCACAGACAGGTTGGAGTTTTAATAACATCAAAAAGTTATTGGTGTCCTAAACACTACAATCAAGCCCTCAAGAGACCTTTACCTTTTAGGTATACCTAACCCCCACATCACTAAAAATCTAAATACATTTTTAATGCTGGCGGACAAAAATCACCTGGCCAAAAAATGGAAATCATCTGAATTAATCAAACAAGACATAATTAACAGACTAAATAATATAACGATTTACGAAAGATTGAACCACACCCTTGGCAACACTTGCCCAACCTTTCTAGAAATCTATAACTTAAAAATGAACTTATACCTCACCTCTCACATAAACATCTTCCAAAAACTAGCATACCTCGAGCTCCGGTGTAGACCTTAAACCTTATAAACAACCTTTTGACTACAATTCCAACAACAAGTAAAAGCATTGAATAACTCAGAGGAAAAGTGTCTTTACTATTGTTTTTTGTTTATTTGGATTTTGTTAAAAAAGGAAAATGGATTTGGAGAAGTTAATATGTTGTCTGTATTACACAATTAATTAAGAAACCAATACTGTATATACCGGTAATACACAAATATACTTTTTGACCTACATCAGATTTGCTAAAAAATATATAAACTTAGTCTTTGGCCTGCGTGTCAAAATTACTATATCTAAATGATAAAGACCCTTGTGACAATAAAAATCTTTGAAAAGAAAACGTTTTTGGTGTATTGCCATAAAGAAGTGAAGTAGTATACTAAGTAGTATGGTCAAATTGATTTTTCCATTTCAACCTCAATTCTTGATACACAGTGTTACTGAATGGTGTCCAAGTTGTCTGTGTTTTCAGTCTAAATGAAAAAAGATTTATTAATCTAGAAACAGTCATATTCAATTTAGGTCCTGATGTTTGTAGACATTGGAAAATTATAGGTTTACGAGAGCCAGCAGAGATGTGACTAAGAAGTGCGTTTTGACCTCTCTTGAGACATTCCAAATATGGCCCATTCTGGAGTTAGGGTAAAAGAAAGTTTTCATTTGCTTTTGTAAAGTGTGTAAAATTGTTTCCAGAATCGTAATATTATTGGGCATCCCCATAAACTATGATATAAATTATATTTTGGATAATGGTATCATTGACATCTTCTATAGGTCAAATTTGTGCATGTTCTTAAATGTAATTTTACAGTAATTATTGGGAATTAAAATGTTGTCAACTTTTCCTTTCATTATTTTAAAAGCCTACTGATTCCCACAGTCATTCATAAAACCTAGGACTACTGCATTTGCGCCCTGCAACATCTTAATTGTTGACCAATTTCGCCAGAGCAGTGATATGATCTAGATTTATTGTGCATTGGAACAGTTGATCCCTGTTCCTCCATTTCTCTGTGATCACCACATTTGATCACACAACATGCTTTTGGCCTCATTCTATTATCGGACGTAAAACGGCCGCAAAGCCGCGATTCCTTGCGGCCATCTTACGGCCCTGTGTAGAGCTACCTTTACCTTCAAATAGACGGCGCTGCAAGGATATACCCCTTACGGCCGGCCGCATATCATGCAACCGGCCGCAAGCTCAGAAAACTTTAAAAGCAAATATAAATTCAAGACGGCACTGTAAAGCTCTGTAGCAAACCCCTCTCAAGCTTGCACATCAGCCCAAATCCGATATTTCATTAACTGTTTATTTTCCGGCCCGCAGCATGGGCGGGTCTGAGGTGCTCCAAGCCCTCGGGACTTTGTCCACGGATATTTGACATGAATTAAAATAAAAATTATTTACAGATTTGAGTGTAGGGGGATGTTGTGCTATGAATGCTAACACCTAAAATCACTTTATCGTCTCCTCAGAGTGCAGGATGGCTTTATTATGTGCTTAATTGTGTGCTTGCGGGACCTTTTTGCTGCAAGTAAGCTGCGGCTCGGTTTTAGCCTTGCAGAGAGGGTTCCCGGAGCAATTGAATAGCAACCGGGATTTTCTTGCGCCGAAACTCTTGCAGACGTTTAAGATCAAAGGCTTTCCTCTGGCGCGTGTGGCCGCAAGGGATAACAAGGCGCCGGCCGCAAGCCTGCCGGAGTCCCCGGCCGGAAGGGAATAGAATAGCCAAATAGCCTGCGGCCGGTCCTTGCGGCCCCGCATCTCCTACGGCCGATAATAGAATGAGGCCCTATGTAACCATATTGGTTAACTTTGATTTTCAGACTTTTGGCAGATGTGCTCTCCATCAAATCAACTGTACAACATCACTTACTTACTGTGAAGAACTGTTTTTTTTAAGATGAAAACTTCATCATCCTACTTCAAGGGTTGAGATCTTGCCAGTTGTAAACCTTCTAGGCATGAAAAAGTGAAACAAAACTTTATATTGACTCTGAGCAGATTTTTAGAAATTATTTCTATCATCTTCTAGACACTTTCTTACCCATTGACATTAAATCTAATTTGGTTAGACTCTCCTCAAAGATGTATCCTTCAATTTCCGTTATTAATCTTGTTGCCCTTTTCTGAACCTTTTCTAGATTTACACTATCCCTTTTATAAGTGGTGTCAAAACAGTATCCTATATTCTAGGAGAGACCTACCATGCCATGGGCCTCATTCAATTGCGATTTGGCCAAATGAATATGGCTCTAAATAAGCACATAACATATATTTTTTAAAGAAGTTTTTAGTTAGCGAAAACCTTGCTATTGGATAGATGTTTACTAACTAAAAACTTCTTTAAAAAAATATGTTATGTGCTTATTTAGAGCCCTATTCAATTGGCCAAATGTATGTAATGGCAGAATTAAATCTTCTTTCCTAGCTTCTATTGCCCCCTTAATGTATGCCAATAATTTTACTACCTTTGAAGTTGCTGTCTGGTATTCATATTATATTTAATTCTCAAATGGTAATTTAACTTTTTCCTGTGTTAAATTTCACCTGCCTCTTATCTTAGTTTATATATGTCCCATTTCCCAGTAAAGAATGTCCTCATCTAATTACCCTGAACAATTTAATGGCACCAGCAATACATATTTCAAAATCATTAATAAATATAATAAAAAGAAAAATACAACATATTTAACCCTGAGGAACTATGCTTACTATATACAGCCTTATTAAATTGCAATTCAGTACATTTAAAAGGGCTCTATTTAAGCTCACAGCATATTTTTTTTACAGAAGTTTTTAGTTAGTGAAGTCCTTGCTTTAGGATAGAAGTTCACCAACTAAAAACTTCTGTAAAAAAATATGCTATGCGCTTAAATAGAGGCCTTTTAAATTTACTGAATTGCAATTTAATAAGGCTGTTTTATTTATTTGTCCACTTTAAGAATGTTCTGTTTACAGCAAGTCTTGATTTCCAATATTTTTAAACTGATTTTCTGTCCACATGAAGATATGTAGTGAAATCTTGATCTCCCTTTTTTGTACATTTACATTTACATTTTACATTTACATTTTACATTACATTTCCTTACTTTGCAGTATTGTTATCTAAGGCATACCTTAATTACTACAATAATTATTACAATCTCTATAATCCAAACCCACAACCTTTTTTCTCAAACTTATTATAGCTTATTACCTTCTCTCAAGAGGTGGAATTTGAAGCACACAGAACTCCATGGTCTTTATTTAGTCTCCTATTTTTATCTTTCAGTCAAAATCAGGATTGCCAAACTCCTACAAACTGCAAACTTTCGCATATACCATCAAGGTCTAATTTTAGGTTTTGGATTTTATATCACTAACACTAGACCACAACCACATTAATCCCTGTTGTTCTTTAACTGGTAACCATTGTAACCATTTTCCATCAAAAATCCAAATCTGCTCTTTGTCTATCTCTGTAAGATTTTAGTGCTTACCAATTATCTAAGGTGTATGCAAATTCAAACTTCAAATCTCCCGGCAGCAATGCCATGCTGCCTATTAGCTTTTAGATATTCAATAATTTGTTCTTTCAAAAGTGTTTCCATTAGTTGGATTCTAATGATGGCAAACTTACTGGCCGATCATTGCTTGAGTCTTCCCTGCAACCCTTTAAAATTAGCAGTTTTGCAGTCACCTGGAACTACCCCTGACAATAAAGTTTTATTAAAAAGTTTAGTTAACAATATAGCAAGTGCTAAGCTGTTTCAAAACCTTGTAATGTACATTGTATGGGCCTAATGACATGTTAAATTTGAACTAGTATCTTCAGAAAATGGACCTGTGTTAATCATATTATCACATAATGAAGCATAACACAATGCATATTCACCCTCCCCAATATCGATTTACATATATATTTCTGAGTTAAAAATTCTTCCACATTGGAGATGATCTCATTTGGCAATCCATGTCATGCAGATGGTCACCTTGAGAAACAAATACAGAACTGTTTCAAAGAGATCATATCTTTATCCGGGGTACTCCCTTATCCATTAATAATTGTTTAAACTAACTGCTAACGAGCAGTTGTAGATAGTGAATTATGGTATTAGTACTGATGTAAAAATTAATTGGTTAGATTCATGGCTAGAAAGGAAAAGCAAATATTACGTATTATTTTATAGTCAGATCATGGAGCAAGTCTGCACCCTTGTGGAGATATACATACAGTATATAGTATCGTAGCAAGGGTGAGGCGGTGGGGCTGTGTGGCAAACAAAATTGCCAGCCTTACAATTTTAATCCTGTTTATTTTTAACAAGCAAGTTCATTGTATATATATAAATATATATATATATATATATATATATATATATAGTGCCTTGCAAAAGTATTCACCCCCCTTGACTTTTTACCTATTTTGTTACATTACAGCCTTAAGTTCAATGTTTTGTTAATGTGAATTTTATGTGATGGATCAGAACACAATATAAGTTGGTGAAGTGAAATGAGAAAAATATATACATGAAAATATTTTTTAGAAATAGAAAACAGAAAATTGGCATGTGTGTATGTATTCACCCCCTTTGTTATGAAGCCCATAAAATACTCTGGTGCAACCAGTTACCTTCAGAAGCCACATAATTAGGGAAATGATGTCCACCTGTGTGCAATCTAAGTGTCACATGATCTGTCATTACATATACACACCTTTTTTGAAAGGCCCCAGAGGCTGCAACACCTAAGCAAGAGGCACTAACCAAACACTACCATGAAGACCACAGAACTCTCCAAACAAGTAAGGGACAATGTTGTTGAGAAGTACAAGTCAGGGTTGGGTTATAAAAAAAATATCCAGATCTTTGATGATCCCCAGGAGCACCATCAAATCTATCATAACCAAATGTAAAGAACATGGCACAACAGCCAAGAGATGGCCGCCCACCAAAACTCACGGACCGGCATTAATCAGAGAGGCAGCACAGGAGGGCATTAATCACAGAGGCAGCACAGAGACCTAAGGTAACCCTGGAGGAGCTGCAGAGTTCCACAGCAGAGACTGGAGTATCTTTACATAGGACGACAATAAGCTGTATGCTCCCTAGAGTTGGGCTTTATGGCAGAGTGGCCAGAAGAAAGCCATTACTTTCAGCAAAAAACAAAACGGCACATTTTGAGTTTGCAAAAAGGCATGTGGGAGACTCCCAAAATGTATGGAGGAAGGTGCTCTGGTCTGATAAGACTAAAATTTAACTTTTCGGCCATCAAAGAAAATGCTATGTCAGGCGCAAACCCAACACATCACATCACCCAAAGAACACCATCCCCACAGTGAAACATGGTGTTGGTAGCATCATGCGGTGGGGATGTTTTTCAGCAGCCGGGACTGAGAAACTGGTCAGAGTTGAGGGAAAGATGGATGGTGCTAAATACAGGGATATTCTTGAGCAAAACCTGTACCACTCTGTGCGTGATTTGAGGCTAGGACGGAGGTTCACCTTCCAGCAGGACAATGACCCCAAACACACTGCTAAAGCAACACTTGAGTGGTTTAAGGGGAAACATGTAAATGTGTTGGAATGGCCTAGTCAAAGCCCAAACCTCAATCCAATAGAAAATCTGTGGTCAAACTTAAAGATTGCTGTTCACAAGCGCAAACCATCCAACTTGAAGGAGCTGGAGCAGATTTGCAAGGAGATATTGGGAAATAATCCCAGTGGTAAGATGTGGCAAGCTCATAGAGACTTATCCAAAACGACTTGGAGCTGTGATTGCCGCAAAAGGTGGCTCTACAAAGTATTGACTTTAGGGGGGTGAATAGTTATGCACATTGATTTTTTCTGTTATTTTGTCCTATTTGTTGTTTTACAATAAAAAAAAACAAAACAAAAAAAAAAACATCTTAAAAATTGTGGGCATGTTCTGTAAATTAAATGATGCAAATCCTCAAACAATCCATGTTCATTCCAGGCTGTGAGGCAACAAAACACGAAAAATGCCAAGGGGGGTGAATACTTTTGCAAGGCACTGTATATATATATATTTTTTTTTTTTTTTTTTCTACTGATATATTCCATTATGTATCTGTTAACAAGCATGACATAATGTTCATGATGGTTAAAATAAAATAAACATTTGAGTATGATAAAGATAAGAGAATAATATATCTATGAGAACAAAGTAATTGGAGGGGGTACATTCTTTGTAAAAAACAAATGTTTCTCTTTTCTGTGGCTATTCTCTATATCTATTCTTGATTTTCTAAAATGAAGACCAAAAGGATTACTTCTATCCAAACTTATGAAGGTGTCCTATTCAGAAATGGTTCACATTTTTATAAAGTGTATACAACCTTAACAAGTTATTGGAAACCAAAAATCCAGATATGGTTTCCGATCCATAATTCTTCTCCTTGTGCCCATTTTATCCAAAACAGACTGTTGATTTGATAAATTAAGTTTATTTAATCACATATTATAATTGTCTAACTGCGATTCGTCGTCACGCTTCAGACGAATCGCAGTTAGACAATTATAAAGTGCTGCGCATTGCGCAGAGCGCGGCGCGAGCCGCACATGCGCAGAGCGCGGCACAAGCCGCGCTCTGCGCCCGAGCCGTGCTTGCACAGAGCGCGGCGCAAGCCGCGCGGCCCGAGAGCAGGTAAAAGGGGAGAAGAGGGGGGGGGGGGGGGGGTAGAGGCACAGAAGGAGAGTGGGGAAGAGGGGAGGGAGAGTGGGGAAGAGGGGAGGGAGAGTCACAGAGGGAGAGTGGGGAAGAGGGGGGGAGAGTCACAGAGGGAGAGTGGGGAAGAGGGGAGGGAGAGTGGGGAAGAGGGGAGGGAGAGTCACAGAGGGAGAGTGGGGAAGAGGGGGGGAGAGTCACAGAGGGAGAGTGGGGAAGAGGGGGGGGGAGAGTCACAGAGGGAGAGTTGGGAAGAGGGAGAGTGGGGAAGAGGGGGGGGAGAGGCACGGCACAGAGGGAGAGTGGGGAAGAGACACAGAGGGAGGGGGGAGAGACACAGAGGGATAGGTGGGAAAGAGACACAGGGGAGGTAGAGGAGGGGGAAAAGACACACGGGAGGGAGAACATGGGGAAGATACACATGGGAGGGAAATGGGGGGGGGGAGAGGGGAACAGACACAGGGGGAAGGGGGAAAGAGACACAGGCCAGGGGGGAACAGGCACAGAGGGAGAGGGGGGAAGAGGCACAGAGGGAGAGGGGGAAGAGACACAGGGGGGAGAGATACAGAGGGTGAGGGAGGAAGAGACACAGAGGGAAGGGGGGAAGAGGTACAGAGAGAGGGGGAAAGAGGCACAGAGGGGGGGGGGACAGAGGAAGGGGTGAAGAGACACAGTGGCGAGACACACAGAGAGAGGCGGGGGAAGAGGCACAGAGGGAGAGGGGGGAAGAGACACAGGGGGGAGAGATACAGAGGGTGAGGGAGGAAGAGACACAGAGGGAAGGGGGGGAAGAGGTACAGAGAGAGGGGGAAAGAGGCACAGAGGGGGGGGAACAGAGGAAGGGGTGAAGAGACACAGTGGCGAGACACACAGAGAGAGGCGGGGGAAGAGGCACAGAGGGAGAGGGGGGAAGAGACACAGGGGGGAGAGATACAGAGGGTGAGGGAGGAAGAGACACAGAGGGAAGGGGGGGAAGAGGTACAGAGAGAGGGGGAAAGAAGCACAGAGGGGGGGGGACAGAGGAAGGGGTGAAGAGACACACAGAGAGAGGCGGGGGAAGAGGCACAGAGGGAGAGGGTGGAAGACACAGAGTGGGGAGAGACACAGAGGGTGAGGGGGAAGAGACAGGGAGGAAGAGGCACAGAAAGAGGAGGGGGAAGAGACACAGGGGAGTGAGAGGAGGGGGAAGAGACACAGGGGAGAGAGTGCAGGGGGGAAGATACACAAGGGAGGGAAATGGAGACACGAGGAAGGCCGTAACAGACACAGGGCTGAGGGGGAAAGAGACACAGGCCAGGGGGGAACAGACACAGGGGAGGGTTGGGGGAGACACAGGGGAGGGTTGGGGGAGATGCATAGGAGGGAGAAGGGGGAAAGAGACACAGGGGAGGGGTTTAGAGACACGGGAGGGAGAGGGAGGTAAAAACACAGGGGGGCAGGAGATACAAAGGAGGTAGACGAGGTGGAAGGAGACACAAGGGAGGGAGAGGAGGGGGGAAATAAGACACGAGGGAGGAAGTAGACAGAGGGAGAGACTCGCAATGAGCTCCAAAGGGGCTCATTGCAAGGCCTATGATGAGCACCAAAGGCGCTCATCACAAGGCCAGTAAAGTAGAGGGGGAGAGCCTTACATTGTGTGGCAAACAGCATTGCCAGGCTTCAGTTTTTATTGCCGTCATTTTTGACGGGCAAGTCGCTAGTTATATTATAAAATCCCTTATTATATGATCATCTTATAGCTTTTATATTACTTCTGTATGTTTTATATTCTGATTGCCATGTGGGTTTTTAAACCTGATTTTGCTATTTGCTATTTTCATAGTACATTGTTTGTTTATCTATGAATATGCCATATCACTGAATGTGAATACCAGATATATTCTGTGGAATAGATATTTTATTGTTATCCAAGTTTGATAACATTTTGTACGCTTCTCACTGATTTTATATTGTGATATATCTGAATATAGATTGTTACATGTGTTTTGATGCACACAGTTGTTTATTAATGGTTTACTATTCTAATAAATGTTGTTTTGCATAAGGCTATAAATTGACAGTGAACCCAATAAAAAGTATTATTCTACAATTTAAATAGTTTGTCATATCCAAATTGCATAATTTACATTCCCACACTCCACATAATCAGTCTCACTGATCAATATCCATCCAAACTGCATTACCCACAACTGCACTGTTCATAATTCAAACCGGAATAAATCATGCATGTCCTTCTCCATAACCTCTCACAAGAGTAGGGCCACACATCCTTCTGTACCAGTGAGTATGTATATACGGCCTATCTCGTCTTATTTGCACAGTTTTCAAATGTACTGTACACATTTTATCCTTATGTTTATTGTACCCCTACTTAAAACACAATAATCACATATATAGTTGTGAGCATGCGAGTTGTTGCTAACGCAAGAACTGCGTCCCTTCGCAAAGCGAGGGACGCAGTACCCCGCAAATGCGGGTCCTCGCGAAGCGAGGGGCTGCATTTGCGGTGGTGGAGCATCCCAACATCCCCACAAATGCGGATTTGTTAACACACACACACACACGAGTTTTTAACAAAAAAAATCTCAAAGGCGCCTCACACCCGGTTACACACACACCGCGGCCGAGGGCCTCAGTTGCGAAGCGAGAGGCCGCATTTGCGGTGGTGGAGCATCCCAACGTCTCCGCAAATGCAGGTCCTCGCAAAGCACTTAGGGAATGAGGCGGCGCTCATTGCTGGCGAGCCTCGCGTAGGGAGGCAAGCCGTTAAACCCACCTCGGAAACAACCTTAACGTAACAAACACCCACACGCACGAAAAATGACGGAACTGCGCGCACCTAAAAACAGTCAAAACACACCAAATACTCACAAAAACTACATAAAAAGCTTACCCATAGCAAGGGGGGCACCCAGGACCTCTAAAAGTGAAGTTACACCTACATTTAAGTCCAAATTCCCGAGTTCAGACACACGAAAATCCCCTAAACGAGAGAAAAAATGGCCGCCGAAAAAAATGAAAACGAGGCTCACCTTTGGAATCCTGCATTAACCTCAGAACCAACCTTAACGTAACAAACACCCACACGCACGAAAAATGGCGTAACTGCGCGCACCTAAAAACAGTCAAAACACACCAAATACCAAAACGACATAAAAAGCTTACTCATAGCAAGGGGGGGGGGGGGGGGCACCCAGTACCTCTGAAAGTGAAGTTACACCTCCATTGAAGTCCAAATTCCCGAGTTCAAACACACGAAAATCCCCTAAGCGAGAAAAAAAATGGCCACCGAAAAAAATAAAAACGAGGCTCAAAGACCCAGGACCGCCCAGCCACCTACAACTTACCCAAGAAGGGATCCGAGATAAGCTCGGAAACCAGGATTAACCGTAAAGGATCCGAGATAAGCTCCGAGCCCTGCATTAACCCCACATTAACCATCGCAGTTGGGGTCCCAATTGCACAGGATCGGGGACCCTCGCTGCAATCAAAATTCTAAATTCCTGCGTTACAAGACCCATTGTAAAAGAAAAAATATATACCCTGTCACCCTGTCAATCATGGGGGTCAATACAGACCCCCATAAAACCCTCATTAACCCTGTCACTCATGGGGGTCAATAGAGACCCCCATAAGCCCTTCATTAAGCCTGTCACTCATGGGGGTCAATACAGACCCCCATAAGCCCTTCATTAACCCTGTCACTCATGGGGGTCAATACAGACCCCCATAAGCCTCTATTTAACCCCATCCGTCCCATAAGGGTATATTAACACCATTATGGGCCTGTTACAACACTATATTAACCACATAAGTGCCATGATGGTCCTCAAGGACCATCATGACACTAAGTATAAACACTATACTGCACTATACCACCCCCAATAAAACATTAAAGATCAACTAAAAACCCTCTACACTAACCTATTAACATCTACACTACCTACCCCCTATTAACCCCACCACTCTAATTACAGAAAATAAAAAAGCCTAAAGTCACACAAAAAAATCTACATTACATGAAATAAAAAACCTAACTCACAAAAAAAAACTACATTACACAAAATAAAAAAACCTAAGTCACAAAAAATAAAAAAGGAACATTACAGAAAAAAAAACCATTAAACCCCCCCCTCACTACAGAAAAAAAATACACACCTGAAAAGGAAATACATATAATACAAATACATATAATATAAATACATACAATTACAATACAATTACATACAATTACAATACAATACACCCCTATCTAATATACATCACACAATCTATCTAAATAAATAGCATAATCTAATATACATGCTATCTATATAATAATACATTCCCAACTATCTAAATAAATAACACAATTTAATATACAATACATCCTATGCTATCTATATAAAGCGCATACCCCTAGCTAACATACAATAAATGCTATCTATATATTAACTAATCTAAGTCTAAGCTAAAATAAAATAATTAAGACCACTTACCTTTGCAGATGTCTATTGGGATCAGCCACCTACGGAAAAAAAATAAAAAAAATTAGTGCAACACGTTTACAGTTCTAAAATAAACATTCTATACATTCTATACATTCTAAATATTCTACTCACCTTTCCGTCCGTCATTCTTTAAATCCTTCTCCGGCACGGCACCTGTTAAAAAAAACACAACATTAATAGACATACATCAAAATAAAATAAACATCATCTACATTCTACTTACCTCCCCGCGATGTCTCCGGCCTCTTCCGGATCCTCTTCTGCCACGCCCTGTTAAAAAAAAAATATATATATACTTATATCCTCACTCCCGGACATCCCCGATGCTAATGAAGCTCCAGGAGACTTTTCCGGAAGAAAACAAGCAATGGCGCCTTCTGATTGGTTGAAAACGATGTCTATCAAATTCACCCAATCAGGAGGCGCCAATGTGTGAACCAATCACAAACGGATACACCTTAAAATACCACTCTGATTGGATAATGCACCTGTCAATCTTTATTTAAACCAATCACAAGGCGCAGATGCCTTCAGCCAATCACAATGGAATACACCCCCACAGGGTGATTGGTTGGAGCCTCTGCGCATTCTGATTGGTTTCACTGACAATAGCCAATCACAATGGAATACACCCTCACGTACTGATTGATGAAGGATTTGCGCATTCTCATTGGCTATTGTTAATATCAATCAATATTACAGCCAATGGGAAGGCGCAGATGTCTTCACCAATCAGTACGTGGGGGTATATTCCATTGTGATTGGCTGATGGCAATAAAGCCTTAGGATTGGTTCAAATAAAGATGGACAGGTGTGTTATCCAATCACTGTTGTATTTTGGGGTGTATACTTTTTTCATTGGTTCACAAATGGGGTCTTCTCATTGGGTGAATTTGATAGACAGCCTTTTCAGCCAATCAGAAGCCGCCATTGCCAATTTTATTCTGGAACACTCCATAGGAAGGTCATTAGCGTCAGAGACATCCGCCAGGGCGGATGTGTGTCGCTTTTTTTTTTCTTCATGCGAGGAGGCCGGAGACATCGCAGAAAGGTAAGTATAATGTAGATTGTGTTTATTTAAATTTGGTTTATGTTTACTAATGTAATGTTTTTTTTTACAGGAGTATCGCCGGACAAGACGCAAAGATGGACGACATAACATGGAGGACGTGACATGCTGGGACGTGACATGCTGGAACGGGACATGCTGGAACGGGACATGCTGGAAAGGTGAGAATAATATTTAGAATATTTAGAATGTTTAGAATGTTTAGGGATTTCATGTAAACGTGTTGTATTAATTTTTTGAATCTTTTTTACCGTAGGTTGCTGATCTGAAGAAACATCTCAAAGGTAAGTGGTCTTAATTATTTTATTGTAGCTTACAATTAGGGTAGCTATATATATATATAAATAGCATGTATTGTATATTAGATATATAGCGGGAAGTATTATTACATAGTATTGTATATTAGATAGTGGGATGTATATTACATTATATAGCGGCATGTATATTAGATAGTGGCATGTATATTACATAGTGGCATGTATATTAGATAGTGGCATGTATATTAGATAGGGGTGTATTGTATTTTATTGTATTGTATTTTATTTAATTGTATTATATTGTATTTTATTTAATTGTATTGTATTATATGTATGTATTATATGTATTTCATTTTCGGGGGTTGTAATGTATTTTTTTTTTTCTGTAATGATCCTTTTTTATTTTTTGTGACTTATTTTTTTTTTTTTTTGTTCTGTAAAGTACATTTTTTATTTTTGGTGATTTTAGTTTTTCTTATTTTATGTAATGTGGATTTCTGCTTTTTGAGGAATTTAGTTACTTGAGGCACACAGTACACTCACATTGTGTGACAAACAGCATTTCAACACTTTCTTTTATTGACCGTCATTTTTTGACGGGCCAGTCGCTAGTAAAATATAATAATCATATCTCAATAATTTATTTAAAAAGCACATGCTCCTAAATTGACTTCATTGATTTTATAAAATATTTAATTTGCTAAAAAACTAATGCTTTTGGCCTTATCACACAATTATAACAGTAATCATTCATTAGGTCTATTATGGCTTTGCCATGTTTCAAAGATTTGGTGAGGATCTCTGGTAATGCGGATAATCTTACACTGTGTGAAATGAAGTGTTCATGATCCCAGTAGAGTTTCTTAAAATCATTAGTCGTTACAATGGCAGGTAGACAGGTTTAGGATATAAAAATATTTTTTTACTTACTGTCCAGAAAAAGACTCCAATCACATGCAATTAGTAAACACACTAGAGAAAACAGAGAGAGGTACGTCTTTCAGTTGTGAATTAAACCTTCACGCTGACCAGTATTGCTTGAGTCAACAGCCACAAGCATGTCTCTTCTCTAAGCCCATGACTCCTCACTTCATTCATGCAACTAATTTTAAGTAAGATATATTCAGCACTGTAAAAATATATGTATGAATAAAATTTATTGTGTACCATGAAAAATGTATTCCAAGTTTAAAAGGTCATAAGCAACCTATTTATTCTTAAGGAAGTTCAATCCTATAAGGATATTTGGAAAATAACATAGTGAGTGTTAAATTTTTCCTGCTTTTCTTGAAAACCAGCCAGTAATAAGATTTCCCAAAGCTGTTTTTATGATATTACATTTTCACATTAGTAATATTTCTGCATTAATAAAGAGTATTTTCTGTTTATCTAAACCTGCCCCAAACCTAAGGGAAACTTTATAAAGCTCTGTATTTCAAAAGTGTGTTTTAAAAAAAACATTACAAAAATATACAATTATTTTTGTAAAAGTATAACGTTTCACCAGTTTATAAATGTTGTAAAAGTTAAAGATCATCTATCTTATGATAAAATAATAAGCAGAGGAAGACAGGAAACACATTACATTGCTACACATTTAGTTTAACCCATATGGGGAAAACATCTAGCAATGGGCTATTTCTCTGTGTATTTAAAAATAAATTAAAATAAACCTGATTTATGAAAATATATAATAATCATTTGTTGCTTAAACCTTCAAAAAATAAGTAATGTTAATTATCAAAGAATTAAAAACAAATTAATCTAACGTTTATTTTTCAACTCTAGTCGATACAGTAGAATAGATTGACGTCAATCCTGAACACTGTTTGTGCAGAGATGAGTTAACCAGAATGCTTGCGGTAGTGATTGAGTCACCTGAACACCAGCAGGGAAATCCCAAAATATTGCCCAGTGTTTGGTACTTGAGCAATGACATTGCGTACTCGTAGGGTAGAGGGCTATAGTTAGTATGAGTTATAATAATACATTACATTTCTTCATCAATAAACCAATCAGCCTATACAGCCCATTTGGTTAACATTATATCTAGTCAAATACAACTGCTTGGTGTCTGTTGCATTATTGGTATGTAGAAAATCGTAAAATGTAAAGGGAGGGATTCTTGGCAGTAAAAAAAAGTCAACATTTCCAAATTATTGCAATCCAGTGCTGTCCAACTTCTTTAGTGTGAGGTGCCATTTTTCATCGTCCAGCAATTTGTTATTTGATTTTAAAAATGTTAGATTTGTTAGGAAACTGTTAAATTTGTTAAAAACAATTGAATGATCTTGTTGACAGTAGCAGATCTATAGTAATATTTGACCAGTGCTTGTCAATTATGGGTACTATAGAAATAACATGAACACGAATGAACAAATACAACTGAATTGGAAATTAAAAGGCCACAGCTCCTTTATTAATAATATAAAAGGAACTATACAAAGAACAGAATAGAGAGGTGCATTACCCACACATAAACCTGAATCTTGGGGACCCCGCACCCCATGAGTAAAGACCACCAGAGCCTTACTTGCTGTTCCTAACCAGGCTGTGGGCAAGCACATACTGCAGTACCATAGCTATAACGAAAGATACATACTGGAACCTTCAGCTTACTTGTATGCCCAAAAAAACTAAGAAAAGAAAAAATGGGGAGGGAGATGAGAAAAAAATTGTCCCCAACCATCAGAATTAAAACAAAATAGTCTATGTATAACCTATGATAACCTGTGTGCTTAATTCTTTTAAACCCTGCCATGGAACTGCTGTACCTAATTCTACAGATCAACACTTAATCTGCTCCTTGTAGTGACACATAGAGCCTGATTCAATTGAGCTTTCGCATGTTACTGTAGCCCGTAAGTGAGGTCGCAAGTCAATTTGCTATTTAATTTGGGTTTTTTTGTGGGCTCCAAAGGGTTACGAGTTACAGCCTTGAAAAAAATAGCGACGGTTAAACCTGTAACTTACAGCCTTCCGAAGCCTATTCAATTGCTCAATTTCCCCAAGCCTGCAAATGGCAAAAGAAGGAGACAATCCTATTTGTAGCACAGTAAATGCAAATAAAAAATCAACACGGCACTGTAAGTAACAGGGAAAGCGTTGACAGATATTAGAATTTTTGCACAACAGTCTTAAGCTCGCAAATTAAATGTATTTTTAAGTTTCATTTCGGGGGTTAAATCGTTCTTGGGTATCAATGAGTTAATACATATCAGGCCACCCATATGGACTAGAACTGTATTTGCATTCATTTTCATGATTTTTTATTTTGCGGGTTTGCGAGTCTGATCACATATCGGACACCCAAACCTTATTGATTCACATGTAACCTCCATGTTTTACTGCCGTAATAATGACAGTCTCATTTTCTATTGGCTGATTCGAAATGGGAGGTTACGGGCTTGCTTAATTGATCATGTTCCCGTCCTGAATTGCTAAGAACTAGTGCATGGTTTACGGTTTGGGCTTTGAGACAGTAACCTGCGAGCTTGAGCAATTGAATGGCATCATAATCGGAGACGAATGGGAGCCCGCAGCACACAAGCAGTTGCGGGCTTGCAATTGAATTGGGCACATACATTCTTAGTAGATAAGTTGCTTCTTAACACAAATTGGAAATAACCCCAAAATGTATTTTATGAAGAACTCAAAGGTATTCTACATAGGAACTCACTATCTGCTTTTACTTAACATCCATAAATATTGTTATAGATGAGACTGCTGGTATAAATTCAGCATGAGTAAGGAAAATACCAGAGTCACAATACAGTATATGCTGTAGCAAATCTGGTAAATTAGTGCTTCACCTCTCCCAAGCATGAAAGAGACAAGGTTACCTACTTTAAAGGGACAAGGAAGGTTTCTGGATTTCCCTAGGAATATAATATATCTACAGTATGTATTACATTATTTTTGTGTACTTTATTTTATTAAGAGGTGCTTAAAAGCTCTGTGGTGTACTACCTATATTCTTACAAATAGCTCCTGAATTTGTTTCTTCCCTCTGCAGCTTATGAAGTCAGTGTACTTCTAAGTACAGGGTGTGCAGTTTCTCATAGTAACAAAACAGTGACAACATTCAGCAACAAGAGGTCACTAACAGGTTAATTTGAAACACTGAACTTCACAGTCTGTGTATCCATAAGCTGCATGAACTGCAAAGAACAGACGCAAAGAGGTACAAAGAACTTTAAATAATAAAATAAGGTACATGAAAGTATACATAGGTATATATTCCAAGTGAAACCCAGAAACCTTCCATGTCTTTTTAATATATCAAAATCCTGCTGAGGACTCACCTAAACAATGCATATTAAAAGACCACTACACAGTTACATATATACATTTGAAATCAATGAGTCTAAGAACATAATTAAGCAGGTAAAATGTCATGAAGATAGTTTTTAATTAGAAAAAAATAAATGTTTCTGCCTCTGATTTCTAGAGACAAACTCCCGCACCTGGGCCTGTGAGCCTGTGAGGGAGGAGGCATGTGGACTTATTTTAAGTCAAATGCAATTGCCTAACAAAGCCTCCTGACCTCCTCACCCCTCATAATCCAGCTCTCAGGAAATTATGTAACTACGACAAAATGGATTTCTCTATAAGCAGTGTTCAAAAATTCAGATTTTCTCTAATGTCTACACAGCTGTTAATGTTAGTTTGATACATAATTCAAAAACAAGTGCCTATTTTGAAATAGGTGTCAATGATGTTTCAGACAATCAGAATTGAGTATTTTAATCACTCCTATCTGGTTGGTTAAAACGTTAACCAATCAGAATCTACGGATTAACATCTACAGCTCTGGGTGCAGGCCAGTAAAGTTTTACAGGATTATTTCTTGCAGAAGCCATAGAATATATTCAGAAATTTAGCTTTTCAAAATCTCAGTAGTTGCGAGTCAGCATTCCGAGAGTTCTTATGGGAGCCATGGAATGGAGACCAATGTTATAAGATCACCTCAATAAAATGCAATAATAATTTACACAGTTTTCAAATGTAAAGTATTATTTGTCAATGACTATACTATTAAAATGTGTGTTCATTCTGAAGACGGGAGAAGTAGCGAGAATGTCAAGTAATACACATGAATAATACGATAACTGCAGTGTACTGTGAAACCTTTTTACACACACATATATATATATATATATATATATATATATATATACAGTATATATACTGTATATATATATATATATATATATATATACAGTATCTCACAAAAGTGAATACACCATTCACATTTTTATAAATATTTTATTATATATTTTCATGTGACAACACTGAAGAAATGACATTCTGCTACAATGTAAAGTAGTAAGTGTACAGTCTGTATAACAGTGTAAATTTGATGTCCCCTCAAAATAACTCAACACACAGCCATTAATGTCTAAACCGTTGGCAACAAAAGTGAGTACACCCCTAAGTGGAAATGTCCAAATTGGGTGCAATTAGTCATTTCCCCTCCCCAGTATTAGGTGACTCATTAGTTTTACACAGTCTCAGGTGTGAATGGGGAGCAGGTGTGTTAAATTTGGTGTTATCGCTCTCACACTCTCTCATACTAATCACTGGAAGTTCAACATGGCACCTCATGGCAAAGAACTCTCTGAGGATCTGAAAAAAAGAATTGTTGCTCTACATAAAGATGGCTGCAGCACGGTGGGCAAGACCATACAGCGGTTTCACAGGACAGGTTCCACTCAGAAAAGGCCTCGTCATGGTCGACCAAAGAAGTTGAATGCATGTGGTCAGCTTTATATCCAGAGGTTGTCTTTGGGAAATAGACATATGAGTGCTGCCAGCATTGCTGCAGAGGTTGAAGGGGTGGGGGGTCAGGCTGTCAGTACTCAGACCGTACGCTGCACACTGCATCAAATTGGTCTGCATGACTTTCATCCCAGAAGGAAGCCTCTTCTAAAGATGATGCACAAGAAAGCCTGCAAACAGTTTGATGAAGACAAGCAGACTAAGGAGTGTCATGGTCAGAGCCTGCATGCTGCCATCACTGGGGAGCTACAGTTCATTGAGGGATCTATTAATGCCAACATGTACTGTGACATATTGAAGCAAATCATGATCCCCTCCCTTCTGGGAGACTGTGCCGCAGGGCAGTATTCCAACATGATAATGACTCCAAACACACATCCAAGGTGACCACTGCCTTGCTAAAGAAACTGAAGGTAAAGGTGATGGATTAGCCAAGCATGCCACCAGACCTAAACCCTATTGAGCATCTGTGGGGCATCCTCAAATGGAAGGTCGGAGAGTGCAAGGTGTCTAACATTCACCAGCTCCGTGATGTCATCATGGAGTAGTGCAAGAGGACTCCAGTGGCAACCTGTGAAGCTCTGGTGAACTCCATGCCCATTAAGGTCAAGGCAGTGCTGGAAAATAATGGTGGGCACACAAAATAAACGTTTTAGACATTAATGGCCAGTTGGGCTCAAAACTTTGCATACCCTTGGCAAATTGGTAGTACAGTATATGTACCAATTTTAACGAAAACATGAGCGAGCAGGCAAAACACATTTATTTGACTTCTTATGGGATTCATATTCAACTGTAGGTTATAACAGAATGGCCTAATCATAAAACAAAACATGACAACAAAGAAAGAAAATGAATGACCCTTAGTTCTTAATACTGCATATTGTCCCCTTTAGCATCAATGACAGTGTGCAGTCTTTTGTAATAGTTATCTATGCGGCCCCGAATTCTTGCAGGTGGTATAGCTGCCCATTCATCTTGGCAAAATGCCTCCATGCAAAGTCTTTGGTCGTCTTGTATGAACCGCATGTTTGAGATCTCCCCAGTGACTCAATTATATTAAGGGCAGGAGACTGTGAAGGCCACTCCACAACCTTCACCTGTTTCTGCTGTAACCACTAGAAGGTCAACTTGGCCTTGTCATCATCATGCTGGAAAGTCCAAGAGCATCCCATGCACAGCCGAATGCAAATTGTCTGCCAGTATTTTCTGATAACATGCTGCATTCAACTTGCCATTCATTTTCACAAGATCAATTTTCCCCATGTCTTTAGAGTTCAACCCCCTCCCCCCAAAGCATCAGTGAGCCACAATCATGCTTCACAGTGGGGATGGTATTCTTTTCACTATAGGCCTTGTTGACCCCTCTCCAAACATAGCGCTTATGGTTGTGACCATAAAGCTCTATTTTGGTCTTCTCACTCCAAAATACAGTGTGCCAGAAGCTTTGAGGTGTGTCAAGGTGTTGTCAGGCATATTGTTACCAGGATTTTTTGTGGCATTGGCGCAGTAAAGGCTTCTTTCTGGCAACTTGACCATGCAGCTAATTTTTGTTCATGTTTCATCGTCGTGTGCTCCTTGAAACAACCACACCATCTTTTTCCAGAGCAGCCTGGATTTCTCCTGACGTTACCTGTGAGTTTTTCTTTGTATTCCGAACAATTCTTCTGACAGTTATGGCTGAAATATTTCTTGGTCTATCTGACCTTGGCTTGGTATCAAGAGATCACAGCATTTTCCACTTCTTAATAAGTAATTGAACAGTACTTGCATTTTCAAGGCTATGGATATGTTTTTCTATCGTTTTACATCTTTATGTATTACCTTGTTAGGAAGGTCTTTTGACAGTTCTTTTCTGTTCCTCGTGGCTCAGTATCCAGCCTGCTCAGAGCATCCATGTGAGAGCTAACAAACTCATTGACTATTTATACACAGACACTAATTGCAATTTAAAAAGCCACAGGTGTGGGAAATGGATTTTTAATTGCCAAACATTCAAGGGTATTTTGATCAGGGCCATGTGGGTAATTTCTGTTATAATTATGGTTTATAAAGGAGCCAAACAACTATGTGATAATAAATGGCTTCATATGATCACTATCCTTCAATAAAAGACATTTTTTTTACATGATCAATCATATTTTCAAAATAAATGCCAACATTTCACAGTTTCTGCCAGGGTATACACACTTTTGAGCACAACTGTATATATCACCACAATTCTGCCAATACGCTTCAAACAAAAAGTTATATTATTTAAGCACACTTTCCACAAAGTAGGATTGTAAGGTCTGGAAAACTGAAATCTACTGTATGGTCTGTGTTCCAAGATTTTAATCCTCTCATCACTGGTGGGGGCCATAAAAACCAAAACCTCAAACATAAAATGTTTTCTGAAAGGTAGCCAGTGTCCCTATTCTGTGACCTGTCTCCTATTTGTTTATTTTTTCCTGCTAGTGCTCAGTGTCAAAGAAAAAAAAGACGTCACCTCTTGGCGAGTCACGCAGGTTTTTGAGATAATTAAAAATTAATGTTGGAGACGAGAGCTGAACCAAATTATTTTTCCATAGGAAGGAAACACTCTGTAATGACTAATTCTCATGATCTCAGGTTTGGCAACATGTCCTGAGCAAATATATTCATTGGGTGCATGAACCTGTATCTTGGGAGTGATTTATTAACACCTTTGACCTGTCATCTAATCATGAGATTTCTGTAAACTAAAAATACATTTCACAAACAGGTTTTCTGAGTGTTAGTGATAGATAAACCACTAATTCAGCTTCAGTCTTAGGGCCAGGTTCATGTTAGGTGCAATGCTTTATCCTGTTTTAACTTATATTGATTGCATTTAGCAGCCTTTTGTAAACTGGGCCAGATATTAAAATCCCTGACGACTTAATATGGATCAGAAACTGCAGGTTTATATTATTCATTCTTAAATAGATACAACATATTTTTTTTAAATAAATTCCTATGCTTATTACATGCAACTTTTTAAGGCAACTTTTAGTTAGCAATCACGCATATGTTTTAATTTATTAAATGGTGATATGGCAACAAGAAGTCAATTTAAGTACACCGGCATATACCAAGGAGGTCAAGAGACCCATTTTCCCTCATAATTATTTAATGAACATTGTTTCCACTGTCACTAAAGATTCTGGATAGTGGCATGCAAATGTGACGTACCATATTAAGCCTTTTTGCCTCTAGACCACTTACCATGTCATCCTTTCAGCTTCAGTGAATAAGTGCCCTTCAGACACAAATGAGACAAATGTGGAAAGACAAAATGGACCACAGAAAATTAGATAAAGAATGTAGGACAGTCAGATATTCCTGATTATGCCATTATGACCAAAGACATTTCAGCAAGCATGTCTCCCTCAGTTTGCCAATGCAATATCACAAATTATAATAGCAGTAGAATACCTGACACATGTGTGCTTGTGCAGAACCACCTACTTGGTGGGTACAGAGGGCACTGTTCTTTTGGGTCCACAAAAGGATGAGGGGGTGAAAAAAATGTGTTTCCTATATGTTTAACTAAACTCAGAATGCATACATAACCTACTGTACATATACTCACAAGTGTATATTGAGCTTAGTGAAATGCTCTAGTGCAGTGGCTTTAAGATCTAATCACCAGCTAGTTACCTTCCTGTACTCATGGGGACCAGCTTTGAGACCCAGAACTTTTTTAATGGGTTGATACTACATGTGACACCCAAAATGTTTAACTAGTATTGCACTGATTTGAATAGAGTGCATTTTAACAGATGCATTCATCAATATTCTTACTATAACTATGACTAATGGTAGTGCGATGCTTAAAATGTGTTTAAAGTGTTAGAATCTCCTTATCCCTTTTCGCTTCTGAGGACCAAAAGATAATGCCTCACGAACTAGAACCAGCCCTAGGACCTGCTTTAGTTCCCACCTCTCACTTTCCTCATGAGCTTGCAAATTGCATTTACTGCCCATGCAGGACACATCATCAAATTTATAACAGACTAGTAACTTGTCGTCATAAATGACGGTGTCATATAGTATCTTTGATTTTCTGTTCTGTCTCTCTTTTAGTGCTGTCTCTCTCTGTGTGCCCTCTGTCTCTCTTTGTGTGCCATCTGCTTCTCTGTGCGCCCCTTCCTCTCTCTTCCTCCCTCTCTCCCTCCTATTCCTTTACCCTCCCTCTTTCTCTCCCACCTCTCCTCTCTCTCTCTCTCTCCCTCTCTATCAATCCCTCCCTCTAGCTCACCCTCCCCATTTCTCTACCACCTCTCTCTCCCTCACCTTTCTCTCTCCTCATTCTCTCTCTCTTACTCCCTCTCTCTCTTACTCCCTTTGCCTCCCTCCCTCTTTTTCCCTTGGCTCACCTTCTGCCTCCAATGCGCATGAGTGGTCACATTGCTACTGCACATGCATGAATTGCCGGAATTTTACTTTAGTAGCAGAACGCACCATGCAGGTGTTACTCACAAGCTACAATTATAGTTTATGCTTGTAAATTTTTTTTAAAAAGCTCTATAATTCCATGACATTTTAGTTATGCTTAATAAAGCTAATCAAGAAGGGTTCTTAATATTTTTTGTTAATTTTATTGTTTACCCATCTTTTACAATGATGTGAGATAACAAAAATGAATCAGCTCCAGTAATGAAAATATGGGTTTCAGATTACATATACCGTATTACACTAAGCTTGAATAGGAAATTTTAAAGCAAAATTTTACAAGAAATATTATTCAAAAAATTTTTCTCAATTTAGAAATACCACTTATAAGTATTTGTTTAAAAGTTTTCCAAAATGATAAATAACATAATTATTTGGCTGAACAAATACATACACATAGTGCATTAAACATTATTTCTTTGTGCAGTTTTTGTACTTTACATCTGGGGCATCTCTGACCACAGTCCATTAGTAGATTGCTAAAATATCAGATCTCCAGTTTCCTTATTGCCTAATTTCCATTGCCGAGATGTCCTGGTAGAAACGTTCACAATATTTATTGCTATTTGTGCTATACCATACAGATGATGTAGCTTGTAGTTTGTACTCCTCAGAATAGCACAGGACTGCAAAGAGTAACTGGGGTCCTGATAAGGAGAGAGAGAAACAGGAAGTTAGCCTATGTGAGGGGGAAACTTGGAAGGAGTGTTTAGGGTGTCTATGTGTTACATGAGTACTATGCCCTGAGTTACTGATGGCAGCCCTGTTTCTGTCTAGTAATCCTAAAATTAGGTTATAGTAAAGATGTCACAAAACAGGTGTCAAGGAACAGCTCCAGCATCCTCTTCCTTAGCACCAGGTGAGACTGCACACTGGCCTCTGGTGCCATCACCCACTGTATGCAAACAATATTGTCCAGATTCTCAGGGAGCTGCCAGATCTGTGGTTTCCTTGCTAAACTTCCATTGTCTCCTACTCTTGGGCTAGTTTTGCCATAATTATACACATCAAGTTTTAGCAGTCTTCCAAGAATATCAGGGCGAAGGACGGGCATGCAGGCCATCTACCATCTTGTGACTTCATCCACAGCATAGTTAACTCTCTTGGCTGGTGACATCAAAGCACAGGTGAAGGTGGAATCCCACTGCTGGAGCCAGTCTATCTCAGAACAGGGTTACTTCTGCATCTCATTCAGCTGGTTTTCGGGTTACTTCTGCATCTCATTCAGCTGGTTTTCTTCCTAAGCAAATGGATCAGGAACCCACAGCATACCAATTCACTGCTACTCTCAGAACAACAAGGATAAATGCTTTGCACTAGTTTCCTTAGTCCAGAAGCAACTATGTGTATTCCCCTTCACCAAGACATTGACTTTTCATGCATATATTCTCCAAAACAGGGTATATCTTTATTCACAAGGCCCATACTTATTACATATAGTAGAACAATAGGGATTACAAGGCAAATAAATCAGAGCTGCTCAATCTGAGATCAAACAATACCAAAGTAGTTTTTTTCTCTAGGTCTGGTTACCAACTCAGAGAGCAACCTCTTTTAGCTCACTTGTGCCCTTCACAGTAAGAAATATCCTGCAGTATATCAGTCTGGTCTCACTCAAAAGAGTGACCTAGCCCCAAAATACCAGGCAATTCCACCCTGAACAGGAGAAACAGCAAACCCCGAACACATTACTGCCTCTGTGGGCCTCATCAGTGAGGTGCAGCTGTACTCCCTAAGGCACAGTGAGCAAGGAGTCCACGTCTGGTTCCCCCTAACACCCTCAGGGTGCATAAAAACCCTAAGGGTGATTTAAATACACAACAAAAAAATAAGAGGTGCTCAATCTGAGAATAAACAATACGTAAGTAGGTTTGTTCTCTAGGTCTGTTTACCTATTTAGAGAGCAACCTCTTTTAGCTCACTTGTGCCCTTCACAGGGCATACAAAGTAAACATTTTCCAACTTGAATTTCCCTCCCCTGGGTTGTTGTGACTGAATCACATTTGGCCTCCATTGGCGGGTGTCCCTTCATGTGAGTTTAACTTCTTACCTCTGGAAAAATATCTAGGTTTTTGGAGACAATTGTATTTGAATGGTGGATGATTTGGTAGTGAATGTTAGGTTGGTAGGGTTGGAGAGACAATTGTATGCGCTTTGTTGTGCATTTTGTGGGTAAAGAAAGAGACCATGCATATATTATCTACATTCATTGTATGGTTGTCTATTGGTTTTGTTGTTAGCATTGTAAACACAGACTGACACTTATGGTATACTCTTTTAACATGTGAGGGGTTAAATCATTTTTCTTTGTACAAATTACATTTCTGAGTCTAGTAAAAAAGCCAAGGTAAGACTTGGTCAAGCCAATGTTAGATATGTTAGACGTTATCAGAGACCTTGCGAATGCAACATGCAAGACAGACGATGCTCAGGCTTACGTCTTTGACTTCAATTCCCAATTGTTCTAACCAAGGGTGCTTATCAAACAGGTGTAGATAAACGCACATCGGCCTAGTCTCTAACCAAAAATATTTAACAGGCACGATCTGGGACAAGGGTCACATATATTCCTAATAATCAATTTTAATACATGTAACCAGAGCGCTATCAAGTGGATAGAAACTGATACTTAATGCCTATATACATTTTAAAGGATTTATACTCTTGCTCTTTTTTTTATGTGTTTTTAGCTGTTCTGTTTACTTGTTTATGTTGCAATCCTGGGATTAAGCAGTGAACCATTATATATTAATATATGATTTAGCAATGTATCATTGCATATGAGGACTGTTAATATCCTATGGAGCACTTGTATTTGATGGTGAAATTACAGTAATTGATTCCTGGATGATTCTAAGCAATTTAGCATTTTTATATTCACATATAGCATAGTTTTCTCTTCCGGTTTTATTTATATCCTAATAAATGTTTCTACTTATCTTGAGAAGGGATCCTAAAATGAGAAAGATGTAACCCTGAAATCCTATACATGGTAATGTATACATTTGTTTAACTTTCTTATTTGTAATTTCTTATCTGTTACCGTTTTGGGAGTGGTCATAGAACAAAGACTAATTAGCACCTGCATTCCGGACTGTAGGTGTTAATCAATACATTTCAGTCTGTGTTATATTCCCTACAACAGTTTGATTGACTTCAATCATATAACCATTTAACTCTCTTACAAAACCGATTATTAAAATACACCTATACTCAAAACCTACTTAGCATTTCTCAACACATACTTTCTTTAATAACACAATCAACAAAACTGTTTTATATTATTTATTGATTGCATATATAGAAACACGCTATAACACAAATTAACTACCCTAATACCAATATACAAAAGTCACTTAGCCTGCTATAGATACATTATAATCTAAGTAGTTATATTGCTTCTGCTCTGTAGGTTTTAAACCTGAGTTTGCTATTCATGTGGTAACACATTATATCACTAGTATTAGAATTAATACCACATATATTAATAGCACATATATTGCATAGAATAGACATTTGATTGTTTATCCAAGTAGGATACGACTTTACACTCTGCTTATCATCTCTGTATTGAAGGAACCACATTTTATTGCTTTAATTGTTAACCAAACTTCATAATATTGTATTTACTTCTTATTGATTCCTATATTGACAGAATATAGATTGTCTTAAATAGATTGTTATCCAATCAGTTATTCCTATCTTGAACTAACCAAGTATATGTTTTAAGATAGATTGCTAATTAAGCTTTATAAGATTATATACGCTTCTTATTGATTCCTATATTGTACTAACAGAATATAAAATGTCTTAAAACTAATTGTTATTAGCCAAACCGCAAAATGAATATGGAGGGGGGATGGCCATGCCCAGGAAGAGGTTGGCGTGCTAAGTAAGCTGGGCGATAATGGTGCCAAAGCCCAGGGAACGCTTGGGGCTATGCTTCCTTGCATACTAGAAAATAATTGTCCTGGTCCTGGAGTGGAAAAAGAAGGGACATTGTCCCATGAAGACACATCCACTAAATATAAAGAGTACGCGGTGTAATAACAGCAATGAGGCTGTGAATTGCTGCAGAGAATTACAGATGGAGGCCCCCACCCTAAGGAGAGCTGACATATGTTGACAGACAAAAAGTCGCAGAAAAACAGAACTGTAAATAATCATTGCTATCTTATGTCATCCGGTGGTCTAGAGAGGTCGCTGCACACCCTGAACAGTAAGCTGTTCCATTCTGACGCTGAAACACAGAACATATCCTCATAGAGGTCGTTTTTGGGAGGCGACTGCACATCTGGGAGAGAGAGCTGTATTATGCTGATAGACGCCGAATTACAGAATGCATCCTCATAGAGGTGTCTGGATTCCTCCTAAGCTGTTGCAGTTCATTGTATGTGGAGAAGCAGCCACATCTCTGGACAAGCAAGGTTTGGAGGGGGTAGTTAAGTTGGGCGATCTCTAGTAACACCCCTAGTAGCTCTTCTAGATAGGAGGGAGTATCACCTATGACCCAAAAACTGAAAGTCAATGGGAAGATTATGGCCAGTTGCTAAAACACATTCTACTCTACTACTAAAGAGACGTAATAACAGGTTTAGCTGAAGGAGAAACAAAAAAAACTGGGTGTATGGAAGAAGTTACATAAATATTACTTTTATGGTGCTTGATTTCATAGAGTCTTGGAAGAAAAAAAAGGGTGAAATTTCTAGATATGATTTAATTGGTGTAAAGTAAGACAAAGAGTGAAATAGTAAAAATGAATCAGACTACACAGGGAAAATCAAAAGACACAAAAAAAAAAAATGCAAAACCTGGTAACTTCTTTTCCCCTGTAGGAAAAGCAAGTTCCAAAGATATATCTCATTTAAATATATCTTCCCTTTCCCAAAAAGACTAGATAGTTGAGCAAACAGAGCCTATAATGCCTTCATTGAACAGAACAGAAAGAAGATTTCGTAATAGAAGAAGAAAAACGTACTTCTTCTATATTAACATTCTTATAAGAGTTGAAATGTTCATAAAAAGTGGGCTAACAAAAGAAATTAAAAAAAATTCAAAACAAATAACGGTACACCCCTCACCTGGAACAACTGTCTGGGTATGAGACTCCAATTCTCCCTATCCATGGACCATGGTCAAGGCACTCTGCTTCAGCTCTGTTTGCTTGGGCACAAACTATGGAGTCCCGTCCCAGTCTAGCTTATTAACTGGGCCTCTGTCCGGCAAGCTCTCAGGGCTCATGTCCTCCCCTGCTCTCTGGTCTGTGGCTAGCTAATGGACGTTTTTGTCATGTGGAGCTCCTTCAGGGGTTCACAGTCCATTACAGCCATAGCGTTACTGCTCTCTGAGGGCAAACAGCAATACAAAAAGCTGTATGCTTCCATGGCCTCCTAGTGCCAGGATGTGTCTTCTTCATCCCCACCCGATTGGCAGGGCTCCTTCCCTCCCTTGAGCAAGGTCCTAGACTGGGCTGCTTCCACCAGCAGCTCTCTTGCATCAGCAATCTGGCAGCCCTTTTTCTTTTTTCCTCACTGCCTTGTCCTTAGCAATGGTGTCCCCACCAACTTGATAGGGCTGCACCCCCTGGTCTGCCACGCTTCCAGGGCTACTGGCTGAGTCTGTCCCTTGAACTGTGGCTGGCTTCCTGACACTTGTTATCATCTGAAGCTTCATGGTAAGTTCACAGTCTATTCCTAGGGCACAGTCCATATTTGGTTCTTTCAAGAACCCAGGAGCATGGTGACTCCTCTTCAGGACTTCTCCTTGGCCTAGTAATCCAATTTGTGATCCCTTCTCCAGGGCTTCTTGACACTTTATGGGATACCCACCACTGCCAACAGCTGTGATGACACAAGAATTTGAGAGGCCACACGCACATTACAATTCTTTTCAATATTTATGTGGCCGATTAGGACCCTAAACAATTTCCTTCTGGTTTGCCAAGTAAGTAAAGAGCACTCAGTCAAACTATCAGGAATTTACAAGTGATTTGTTAAGATTGTATGCAATTTTCAAGTGATACACCAAACCCTCAGTAATTTCCAAGTGGTATACTTAGGCACCTATTCAATTGAGCAATTGTGAGTTACTGGAGCCCATAATGGAGCTGTAAACTAATTTGCTATTCAATTGGTGTCTTTTAGCGAGTCACAAACAATCTACTGGTTAGAAGCTGAGATTCCCTGCGGTTGTCAAAATAATAACTTACAACCGATCTAAGCGTTTGATCTTTCAAGCCAGCAAAAGTTACAATTGCTAAAATCGCTATTCAATTGCTACAATTCCTCAAGCCCGCAAATTTTTCACACCCGTAAATGGCAAAGGGGGTTAAACACCTGTTCGTAGCACTGCAAATGTAAATAAGTGTAGATGAGTGCCATAGGCACTCATCCCTACAACCCCCTACGACTTTTAGGCCACAAATGCAGACCCTCGGATGCCACAGGCTCATTGCAGGCTGCAAATGTGGCCCCTCGCAAAGCGCCTCACAACCGGTTACAAACCACTACACAAGCGGCACAAAAAAACATAAACACGCAATGACTAACTACGGATGTACACAAAAACAATTACGACCCGCGGGACATAGAAAAAATCCATTACGGACTCGCAAAAATACGACCTTAACGGACAACCCGCACACATTGCCAAACACCAAAGGGGGACACCCAGGACCTCTGCAACACAGCTTAAACCTCGAATTCGGTCAAATTTACAAAGTTTTGCCACTCGAAAATCTCTTAAGCGAGAGAAAAAATGGCCGCCAAAAAAAACAAAAACGAGGCTACACGACCCCATAAGCCGCTAAATACCACAAAGCAAATACGGATTTTACAAAAACCTGTACGACCTTCAACATACACCATTAGCAAGGACGCTAAATCATACAAACCCGCATACCACATACACATTCGCTGCCATTTTACAACACTACCTTACAGAATGCGGAACTACACAGCTACACTAACGGCTTCCCCTTGCGCACGCAGCCTATTTACGCTACACACTGCACACATTGCTGACACTTACACCTCAGCTCTACAACACTGCAAACCTACATTGCTGGAACATGAAAAAAGATTGTAGGCTCTTCAACACAATGCTTCCTGCATGTATTACAAATAGGTAAAGTATATTACTTTATACATTTACTAATTATTTCATTAGCATCACAAAAAACATATACACAAAAAAAAACACTATCACAAGAAACACTAAAGACATTCACTGCGCGCCTTCCCAACGAGCGCCAACGCTGCTCATACCACACAAACGACACTAGAGTACAGCCTTGCAATAAGCGCAAAAATCACTTAGTATGACACCAAAAGTGCCTCTGATTGACAACCAAGAGGCTCGCAATGAGCGCCGAGATCTCAGACCACCACAAAAAATAATGTCTGTGCCAAACACCATTCCTTGACTTACAATTCTATTGCCGTCATTTTTTGACGGGCAATTCGGTAGTCAATAAGAATTGTCGTCAAATCTCAGCACGTTCAAACTGCACAGAGCTTTGAAAGGAGGATATCATATGTGTATGTGTTACACCATTTAGTATGTCTGTTTTCTATACTATTACTTTTGGAAAGTATCCATCTCAATAGTAATTTCTTTGCAATATTAAGTTTTATAGTTCTTTGCCAACCTGACATAAATGACAACACATACATTATTTTTCTAGTTTTTAGTATTTTCCAGTAAAGCCTCTGTCTCTGTTTAGTCTTTATTTAAAAACATGTTTTTTTTTATTATTATTATTGACACTTATGACAAATCAGTTGGAAACTTCTAGTGTAACCATTTTAATGATTTTGTCTGTATCACGGTGCTTCAAATTCAGGTCTTCCTAGTTAATGAGAGTCAAAGGATCTTTGGCAATTCCACACAAAAATTGCTGAGGAATCTTGGAGCTAAGCTGTGTTATTTTCCATGTCATAAGACACCATGAACAATAATCATTCTGGGATCATAAAGTTTTATATCATCTGGCTGCCATAGGCAATGAAATATGTGACTGAAAGTAGACAGTTTGACTATCTTGTACTGGATGAAATAAAAATGGCCATAAATACCTGAAGAAAGTGAATAAAAGAAAACTGCAATTGTTGTGAATATCAAAAGGTAAGTATGAAGGAAGGACAATCATGAATCATAAATACAGTAAGAAAGAATATTACAATTTACTGTTAATTGGTTTAATGGTTTAAACAGTGTTCACAATATATCTATGCTGAATATAGAACAGCAGATTTGAATGATATCACAATTATCCAAAAAAATGAGTGACATCAATTTAGCTTATTCATCAGGGCCTGTACAACTTATAAACTATGAAGTAGTCATTATAGGACTAGAATTTGTTGCACAACTCTTGCTATGACACGCATGTGCTGAACATAGGTACCATTTGGATCACACATATTCATGAAAAATAATTATAAATATATAAATATTCTGTAGGTTCATGTCCATTTAGAAGTGAAAGTGTTTTGCTTGTGTTATCATGTTTTAATAAATACATATTTGTACTTACTTATTATGTGTATCTTATATAAATAGCTGTTTTTGCATTATAATAGAAAAATCATATTGAAAATCATATGAAAATTAAAAAACAAAGGAAAACATGAAATGCGTTACAATACAACATTCATGAAAAATCTCACAACATATCACTCACTTTATTTTTCTATCTCAAATTCATCAAATTTATGGTGGGCAAACAAGTAGGAGAATCTCTCTGACCTTCAAGGTACAGCTAGCCATTTATACACTTTACATCTTCACAAAACAGGTCAAAGAACCTTCTTCCTGCTCAGTATTCAAAGATATAAATGTAAACATGCAAATGCTTCCACTCTTTAATGCAAAAACTATTTTAACATTAACCCTATTCTGTTTTATAGTTACCTAGTTACACAATTTAGGTTGAAAAAATACTTTTAGTCCATCAAGTTAAACCTTTTTAGATCTCCCCTGATCTGCAATATGCAGATTAGTTGTTAATTGATCCAGAGGAAGGCAAACAGAAAAAAAAAAATCTCAACAGTAAAAATATCTACAGTAATTACTTCCCCACTAAAAAATATAGCTCTCCAGAGATATATGTTCTGTATGTGGGAAAGATTCAGATTTTAAATATTAATATGTGTGAGGCTAATTATGAAATATCATTATTATTGGCCTTAACTTTTTCCCTTTAAAGTGTGTATAGTTTAATGTTTTAATGTGAGTAGCCACTATTCAGATGAACAGTTTAGTGAGGAGTTTTTGGCATCAAACCAGTAATTAAATAAAATGTAAGAACTTATCTAAGCAGATTACACTTCATTACACTATCATATATATAATTGTGCTACTACGGGCCATTGGTAATGCTCAGGAATGTTGCCAGCCTTGTACAGACGCTCATCGTGAGGAACTTAAGCTAAAATGAGCGCCAAAGGCGCTCATTGCAGGGCTCGCGATGAGTGCCGCAGGTGCTCATCTCAAGGCACTTAGGACCGAAGTACGTCGAACGGATGAACCACACAACTGGAATGACCACCAAAAAAAAACACAATTATGTGTTAAATTAACTTACACACTCACAAACAGCACAGGGGGAGAGTCAGTGAGGTTGCAAGTTAAGTTAAGGCATATTTGGAATTTTTTCACAATCAAAAATTGTATACGCAGAAAAAAATTGGCGGCTGAAAAAACATAACAGGATGAAAACGAGGCCGAAGACAGTAAAAAACAGGCCGAAGCCAGCAACACTTAACGCAAGCCAGTAACACTTAACCCAAGCCAGTAACATTACACTCAAGACAGTAACACTGTAACCAAGGCAGTAACACTTAACCCAAGGCAGTAACACTAATCGCGAGCCCCCTCAACTACACAGGGGAGCCACGCGATGAGCGCCAAAGCCACTCATCACAGGGCTCATGATGAGCGCCGTAGGTGCTCAAGCGCGAGGTGTATAAAGTACACAAGGGGAGAGGGTTGCAATGATCGCCGAAGGTGCTCATTGTGAGCCAAGCGGGGCTCGATATGAGCGCTGAAGGTGCTCAGAGGGGCAAAAGCCACACAGCATTTCCAGGCTTACAATTTTATTCCCGTCATTTTTGATGGGCAATTTCTAATAAGCTGCTTCATTGATTGTATAAAAAGGACTTTTGTATGTAACAAATTAACAATAATAGCAGTTATGTCATAAAAGCCATTTTATCCAACTTTAGAGTAAAGTATTCCATATTTGATGCTTACACATTTTGTTAGTCTGGACTATTAGCATGGAGTTGTGCTTCCATTTGAACTTGTGGCAGCCTTTAAAGAAATTCTATCTGCATCCCAAGTGACTAATTATGTTAGAACAAAAAGAAAATTGTTCTCTCCATTAAGGCAACATTTAAAATACTAGTTAATGATTAAAGGCTGTAGTTCTTTCTTTAACTTTATAAAAAGATGTTACTCAAGTTTTTCAGCAAACAATATTATAAACTAGCGACTTGCCCGTCAGAAATGACGACAAAAAGTCTTGGAAGCGTTGCACTGCTGTTTGTCACACAATGCGAGGTTCTCCCCCCTCTAACCGCGATGAGCGCCTTTGGCGCTCATCGCAGGCCTTGCAATGAGGGTCTCTACCCCCTCTACTTTACGGGCCTCGCGATGAGCGCCTTCGGGCCCCGCAATGAGCTCCTACTGAAAGGCTCTCCCCACTCTTACTTGCAGGCATCGCGTTGAGGGCCATCGGGGCTCATCGTGGGCCTCGCAATGAAAAAACTTCGGTGCTCACTGCAAGTTTTCCCCCCCTACATTATGGGCGTTGCTATGAGCGCCTTTGGCGTTCATCGCGGGCCCCACAATAAGCGGCCTATAACTTTGACAGCGTCTTTCCCCCCCACGCCATCCCCAGTATCTCTTTCCCCCCTCTCCCTCCAATGTTTCTTTACCCCCTCTCCCTCCCCTTTGTCTCTTCCCCCTCTCTCCCTCCCTTGTGTCTCTTTGCCCCCTCTCCCTCTCCTGTGCCTCTTTCCCCCCATTCCCTCCCCAGTGTCTCTCCCCCCCTCTCCCTCCCCTGTCTCTTTAGCCCTCCTCTTAATTTTCAGGCTCTTAAACCCATATGTTTTTTCAAGCCTGCAAGGCTTGAATCTTCATTCGCTATTACTCAAAGACTTGCGGGGTTGAAAAAAAGTGACATGTTTAACCCCAGCCATTTTTTTTCAAGCCTGAAGCTCCGAAGCTGTTGCAAGGCCGCCAAACAACGCCAATTGAATAGCAAATTCACTTTCAACCTCACTTACGGACTCCCTGCCTCAGGGATAAGTCCATAAGTGAGGTTGCAAGCTAATTTTCTATTCAATTGGCGTCTTTTGGCGGCCTCCCAAAGGCTTCAGAGTTACGGGCTTGAACAAATAATGGTGACAGTTAAAATCGAGTTACAGGTTTGAAGGAAGTGGCAACTGCATTTTTATTTCAAGCCCAAAACTCGGTGTAAACTGACGCCATTTTTTTCTTTAAGCCCGTAAGGCTATTTTAGCCTCTTCAGCCCTCTACCTTGCGAGCCTCTACCCCCTCTAAATTGCGTGACTTGCAATGAACGTCTTCTGTGCTCATTGCGAGCATCTCCCCCCTTCTACCTTACATGCCTCGCAATGAGTGCCTTCAGAGCTCATTGCAGACCTCAACAAACCTATAATTGCGCATGCGCAAGCCCGTAACTTTTAACATAGCATGACTGACAAACTCGCAGTTACGACAAACTATATATGTGATATGATACTGCACAGGTTCTTTAAAGGGACAGATTTGTTTTCTCTAAGGGTAATAATTAAAAACAAACAATCTTTGCATTTATTAGAAAAACAATTCAAAACCTTGATAACTTACTTTTATAGTTATCTTACCTTCCGTGATGGCTCTGCTGTCTCATTCTCCAAAATTTTATTTGCACCTTGAGTGGCATTTACTAAGCACTTCAGCTGCATCTCTTGTTATCTCTTCATTTTCTATGAATTATTTCCTAAGGGGAAAAACAAACCTTCTCACCTCTTTTTCAGATAAGAAAGTGCTTAGTTAATCCCCTTCTCTTATCATATGGTCTGCTGGTCAGCAAACCAATGACCCCAGAGAATACATCCCAGGATTTTTTTTCCCCCAATGATGAAACTCTTTCTCAGAGGAAATGTCTCATCTGTGATTGGCTGAAGAAATCCTGTAATTAAGCAGGCGAAGATTAGATGCTAGAGGAGGAGAAAGCAGGGAACAACTTGGCAGTGGAAGATAACTGAAAAGTGAGTTATCAAGCTTTTGCAAGCAGTTTACAAATCTGCTATATTTAAACATTATCTATACATGACTATAAATAAAAAAGGGCTTTCAATAATAGCAATATATGGAAGGTTATTACAATATAATAATTTAAAGGACCGCTGTGGTCATATTTTTCTATCTTGAATAAATATAATGGGCAAAATGCTTTCAGAAAATAAATAAATAAACAAACAAGCAAACATAGCCTTTATAATTTGCAAGTTTTCTGAATAATGTGGCACTATTTTCCTTTTACCCTGGTATTCTTTAAAATTTCTCAGGTATGTGTGTCCTTGTAAACTAATGATCTTCCATTTAGTCCTGTTGAGAGCACTGGCAGATATAACTGCTACAGCTAAAATGGTAATTTAATAGCAGCATTAATGCATATAAAAAATAATACATTAGAAAAAAAAGGTGTAAGAAGCACAACTCCTAGTGCAGATAAAACCAAACTCTCCAATGACAGATGTAAAATGCTGAAAACCAATATACTCATATGGCTAAGAGCATAATTAAGCATGACAAAAGTCATGACGCTAGCTTTTAATAAACAAATAAATACATTTTTAGTTTTATTTAGAATCTGTAGTTGCATTTCCTGGGCCAGAGGGAAGAGAGCCAATGCGTATGGTGTCAATTTTAATCTTATATAATTATGAAACAAAAACTGCCCTCCCACTGATCTTGATAACTCTCCCCGATCATTGAGATCTCAGGATGTTATGTAACAAACACAAAATGGATTCCTGTACTCATAAACAGTCTCAAAAATTCAGATTTTCCCCAAAAGGGTTTTATGTCCATGGCTTATACAGCTACTAATATTGTTAGTTTAGTAAATACTTGACAAACAATTGTCTTTTATTAACTGCTGTGGTCCTTTATTCATGCAATTTTTTTTTATCATTGTTGGTCTGTAGATTTAGGCCTATGATGTGTATATATATTTGCATATGTAAGAGAACTGATATAAAGATATTTGAGACAGTCAGTACATGATTGAGTGATTTATGTTCTCTTTTACACATAATTATTTTTTTTAGGTAAATAAAAATGCTAATTAAAATTGTTTAACTTTTTTTTACAATGAAGATAATACATATTCCAATGACCCAATGGCAGTGGAAAGACTGAAACCTTTACCAGCTACTGCCTAAAATATTATGGCATGATTTCCATTTGGAAAAACAAACTTTCAGTTGACATGACCTCATGCTGTCACCCAAGGTTTTACAGGGATATCAAGTTTTATGAATTTACATTTAACTGGACATACAAACAGTAATTGGGTTTGTTTAATTAGTGTTCTGTATATTTTGATTCTCAATGTATTTTCAGTTGTAACAGTTTCCAGAAACATCTGCCATTGGTACCAAGATGAAGGCAGATGTAGAGGTAAAGAAAAGATGTATTAGTCTTTACGTTTTTTCTTTTTTTTCCTTAGAATGTAACTTGTTGCAACTGGAGACAGAGTTCTCTGGATTTTCACAAGTTCTACTGTTTATGTACTCACGTCAGAAAATGTTTGAAATCTTGTGGTTGATGCTCCTCTAGTTACCACAAATATGTTGACCCTCTGTCTGTGCAATGTCACACACTAACAAACAAGACCACTGCTGGTAAAACACAGTAGCTATGAAATGCATTATGTCCATTCTGTACAAATATTGAAAAAAAATGAGAAAATCAGAGTCTGTTTTCCAATTCTTTTTCAAAATAACATGGCTTCAAATTATAAGCATATATTTAATAAATGGCTGCAAAGGGTTGTGCCTCTTATCTCCTAGTAATGCTTATAGGAAGTTAAGGTACATAAAGTATATATTTATATTGTACATACCGTAATTAACACTTTATGAGATGATATACTGTAATCTGTATTGTTGGATTAAAACATGTCTTAATGGTCTGATGATTCAAAAAAAACTGCAAAGCAATATTTCTTTCATATTATACGCTCAGGGCTTGATAAAGGGCAGAGGAACCTCTTGAAAGCTCATCTATTAAACAACACTTACATAGTTACATAGTATTTGAGGTTGAATAAAGACTGTTAGTCCATCAAGTTCAACCTTTTTAGATCTCTTCTGATCATTTTAATATGTGGACTATTTGTGAAAAATTGTTAATTGATCCAGAGGAAGGCAAACAGAAAAAGAAAAACATTGAAACTTTGCCATAAGGGGGGGGGGGGGGGGGGGGGGGGAAACAACATTCCTTCCTGACCACAGAGACTGGTGATCGAATTTCTCCCTGGATCAATATTCCTTCTCTAGTTATCTAGGATAAGCCCCCTAACTGTGAAGAACCCTTTTATTTCTTTAAGGTGAAAACTTTTTTCCTTTAACCTAAAGGGATGTCTTCTTGTCAGTTGAAAACCTCTTGGCACAAAAAGCTCCCCTGAAAGCCTTATATTAGCCCTGGATATATTTTTATACAGTAATCATATCCCCTCTTAGACGCCTTTTTTCTAGAGAAAATAAGTTTAATTTGGTTAGTCTTTCTTCATGACGTAGCCCCTCCAATCCCCTTATCAGTTTTGATCTCCTTTTCTGTAATTTTTCCAGTTCTAAAATGTCCTTTTTTTTAAGTGGTGCCCGAAATTGCACTCCATATTTCAAATGAGGGCGTACTAGGGATTTGTATAGTGGCAGAATTATATTTGCTTCCCTTGCTTCTATACCCTTCTTAATACATGCTTATGTTTTACTTGCCTTTGTAGCTGCTGCTTGGCATTGAGCACTGTTACCTATGTGGCTGTCCACAAGCAATCCCAAATCCCCTTTCAATATCAGATACCCGTAGATTTGCTCCATTAGGATTATAAATTGCATGGCTATTTTTCCTTCCCAAATGCATAACCTTACATTTATTTGTATTAAATCTTATCTGCCATTTAGCCGCCCATTTCTCTAATTTATGCAAATCCCTTTGTAGGGAAAGTACATCATTATCTGATTTAATTACCTTGCACAACTTAGTGTCATCAGCAAAAACGGAGACACAACTTCGAGTCCTACTTCTATGTCATTAATAAATATGTTAAAAAGGAGAGGTCAAACTACTGAACCTTGAGGAACCCCACTTACCACATTAGCCCAAATGGAGTATGTTCCATTTACAACAACCCTTTGCTTACTGTCTTTTAGCCAGCTCTCGATCCATGAGCAGATATGTACTGCAAATCCTGTATCCCTTAATTTGCTCAAAAGACTCCCATGTGGCACTGTATCAAAAGCCTTTTCAAAATCCAAAACGACTACATTCACTGAGTTGCCCTGATCCAAGTTCCTACTAACCTCCTCATAGAAACGAATTAGATTAGTCTGACATGACCTATCCTTCATAAATCCGTATTGACTGCTATTTATAATCTTGTTCAAATAGAAATATTCTTGTATATTATCCCTTATTAACCCATCTAAACGCTTACCAACTACAGATGTGAGGCTCCATGGTCTATAATTCCCAGGATTTGCTCTTGCTCCTATCTTAAATATAGGTATCACTTCTGCTTGTCTCCAGTCATCTGGTAGCAACCCTGTGGTGAGTGAGTCTTGAAAAATTAGATATAATAGTTTGGCTATTACAGAACTCAGTTCCCTCAGTACCCTTGGATGTATTCCATCAGGACCTGGGGCTTTATTAACATTTATTTTCTCCAATCTCTTTTGGATGTATTCCTGCGTTAACCAATTGTTTAGTGATGGTAGTGTAGCCCCATTATGTTGCAGTGTCCCAACCACTGGTACCTTCCTTGTATATAACAAAGAAAATAACTTTTTTAGCTCATCTGCCTTTTCCTGGTCACTAATTATCAGACGGCCTGTGTCACATTGAAATGTTCCTATAGCTTCCTTCCTCGCCTTCTTCCCATTAATATATTAAAAAAAATATTTTAGGGTTAGTCTTTCTTTCCTTTGCAACTGCCTTCTTATTTTCTATTTTAGCCAGTCTAATAGCCCCTTTTGCAAGCCTTGTTGATTTCCTTATAGTCACATAAAGCTCCCTCTGTTCCCTCCTTCTTGTATAATTTAAATGCATGGTTTTTTTTTTTCATTATCATGATATTTAAGTCATTGTTAAGCCACATGGGATGTGATCTACTTCTATTAATTTTATTTCCACATGGTACATGCTGATGTGTATGTACAGTATATTTATTAAGGATTTGAATGTTGTCCGTTTATTTTCAGTATTTTTCCCTGTAAGTTCTTTGTCCCAGTCTATACATTGTATTGCTGCCCTTAGCCCATAAAAAGTTAGCACTTTTAAAATTTAGAGTTTTTGTTGGCCCCTTACAACTCTGTTTTTTGTATTCAATCTCAAATGAGACCGTGTTGTGATCACTATTCCCCAATATTATGATATATTATAATATATCAATATTACTTGTGATGACTAAATCCAAGATGGCCCCATTTCTAGTATGTTTTTGTTTTACCTGGGCCAGATAATGATCCCTGAGTGTACTCAAGAACCTGCTCCCCTTAACTGTACTGCTGGTTTCATTCATCCAGTTTATTTCAGGGTAACTAAAATCTCCCATTATTAGAACTTGCCCATGCTTAGCTGCATTTCCAATCTGTAACAATAATTGCAGTTCCTCGCTTTCAATTATATTTAGGGGTTTATATCATACTCCCACCAATATACATCTAGAATTAGCTCCTCCACTATTTAACTCAACCCACAAAGATTCAATGTTGCCGCTAGTTCCACTATAAATATCTTCTCTGACTACAGGTTTAAAACCAGGCTTAACATACAGACAAATCCCTCCTCCTCTTCTACCATTACCCCTATCTTTCCTAAATAAGTTATAACCACCCAAATTAACTGTCTAGTCATGAGATTCACCTCACCGTGTTTCAGTAATGCCTATTAAGTCCCATTTTTCTTGTACTACTAATAATTCTAGATCGCCCATTTTCCAAGCCAAACTTCTTGCATTAGTAAGCATACACTTTATGTTGCTATGGCTCTGCCTTTGTGAAGTGGTTGCAACTGTATTTGAGTCACCTAGTAATACCTCCCTACTGTCTATTGTAACCCTCCCTCTTCTCCTCCCCCATCGGTAGATAACTCATCCCTTTCCTCATCTACCATTTCTACCCCAATACTTCTATATAGTCCCCCCCCACCCACCTACTAGTACCAAGACCACAGGTTCATTTCCAGCCCCTTCCAATAATTTATCCACCCGAACCACAACATGCCAAACCCGAGTACCCGTGAGATAGCAACTGTTTGATTGCTGGGATCTGGGTGACAAATCACCCTTCCTACCTTCCTTATAATAGAGTCCCCAACCACCAAAACCTTTATCGTGCTTTGCCTATCCTGCCCTCCCACTCCTCCAGTAAAACTGTTCATTTAACACTTAATTCATTTAAACAATATTAAACAATATTATATATTGCAATACTCATTCATATCATATAATCATGTGATTAATATAAAGCTTGGTGTGCCAATATTTGGCAGAAAATAATAGTTTACCTATTTTAATAATTAAAATATGCGAAATGAATTACTGTAGAACTAACAATTTTCACCATATATAAGATCTCCAATTATGGGTTGGGATCAGCTATTTTTTTTAGCTGAGTAAAAACTCTTCTTACACCAAACTACAAAGGTTTCAAAATAATGTATTTAGAATGGCTTTTTTAATTGTATGTTGTTGTTTTTTTTTATTTATTTTACAGACTCTTAAAATGGTATATTTTTCAACAATACTTTGTTGAACTGGACAAACATTTGCGAAAAATAGAGTTTAGAGTTTCTATAGTTAAACATTTAATTTACTGAGTAGTTCACATTGCGAACACTAATCTTTCTATTGCTTTTATTGTAGCATACAATATATTTATTTTTGTTAAATAGTTAAAGCGTTGTAACATTATTTTATTTCTATATATTTTAGTTTATTTTTCTTATCATATCTTTTGTTTACTCTCTATAAACTCATAAAAATGGTCTTTTTTGTCAGTCTATTGCCAAAGAGACAACTGTCTGCTAAATTAATTTTGCATGGGATAAAAAAAATAGTATGTTGAAGGAACACAGAATGTAATTGACCATTTTGGTCCAAAGGATGAAAGGGCAGTGCCTTTAACACAATAGCAAAACATGGACATGCTGCATTGCTTACGATATAATTATCAGCAGTTTTTCCATAAAAACTCTCATCTGAAAAATGTAATCGTTTTATGGGGAAACTAGTGAGAAAATTGTTAATAACATGAGGAATATCTTACAGTGTACTACCATTTAATAGATAACTAGATAGATAGATAGATAGATAGATAGATAGATAGATAGATACTAGGATCCTCATTCAATTGCTCCGAGGTCGCAAGTTATTTTGCTATTTGATTGCCTTTCATTTGTGGGCTCCGATTGAGATAAGTCCTGCAGGCTGCGGTCCATTGAGATTTGTAAAATCGCAAGTTAATGCCCTCCAAGCCTTTGATCTTCCACGGCCGCAAGAGTCCAGATGGCTAAAATCACAAATTACTCCGATTCCCCCTCGCTATTCACTCCGTCAAGCCTGCAAATGGCAAATATCTAACCACAAGTTATTGGTACCAAGGAGGTCTCACAAAGTGCTTAATGACAAATCGGAGCACTTTAAAAGCAAATAAAAAAGCAAAACTGTACTTCTATTAAGAGTGAAAGTGATGTTAGGTCTTAGAATTAATAGCACAACATTCTCCAATACTTTATTTCACATTTAATTTTTGTGTTATATCGAGCATGGCAATCAATGTGAAGTCCTACAGGCTTCAACCTCCAAGCCCCTAGGACTTTGAAAATCCAACCTCTATTTTTTCAAAGTCCTTCGGGCTTGGAAAATGGAGGTTGGATGTCAAAGTCCTACGACCTTCAGTTACGAGCACGGGCTTGGAGGTTGGTCATGATGACGATCTCTGTTTCCATTGGCTGTTTCTGCATCGGGAGTTATGGACTTGCTCCCAAGCCCACAAATGCTACTTCCGACGGCAATAGTTTCCGATTTTGGCAATTTCCCCCTAACTTGCGGGACAGGCCAATTGGATAGCACCTTAACTTGGGCCTGCAGCAGGCCCGCAAACGTAAGTCCAACATTAACTAATTTACCATGCCTCAATTGAATGAGGCTCTTTATAAACACAGGCATCTCAAGTGTATCTCACGTTATCTCTTGATTTACTATATGCTAATCCCTATAGGGAGAAACAACTCATCTCACTTTATCTCAGTTCTTCTCACCTCATCTCAGATGAGAAAATATTTAATAAAGACCACCCATTATTATAATGGAATATTATTATAGGCCTGATGTTTGTACATTGCACATATACATATATATAATTGCACCTGAGAATTTGGGACATCTGTCAACCCCTTCATACCTTGAATTTACATAATTACTCCTCCAGATTATCACAACATACTGTAGCTCATAATTGTTATCATAATTTTAAAGCAGTATATACTCTAAGAACTCTTTAATTAATTTCATGTTAAAAAGAAAATTTAAACCTATACACTTTGGTAGTTGACTTTTCACTTTAAACATAGCATGATGACACATTAATTTTTTTATTGTAAGCATTTTACTTATGATTTAAAAATATCTCCAGTATGTTGCAATGTTCCACATTACATTGTGTTTTCATCATGATTTCCTTAAGTGTTACCATATTTTACATAATTATGGTATATATTTTCACAGAATAGTATTGATCATTTTAAACAATTATTCATTTAATTTAAATCAGCACAATCACTGACGCTGTGTAAAGTATGGAACAAATACAGTGTAAGGTGAGGACCCATATACTCTTTCACAGAAGACCTGAAAATAGGTTGCAATTTTTTTTCCCATTATGTCATTTTTATAGTCCCCAGGAACAATCCTTGTAATAAACAGTTTTATCCATTTGGAAAACACATGGCCCAGATTTTCTCATGCGAGAGAATCAGAGCTGGTGAAGCCTGAGAAACAGGTCTGTGAACATAGTTGCTTCAGCTTATATTTACCTCTCTCCATTCACAAGAAGACAGGCTGGGAGATTTAGAAAAAAGTCCTTAATACTTAATTTAGTCCATTAATGTACCTTTGAGAATTCTTAGCACTTCAACAGTCGTATTCCGAACAAGGTCTTTTAATAAGAGGCCCAGAGCGGGCCTCTATTTTGCCACCCTTGTTCTTCTCAATAACCTTAACAGCCCTTTGTGAACTTTTTAACCTATTGTACATACATAACAGCTGAACACCTGACTTATTGTAAAATGTTTAATGTTACTGGACAGGCAAGGAAGAAAAAATAATAGGTAACACATTGAAAAAAGCAACATGGGGAAAATATATAAAGGACACGGACCTGTCACCACACCTTTCAACATCACATTTCACCCACTCAGGTGATAACCACCTGTTTCTCTTTGGCAGTACCGAAGATGCAGAGCCAGGAGGCTGCCAATATCCTATCAGAATACAGATGGTTCATAAAAATGCAATGAAGTGAAATTGTGAAATGAACTCTCCCCAATAAAACCAAAATGTATTTTGCCTGTTGAAAGTTTTAAAGAATACAATGGAAACATTTGGATGTTGATATTGCTAGCAAACAAAACAAACTGTAAAGCATCATAATCAAGAGTAGTCAGTTTAATTTTTACAGATTTCAGCAAGGCCCAAATGTATTTGTGAAGATTAAATCAACATCTGGACTTCATATTTTTTTAAGGATAAATATACAAATATGTACATATAATGTCAATCAAATTGGCATATGAATGTTGTTGACATAATGAAGGAGTCACAGGCAAGAGACAAGGTATAAATAGAGAATATAATGATACATTGGATATTCAGAGGGAAGGGGCAGTATATCATAATTTGAAAACAAGCAAAATTATACAAGCGTTCCCCGGATTACGGGACGAGACATTGATGAGAACGTCTTTAAACCGGATTTCTATGTAACTCGGATCCCTGATGAATAATAATAACAATACTCTAATGGGACATATATGTTAAAAATAATACAGTGTAATAAGGTAATAATAATATTACCCCTGTGCTGTAATAATAAGTTCCAATAACCGTTGTGCTCTTTCTTTTGATTCAAACAGATGGATCGTCTGTAAGTCGAGTTGTCTGTAACCAGAGAACTGTATTATCACTTTTTAATGTTTCTATTACACCAAAAGACTGATTGACCTTATTTTAACCGTGTTTTTTTTAAAATGAACAAATATATATTGGCACTATAAAATAGAATCAATGTTAATATATAATGGAAGCCTGTAATCTGGATTTAAAATTACAATGGCAAAATAATTTGACATTGAATTTTTCTAATAACAGAATTCAAAGGCAAGCCGGCCTTTGCACGCTGCAGAACAGCGCGCCATCATCAGGGCTCCTAGAACTGCGCCCTGATGATGCTCTGCACTCCAGACTGCATCCCATCTGCCCCATCTCATATTTACTGGACTTGCTTGCTGGAGGCTGCCAAGGCTAAGGTAAGGGACTTACAGTGTGGCATGTGGGACTGGCATGTGTCACTAGGAGCATATTGTATGTAATGTCACTTGTATGTAATGTCACTGTGTGCATTTGTCACTAGGAGCAGGCTACATTACATACAAGTGGCATTACACACAATATGATCCTAGTGACACATGCCAGTCCCACATGGCACACTGTCAGCCACTTACATTAGCTTTAGCAGCCTCAGGCAAGAAGGTCCAGTAAATATGAGGCATATGCGATGCAGGCTGGAGTGCAGAGCGTTATCACAGTGCAGTTCTCGGCGCCCTGATTACGGCGCGCTATTCTGCAGCGTGCGAAAGACGTGCCACCGAACTCAAATGCTCAGCTGTACCACTGAACAAATAAAATGAATTAAATATTATATAAATCATTGTAAACATATTTTTTATCCTATATTTCATTATTTTTATTATAGTATGCATTAAAATAATAGTTTAAATAATAAATTCATGTTTTTGAAACTAATGTTAGAACATATTGCTATAAATGTAAAAAATAAATATAAACATTAGTTAATTACATATGTTACTAAATGATGACAGATTTATTTGTGTACACTACATAATACATGGTATTTGCTTAAAAAAGTACAAAAAAAGGTTTTCAAATGTATTATACATATTTTTAAATACTCAAGCTACTAACATTTCAGAATGACATTGTAAACAAATAAACATTTGCATTGTTTTTATATTACTTTATTTATAAGTATAATTATTGTGCAAGGACCCTTTGATAAAGATATAATTATTTTATTTTAAATATATATTTGAATTTATATTTGGTATTTTTCTCATGGAAGCTTAAGTTTAGTGTTTTGATCCTCTTTTTCTTTATGTTTCATCTTGAAATAATTTCCTTTTTAAAAGCTTCAATTGAATGATTGAATTGACAGGTGCATTAGCCAATCAGAGTGGGATTTTGGGGTGTATCCCATTCTGATTAGGTCACACATTGGCGCCCTCTGATTGACTGAATTTGATAGACAGCGTTTTTAGCCAATCAGAAGCCGCCAATGACAATTTTCTACTGGAAAACTCTATAGGAGGCTCATTAGCGTCGGGGAGGTCTGCGAGTGCGGATCTTCTTTAGTTTTTTTGGTTTTTTTTTAGCTTCAATTGTTCCAGGGCGGGGCAGAAGAGGAGGAGGCCAGGGACATCGCGGGGAGTTAAGTACAGTATATATTATGTTTATTTTATTTTGTTTTATGTTTATATGCATGTTGTACTAATGTAATGTTTATTTTTTTAACAGAAGAAAAGAAGAAGGAAGGGGACATGCTGGAAAGGTGAGTAGAATATTTAGAATATTTAGAATGTTTATTTATTTTATGTAAATGTGTTGTACTAATCCCCCCCACTCCCTTCAGGTTGGTGATCTGAAGGGACATCTGCAAAGGTAAGTGGTCTTAATTATTTTATTTTATGTTAGAATTGAGCTTATCTCGGATATCTTCTTGGGTAAGTTGTACGTGGCTGTATGGTACAGGGTCGTGGAGCCTCGTTTTCATTTTTTTCTGCAACCATTTTTTTCCTTGCTTAGCCATTTTTCGAGCGGTGGAATTTGGGGTTAAATTTGCATGTAACCTCACATCCAGATGTCCTGGCTGTCCCCCCGTACTGTGGGTGAGTTTAGAGGTGTGTGTGTGGGGGTGTTGTTCCAAAGTCATTTCCTATAAAGCCTCCACCTTCCGTAAATGCGGCCCCTCACTTTGCGAGGGTCCGCATTTGCGGTCTGAACTGCATGCCTTCGCCAGGTTGAGGAGGGGGGTTGAGGATGGGGGGTTGAGGAGGGGGTTGATGAGGAGGAGGGAGGTTGAGGAGGGGGGTTGAGGTTGAGGGCGGTGAGGAGGGGGATGAGGATGAGGGGTTGAGGATGAGGATGGGGGGTTGAGGAGGCGGTTGATGAGGAGGAGGGAGGTTGAGGAGGGGGGTTGAGGTTGAGGGCGGTGAGGAGGGGGATAAGGATGGGGGGTTGAGGATGAGGATGGGGGGTTGAGGAGGGGGTTGATGAGGAGGAGGGAGGTTGAGGAGGGGGGTTGAGGTTGAGGGCGGGTGAGGAGGGGGTTGATGAGGAGGAGGGAGGTTGAGGTTGAGTAGGGGGCTTGAGGTTGAGGGGGGTGAGAAGGGGGATGAGGATGGGGGGTTGAGGATGAGGATGGGGGGTTGAGGATTGGGGGTTGAGGAGGGGGTTGATGTTGAGGAGGGGGGTTGAGGTTGAGGGGGGGTGAGAACGGGGGTGAGGATGGGGGGTTGAGGATGGGGGGTTGAGGGGGGAGGATGAGGATGGGGGGTTGAGGGGGGAGGATGAGGATGGGGGTTGAGAAGTGAGGTTGAGGGGGGGTTGAGGAGGGGGTTGAGGATGAGGAGGGAGGTTGAGGATGAGGAGCGAGGTTGAGGATGAGGAGGGAGATTGAGGTTATGGAGGGGGGTTGAGGTTGAGGAGGTGGTTGAGGATGGGGGGGTTGAGGATGAGGGGGTTGAGGATGAGGGGGGAGGTTGAGGAGGGAGGTTGAGGGTGAGGAGTGGGGTTGAGGAGGGAGGTTGAGAATGAGGAGGGGGGTTGAGGAGGGTGATAAGGGAGGGGGGAAGAGACACAGGGAAGGGAGGGGGGAGAAGAGACACGGGAGAGAGAGGGGGGACACAGGGGGCAGCACATTTCCCACCCTCGGCTTATACTCAAGTCACTAATTTTACCCAGTATTTTGTGGTAAAATAGGTGCCTCGGCTTATACTTGGGTCGGCTTATACTCGAGTATATACGGTATATCTGACTATCTTATTATATGTAGTTTATACTGTATTTTTCTTTTGGGGGGTGTGACATTGGAATATAAGGAGCCCGGAAGAGCTCTACAGTGTCCAACTGTGCTGGGCCAACAGTTTAACATATTACCCTTAAACCAGTTGTTATTTATTTCTTAGATGCATTTTTTCTCATTATTAAATATATGTATATTATCAATGTATTATAATACAGATAATTCTGAATATTTTCCAACTAATTTCTATATTTAAGTAAAGGTATTATAATGCGATGACAGATGTAATTAGGTAATATGCTTTCGTGGGTGACTTGTATTATTATAGGTGAAACTATACCTTTTTATTGTTAGTTAAAATTATGAGAGCAGTTGCTTGATGATGTTCTAAAAAAGTTCTATACCAACTTTGTGGTGAGTTCCTAGACACTCCCATCTTAATAGACAGCACAGCTTAGTGAAAATCAAGGAGGCCATGACAGAACCACCATGTTTATTTTTGCTCCATTAAGCTCTTTGTGGTCACTTCAACGCTTAATTAATCTATCTCAATCATCAATGCTTGCTGAAAAAAGATAAACAGTGTAAATATTTATGCTGCACATACATTTCCTATTAACTATTATGTTTAACATATTGTAATGTTGGCACACATACTATTATTTATGTGGGTTTTACATATCCAAGTGTTATTAGATGTGACCCTTATTTTTAAAGCATTGGTTTACTTTTCATATATTTATATCATGTATATAGCTTTTTACATTTTCTCTGCAATTTTCTTTTTTAGGGTATGACTTTTTTTTTACATTTTTATCAAAACTCAAATGCTTATGGTTGTGGTCACTTTTTCTTTTCCAACATGTATGTGAGTATTTATAGGTAGATTTGTTTAAAAGTAGTATTTGCAGTCTGTTACAAGAGCACATGTGAACTTGATATAAGTACAAAACCTATTTTATTGTTGGAATATAAAACTCTATGCAGAACTTCATAAATATAACAAATGTTTAGAGTTTTGCCAATTTAAGAATTTACAGTCTATTACGATGGGAAAGGGAGGTTTTTGAGTCTGTATAGTAGGGAAATGGGTTAACATTATATACCAATCATAAAATACAGTTTTTATTGCAAAATATTGTTTTTAGCATGGATTCATTCAAAAATATGTTCACTCACATATGGAGTACTGTACATTTTAAGGCAACGTGTTAAACGTGGTGATGCATAGATGAAGTAATCAAATATATGATGTGATCTGAAATGCTAATATTAAAATTGAAAAGGAGAAAACAATTGTGAGGAATTTTATTTGTACTTATATATATCTTGCAATGGGTGTAGGAACTGGGGGGGGGGGGGGGGGAGGGTTGAGGGGTACAACCCCCACCTCCCCACAGATTTATCATTGTGTGTATGTGTGTGTATAGAAGCTGTTAAGTGTTCTGTGTATCTTGGTAATATATATTATTTTTATGATGCTGCCTCCCCTGTTGAGTTTAATGAGTAAAGGCCAGTTTTTATAATTAATTGAGAATGTGCTCTGCTGTTTGCAGTGAAAGAGCTCCATATTTAATTAATAATAGTTGCCACTCTGCTCAACTGGTAAAGGACCAGTGAAATCCCAAAAATGTCAGTCTGATCAATTTTCCAGTTGATAAAATATTTTCTTGTATTAAGATATTATTAAAATAAGGCGATAACGATACTTACTCACTATTTCATATTTCTATTTTCCATTATCGGTACAGCCATGCCATGCCACCAGTGAAAATATGGCCACCTGTAATATCAAAGAGCATGTGATACACAGGACAGAACCTGAGTGGACCTATGTTGCATATTAATTTGCAACTGCATCATTAGCAAGATGGAGTTCTGTGAATAACAAAATAGCTGCGCCCAGCGCACAAATCACCACCAGGCACGTACACGTTAGCCAGGAATGACCTTGAAATCTCGGGGGCTAAAAAACAACATTGCAAAAATACTAATTCAACGGCCGAACCGCGGAAACCGATAAACATGAAAAACAAGAAAAAATTAAGAATAAAAACACACACACACAGCACGGGGGGAACGCCAGGACCCCTGTAAGGGAGGTTGGGTGCAAATTTAAGCCGCATTTGAGTAAGTAACACATAGAAAAAAACCGCAATATATTTCCAAGCAGAGAAATATATCAACTTGCTTCTTTTAATTTTCTGTTTATTAGTTGTTACTTTGTAGAATATAACAAATATCACTATACAATGTTTACATTTAGATTATTTTATATTCACTATATATATATCTATATATGTATCTATATTGTATGCAGTATTTTCAAAATCAAATAAAAACTAATTAGAAATAAGTAAAGATGAGGCAACAAGAAACTATACAAGAACAAGTCAAATCCTCGTAATGTGTTACATACTCCTCTTCTCCTACTCCATATATAAACAAGGTTATCAATCAATTGGAGAAAAACAATAAAATAAACAAATAAATAATGTATACAATACTTGGCTTATTAAATTTACCATTATATACAGTATGTACAATTGGTTAATACATACTGAACACTATTATATGTTGACATAAATATGCTAATGCATACTGTGATTTGGTTGTATTGGAAAATAATACTAAATAAAAGCAACAAAGAACACACTGTTAATATTTTTTGAAATATACTGTTTCAAGGAATTTCACTTAAAAATGTGCAATGTTTTTAGAATAAAAACAAAATAACATAACATGTCCTTTTTTTTTATTTTATTTTTTTAGATGCAATTATGCATCTGTGGTATCTGCATTTATGGCTTATGCTAATTAAACATTTTGAGATAGGAGGAGATTTTGTGGGGAATTTACCAAAGATCTCAAATGCATCTGACGTACACGTTAGCCAGGAACGACCTCGAAATCTCGGGGGCTAAAAAATGACATTGCAAAAATACTAATTCAACGACCGAACCGCGGAAAACGAGAAAAAAAAAAGAATAAAAACACACTCACACACAGCACGGGGGGAACGCCAGGAAGTGAGGTTGTGCGCAAATTTAAGCCGAATTTGCGGAGTTTCTGCACTCGAAAATCGGCTAAGCAAGAAAAAAATGACGTCCGAAACAAATGAAAACAAGGCTAAAGGAGACCAAGGTGCGCAAAGCACCGCCAGGCACCTAGGAGATACAACATGTACCATTACAACGGACGGAAAATGCTCACAAGCCAAGTAACACATAGAAACAAACCTCAATTTTACAACACTGCCTTGTAACTAATAACATTACAATTCTAAAATGGCGCTGTAAAAGCCTAAACAAATGATTTTGCCTCGCGCATGCAGCCTATTTACACTGCACACTTGCCACATTGCTGACACTTTCTCCTCAGGTGATAAACAGTCCAACTGTACAATTTCTGATGCAGAAAAATCCAAAGAGATTGTTAGCTCTTCAGGATATTGATTGCTGCATATTAAATATTAATTTAATCATTCATATTTATTTATTAATTAACTGTGCTAAAAAAATTGTATATTTTACACTGTACTTATATATCTGTCTTTGCAATGAACGCTGAAGGTGATCGTTGCAAAGGAGGAAACTTGAAGTACACAAGGGGAGAGGCTCGCAATGAGCGCCGAAGTTCCTCAGAGGAACAAAAGCCTTACATTGTGTGGCAAATAGCATTGCCATGGCTTAAAATTTTATTGCCGTCATTTTTGACAGACAAATTGCTAGTGTATATGTTTTTCCAAGCAGAAAAATATTTCAACTTGCTTCTTTTAATTTTCTGTTTATTAGTTCTTACTTTGTAGAATATAACAAATATCACTATACAATGTTTACATTTAGATTATTTTATATTCACTATATATATATATATATATATATATATATATATATATATATATATATATATATATATATATATATATGTATCTATATTGTATGCAGTATTTTCAAAATCAAATAAAAACTAATTAGAAATAAGTAAAGAAGAGGCAACAAGAAACTATACAAGAACAAGTCAAATATTCTAAACGTGTTACATACTCCTCTTCTCCTATCTGGGCACTGTTAATATTTTTTGAAATATACTGTTTCAATGTTTTTAGAATGAAAACAAAATAACATAACATGTCCTCTTTTTTTTTGATGCAATTATACATCTGTGGTATCTGCATTTATGGCTTCTGCTAATTAAACATTTTGAGATAGGAGGAGATTTTGTGGGGAATTTGTGGGGAATTTACCTCACTCTCATGTTATCTCCTGATTTACTATGTGCTATTTCCTGTGGGGAGAAACAGCAATTCTCACTTTATCTTAGCTCTTCTCAACTCATTTCAGGTGAGAAAGTGCTTAGTAACCTCCCCTTGCATGAACAGGAAGTGTCTGCACAATAGGCATGTGATAGTTACATCTTCCATTGTTTTCACATTCACCTGAGATGATAACAGGTAGGAGCAGGGAAAAGCAAGATCAAGTCTTTTAGTAAAGAATAATTGAATATATTAGTTACCAAATAAAAAAGATTATTATTATTATTTTTTCTTTTTCTTTCTATACCATTTTGTACAGGATAATGTTTGATTGTTCAGAAAAACAATATAGAAATCATTTGACCACAGTGATCCTTTAAGAATAGCTGGTCGGATGGACTTAGAATATTCTATAATAACTATATTTTATTTGTCCCAGTGTTGGAAAAAATAAACTAAATCCTGCATGATCTTATTTAAGTTAGGTGTTGCCTTAATGGCATATTAATATCATAATTTGGCAAATTCCCAAAGTCAGTAAAACTTGATGTAAAATCTTAATGATGGAAATATTTTCTATGGTACTTATAAAGTATATTTAAGTTTACTGAAGGGGGTGAGAAAACAATACTGGGGGGCAGGGGGGGAAGGAAAGACAGGGTGAGAGAGGGAGGTAGAAAAAGAGGAGACAGAGAATGGGGAAAAGAGGGAGGGGATAGAGAAGGAGAGAAAGAGAGGGAGAGAGAAGAGGCAGAAAGAGAGGGAGGGAAATATAGTGGGATAGAGAAGGAGGAGAGAGAGGGGTAGAGGGAGAGAGAGAGGAGGCAGAGGGAGAGAGAAAGAGAGGGGGGAGAAAGAGGGTGAGAGAGAGAGGGCGGAGACAGAGAGGAAGGGAAAGAGAGAGTAATGAGAGATAGGGAGGGGGAAAGAGAGGATGCAGATGAGAGAGAGCGAGAGGAGGGAGGGAGGGAAAGAGAGAAGGGGAGAAAGAAGAAGCAGGAGAGAGAGGGGGAAAAGAAAGAGGGGGGGGAGAGAGAAGAGGCAGAAAGAGAGGGAGGGAAATATAATGGGATAGATAGAGAAGGAGGGTAGAGCGGGGTAGAGGGAGAGATAGAGGAGGCAGAGGGAGAGAGAAAGAGAGGGGGGAGAAAGAGGGTGTGAGAGAGAGGGAGGAGAAAGAGAGGAATGAGAGATAGGGAGGGGGAAAGAGAGGATGCAGATGAGAGAAGATGAGAGAGAGAGAGGAGGGAGGGAGGGAAAGAGAGAAGGGGAGAGAGAAGGAGCAGGAGTGAGGGGGGAAGAGAGAGGGGAGGGAGAGAGAAGAAGGGGGAGGGAGGGATGAAGGGAGAGATGAGGCAGAGAGAGGAGAGAGAGAAGGAGGGTAGAGAAAGGGAGAGGGAGACAGAGGGGAGGGAGGGATAGAGAGAGAGGGAGAGAGAGAGAAGAGGCAAAGAGTGTGAGAGAGAGAGGGAGGGGAGAGAGAGGAGGAGAGAGGGAGGTAGAGAGAGGAGGCAGAAAGAGAGGGAGGTAAATATAGTGGGCTAGATAGAGAAGGAGCGGAGCGAGGGGTAGGGGGAGAGAGAGATGAGGCAGAGGGAGAGAGAAAGAGAGAGGGGGAGAGAGAAAGAGGTTGAGAGAGAGAGGGAGTAGAGAGAGGGAGGGGGAAATAGAGGATGCAGATAGGGAATGAGAGAGGATGAAGGTAGAGAGAGAGGGAGCGGGAGGAGGTAGGGAGGGAGGGAAAGAGAGAGGGAGAGAAGGAGCAGGAGAGAGAGAGGGGGAGGGAGAAGAAAGGGGAAGGGAGGGAGAGAGAGGGGAGGCAGAGAAGGAGGGATAGAGAGAGGGGAAGAGAGGGAGGGAGAGAGAGAGAAGAGGCAAAGAGTGTGAGAGAGATATGGAGGGGGAGAGAGAGAGGGGTAGAGAGAGAGATGGAGTGGGTGAGAGAGAGAAGGATGGGGAAAGAGCGATGGGGAGAGAGGGAGGGAAAGACAGAGGGAGAGACAAAGAAGGGGAAAGAGAGGGATGGAGGAGAGAGGAGGCAGAGAGAGAGAGAGGGAACGAGAGAGAGAGAGGGAGTGGCAGTGAGGGAAATGGAGGTAGAGAAAGCAGAGGGAGGGGAAGGGAGAGAGACAGAGAACATACAGAGCGCAGAGAGAGAGACAGCACAGAGAGAGACAGTGTGTGTAGAGAGAGAGAGAAAGACAGCACAGAGAAAGACAGAACAGACAATTGAACATAACATATGAAAGAGTCATATATGAACTTAGAAAATAAAAAATATGAGGTAAAAAAAATATGAAGTTAACGGCCGAACCACGAACATACAAAAACAACAATAACACCACCAAAATTAGCAAAAATACAAAACAAACACCACTCACAGCACGGAGAGACAGGTACGACGTCTGGGAGTCATGTTGCACCACAATTTAACCACAATTTGGCGAGTTTCCACACATGAAAATGGTGTGAAAAAAAATGGCGGACAGGAAAACGAGGCTACACGACCCCTAAACACGAAAAACAATGCCAAGCACATAAGACTTTTACACAGGCACGTACGAGGTATAAAATACACTATTAAGGACAACTGAAAATGCTCTACATCTGCGTAATACATAGACCATCGCTGCCATTTTACAACACTAACTTACAACTAATAACATTACCGTTACAAAATGCCCAATTACACAGTTAAACAAATGGTTTGCCCTCACACACGCAGCCTATATAAAAAAAAAAGGACCAGGGGAGAGGATCGCAATGAGCCACAGAGGCGTTCAGCTTGGGGCTCACAATGATCGCCGAGGGTGCTCAGCGGAGCAATAGTACACGAGGGGAGAGCCTCGCAATGACCGCCGAAGCCAATCAGCGCGCCCCTTGCAATGACTGACAAAGGTGCTCAGACCACCAGAACTACCCGAGCAGAAAGACTCTCAATGAGCACCGAAGGAACTCATTGTGAGCCACGTGATGAGCGCCAACAGTGCTCCGTGCAGGGTTCACAATCAGCGCACACGGTGCTCAGAGGAGCAAAAGTACACAAGGGAGGGGTCTCGCAAAGAGCGCCAACGGCGATCAGCGCAGACCTTGCAATGAGTGCCAAAGGTGCTCACACCCCCAAAATTACACGAGCGGAGAGGCTCGCAATGAGCACCAAAGGGGCTCATTGGGAACCACGCCATAAGCACCAAAGGCGCTCAGCGCGTGGCTCGCAATGAGCGCAGAGGGTGCTCAGAGGAGCAAAAGTACACCGGGGGAGAGGTTCGCAATGAGCGCCAAAGGCACTCAGCGCGGGGCTTGCAATGAGCGGCGAAGGTGCTCAGACGACCAAAAACCTTAAATTGTGTGCCAAACAGCATTCCCAGCCTTAAAATTTTATTGACCGTCATTTTTTGATGGGCAAGTCACTAGTATCATATAAAGTATAATAGAAGACACTATATTAAATGCTTTGTCAATGGAAACCCTTATTTTTCTGGCTAAGGACTCCGTTCCATGGTTTCCAAAAAGAAAAACAGGAATTCACTAGTAAAGCACTACTGAACTACTACATCACTTACGTAAATCTAAGTCCCGGGAAATGCCATTGAAATAGTTAAAATGAGCTTAAGCCCTGGATTCCTGTCCTATAACCATTTTCTAAATTGCTATCATGTTGCTCCAGTAACAATATTGTTGAAGTTTACTCAGAAGTCTCTGACATTTAAAAAAAAGCATATGGATACCTCAAATCCTACACTATGATGGAGCTATCAATTTGACGACTTGATTTGAGACTTGAGATTTGAAACTTGATTGCTCAAATCTGACTAAATTAATTATGGCCTACTACTATCCTCTATGAGCCTGTTTTTCACTCGAAATTTACCAGCAATACTTAGTACTACCTATGAACCCAGGTTACTACTGGAATTCCTCCAACAATACCCAGGAGGTCATCTTCCCCCCACCACTGTGGGATGGGCGTTCATTAACCCCATGAGGTCCCAATAAATCTCTATGGGGCTTCTAACCATAAACATGAGGGTCTATAGAGGCCATTAGGGTCCCAATGCTAATCTGAATTATAACAATTGGTGTCCTTATAGCCTCTATATCATGGTGAGTCCCTACCAACTCCCATGGTATATTAAACTATAACCATGGTGGTCCATATGGACCCCTATGGCACATAAACCTAACCACCTACCATAGGGGTCCCTTTGTATCCCTATGGCACCTAAAGTTAACCCCTGGGGGTAAGGTTTATGTACCACTGGAATCCATAGGGACCTCCATGGTTTTAGTTTAGATATAATTTAGAGCCCACATGGTAAGGGATATATTTTTGGTAGACCCATTAATATACTTTTGATTACCCCCATGGTATAGGAATGAATTATAGGCTCTCCACTGTTAAACTGTAGATTACCATGTTGGTCCATAGGGTTCACCATGGTAATGGGTTAATATTTGGTGCCATAGTTGTTAATAGGGACCTCCATGGTTATGGTTAGAGGACACACAGAGGTCAATAGGACCATATGAGGTTAATGGACCATCCCACACACAGCAAAATGGGTGGGGGAAGGGGACCCGATGCCGCCCCCCCGCCATTGAGGAGGGATCCCAGGGGATAACTATGCACACAGGAGGAGTGGTCATAAACCCATTGCATTCTTTTTTCTAATTTTATAACCCCTTTCCTGCCATGGGAAGCAGTTTATACAGATAGATATATTGATAAATGAGAGGATGTTAGGGTTAGTGTAGTGTGTTAGTTAGTGGTTACCATTCTATAGTGTTGCTATGGAGATTGCTGAACTTCAGACTCAGAGTCTTCTATGGGTATATTTTAGGCAGGCTGTGAGCATATGTTAGATCTAGAGAGCTAAATCAAAAATCCCCTGATACTAATTAGTAAATTTAACAGGATTCTTCTTGGAGAGAGTCATGGAATAGCTCCAAAAATGTGATTACAAAAATGTTTGTAGCTATAAGTCAGCCTTGAGGAACTTCTTACAGGAGCCATGGATGCCACAGCCTCTATTAAACAAAGCTCAACACACTAGCTTATTTGAAAAATAGCTGCTACTAATAAAATCTGCCTGAAAGTATCACACAGTGAACATGATTGTTGTTATGATCCTATGGCTCCAGTAGGACATAGGGCTCTTTGGGAAATCCCTTTTTAGCAGCAGTGAACCTAGCACATCTTAGCCCTTCCTCCAGTACCCAGGAAGGTTGGGAACAAAGGTTAGTAGTAACACTGCCAGTAATTGGGAGCAAAGTATCAGACAGGGTCTGTTGCAGTAATTCTCTTGTTTAGAACTACTACCTTCAATGAATAAACCATACACAATGCTGATGTCTCTTTAAAGTGCACAAACAACTTTAATGATCAGACACAATGTATTTCTCCCCACACAGTTCCACCCACCTTCATCATCTTGACAATTGGAATCAGACAAAATACTGAATGGGCATGATTAAGAGTCTCAGAAAAAGTAATAACTGTACATTTTAAAATATACATAACATATTTTTGCGGTGGCATAGTATTCTCATGTAATGTAGGCATTTATGTGCCTTAAAAGTTTTCTCAGAACTTCCACTTGCCTCTTCATCACTCCCATTTACAAATGAAAGAGTTTATATAAATAGTGCTGTAGAAAAGCAATAAGAAATAGAGCATTTTGTTATAGTTATTACACAGGTAAACTTTCTTTTAACAAAAACTAAACACTAGGCAGAAGGAAATTACTTAATTACCAAAATGTGCAAAAACTACAACATAAATACATCAGGTAGAATATTAAGATGTTTTACTGTCTAGTAGAATAGACTAAGTTAACTTAGGTTTGTGGGGTTGAAAGGGACAGTGATTTGACAGAAATATCTCCGGTCCTATCGATGACCTTTTTGAATTTACTAAGGTATATTTCCACTTACCTTTGTGATAAATCCAAATTATTCTGTGGGAAATTTAATAACATATCAGATAATCAAAAAAAGGAGCTGGAGATGTAGAATTGGATGCTGATACACATATTTATTATCCGTTTATAGTATATTCTTAATATCCATACGTAAAAACATACATTTACACACATAGATAAAAGTGGACTTTTACAACCTTATTCTCAGGAGCTTTTTTTAGGCCCCAATTTTCAAGATATCCCTGTATGTAAATAAAAAAGACTGACTCAATGACAGATCCACATGTACGTAAACAAGATGACTTTTGCTATTTGCGGCCTTGACGGCTTGCTTAGCGAGGGGGAATCGTAGCAATTGAATAGTGATTTGCGATTTTATAATTCAGGATTCTTGCGGCCGTGAAAGATCAAAGGCTTGGAGGGGCATTAACTTGCGATGTTAACCATTGCAATGAATCAGAGGCCGGAGCCCCTAACTCGACAAAAAGACCCAAAATTGAATAGCAAAATAAGTTACAGCCTCCATTTCCGAAGCCGGATCTCCCGATGCCTCAATTTAATGAGGCTCAATGGGTGGAGGGGGTAGGAAAAATAATTACAAATAGTAAATATAAAAAGCCAGAAACTCACCCTAAAAAGTATCTTTCCAATAAGCAATAATAGTAAAAATCAAGGAACACCAAATCAAAAAACTGTACACTAATAAAACATTGTGTAAAGTGGAATAACAAGTGCAGTAAATTCTGAATAGATAAAGAAAACAAGCAATATATTGATGTATAAAAATATACACGATAAACTGAGGAAATAAAGACTTGATTGTCCATCCAAAGTAAATGGAAAAACATGTCAGGACTGAAATTCAGCTATTACAATTGAAAGCACTAGAGAATATTGAACATACAAATAACAAGCCCATATGATGTATAGACCAGAATGGGCAAGTAGGGATTTTTTAAAATGATTCAAAGGAAATTGAAATGGTATCATAGCAGGAATAAAATTCTCACTTTAAGTGTGCCAGTATAAACAGAATAGCCCAAAAATACAAACAGCAGTAAGTAATTGATGAATTAACATCCAGTAATGTGAGAATTTTATAGCACACGACATACGATTAAACATATGATATCATATTAAAAGCTGCACATAAAACCAAGAGCTAATCAGCATTATTGTGGCAATAAAATCTATAGAGAAAACATTTATACATCTCGAACAGCTCTACTATTTGCTGAAAGCTGTGAAAGCTGATTAAGTAAATTCATTTGTATAAAACATGTGTTCTGTAATGCTTAAAGTTCACATTTTACTTGAAAGAAATTGTACTGTGACTCACAATTTAATCCAGAACACAAATACACAAAATTTTAGGTTATGCTAGCAAATCAGATTGTGCATCAGCTGAGACCGATACAGTTATGTATCATTACAGCAAATGTCATATCTACATTTGGTGCAACTGGAAGGAGACTGACTTAGACTATAAATGAGAGTTTTAAAACACTCTTTTTCTAAAATAAAATATATCTAGCTACACGTTTTGGCTTGTTGCCTCTATTATATTTGTGGGCTTTTTACAGCTATGTATGAACACTCCCACATGTTTTGAATTGAAGTATTTTGATGTCAGTCCTATTATCCTATAACATATTGCTGACTCCCTTTACAGAAATCTGATTGGTTGAAACTTATATAGAGAAGCATATAATGGCATTACTATAGTATATATTGCTACTCCCCATTAACCAGATGTGTATTAGCTGTAGTTATTACTGATGTTTAGTCACTCTGTTGATTTGTTTAATCTCACATTTGCTGTGCTTATAGCTGCCTCACTTTCACTGTATATACACTAACGTACACAATTTGTGGCCGGACTAGTGCTAGTCATTGGTGGGTTTTGTATCGGCCGGAGGAGATGTCACTTTAACTAAACTGCATTTGGCAATTATTGAGGCTGGAGCACATGCTGAGCATCTGACTCCATGTCTTCCCCTATAGTCACAGGCCTTATTAACCAACTAAGGGAGCAAGTTGCTCTTCATGGGGAGGATTGACTACAGCAGATGGTACAATTTATCAGCTCTGGGGCTAATCCCTCAGTAAGAACAGATGCTGGGTGCCCTGTCAAGTGGTCCGGACCCCCTAGGATATTCACTCTCACCTCTCACCTACTAAGAGGAAGAGAGGATGCTCCATTGGTCAGAGGGGAACAAGACTCAAAAAGAAAAAACCTGAGCTTGCAAGAAAGTCCCTTAGGAATCCTCTGGGTGCTGCTACAGCTCCTAATGACGCTGATGTGCTTGATCCCCAGCAAGTTACCTCTACATCATCTGCTGCCTTGGGCCTGCAAACTGAACAAACTTCCCCCATGGTAACCAGTTTTGATGTGGACAACTTAAGAGGCCAGACCCGTGCTGCTGCCGATGTGTGGACCCCTGATGCAGACGCTACTTCCACCAGCCAGAACCGCCTGTTGCCGATTGCATAGACCACATATCCACCCATCGCTCCCCAAGACCCCCAGGACAACGGTGAGGCTTTCCATACCTGCTTGCCTGACATCACTGGTAGTCAACTAGATTACTTCTCCAGCTGCCTCCAGCCCATCCAGATGCTGAGAAGCATGGAGGATGTGCCACCACACTGAAGGTATCCACGAAAGAAGATCCAGCTGGCCGTTGGGAGGGGGGGGGGGGTAAAGTATAGTCTGGGCTAGGGTCCTCAGTTGAGAGTGGGATTTATGGCATTATGGGCTGATGGGGGCAGGGGGGTAGTCCTAGGTGGAAGCACATTTGAGGGGATGGAGATGCCCCCTTTTTGGGAGGGCTAGTTTTGTTTAAAATTTGAAAATAAATAATAAAATCATTCAGAACATAAATATTATTAATTGAAAGGAGGGCGGATTTAAAAAATATATATTATTAATAATAATAATAATAATAATAATAATAATAATAATTAATGGGATAAATAAGTATGTTAAAAATAAAAAAAGAAACATATATATATATATATATATATATATATATATATGTATATATATATATATATATATATATATATATAGGCACACATAAATAAACAGTAGATACCTCTAATGCTTTCATATTATGAGTTGTACTGGGCAGGCACATTTAAATCTATGAGCCTGTAATTTTTGATAAAAAAGGGGGCTTTGTTAGGTCTAAGGTATTATCAGGGGTAAAGGTGGGTGGGTGGTGGTTTGAAAGCTGCTTTAGTAGAGGTTAGTGGGAAGGAATTATTAAAAAAGGAGGCCTACTGGATTTTTACACTTAAGACCAAAAAACCTTCGGGCCTTAATGATGGATTTACTTTTACACCATTTATTTAATGTTTGTTCAATTACAAAAGGTACCTATGTATTATTCATTATAATACATTCCATTGGTTCTAATAAACTCTATCAAACTCCTACACATGAACAAGTTAGTTTGGTATAGTTAAAATAACATCTTGTCTAAATATACAAACATTGATAAAGGATATTGATTCAATATGCTTGATTCAATAAACCATCAGGATATATCTTTAGGTCCCTTACTAATGGATGACTTTATACACATCATCCATTAGACATAAATATGTCACAATAAATGCATATACTCTCTTTTTTCTTATACATGATTTCAGAATAGGCAGGATATCATTTATTGTGGCATGTATCCATCATATTGATATATAGATTAATAATGTGCACATTTTATATCTTTATAAGGCATGTGAAATATTTCTTGCTGTATTATATTGGGGGACTTAATATATATATATATACATTATTTGTTAGACATAAATATAAAATAACAATTGTATATATTTGTTTCCCTCATATGTAATTTTAGAATAGTAGGATATCATTTCTTATGGTATTTATCCATCATATTGATATATAAATGAATATTGTGCACATTCTATATCCCTATAAGGCATGTGCAATAGTTAATGCTGTATTATATTAAGGTACTCTGTCTCTCTTTTCTTCTGTTATTGCTAACCTTGATACTTGGGCTATTTATAGCATTACAGATTGAAATCGGACTATTCTAGTCCTGTTCATTTCTCCCTACCTATTTGGCAGTATTTTAAGTCATATTTTGTTAATATTTATTGTTTTACAAAGTATTGCGGTTGCCACTGCAACCATAGAGCATAAATAGCTCCTCTGACACTCCTCCGGTAACCCCTGATGAAATTTCCAGAAACGTGTGTCGGGTTGCACGCTTTACTACATTAATGTATATATAGACATTATCAAAATCCATCCCAAATCAATGAGCAATTTGACTCTATATAGTGGCAATGAGAAATTTGATAATATGCACTTAGGCTCCATAGATTGAGTAGTGAAAGCAATAAACATATTACTATTTTAGTAGTGGACTTATACTTATAACGCATTATTATGCAAGACCCCTATACCCTCACACATAGCACTAGCACTTTACTTATAGAATTGTGAAGTTGACACAAAATAATCATTACTTATTATAAGTTTATATCTATTTAATCATCAATAGCACTGGACACTTTATTTAAGTGTAATATAAAAGTCAGTTATTTATTTTTGTTTATGTTTTGTCATTTGACAACATCACATTGAATTATATTCATCACTTTGATTTAGAGGACTTATCACTTTGAACAGGAGGATATATAGGATCCATTTTATAATCTTTGTCAATATATAAGACAGTCCTCAGAATTATATACCATCCTACTCTTATTATCTCGTCAGAACTTCAGGATTTTAAACTAGAAGTTTTAATTATATTAATAAATGTTAAGTTTTATATTTTACTGCTCTATATTGTTATTTGGGCAAAGGGTGTGCACTTTAACTTAAAAGGATACTTGTTATTTCCCTTTTTCTTTTGTTATTATTGCTGAACTACCAGATCCACAAAAACATACTACACATTATGAAATTGTTACACATCACATGATTCATGTCCCATGTGGAGATATAAATCAGCAGTCACCATATATGGAAAATGATAAATGCACTAAAGATTTCCATAAAGAATTTAGAGTTAAAACGTTTGCAAAATGTGATGGCTATCCTTTGTATCGAAGAAGAGAAGGTCAAACTGCAATTATTCATGAAAAAAAATGAGATAACTGAAATGTTCCATATAATCCACTTTTGCTGATGAAGTACAATACACACATAAATGTTGAAGCTTGCACTTCTATAAAATCAATTAAATATGTGTACAAATATATTTACAAAGGATATGATGCAGCAACTGTTGTGGTGCAAAGTGGCCAAACGAAGAAGACAATCAGATTGTACATGATGAACTTGCTAAGTGCTCCAGAAGCAATGTGGCAGCTTCTGAATTTTGAAATGCATGAACGGTCACATGAAATGTATTGATTAGCTGTTAATTTGCCACAAACACACTTAGTTTATTTTAATGCTGGTGATGAAAGAAATTCTCTTGAACAAAATGAACATTGAGAAACAACACTTACTGCTTGGTTTACATTAAATTGTAACAACAGTGAGGCAAGGGAATTCTTATACTTTGAGATTACATATCATTATGTTTTCGTTAATGAGCTATGGCGAAAAAGAAAAAGGAGTGGTAATAAAATGATTCCCAGAATTTATACTTTTAGTCCAAGAGGCATTGGATGTTTTTGATTACGTTTACTTAAATGTTCCAGGTGCACAAAGTTTTGAACATATGAGATATGTGAATGTCATTGTTTATGATACATTTCAATTACCTGCGCGACATAGAAATTTCCTTGGAGATGATACTGAATGGGAGTGATGTGTAGAAGAAACAGCACTATGTCAAATACCTAGGCAGATGAGGGAACAGTTTTCATTAATTTGCATATTTGGTAATGTACCTAATGCATTATCTTTGTGGAACAAATTTAAATTAAATATATGTGAAGACTTTTTGAAACATTATAGTGAGTCAATTGCAGAATTAAAAGGATTCATGGAAATTCAAGAGGTATTTCTTTGTCATGGCTTAAGTTGTGCAATTTGTAATCTACCAAATCCAGGAATTATAGAGGAAATAAACTATGTAGAGTATTACTCTGTTGTGGAAAAACAAAAAGCAGAAGAAAAAAATGCTACTTTGAATACATTGCAATTGGAAGCATTTAAAGCCATACAAGCGCTAGATGATGAAATACTCAAGGAGCGTTTTTTCTATCTAGATGGACCTGGTGGTCGGGCAAAACATATCTATATAATTTATTGATGAGTTTATTTCGAGGTCAAGGTGAAATAGTACTTCCATTTGCAACTACCGGAGTTGCTGCCCTTTTGTTGGAACGTGGTAGAACTGTACATAGTGGATTTAAACTTCCTATTCCCATTTTGGAAACATCAGTCTTCGATATTAGAATGACATCATTGCAAGTTAGAAATGTTAGAAAAAGTAAATTAATTATAATTGATGAGGCAACAATGATGTTTTGCCATGCTCTTCAATGTATTGATCATTACGTGAAGTCATTTCTAATGATTTGCCTTTTGGGGGAACGGTGATGTTGTTAGGTAGGGATTTTAGTCAAACATTACCTGTTGTTGTCCATGGAAATCAAACAGACATTGTAGAAACATGTGTAATGTCAAGCCCACTATGGAAACTATTTACACATCTTAACTTACAGAAAAATATGAGATTAGAAGGCCAACATGAATTCAATGATTGGTTAATTAAAATTGGCGAAGGAAAGCAGAGGTAATAAGTAATTCACCTGAGGATACTGTTGAGATTCCATCTGCAAATGATTTGAAAGGATTCCATAATATCAGTTATGTTCCAAAATGGAATAATTAGCAATGATTACTCAGAGCTTGCGCACAAAGTATTATTAACATTGAAAAATAGAGATGCATTGCTTCTGAATAATGACATTTATAATGACTTATTACAGTGCCGATTGTGTACTAGCTGAGATAAACTTTGCAGCTGAATTTATAAATTCATTAAAACCACCTGGAATGCCACCACATATATTGCAGCTGAAAACATTGTGATGTTACTGCGAAATGTGAACCCAAAAAAGGACTTTGTAATGGGACCAGATTAATTGTTCAGGATTTAAAAGATAATTTCAGACATGCTGAAATTCTGAATGGTATTATTATTATTATTATCTTTATTTATATCACGCCAACATATTCCGTAGCGCTGTACAGGGGTTTAGTACATGGCAAAAAACAAACTTAACACCTTAAAGAATAGACGGCCCTGTTTTTGAGCATATAATCAAATGTACATAGTGCTTGTTTCCAAGACACGGACACACAATTGAAAACTTGCAAACTTACGGTACTCATAAAGGTGAAAGAGTTTTTATTCCAAGAATAGATTTGGCTCCAAGTGAAAGTAGTTTGCCTTATGTACTTCAAAGAAGACAATTCCCAATTATTTTGGCATTTGCCATGACTATTAATAAATCACAAGGTCAAACCTTTAATTTTGTCTGCCTATTTTTGGAGGAACCAGTATTTGCCCATGGACAACTCTATGTGGCATTTTCATGGTGCAAAAATCCATTAGATATTAAAGTCTTTGTGAAACAAACAGAAAGTCAAGGTGAGCTATTAGGTAATGGGAGAGTATTTACTAACAATATTGTATATGATGAGGTGTTGTAATTTTAGAAAAATATGTGATAAAATGTTCTGTACATTTAGATACTATGTGGAATGGACACAATTAGTTAATATGTATATATTTAACATGTGTGATTATTATATTTGTGATTTCAAGACTTTTCTTCATGTGTAAATTATAATTTATTGGTTTAGCATAAAATGTTTATTCTTATTGGATAAAAAAATGTAACATGACGTAAAAATATAGTTTTTTTCATTATTGGTTTAATGATAAAAATATACAAATTGGATGTAATAAAATATATTATTTTTAGTGGTTTACAGAATTATTCAAATTGTAACATGACATGTAAAAATATTGGTTGTACATTGTTATAATCTTCATGTAGATTAAAAATTATGAAATGTTTGCAGTTTCATATGAAGATATTGTTCATTATTGGTTTAAAGATAAAAAAGACAAATGGGAATTAATAAAAAAATAATATATTTTCTATGGTTTACTGAATCATTCATTATTTGGGAAAAAGTCTGAAAAGAGACAGGAGCTGTACCGAGAGACACGCATGGTACACAGAGAGATAATACATAAACAGACAGAAAACACAATGTATAACACTATATCATGTCGTCATTTTTTAAGGTCAATTCGCTAGTATCTCATATTTGGGATTTGGAAGAATAACTTTTGAATGGACTCCCTCTTACTCTGAGTAGGGGTAGTAAGCTACATCAAAACTCCCAGGAATATATCCTATTTAATAAGGTTATATTAGCTGGCATAATTACAATCTTGATTAAGAAAACATGATGGAATATTTTTGCCGCTATCTAAAGACCTTGAGCCTCATTCAATTGCAAGGCCGCAAGTTATGGAGTATAGGCTGTATGTCTGCGGGCCTGCTGCGGGTCCACAGTGTCTGCAACGTATGGTGCTATTCAATTCAGCAAGCCTGTAAGTTAGGAGATGATAGTGAAATTCGGAAACCATGCTATCGTATGTGGCATTTCACTCATCACATCTACATTTGGGAACACAAATAGTGGTCATATTTCACCACCACATCAGATAGATCAAGTACTCGGGGGAACATATATTTTATATAGAGCCTCTGAGAGTAAGAAAGGGTTAATATGGCATGAGTTTTTGTTGCTATTTAATCAGGTAGTGTGTCTTTAATTACTTTCTGCAGGTTGCAGCATGGTTTCTCATATTGGCATGTGCATGTACATTCCAACATATGAAAAGAAAAAAATATTTTGTAAATGCATTTTTATTTTTGGGGGATTATTTTGCAAGTAATTGCATTCCAATAAATGCTAAGTTGTGGTGGTGAAGTGGCTTGTGTACTTCAATGAAGCTTTGAGCTATACCATGTAGGGCCAGTGTAGGTGGGCACATCATGGCAGAGAGGTCAGATAAATCCTAGTCCACTAGAGAAGGAACTGGCAACCCACTCCAGTGTCACCTGTTATTTTCATTTTAGTCCCTCAGGGGAATTTTCATACTCCACAGTATCACTAATTTGACTTGGCCTGTGTATTAACTCTTTATTATTATAATTGTTATTATTATTATTATTATTATTATTATTATTATTATTATCAAATTTGATATTTAATGCTATTATGACTATTATTATATATGTATTGTATGTGTATTTATCTATTGCACATTAACTAGGGCTCATTAGTTTAAATATATAGGAATGTGCCACAAATGTGATGTATGTGGATGTCCCAAAACCCCAATCATTGAAAACACACTGACACAGTGATAACGTTATAACAAAGCTTTATTTTACACACAGATCACAATCAGAAACGGTCAAGACTGTGCATTAATATCATGGGTGTGGTATGGGCGGATCCCGGGAGAGCAAGAGGCTATTATTGGGAAAAAGGGGATACCTGCAGGGGGTAATGTTGTAGTCTAGAATAAGCATGATGCATAGCACCTACCAGGGTCACATGTGGTCACTACACCACTGCAAACGGAATCTGAGGAAAAAAAGGATCATCACAAATCACTCCATTTATTGGAGAAACCATTAATGTGCATAGCAGTTACAACTTGTCTAGATCTTCTCAATGAAACATATGATGCAACCTCTGGAATGTGTAAGCCAATCCAGTTTCACACATACAGTGTGGTGACAAAAAAAAAGAAAAAAAGGTGTCAACTTAAAAAAGGCGGAGAAGGATAAAAAAAAAAGAAATAAACATGCATGTACAGTACAGTGCTAAATACTGTAACTGTACCAATATACCAACTCACCTGATTCCCATCTGCAAGCATTACTAACTATAAGCTAGGTCTCTGGATAATCAGTAATATGGAAAAATAGCCGTTAATATGAAGAGGACACAAAGGTCAGCAGCCAGATTTACTTTTACTTACATCAGACCCAAGGATCTGTTCTCAGGCCGATATTGAGGTCAGGATCACATGCTTCACTAGCGCATATATTAATGCTGGCTGTCATTAGCTGTCATTGAAGTAATGTCTACCTGAGAGGCACTGGGAAAACCTTACACCTCATACATTTCCTCCACAATGCTTGCAGATGCAGAAGATGCCTTCATGGACCTGAATTGTACCTAAAACAAAAAGGCACCAGGTTTGGCGGGGGCAGGGCTGCTGGTGGCCTCCGGAGTAGAGGAGGCATGACTGGGGACCAGCCCCAGTAATAGTAGCCCGGCCAGGTATGACTCGGTCATCATGTGGTGCCTCCTCTCTTCCCTAGAGCACCTGGCCAGGCTGCGCATAACCTCTGCATGATTGGCAGAGATGCTGGCCTGGATCCCCTGTAGACAGTCCAGCTGCTGATGCATGAGGGTCAGCATCTTCGCCTGCGCAGCCTGGCTTGGCGGTGACAGTGGTGGGGATGGGGGTCTTGGTGGTGGGGCTGGGTGAGGAGGTGGCGGTGTTGGAGAGGGGAGGGTCTGGGGCCACCTCGTTTGTGGGGTAGGAGGTGGTGACTTGCTGGGCAGCAAGTTGGAGAGCCCCAGCGAAATCCACAGTCTTTTGAAGAGGGGGATAATGGGGTCAAATCCCGGTGGTGTGGGCGTAGGTCCAGCGGGTGACCCCACCACCAAAATGACCTCCCCCTCCTTAGAGCCAGGGCCCTCTGATCCTCCTTCTTCTTCTTCCCCCTGCGCTGATTACTGCTGGGCGGGGGCTTGCTCCACCACATCCTCATGAGATGGAGCCAAAGCCCCCAACTATGGCTCGCCACTGGACCCAGACCTTCTCCTGGATGCTGAGAGATAGAAAAGAGAGGTACATGTCATTAGCATGATGAATAATACATTGTTATGTGTTCATTACTAACTATCTGACATCTAGGCGTCAACATGGATGATTCTCCTAATTGCAACTCAGATTAGATATCATATGCTAGATATGATATATTCTTTGGTTCATGGTCTTGATCGTTTCTCCTAATGCTATCTTGATTTCGGCTGCGATCTGTAACTGCATTGCTTGATTACTGTTGTGCTCAGGAATGACAGTGATTTGTCAGCTTCATGGATTTAATGAAGCATCCATCTATCGCTTCTTAATTCCATGGAGCTGTCATGTCAGTGTCCTTGTTGGCCATAATGTACATGTGTAGTTTGTGTGATGCACATGTGGCGGCATGTTGGTGTATGTGATATTCACCTGACATGGAGGCTGGGTCCTGTTGGGCCACCGGTCCTGAAGCTCAAGCGGCTGGCGACAGTCTCAGAAGGTTCCTTGCCACCCTATCCCGCTCATTATAGGTTACGCTTCTGTCTCTGTTCTCCTTAGCCATCTTCCTCCTCACCTTGGCCCTGATGTAATCGAAGTGGTGCTTTACAGACCTCACATCCCTTTGCGCTGTGCCTACAGCCATAACCTCTGCCGCTACTTCCTGCCAAGCCTGAGACCTAGGCACTGGATTCAGTTCCATCCCCCATGCAAAAATGATGGGGCTGCCACGGATGGCACAGATGAGGACCACATTCTCCTGCTGCGTATAATTGTGGGCCCTGTGCTTGCCCCTGGCCTCTTGACCTCTTGAGTGTGGATGGGGACCCGTACCTCCCTGAGCTGTCCCAGGGGCATGTCCCTTCCCCAAACTACCACCCCCTGGGATCAGGCCCCTCACCCCTCTGTCCCTTTTCTATATGTGCTTGAGGCTCAGACCCCACTTCCACCACCCACCACTTCACTCTCCTCCTCTCCCTCCTCCTTCTCCTCCTCTTCCTCCTCCTCCTTTCCCGTGAAATACAGAGTCCAGCTGTCCAGAGAGGTCCACTACTGCCGACGGCTGGATCCACTCCTTCAGAGTGCGCTCCCATCCACTGTTTGTGATATTGCAAGGCGGCCCACCACCAGTTGCACGTGCTGATGTAGCCTCCACCGCCATGTTCTTCTTTACCTTCATGCGGCAGTCATCATAACGGTGCTTTACCGACTTGACGTCGCGGTTATCGAATCCCAAAGATGACACTTCCGATGCAATCTCAATGTAGGCACATGTCTTCTGCCCGGGCCTCACATCCCTCTCACCATGGTTGATGGCATAGCCGGAATGGACTTCCCTTAGGAGGACGTCTATCTCCGTAGGACTGTAATTCAGCGCCATGCACTTGGCCACATCTTCTTGTGGGCCAGCCTGTGCCTGGGGTTCCTTGCCTCCCTGTCCTCTCCCTGAACTGCCTCCTCCTCTCCCTCCCTCCATGCCACTCTCCTCCACTCCTCACTCTCCTTGTCTCTTCACTCTCTATCTCTCTGTCTAGCACTCTCTATCTCTCTCTCTAGCACTCACTCACTCTTTCTAACACTCTCTATTTCTCTCACTGGCAGTCTCACTCATTCTCTCTAACACTTTCTATCTCTCTCTCTGTAATGCTCTCTGTCTATCTCTCTCTAACACTCTCTATGTCTCTCTTAGTCTCTGTCTATCTCTCTCACTTTTCTCACGATCAAAAAATCACCAACGCTGAGACCTGTGTGCTCACTTGCTCAGCAACAACACAGTCACAGATTTACAAATGTAGCAGACTTTTAAACCGTTACATGCGGAATTGGTTGGCGTCCTCTGCTTCCGATATGTTAATTGACAGGTGCCAGTCGCGCAACTTACAGCCTTGGCATCAATCATCGGATCTGAGACCCGTAAGTGTTACATCTAAAACCAGGGTTTACGGGCTTGAGGCTGTTGCCTGTAACTTGCGCCCAGCTCGAATTTGATTTCGAGCCCGCAGCCATTGCGGGTCTCACGTTGCACTTTGAATTTAATAGGGCTGATGGAGGTGACATGTCAATCAAATAGCAATTCGGGGTCCGATATGCGATCAGACCTGAAAATCACTAAATATTAAATATGAATGAAGCAATGTAATAGTACATGTGTGTGGCCTGATATGTATTAAATCATTGATTCCCGAGATTGATGTAACCCCGAAAATTACTCATTAAAAAATGTATTTTATATTGCAGATTTACGGGTTGGAGACTGTTGTGCAATTAATTCTAATGTCATCCATTATGTTCCTTATCATTTACAGTGCAGTGTTGAATTTTTATTAGCATTTCAAGTGCTCCGGACATGTCTTTCATCCCTTTGCAAGTCCTTCTTGGAACCCATAACTTGTGGCTTGACTTTTGCAATTTGCGGCCTTGACGGAGTGGTTAGCGAAGGGGGAATCGTAGAAATTGAATAGCGATTTACGATTTTAGCATTCAGAACTCTTGTGGCCGTGAAAGATCAAATTAACTTGTGATGTTAACCATTAAATTGAATCGGAGGCCGAAGCCCGAAACTCGATCGGAGGCTGCAAAAAGACGCCAATTGAATAGCAAAATAACTTACGGGCTCCATTTCCGAAGCCCGGATCTCCCGAAGGCTCAATTGAATGAAGCTCCTTGTCTTATAGAAATGCCACAAAAATCACTGTTAAAGGGGAAAACCATCCTATCAACAAACTCTTGCTTCTGGAAAAATAAAACTTAAATGGACTTAAAATGTCCATACTTAAATTCCCCAATAAGTTACAGATTTAAGTGTATTTTTTTCCCTGAATATACATCTTGGTTTATAATCTCTATATGTATATAATTATGAGAAATGCGTCTGTAAGATTAAAAGGGGGAATAGGAATTAGTACATTGAGGAGACTTTGAAATGAGACTGGTGTAAAGAGAGACCTTAAAGTGACATTGCTTTTCCCTCCCATAAAGAGAGAATAGGAATTAGCACCTTGGGGAGACTTTGAAATGAGACTGGTGTAAAGAGAGACCTTAAAGTGACCTTGCTTTATTGAGGCACCTTCCCTTTCCCTCCCCTAAAGGGGGAATAGGAATTAGTACATTGAGGAGACTTTGAAATGAGACTGTTGTAAAGAGAGACCTTAAAGTGACCTTGCTTTATTGAGACACCTTCACTTTCCTTACTTTCTGTATATTGGTAGTGGGGTTATTTAGTAACTTAAATATTTCTAGTACTATTCAATACGTACTTTGTAAATCTCAACTTTTTTTTTTCTTTTTAACACAGAAAAAGGAAAGAGATGAAAAAAGAAAGAGGAGAAGAGAAGAAAAGATAAGTGAAAAAAATTTAGAAAAAGGGAAAGAAAAAAGCAAAGGGAGGAGAGAGGGGAGATAGGGAAAATAAGAAATAAGTAAATAAGTTAAGCAAATCTAAAATCAAAGTTTGTTGGGCATTTATTTCACTTAGCAAAATGAAAAAGCAACAAAAGTGAAGGTTAAATATAAAAGGGCTACCACAAAAGCAGTACCAAACTTCTTTTCTCCAAAAGATAAAGATAAAGAGAAAACAGCCAATACATCACAAATTCAAAATATATCTGTCCTAGATACTGTACAACTTGACACAGTGAAGTGAATTTGGGCAGACTGAATTAAGTAAATTAATGCAAGAAGAAGAACGTTGACAGTTTCCATAATGAAGGAAATGTGGACAGAATTTCAAACTACATTAAAAGATGAACTATCTACAGCAGTAATTAAAAATACCACTGCTATAAATGTTTTGTCTAAACGATCAGATGAAATAGAAGACAGATTTGAGAAATTATGGGCCGAAAATCAGTCTTTAGTAAAACATCTAAATCTTTTGGAGGAAGAAGATAAATTACTTTTAAAAAAAAGCAACACTCTCTAGAAGACTACTCTAGAAGAAACAACCTCAGAATACAAGGTATATCTGAGGATGTTTCCGCAGGAGCAATAGCCTCCTTTGTAACAAGTTTTTTGGAACATCTTGTGAAACCTAAAACCCTGAACATGGTTTGATAGACAAAATCCATTGTATTCCTTTACCACAAAGCTTCTCTAAAGACACCCCTAGGGATGTTATAATTAGAATTAATTTTTTTCATATAGAAAATCTGTACTTAGGGCTGCAAGAGAGAAAAATAACTTTGATGTCCCATATGAACAATTATTCATCTTTTCACACCTATCTAGTACAACATTAAACAGGAGAACCGACTGTCATTGGCAACACTTTTGTTACTATAAATCTCTATATAATCTGGATTAAAATGAGAAATCGCATAAACCATTCAAGGAAATAATTAGAAACGTTTTGAGCAGAATTAACCTACCCAAAATATCGAAAGCCAAGTAGAAATTTTAGATGAAGATATTACAGAAAAATAAATTGAATCTTGTATATCCAGCTTGCAAGTAAATAAATCGCTGGGCCCGGATGTTTTTTCAAATATATATTATAAAATCTTCTCCTCATCATTAATAGGCCAACTAAAGAAAACCTATAACGAAATTAAATCTTTAGGGAAAGCCATACAAGAGATTCTAGAAGCAAATATCATTTTGATAACTAAAATTGGGAAAAATGATTCAGATGTCAGAAATGATAGTCTATATCTCTTCTCAATACAGATATTTATATGATGATGATTTATTTTTAAAATGATTGCATCAAGATTAAATCCTATAATTACAACCTTAATGGATTTAGATCAATCAGGCATTATTAAAGGTAGACATGGCCCCGATAACATCAGGAAATTAATAGATCTTTTCTCATTTTCAAGCCTAAATAAAATCCAAACTATAGCCCTGTCTTTAGATGCCGAAAAGGCTTTTGACAGGGTAAATTGCCATTACTTGGAAATAGTGCTGGATATATTCAGTCTAGACAGATTCAGTTCTCATGCAATCATAGCTCTGTATAAGAATGTCACAGCATACATATAAGGTTATGGATTTGAATCCAACAATTTCCGTATAACCAACGGGACTAGAAGGGGTTGCCCCCTTTTTCTCCTAATTTTCGCCCTGACCACTGAACCGATTACATAATTTATTAGAAATGAAAAGCTTATTAAAGGAATAGAAACTGGTACCCTGAATAATAAAATAACAGACTGGAATACATTTAGTTTGTCATGGTCAGGTAGGATAGCTGCTATCAAAATGATAATAATACCAAAGATAACATACTTGTTAAGATGCATTCCACTACACATCACGCATAACATCATATCGAGGTGCTAGAAATGAATTGATCAATTTATACAAAAAGGGAAAATATCTCAAATTAATAAAAGAGCGTGCTCAAGGAGATTCTCTAGATGAGGTTTGGCCTCCCCAGATTTGTTTGAATACGCTGAAGTAATAAATACAACACATTTTCTGAAATCTTTTGCAACAAATCATATTCAAAAATATATACAAAAAGAGAGGATTATGGTCGCAACATCTAACCTGGACTAATGGTCGTGGCAAAAAGGTAAAAATAAGAAAAGGATGAGAAAACTTCCCTTAGTAACCAAAACATGCTACCGGTCTTGGATTCGGGCCAACAGGAGACGGAAATTAGTGCCGTTTGATTCCCCCATTTTTTATTTCAAAAGATAAGTGGCTGATCTATTATACTTTAAAACAAGCAGTTATGAGATCTGAATATAGTCTGATTTCTTCAAGAGAACTCACCCAATTTGAAATGCTATTGAATTCTGGACAATATCTCTCAATAACTAACTGTTTTAGATCTATTAGAAATATGTCAGAAACAGAAAAGACAATTCCGATATTAAAATGGGAGAGAGATTTACAGCCGTATTAAATTCCCTCAACGTAAAACCGTAGCCCGTAACGGAGCCCGCAAGACTTACGGCTATTAAATTGTCCTCATAAAGCTACCAGCAAACGACCTGCGTGTTCGATGCGAAAAAACCCTACTGGATGTCGAAATCTGAACTCCATTGACGCACATCCTTTGATCTGTAAAGCCCGTAACTGTTACGTTAGAAAACGCGATTAAATTGCTACAAATCCACTGGCGTTCAAACCCATAACTCGTAAATGGAGCCCAAAAGCCTACGGTACTAGAGAGGACCCGCAAGGGGGTTAAAGTCCTATCCTTAGCACTGTAAATGCAAATTTCAACACAATACTGTACTTATAATTAAATGGAAAGTGATGTTAGGTATTAAAATTAATAGCACAACAATCTCAAGCTCGCAAATCTAGAATATATAAAATACTTTTTTCTCTGTTTAATTTCCATGTTATATTGAACCCAGCAATCAATTCGTTAATACATATAATTGAACTTGGACTAGAATATCATATTTCCTGATTTATTAATGTTGCATTATTTCTGGAATGTGGGCCTGATCGAAACTCGTAATTGAAACCCGTAAGGCTTTGATGACGACCTCTTTTGCCATTGGCTCCATCTAAACCCGAAACTATGGGTTTGATGAATAGATCATGTTCACGGCCGCACATGCAACGTGCGCAGAATGTTTAATGGTTTTACTAATAAATCAGTAAATATTATATTCAAGTCCATGCGAGTTCCATTATATGTATTAACACACATTGATTGTCGGGATTAACATAACACAGAAATTAAACAGAAAATAATGTATTTTATATTGCAGATTTGCGAGCTTGAGAATGTTGTGCTATTATTTTTAATACCAAACATCCCTTTCCCTTTCATTATAAGTACAGTAGTGAGTGTACATTGGCATTTACAGAGCTACGGATAGGACTTTAACCCCCTTGCGGATTCTCTAGTACCCATTGGCTTTTTGGCTCCATGTGCAGGTTACAGGGTTGAACGCCAGTGAATTCGAACGTAGCAGTTACGGGCTTGACAGAACAAAGGATTTGCGGGTGCGCAGTTCAAATTTCCACGTACCGTAGACTTTTTTCGCCCTTATCCCGCAGATTGGCAACGGGTTGCTTCAACAGGGAAAATTTAATAGCCGTATGTCTTGCGGGCTACGTTACGTGCTACGGTTTTACACTTTCAGGGAATTTAATAGGGCTGTAAGAGAACAAAAATAAACAACAGATTTTCTAGTACAGAAAAGAGAAACATTAAACATAAAAAGGCAAGACTACTACAGATTTATTTTCCCTCAAGGAAAAGGCTACCTGTATTTCCTTTAAAAAGCTTTCTTCAATAAATGTTTTGACCACCCAGGTATATACTTTCCCTGTTTCTGCTGAATATATAAACACTCAGTTTCTCTTTTTTTGTATCAATTACTCCTTTAGAGTCTAAGCCATAAAATCAGCCTCTACCTCAATCAATTAGTAAGAAACATTTACTGGAGGTAGAAACCATAGTGCAGCGGTAATTTAGACAATTCACATATTATTAGTTAAGAGAACAGGAGTTTATAAGGCAGAAAATGTGTGATTTACAGAAAAAACATCACCAGCTTCTACAGAATAAAAAAAAAACAAGAATGAAAATTACAGATGGAAACTTTTATATTAAGAGCAATTATCTGGGATGGCAAGTTCATGGGACAGTGCTATAACTAATATAATTCCACACATACTTTATATTATACAGCTTGCTTATGCTTTAATAAAGGAGCATGCACATATAAATTGTAAAGGTGGATAATACACATTTGTGACATTGCAGATTATGCTAAAGGAAGGACACTTTGTGCAATCACTAGCTGCCTCAGAGAAGATTGTAAGTAGCGAGCTTCCAATCTTGTAGGGTGCTTTGGAACAAAGCACTTTCTGCAAAGATTCTAAGCTCAAATCAGATCTCTCCATTTTCTGCAGTTTGTTAACATTGTACTTTTTCTTGTTCTAGTACCCTGTATAGCACTACGGAATATGTTGGCATGTTACAAATAAAAGTTAATAATAAAAAAAAAGAAGATAAATTCTTGAAACGCAGTATAACTGGGTGGAATGGATATTGGGTCTATTACAATACATGTAACTCTAGAGGTGCTGCTCTTCCACATGTTATCAATGAAATAAAACACATGGCAGATTGCTAAATATTGTCAGGTTGTCAATTTTGCAACAAGAAATAGGGAAATCGAAAGACATTTAAACATCTTCTAATTAAGAGAAGAAGGTCAACAATGGGCAACTTGGGATTTTCATTGTAAACTAAATTAAATGTCTTTTTAGGAAGAACATTTTTTTTTTTTACTAGTTTAAAATGATTATTGAGGATACTATATTTCCAAATCCTGTAAACTATATTTTGTAAACAGATATAAGGAAATAGAAACTATTCTCTAAGTATAATAGAGTAAAATTGATATATTAAATAGTACCTAGTTACGGTGGGTTTGGAATGTCTATCCCCACCACAACCTAGGAGACTAAGAAGACTCTACTTTATAAATGTGTAGCAACTGAAAATAAAAAATTATATACAAAAAATAAATCTTTATTAAGAAAAAAATGAAATTAGTGAAAATGAATATTAAAAAAGATATACTATAGAAGTATGTCTTGAGCAGGCCGGCTCTAATTTATATGGGGGTAAGCACTGGTGAGCTCTAAGTAGTGACAATGGAGCTCTGCTAAGTAACATAAGGTGACAGATATAGCCACCACCTGTCTAGTTTATAAGACAGATGAAAGCTTACAGTTGCTGTGATTGCTGTCAAAAAAAAGGGGAAAGAAGAGGAGGGGAATTCTCTCTGTGTAGAATGCCCAGAGGTTAATCTGATCACACTCTGGTCTAGCTTATTCAAGATGTGGGAAAAATTAGCAGGGACAATTCCTCCTCGGTGTTGTGACACACAGCACAAAGCTGCTGTCTACAAAAAATGCTTAGTCCAATAGTGTCATATATAGACCAATAAGAGATTATTGTAATTTCTGTATTAACTTCTTAGTTAAATAAGGTGAATAGCGTTTTTAATAAATAATACTCTCATACCTTATAAGTGTGGAAAATATAGTCCTACGACGAGTCTGTAGGTATTGTGCTCCACATTGGGAGAGCTTACCCCCGCCGCCTGGTGTGTTTGGAATGTTCCCGACGCGCGTTTCCCCGCTATTTACTTTTCGGATTCATCAGGGGACGGATTCTGTGTAAAACCGCGGTCTTTTTAAAGGGGGCCGCGATTCCGCGGGACGTGATGACGTCACCGCGTCCACGCTGGCACCGCGACGCGATCGCGGGCCGCGTAATCACGTTTCTCGCGAGATTACGTGTTCCTAATCGCGAACTCACGTTAATCGCGAGATTTGGGTTGTAAGTTGCTTGTATCACGTGTAGATGTGTTAGTATGTTCGCTGTGTGTAAGGCACTTACTGTATTTAAGAAAACTAGGGATGTAGATTAAATTATAATAAATATTCTCTTATAGTGAGTGGGATATAGCTAAACAATGCTAGATGTTTCAAATAATCCTGTACTATGGGATTTGATACGAATATTATTTTAATGATAAGTCTAATACTGAAAGAGAAGGCCAATGGGGGAGGAGGGGGGGGGGCTTTTTGCACCTAAAATAAAGTCACAGGCCCCAACCAAACGGCTATAAGGCTTGTGAGTGTAAATGTTGAATTTGGAAATTACCAAATTTTAGATTTTAAATATTTATTAGCCTACAAAGCATTGTAAGAGGGCCCATATTAGGGAAATGAAAAGTCATTTAGTGTCAAATAAAGGGAAGGGGAAGGACTACCTAAATATGGAAGAAAGATAAAGCCAAGTGGCTAAAATGATAGAGATGTGTATGTCTTACTGTCTCAGAAAAAAAGACGAAGACGGTGTAAACTAGGAAAAGATGAGAGGAACCTAAGGGAAAAAGTTTATTAACGTCTATTCTAGAGGGATTGTCATGATGGTAGAGTGTACGTAAGACTGTATAATACGGTAAATAAAGGCAAAAGAATTGTGAGCTATTAAGTAGAATTTAAATATTAATATAATATTGATATTGATATATTTATATAGGAGGACCATACTGGATAAGTGGTGAGTATAAAGAAGGAGCTTATCGAACGAGCAGCTGGTTCTAAACCTTGTGGTAACTGCAAGGCCTGTCGTCACATACGCACCAGGGTAGAGTTCACAAGTTTCTCTAATCAGAAGATATTCAGAGTACGAGACTATATTAATTGCAGAACAACAGCAGTGATCTATCTCATCCACTGTAGATGTGGCCTACAGTATGTAGGAAAAACAACACGCCAACTCCGATGACGTGTGTTGGAACATGTGAACTCCATAATTAACAAAAACGATGTGGCAGTCGCAAGACACGTCAACTCTATACATGATGGAAACGTTATGTTTCTTCAGTTTATGGTTATTGAAAAGGTTAAAACAACCCCAAGGAGAGGTAATATGGAAAACAAGTTACTTCAACGAGAAGCCTGGTGGATTTTTCACCTGAAAACTGTAACTCCGCATGGCTTGAATGAGGGTTTTACCGTCTCCCCATTCATTTAATCCACAGTCCCTTCCTTATGCCATTTATCCAACAACGTGGCTCTTCTTTATACTCACCACTTATCCAGTATGGTCCTCCTATATAAATATATCAATATCAATATTATATTAATATTTAAATTCTACTTAATAGCTCACAATTCTTTTGCCTTTATTTACCGTATTATACAGTCTTACGTACACTCTACCATCATGACAATCCCTCTAGAATAGACGTTAATAAACTTTTTCCCTTAGGTTCCTCTCATCTTTTCCTAGTTTACACCGTCTTCGTCTTTTTTTCTGAGACAGTAAGACATACACATCTCTATCATTTTAGCCACTTGGCTTTATCTTTCTTCCATATTTAGGTAGTCCTTCCCCTTCCCTTTATTTGACACTAAATGACTTTTCATTTCCCTAATATGGGCCCTCTTACAATGCTTTGTAGACTAATAAATATTTAAAATCTAAAATTTGGTAATTTCCAAATTCAACATTTACACTCACAAGTCTTATAGCCGTTTGGTTGGGGCCTGTGACTTTATTTTAGGTGCAAAAAGGCCCCCCTCCTCCCCCATTGGCCTTCTCTTTCAGTATTAGACTTATCATTAAAATAATATTCGTATCAAATCCCATAGTACAGGATTATTTGAAACATCTAGCATTGTTTAGCTATATCCCACTCACTATAAGAGAATATTTATTATAATTTAATCTACATCCCTAGTTTTCTTAAATACAGTAAGTGCCTTACACACAGCGAACATACTAACACATCTACACGTGATACAAGCAACTTACAACCCAAATCTCGCGAATAACGTGAGTTTGCGATTAGGAACACGTAATCTCGCGAGAAACGTGATTACGCGGCCCGCGATCGCGTCGCGGTGCCAGCGTGGACGCGGTGACGTCATCATGTCCCGCGGAATCGTGGCCCCCTTTAAAAAGACCGCGGTTTTACACAGAATCCGTCCCCTGATGAATCCGAAAAGTAAATAGCGGGGAAACGCGCGTCGGGAACATTCCAAACACACCAGGCGGCGGGGGTAAGCTCTCCCAATGTGGAGCACAATACCTACAGACTCGTCGTAGGACTATATTTTCCACACTTATAAGGTATGAGAATATTATTTATTAAAAACGCTATTCACCTTATTTAACTAAGAAGGTAATACAGAAATTACAATAATCTCTTATTGGTCTATATATGACACTATTGGACTAAGCATTTTTTGTAGACAGCAGCTTTGTGCTGTGTGTCACAACACCGAGGAGGAATTGTCCCTGCTAATTTTTCACACATCTTGAATAAGCTAGACCAGAGTGTGATCAGATTAACCTCTGGGCATTCTACACAGAGAGAATTCCCCTCCTCTTCTTTCCCCTTTTTTTTGACAGCAATCACAGCAACTGTAAGCTGTCATCTGTCTTATAAACTAGACAGGTGGTGGCTATATCTGTCACCTTATGTTACTTAGCAGAGCTCCATTGTCACTACTTAGAGCTCACCAGTGCTTACCCCCCATATAAATTAGAGCCGGCCTGCTCAAGACATACTTCTATAGTATATCTTTTTTAATATTCATTTTCACTAATTTCATTTTTTTCTTAATAAAGATTTATTTTTTGTATATAATTTTTTATTTTCAGTTGCTACACATTTATAAAGTAGAGTCTTCTTAGTCTCCTAGGTTGTGGTGGGGATAGACATGCCAAACCCACCGTAACTAGGTACTATTTAATATAAACTATATTTTGTATTTTAATTTGTTTAGTCTTTTTTAATGCCTTTATGTCTTTTGAATGGTATAGCTATAGTCTTATTCATCAAATGTTGTGGTACTTAACTGAGATGGCAACTTTATATTTCTTTTAAATAAAAAATAATATTTGTGTCGCATAGCTTTTAATCAAGTAAATAAATGTAAGGATGCATTCTATTTAAATATGTGCAGAATATACAACGATTATATAATCTAATCAAAGAAAAGTACTTAATTGTTTCTTTATTACTGTTCTCTGTGCATGTTAATTTTTTTTTGTCCTTGTATATTATAACAGAAATATGAATAAATAGGCAGTTTACTTTAAGTAAACTTTAAGGTGTTTTATGATTCAGATTAGCCTAAGAAATATGGCCAAATTTGATGAATATTTTTTAATCAATTGGCAAGTGCACAACATCTGTTCCTGTGTTTTATTCCTCTGGCTTCCTTTGTATTTTCTCATTTTACATATTTTTGACATTTATTTCCTTACAGTGATAACAGTATATATCAGTATTTTTTACCAAATGATGTAAATTGTTTTAAAACCCAAAGATATCCCTTGTAAAATTTATCAGAATATCCCATGAAATGTGAGTGCTGTGTTGATGTAAAGGTCATCTTAAGGCTGAACATAAATCATATCATTTGTAACACTGCAGAAAAACGTGTACTTCTCTGTTGGCAGCCACTTACATCCTGATGTCATGCTCTTATATCAGTGCCCAATTAAATATGGAACAGGCATGTCGAGAGCCAGAATGTTGGTTCCAGCCTTCTTTTGTTAAGTTCGCCAATTTGAGGTGTTGATTTTTTATTAACCTTAATACAATCTAAAATACATCACTGTAAGCTTTTGTGTATATTAACTGTGGGTGTGTGTGAATGTGCACATATTTTGGAGTTCATTAAAGTCCTAGTTACTTATCTTCAAAATGTAATTTGAAACAGTAAACTTTCTTTTTCCGAACAGAGGAAGTAAAAACAGAAACACCACAATCATCTTTAGTACATGAAGTATTAAGAATTAATATGCTTCTTTTATATTTTTGCTCTTTCATTTTTTTTTTATGTTCTTCCTTTTTGTTCTCTTTAAATCAAAATATATTAAAACTGAATATTCTGTTATGTTCTCTTACCTCTTCTCTCTTCCACTCTTGATGTGTATTTTGATGCTAAGCATTATTGATGTGCACACACGCCATCACCATTGTTATCTATGGTGCATACCAATTCCAGTGCCTATTTAGGACGTCAGCTCTTGAGAAACCTTGCTCCTTTGTTTTGCCCCATGCAGCATCTAAAAATCGGAGCTATATTGTATTTTTTGATTTTCCGATTTGACCTTTTCTCTGTTTTTGTCTACTTGACTTTCAGTCTTGCTGACCTCTGGGTTTGGTATTTGAGTTCCAGAACTGCCCAAGCTACTGAACTGTCAGATTTTACTTATGCCTCTGGCTTTCCGGTACCATTGTTACTGGAATCCTATCCTGCAACTGATTTCCAACCTACTATAAATTACATTGTTTAACATATTAATTTGCTTATGAACTGGATTTTAACTTTCACCAGTATATGCTTATGTGGAATTTCTTGACATATCTTAACAATATAAACTATTTTGATATATTGTACATCTTCACTGTTTTGTATTTAAGGCTTCAGGAGAAACTCATTATCAGCCTTAGCATTGTATCCCATTTTATTGTTATTGATTAATAAGAGAAAATGTTAAATACACTTATTAGGCATTTTTTAAAGCTATCACAATAAACTAATTCTGATATAGTTTGCTCTAGTTTTCTATGTTACAGATGTCTAGTTGAGTTATTCTTACCTTTTATTATTCCACAATACCATTTACATTTTTAAGTTGGTGTGACACCCATGGCCAGATTGGTACTGATGCAGACTAGCTGGGTTGAAAAAATAAAAAAATAAAGGTTTCTAAAAGTCAACTTTACCCTGAGAGGTGACATCTCTTTTTTCATTTTATTTTCTTCAAAAGCCTGGCTGGAGCTGGTTTTTATTTTTGTGATATCTCAGCACCTACCAAGAGTTAATCTAGCATGATGTTTCTTTATATGTTAGTAGCACATATATCATCCCCATAGGCTCTGTGTACAATGGTGCAACAAATGCTAATCTGATTTATTGCTTCCTTGCACCTAAGAAAAACTGAAACTAAATTGATTTATAAAGCCTAGACACTTGTTTGAAGAATATAAAAGCTAAATTATCTTTCATTAACAACACTTTATTTATACAGCTATCTCTGAGTGCTCTTTAGATTTCTCTTCAACATTGTATACTATATATATATACTGTATAACAATTTAGAGAAAGTTGACAAAGCAAGGGGGAATGATGATTAGCACTTTCAAGTACAGAAGGGCAGGAAAGGAAATTCCTCATATGGGCCAGGGGTCATTATGGATTCTATTATCTTTGATAGAGGTTGGAAAAATAGAGCTGGGGGAGTGGCTAAGATAATGTTTGCTATTTGTGACCATGACATAAATATGAGTTGTCCTTGCTAATAAAGAGTTTACATTCTGGATATACCGCATTTTTCACCATATAAGACGCACTTTTCCCCCCCTCAAAAGTAAGGGGAAATGTCTGTGCGTCTTATGTAGCGAATGTGTGTGCCCTGGACCAGATTGCAGGGGCAGGAAGCATACTGAGATTGTGGAGCCCCCTACTGAACCTCTCTCTGCCCCTTTTGATCCTCTCCCCCTCCTGATTCTCCCCTTCAACCCCTCTGATCCTTTCCTTGGCCCCCTTTAGATCCCCTCTCCTGATCGCCCCCCCCCATTGGCGCTTCCTACGGCACCAGCATCATGCCTCTGAACTACATCTCGTCTGTCGGTGCATCTTAGTGACATCACACACGCGACGCAAGGGAAGGCTGCAGTACAGGAGGAGTGCTGGTAGCAAGCGCTGCGCGATTGGGTGAGATCAAGATGTGCCAAGGGATGATCATGGATGGGCAGAGGGGAGAATCAAGAGAGGTAAGGGGAGGATCAAGAGGGGCAGGGGGGATCAGGAGGGACAGGAAGCGTCAAGAGCTCCTGGAGGCTCCCAAATGCTCCAAATGTGTGTGTGTGTTGTATGTATATATATATATATATATATATATATATATATATATATATATTTGTTTGTGATGTAGGTGTGTATATGTGTGTGAAGTGTATTTGTGTTTGATTCAGAATATTTTTTCTTGTTTTCCTCCTCTAAAAACTAGGTGCGTCTTATGGTCAGGTGCGTCTTATATGGCGAGAAATACGGTACATAATTTAAGTGTATTATTCATTCTAGGGAAAGGATAACCCTTGCATTGGGGTTATTGATGCTGCATCTGATTGACTAGAATTACAGTCAATGACTCCTGCTATCTTGGTTCCAGTGGTTCCTTGGTCCTGTGTAGTGATTAAATACTGGTCTGGGTGTATCCCTGCTTTCAGGAGTATCTATAATAGCCCAGAACCAAGTTTTGGGCAAGCCCAATTGAAGTTGCTGTCATGACAGCCTCCTATAGACATATTCGGGACATAAGCCAGGGACCATCATAATATAAACTAGCGACTTGCCCATCAAAAATGACGGCAATAAAATTTGAAGCCTAGCAATGCTGTTTGCCACACAATGCAAGGCTGTCCCCCCAAAAGGTGCTTCAACAAAGTATTAGTTTAAGGGTGTGCATACCATATATTTTTTTATTATTATATTTTTTTCTTCCCTCTACCTAAAAGATTTCAGTTTGTTTTTCAATTGAGTTGTACAGTTTATAGGTCACATTAAAGGTGGAAAAAGTTCTGAAATGATTTATCTTTGTCTCATTTTTTTACAGCACAGAAACCTGACATTTTAACAGGGGTGTGTAGACTTTTTTATATCCACTGTATGTCATAATTTATTAAGTTGATAATATGTGATCGGAATTGCACGTTTTCAATTCCTCATTTTATCAGAATTTTGTATATATATATATATATATATATATATATATATTGCTTTGGACCTGATAAAGAGCAGATGCTTTTGAAAGTTTGTTATTATTATTATGAACATGTTTGTCCAATAAAAATGATTTTAGGTGTCATTATATACTGATTATTCACACATATGTGTGTGTAGCATGCAGTACTGATATCTCTTTGGGTTCATTATTGTATTTATCTTAAAATATTGCACGTAACAGCAATTGAAAGATCCTGTTGGAATGAGCCAACCAACATATTGGTTTTAATCTACGATATCACAGTGAATGACAGTAGTTTAAAAAAATATACACACCTTCCAATGGAATAAAATGTAAGAAATGTTTCCTTAATATGTGCAATATTTTACAATTCTATCATTAAATATATACATAGACTATAATATCCCTATACATAGTTCCATCCCTATGGACAGATACTAACACAAAGGGAGAGCAGGCCAGAACTTGAGGAAATTGAGTTGTCTGGTAAAATGTTTGCTCTGTCTTTGTAACACACTGTTGACCCATAGGCAAAGTAATAAATTGTTTAACTTAGGTTGCAATGACTTTAATTCCGGCTTCTAGGTTTGGCAAGATGCTGCCTCAGAAATTCCAGCAGATTACAGCTACTATAAACTAAAATGATCCCAACATAGAAACTGAATGTTGCCAGCATTTCATGATATACAGGGACGGTGTAAAACCTGCAACGGGACGGAACAGGCCATTTATAAAATAAATCAATACCAATATCACTGGGATGTGTTACATATTATTGAGAACAATATTTAAGAAATAAAAAACTATTCAATATAATACTTTTTTAAACCCTTTAAAAACCAAAATATCACACGGGACAGGTTAAAACAGGCCGGAATGCACTCTTTATAGGGAATTCATGCTAAAATAATTGGGACTTGTTAAATATAACTGAAAACTATATTTAAGACCCAAAACCCATCTGATAGTATGTTTTATTAACCCTTTAACAAGCCAGAATACAATTTTTGATCAAATAAGCCGGGACAACGTCTTTACAAAGGGTTAAACATACCAAATGTAGCAAATACACATGACTTGGTGGGATTCATGTAATAACCTACATAAATTCCAGAGAAAGTAATTTCAAGTACCCCTTCTGGGCCAAAACACAATATTTCACTAAATTACATAGTTACATAGTAATTGAGGTTGAAAATAGACTTTTAGTCCATCAAGTTCAACTTTTTTAGATCTCCTCTGTTCTGCAATATGCAGATTCATTTTTAATTGTTAATTGATCCAGAGGAAGGCAAACAGAAAAAAAACCCAGTGAAACTTTGCAAATATTTCCAAAAGGGTGAAAAAAAAATCTTTCCTGATCCAGAACGACCTGGAACAGCATCTATCAGAGGGTGAAAAATACCAAATTCACCAAATACACATAAGTAGGTGGGATTCATGTAATAACCTTTATAAATTCCACAGAAACTAATTTAAAGTACCCGTTTCAGGCCAAAATACAATATTTCTCAAAATGACTCGGAACGGCAACATTTCAAGGGGTCAAAAATACCAAATTCACCAGATACACATAACTAGGTGGGATTCATGTAATAACCATAAATTCCACAGAAACTAATTTCAAGTACCCGTTCCGGGCAATAATACAACATTTTGCAAAATGACCCGGAACAGCAACTTTACTAAGGGTCAAAAATACCAAGTTCAACAGATACACATGACTAGGTAGGATTCATGCAAAAACCTACATAAGTTCCACATAAACTAATTTCAAGTACCTGTTCCAGGCCAAAATACAATATTTCACAAAAAATTACCCAAAATGATGACTTTCCAAAGGGTCAAAAATACCAAATTCCCCAAATACACATAAGTAGGTGGGATTCATGTAATAATCTTCTAGAGAAACTAATTTTTAAGTACCCGTTCTGTGCACAATACAATATTTAGCAAAATGACCGGAATCGTGACTTTCCAAAAGATTAAAATTACCAAATTCCTTAGAAAGAATGCATATGAAACCATCACAAGGTGGTATCTAACTCCTGTAAGAATGAAGCTTACAAAACCCATCCTTAGACGGACAATGCTTTAGAGCAGGGGTCACCAAACTCGGTCCTGGAGGGCCGACCCAGGCCTGGATTTGTGGATATCCTTGCTGCAAACAAGTGAGAATCTTGTTTCTTCAGCCATCCTGATTGACTCACCTGTTTGCAGCAAGGATATCCACAAATCCAGGCCTGGGTCGGCCCTCCAGGACCAAGTTTGGTGACCCCTGCTTTAGAGGGTGCAAAACCACTCGAAATGTAATGCATATGCTGTATGACTGTCCTAAAATAGTCCACATATGGACTGAAACCTACAAAATCTTACAGAGCCTATTAAGCCTTTATATCCCAGATCTTGACCCGGCCAATGCTAATGCCGTGACGCGCATGTGACGTCACGTCATTAGCATGTGCCGGGTCCCGATGCAGACGGAAGGAGGGCTGAGGAGCGGAGGAGCAGCTGCAGATGGAGGTAAGTGAGGGGAAAGGGAGAGGGAGAGGTATTTAGAGGGGTAAAGTGAGGAGGGGGGTTTAGGATGAGGAGGGGGGTTGAGGATGAGGAGGGGGGTTGAGGATGAGGGGTTGATGATGATAAGAGAGGAGGAGGGAAAGAGCCACGGGGGGAAAGAGAGACACAGGGGGTTAGAGAGACACAGGGGGAAGAGAGACACGGGGGGGGGGGGGGAAGAGTGACTCGAGTACAAGCCGAGGGGGCCCTTTTCAGCCTTAAAAAAAGTGCTGAAAAACTCGGCTTTTACTCGACTATATACAGTACTTACATTGGTATACAATGTGAACAGGATCGAATAATATGGTGATATTATCCAAAATAACTTTGAAGATAAAATTTTGCAATGTATGATAAGGTAGACAATTTTGTAATATATTTTGTTTTTACTTTTGCTATATTCGGAAGCTTTTCTCCTCCCAATAGTATAAAGTGTTTTTCAGCACTCATAACTTATGGCAAAAAGGCATAAAATCCTTGAGAGGTAATTTGTAAATTACTTTTACTAATCCAGGGCTGCCTTTATAATTTAAACGCCACTGTACAATGAAAAAATTATATGTTTGAAAACTTTGGCCTTCATTCAATTGCGATTTGGCCAATTAAATAGGGCTCTAAATAAGCACATAGCAATTTTTTTTAAATACGTTTTTAGTTAGTGAAAACCGTGCTTTTGGATAGATGCTTACTAACTAAAAACTTCTTTAACAAAATATGTTATGTGCTTATTTAGAGCCCTATTCAATTGGCCAAATTGCAATTGAATGAAGACCTTTGTGTCTGACTAAGATCACGATTAAACAAGGAATGAGACATTAAGCTAGTTATTAATTAGAAAAAAAGGCTTAATTTTGATGCCTCCATTGGACCCTTGGAGCATCCATGATATGTTTGTGGAAGCTCTGTATGAGAGAGAGGGGTTTACATTATTACAATAGTAGTATTTCCTGATGCAAGCTTGCTGCTTCTGGGCCTTTGATTGGGAAACTCCTTTTGTATCAAAGGCCAAGTAGTAGCAAACTTGCATTAAGAAATGCAACTATCACTGTTTTGAAAGACAAAACAAAAATCAACAACAAGAAAGGTGCACTACATATAAAAAAGTTTTAAAGAGAATTTATTTTTATGAAAGGGAAAAAAGGACACTCAGAAAAGTCATAAAAATGTCTCAGGCACCAGTAAAGTGACTTTTCTGAGTGTCCTTTTTTCACTTTCATAAAAATAAATTCTCTTTAAAACCTTTCCATATGTAGTGCACCTTTCTTGGTTTTGTCTTTTATCAACAGTTATTTATCAATTTCTTAGAAACTGTACCATCTTGTTCAGTGAAATGCAGAAATCATATTGTGATTGTTAACTGTTTATTGTATAATTATATATATATATATATATATATATATATATATATATACATATATATATATATAAATATATATATATATATATATATATATATATATATATATATATATATACAGTAAATAAATAGTACATTTGTAGTACATAGCACATTTGAATGTCTAAAACAAGTTAAAAAAACCTGCTTCCAGATCAGAATTCCGAGATAACAGTTGTGACAGTTGATAAGACTATTTATTTGATGCAAACTTAAAAACTATAAAAGATAAGATCAAACTGATATGTATAACAATGCAAACTGTATTTATCAAAGTACTTTACAAACCATGAAAAAAGCATTTGATGGGAATAAATGGTTGGAATTAATTAAAAACTATAGAACCCACATTTTCTTACAAGACATAATAAAGATGACAGAATACAAACAAATAGATTTTTTTAATTAGTTTATCAATACTAAATAATTAAAAAACAAAAGAAATAGTAGAAAATCAGTTTATATTACATTTAGTCAATCACTACATGACAGTAAATTGTGTCCTTTAAGGATCTTTAAGAACTTGTGCTGTGAATTAGAACAGTGTTTAAGGATCAAATAAAGGAGAATCGGGTGCCCCTGACAGATCACACATACAGCATCATTGAAACGTGTGTTGGGCACTTTCCACTGACATCATCAGGCAGGGATTGTACTTTTGGTCAGGATTGCAGTTTGAACACAGCGTATTAACAGAGATACTACTTTGACTGGCCTTTTAAAAGGCCAGCCCAAGGACACTCCACATTTCCACCTAATGGTGAGGGAAGAAAGTAATTAAACTTAAAACTTAAATAAGGAAATTAATCTGAAATTAATCTTAATAGGGGGACACAGAGCAGAGTACACCATTCACAGCCCACTGGGAGATAAACTCTTCCATCCTCCCAGTGGACAAGGTCCGGTGATACTCTGTCCGGATACGGGAGTGCGTCAGTGCCCGGAATATGGCCTCAGGCGACAATGGAACCCCCTCTGCCAAACACTGCTTCCTGGCCTTATATATAGCCAACTTGGCTAATGCCAGCAGGTTGAACACAGCATGCAGGGAGATGAGCTATTGGAATAAGACAAGTTCCAAGCAATTTATCATTGAAGTGCACACATTTAAAATAATAGGGTTAAGAGGGGCTAAGTTTAAAGAAGCTTTTACAGGAAATACATATTATAATGCTATATGCTCCATAAGTTTTTTAACAAATGCACTAATGCAGGGGCCGCCCGTCCATTGGGGCGTCAGGGCAAACACCCCCCCAAATATTTTCGTGACCCTGCAATAAAAAAACACAATAATTTATTAGTAATAACCCAAAAACAATTAAATATAATGTGTACATCAGCATTCAAGTGTTATTACAGTAATAAATGAAGCAAACTATTCCCTGCGACACTGTCACTTTAAGATAACCCCTTGCCCTTGTGTGTATATATTAACTAATGCTGTGTATCTATTGTAGCTTTCCCTGCATCCCTGTGTGATCATATTACACTACACTGACTAGTACACTAACCTTTAGACTCTATGAATCAATGAGGCCTGGCCCCCTGACCGTTAATGCATTCCGCCCACCAGCACAATGACGATATGCATGGACAGTGATAAATGTATCAATTTCATGACTGACAGTCTTCCATCATTGACCAATCAATGATGGAAGGCTGTCCAGTTGTCAGGAGAACAATCTAAACCCACCCAGACTGTTAGCTCCGAGCGCCCGCCAGCTAATAGGGCCTCGAGTTAACTTTTGATTGACATCCACAGTTAATAAAACCACCAGATGCCTGTCCCTTCCCTCTTTCTGTTTCCTGACCCTGCTCACGCTGAGACTGAGAGAGACCTCCCTGGCTGAAACTACTCACATCTGCTCTGCCCAACCTAACAGTAAGTCTACCTGGCACTTGCCCTGCCCCTGGCCAAACCAAACCCCTAGTGCCCCTAATAAAAGGTAGGGTCCCCCCAGTTACCCCACTATGCCTGCCTGGCTTGCCACCTACCCAGCCACCCACCAACTTACCTACCACCGACGACCGACCCAGCCATCACCCCCATGTGGCCTGTGCTACCCCCGATCACCCCGATGTGGCCTGTCCTATGCTATGCCACCGCCCGATTACCCCGATCACGGTGATCGGGGTAATCGGGCGGTGAGCGGGGTGGCACAGGCCACATGGGGTTGGTGATTGGATCACCCCCATGAGGCCTGTGCCACCCCTGATCACCTCCATGTGGCCTGTGCCACCCCCGAGGCCCGATCATCACCCCGATGTGGCCTATGCTATGCCACCGCCCGATTACCCCGATCACGGTGATCGGGGTAATCGGGCGGTGAGCGGGGTGGCACAGGCCACATGGGATTGGTGATCGGATCACCACCATTAGGCCTGTGCCACCCCTGATCACCTCCATGTTGCCTACGCGGCCACCGACCCACTGACCGACCCATGGCCGCCTGACCCCACCCTGACCCAACTACCAACCCCCCCCCCCCCCTATTTTTATTCCATTTTTAGAAGTAACAGGCAATGCATGTGCCTGTCACTTTTAAAGATAAAATAAAAATAAGGTAAGGGAAAAACAAAAAACAATAATAAAAATAAAGTAAACAGCACATACATACTAAACAATAATAAAAATAAAGTAAACAACAGCACATACTTACCTGTCAAATTGACCCCTCCAGCGTTGGCCTTCTGCCCTGGATAGTCGTCGGGCATTCCAATCAATTTTGATTGAAGCCCATGTCATAATAATCCAATCTTGATTGAAACCCATGTCATAATAATCCAATCTTGATTGAAGCCCATGTCATAATCCAATCTTGATTGAAGCCCATGTCATAATAATCCAATCTTGATTGAAGCCCATGTCATAATCCAATCTTGATTGAAGCCCATGTCATAATAATCCAATCTTGATTGAAGCCATTGTCCATCCATTCTGGCCCATTGCAAGAGGCCTCCACCTAAAAAAAAACGACGCTCTAAAAAAAAATAATAACAACAAACTAACGGAGCTCCTCCTACAAGGAGCTCCACCCGCGAGTAATTGTTTTTTTCCCACACTCCGCCTTATATACTAATTTTTGAAGGACTATGATTGGCTGAAATTTTTGATTGACATTGATTTCAACCAATGAGAGTCTTTAAAAAATTAGCAAATCAGCAAAGCAGGTATGGAAGCCTGTAAGGGAAAAAAAGGTTAGTGTGAACTTGTGTGACCCTGTATGTATTATACATATTACAGGGCTATTTATGTGATATACATGTTACAGGATAATATCCTGTAACATGTATAGCAAATAAATAGCACTGTAATATGTATAATAAATAATGTCTAATAGAAATACATGAGCAATATAATCAAATAATTAATAAAGTACATCAATTAATCAATTAATAAATATCAATTAATATATATTTTTTTATGTATATGTTTATGTATATTTATGTATATTTTTTATGTGTGTGTGTGTGATTGATATATATATATATATATTGATATATATATATATATATATATATATATTTATATATATTGATATATATATATATATATATATATTGATTGATATATATATATTGATTGATAGATATATTGATAGATATATATATATATATATATATATATTGAGATATATATATATATATATATATATATATATTGATTGATTTATATATTTATTATTGATTGATATATATATATATATATAATGATTGATATATATATATATATATATATATATATTGATATATATTTATATATATATATATATATATATTGATATATATTGATATACATTGATATATTGATATATATTGATTGATTTTTTTTATTTAATTTTTTTTCATGTACAGTTTAAGCCTACATGGTTTTGATTGGTTATTTAGGGTTTTTAAGGTGCGGTTGGGGCCTAAATGGTCACACTTTGTTATTTAAGGTTTTTAAGGTGCGGTTGGGCCCTATATGGTCATACTTTGTTATTTAGGGTTTTTAAGGTGCGGTTGGGGCCTATATGGTCATACTTTGTTATTTAGGGTTTTTAAGGTGCAGTTGGGGCCTATATGGTCACACTTGGTTATTTAGGGTTTTTAAGGTGCGGTTGGGGCCTATATGGTCACACTTGGTTATTTAGGGTTTTTACGGTGCGGTTGGGGCCTATATGGTCACACTTGGTTATTTAGGGTTTTTAAGGTGCGGTTGGGGCCTATATGGTCACACTTGGTTATTTAGGGTTTTTAAGGTGCGGTTGGGGCCTATATGGTCACACTTGGTTATTTAGGGTTTTTAAGGTGCGGTTGGGGCCTATATGGTCACACTTGGTTATTTAGGGTTTTTAAGGTGCGGTTGGGGCCGCATTTGCGGAGGTGGAGGCTCTACGGCGTCTCACAACCGCTTACAAACGCCCACAGAAGCAGAGCTTTGAAAAAAAACAGCAAACACGCAATGACAAACTATGGACTTAGAAAAAAAATTGCGGTGTTACACAAAAAAAATTAAGACCCGCCGGACTCGCAAAAATACGACCTTAACAAACAACCAGCGCACAGCGGAAAACATAAAAAAAAACACAAAATAAACACAAAAATAAAAAAAAACACTTACCCACAAAAAAGGGACATCTGGAAGTCAGGTTACACCTCCATTTCACTACAATTTTAAAAGTTTACACACTCCCCTAAGCGAGTTAAAAAATGGCCGCCAAAAAAACAGAAAACGAGGCTAAGGACGTAAAATTACAACACATACTCGCAAAACTGAACCAACACTCAAGAACACTTCAAGCGGCACGTAACATGCATTATGCGGGATGTAACAGACACAAAATCGCCACCATTTCACATGCAACAACTAACTACTTTCTGCAAAATGGCGGCTGGAACACAAATTGACGTCTGGAAGGCAAATAGCGGATGCGTATTGCGTTCTAATGGTTTCTACTTCAGCTCCAAGTCTATAAATACTGCACACTTTCCAGAAATTTCTACATTTCTCCTCAAGTGATGAACAGTGTGACTGGTCATTTCACTGATGGCGTTACTTCTGAAGCAACTTCATTATCACTTTAGAAGTTTAAAATCTGCAAATTACAACAAATAGGTAAGCTATATTACATTAATTAATGAATAAATCCATAATAAATAAAAAAATTTGATTTCAAATATTGCCAATAACAACCGTATTCATGTATAGTAAGATTTCAAATACATATATATGTGTACGTGCCCTAAAATAATCTCAATTTAAAAAAAAAAAGCTTTTATTCATATCTATTTTAAAACATAATTTATGCTTTCACCCAAAAAAATATAGACACATATATATTTATGCTGCATTTCAATATTTCACTTTTTTTCACATTTCCAACAGACTTTGCCTCAGCAGCGTCACTGAATAACTTGCAGTGCTGCACGGTTTCACACGGACTGTCAAACCTGCAGAATTTTACACACGACAAAGAAAGAACAACATGTAATATACAAAAATACATTTGCTTCTCAAAAATAATATGCTCTTACTAAAAATAAATAAATATATAAAATACAACGAAAAAGCACATTTCTCAGTCTCTTTTTCAACAGACACTGCCTGAAGAGTGTCGGAGGAAGATTGGCAGCAGGGGACCCTCTGTCATTTATATACAACTAATAATTCAACAAAGGTATAGTATAAGAAGTAAAAAAAACAAACAACTATCCTGTTTGCTGTGCGCCAATGTCAAAATGAAAAACAAAAATAACGCAGAAGCCCCTAATGCCAATAATGGTGCACACAAAAGAGGATACTCCAACAAATGTTGAAAACACATATAAAATGCAAAAATGAATCCTGTTTTTTCTGCACCAACCTCTAAGCCCAACCCATAAACTAAACCTCTAGTCCCAAAAGTAGCGTACACATAACAGGATAGTACAACAAATATTGGTAACACATACAAAAATGACAAATAAATCCTGTTTTGTGTGCCTTAACCTATAAGCCTAACTCCAGAACCTAAACTTCTAATGACAACAATGGTGTACACAAAACAGGATAGTACTACAAATATTCTTAACACATACAAAAAGGAATTACAAATCAGGTTTGGTATGCCCTAACCTATAACCCTAACATCAGAACCGAAACATATCATGTCAACAGTGGCGTACACAAAACAGGATAATACAACAAATATTGGTAACACATACAAAATTGAAGAATAAATCCTGTTTTGTGTGCCATAACCTATAAGCCTAACCCCAGAACTTAAACTTATAATGACAAAAGTGGCGTACACAAAACAGGATAATACAACAAACATTGTTAACACATACAAAATGTAACAATCAATCCTGTTTGTCTGCACCAACCTTGAAGCCTAACCGATAAACTAAACCTCTAATGACAACTGTGAAGTACACAAAACAGGAAACTACAACAAATATTGTTAACACATACAAAATTGAAGAATAAATCCTGTTTTGTGTGCCCTAACCTATAAGGCTAAACCCAGAACCAAAACCTCTAATGACAACAGTGGTGTACACAAAACAGGATAGTACAAAAAATATTGTTCCAAGATCCAAAATCCAATTACAAATTATGTTTAATGTGCCCTAACCTATAAGGCCAACACCAGAGCCTAAACATAACCTAGAAGACCAAACCCAGAACCTAAACCTCTAATGCTAACACTGCTGTACACAAAACAGGATAGTACAACAAACATTGAAAACACATACAAAATGGAAGAACGAATCCTGTTTTCTTTGCACCAACCTCTAAGTCTAACCCATAACCTAAACTTATAATGACAACAGTGGTGTACACAAAACAGGATAGTACAACAAATATTGTTAACTCATATAAAATTCAACAATAAATTGTGTTTTGTGTGCCCTAACCTAGAAGCCCAAACCCAGAACCTAAACCTCTAATGCCAACAGTGCTGCACACAAAACAGGATACTACAACAAATTTTCTTAAAACATAACACATGCAACCATCTATCATTTTAAATATGCACCACTCTCTAAGCCTAACTCATAACCTAAACCTTTCTGAATACATACAAAATCAAACTATATATCCTGTTTCACATGTTCTTAGTACAAAAAAAAAAAAAGAGTTACCGTACATTTTAATGCAACGTTTGCATCTCTCTCTTTCAGTCTTGACAGACACTGCCTGAAGACTCTCTGCATCGCTACAGCAATTTTCACACAACAGATTTCAACGAAAGAGGTACAGTATTACACGTTAAACAAAAAATATAATACTGCTATTTACACATATTAAATAGAAGGACTTATCCTGTTTTTTGTCTGACTTTGTGGAAATGTAGTATAACCTAACTAACAATATAAGTGTAACCCCATAACCGGAAAACCCTAATTACAACATTGCCACATGCAAAACAGGATAGCAACAACCACAAAAAAGACCCTAATGCCAACAGTGTTGCACACAAAATACAAAAACAAAATGATGTTAATATATACACAATTTAAAGATATATACGCTTTTTCCTGCACAAACGTTTAAGCCCAACTCCATACCCTAAACACGTAATGATAACAGTAGCACACAAAAATGTATATAAAACACATGGAAAATAGAAGGAACTATCATCTTTCATGTGCCACTTTCACAAAATACACTACAACCTAACGAAGGGTCCCATTCAATTGCAATTCACCCAATTGAATATAGATTTATATAAGCACATAGCATATTTATTTTACAGAACTTTGTAGTTACTGAACTTCTATCCAAAAGTAAGGTCTTCACTATCTAAAAACTAAAAGAAAAAATATATACTCGCTGCTTAAATAGATCCTTATTCAATTGCAAAAATTGCTATTGAATGAGGCCCTACGTTGCTAACTCCAACCTCACACAAAACAGGATAGTAGAAAAAAAAATATGCAGTTCAAAAAAATTAATATAAAAAGGAGAAAAAATACTAATATACTGTAATTTTTTTTACAGATTAAAATGGCAGATACTGACAAGAAACAGGAAAAGAAAAGACGTAAAACTAGAGAACATCAAAAAACATGGGCAGAGCATCAGACGCGGGAGCAGAAGGAAATTTGACAACAAAAAGAACGCAAGAGACTTGCAAGCAAAAGACAATCAGCTGACAAACTAAAATCCAACCCCAAGAAGGCAACTAAAAAACAAAAGCATTTAGAAAAAGTTCCTGAAGAATCAGATAAGAATTCAAATGATGATTTACCCAGTCACATTGATATATCTTCTCACAATTGACCTTTACTTAAATCTTTAACAATAGAGGTTCATAATTGTGGTGATATGAATATTGTCTGTCAGTTTTGTGGGGCTTTTAATTTCAAACAGGAAAGACCCAGAGATGGCGAGTTTGTTAGTTGCTGTCAAAAAGGCAAGGTAAGACTTCCACAAAGACAACAATTCCCAACATATTTACAAAGCATTATGACTGAGCCTATTTTCCCCAGCTACCAAAATTTCAAAACAAACATAAGATCCTATAATAGTGCCACATCCTTTGCATCAATGGGTGCAACATTATCTGCTAATGTGCCAGGACGTGGCCCTTACTGCTTTAAAATACAAGGACAGATTTACCATCATACTTCTCATTTACATCCAGAGGAAGGAGAGCAAAGAAAATTTGCTCAACTATATGTCCTAGATACCGTGGAAGCTGTTGAGCAACGTATGCAGTTTCAAGAAAATAAAACAATGCTTACCCATTGTTTTTATAGAGCTTGATAAAATTATGGCTCAAAACCCAAACTCTCAAGCCTATAAAAAATTGGCAGAAGTAAAAAAGGAACAACAAATTCATGCAGAAATACATCAATTGCCAATCCCAAAGGTCAATATGGTGCTTAAAAGAGATCGCCATATTGATAAACGTTGTTATAACTTGCCAACATCAAATGAGGTTGAAATGGTCTATCAGAACCACCATTTCAGAGAGATATTAGAATATATCCCAGAAATGAGGAGCAACCTTTCATTAATATAAGTATCTTAAGTACCAATTTGGATCCAATGACATATCCCATATTTTTCCACATGGGGAAGCAGGTTGGCACCCCAAATTAACCCTTCAGAGTTACCTAAATTCAAAAGTATGTGTGAGAAATAATATTTCCATGCTTGAATTTAAAGTGGCTCAAATTGCCATTCGAGATGGATTCAATCCCATTTTATGTGGCAGAAAACTGACACAACAATGGATCATTGATTCATATTTGCAAGTTGAGGCACATAATTTAAACTTCATCAAATATCAACAAGATAAACTATGTGTAGAACAGTATTGTGGATTGATGGATTATGTCGCTGAGGTTGCTACAATCAGAGAGCTGCCAGCTGGCAAAGCCATCCTTTTACCATCTTCTTTCCAAGGATCTCCTCGCAATATGCAAGAAAGATACAATGATGCCATGGCTATTGTAACTAAACTTGGAAAACCAGATTTATTTATTACATTTACATGTAATACACAATGGCCAGAGATTACACACAATCTGCTAATTGGACAAACTGCTTCCGATAGACCAGATTTAGTGGCAAGAGTCTTTAAAATCAAATTAACCTAATTAATACGTGACATAACCATAACTCAGTTATCTGGCAAATGTCTGGCTTATGTTTATACCATCGAATTTCAAAAAAGAGGCCTTCCACATGCACATATTCTTATGATCCTTCAAGAGAAAAATAAATTGGAACTGGTAACAAAGTGGATTCAGTAATTATTGCTGAACTACCAGATCCAGAAACACATAGTAGACCATATGAGATTGCAACTCATCATATGATTCATAGACCTTAGAGATATTAATCCACAGTCACCTGTGTGGAAAATAAGAAATGTACTAAAGAATTTCCAAAAGATTATAGAGACAAAACTTATGCTAATTGTGATGGCTATCCATTATATAGAAGAAGGAAAGGGCAAAATGCCATTATACGTGGAAAAAGGTAGATAACAGGTATGTGGTACCATACAATCCAAATTTACTCATGAAGTATAATGCACACATTAATGTGGAAGCTGGCACTTCTATAAAATCCATTAAATATGTCTACAAATATATTTACAAACACTATGATGCAGCTTCTGTAGTGGTCAAAAGTGCTGAAAATAACGAACAAAGTGAGTTAGTACATTATGAACTTGCATCTCAAGTAGATGCTCGCTATGTAAGTGCACCAGAAGCAATGTGGCGTCTTCTAAAATTTGAAATGCATGATCGCTCACATGCAGTATATCGATTAGCTGTACATTTGCCACAAAGACATTTAGTGTATTTTCATGTTGGAAATTAAACAAATGCTTTGGCACAAAGTGAGCATCGCCAAAATACACTAACTGCATGGTTTCAATTAAATTGTACTGACTTAGAGGCAAGGGAATTACTTCCTAGCTGATGATACAGAATGGGAAAGATGTTTAGAAGAAGCAGCACTATGTCAAATGCCACGACAGATGAGGGAACAATTTGCATTCATGTGTATCTTCTCAAATGCTCCAAATGCATTAGCTTTGTGGGACACATTTAAAACAAATATGGCTGCAGACTTTTTGCAACGATACAATGAGCCTATTGCACAATTAAAAGCATTAATTGAAATCCAAGAGGTCTTTTTAAGTCATAGATTAAGTTGTGCAAGTTTTAATCTGTCAGATCCAGATCTCATAGACGACATAAACTTTAAAGACTATGACACTCAGCTGCAAAGAGAAAGAACAGAAGAAAGACTTGCAACTTTAAATACATTACAATTGCAAGCATTTAAGGCAATCCAAAAATGCCCTAGATGATGACATGCTCAAAGAGCATTATTTCTATCTAGATGGACCTAGAAAAACGTACCTATTTAATTTATTGATAAGTTTTGTTCGAGCACAATGGTCAAATAGCACTGCTATTTGCAACCACTGGAATTGCCGCACTTTTGTTAGAAGGTGGAAGAACTGTACATAGTGGATTTAAACTGCCAGTTCCTATTTTGGAAACATCAGTGTCGGATATTCAAATGACATAATTAAAAGCAAACAAAAATAAAAAAAAAGTAAATTAATTATAATAGATGAAGCTACAATGAGGTCATGCCATGTCCTACAATGTATTGATCGTTTGCTACGTGAAGTCATGGATAATAATTTGCCATTTGGTGGAAAGGTAATGTTGTTAGGTGGAGATTTTAGACAAACATTACCTGTCGTTGTACATGGAAATCTAACCGTCATTGTCGAAACATGTATACAGTCAAGTACACTATGGAAACTATTTACCCATCTTCAATTACAAAAAAATATGAGATCAGAAGGAGAAAATCAATTCAATGATTGGCTCACTAAAATTGCTAAAGGAAAAACAGAGCGAATAGAAAATTTAACAGATGATACCGTGCACATCCCAGCTCATATGATTTGCAAACAGGATCTCATATAAGCTATATTCAAAACTACAATATATAATGAGGACTATGCAGAGCTTGCCAACAAAGTAATACTAACATGCAAAAATAAGGATGCATTACTCCTCAATAATGAAATATCTAAAAAAATAAATGGACCACAAAAAAATTATCACAGTGCTGATCCTGTACTTGGTGATGACAAAAAAACACATTAACTCCCTCTGGAATGCCACCACATATTTTGTAGCTAATGAAATGTGCAATTGTCATGTCACTGCGAAATATGAACCCAAAAAAGTTCTATGTAATGGGACCAAATTAATTGTTCAAGAATCAAAGGACCATTTCATACATGCTGAAATTCTAACTGGTACCCATAAAGGAGAGAGAGTTTTCATACCAAGAATAGATTTGGCATCAAGTGAAAGTAGCCTCCCTTTTGTACTTCAAAGGAGACAATTTCCCACCATCATGGCATTTGCCATGACCATTAATAAATCACAAGGACAAACTTTCAAATCTGTGGGTATCTTTTTAGAAGAACCAGTATTTGCACATGGGCAGCTGTATGTTGCATTCTCAAGATTCAAGAATCCAGAGGCTATTAAAGTTTACATTGAAAACAACCAAAGTCAAGGTGATTTATTAGATGATGGCTGCATTTTTACAAAAAACATTGTCTACTATGAGGTACTATAACTTTAATTCCACAAAATAGAACAATACAAGACATGGCACAGAACAAACAAACAAAAAACTCACTCACAATTTCAGACGAAAAAACAAAACAAAAATAGAGCTCAGTGGTTTAATTTCGAGGACAAACTTTTAAGTCACTCAAGCTCTTTTTAGAGGACCACTATTTTCAATAAGAAACTCTATAAAATGGCAAAAAACATAGAGAACAATGGTTTTACTTCCAGGAAACTCTTTTACGAGGACCGCTATTTCACATAGGAAACTCTATGTGCCATTTTCCAACAATACTTTCATTTCAAGAACAAATGTACAACAACAAAAAATAAAAAATATAGAGAACAGTGGTTTGATTTCCAGGATGACATTTTATGCCACTCAGACTCTTTTTAGAGCACCACTTTTTCCATAAGAAACTCTATAAAATGGCAAAAACCATAGAGAACAGTGGTTACACCCAGCGGACGAACTTTGATGTCTGGCATTCTCTTTTTAGAGAACCACTACTTCACATAGGAAACTCTATGTGCCATTTTCAATTACAACAATAACAACAAAATGTCAATCATCAAAAATCAACAACGTTAAAATAACATATTCTAATTTTATGGAAGTAACCTTTTAGCATGACAAAACACTTTGCTTGCATTTTAGAACAATTATAGTTTAAATGTTACTTCATTATGTTACTATTTATAATACTATTTTTGGAAAAAAGTGTGCAAAGTTGTTTCATTGCATATATTTCAAAGTTCATGTTAAGAGGAGGAGGAGCTTTTGTTATACAATTAAAATGTATAAATTAATGCAAAATATTAATCCAGGGAGTAATCCGATCACCAGTTAATGGGGTCAGGAAGGAATTAATGTTTTTCTCACTTTGATACAATTGGCTAAGTTTCAAAGGGGGGGGGGGTTACTGTTTGCCTTCTTCTGGATTCAATACATGTTTACTTTACCAGTTGTTAATCTACAAGTTTCATGTTACAAAACATTATGGTCCTCATTCAATTGCAATTTTGCCAATTGAAGAGGGCTCTATATAAGCACATAACATATTTTTTGACCGAAGTTTTTACTTAGTGAAGACCTTGATTTTGGATAGAAGTTCAGTAAGTAAAAAGTTCTGTATAAAAAATATGTTATGTGCTTATATAGAGCCCTATTCAATTGGCCAAGTCGCAATTGAATGAGGCTCTATGTCATGTTTACAATTCTCATTAATAAAATGTTGACCTGTTCTTACATTAAAATATTACTACTCTTAAAAAAAGATCATTTAGCAGTTGGTCACCTACAAGTTGCATGTTAAAAAAATAAACAGTTTTTATATAATAATTGTACTTCTTTATAGATAATAAAAAGGTTACAAGTCTCAACTACACATATTACATCCAAAACAGAATTCAAAACATACATATTTAATTGCCGTCAATTTTTGACGGGCAAGTCGCTAGTAACCATATAATATGTACATTGAAGAGATCATTCTACTCTCTTTTCCAGTACATTTCCAGTAAATTATTCTTATGCTGTCAAAATAAATATCAAATCATCAGTCTCTGGTTTAAGAATTGGTTTATACAATAATTAGATACATTGATAAAAATGTTCTGTTGAACTATGTTTTTTTTATAAGCACTGGCTGGTTAGTAGTGCCAGGATTAAAAAAGATTAGGAGAATCCATTATACTTATGTAGACACTGAGAGCCTCATTCAATTGCGAGTTGGCCAATTGAATAGGGCTCTATATAAGCACATAACATATTTTTTATACAGAACTTTTTAGTTACTGAACTTCTATCCAAAATCAAGGTCTTCACTAAGTAAAAACTTCTGTCAAAAAATATGTTATGTGCTTATATAGAGCCCTCTTCAATTGGCAAAATTGCAATTGAATGAGGACCTGAGCCTGGATGTCTGTGGCACAAGTACTTTGGAACTGAAACAGTTAAGAAAAACTGATTTCAACAACAGGTTTTCTTTTAATCATGAAAGCACTAACCTTACTAAAGAACAGTGTTCTTCCCATTACAATGCATCTATTATGCCACCTCAAGAATGTACTGTATATACAATAATTTGTAAATTAACTCATATATTTACCACTGATAATTATGAATAAAAACATAATCAGTTGAAATGAATGTATTGTATACTCTACAATAATTGTCAAACATATTAAAAGGCCACAGAACACATTAAATGTTACATGTATTCATTAAAAAAATGTGTTTATTCTCTACGGCAAATGCCTTTATTGTATATACAGTAACAAGTAGCATGATAAACGCAACATGATTCCTCTCTGAGGAATAAATCTTTCTTGTACCTCCTTAATTCTGCTGTTTTATTGTTCAAAGATTGATGAAAATCCCCTAGTAGTGGCAGTTTTGTTAGCTGATTTACGAAATGCAAAAAAACCCAAATAGCCTAAATTTGCAGAGTGACCTTAAGACTGACTGGGAGAACCCACTTGCTTGTGTTTAAGCTGTGCAGGCTACCATTACACACTTTGCACAGTGTAAAATAGCACAGATCCAAAATGAGCTATGCTACAACCAGATGGCAAAACTTTAAGCTAGAACTATGTTGCTGTAGTTGTGACTGTAAAAATAAGTCAAACAGTAGAGGAAATGCAAGTTATCTAAATACAGTAAAATCCCGGTTATTCTCCACCTAACTAACCGGGACTCTCAAGCAACTGGCACCTGCATCAATTCCCCATTTTCAAAAACTTCTGCTAAACCAGCATAACCGACACTATCCGGCACTATTCGGCAGTTCGAGACTGCACAAAAAAAAACTAACTTTTTTCCTTTTCTTTTTTTTCTGGGCCTAAATGGCCCAGTTTAGGTGCTAAAGCCTTTTTTTTTTATAATAACATTTTTATTGAAAGGAATACAGAATAAAGACAGGTATAAGGTACATTAACACATAGGATTGTCTGTAAACATATATACCTGAAATCAAATTTCTAGCCTATCCTTTCCGTTTTTTTTTGTTTTTTTTTCTCCTTACCCTTACATTTTGACGGTATTGTCAAGTAATTTAGGTCTTTTAATTTAAGTAAGGGAAGCATGAACAAACACAACTTATTTACATAGAAACTGAAACTTTAAATAAACAAGTAAGTATATAACTATGGAGATAAGGGAGGAATCAATAGATCAAGTTGAGTTTATACAGTTATTATGCAGACATTCACCTCCAGTGCGGTGTTCCAAACGTATCAGTCAGATCGGAGCCTCCGGATCAAGTCTTCGAGTCTCCTCCACCTCAGGACTCTTTTTGGTCTAGTTCTATACTGTTATTACTATAATGCTATCTGTGGACCTTTCAGGACAGAGGGAAGCCTAACGAAGACTCTAGCCAAGGCCTCCAGATTTCTTGGAATTGTATCACCGTGTCTAAAATAGCTGATGTTAACCTCTCGTTTATTGCTATGTAATTAATTTTTTTTATAACCTCTTGCACGTTTAACTTGTCTGACTTCCATTGGCTAGCTATGTGCACTTTGGTGGCTGCGGCCATTATCTGGAATAGCTTATTCTGTTTTTTTGATAAGTTAGGAAATTTAACCCCTAGCAGGCAGGATTCCATAGTTGCTGTAACTCTTATATCAAAAGTGATGTTGCCATTAGTGCTTTTTTTTCCCCACAACCTGTGAACTTTCTGACATAGCCACCAGGTATGAGTGTGGTCACCTATCTGTGAACAGCCCCTAAAGCAGTTACTGCTTACTCTGGGATCAAATTTGTTTAATTTGTCTGGGGTGCAATATATTCTCAGGAGAACTTTTATAGATGTCTCTATGTGTGTGCAATTACTTGTTGCCCTGCGTAGATTGGAGAATGACTTCTGCCATTTTTTCCAATCCCATACATCTCCCAGCTCCCTTTCCCATTTACATATATATGATGGTTTATCTGTATTATTTGTTTTAGTGAATGTGTCATATAAAGAGCCTAATATTCCTTTCTGTAAGGGAAGAGATTTGCAAATTACTGAGAACCAGGAGGTTTTTGGGGGTCCAAATTTTTTAAATGCTTCCCTAGCCCAGCTTCTTATTTTTAAATAATTATAGTATTCCCCTGGGGGGAGAGAATGCCTTTCCTCAAACTGTCTCAGGGTGACCATGCGATCCCCCATAATCCAGGAGCCTAACTTATCTAGATCTCTGGAAGTCCACCAATGTTTAGATATAGTACTTATGAAGGCCCAGGTATCTTGTGAGGAAAGGACCGACCAAAGGGGGGATGTACCTATGTCCAGTTTATTTTTAGATCTGGCCCATTTCCATGTTGTTAAAGTTAGATTTATTATGGGGTTTGGGTGGGTTTTTATCGGAATCTTCTCCTCAGGGACCCAAATTAATGCGTTCCAGCTGTGCTGTTGCATTTGCTGTTGTTCCAAGAAGGCCCAACTCGGCTGATGTCTTACTGAGTGTGTCTGTGGTAGTTGGGATAGTCTAGCTGCTTTAAAGTATTTACGCAAGTTTGGGCATGATAGTCCCCCTTCCTTGCTATGTCTGAACATTACTTTCTTGGGGATACGAGATTTTTTGTTGTTCCATATGTATCTAAAGATATTGGACTGGAACCGGTCCAATTCCTTTAGAGAGATTGATATAGGGAGCGTACGGAAGAGGTACAGAATCTTTGGAAGGATGCTCATTTTAACCGCCGCTATGCGGCCGGTCCAGGAGAGAGGATAAGCCCTCCATCTGTGCAAATCCTCGTTAAGTTTTTTGTATAAGGGGAGATAGTTAGCCTTGTATAACTCCGAAATTTTAGGTGTGATGTTAACCCCTAAGTATTTAATATGTTTGGAGGGCCACACAAAGGAAAATAGGCCTTTCAGATGATCTATGTCGCCCTGTGACATGCCTAAGCTCAGAGCTTCCAATTTCTCCAAGTTCAGCCTAAGTCCTGATACCTTACTGAACTTGTCAAGAGTCGACATCAGTGCCGGAATAGATAACCCGGGGTTTGTTAAGGTGCATAGAATATCATCCGCGAAGAATGAACATTTGTATTGTTGCAACCCCACCTGCAGCCCCTGGATTTCCCTATCCGCTCTAATAAGTTGCGCTAGGGGTTCCATAACTATGGCGAACAGTAGGGGTGAGAGTGGGCATCCCTGTCTTGTTCCCCTCTGAATGTAAATTTGGGCTCTGTGGTCACCTGGTAACCTCAAAAAGGCTATTGGGGCCTCATAATATGTGCGGAGAAGGGTGATAAACCGGCCCCTGAAACCAAATCTATCCAGAGTTTTAAACATAAACGGCCATTTGACCGTGTCGAAGGCCTTCTCTATATCTAGAGCTAGCAGGCACATTGGAGAGTTGTTTTTCCGCGCTAGGTATTGGATGTTAAGAATGCGCCTGACGTTGTCCCCTGCTTGTCTGTGGGGTATAAACCCCGCCTGGTCTTTATGGATGATTTCTGGCAAAAACTTGGAGATTCGGGTTGCCATTATTTTGGCCATTAGCTTGACATCTCCATTCAGTAAGGATATGGGCCGGTAGTTTTTTACCTCTAGACTATCCCTACCTTCTTTTGGTATTACTACCAGTTCCGCTTGATTAAGCTCCGGGGGCATTTTTTCCCCTCTCATGATAGCGTTGAATAGGGATGTCAGATAGGGGTTTAATAGGGTTTCAAATTTCCTATAGTATTGATTAGAATAGCCATCCGGCCCTGGGGATTTACCTGACTTAAGGCTATGAATTGCTGCTCTCACTTCTTCTTGTGAAATATCTAGATTAAGGTTAGTTAATTGTTGTTCAGTTATTGAGGGGAGATCAATGGTATTTAGGAAGGAGTCCAGGTCCAATCCCTCTGCCAGTTTACCTGACGAGTAAATCTGCTGGTAGAAGTTTTGGAACTGCAACTGAATAACCCTAGGGCTGCAGGAGACTATGCCATCTGGCTTCCTAATCTGAGTCACTCTAGACTGGGTCTCCTTAGCTTTCAATCTCTTAGCTAACATTCTGTCTGGTTTGTTAGCTTTCCAATAATATTGGTGTCTAGTCCTCCTCATGGCTTTCTCTGTATGGGCAGAGAGTACTCCATCTAACTCTATCCTGACTTTGTTAATTTGGCCCCGGAGCTTTATGGAGGGGCAATTTTGATTAAGTTTTTCTAGGCTGTTTAGGGTGGATGTTAAATCTTCCTCTTTCTGTCTAAGTTCCCTCTTACGCCGGGCTGCCAGTTTGATGCAGCAACCCCTTATATAAGCCTTGTGAGCTACCCAAAGCCAGCCAGCCCCTGTATCAGGAGAATCATTCAGTTCGAAGTACTGCTTAATGTCTCCCGCTAAGGATGCTAAGCTAATGGGATCCGACAGAAGGTGCTCGTCGATCCTCCAGCTCCTAAATGGGGATAGATTAGGGCCTAACGTTAATTTAATAGCTACCATTGCATGATCAGACCAGGGGCAGGGGACAATGTCAGATTCTCGGATATCATCAAAGAGTAGGGAGCTTGTTAGGAACGTGTCGATCCTCGAGTAGGTGCCGTGTGTGGGGAAGTAGTATGTGTAATCCCTATTATCTGAGTGTAGGCCTCTCCAGGCATCCACTAAGCTCATTTTGGCCATTAGCTGTTTAATTTGACCCCGTTTTTTTGAAAAGCTAGAATCTTGGACGTGCCCTGATCTGTCTAATGCTGGGTCTAGGGTCAGATTAAAATCCCCCCCAATCACCAGTTTGCCTAGATCTAGTGTGCTTAACTCTCTTAGCATGTTAATCAGGGTTTGGTGCAGTGATTTTGTGGGGGAGTATAGGGAAAGTAGAGAGATTCTTTGGCCTGATATTAAGCCAGTGACCAAAACATAGTTCCTCTCTTTGTCTATTCTAGTATGTTCCGGAATGAATGGAAAATGCTTATGTATCAGAATGGCTGCCCCTGCTCTTTTTGTAGATTGAGTGGCCATGTACACTGTCGGATACTCTCTATGTAAATATTTTGGTTTACCCTCGTGTGTGAAATGAGTCTCCTGCATGAAGATAACCGAGGGTCTCAACTTTTTATATTGCCTAAATGCTTTCCTCCTCTTAAAGGGGGAATTAAAACCCTTAACGTTGTGGGTTATAAATATGTACTCTGAGCTACTCATTGTGATTTGGTGGAAAGGTGTGCATGGTCTGCCCGGCTACCTTTTATTCCTTGTCCGACGTCCACTCCTTGGTGACCGGTGAGGGATGGAGGCCTGGAGGAGAGGTTCTGGGGCCGGAGACTCCGTCCGCTGCTAGGCCATGGAGAAGCAAGAAGAGACAACATTAGATTTACATTTGACCAAGTTCCTTCTGCCGCATAAATTCTTCTAATCTCCTGTAGGCTAGTCCCTTGAGCTAGGTATTGTTGGCTGTCTGAACCTCGGCTACTGTCGTCTGTGAAGATATAGCTCCCTGAATGCATTTCTATCTGTCTTCCTAGACTATAATATATTTTACTGGTTGCCCCTTGGGGGCGTACTTGCTTCTCTATCAATTCTAGATCTATCCTTTCTCCAAACATAATAACAATTAACCTCAATAACATTTCAATTATTTGAAATAAACTAGAATATTGCCCGTCTATGTCGGGTAACTGGTTCTGACAGGCCCTTCTCTGGAGGCCTCGACTAACATATGTCTTATCTAAAGTCTTCAATGCCAATTATAGACCCACTAAAGCAGATTAGAAAAGTCCCATAAGCAAATGAGGAAATAAAAACTCGAAACAACTTCCTGATGGTGGGTAGCCTTCACTCCGATCACGATGGTACCAGGCTGTCCGGGGACGGGCCCGTGTCTCCTCTGTGCTGAGTATGAAGCCCCCCCTGGCTCCTGCGGGGAAGATTCTTGTCTCTATAGCTCCTGGGGGGGAGCGGGTCTTCTCTCGGTAGCTGTGACCCTACTACAGTCCACTGTTTCTTCGGTATAGGAGGAGGTGGAGGGAAGTTGCGCTCCTCTGCTGGGAGGTCTGCTGGGCAAAGATGGATCTGCCGTAGTACTGCGAGGCAGTCTTCCAAGTTGCGACTGGTGTGTGAGGTCCCTTGGTAGTTGAAGGTGAGGGCAAAGGGGAAATTCCACCTGTATTGGAGCTTGTTATGCTGCAAAATCGCCAGTGCAGGTTTCATCTGTCTCCTTCTGTCTAGTGTGCTGGGGGATAAGTCTGCATACACTTGTAGGGTGGAATTATCTGGCCCTTTGACTCCCTGCATCTTCCTTGTTTCTGCCAAGAGACAGTCTCTAGCTTGTTGCCTCAAGAATCTCACCACAACATCCTTGGGGGCCTCTGGATTTCTTGCCCCTCCTAGAGCTCTGTGGGCTCGTTCAATTTCGAGGACTTCCTTTGGCTGCTCGGGTAATATAGCATTGAAGGTTTCTTTTAAATACCCTGCCAGGTCTTGTGTAGTCCTAGGGACCCCCCGAACCCTGATGTTGTGGCGGCGGGATCGGTTCTCTAGATCTTCAATCTTATCATTCAGCTCCATGATGCTGTATGAGTTCTGATCTATGGCAGACCTGTCATGTTGCTGCGCTTCTCCCATCTGATCCACCATGTCCTCTGCCCCAGCTCTTTCAGGTCTTTTCTCAAGGGTTCAATTGCCTTGGCTAGCAGCTGTTCTATCGTTGCTATGGATCTGGGCGATAGATCAATGTGTTGTTTTGACCTCTTTGGAATCTCCTCCTGGTCAGATGATTCAGAGTGATCTGAAGCTGAATCCGGTGGAGATGCCGGCTTTGTTGTCTTGGGTGGGAAGTGCTCTCGGATGCCTTTTGCAGAGGAGTTCTTTCTACTTTTCTTCATCGCTGAAGATAGATAAATGCGTGTTGGAGGGGTTGCAATACTCTTCCCCTTTACCTTCTCCGCTTTCAATTCCCTCAGGAGTGTATAGCTGCGGATGTCGTTAGGCCAGTGTGGACAAAGGCTGTGTTCTCATGAGATCGGTCCTTGTAGCTTGTTAGTCAAGGCCTCTTGTTAGGCACCTTTCAATATCTTGGCTCAGTGCCTCACATCGCTCTTTACAGGCTCCGCCAGATGCAAGTGAAGGGGGACATTCAGGCTAATTATCCTGGTATACATCCACAGCAGATTTTCTGAGTGGCCACAGGGTGGCAGTATAGGGTCTCTGCAGCCGTGTTCAAGTAGTACTTTCTAGAATGTCCCAAGAGATTCACTGCAGGATTATCTGAGGAACAAAAGGTAAGGTGTTAGAAAGTCCCCGCTTGATACCTTGAGGGTGCCAGGATCCTCTGCAATAGTAAGCTTGCAATGATTTCTTGTCCAGTTAAGCTCAATGCAGGATCTGGCGTTGTCAGGGTTAAAGCTCCAAAATAAGCTGTTAGTTGCTGTATTCTGCTGGTGAAAGTTTCTTCCCCAGCATGAGGGGTAAGACCCAGTTTGGAGTGTCCAGAGGGGCTAATTCTTCCTGGGGCTTAAACTCCTGGATGTAGGTCAGAGGTGGGATGAGTCTGAGTCTGACTCCTTTCTGTCACGAGGTGCCTCAAGATGGCGGCCGCGATTTTGCGGGCTTTCCTTCTGCCCCTTCTTCCTGCCCCAATGGCTGCTGTGCAGCCTGGTTGTCCCTTTTGTGGGGCTGTTTGGGCTTATGGGGTACCCCTGCTGGTCCCTGGGTGTCGGTGGGGTGTCCTGTATGCCTTCAGGCTCTGTATAGGGAGGTATCTCTGTGGCAGGTACTGCTGTGGCTTCCTACAATGGCGGCCCAGTGCTCCTGCGAGCTCTTGTCTTCCCCCCACAGTACCTTTGTCGTGTAGTCCGGGCTCCTGCTGGTGGCTCCGCCAGTCTGTGTCTCTCTTGCAGGGAGAGCCAGCGCGCAGGGCACGCCACTGCTGTGTGGCAGCTGCAGGCTTCAGAGTGCTCCAGCACTCCTGCGGGGCCTCTTTCCTTCGGCCGGAGTAATTCTTTGGGGGTCCGGCGGCTTCCTCTGGTGCCCCCAGATGGTTTTGGGGGTGTCTCAGGGGGATTACTGGGCTATTTCTCCCCGAAATCCTTTTTAAAGGCATTTTAAGCGGTATGGGGGGGGGGGGGGGGGGGGGTTAAGGGGTCGTTTAGACCCTTTTTTGCAGGGACTCCCAATTAACTGGAAACTACACTTATCCAGCAATATGGAGTCCCGGTGGGTGCCGGATAACAGCTAGTTTACTGTGAAATCAAATTTGTTTTCTCTGAGCAACTCATCTGAATTAATATCCATTAAGATTGGGGAATAATCAATTTCAGAATATCTCTCCTTGGGTTAACTAAATGGCATTATCATTGACTATCTGTTTTCTTTCAGTATCACAGATATATGCCTAGAAAAATAGATTTGGACAGAATATGACCAGAGAACAATTGGTTTGTTTAAACGGCACATTCCATCTACCTAATAAATACACTGCATTGCATTATGTGTATCACAGATATGCTTGAATTCCTTTTCTTCACCACTTCAACGGGTATCCCATTGTTCACTCTGTAAATTGTATTATGCATTCTGGTGTGGGCAGCGAGTGGGATTTGTTGGCTCATAGGTGAATACAGATAACTTTTCAAACTTACCTGCAACCAGGGGCAGAACTACAATGCACTGGGGCCCTGCTCTGTGGGGCCCCAGTGCTGCCGAACTATATATATATTTTCATTTCATTTCTTTAAAACCCTCCCCGGTGCCCTCCCCGACGCCCTCCTACACAACCTCCTCAACTGTGACCCCCCACTTTAATGTAAGCCTCTTAGGTACTGCTATCCCTCTCCTGCTGAGGCTTCTTGCCAGGGTGGTAGGGGATGCCGAATGACATCACAAACACATGACTTAAATCAGGATTCCCTACCCTGGAGAGAAAGATGTGCTGGCAGGGGAGGGATAGCAGTACTGCTGAACCACCAATGAATTCCACCTGGATCCCCCTAAGCAGCCCACATAAAGGTAGGAGGGAGTTGGTGCTGTTGAGGGGGCAGCAGTGAGGGGCTGAGGGGGCAGAGGAGGGCCCACTAAACTATAGTACAAAAAAAATACATATCATATATGTCTATCACATTAATTAACCTGGGGCTGTATCCATCTAAAAACACTACAAATAGAGAACAAACACATATCTCAATGCCCATGTCTAATCACTGACTTGTACGAAGTCACTGTCCTGTGTCTTCTTCATTTATCTGATTGTTTCTTGTGCTCTACCTGCTCCTGACTCTCTCGGTACATTCTTCCTGCCCACTCCTTGTGGCCATGCAGCCATTGCCCACGTCTCTTCAGTCCCCCGGGCCGTCTCCTCACCAGGGACAAATCTTTCGCCAATGCAAACAATGTGTTTCACCAGGGCCCTTGCTCACTGAGGGGCTCACCCCATTCAGCCCCCCCCCCCCAGCAGCCCCATTCAGCCCCCTCCTCTTACATGTGCACTGTGGTCCTTAGGCCAGTTCTCATTAGTCAGAGGCTTGATATCCTTCCCCTGCTGGTGCTTCATATTACAGGGAATTCCCTTCCCTTAAATATGAAGCGCTGGCAGGGGAAGGATATCCAACTTCTGACTAATGAGAAATGGCCCAGGGACCACAGTGCACAAGTAAGAGAATGGGGGTGAATGGGGCTGCTGGAGGGGTCATAGGGCTGCTGGGGGGGGGTGTGAATGGTGCTACTTGGGGGGGGGAGTTGGGGCTGAATGTGGTTGCTGGTGTGTGAATGGGGCTGCAAGGCAGTAAGTGGTGTTGCTGGGGGTTATGTGGCTGCTGGGAAGTGGTAAATGGTGCTACTGGGGGGAGGGTTGTTGGGGGCTGAATGTTGCTACTGGGTGGTTGGAGGCTGAATGGTGGTGCTGGGAGGGGGTGAATAATGCTGCTGGAGAGTGAATTGGGCTGCTGCAGGTGAATGGTGTTGCTGGGGGGGGGGATGGTATGCTGGAGGGTGAATGGGGCTGCTGGGGGGGCTGACATGAGACTGCTCGGGGTGAATGGTGTCGCGGAGGGGTTTTCCGGCTGAATGGGGATGAATGGTGTTGCTGGGGGGTCATGGGGTCACTGGGGGTGAATGGTGTTGCTAGGAGGGTTCGGGGCTCAATGGGTTTGTTTTGAGGGGGTGAACGGACTGCTGGGGTGAATGGGGCTGCTTTAAGTGAATGGTGTTGCTGAGGGGGGGTTTGTGTTGCTGAATGTTGCTGCCGGGTGTGAATGTTGCTGTTGTGGGTTTGTGGGGCTGAATGGTGCTGTTTGGAGGTGAATGGGGGTTTGTGGGGCTGAATGGTGCTTCTGTGGGGATGAATGGTGCTGCTGAGGGGCCGTGGGGCTGAATGTGCTGCACTTTTGCCCCGCTTCCGGGGGGGGGGGGGGGGGGGGGGGGGGGGGTTCATGATCTTCTACTTCAATTGGATTGTGCAGTCCTTTTACACCTCTGATAGCAGAAGGTGGACCAAACACAAGTAACATTCCCAGGAGCTTGCTTCAACAGACCAGGATATCAGGAACACAATAGCCACCGACTGTGACTATTCTCCACCACTGGATACACCATACAACCCTTTAGAATATTAGGATTAATTCACAGAATTACACTTGCACCTTGATTATGTACATCCAAAAAACTGCCACACATTTATTTAGACTGTCATATTTATATAGTTTTCAAGCCAGAGGCTGGCCAATCACGACAACCCCCACTCCTTAGGTACACAGAAGAGAGACCAATAAGCAATAGCCTGCCCCTGGTTCACTGTGAGATCCTGTACATCTAGTGATGTCAGATTCTCTCTGCAGTAGATAACTGCTCAAGGGACCTTAACTGGTAATGAACTTGAATAATTTCTCCTTCATGTAGAGGCACCTGGCTCTGTACCTGTGTGATCTAATGTAGATCCTGTGTTGTCACAGTTTACTTTGTAATAGCCTAGACATGTCTATGTGTACAAGTATCTTCTGAAGATTAACCTAGCTCTAAAGCACCCACCAGGCAATAGCAGTTGATGGCACGTAAGTCCCCCTGATCACTGTATTTGTTCAGGTGGGGCTGGATGAGTCAGCACACAGCTATCAACAGTGTATGACCTACCTGTTACTGCCCATGTAAGTTATTATGGTACCACATAGCTCTCTTGCTCTGAGAAACCCATATTCACACTGTAACACAATCATAATACACAAAATGTAGATGTCATTTTAAAACCATAAGCAACAAACAATGCATAACCATAGTAATAAACAGGGTAACTCTGGCCAGCCCAAGCCCAGGCCACAGTCGTTGGGGACTGTGGCCTGGGCTTGGGCATGACAGGGGGGCCCTAAATGTTTTTTTGCACCGGGGCCCGACATTCACTAACTCCCCCACTGCTCCTCGCCCTCTCTCCTCATTGGCTGCCCTGGCTCTTTCTTGTTGCCCACCTCTTTGGGCTCAATGCTTCTTCTTACATAGTTACATAGTAATTGAGGTTGAAAACATACTTTTAGTCAATCCACTTTAACCTTTTAAGATCTCCTCTGATCTGCAATAGTCAGATTAATTGTTAATTGATCCAGAGGAAGACAAACAAAAAAAACTCTAGTGAAACTTTGCCAATTGTCTTAAAAGGGAAAAAAATGAATTCCTTCCTGACCCCAGATAGTGGTGATTGGATTCCTCCCTGGATCATTACTCGCCTTTTCCCCCTCCCTTAGGGATAACAGTCTTCTTTGGGACCCAATAAAACAATATTTCTTGTGAGGACTGTAGCTGCCGGATGTGCCAGTCTGCACTCCTCCAGATGGCCCTGCCTTGGGCCTCCATGGTGCTCACTGTCTCCCAGCCCCCTTCTTCTGGAACCACCGTCTAGGCACAGCTCTCATCTTCTTCTGGATTTTTAGTCCCTGGATCCTTGGGCAGAATCTCCTGGCTCTCTCCATCTGATACTGCCTGGCATGTGAATACAGGCAGCCATTGGGAAGCAGCTGATACTGTCTCTTGTGCAGGCTGAAGAGCAGGGCTGCTTGCGGTTTCTGCTCCAGGGTCTGTGGCTGGCTCCTGAACAATGGTTAATGGTTAATGGTAAGTGCCAATGTGTAGCCTGTGCCTATAAGAGACAATTTACATCCTGTGTCTGCAAGAGCCCAAGTGCAGCCTGTGCCTGTAAGTGCCACTGTGCACCCTGTGCCTGTAAGGGCCAATCTGCATCCTGTATCTGTAAGAGACAATCTGCAGCCTGTTCCTGTGGGTGCCAATCTGCATCCTGTGCCTCTAAGAGCCCAAGTCCAACCTGTGTCTGTAAGAGCCCAAGTGCAGCTTATTTGTGCCTGTAAGTCCCAAAGTGCATACTGTGCCTGTAAGTGCAAATCTGCATCCTGTGCATTTAAGAGCCCAAGTGCAGCCTGTGTCAGTTAGAGCCAAAGTGCAGCCTGTATGTGCCTGTATTGCCAATGTGCAGTCTGTGCCTGTAAGATCTCAGGTGCAGTCTGTTTGTGCTTGAAATTGTCAAATCGGCATCCTTTGTCTGTAAGCGCCAATCTGCATCATTTGCCTGTAAGAGACAATGTGCAGCCTGTCTGTGCCTGTAAGTGCCAATCTGCATCCTGTGCCAATCTGCATTCTGTGCCTGTAAGAGCCAATGTGCAGCCTGTGCTTACAAGAACTGAAGTGTAGATTGAGTCTGTAAGAGCCCAAGTGCAGCCTGTCTGTAGATGTAAGTGTCAAAGACCAGCCTGTGCCTGTAAGTTCCAATCTGCATCATGTGCCTGCAAGTGCCAATCTGCAGCATGTGTCTGTAAGTGCCCAAGTGCAGCCTGTCTGTACCTGTAAGTGCCAATGTACACCCTGTGCCTGTAAGAGCCAATGTGCAGCATGTGCTTACAAGAACCAAAGTGTAGATTGAGTCTGTAAGAGTCATCTTTAGCCTCTTCGTTCACTATGCATCTATCACACTCCTGTACCTCACCCACACCCTTTAGAATGTAAGTTTCAATCTTGTGAGGTGCTTTAGGGAAAGCACTGTGTATATTTGATTGAAAGCTAAATAACAGGGTATTCCTTTACTTTTAATGTGGGGTTATTGTTTAAACTTGTACCTAACCCTTGTATTGTGCTGCAGAATATGTTGGCGCGTTATAAATAAAGGATAATAATAATAAAGTGCAGCCTGTCTGTGCTTGTAAGTGCCAAATATGCTGCCTGTGCCTGTAAGAGCCCAAGTGCAGCATGTTTTTGCATGTAAGTGCCTCCTGTGCCTGTAAGTGTGAATCTGCATCCTGTAGCTGCAAGAGCCAATGTGCAGCCTGTGCTTACAAGAGCCAATGTGCAGCCTGTGCCATTAAATGCCAATGAACAGCTTGTGCCTGTAAGAGTCAATGCGCTACCTGTGCTTACAAGAATTATAGTGTAGCCTGTGCCTATAAGAACTAAAATTCCAAGCATATCCCATGGCATAGAGGGGGTGAACAAACAAAAAATTACCCTCCACCTTTTCCTCACATGTTCAGTATATTGCAGTATAATTGCAAGCCTTGCTTGATCTTCTCTGTAACTAGTGTCTTGAAAAGTATGAGAGGGGCATTTCAATTATCATGGCATTGCATGTAAAGTGTGAACAAAAACGATTTTTAGAGAAAATCTTAAATTTTTAAGACAATGTGAATGAAATGTTCCATCTTGTCTGGCTTCGGTACATCCTGCTAGGTGGGAGAAGCAAGAGTGTGCTTTTCTTATCTAGCAGTAAGGGAGAAGAGAAGTGATAGATCTTTTAGTGTTTTTCACCAACCCCACTCCTACAGAGATGTCAATGACCCTGTAATACATAAAACCTTCACTAATTATTGCTCCTAGGGACAGACAATTAAAATTTACTTTTTTCCTAATTATTCATTATTAAAAAAAATGTTATGATGATTTCCTGCCTAATTATTTTATTTGTCAGAATATTGATTGAACATCTCTTTTTGTTTGGGAAATACAGTGGACCTTTAAAACATACTTATTTCAGACCTACAAATACTGATTTGGATACTCCAAATGTGATGTTTTTGTTAATATACAGTCATTTTATAATAATATAATGCTGTGCTGTTATTAACATACATTTATCAGTGGTTATACAGTAGTTCTGTTTTTTAGATACACTATACTTACTAATGATATTCTCCCTACACAATTTATTTTTTGTCTACAAAATTATACATGGAATGGATGAGCAATAAAGTCCTTTGTTATTAAAACTGACATGTACTGTGTTCTAAACATATAACACTTAAAGCTCCCATTGCACTATAAATCTTATGTGACAGGGGAAAAACATATATTTACTAAGTAGTGCTTTGTTGTAAGACACTCTCCAGTCAAAATACGTCAGTAGGTAGATGGACAATGCCATGCCTATTGACTCTTAAAGGTATTGTGGGGCATAACACAGATTAAGTGTAACCCACTGTAAGCTCCACTGGAAACATATACTACTCAGTGAAAATCCATATTGACGTCAATGGGAATTTTCAGGGAAAGTTGTCAGTCATACGTTATATATAAAAATCCCATAATTATACTGTACAAGAAATCTTTCACTGTTTGCTATGGTTATGATATCTTATGTCTGGGCACATAGTTATAGTGTTTCTCCATGGTCGGTATCTCAGATTTCATAAAAAAATACAGATAATGTTCATACTATTTTTTTATAATTATATTTATTTAAGTTTATATTATTTATAATGTACATTCTGCATGTAACTGTATTTATCAAGTATTTGTTCCCTTTTAGGAACATAATAATTTACTTTAGTACAACAAAAGTACGGTAATTATAATTTTCATATTTTAGTTGTATAAGATATAATTATTAATCAGCTTTTGTGCATCACAAGTAAGAGTTTTACATCTCCTAATGACTCCATATAATGAATGAGCAGGGAGAATGTTATAAGTGAGTTTTGTTCATTTCAAAAACATTTTTACTGTATTTCCATTGTTGGTGGTATGTTAAGAAAAGAAAAGCATTCTAGTATTGTTGTTCAGTCCTTCAGTCGTGTCTTACTCTCGTTGACCATATGGACAAATCACGCCAAGGCACATCTGTTTGTGTTGCTGGTTGTGCTCATCCATATGGTTTTCTTGGCAAAAATACTTGAGTGAGTTGCCAGTTCCTTCTCCATCGGACCGCAATTTGATTGACCTCTCTGCTATGACCTGCCCATCTTGGATGACTCTACATAGTATATCTCACAGCTTTATTGAGGTACACAAGCCCCTTCACTACTACAAGGTAGAGATCCAGATTCTAGTATTAGTGAACTTGAACCCTATTAATGAATGGCTCTCTATGGCTCTAGAGACAAATGTGGCTCAGCACAGAACACCATTAGGCTTTCTATCAGACTCAGATTTGTCAGCATAAATTCAAACCATTGAAAACTGTGAATTCAAATGAGTTTTAGTTTGCTTCAATGATTGATAAAATATTAACAGCCTTATTAAATTGCGATTCAGCCAATTAAATAGGGCTAGAGTATATTTTTTACAGAAGTTTTTAGTTAGTGAAGATCTTGCTTGTGGATAGAAGTTCACTAACTAAAAACTTCTGTAAAAAAATATGCTCTGTGCTTATATAGAGCCCTTTTCAATTGGCCGAATCGCAATTTAATAAGGCTGTTACAGCCTTAGGGACAAGAGAGATATGAGAATTCAAAAAGAGATACAGGAAGAAGTGAGGCAAATGTCATGACGAGAGGTGAATGCTGAAGGAAGAGCTTACAGTTGGAAAATAAAACTGATAATAGGAAATTTAAGAGTAACAGTAGGAGGAAGACAAGTATTGGAATTTAAAGAGAAATATTAAGTCACAGTTCTTAGCTATACTAATATCTTAACTCCACCGTCCAACATGTAATTAATTCATAATTGTCAGTATCGTCTTACCTAATACACAAGGGGCACTCCTTGTTCTCTTGCTTTCTCTTTCATGAAAATTGTTAGCATTAGCTAACAATTTAGATTGTAAGTCTGCAGGTTTTCAATCTTGCATGGAGCTTTGGGGAAAGCGCTATGGACACCGGATTCTAAGGTCAAAGACACGGCCCTCCATTTTTTGCAATGTGTTTATATTGTTTTTGTCTCTGCCTGGAACTTAACCCATGTATATGCTATGGAAAATGTGGGCACATTACAAATACACGATAATAATAATAATAATAATTAGCATTTTTTGCAAGATCATTTACATGGTAATTAAATGGTACACAAACCTCTCCTCTCTGCTAATGAATGGCGTTGCTATAGTTAGCATGTTTAACCAATTACTTGCTTTTGGGGTTTCTGCTTTTAGATTTTCGCATAAAAATTAAGGAGAGTTAACAAGTACTTGCTTCACATTAGTAACAATAGCATTCAACAGGGGTTTATGACTATTTTCATTTATTCAATGATCATAAGAAATACTAAACCTTCAAAATGTATAAACATACCTGGATTAATTTAAAATAACAGTGAAGTCCTTTGAATTGCTAAACATTGCCAAGAGTTGCTCATCATTATTAGAGATAGAGATACAAAATGTAATGACTGATATATTATGATTATTTTCTTAACATTCTTTACAAATTCACTTTGCTAGTTTAAAGGCATTTCTACGTTTCCTTTATCATGAATGCATCTGATAGAAGAGAATCAGTAGTGTACGCAAACATTTTGTTGCATGAAAAAATACCAAAATAATCATTAACAAACTCACCCTGGTGTTTGCTAAATGTCTTGAGTTTGCACTCCTGAAACTCCCTGCTAAAATTAGCATAAAATTCATAATTTGTTTTGCCGAATCAAAGGCAGCTACACATTTTAATACAATGCAACAATCACTGATGGCAGTGTGTGCAGGAAGGAATCATGGGATGTGTAGTCCCCACTTGCAGAAGGAAACAGGAAGAGTCAGACACTGATCTGTATATCTCTTTATTGAGCTGCTGCTGGCTTGAGGATTAGTAAAGAGTTAAAATACATATTTGAATGCAGTGTTTCTATTGGTACTGTAGGTATCATGTGCCTGTGATGGCAGTTCTGAGGGTGTGGAAAATGAGTTTTATTTTTAAATAAAATAAATCTGTATGTGTGTTGAATGAGTCAATGTAATGTGTGTTTCTGATATAAGCAGCATGTGTTAGATTAGAAAAAGGGAAACACACGGATATACCTTTAAACATGAATTTGATTTTGTTTAACTGTTTGCTCATAAAATATGTTGTTAGGCACATTTATTACATTTACAGTTTTAGGTTTATTGAGCGTTACAAATTTACTTGTTTTAAGCTGTTTTAGGCTAGCATCAGTTTCTACCTTTTTCCTACTTATTATCTGCCATTTTACTTCGACTTAGTGATGGGCACCTCCATTTTATGATACACAATGGCCTCAAATGCCTTTGCAAATTTAGCATTTTCATGTTGCTCCCCTGATCGAAATGATGCAGTTTTCCTGTCAGTGTCATGTACTTAGAATGCTTCTCAAGAACATATAAACTGCATGGGAACTTGAGCCCTGGTATGAACTGCAAAGGAAAGTCTAAAAGTAAAATGGCAGACGATAGACAGGAAAAAGGCAGAGAAAGAATAATGGATACATGAGCAAACATATAGTCTCAATTCAATGCTCCGTGAAAACAGTAAAAGATAGATCTGGTTTTGTCTTCTCATTTATCTATGGCTTGCATACATGATTAGCACATCCTGGAGTTTATAAAAGTATAGCATGCTCATTAGCCCCTAATGCAGACTCTTGTTAGTCCTTAATGTTTGCCAATCATTATCATAACTACTAACTGTATCACAGACACATTTTGCTTTTTTAAGTGAAATAAAATGTTTGCATTGGTATTGTGCCAATTATGGGGTCATTCCCAAATTCACAGCAGCATATCCCTTCCTGATGTTTCTTAGTAACATGGATAAATAGGAAAAAACAGTTTCACTGTTGGGGTTTGAGTGTGGCCACAAGTGACCATGGCCATAGAATGTACAAAGATAGTTAGGAGTTGATAACATTAAACAAATAGCCACTTTAAAGAAATCTGTATAATTAGAAATACAGTCATTTTGGTACTGCAAATAACTTCAACTTAATACATTTAATATGGCTTTTATTTTAAACACAGGAACTTGGTCATGCTATGTCTAGTATGAAATTCTCTTTTTTAGAGAAATAACATAAAATCATTTTGCTGACAAATTAACTACAACTGTCAGAATAAATAATATGCTAAATGTGTTAATCTGAGAAAATGTATTTTAAATGGACTCTTTAGGCATTTTTGTTTAATATAAATGTTTGAACATGGTGACAATTTATTTTACGATTACCTTAGCTTAATTATCAGGTAAAATATAGCACTTCTCTTACTTGTAACTAACCCCCAGATCAGTTTTGGGCAACTTGATCTAGTACTCCAGGATTTCAGTATCTCTCCCTAATCTATCTTTCTCTGCTTCAGCACACCTGAGATACTCGGTTTAATTCTGCTTGGGCCCATGTAGAGCAATTGAAATTATTTTACTTTCTGGGACTATCCCCTCTCCTCTTGTTCTTGGTCATGTTGAGACAGTGCTGTGTGTCTGCATGTGATGCCCCCCTAAATGTATCCTAAAGTTAACTCCTAATAAACTTGGTATCTAAAATGAACCCCTAATATTATGGGGGTCTTATTAGGCCCCCATGGTATCTAAAATTAAGCCCATGGTTTTCTAAAGTTAACCCCATATGGGGCATGGGGGGCACCCTAATTAAAAACAATAGCTCTAAAATAACAGAAACACTACACTATAAAAATAAGATAAATAAATCAAATTTAACTAAATTGCAGAAAATAATATAAAAACAAAATTACAAGAAAAACAAATTACAGAAAATAAAAAAACACAATTACATTCAAAACAAAATAAAATTAGGGTGGAGCTAAGCACTGAAGGTCGCACCATCTCAGAGCTCCAGTCCAAAAAGCTTAAAAAGAGATCTTTCAAACCTCCAAACTCTGCTTAAAAGAGCTCCTAACCTTCAATAACCTGGTCCATAATCACCAGAACACTCTAGCTGGAGAAAACGGACACATCTCTCCCAACAGAGACGAGGCAGCAGCCTCCGGAACCCTGTTCCAGCCAAAGCCTACAACAACATAGAGGAGGGTCAATTATACAAATCCCTGCAGGGCCAAGCCATATCTGAGACAGCTGCAGGCTGCGAGGAATAGGGCATCGACTGGACGTCTTTCACCAAGGGCAGCGGAGACTCCTAATCTTGGGCCTAGTTCCTGCCATGCCACAAGCACCGCAGTGCCATCTTGGATCACCTCAGGAGACGCAGAGGAGCAGCGCCCAGCCAGGGCTAGTACCAGGTACAATGGAGCAGAGGAATGTATCTGAGGGTGCGTGGGAAGAGATCCACAGAAGAGTAGCTCACTAGCAGGACTGCAGAGGCCTGTTGGCTCAGTCACAAGGAGCAAGGGGCCCTGTTCCCACCTTCCAACCTAGACCACGGGCGCCATCTTGGATCACCCTGGTAGAATCAGCAGACCCGCATATATCCAGGGCTGACAGCAGGAGTAACAGCGCTGAAGAGGGGATCCTGCTAGTAGGTAGGAGGGGAAGCAGAGAGGAGAAGCTCCCCAACATGTGTGGGGAAGTCTGTAGGCCTGAAGGCCCAACCACATTGAGTGAGTACTGGAGACTGCCGTCTACCAGCATGCAGATACCCTGGGAAGAGGGGAACCTCTGACCTTAGACTATATACATATCTTCTATGTACAGTCGGGCATCTACTGCTATGAAGCTTGCTTCCAACTGACACTATCAACATAGATCTGTGTGCAAATAATACATGTTTTATATTTACTCAATCACACCGGACCATAAAAGCAAAGGACACTGCAAAGTCGCCAGGACAGCAGTGTTATACATATTAATCCAGTATTACAATAGCAAAAGCACCACCTATTGGTGACGGAGGCTAATTACTCCCCAGTTAATTAAGATACCAACTGCATCCAATTCTCCACACCCGGAACTAAACTGCAGGACTGTGTTCCCCTGTACTGTTTTATTTGAGATCTTTATACACCTTTAAGCTGCAACATCATTTGAGAGATAACTACCTCAAAGCTATATTCATCATATTCATTTCAGGGTTAATGTACAACCTCACTTATATCTTAAATATGACTTATTTGATCTTATACTAATATACAACTCTACGTCCAATAGCCTAAAACCATAGGCTTGCTCAAGATAATTCACTACAGTTAAGTAACAAGAAACCTGGTAGGACCACCTGGAGGCTCCATGAACAATTAGTAAACAACATACACTTAATACGTAATATGATCCTGGTGCTTTCCAGTACCTTCAGCAATAAAGGTATCACCCAACACCTAGGCCTTCCTAACATACTATATTATACCTTATTCGGGGGATTCCACCCCTCCTGGAGACCAAACAACCTCATTAAAATACATGAATGTAAGATAATTAATTCTTACAATCTTTCTATTATAGCACATCCCTGAGATGGCCTAACAAGTTTTTCATTGGGGTCACACCTTCTCAAGGCTATTGCTCGTCTATAATCTTCTGAACATGGGTAAATCAAAGAAGAGTGTAGGAGCTCAAAGTATTTCCGAGCATAAGTTGTCCACCCCCCCCCCCCCCCCCACCTAATTCTGTCTCTGGAGCATTAAATACTTCTGACACTAAAGGTCCACAAAAGGACAATCCCCGGGATTGGCCTGACAAGTTTCTCATTGGAGTCACACCTTCTTAAGGCTATCAATCTTCTAAAACCTTCCAAACATGGGTAAATCAAAGAAGAGTGTAGCAGCTCAAAGTATTCCTGAGCATATCAAGTCAACAACTGTAAGTCGTTTCCACCACCTGAGTCTATCTCTGGAGCATCAGATACTTCTGACACTAAAGGTCCGCAAAAGGACAATCTCTGGATACTAACTTATCACGGGATTCTACGGCCTGGTTTGAATCACTCCTGAAATTTCAATTATCACTAGCGGTTAATGACCTTATAAAGGACTTTCATTACCTGGGTCAAAGAACCCACAATGGATCAAATCCTGGAGACACAAACACAAGATAGATCTGACATAGACTCTAACACCTCCCTTGAGCTCAAGTTGGAGGACTTGGAAAACAGATCTAGAAGCATACAACACCAACAGGTATGGAGAAGACTCTGGAAGTTGCCTCATTCATGGAGCCAATATCTTTATTAATATTACTACTGTATGCATGTTATTATATCTGGGCAGATGGAAATATTTCTAGCCTTTTTTCAATTCCTAACAACTGTTTCCTGTATCCAGCATGGCTCTCTCCACCTTCCCCGATTCATGGCTTGCAAAATTATCTTAACTCTCCTCCCCCTCAAAGTCTTTCCTGCCTCCTAAGGTCATTCCTCTCTCACTCCTCCCTCTACCTTTACTATCTTTCCTCTTAAACCATGTTTCCATTTTCTGTCAGTGCTAATTTACCCCTGCACCAAGGCCTACCACATTTGTGGGATTCTGAACACATTGCCCTTCCTCCCTGCCCTTCACCCACCCGCCCCAATTCAGATTTAATTTATAGAGCCATGGAAAACACCTTACTTTTCTACTTGCAGATTATATTATCTAAACACTAGGGGTCAGTCAACATACTAGTTTTTCACCTCAGATCTCTCCCCTCTCCCACTAAATAAACATTTTTCTTACTTTCACTTCCTTCCTGACCCTTGCTATTCCCTATCTGTTACTCCAGGTCTCTGCCCGTTAATCCCCTTTAGATTGTAAGTAGCAAGTTTCCAGTATTGTAAAGTGCTTTGGAAAAAAGCACTTTCTGCAAAGATTCTAAGCTCAAAACAGGGCCCTTCTGAATTTAATTATATTGTATTTCCCTTGTTCTTATCCCCTGTACTGTGCTACGGAAAAGTTCATCACATATATTGTTCTCAGTAGCCCCGGCTTGCCAAAAACATTGGTAACGCAATGTTAAAACTGTGGGCTCAAGTAAGCGAGGGCCGAGGTTGCGGCGAGGCAAGGAGCGCCGAAGGTGCTCATTGCGCTGGTCGAGATGAGCACCGTAGGGCTCATCCCTGCGACCACGCATGACTTAAGCATCATACCTATGACCTGCGGGAGTACATATCAACAGAAAGCTCAATTATACAATTCACAGTGCGAGACCCATAGCACTTTGAAAAAATTGCCTGAAAAAATTACGGCCCGTAACACTTTGGAAAGAATGTGACTTAGAAAAAAAAAATACGACCCGCAGAACTTTAAAAAAAAATACGAGGTCAAAAAATATGAAGTTAACAGTTGAAGCACGCACATCGAAAAAAAAAAAAAAAACAACATGCAAAAAACATCACACACAGCACGAGGGGACAACAAGGACGTCTGGGTGTGAGGTTTCATGAAAATCTAAGTCAAATTTGCAAACTTTCGGCACCCAAAAATTACCTAAGCGGGAAAAGAAATGGGCGCCGAAATAAACGAAAACGAGGCTACATAACCACGCAAAATACCTACAGGCACATAAGACTTTTACCCATGAACGTACGAAGTACAAAATACACTATTACAAAGTACGCTAACACATAGACAATCGCCCCCATTTTACAACACTAACTTGAAACGAATAACATTACCATTCTAAAATGCCGCTTTACTCAACCAAACAAACGGTTTGCACTCTATTTATACTGCACACTTGCCACATTGCTAACACTTTCTCCTCAGGTCAGCAACAGTCCAAATGTACATTGTATGCTGCAGGAAAATCAAAAGCGATTTTTAGCTCTTCAGGATATTGATTGGATATATTAATTACAAATAGGTAAAGCATATTAATTTATTATTTAATGAATTATTATTTAAAAAAATATATATATACAAAAAAAAATACCACAGGAGAGGCTCGCAATGAGCGCCGAAGACACTCAGCACAGGGCTCACAATAAATGAACAGGGTGCCCACAGAACCAAAAGTACACCAAGGGAGAGCCTCGCAATGAGAGCTGAAGGAGCTAATTGCGAGCCACACGATGAGCGTGGAAGGCGCTCAGCTCCAGCCTCGCAATGAGCACCGAAGGTACTCAGAGGACCAAAAGCCTTACATTGTGTGGCAAACAGCATTGCCTGGCTTACAATTTTTTTGCTGTCATTTTTTGACAGTCAAGTCACTATAGTAATAATAATAATAATAATAATAATAAGAAGATATAAAATTTGCTTCAGGGGAACTTCCAAGACGATTACAGTTTTACTCCCTTAACTGACAGGTGTCATAAAAAACATTTTTCCAGACGCCCTTAGACTGTGATGTGGAAAGAGAAAGGGCACACAGAGATTTGGGTTCAACTACAAATCCGAATTTCTCTAAAGATGTTATTGCACGATTTCTACAGCAGCAGACAAGAGACCAAATCTTATTTGCCTCCAGAAGTTTGAATAGAATTGTGGGCCCAGATCTTGCTCCATCTACCCTGATGAAAGATAGGGATATGAAACCAGTCCAGGACATACTGCTTAAGTACAAGATCCCCTACTAAACGTCAAAAGAATTCATATAGCCCAAAGTCTAGGGACAAGGGATCCTCAGTAGCAACACACAGAGCCTGAGTGATGGACGATCTACTAAATAAAAATAATAATATTTTATTATGTAAAGATTTTTAGGCGATGTCAGGGACTTTTGCTCAACAAAAAAAATATTTACAAGATGGTTACTTTACTTTAAACTTCCTGAAGGGGGGGTCTGAGTCCAGATAGATTACTAATTATATTTGTTATTTTATTTTCTGTCTTCCTCAATCTAGGGGCCTTTTTGTGAGGATTCGGTTCCTGTAGTAGTATCAAGTTAGACCAATTTGCTTATGTTTACGTTAGGGTTATTGACTGGTTAAATGGTATTATGTTACAGTATATTGTCATTACAATATCTGTTCTCTTTTTCATCTCATAGCACTATACCTTGAAGCTCTCTCCTTCCGTCTTTTCCCACAAAACAGGTTCCCTCCTCGGATTCCTGGGCTCCGTACATGGCTGTCCTTCTATTCATAATTATAGTAGGAAAGTGGCTCAATTGGGCTTCCTACAAGCATAAACATGCCAATGAGTAAATCAGAATTAGTCTTTGTGACACACAATGTCCAGGGTTTTAATTCCTCTCACAAGAGACGCAAACCCTTTCTGACATTTAAGGACCACCATCCCTCTGTTATTTGTAAACACACTTTGAGCTTAATAAAATCCCCAATTATCATTTTGCGCGATGGGACACGCCTCTAAAAAGGAAGGGGCTGATATAATACTGCATAAAGACTTTCCCTTTACTATTGAGGAGAAAAAAAATTGATCCACTGTGTAACTATATCATTATTACGGGTAAAATAATGGAAACTAAGGTGTCCTTAGTATACCTTTATGCCCCAATGAAGACCCCCCACAATACTCTGTTAAGCCTACTTAAACTTCTAGGGCAATTAGATTGTGGTAACATTATCCTGGGAGGAGATTTAAACTGAATTTTATACCTCGAGTTAGATAGGTCTAGGAGGGGGCAAGTTGACTCAATTCTCCAAAAAATTAAAGCAAATTAAATCCAATTTCTCAAACTAAAATTTAATTAAACCATGGAGGGAAAAACATCCCAAGGAAAGAGAGCATTCCTTCTATTTGCTGCTAGATTCGTCCTTACCAGTTCCAACAAAAATCACTGATATTATGCCTTCTTCATGGTCGGACCATTCTTTAGTAAAGCTTACATTAGATTTACAGATAAATAATAAACCTCCTTTTCATGGAGAATAAATTAGATGCACTTAACCAATCTGACCTTCCAAGATCATATATCTCAAGACCCAGAGTTATACTTTAATACTAATCTTGGCCAAGATTCCGGGATTGGTTGGGTATGGGCAGCACCTAAAGCCTACACTAGGGGCACATGCATCAAAATGGCTTCTAATTATAAGAAACTATGAAAATGACAGGAAACACAATTCAATATGGAGTTAAAGAGGTTAGAACAAATCAATCAGACAAACCCCACAATTCCTAAATAGGCTACAAATAAAATCATGACTAAGCTGGATTTACTCCTCTCTAAATATACAGGGAAAGGCCTTAGATTAGCGGGTCTCAACCTGGGGGATGCGAACCCTTTGGGGGTCGAATGATGATTTGCCAGGGGTTGCCTACAGTAGAGGAGCAAGGGGACGTAGCAAGGGGGGCGGAGCATCCCAGGTGTCATATTGGTAGGGGTGGCACAGGAGAAAGAAACAATGCTGCTCAGCATTGCTCAGCCATCTTTTATACATCATACTTGTGCTTGTAAGGAGCTTGATCTGAGAAGCAGAGGGTTAACAGCCTGCTAGGGGGTGGGTCATTGCAGTGGGAACAAGCCTGCACCTCCTACTGCCGAGCACATGGAGGAGCCAGGGAGAGAGGTGATCTGATCTGCTCACAGGCTGCCCATCCTATGCGCAGCACACCTCAACCCAGGGTGAGTGTGTGTCACAGGCTCAGTGTATGTGTGTGATAGGCTCAGTGCACAGTGCCTTGCAAAAGTATTCACCCCCTTTTTTTTGTTTTTTTGGCTCACAACCTGGAATTAACATGGATTGTTTGAGGATGTGCATAATTTAATTTACAGAACATGCCCACAACTTTGAAGATGTCTTTATATTTATTGTGAAGCAAACAACAAATAGGACAAAATAACAGAAAAAGTCAATGTGCATAACTATTCACCCCCCTAAAGTCAATACTTTGTAGAGCCACCTTTTGCACCAATCACAGCTCCAAGTCGCTTTGGATAAGTCTCTATGAGCTTGCCACATCTTACCACTGAGATTTTTGCCCATTCCTCCTTGCAAAACTGCTCCAGCTCCTTCAAGTTGAATGGTTTGCGTTTGTGAACAGCAATCTTTAAGTGTGACCACAGATTTTCTGTTGGATTGGGCTTTGACTAGGCCATTCCAACACATTTACACTCAAGTGTTGCTTTAGCAGTGTGTTTTTGGTCATTGTCCTGCTGGAAGGTGAACCTCCATCCTAGCCTGAAATCACGTGGTACAGTGGTACAGATTTTGCTCAAGAATATCCCTGTATTTAGCAGCATCCATCTTTTCCTCATCTCTGAACAGTTTCCCAGTCCCGGCTGCTGAAAAATGGTGTTCTTTGGGTGAAGTGATGTGTTGGGTTTGGGCCAGACATAGCGTTTTCTTTGATGGTCGAAAAGTAAAATTTTAGTTTTATCAGACCAGAGCACCTCCTTCCATACATTTTGGGAGTCTCCCACAAGCTATTTCTCAAACTCAAAACGTGCCATTTTATTTTTTGCTGAAAGTAATGGCTTTCTTCTGGCCACTATACAATAAATCCCAACTCTATGGAGCATACAGCTTATTGTCGTCGTATGTACAGATACTCCAGTATCTGCTGTGGAACTCTGCAGCTCCTCCAGGGTTACCTTAGGTCTCTGTGCTGCCTCTCTGATTAATGCCCTCCTTGCCCGAGCCCTTGAGTTTTGGTGGGCGGCCATCTCTTGCCAGGTTTGCTGTTGTGCCATGTTCTTTCCATTTGGTTATAATAGATTTGATGGTGCTCCTGGGGATCATCAAAGATTTGGATATTTTTTTTTATAACCTAATCCTGACTTGTACTTCTCAGCAACATTGTCCTTTACTTGTTTGGAGAGTTCCTTGGTCTTCATGGCAGTGTTTGGTTAGTGGTGCCTCTTGCTTAGGTGTTGCAGCCTCTGGGGCCTTTCAAAAAAGTTATGTATATGTAATGACAGATCATGTGACACTAAGATTGCACACAGGTGGACATCATTTTACTAATTATGTGACTTCTGAAGGTAATTGGTTGCACTGGAGCTTTTTATGGGCTTCATAACGAAGGGGGTGAATACATACGCACGTGACAATTTTCTGTTTTCTATTTCTAAAAAATAGTTTTATGTACTGTACATACTCGAGTATAAGCCGACCCGAATATAAGCCGAAGCACCTATTTTACCACAAAATACTGGGAAAAATTAGTGACTCAAGTATAAGCCGAGGGTGGGAAATGTGCTACCCCCGTGTCCCTCTTGTGCCCTCTGTGTCCCCCTCTTGTGTGCCCTTTTCTTGTGTCCCCCCTCTCTCTCCCCTGTGTCTCTTCTCCCCTCTCCCTCCACTGTGTCTCTTCCCCCCTCTCCCTTCCCTGTGTCTCTTCCCCCCTCTCCCTTCCCTGTGTCTCTTCCCCTCCTCCCTTATCACCCTCCTCAACCCCCCTCCTCAACCCCCTTTTCATTCTCAACCTCCCTCCTCAACCCCCCTCCTCATTCTCAACCTCCCTCTTCAAACCCCCTCCTCATTCTCAACCTTCTCCTCATCCTCAAGCCCCTCCTCAACCCCCCTCCTCATCCTCAACCTCCCTCCTCAACCTCAACCCCCCTCCTCATCCTCAACCTCCCTCCTCATCCTCCCTGCTCATCCTCAACCTCCCTCCTTATCCTCATCCTCCCTCCTCATCCTCCCTCCTCATCCTCAACCTCCCTCCTCAACCCCCCTCCTCATCCTCAACCTCCCTCCTCATCCTCCCTCCTCATCCTCCCTCCTCATACTCAACCTTCCTCCTCATCCTCCCTCCTCAACCCCCCTCCTCATCCTCAACCTCCCTCCTCATCCTCCCTCCTCATCCTCAACCTCCCTCCTCAATCTCAACCCCCTCCTCAACCCCCTCCTCATCCTCATCCCCCTCCTCAACCTCCCTCCTCAACCTCAACCCCCCTCCTCTTACTCCCTCCTAAACCTCCCTCCTCAACCTCAACCCCCCTCCTCATCCTTAACCTCCCTCCTCAACCTCCCCCCTCATCCTCCCTCCTCATCCTCAACCTCCACCCCTCTTCTCAACCTCCCTCCTCAACCTCCCTCCTCATCCTCCCTCCTCAACCTCCCTCCTCAACATCAACCCCCCTCCTCATCCTCAACCTCCCTCCTCAACCTCCCTCCTCATCATCCCCCTCCACCCCTCTTCTCAACCTCCCTCCTCAACCTCCGTCCTCAACCTCCCTCCTCATCCTCCCTCCTCAACCTCCCTCCTCAACATCAACCCTCCTCCTCATCCTCAACCTCCCTCCTCAACCTCCCTCCTCATCCTCCCTCCTCATCCTCAACCTCCCTCCTCAACCCCCCTCCTCATCCTCAACCCCCCTCCTCATTCTAAACCCCCTCCTCAACCTCCACCCCCCATCCTCATCCTCAACCCCCTCCTCAACCTCAACCCCCCCTCCTCAACCTCCCTCCTCAACCTCAACCTCCCTCCTCATCCTCAACCCCCCTCCTCATTCTAAACCCCCTCCTCAACCTCAACCCCCCCATCCTCAACCCCCATCCTCATCCTCAACCCCCCCATTCTAAACCCCCATCCTCATCCTAAACCCCCATCCTCATCCTATCCCCCTGCCATCCTCATCCTAAAACCCCCTCCTCACTTTACCCCTCCTCATCCTAAACCCCCTCCTCACTTTACCCCTCTAAATACCGCCCCCTCTCCCTTTCTCCTCACTTACCTTCATCTGCAGCTTCTCCTCCGGCCTCCACGCTTCTTCCTGCGTCTTGACCCGGCCAATGCTAATGACGTGGCGCGCATGTGACGTCACGTCATATACCGGGTGCCGACGCAGGAAGGAGTGGAGGCCGGAGGAGCAGCTGAAGATGAAGGCAAGTGAGGGGAAAGGGAGAGGGGGAGGTATTTTGAGGGGTAAAGTGAGGAGGGGGATTTAGAATGAGGAGGGGGGGGATGACGATGAGGAAGGGGGAGGGAAAGAGACACGGGGGGTTACGGAGATACAGTGGTTAGAGAGACACGGGGGGTTAGAGAGACACAGGGGTTAGAGAGACACGGGGGGGTTAGAGAGACATGGGGGGGGGTTAGAGAGACACAGAGGTTAGAGAGACACGGGGGGAGAGTGACTCGAGTATAAGCCGAGGGGGCCCTTTTTAGCCTTAAAAAAAGGGCTGAAAAACTCGGCTTATACTCGATTATGTACAGTATATATTTTTCTCATTTCACTTCACCAACTTAGACTATTGTGTTCTGATCCATTATATAAAGATTAACAAAACATTGAACTGTAATGTAACAAAATAAGTAAAAAGTAAAAGGGGGTGAATACTTTTGCAAGGCACTGAATGTGTGTGACAGGCTGAGTGTATGTGTGACTTGCTGAGTATGTGTGTGACAGGGTGAGTGTGTGTGATATGCCATGCTGAGTATGTGTGTAACAGGGTGAGTGTGTGTGTGTGTGACAAGTTGAGTATGTGTGTGACAGGCTGAGTATGTGTGTGATATGACAGGCTGAGTGTGTGTGATATGACATGCTGAGTATGTGTGTAACAGGGTGAGTGTGTGTGAAAGGCTGAGTACATGTGTGACAGGCTTACTGTGTGTGTCATATGACAGGATAAGTGTGTGTGTGTGTGTGCCAGGCTTAGTGTATTTGTGTGACAGGCTGAGTGTATGGGTGTGTGATATGACAGGCTGAGTATGTGTGTCACATACCGAGTATGTGTGATATGACATGCTGAGTAACATGCTGAGTTTGTGTGATATGACATGCTGAGTATGTGTGTAACAGGGTGAGTGTGTGTGTGACTGGCTGAGTATGTGGGTGACAGGGCGAGAGTGTGTGTGATATGACAGGCTGAGTATGTGTGTGACAGGCTGAGTATGTGGGTGGCAGGCTGAGAGTGTGTGTGTGATATGACAGGCTGAGTATGTGTGTGACAGGCTGAGTATGTGTGATATGACATGCTGAGTATGTGTGTGGCAGGCTGAGTGTGTGTGATATGGCATGCTGAATATGTGTGTAACAGGGTGAGTGTGTGTGTGTGACATGCTGAGTGTGTATGATATGACAGGCTGAGTATGTGTGTGACAGGCTGAGTATGTGTGATATGACATGCTGAGTATGTGTGCAACAGGGTGGGTGTGTGTGATATGACAGGCTGAGTATGTGTGATATGACATGCTGAGTATGTGTGTGACAGGCTGAGTTTGTTTGATATGACATGCTGAGTATGTGTGTAACATGGTGAGTGTGTGTGTGACATGCTGAGTATGTGTGTGACAGGCTGAGTGTGTGTTATATGACAGGCTGAGTATGTGTGTGACAGGGGGGGGTGATATGACAGGCTGAGTATGTGTGATATGACATGCTGAGTATGTGTGTGACAGGCTGAGTGTGTGTGATATGACATGCTGAGTATGTGTGTGACAGGCTGAGTGTGTGTTATATGACAGGCTGAGTATGTGTGTGACAGGGGGGGGTGATATGACAGGCTGAGTATGTGTGATATGACATGCTGAGTATGTGTGTGACAGGCTGAGTGTGTGTGATATGACATGCTGAGTATGTGTGTAACATGGTGAGTGTGTGTGTGTGACATGCTGAGTATGTGTGTGACAGGCTGAGTGTGTGTGATATGACAGGCTGAGTATGTGTGTGACAGGCAGAGTATGTGTGATATGACATGCTGAGTATGTGTGCAACAGGGTGAGTGTATGTGATATTACAGGCTGAGTATGTGTGATATGACATGCTGAGTATGTGTGTGGCAGGCTGAGTATGTGTGTGACAGGCTGAGTGTGTGATATGACATGCTAAGTATGTGTGTAACAAGGTCAGTGTGTGCATGTAATAGGGTGAGTATGTGTGTGGCAGGCTGACTGTGTGTGTGTGTGTGTGTGTGTGTGTGAAATAATAGGCTGAGTATGTCTGTGACAGGCTGAGTGTGTGTGATATGACATGCTGAGCATGTGTGTAACAGGGTGAGTGTGTGTGTGTGTGACAGGCTGAGTATGTCTGTGACAGGCTGAGTGTGTGTGATATGACATGCTGAGCATGTGTGTAACAGGGTGAGTGTGTGTGTGTGTGTGATAGGCTGAGTATGTGTGTGACAGGCTGAGTGTGTGTGATATGATGACATGCTGAGCATGTGTAACAGAGTGAGTATGTGTGTGTGACAGGCTGAGTATGTGTGTGACAGGCTAACTGTGTGTGTCATATGACAGGATAAGTGTGTGTGTGTGACAGGCTGGGTGTGTGTGTGTGTCATATGACAGGATAAGTGTGTGTGTGTGACAGGCTGGGTGTGTGTGTGTGTGATATGACAGGCTGAGTATGTATGTGACAGGCTGAGTGTGTGTGATATGACAGGCTGAGTATGTGTGTGACAGGCTGAGTATGTGTGATATGACATGCTGAGTATGTGTGCAACAGGGTGAGTGTGTGTGATATGACAGGCTGAGTATGTGTGTAACATGCTGAGTGTGTGTGATATGACAGGCTGAGTATGTGTGTGACAGGCTGTGTGTGATATGACATGCTGAGTATGTGTGTAACAGGGTGAGTGTGTGTGTGTGACAGCCTGAGTATGTGTGTAAAGGGTGGGTGAGGTTGGGGGTGTGGTGTTGGGGGCATGGGGGGGCAAAAATAATTTTACTGTTAGGTGTCACCACAACTTGGGAAATTTTATCAAGGGGTCATGGCACTAATAGGGTTGAGAACCACTGCCTTACATGTACACAACAAACATTTTACAATAAATAATAAACCAGAAATTAAACATTAAGAAATCCCAATCTAAGATATATCAATTAATAACACCCACGGGGCAAATAACAGCAAACCCATGTAAAATCCAGGACACCTTGCTTGCATTTTATGAAAAACTCTACTCTGTTTTTTCTACATGCCTAGATAATCACATATTACAATATTTTCTAAATTCTATAGACCTCCTCGCCTTGACGCAAGCAAACTTACATTATCTTAATTCTGAAATCTCTATAGAAGAAGTGAGAGGGATCATTAAAAAATCCAAGGTAACAGGTGACAGGTAACTCCCCAAGACCTGATGGGTTTACTAATCTTTATTATAAAAAAATATATTGACCACACCTAACTAATTTGTTTAACTCAATAATAACTGGACAGCGTACTCAACCTGAACTTAACTTGGCTGAAATTGTTCTATTCCCCAAAGAGGGTAGAGACCGGCTAGAAACTAAAAACGATAGACCAATTTCTCTTTTAAATAGTGACATTAAATTCTTAGCGAAAATTATTCCAATTGTTTTATTAAAGACAAAACTGCAGCAATACAATATAAGATAGCAGGTAATCAAGTATACATATAAAATATATTAGCATCACCTGAGCCATAACAGTGATTGCTAACTTCCATAGTACATCAATAAACAGTCAAGTAATGCTGAACTGTACAAAAATAAAAGTCTGTAACCTATAAAAACGTTTTCTGTCTTTTGTTTTTTTTATTGTTACATTATTGACCTGATAATCTAAAAAATGTATAACTAAGAAAATTGAAAAATTAACTGGGCAAAGGAAAGGAAGGGAAAGGGAAGAATGGTCTGGCAAACTCATCTACTGAGACAGTCTTGGAGAGGTAAGAACGTGTGGCTTTCTGGGTCCCCCTGGTCTCAACATCCCCATATTGGTCATTCAGTTCACTTCACTAACCAATAGCTATACTGAAATGCTATGAGCAGAATCAAGCCAAGGTGTCCAAATTGTAAGAAACCAGGGATATATGTTTTGCAAAATATGGGTAAATTTTTCGGTAATCATAATATAGTTCATTTTTAAAATGACCTCAGTGGGAGTTAAAGTAGGGTTTTTCCAATTTTTCGCAATAGCATGCTTCTTTTCTAAAAAATTTTTTGCCAAAGCTTGTTCTGGTATCCGTATAGATTATCTACATGTAGGCCTAAAAGGCACATCTCAATTGTGGGTAATGAGGGAGTATTGACTATTTGTGAGAACAATCTGATCAGTTCCCCCCATAACTTCTGCACAGCAGGCATGTCCACCAAATATGAAGAAAATCCCCCTAGATAGGCATCCTCTAAAACAGTTCTCACTGAAATGTGAGTTAAAAGTATTCATTAATGATGGTGTGTAGTAAGTTCTGTGTAAAACCTTAACCGAGGTTTCCAATAAGCTATATGTAAAGCATCCTCTTGTTAGGTTAGAGCAGATCTCCTTCCATGTTGTAGTGTCTAGTTCTCTACCTATATCCCTTTCCCATTTCAACATTAAAAAAAGGAGTATAAGGAGCCTAAAAAAACTTTCGTAGAAGGCAAATCCTTGCATATAGTTGTTAGCCAAGTTTGCCCTTGGGGGCCCAGTGTCTTGAATCAAAGTGAGATGACAATAATTAAACTTACTATAGTTCCATATTTCATTGTCTAGTATGTGATATTGGGTTATAAGGTGCTTGTGGGATATCATTTTATTATTGGAAAACCAAAAATCCACTCTACCCAGTGACCTGGAAAGCCACCAATGCTTAGAGTCAGATCCCAAGGAAGCTTCAAAAGTAGGGAATGACTTTAAAGATGTTAAAGGTGAGAGCGGTGGGGCTAGGTGTTTTATGGATTTAGCCTAAACCCAGGAAGCCAAAGTGGAGTTAATCATAGGATTGGAGTGGTGTTGCTTGATGCATGGAGAGTGCGGGTCCCAGATCAGAGTATCCCAGGTATGTGGTTTCAATATCCAATTTTCCACAAAAATCCAGAAAGCTTGATGTTTGGTCGAGTTGCCGACCGGAATGAATGCTAACTGAGCAGCTTGCAAATATAGCTGAAGATTCAGGCAAGAAAGCCCCCCTGAGTCCTATGCCTAAACATTATCTTCCTTGCTATCCGGGGAGATCTATCATGCCAAATACATTTTAATATTTTGTTTTGTAACTATCTAAGTCTTTCATATCAATTGGGATAGGGAGGGTTCCGAGCAAATAAATAATTTTTTGGCTAGATGTTCATTTTCACCGTGGCTAGACGACCTGTCCAAGAAATGTGGAATTTGGACCATTTTTGCATATCGTCCACAATCTTTCTAAATAAAGAGGGAAAATTGGCACTATAGAGATGCTGTAATCTCCCTGTGATTTTAACTCCAAGGTATTTGATAAAGTTTTTTGGCCATAGAATTCCATATGTGTTTTTCAGGACTGATTGCGGTATACCCACCCCCAATGCCTCAGTCTTCTCCACATTCATTTGTAGACCCGACAGTAACCCAAAGTCTGTAAGGGATGATAATAAAGGTTGTATAGAGGACATAGGGTCAGTTAATGTGCAGAGAAGGTGGTCCGCAAAAAAAGAACATTTTAGATAGTGTAGGCCCACCTTTAGGGTCAGTTATGCACCCAAAATGTTTGCGCTGCATCAAATAGTCTGGGCTAAAGGCTCAATGGCTAGGGCAAACAGCAATGGGGACAAAGGCAATCCCTGCCGGGTTCCTCTTTGTATATCAATATTAATATTGTTTGTCCCAGGAAGTTTTAAAATTGGCCTGCGGTAAATAGTAAAAGGATTTGATTAAATTGATGAAACTCCCAGATAAACCAACTTTAACCAACATTGCATATAGATAAGGCCACTCAAGAGTATCGAAGGCCTTCTCCATATCCAGCGCCAGAACACATAGTGGAACCTTGTCTTGCTTGGCTAAATGAAGGACATTTAGCGTCCTTCTGATGTTATCCGCCGTTTGCCTATAAGGGACAAAACTGGTTTGATCTTTGTGTATTAGATCGAGCAAAAAATCAGAGATTCTGTCCGCCATGATCTTGGCTAATAATTTGACATCAGCGTTCATAAGGGAATCCGGTTGATAATTCTTAGGTTCTAAAGGGTCCATCCCTTTCTTGGGGAAAACAATTAGGTCTGCCCCAATGAGTTCTGGGGGCATCATGTCACCATTTAAGATAGAATTGAAGAGTTTACATAAATGGGGCGCAAATAAATTTGCTAAAGTTTTATAGTAAGTATTGGTAAAGACATCTGGTCTAGGGACTTTACCCAACTTAAGACTCTTGATAGCCTCATGAATTACCTCAATCATTATAGTTGAGTTTTGTCAAGTTCTGTTCTGTGATTTTATGGAGATTGCATGAATCTAAATAAGATTGAATACGCCCTATGTTTGGTTGGATTATTGTTTGAATATATAGACTGGTAAAAGTCAGCAAAAGTCTACTCAATTTCATTCTGGCTCACTGTAATCCCTCCCTTAGCTGTAAACATCTTAAAGTTTCTAGAATGGGAGATCTTGGAGTGAAGTCTCTTAGCCAAGAAAGAATCAGGTTTGTTGGCCTTTGTATAAAACAAGTGATTTGTACCCCTAAAGGCCTTTCCAGTTTTATTAGACAAAATATTATCTAGTTTGACTCTGCATTTATCGATAAATTGGCGTATGCTGGGGGAGGGATGAAGCTGATTTTGACGTTCTAGTTCCTGCAATTTAGTAGTTAGTTCAAACTCTTTAAGTTTACATTGCTTCTTGTAGGCAGAAGCCAGTTTTATAAAATGTGCCCCGGATAAAGGCTTTATGAGCTGCCCAGATCCAGCCAATACCCAATTCTTCAGAATCATTAGTTACTGATGAAGGTTGAAACGCACCTGTGGTTTGCTGTTTTGTTTATTCTCCCTAAGAGGTATAGAGGACTCCAGACATGGACCCCTTGCTCACTGTGCCTTAGGGAGTACAGCTGCACCTTACTGATGAGGCCCAATGAAGGTTGAAATGCACCTGTGTTTTGCTGTTTCTCCTGTTCAGGGTAGAATTGCCTGGTATTTTGGGGCTGTGTCACTATTTTGAGTGAGACCAGACTGATATACTGCAGGATATTTCTCCCAATTGAGCTAAAAGAGGTTGCTCTCAGAGTGGTTTATCATGTCCATAGAACTAACCTATTAAGGTTGATTCGTTCTCTGATGAGCACCTCTGACTTATTTGTTTTAGATAACATCCCTTCTCAATCCAAAATATATTAAATCCTCTGATCAAACATACTATCTCATGCTGGAAATGGGCTTACTGTCATACCACACTTTTCCAACCTCATCTTATGTGACCCCTTCATTCAATTGCCAGCTGCATTTCCCCTGCATTTCCGAGGCTATTCAATTAGCCAAGGCCTAGTCACGCTGCCCGATATCTGATTTCAGAAACCCAGGTTTCCGACGTAAGCAGAGCACTGCAATTATAAAGTTTAAATTCCCCACCGTGAGACCTTAAAGGGCCCGCGGCACACTAATAGTTAAGGCCGGCAGTGGGGGTACTGTAAGTACCCCCCGGCACCTAAAATTAACCCCCCAATGCTGGCAGTCCCCATGAGCCCCTAATTATCCATATCACTCATGGGGCTCTATACAGAGCCTCATGAGCCCTTAATAAACACCATCACTTTTGGGGGTCTACACAGACCCCCATAAGCTTCTAATTAACCCTATCAATCATGGGGCTCTATACAGAGCCCCATGAGCCCCTAATTAACCCTATCACTCACTCAGCTCTATACAGAGCCCCATAAACCCCTAATTAACCCTGTCAATATTTAAAAAGGCCCCTAATGACACAAAGTCTAAGCACTGCACTATCAACCCTAAAAATACCCCATTAACCCAACCCTGGGCCTATTTAACCCTAACTAGGCCTATTGAACCCTAACAGTACCTATTTAACTCTAAATGGGCCTATTAAACCCTAACTGGGTCTATTTAACCCTAACTGGGCCTATTGAACCCTAACTTGGCCAATCTAACCATAACTGGGCATATCTACCCCTAACTGGCCCTATTTAAACCTAAATGGGCCTATTAAACCCTAACAGTACCTTATTAACCCTAACTGGGCCTATTAAACCCTAACTGGGCCAATCTAACCATAACTGGGCATATCTACCCCTAACTGGGCCTATTTAAACCTAACTGTGCCCTTTTAAACCCTAACTGGGCCTATTTAAACCTAAATGGGCCTATTAAACCCTAACTGGGCCAATCTAACTATAACTGGGCATATCTACCCCTAACTGGGCCTATTTATACCTAACTGGGCCTATTAAACCCTAACTGGGCCCATTTAACCCTAACAGGACTTATTTTACCCTAACTGGGCCTGTCTAACCCTAACATTAACCCCATAAGTGACCTCATGACACTAAGTTCACTATCCCCCCAATAAACCACTAAATCTAGACTAACCACCCTCTTCCCTAACCTATTAACACCTACACTACCAACCTAACCCCCTATTAAATGCCACCAACCCACTAGTCACAGAAAATAAAAAAAGCTAAGTCATAGAAAAATAAAAAAACTAAGGCACAGAAAATAAAAAAAGCTAAGTTACAAAATATAAGAAAGGACATTACAAAAATAAAAACACCCCACCACTACAGAAAATAAAAAAATATGATGTGCCTGAAAGGAAAATAAATACACAAATATACATCAAATTTCAATACATACAAAATATAATACAGTAATATACACAATACATACAGTTCAAATATACCCCTAACTACATACTATTTAACCATATCTACATACAGTAGTCCATATCTTAATACATTAAACCCTATCTGCATACAGCAATCCCTATCAAAATACATTAAACCCCATCTACATACATTAACCCCTATCTACCTACTATTTAACCCTATCTACATACAGTAATCTCTATCTAAATACATTAAATCCTATCTACATACAGTAATCCCTATCTAAATACAGTAATATCCTTACTACATACATTAAAAACCCTAAATCTAACATAAAATAGAATAAAAAAGACCACTTACCTTACTCAGATGCCCCTCCAGCGATGACGGTGTTCCTGCCCAGATCAGCCATCCCTAGATAAAAAAGAAACATAAAATGAGTACAGAAATAAACACAACATACAAATGTAAACATATGAAGTATTAAACTTACCTTTTTGTCTTCATCCTTCCTGTAGTCTTTTCCGACTGGGCCACTGGAAAAAAAGAAACATCACATTAGTATAAGAATAAACACAACTTGTGTCCGTCCTTCTTCTCATTTCTCCGGCTGGGCCCTTCACAAAAGTCTGCCGCTCTAGAAAATAAAAAACAAACAAAGGAGCTCCTCCGTGAAGGAGCTCTCCGACTCTAATGAGGCTTCTAGTGCTTCTTCCAGGAAAAAAACTGCAATGGCACCTTCTGCAATCTGGTTGACAGTCACAACAGCCAATCAGCAGGCGCAGATGCCTTCAGCCAATCATAATGGGACATACCCCATGAGGTGTAGCCCATTCTGATTGGCTGAAGGCAGTAGTGTCTTCTGATTGGTTTAAAAAAGATTGACAGATCCATCAGCCAATCAGAATGGGATATAGGGGTGTATCCCATTCTGATTGGCTCACACATTGGAGCCTTCTGATTGGCTGAAATTTGATTAACAGCATTTTCAGCCAATCAGAAGGTGAGATTGCAATTTTTCACCAGAAGAAGTGCTAGAAGCTCTGTTATTTTTATTTTTTAGAGCGGCTGATTTTTTTGACGGGCCCAGCCGGAGAAGAAGAGAAGAAAGACGGGGACATTGTGAAAAGGTAAGTTTATTATTTAGTATGTTTAGAGTTTTATGTTATGTTTCTTTCTGTATTAATTTTATGTTTCTTTTTTTTCCTAGGTGTGGCTGATCTGCGACAGGAACACCGTCATCGCTGAAGGGAAATCTGAGTAAGGTAAGCAGTCTTATTTATTCTATTTTAGGTTAGATTTAGGGCTTTTAATGCATGTAGTTAGGTTATTACTGTATTTAGATAGGGATTACTGTATGTAGATAGGGTTAAATAGTATGTAGATAGGGATTAACATATTTAGTTAGGGATTACTCTATGTGAATAGGGTTTAAAGTAGTTAGATTGGGATTACTGTATGTAGATAGGGTTAAATAGTATGTAGTTAGGGCTTTACGGTATGTAGATAGGGGTTAATAGTTTGTAGTTAGGGGTATTTTTGAACTGTATGTATTGTGTATATTACTGTATTATATTTTTTCCTAGGGGTGGATGATCTGCGGCAGGAACACCATCGTCGCTGAAGGGACATTTGAGTAAGATAAGTGGTCTTATTTATTCTATTTTAGGTTAGATTTAGTTTTTTTAATGTATGTAGTTAGGTTATTACTGTATCTAGATAGGGATTACTGTATTAATTAGGGTTAAATAGTATGTAGATATGGGTTTAATGTATGATAGGGATTAATGTATGTAGATAGGGTTTAATGTATTTAGATAGGGGTTACTGTATGTAGATAGGGTTAAATAGTATTTAGATAGGGGTAACTGTATGTAGATAAGTTTTAATGTATTTAGTTAGGGATTACTGTATGTAAATAGTGTTTGATGTATTAAGATAGGTACTGTTATGTGATAAAGTTAATTAGGGGGTCATGGGGCTCTGTATAGAGCCCCATGAGTAATAGGGTTAAATAGAGGCTTATGGGGGTCTGTTTTGATCCCCATAAAGTGACAATGTTAATTAGGGGCTCATGGGGCACTGTAAAGAACCCCATGAGTGACAGGGTTAAATAGAGGCGTATGGGGGTCTATATAGACCCACATAAGTGATGTGTTAATTAAGGGCTCATGGAGCTCTGTATAAAGCCCCATTGGTGACAGGGTTAAATAGAGGCTTATGGGGGTCTGTATAGACCCCCATAAGTGATGGTGTTAATTAAGGACTCATGGGGCTCTGTATAGAGCCCCATGAGTGATAGGGTTAAATAGAGGGTTATGAGGGTCTGCATAGACCCCAATAAGAGATGGGGTTAATTAAGGGTTCATAGGGCTCTGTTTAGAGACCCATGAGTGATAGGGTGAAATAGAGGCTTATGAGAGTCTATGTAGACCCCCATAAGTGAGGGTGTTTATTAAGGGCTTATGGGGCTCTGTATAGAGCCCCATGAGAGATAGGGTTTAATAGATGCTTATGGGGGCCTGTATAGACCCCCATAAGTGATGAGGTTAATTAGGGGCTCATGGGGCTCTGTATGGAGCCCCATGGGTGATAGGGTTAATTTTTATTTAGCGCAGGTCCTTTAAGGACCCGCAAGGTGGGAAATTTGAATATTGAATGCAGCAGGGGTCCCGAACAGGATTAATGTAGGGACCATGAGGAGATCCCAATGGGGACCCATAATCTTGGGGGGTTAATTTTAGGGGCCATGGGGGTTCTAAGATATCAGAAACACTAAATAGTATAACAATCATTATTTCTAATAAATGTGTATTGTATCTATTCAAATGAAAAATATTAATAAATCTAAAAAAAATCTAGCAAAAAAAGTCTAAGATGAAAGCAAACAAAAAACATAGAGTTAGGTATTTCTAGAAGTTTGTTGCAGTATCATTTATTTTGGCTTTTAAGTCAAGACAATTGATGTATTTTTAATATATTATTTTCTAAATTTGAGTTCACTATTTCTACTTGTAATATTTACAATATACTTATTTATAAACATGTTCGAAAAATTGTTCTGTGTCCCTTTAAAGCTTTAAGGAGAAATTAAAATGCACACAGTCCATAATTTAATATAACTCAACAAAATGAAAAAACTAAAATAGTAGAATTGAAGGTAATATAAGTTAAATGTATATTTTTAGTTAATAAATAAACAACAGTGCTTGACTTTATTTATTTTGTGACTTAATAGCATGCTATCTACAATTCATTTTTTGAATCAGTTAAGGAGTGTAATGAAACTACCCAGACCACAAGCACATTACATTTGGTGTAGTTCACTCTATAAAGAATGCAAGTCACAGCCAGCTATATAACAAGGATCTAATTCTTAACACCTTCTAATATCAGTATTGGGACTGCACTAACATCCTCTCAGAGTTTCTGTGTAGCTGTAACACTTGATATTCTCTACTGTTCTTTGGAATTAGAGCGTATTTGATGTAATCTACAGGGAAAGAAGTTTCTGAGTTTAACACAATAACCTGAACAATATGTACTATCAAGTTCAACTCTTTGTGACCCTGGAAATGTATCACCAAGGCTTTTAATACAGACAATTAAATCATAGTTATTTTTTTATAAAATTTCCTGTTTTTTGGTAATGATATTTTAGGTATATTTACACCTTAGTTTTCAAATCAGTTACCTGGGATACAAATCATCATCTCGTCCCTCGAGAAGAACAAAACCAATCCAAATATTCACCTTGAAGTGAACCTTGCCAACACTCTTGCTTTGACATTATTGTGTTTGTCTATACGGGTGAATTCTGGCCAAAGCAGAGGTCACCGGGAAGTGAATATGAAGGGTCAAGTACTAAGTCAGATCAACTTTAAAATAAACAGTGTGGCATTGAGAGAAAGTGTTCATGTAAAGGACAACTGAAGTCTTGTATATAAAGTATGCTCTTTTAGAGATTTCTAGAGGCCAGTGCAATAACTGCATTTCTCAGAATTCTGAACAGGAAATATGTTTTTTAAACTTGTTTTAAACGTTCAACTGTGAACACAAATTTACTATTTATTTACTATATATACACACACACATATATATATATATATATATATATATACACATTTTTAATTGGTTCCCAGGAGCTGTATGCTGTGGCCCACCATCTGCTGTGGAGAAGGAACTGGCAACCCACTCCAGTATTTCTGCCAAGAATACCAAGTGGATAAGCGTGGTGTGTCTATAAGGTCACAAAGAGTCGGACATGACTGAATGACACACTCATACATTTTTTAGATGTATATATCCTGTAACTATGTTTTATTTTGTGTAACTATTGCTTTCATCTTGTTCCTTTATTTCTTACCTGGTTTGGATGCAGATGCTATTTAAATTTTATTGCAAAAGTCTACATATAGGAATACAACTTAAACTAGGGTGAAATGTATCCATAATGGAATGCAACTTGGTGACAGACCAGTAGCACTATTAAATGCCAGCCTCGTAGATATGAAGTCTGAACTGAAGCCATAGGTGCTTCATATTTGAGAAAGTTACAATGATATTAAATTAGACCTGCACCTAACAACTTGTAAGGCACGTAGCACGGCCGTCCGAAGATGAACAAGTCAAACACAGAGCAAGGGTTTTTGACTTATCCAACATGGCACGTGGAAGTCTGTCGAGATGATCTTGCAGGCTCCCTACATCAGCACTTGCAGCGGGGGTCCCAATTAGGACCCCCGCTGCATTTAAAAATTCAAATATCCTGCCGCAGGCCCTAAAAGAGCCCACGGCTCACTGTTGTCCAATCCCAGCCGCGGGGGTACTATAAGTACCCCCACGGCACATAACTTTAACCTCCCTCTATGCTGGAGATCCCCATTGGGACCCCCACATTGTTCCTACATTAACCCTTGCTGCAGTGGTCACATTCGGGACTCCTGCGGCACTCAACCAGTTAATCCCTCCCGCGCGAGTACTTCAAGAAACCCCCGGCACCTAACATTAACCCCCCAATGCTGGGGGTCCCCATCAGGGCCCCCAAAGCATCCCTACATTAACCCTTGCAGAGAAGGTCCCGATCAGACCCCCACTGCATTTAAAAATTCGAATTTCTCCCCTTGCTGGTCCTTAAAGGAGTGTAAAGGTCCTGAAAGGACCAGTGCTAAATATTAACCCCTGCCGTGGGCGTACTATAAGTACCCCCCCAGGCACCTAAAATTAACCCCATCTATACAGAGCCCCATGATTAACCGTATCACTTTAAATTAAAAAATATATATATTACAGCAAAAAAACATTAAATACATACAAAATGGATACAATAATGTAAATTTTTTGCAGCCATTTTTTGACCGGAACAACCGCTACAGGGAGGATCTCCATTATTTGTTTATTTATTTTTATTAGCAATGCAGAATTTTTTGCAAGGGGCCCAGCCGAAAGAAGAATAGAAGAAGGACGGGGACATCGCGGAAAGGTAAGTTTAATATTTAGTATCTTTAGATATTTATGTTGTGTGTTTTTTTTTACTAAATGTATGTTTATTTTTTTCCAAGGGGTGCGACCTGCGGCAGAAACACTGTTGTCTGTGAAGGGGCATTTGGGCAAAGTAAGGCTTTTTTATTCTATGTTAGGTTAGATGTAGGGTTTTTTAATGTATGTAGTTAGGTTATATAGAATGTATTTAGAGGTTAATGTATGTAGTTAGGTTAGATTGCATGTATTTAGGCGGTTAATGTATGTAGTTAGGTTAGATTGCATGTGTTTAGGGGTTAAAGTATGTAGTTAGGTTAGATTGCATGTATTTAGGAGTTAATGTAATGTAGTTAGGGACTAAATTTAAATTTAGTTAGGGGTTTCATTGAATGTATTGTATATTATATTGTATGTATTGTATGCATTATTGTATGTATTGTATGTTTTTTTTGCTGTAATATATATATATTTTTTTTTTTGGTAACTTAGGTTTTTTTTATTTTTGGTGATGTCGCTTTTTTATTTTGTGTAATATCCTTTTTTTATTTTCTGTGATTCTAGTTTTTTTTTTCCTGTAATTATTTGTTTTTTCCCCCCTGTAATTAGGTGGGGTAATAGGGATTTTATTAGGGTGGTAGGTAGGCAGTGTAGGCTTTACCAGGGTAGAGGGGGAGGGTTAATAGTGTAGGGTAGGAGTTGGGTAGGTAGTGTAAGGGTTAATAGGGTAGGGTAGGATGGGGTTACTGGGTACATTTGGGGTTAAATAGGCCCAATTATAGTTAGATAGGGCCAGTTATGGTTAAATATGTTTAGATGGGGTTAAATAGGCCAGTTAGGGTTAAATATGTCTAGATTGGGTTAAATAGGCCCAGTTATGGTTTGATAGGCCCAGTTAGGCTTAAATAAGTCTAGATGGGGTTAACAGGGTTTAGTATGGATTAATGGGGTATAGTTAGGGTTAAGGGGTTAATGGGGTATAGTTAAGGTTAATAGTGTAGTGTAGTGCTTAGTCGTTGTGCCATAAGGGTTAATTAGTGTCCTATAGTGGTCTATATAGACCCCTATTGGAGTGATAAATATAGATATGTATAGAGCCCCATGAGTGATAGGGTTAATTAGGGGCTCTGTATAGAGCCCCATGAGGGATAGGGGTCATTAATGGCTTTGTGATTGGGTTAATTTTAGGTGCCTGGGAAGTACTTATAGTACCCCTGTGGCAGGGGTTAATATTTTATTTAAGGACCTTATGGCACTTTAAGGACCTGCGGCGGGAAATTCAAATTTTTAAATGCAGCGGGGCTTCTCGCCATGGGTTTATGGGTGCGTGTTAGTACATTGTTCTCCTCTGAGCTATTTTCGTCTGTTTTGGGGTGTCAGCTCGCAATGGCGGCTGTGAGGAACATATTGAGGACTCGGTCCTCGCAAACAGCACTAAGATGACTTTTGCGAGGACCAAGGGAACAATGGATTCTAATTTAATGATGCAGGTAAGTACAAACTTGTTTGAAATGGCTGGCCAAAATAAAGAAGTTAATAAGTAAAATAAAAAAGGGACTAAATGTGATTTTAACTTTCTTTAAACTTTTAGATCATTATCAAGAGTAAAACTTAAAAAAATAAACACTTTACTTTTAAGCTATTCAAATGAGAATACAATGCATACATTTGTATCAGTTGCTCAGATCACAAGCAGAAAGATATAATAATTAATTTTACTAGTGCACATAATTCAGTATACCAGTTGTTTACATGTCTATTTAAAAATCTAGTGTGATGCCAAAGTCAAAGTTTATGTGTAATTTTTCATTTGCATATTCAATCTCTAAACTGCTTTGCTAATTAGCTACTATACATTAGAGTTACAACAATGAAACATTGTGCTTTTGGAATGGAACAACACATCTTTGTAGTGTGTTTGGAGACAAGCTCCATAAACAGTAAGGCATTTTATTGATCTGGAATATGTTTCTGGAAGATTAGCGCTTGAAATAATCCTTTCACTCTGTATTTGCTTTTGACTGTGCCAGTCCCCAGTGAGATTGGTTTCTGTGGTATGTTATACTTGAGACCCAAATACAGATCAGTAAGCGAATAGTCGTCAAATATACAATGACCTGAATGGGATTTATCAAATGAGTGCACTAGGTTATTTTTTTATTTTTTTACTAAACTCAGCTAACTTGGCCTACACAATTATAAAAACATATCATTCTAATTCTAATTTTAACAATTACAGTTTTTTATCATGATTTTCCAGTATTTTACCAAACTGAAATTGACTGTTTTCTTTATTAATATTTACACATTTTTACAATCCAATAAAGTGCAAAGGGCACTAAATAGCCACTATTCTTCTAATGTTACTTTCTTAATAAAATATTCATATTAAATTAATAATAACTTTCATGGTGGTTCCAAATTACTTTTATTAATTTGTTACTATGTGGTAAAAAAAAAAAATTCTTAGGGGTAATCTATTAAAAAAATTACAAGATAAGGTGGCTCAAGGTGTAAACAAGATACTGGGTACAAGAGGGTTGCTACTAAGGATAAAAATGTATAAAGCTCAAAAAAGGGAAAGTATGTATCCTTTTAAATAGTTGTAGCGTACACACTCTGCCAAGTTGCAATATAGAGAAAACTCAAAGAATAAAACTTAACGTTTATTAATAAAGTGTAAAATGCTTGACTATAAAAACCTAAATCTCTGACGTAATATAAACTATGGGAAGTGGGTGAAAGTAACCCTGTTTATAAATATCAATATTGAAGACTCATATTATAGGATCATCTGACTAATATCTCCTTTAAATAAGTGAAATGAATAATTTCCTATAAAGTGACCAGTGAGCATAATAAATAATAATTTATTCTCATAAAGCTCCTACTGTAATCCTAATAAAGTGCTAAGTGCTAACATATATGATATAAGGTCTCTGGGGGTAGAGAGTAATATAAGTGCCAGTAGTATAAAGTGCCAGTGCTAAATATGGTGATGACAGGGTCCTATAAGTAAATAGTTAAGTAATGATAGAGTTCAATAGGGGGTTATACTATTTATAACCACTTCCTCTTAATAAGTTGAGCCTTGGTACACATTGTCGTTTTCCCACTGGTTACTTTATATGTAATTATTCATTTCACTTATTCAAAGGAGATATTAGACAGAGGATCCTATAATATGAGTCTTCAATATTGATATTTATCAATAGGGTTACTTTCACTCACTTCCCATAGTTATTATATTACGCCAGAGATTTAGGTTTTTATAGTCAAGCATTTTACACTGTATTAATAAACGTTAAGTTTTATTCTTTGAGTTTTCTCTATATTGCAACTTGGCAGAGGGTGTGCACTACAACTATTTAAAAGGATACATACTTTCCATTTTTTTTATCTATTTCAAAACCAAGAATTGCTTCAATTGAAAGTTAAAATGATGTCTTCTTTTAATTCTTGCTTATACTGTTGGAATAATTTGCAAAAATATACATTTAACATTAACAGTATACAACATGATTATTGGGGGAATGTACTATTGGATAGTATAGCATAGTATAGGATATATAGACAGAGTTAACCCTCAATCATGCTTCTCAGCTCATTGTGTGATTTATTCAAGCCCCTGATCCTGTGATATTCAGCATTGCGCTTTTCAAACCTGCATTAGCGGTATATTTTATATGAAAATAAAATAATTTAACCAGTATTTATCAATGAATATACAGTGCCTTGCAAAAGTATTCACCCCCTTGACTTTTTACCTATTTTGTTACATTACTGCCTTAAATTCAATGTTTTGTTAATCTGAATTTTATGTGATGGATCAGAACACAATAGTCTAAATTGGTGAAGTGAAATGAAAAAAGTATACACATAAAACTATTTTTTAGAATTAGAAAACAGAAAACCTTTCCCAGTTTTACTAATATATCCCAGTTTTACTAGTGTATTGTATTAAATAGTGCCAGTCCCCTGGAAAGACCCCCTATGATTGCTAATACCCCCAGACATCTATGAGAGTCTATTAATAGCTCTATTGTGAGAAATGTAACACTTGTGTATTTATAATACATTTACGACGCCTTACATTATACAGTTTTAATTGATTTTAATTTCATTTTTTAAGAATGATAAGTAAAGTTTATAATTTTTAAACAATTATCTTCCTGGTGATTTATAAGGGAAATTTTTGCCATCACAGATCGCAACCACGCAGAGGACAACACAGGCAAGTCAGCATCCAAGTTAGCCTTTATATGTTTTCACAGCTCCTTAACAAAATAAACTCTAAAGACTACAATCTCCTTGGCGGTAAAACCCCAGCCATGTACCAGTTCACCTGGATAAAATTTGCGGGCATGTATTTCACGTAACTGAGAAAAAGGAGGGGGTAATAGAAATGTGGATGCAGAGCTGGGATTAAACACACGCTTCTCTGCTACCACTAGTTCTCAGCTGCCAGCGTGGGTCTTATTTTCCCAGGTAGTACTAAGCTCTACCTGTAGGAATTGGACCCATGACCGCGTTGATCAAGGCACCATAGAAAGTGAGTGTGCTGTCTAGCTTGCTTATGGAGACATAAACAAGCATAGAATACTGTTTGGAAGTGAATTGGTTTCATTGGTAAGTGTTTGTAATAAGCCCCCCTTTTGTTCCTTTGTCTGCGCTTAACTACCAATTAGCATGTAATTTATCAATGCCTTCTTGCCTCTACTCCCACTTGCTACCACGGAGCAGAGAAATTATGAAATAGGATGATACTGTCCTCCTCCCTTCATAGTAACCCCACTAACTTGATCCAGTCCCTGAGAGACAGTGTTTGAGATGTCTTCCCTGTACCCCAATCATCCTATCTCTTTCCCCATGGTTCACATCATCCTGTTCAAGGCTACTATGCCAAAATTACAGACTGGGTTGATCATACTGGGCCATCCGTCCATTTTGTGGAGGGCAGACTATCTGGCCGACCAAGGGCCCATATGGTGGCCGCATCAAGCTAGGGGGTAGGCCAAAGCTTCCCTCTCAGAACATCTGAGCATTCCTCGATCAGGACCAATTATCCTAATTGGGTGAGGGCTGATCACAGAGCCAATCAGCAAGGCGCCTACCAGAGGGGCTCCTGATCCTTGACAGAGGGAAAAGGGGGAATGTATAATCCACAGATTTGTAAAATACTTTTTGTTTAGGCAAATTAACCCACTATTTTATGGCTTTCAAACTATATAAAAAGCTGAATTGTTTAATAAAGATTATGCTCTCTGTTTTACAAGGGCTTGATTTATTGCTGTCTGTTATATTAGTCAAAGGGAACAATGTACCAGCATTGATTTACAAATAGGATTAGTCCGGTCTTGCCTTATCAAGGACAATGAAGACTAGCTCATGACAACTGGTGGCAGTGGTGTGATCCCTTCTGTACACCCCAGGATGGTGGACTATAAAGACCTATCTAACACAGGACTAAGGGGCCAAATTAAACAGAGAGGAATTGAACTACTTGGGAATTACCCTATCATCATGGGATACAGCACCTTCAAGAGGTTTGATGAAGCCAGAGAGGACATTGGCGTCTTCTTGCAGGACATTGTGAGGCAGTGCAAGCTCCCCCACATTGATCAAGCAGACTGGGTAAAGCTGTTGGTGAGCCAATTAAGTGACCAGGCCAGCAACATGTACTAAGCCATTCCTCTGAATTGGCCGAAGTAATGCAAGAAGGTAAAGCAAGTCTGTACCATTACCTCTGCATGTCTACGGGAGACAGTTCTGATCCCTGATCAAAGCTCCACAGAACACCTATTCAGAGTTAGTCATGCAATGGAGCCATGTCTGTGAAGGATGTTGGAAGAGCCAAGACATCCACACCCTGGACGATGTTAAAAAAATGTATTCTGCTGTAACAATGTATTCTGCTGCGCCAACATGAAAGACTGGATTCTGGACCATGGACCCACGACAGTCGAGGCAGCGGGACGATTGGCCAATTGCTACCAGGAAACCTGAGTAGAGACATGATCATCACACTCAAGCAACTACACCATCTGGGGCAGACCTACCCCACCCCTAAAATCGAGTAACACGATATTCCCACCTGCACAGGAGTTTAGCTTCGAAATTGATTGGCCCCTGCCCAGCCGCTGTATTACCTGGTCAATTGGAGAAGAGAAAAGGAGGAGGGTGATCAGTTACATGACTGCTCAAAGGATTGGATCCCGTACCTCTCCATTAACTCCGTACAATTACCTTAAGGGGATAACCGACATCAGCTGTTTGTCATTGATGGTCATTCGATACCCCACTGCCCTGCTAACAAAAAAGATAGATGTGACGGTTGCAGGGAACACATGATTTTTTATTTATTTGGCCCAGACAGGAGTGATGTCTGGATTACGAGCTGATATGCTTTTGGGCAATGATCTCAGACGCATGGTGTGTCATATTGTAACCCACTCACAAGATGCTGCATGGATGCCAGTCAAGGAACCAGAGCATGCAATACTGTCTACTTTGGGTAAGTCCATTACCTGCTTGGGGATAAGGGTTACAGTGGGTCAGCATAGGGGATCCCTAGAATTGGATCCCACACTAGTTGGGAAGAGACAAAAAGTTACCCAGGGGGATCCTAGTCAAGCAGGGGAATCTCGTGTCTGGGAGAATGAGCTATTATATCGGAAATCTCTGGGTAAGAAGGATCACCCAGTGGGGAAATGAAAAAACAACCGATTGTACCAAAACTGTTTAGGGCTAAGCTATTAAATTAGCTCATGATGTTCCCCTAGCCAGGCACATGATCAGCAAGCAAGCCCTTCAGCGGCTAACCCATGTGTTTTACTGGCCAGGGATTAAACAAAATGTCATTACCTACTGTAACACCTGAAATCCCTGCCAAAGGTATGGACACCATGAGAGGGCTGTCTGAGCCTCCAAGAAGCCCCTGCCTATCATCGATAACCCCCTCCATAGGGTTGCTATCAACATTGAAGGGCATTTAGCTCAGCCGAGTAGAGCAGGGAAGAAATATATCTCGACTTTATTTATTTTGTCACACAGTACCAAGACAGTATCCCTTTCACAGCTACCACTGTGGCTGAAGCCCTGTTCGTAATATTTCTGAAGGTAGGTTTACAAAGGTTAAGTGGTGTTAAGTGCACATAAATGATACCAGTACGATCCAACTTGTTCCTAAAATTATGAATGGAGCAAGTATGTCATAAGCTGATTACTGTTCTCCTCCATTCCTAGTAACCCTAATCATTTCTTCAGGTTAAATGTAAGACCCCTTTCTCCTCATAGCCAGATCCCTTCTCCCGAGGGCAAGTTTAAGACCCTGTCTTCCCCATACCCAGATCCTTCCTCCTCCAGGACAAGTGTAAGATCCTGTATTATCCATAACCTGTTGTGTTTTATTGAGAAAAGACTTGCTTTGACTACTTGAGCTCGGTGACTCCTGCTATACTGGTTGAACAACATACAGGCTAACATCTAACTGTATGATTGGTCCTCTCTGGCCTTTTAAAGCCCAACAAAGACTCTAGATTCTGAAAGTCACCTAAACACAAGTTGCTCTAATATGGAAGAGTTCACTTGTAACAACTAAAAGATATGTGTAATCATTTTACCACTTGCCTTTTATTGCTACAATATGTTAGATATTGTGAGTTGGAAAATGGAATATGAATGTAAATGTCACAGCTTAGAACTCATCTGCAGTGTGACTTCAGCTGTTCTTGAACGTTTGACCAAATTAGGTCACAGAGCTCAGTGCCAGTGCAAAATTATTTTTTTTTTAAATGTCTGCTTACGCTCCACAAAATAGGGAAGCAGGCAAACTAGGCAAGTTCCACTGTCCATTATGTGGCTTTGAAACAGGAAAATAAATCCAACTATACACCTACTTAATTTAAATAATTCATTATCTGTACTTTAATTACCATTAATTCATTTCCTACATTAATTTTACCATTTTAGGGGGTAAAAAAAAGGTTCAAAGCAAGGGAGGCCATTTTAAAGACTTATTGAGCCTATGAGGCCCTTCAAGTGAAATTAGTTGCCCATCCCTGAGTTAGTGGCACAAAAGTGCTACAGTCTTAAGAGAGAAATTATTAATGGACACAGGAAGAATATTTGACAAACAGAAATCACATAGGCCCTCATTCAATTGCAATTTGGCCAATTGAATAGGGCTCTAAATAAGCACATAACATATTTTTTTTAAAGAATTGTTTAGTTAGTAAACATCTATACAAAATCAAGGTTTTTGCTAAATAAAAACTTCTTTAAAAAAATATGCTTTGTGCTTATTTAGAGCCCTATCGCAATTGAATGAGGCCCATAGTCATTTATATGGCCTAAAAAAACAATCACAGTATCACACATGGTCAGCTTCTTCTAGATTGCAGTCATGGCTTTCCTAGTCCACTTGCAGGTGTTAGGTTTGGCTCTGGACCCCAGCAATCTTAACCCAGGGGTCTCAAGATAATTTTGTCAGGATAGTTTCAAGTACACCAGAGAATGAGAGTAAATGTACCTACAACTCATACTATTATTTCAATAATGTAGCATATTTCCATATATGGCCAGCTAAATGCTCTTTAAGAAACACTTTTTCCCATATATCTTATCATAAAACTCATACTGTGGATGCCTTTCTCCTCTTGACGCATGGGCCTCATAATATTGTGGTTCTAGATTAAAGCAACGTATTTTTAAAATCGATTCTTTCAGTAAATGTGTGTCTGCTTTGAGTAATGTGTGAACTGTAAACCATTAAATGTATATGTATTTTTAAACGTAAAAACCGTGGATAGACTATAATAACTGAAACCACATGCACATATTTTCTACAAATATGTTTCTGCATCTTAATTTTCAGAAGATCAGAGCGAGGAAGAACATTCTGTGATCAGAATTCAGCTTATATTACCACTGACTGAATAATGTACATTTATTTCTATTGAAGAAATACTTTTCCATTTTTAGAATCTATGATAATTTCTAGAAATTGTATTTTCTATGAACTAACTGAGAATTTTTTTGAATGCTTAATGAGCTGTAAATGAAGACAAACTTTAGAGTTTGCTTTTACCATAAGTCAACAAATTGCTCCTAAATATTTTTTCAAATTAAAACATATCTCTAAATAGGACTCACTTCCAGGATCCTAGAAACAACCTTTCTGTCTTCTATCAAATCTTCTTAGTTTTGTCCACTCCCGTATATATACACAATATATATATATATATATATATATATATATATATATATATATATATATATATATATACTAGCGACTTCCCCATAAGGCTTTTGGTCCTCTAAGTACTTTGGGCGCTCATTGCGAGCCTCTCCCTTGATGTACTTTTGGTCGTCTGAGCACCTTTGGCGCTCATTGCAAGCCCCCTACTGAGTGCCGTATGTGTAAGGCGGGTCTCAAGCATTTTCCGTCCTTCCTAATAGTGTATTTTGTACCTCGTACGTCCCTGGCTAAAAGTCGTATGTGCCTGGCGGTGTTTTGCGTGTTTAGGGTTCGTGTAGCCTCGTTTTTTTTTTTTTTGGTGGCCATTTTTTCTCTTGCTTAGGCAATTTTCGAGTGGTGAAACGCTACTTAAATTCTCGTGCAACCTCACTCCCAGATGTCTTGGCTGTCCCCCTGTGCTGTGTGTGATGTTTTTGGTATGTTTGTTTTTGTATTTGTTGTGTTTTTCCTGTTTTTGGATGTGCGCGGTTCGGCCGCTAAGTTCTTATGTTTTGCAGGTCGTATTTTATTTTCTCTAAGTGGCAGTTTCCTTTTCAAAGTGTTACGGGCCGTAATTTTTTCACGCAATTTTTTCAAAGTGCTACGGGTCTCGCACTGTGCATTGTGTATTTGAGTTTTCTGTTGATCTGTAGTCCTGCTTGTCGTAGGTGTGATGGTTAAGTCGTGTGGGGGCGTAGGTATGAGCGCCTAATGATTTTGGGAATGAAGGACCCCACACACACAATTACAGGAGTTGAACATCTTTCTCTAATTCTAATTTTTGATCCATTAAACTTTAATATACTGTATATGATATGACTCAATAAAACATTAAATGCAAAATACTAAAAAGAAAAACTAAATACATGAAAAAAATAACATCATGATACTTCCTTGTGTAAGAAATGTATAATTTCTACAAATACTATATTCTTTTAACCAATTGAATAATCAAGCAGAGAAATAAAGTATAATTAAAAACATATATTGTACATAAATCAAGATAGGTTTTCGGCAAACAGATAGCAGACAATAAGTATAAAAACAATATTTACAGAGAGAAAACTTCTGAATTCTACATTATATTATACAAAATACATTATACTAAACCTATAGTGAGCATTTTCTTCAAATTCATTTTTCATCAGGTTCTGCTCTCTGTTCCCCGGGACTGGATTCCATTACAGCACAATTGTGTGATTATTTCAGACATTATAAGAAATACCTCATCTATTTTTGGGAAAAATGGAACAATAGTTCCTCAAATGCATTTATTTTATATGTGTGTATATGCAGGTCCTGCATAGTTACAACAGATGCCTGAAGCTTCACATTAAAATAACCCCAATAATGTGTTTTCAAATATATACTAGATCACAAATGGTATATACAGTACAAAGAGTAAGCTTTAGGAAGGAAGGTATGGGAAACATATTTGCAAATTTGGACAGCTGAGGACAATCATATATGGGGAACTTCATGGTATAAACATAGCCCAGTATGTTAAATGGATGTAATGTTAGGACCTGTGTGGGAATCAAGAGGTAATTACTTAACATCACCATATATGACTGTAGAGAGGGGGCATAGCCAAATGTATTATAAAATCCAAGTATTGTCCAAGAGAAGAGTGCCAAAGAAAAAGTCCAGAGTGCCAGAGAAAGAATCTAGGAGACCAGTGCTGTAAAGGAATCCAATCCCGGGGGGCAGAGATCTGAACCTGATGAAAAATTAACTTGAAGAAAATGCTCACTATAGGTTTAGTATAATGTATTTTGTATAATATAATGTAGAATTCATAGAAGTGTTGTAAAATGGCGGCGATTGTGTACGTGTTACGCGTTCCGAGCATTTTCTGTCCTTCCTAATAGTGTATTTTGTACCTCGTACATTCCTGGCTAAAAGTCATATGTGCCTGGTGGTATTTTGCGTGTTTAGGGTTCGTGTAGGGTTCGTTTGCTACACAAAATACTCATTTACATGTACAGGCCTTGTTGTGGCAACAGTTCATAAAATAAAAAAAATAAAAACATACAGAGACTGAGATTTTCATTTTCTGTACTATGATTTTCTTTTAATTTATCCAATTATACTTTTAGATGTTCTGATTCTTTCTTAAACATTTCTCTCTCTTGTTTAGGTTGGAAGTTCTCTGCCTTGAGCATCTCATTTGGATTTTAACATGAGAAGGAACTCTGTACACTAACGGAATGTTTCTGTTTATTCTATCTGTTCCTTTTGTTTCTCACCTGAAGTAATTCTAATTATTCTCACTCTTTTGGGACCACCTAGTATTAATGGGCCTTCTCTTTGAACTACTGGTGGAATTTATTATTTTTTTGCAGTTTATGACATAGTTTGTGAGACTGGCATAATCTGAGAACTTTCTGGTGTCTGGGTAACTGTAGTAACAGTCCATACTGGGCAGTCCATCTTTATTAACCGCCGGTCTCAGTATTGTGGATGGTCCCTCCAATGGTGTCAACACCTATTCTTGTCCCTTCTGTAATGCTCTTTGTTCGTCTGAAGTGGGTCCTGGCTAGTTTCTTGCCAGTTCTTCAATCTTGCTTGGGCTTCCCCAAACTCCCAGTGGTGGTTCAATTCCTCAGTCCGGTCGGGTCCTTGGTTGGATGAAGGGGCTGGACTAAATCAAGCCGATGTTGTAGTCCTTGACTGTCAAGATGGCAGCTCAGACCTGAAGTGGGCTGATCGGTGGGGGGCAGTCTTTCCAGGATCAGGCAGGATGTTGACTAGTGCAGCCCCGATCAGGAGGTTAGGCAGCATGCCTCCCACTCCGTCTCTCCCAGTTCTGTCCCCCTCAATTGAGCAGCAGTGGAAGCTGCTCCGGGAATCAGCTGCATGTTGGCTTTTGATGCAGGGTGGCTTGGCAAGCTGCTAGGCAGGGCTATGGTGGGAGTCTGAAGGAGTTGGGGAACAATGAGTCTGTATAGACACCCATGGGACATAGGAGGTGAATGAGAGACCCATGGGGGTCTGTATAAACCACCATGGGGCATAGAGGGTAAATAAGAGACCCATGGGGGTCTGTGTAGAGGTTAATAATAGGTGCTGTGGGTACTTATTCATTATTCTATTGGGGCTCTATGTACACAACCTAAATACAGGTGCCCCCCTGGGGAATACTATTTCAAACTTGTATACAACTAATTAGAGACAGACCTCCACTTAATGAGAGCAGACATGCCCTTGATTCGTACCTTATAATTCTAAATAACTGTGCCACTTTGAAAATTATTACAACAAGAGGTCAATTACGTACATAACAACAGAAAGTATCACAATTCAGCACCCTATGATATAGTATGGCTCATCATTGAGAGAGTTGATGGACTGCAAATATCAGAGATTAGGAATTCTCAAAACATATTCACCTATTCCACAACAGGAAAAAAATCCAAATAACTGTCTATAAAGTGTATATGTGTTCAATGACAAGACAACTGTCAACTTTTCTAGGAGCTAGCTGACTAAACAACCCCCACCCACTTCCCTACTTCTATTAGACCCACATCATATATTCTCTTGGTTAATTAACCTCCATTGAAAAGTAAATAAAAACATTTTGTTTAATAAAGCATGGTGTACGGTGCACGTGTTTCACATACAGCTTGTTCACAACTGTAGCACACAGAAACATTTTTGGCTCCTTGAAATGCCACTATTTAAACCTTAGACCACACCTGCCTAATGGTCATGAGCCAATCAGAGTATATCTCCTTGTGTATACCTTGGGTGTAACTTATTACTGTTACTAATCAGATATCACTTTGTTACAGACCAATCGGGGTTCACCATTTATTATTTGTACTTGCACTAGCATAATGTCCATGTATTAAAATCACCACCAATCTGGGTTCACCGTTTATTATTTCTTCTTGCACTAACATAATGTCCATGTATTAAAACCACCACAAAGTTAACAAATAAGTCATGCATATTTTCTAAATAGATATTGATATTAGGATTCACAGCAGAGATTACCATTTCCTAATTCATTATACAAATGGTCAGACTGATCAAGGGGGAGAGAGGAGAGAGAGGTTGCCCTGGGGATTGGTGGAGGATAGAAGTTGAAAGAGGTGAGGAGGTGGTGGAGGAGGTGAGAAGTGGTGGAGGAGAGGAGGAGGAGGTGAGGACTGGTGGAGGAGAGGAGGAGGAGGAGCTGAGGAGTGGTGGAGGAGAGGAGGAGGTGAGGAGTGGTGGAGGAGAGGAGGAGGGGAGAGTGGAGGAGGAAAGTGGTGCACAGGAAAGTGGAGGCGTGGAGGAGGTGGAGAGTGGAGGAGAGGAGGATAGTGGAGTGGAAGAGGTAGGTGGTGGCAGGGTGCCCATAGAGATAGGCATGTCAAGTACAGGGACAGAGGGGGAGGGGCCTGATCCAAGGGGAGGTGGTAGTTCAGGGGAGGGACAGGACTCAGGGGCAGATGAGGGAGCGCAGGATCCCTGTCCACAGTCGGAAGGGCAAGAGGCTAAAGGCAAGCACAGGGTCATGATCTACATGCACCGGGAGAATGTGGTCCTCCTTGTTGCAATACGTGGATGTCCCGTTATCCTTGCGGGGGGAGGGAAGTTAGGTCTGGTCCTAGGGCCCAGGCATGGAAGGAGGTAGCGGCTGCAGTAACAGCAGTGGGAAGAGTGGAAAGGGATGTGAGGTCTGTAAAGCACAGGTTTGACGATGTCCGGGCCAAGGTAAGCAGGATGATGGCCAAGGAGGCCAGTCAAACTGCAGCACCAAGCAGTGGCCCCCAAATGACTGTGCAATACAATGAGTGGGAGAGGGTGGCGAAGGACCTTCTGAGCCATGTGGCACAGCAGCACCCAGTCTCCATGTCAGGTGAATACCACATACACAAACATTGCACTATATGTACATCACACATACAACACATGTACATAATAACCAAAAGGACACTGATATGTCAGCTCTATGAAATTAATAAGGGATAGATGGATGCGTAATTAAATCCAGGAAGCTGACAAATCACTTCAACAACAATCAACAACAATAATCAACCAATAGAGAGTCCATGTATGTGTGTGCCCACTGCAGCGTATGCAGTTACAGACTGCAGCCGGAATCAAGATAGTGTTAGGAGCCAAAAACAATCAAGATCAAGAACTAAAGAACTAAAGAATAGATTACATCTAGCAAATGATAGCTACACATAGTTGCAATTAAGAGAACCATCCAGGTTCAAGACTAGATGTCAGATAGTTAGGAGCGAACACAAACCAATGTATTATTCATCATTCTAATAACATATACCTTTCTTTTCTCTCTTTCAGCATCAAGGAGGTCTGGGTCCAGTGATGAGCCAGAGGTGGCGGCATTGGCTCCATTACAGCAGGAGGTTGGCGAGTGAGCCCCCGCCCAGCAGGAAGCGGCACAGAGAGAGGAGGAGGAAACAAGCGAAGCCGAGGCCCTGGTTCAGAGGAGGAGGACATTATCTGCCCCCCCCTCCAGAGACAAAGCGTATCACCAGGGTCCTCCTACTGGAGGGACCAGTGGGGTTTGACCCCACCTCCCCTCAGCAGTGCGACAGACTGGCCACCACCACAACCACCAGGCCCAGCAACACCCCACCCTCATGGAGCAAGGGCCCAGCAGGGCCCCAGACCCTCCCTATTGGACCACCACCAACACCACTGTCACCTCCTCACCCTGCAATGCTCCATGAACCTCCATCCTCACCACCAAGCCAGGATGCGCAGGTGGAGATGCTGGCCATCATGCACAAGCAACTGGACTGCCTCCAGGGGATCCAGGCCAGCCATCTCCGCAAATCATGCAGAGATTATGGGCAGCCTGGCCAGGCACAATAGGGAGGAGAGGAGGCACCATCTGATGACAGAGTCATACCTTGCTGGGCTGCTCATGATAGGTACAGACCAGAGCGAATTCCAACAACTGACCACAGACGCCTTGCGTCGCTCTCTGGTCCCCAGATCCGGCTCATCCCCCCCAAAGGCCTCCCCCGCACACCAGCAGCCCGGACGCTCCTTTCCTCCCCCCATGCCTCCACCACGACCACCAGCACCACCACTGCTTGTGCCACTGCCTCCTGTGGAGATGCATCCCCCTGCCCCACCACCACCAAGGAGACAGCGGCCACCCACGGCAGATTGGGGCCCTGATGCTAGGTGGAGGAGGATTTAGGTGTTGCACATATGTTTTTTGCCTTTCGTAACAGCACTCCTCAGTGACAATCCATTGGTCCAAATGTTAACGTAATATAGCCTGCCTAAGAGTATAGGATCATGGCCTATGTGATGGTGATATTTTGTACGCAGGTGGCTACCTCCCATTGCATGGTCCATGATCCTCTTCTCTGTGGACATATAGGGCTCTGTGTAACATTTCTCCAGTTGATGGTCACTGAAGAATGCTGTTCAGAAAAGATGCTGCAGTTCCTATCTTTTTTAAGGCCTTATTTTGCAGGGTTTTTTCTCTTGTTTATACACAATTCATGCAAATGAAGGCATCTTCTGCATCTGCAAGCATTGTGAAATAAATATATTAAGTGTAAGATATCCCCAATGCCTCTCAGGTAGACATTCCTTCAACGACAGCCCTCCCCCTTTAAAATGTAGCTCCCACAATATTTACTTCTTGCAAGTAAAGTTGATTATTTGCGGTGTGCACTTATTTTGTCCATGTGAGAGGGGAGTGGTGTGCCTCTGTTAAACTTGCAAAAAGGTTTGTGACCCCTCTGGGGCTGTTTGCAACTGGGATTTACTTCTTGCAAGTAAAGTGTGATTATTTGCTGTGTGCACTAATTTTGTCCAGGTGAGTAGGCAGAAGTTAATATAAACAGGGGAAGGGGTGAACTTGTGAGCTTGCGAACACTTCTAGTATAAGTGCAGTTCTAGTAAAAGTGTAGGAGTTTAAATAAAAGGAAGGACTTCAAAGAAAAAGGGGGCAGCCTTATAGTGCAAAAAAGGGAAGAAATATATATATACTATAACACACACAAGCCTCACTGGTTTTACTACCTGAAAGGGGATGAGATACTGAGGAAGCTGCTGAGAGCGGAGAAACAAGTTTATCCTATCATCACAATATAACTGGGATTTTTGTACCTGACAACTACACTACCTTGTGTGTACTACTTTTGCCACAATTTTATCATTACTCTTAATAAGTAAGTGATTTTTTATTTCACATTTTTTATTTTATTGTTTATGTGGAATAGTATTGTGTATAATAAAGACCTTCTTTAAATCTATGGGACTTTGTATGATCTATTTCCACGAATCACCATTATTATTTACTTCATTACTTTTGTCCACATCTAAAAACAATAGTGGATGACCATACCACCAGAGATTGACAAGAACAATCTCACCAATGCTTTTATTTATATTTATATTTTTTGAGGGTATTCAAGGTGTGAGTCCAATTTTTCGAGTTGCACATATTGTGTATCCAATAGCTTACCTTTTGAATAATCCACACTAGATAGTGGTGCGCTTTCTCCAACCCACCTTTCTTTTCATCTATCAGCATACTTGATACGTTTGTGAACAGTATCAAACAAAGGAGAGCAGCCCCAAGATATATATAGAATATACACCGAATAATATGCAACCATTGTAGTCCATCGGAACTAAGACATTGGAAGGATTTGAAAAATCTGAGCGCGAGGCTACTAATTGGGATCCACTAGCCCCAAAACTTCTCAAACTTACTGATATTCCACTGGAAAGGGAGTTGGTGCTCACTGAACACAGTTTAGATGGACCTAGCATGGAGGGTGGAGATGGGGCTAGTGAGAATGTCCAGGGAGGTAGCTGTGTTACCATTACAAAGGGAAGGAGGGGGAACAGTAGGAGGAGATAGGCCAGTTCTGAGTTGGCAAACATGAACAGATTTGCCATATTGAGTGAAACTGTTTGGGATGTCCATTCAGAAATGGTAATTCCAGATAGAGCTGTTCCCTCTAACATCCGGGAGAACAGTTCTACTGCAGAAGTGGGAGGACAGAATAGGAAGAGCAACAGATTTTGGTGGTAGGGGACTCTGTTATTAGGAAGGTTGACTGGGTGATTTGTCACCCAGATCCCATCAATCAAACAGCTTGCTGTCTCCTGGGTGCTTGGGTTCGGCATGTTGTGGATCTGGTAGATAAATTATTGGGAGGGGCTGGAAATGAACCAGCGGTCTTGGTACATATTGGTACCAATGACAAAGTTAGTGAAAGATGAAGTGTCCTAAAGAGTGATTTTAGAGAACTAGGGAATAAGCTTAGAGCAAGTACCTCCAAGGTAGTATTTTCTGAGATATTACCTGTGCCATGTGCTAGCCCAGGGAGATAGAAGGAGCTTAGGGAGGATAATGCGTTGCTAAAAATGTGGTGTACTAAGGAGGGGTTTGGGTTTTTAGAGCACTGGGCTGACTTCTCACTTGGGTACAATCTCTATAGCAGGGATGGATTGCACCTTAATGATGAGCAAGCTTTTCTGCTAGGGGATATGATGGTAGAAAAATCTGGAGGAGTTTTTAAACTAGTAGGTGTGGGGGGGTGACAAGATGAATATAATTGGGTAGAAAGTGTAGAGGGTATAAGTGATGGATTAACTACTCATGGGGGAGGAGATGGGGAGGGTTAGTATAGTCAATAGGGAAGTATTACCAAGTAACTCAAGTACAGAGGCAGGCACCTCAAAACTACAAACTCATAACTTAAGATGTATGCTTGCTAATGCCAGAAGTTTGCCAGGTATAGTGGGAGAGTTAGAATTATTGGCAATTAATGAAAAATGGAATTTAATAGGCATTACCGAAACATGGTGGGATGAATCTCATGACTGGACTGTTAATCTGGATGGAAAGACAGGGGAAATGGTAAAAGATGAGGAGGGATTTGTCTGTTAAGCCTGAATTTAAGCCTATAGACAGAGAAGATATTTATGCTGGAACTAGCGGTAATGATGAATGTTTGTGGGTAGAGTTAAATAGCGGAGCTGCAAATTCCAAAAGAATATTAGCTGGAGTATGCTATAATCCCCCAAATATAATTGAAAGCGAGGAAATGCAATTATTGTTACAGATCGGAAATGTAGCTAAGCATGGGCAAGTTCTAATAATGGGAGACTTTAATTACCCTGAAATAAACTGGATAAATGCAGTTCAGCTAAGCGGAACAGGTTCTTGAGTACACTCAGAGATCATTATCTGGCCCAGGTTATACAAGAACCTACTAGAAATTAGTCTATCTTGGATTTAGTCATCAAAAAGAATATTAATATGGTATCAAATGTTGAAATAGGGCATCCATTAGGAAACAGTGATCACAACACCGTCTCATTTGAGATTTAATTAAAACAACAAAACTGTAAGGGGCCAACAAAAACTTTTAATATTAAAAGGGCATATTTTAACGATCTAAGGGCAGCAAAAACACATATAGACTGGGACAGAGAACTGACAGGTAAAATTACTGAACATAAATGTACAACATTTTAATCCTTACTAAATATACATACTTATCACCATATACCATGTGGGAATTAAAGTAAAAGGAGTAAATCACATCCATTGTGGCTTAACAATGATTTAAAGATCAAGATACAGAGTAAAAAACAGGCATTTCAATTATACAAACAAGAGGGGACAGAGACTGCTTTGCATGAGTACAAGGAAATCAACAAGGCTTGCAAAAGGGCTATTATACTGGCTAAAATAGAAAATGAGAAATTAGTTGCAAAAAAGAGTAAGACTAACCCTAAAATATTTTTTTTAAATACATTAATGGAAAGAAGGCCAGGAAGGAAGCTATAGGAACATTACAATGTGACACAGGCCATCTGATAATTAGTGACCAGGAAAAGGCAGATGAGCTAAATAGGTTATTTTCTTCGGTATACACAAGGAAGGCACCAGTGGTTGGGACACTGCAATATAATGGGGCTACACTACCTTCACCGAATAATTGGTTAACCCAGGAAGAAATCTAAAAGAGGTTGGAAAAATGAAATGTTAATTAAGCCCCAGGTCCTGATGGAATACATCCAAGGGTACTGAGGGAACTGAGTTCTGTAATAACCAGACCATTATATTTAATTTTTCAAGATTCTCTCAACACAGGGTTGCTACCAGATGACCGGAGAAAAGCACATGTGATACCTATATTTAAAAAGGGAGCAAGAGCAAATCCGGGGAATTATAAACCAGTGAGCCTCACTTCTGTAGTGGGAAAGCTTTTAGAAGGGTTAATAAGGGATAATATACAGGAATATGTCTATTTGAACAGGATTATAAGTAGGAGGCAACATGGGTTTATGTGGGATAGATCATGTCAAACAAATCTAATTAGTTTCTATGAGGAGGTTAGTAGGGACCTGGATTAAAACAACTCAGTGGATGTAGTATTTTTGGATTTTGCAAAGGCTTTTGATACAGTGCCACATGGAAGACTATTGTGCAAACTAAGGGATTCAGGAATTGCAGTAAATATATGCTCATGGATCAAGAGCTGGCTAAAAGACAGGAAGCAAAGGTTTGTGGTAAATGGAACATATTCCGATTGGACTAATTTGGTAAGTGGGGTTCCTCAGGGTTCAGTATTATGTCCTCTCCTTTTTAACGTATTTATTAATGACTTAGAGGTGGGACTGGAAAGTAGTGTCTTCATTTTTGCTGATGACATGAAGTTGTGCAAGATAATTAAATCAGAAAAGGATGTACTTTCCCTCAAAAGGGATTTACATAAAAAAGAGGAATGTGCATCTAAATGTCAGATGAGATTTAATACGAATAAATGTAAAGTTATGCATCTGGGAAGGAAAAATAGCCATGCAATTTATAATCTTAATGGAGCAAATATCGGGGAATCAGATATTGAAAGGGCTTTGCGAGTACTTGTGGACAACCATCTAGGTAACAGTGCTCAATGCCAAACAGTAGCTGCAAAGGCAAGTAAAATATTAGCATGTATTAAGAAGGGTATAGAAGCAAGGGAAGCAAATATAATTCTGCCACTATACAAATCCCTAGTACACCCTCATTTGGAATATGGAGTACAATTTTGGGCACCACTTCATAAAAAGGACATGTTAGAGCTAGAAAAGGTACAAAGAAGGGCTCCAAAACTAATAAGGGGAATGGAGGGGCTATGTTATGAAGAAAGACTAACCAAATTAAATGTATTTTCTCTAGCATAAAAGGAATCTAAGAGGAGATATGATTACCTTATATAAAGACATCCAGGGTCAGTATAAAGATTTGTCAAGCCAGCTTTTTGTGCCAAGAGGTTTTCAACTGACAAGAGGACATCCTTTAGCTTAGAAGAAAAAAGATTCCACTGTAAAGAAAGGAAAGGGTTCTTCACAGTAAGGGTTTCGATAGATACTGTAACTTTAAAAGAGGACTGAATTTATTCTTAATTAAAAAGGGCATTCAGGGTTATCCTGGATAATTAAAGAGATAGTATTGATCCAGGGAGGAATCCGATCGCCAGTATCTGAGGTCAGGAAGGAATTTTACCACCCTTTGAGACGATTGGCTAAGTTCCACTTGTTTTTTTTTCTGTTTTCCTTCCTCTGCATCAATTAATTAACAACTAATCCGCATATTGCAGATCAGAAGAGATCTTAAAAGGTTAAACTTGATGGATTGAAAGTATTTTTTCAACCTCAGTTACTATGTAACTATGTGACTATATATGCAGATATGCAAGAGAAGATTGTTGTTAGCTTAAATGTAGACTAATACCGCTATGGCGGTCGAGTTGCAAAGTCTCACAATGGCATGTTAATGACAGCCAGCATTAATATATGCACTAGTGAAGCATGTGATCCTGACCTCAATATCAGTCTGAGAACAGATCCTTGGGTCTGATGTAAGTAACATTGAATCTGGCTTCTGACCTTTGTGTCCCCTCTGTATTAATTGGTATTTCCCCCTATTGCTGATATCATGAGTGTCCTTTAAAATGTGCTAACACCTGTATAGCTGATGGATGTGACATCAATGTTGATTAGCAATATCATCTTGCGAAGGTGATAGTACACCTTTACCATTGACAGTGGTCACATCATTATTAATGGTCATGGCCAGTTAATTATCCTGAGAACTAGCTTATAGTTGTAAAAAGTAATGCTTGTAGATGGAAATCGGATGAGTTGGTATATTGTTACAGTAACAGTATTTAGTACTGTAATGTACATGCATGTTTTTTTTTTATCCTCCTCCCCTTTTTTTTTACCACTTCTTTTTAGATTTTTGTTTTGGGAACACACTGTATGTGTAAAACTGGATTGGATTACACAGTCCAGAGGTTTTGGCATATTTTTTTATTAAGTAGATATAGACGAGTTGTAAGTGCTATGCACATTAATGGTTACTTCAATTAAATGGAGTTTTTAATCTGATCTTAATTGCTGATCCTTTTTTTCATCAGATCCCGGTTGCAGTGGTGTAGTAACCACATGTGACCCTGGTAGGTGCTATGCATCATGCTTATTCTAGACTATGACATTACCCCCTTTATGTATCCCCTTTTTCCCAAAAAAGCCTACTGCCCTTCCAGGATCCGCCCACACTACACCCATGATATTAATACACAGTCTTGTACATTTCTGATTGTGTTTTGTGTATAAAATAAAGCTTTGTTATACCGGTATCGCCCTGTCAGTGTGTTTTCAATGGTTGGGGTTTTGGAACATCCATAAATATCCCATTTGTGTCACATTCCTATATCAGTAAACTAATGAGCCCTAGTTACTATGCATAATAATAATATTAACATCATAGGATATCATATAATATATATATATATATATATATATATATATATAATATATAATAATAAAGGGTTAATACACATGCATAGTGCAATATGTGATACTGTTGAGTATGAACATTGATTGATAGCAAAACACTTGATGGGATATCACCAAATGATAATGGGTATACATATTGACACATGGCCACCAACAATGGTGTTGGACTTTCCAGGGTGGGTGTAGCGGAGATTATCCCTGATGGAGGTGAGTTGGCTGTTGCTCCATGTGCCTCTGCAAAGCCTCCATGTGTGTTTGCGGCCCTTCCTGATGGGCTAGAGTAGATTAGTGTGGTGTATGTTCCCCTGGTCCCCTTCTGAATTGCTAACCTGTGGTGGTGAAGGGGCTTGTGTACCTCAATGTAGCGGTGACCTATACCATGTAGGGCCACTCTAGGTGGGCAGGTCATAGCAGGAAGGTCAGACAAATCACAGTCCACTGGAGACGGAACTGGCAACCCACTCAAGTATGTTTTCCATGCAAACCTTGTGGATAAGCACAGACAGAGACAAAGGAAGTGTGCTGCAGTCCATAAGTTCACAGAGATTCAGACACAACTGAGGCACTGAACAACCATAAGATAAATGTTTATATTACCACTGACTGAATAATGTACATTTATTTCTATTGAAGAAATACTTTTCCATTTTTAGAATCTATGATAATTTCTAGAAATTGTATTTTCTATGAACTAACTGAGAATTTTTTTGAATGCTTAATGAGCTGTAAATGAAGACAAACTTTAGAGTTTGCTTTTACCATAAGTCAACAAATTGCTCCTAAATATTTTTTCAAATTAAAACATATCTCTAAATAGGACTCACTTCCAGGATCCTAGAAACAACCTTTCTGTCTTCTATCAAATCTTCTTAGTTTTGTCCACTCCCGTATATATACACAATATATATATATATATATATATATATATATATATATATATATATATATATATATACTAGCGACTTCCCCATAAGGCTTTTGGTCCTCTAAGTACTTTGGGCGCTCATTGCGAGCCTCTCCCTTGATGTACTTTTGGTCGTCTGAGCACCTTTGGCGCTCATTGCAAGCCCCCTACTGAGTGCCGTATGTGTAAGGCGGGTCTCAAGCATTTTCCGTCCTTCCTAATAGTGTATTTTGTACCTCGTACGTCCCTGGCTAAAAGTCGTATGTGCCTGGCGGTGTTTTGCGTGTTTAGGGTTCGTGTAGCCTCGTTTTTTTTTTTTTTGGTGGCCATTTTTTCTCTTGCTTAGGCAATTTTCGAGTGGTGAAACGCTACTTAAATTCTCGTGCAACCTCACTCCCAGATGTCTTGGCTGTCCCCCTGTGCTGTGTGTGATGTTTTTGGTATGTTTGTTTTTGTATTTGTTGTGTTTTTCCTGTTTTTGGATGTGCGCGGTTCGGCCGCTAAGTTCTTATGTTTTGCAGGTCGTATTTTATTTTCTCTAAGTGGCAGTTTCCTTTTCAAAGTGTTACGGGCCGTAATTTTTTCACGCAATTTTTTCAAAGTGCTACGGGTCTCGCACTGTGCATTGTGTATTTGAGTTTTCTGTTGATCTGTAGTCCTGCTTGTCGTAGGTGTGATGGTTAAGTCGTGTGGGGGCGTAGGTATGAGCGCCTAATGATTTTGGGAATGAAGGACCCCACACACACAATTACAGGAGTTGAACATCTTTCTCTAATTCTAATTTTTGATCCATTAAACTTTAATATACTGTATATGATATGACTCAATAAAACATTAAATGCAAAATACTAAAAAGAAAAACTAAATACATGAAAAAAATAACATCATGATACTTCCTTGTGTAAGAAATGTATAATTTCTACAAATACTATATTCTTTTAACCAATTGAATAATCAAGCAGAGAAATAAAGTATAATTAAAAACATATATTGTACATAAATCAAGATAGGTTTTCGGCAAACAGATAGCAGACAATAAGTATAAAAACAATATTTACAGAGAGAAAACTTCTGAATTCTACATTATATTATACAAAATACATTATACTAAACCTATAGTGAGCATTTTCTTCAAATTCATTTTTCATCAGGTTCTGCTCTCTGTTCCCCGGGACTGGATTCCATTACAGCACAATTGTGTGATTATTTCAGACATTATAAGAAATACCTCATCTATTTTTGGGAAAAATGGAACAATAGTTCCTCAAATGCATTTATTTTATATGTGTGTATATGCAGGTCCTGCATAGTTACAACAGATGCCTGAAGCTTCACATTAAAATAACCCCAATAATGTGTTTTCAAATATATACTAGATCACAAATGGTATATACAGTACAAAGAGTAAGCTTTAGGAAGGAAGGTATGGGAAACATATTTGCAAATTTGGACAGCTGAGGACAATCATATATGGGGAACTTCATGGTATAAACATAGCCCAGTATGTTAAATGGATGTAATGTTAGGACCTGTGTGGGAATCAAGAGGTAATTACTTAACATCACCATATATGACTGTAGAGAGGGGGCATAGCCAAATGTATTATAAAATCCAAGTATTGTCCAAGAGAAGAGTGCCAAAGAAAAAGTCCAGAGTGCCAGAGAAAGAATCTAGGAGACCAGTGCTGTAAAGGAATCCAATCCCGGGGGGCAGAGATCTGAACCTGATGAAAAATTAACTTGAAGAAAATGCTCACTATAGGTTTAGTATAATGTATTTTGTATAATATAATGTAGAATTCATAGAAGTGTTGTAAAATGGCGGCGATTGTGTACGTGTTACGCGTTCCGAGCATTTTCTGTCCTTCCTAATAGTGTATTTTGTACCTCGTACATTCCTGGCTAAAAGTCATATGTGCCTGGTGGTATTTTGCGTGTTTAGGGTTCGTGTAGGGTTCGTTTGCTACACAAAATACTCATTTACATGTACAGGCCTTGTTGTGGCAACAGTTCATAAAATAAAAAAAATAAAAACATACAGAGACTGAGATTTTCATTTTCTGTACTATGATTTTCTTTTAATTTATCCAATTATACTTTTAGATGTTCTGATTCTTTCTTAAACATTTCTCTCTCTTGTTTAGGTTGGAAGTTCTCTGCCTTGAGCATCTCATTTGGATTTTAACATGAGAAGGAACTCTGTACACTAACGGAATGTTTCTGTTTATTCTATCTGTTCCTTTTGTTTCTCACCTGAAGTAATTCTAATTATTCTCACTCTTTTGGGACCACCTAGTATTAATGGGCCTTCTCTTTGAACTACTGGTGGAATTTATTATTTTTTTGCAGTTTATGACATAGTTTGTGAGACTGGCATAATCTGAGAACTTTCTGGTGTCTGGGTAACTGTAGTAACAGTCCATACTGGGCAGTCCATCTTTATTAACCGCCGGTCTCAGTATTGTGGATGGTCCCTCCAATGGTGTCAACACCTATTCTTGTCCCTTCTGTAATGCTCTTTGTTCGTCTGAAGTGGGTCCTGGCTAGTTTCTTGCCAGTTCTTCAATCTTGCTTGGGCTTCCCCAAACTCCCAGTGGTGGTTCAATTCCTCAGTCCGGTCGGGTCCTTGGTTGGATGAAGGGGCTGGACTAAATCAAGCCGATGTTGTAGTCCTTGACTGTCAAGATGGCAGCTCAGACCTGAAGTGGGCTGATCGGTGGGGGGCAGTCTTTCCAGGATCAGGCAGGATGTTGACTAGTGCAGCCCCGATCAGGAGGTTAGGCAGCATGCCTCCCACTCCGTCTCTCCCAGTTCTGTCCCCCTCAATTGAGCAGCAGTGGAAGCTGCTCCGGGAATCAGCTGCATGTTGGCTTTTGATGCAGGGTGGCTTGGCAAGCTGCTAGGCAGGGCTATGGTGGGAGTCTGAAGGAGTTGGGGAACAATGAGTCTGTATAGACACCCATGGGACATAGGAGGTGAATGAGAGACCCATGGGGGTCTGTATAAACCACCATGGGGCATAGAGGGTAAATAAGAGACCCATGGGGGTCTGTGTAGAGGTTAATAATAGGTGCTGTGGGTACTTATTCATTATTCTATTGGGGCTCTATGTACACAACCTAAATACAGGTGCCCCCCTGGGGAATACTATTTCAAACTTGTATACAACTAATTAGAGACAGACCTCCACTTAATGAGAGCAGACATGCCCTTGATTCGTACCTTATAATTCTAAATAACTGTGCCACTTTGAAAATTATTACAACAAGAGGTCAATTACGTACATAACAACAGAAAGTATCACAATTCAGCACCCTATGATATAGTATGGCTCATCATTGAGAGAGTTGATGGACTGCAAATATCAGAGATTAGGAATTCTCAAAACATATTCACCTATTCCACAACAGGAAAAAAATCCAAATAACTGTCTATAAAGTGTATATGTGTTCAATGACAAGACAACTGTCAACTTTTCTAGGAGCTAGCTGACTAAACAACCCCCACCCACTTCCCTACTTCTATTAGACCCACATCATATATTCTCTTGGTTAATTAACCTCCATTGAAAAGTAAATAAAAACATTTTGTTTAATAAAGCATGGTGTACGGTGCACGTGTTTCACATACAGCTTGTTCACAACTGTAGCACACAGAAACATTTTTGGCTCCTTGAAATGCCACTATTTAAACCTTAGACCACACCTGCCTAATGGTCATGAGCCAATCAGAGTATATCTCCTTGTGTATACCTTGGGTGTAACTTATTACTGTTACTAATCAGATATCACTTTGTTACAGACCAATCGGGGTTCACCATTTATTATTTGTACTTGCACTAGCATAATGTCCATGTATTAAAATCACCACCAATCTGGGTTCACCGTTTATTATTTCTTCTTGCACTAACATAATGTCCATGTATTAAAACCACCACAAAGTTAACAAATAAGTCATGCATATTTTCTAAATAGATATTGATATTAGGATTCACAGCAGAGATTACCATTTCCTAATTCATTATACAAATGGTCAGACTGATCAAGGGGGAGAGAGGAGAGAGAGGTTGCCCTGGGGATTGGTGGAGGATAGAAGTTGAAAGAGGTGAGGAGGTGGTGGAGGAGGTGAGAAGTGGTGGAGGAGAGGAGGAGGAGGTGAGGACTGGTGGAGGAGAGGAGGAGGAGGAGCTGAGGAGTGGTGGAGGAGAGGAGGAGGTGAGGAGTGGTGGAGGAGAGGAGGAGGGGAGAGTGGAGGAGGAAAGTGGTGCACAGGAAAGTGGAGGCGTGGAGGAGGTGGAGAGTGGAGGAGAGGAGGATAGTGGAGTGGAAGAGGTAGGTGGTGGCAGGGTGCCCATAGAGATAGGCATGTCAAGTACAGGGACAGAGGGGGAGGGGCCTGATCCAAGGGGAGGTGGTAGTTCAGGGGAGGGACAGGACTCAGGGGCAGATGAGGGAGCGCAGGATCCCTGTCCACAGTCGGAAGGGCAAGAGGCTAAAGGCAAGCACAGGGTCATGATCTACATGCACCGGGAGAATGTGGTCCTCCTTGTTGCAATAGGTGGATGTCCCGTTATCCTTGCGGGGGGAGGGAAGTTAGGTCTGGTCCTAGGGCCCAGGCATGGAAGGAGGTAGCGGCTGCAGTAACAGCAGTGGGAAGAGTGGAAAGGGATGTGAGGTCTGTAAAGCACAGGTTTGACGATGTCCGGGCCAAGGTAAGCAGGATGATGGCCAAGGAGGCCAGTCAAACTGCAGCACCAAGCAGTGGCCCCCAAATGACTGTGCAATACAATGAGTGGGAGAGGGTGGCGAAGGACCTTCTGAGCCATGTGGCACAGCAGCACCCAGTCTCCATGTCAGGTGAATACCACATACACAAACATTGCACTATATGTACATCACACATACAACACATGTACATAATAACCAAAAGGACACTGATATGTCAGCTCTATGAAATTAATAAGGGATAGATGGATGCGTAATTAAATCCAGGAAGCTGACAAATCACTTCAACAACAATCAACAACAATAATCAACCAATAGAGAGTCCATGTATGTGTGTGCCCACTGCAGCGTATGCAGTTACAGACTGCAGCCGGAATCAAGATAGTGTTAGGAGCCAAAAACAATCAAGATCAAGAACTAAAGAACTAAAGAATAGATTACATCTAGCAAATGATAGCTACACATAGTTGCAATTAAGAGAACCATCCAGGTTCAAGACTAGATGTCAGATAGTTAGGAGCGAACACAAACCAATGTATTATTCATCATTCTAATAACATATACCTTTCTTTTCTCTCTTTCAGCATCAAGGAGGTCTGGGTCCAGTGATGAGCCAGAGGTGGCGGCATTGGCTCCATTACAGCAGGAGGTTGGCGAGTGAGCCCCCGCCCAGCAGGAAGCGGCACAGAGAGAGGAGGAGGAAACAAGCGAAGCCGAGGCCCTGGTTCAGAGGAGGAGGACATTATCTGCCCCCCCTCCAGAGACAAAGCGTATCACCAGGGTCCTCCTACTGGAGGGACCAGTGGGGTTTGACCCCACCTCCCCTCAGCAGTGCGACAGACTGGCCACCACCACAACCACCAGGCCCAGCAACACCCCACCCTCATGGAGCAAGGGCCCAGCAGGGCCCCAGACCCTCCCTATTGGACCACCACCAACACCACTGTCACCTCCTCACCCTGCAATGCTCCATGAACCTCCATCCTCACCACCAAGCCAGGATGCGCAGGTGGAGATGCTGGCCATCATGCACAAGCAACTGGACTGCCTCCAGGGGATCCAGGCCAGCCATCTCCGCAAATCATGCAGAGATTATGGGCAGCCTGGCCAGGCACAATAGGGAGGAGAGGAGGCACCATCTGATGACAGAGTCATACCTTGCTGGGCTGCTCATGATAGGTACAGACCAGAGCGAATTCCAACAACTGACCACAGACGCCTTGCGTCGCTCTCTGGTCCCCAGATCCGGCTCATCCCCCCCAAAGGCCTCCCCCGCACACCAGCAGCCCGGACGCTCCTTTCCTCCCCCCATGCCTCCACCACGACCACCAGCACCACCACTGCTTGTGCCACTGCCTCCTGTGGAGATGCATCCCCCTGCCCCACCACCACCAAGGAGACAGCGGCCACCCACGGCAGATTGGGGCCCTGATGCTAGGTGGAGGAGGATTTAGGTGTTGCACATATGTTTTTTGCCTTTCGTAACAGCACTCCTCAGTGACAATCCATTGGTCCAAATGTTAACGTAATATAGCCTGCCTAAGAGTATAGGATCATGGCCTATGTGATGGTGATATTTTGTACGCAGGTGGCTACCTCCCATTGCATGGTCCATGATCCTCTTCTCTGTGGACATATAGGGCTCTGTGTAACATTTCTCCAGTTGATGGTCACTGAAGAATGCTGTTCAGAAAAGATGCTGCAGTTCCTATCTTTTTTAAGGCCTTATTTTGCAGGGTTTTTTCTCTTGTTTATACACAATTCATGCAAATGAAGGCATCTTCTGCATCTGCAAGCATTGTGAAATAAATATATTAAGTGTAAGATATCCCCAATGCCTCTCAGGTAGACATTCCTTCAACGACAGCCCTCCCCCTTTAAAATGTAGCTCCCACAATATTTACTTCTTGCAAGTAAAGTTGATTATTTGCGGTGTGCACTTATTTTGTCCATGTGAGAGGGGAGTGGTGTGCCTCTGTTAAACTTGCAAAAAGGTTTGTGACCCCTCTGGGGCTGTTTGCAACTGGGATTTACTTCTTGCAAGTAAAGTGTGATTATTTGCTGTGTGCACTAATTTTGTCCAGGTGAGTAGGCAGAAGTTAATATAAACAGGGGAAGGGGTGAACTTGTGAGCTTGCGAACACTTCTAGTATAAGTGCAGTTCTAGTAAAAGTGTAGGAGTTTAAATAAAAGGAAGGACTTCAAAGAAAAAGGGGGCAGCCTTATAGTGCAAAAAAGGGAAGAAATATATATATACTATAACACACACAAGCCTCACTGGTTTTACTACCTGAAAGGGGATGAGATACTGAGGAAGCTGCTGAGAGCGGAGAAACAAGTTTATCCTATCATCACAATATAACTGGGATTTTTGTACCTGACAACTACACTACCTTGTGTGTACTACTTTTGCCACAATTTTATCATTACTCTTAATAAGTAAGTGATTTTTTATTTCACATTTTTTATTTTATTGTTTATGTGGAATAGTATTGTGTATAATAAAGACCTTCTTTAAATCTATGGGACTTTGTATGATCTATTTCCACGAATCACCATTATTATTTACTTCATTACTTTTGTCCACATCTAAAAACAATAGTGGATGACCATACCACCAGAGATTGACAAGAACAATCTCACCAATGCTTTTATTTATATTTATATTTTTTGAGGGTATTCAAGGTGTGAGTCCAATTTTTCGAGTTGCACATATTGTGTATCCAATAGCTTACCTTTTGAATAATCCACACTAGATAGTGGTGCGCTTTCTCCAACCCACCTTTCTTTTCATCTATCAGCATACTTGATACGTTTGTGAACAGTATCAAACAAAGGAGAGCAGCCCCAAGATATATATAGAATATACACCGAATAATATGCAACCATTGTAGTCCATCGGAACTAAGACATTGGAAGGATTTGAAAAATCTGAGCGCGAGGCTACTAATTGGGATCCACTAGCCCCAAAACTTCTCAAACTTACTGATATTCCACTGGAAAGGGAGTTGGTGCTCACTGAACACAGTTTAGATGGACCTAGCATGGAGGGTGGAGATGGGGCTAGTGAGAATGTCCAGGGAGGTAGCTGTGTTACCATTACAAAGGGAAGGAGGGGGAACAGTAGGAGGAGATAGGCCAGTTCTGAGTTGGCAAACATGAACAGATTTGCCATATTGAGTGAAACTGTTTGGGATGTCCATTCAGAAATGGTAATTCCAGATAGAGCTGTTCCCTCTAACATCCGGGAGAACAGTTCTACTGCAGAAGTGGGAGGACAGAATAGGAAGAGCAACAGATTTTGGTGGTAGGGGACTCTGTTATTAGGAAGGTTGACTGGGTGATTTGTCACCCAGATCCCATCAATCAAACAGCTTGCTGTCTCCTGGGTGCTTGGGTTCGGCATGTTGTGGATCTGGTAGATAAATTATTGGGAGGGGCTGGAAATGAACCAGCGGTCTTGGTACATATTGGTACCAATGACAAAGTTAGTGAAAGATGAAGTGTCCTAAAGAGTGATTTTAGAGAACTAGGGAATAAGCTTAGAGCAAGTACCTCCAAGGTAGTATTTTCTGAGATATTACCTGTGCCATGTGCTAGCCCAGGGAGATAGAAGGAGCTTAGGGAGGATAATGCGTTGCTAAAAATGTGGTGTACTAAGGAGGGGTTTGGGTTTTTAGAGCACTGGGCTGACTTCTCACTTGGGTACAATCTCTATAGCAGGGATGGATTGCACCTTAATGATGAGCAAGCTTTTCTGCTAGGGGATATGATGGTAGAAAAATCTGGAGGAGTTTTTAAACTAGTAGGTGTGGGGGGGTGACAAGATGAATATAATTGGGTAGAAAGTGTAGAGGGTATAAGTGATGGATTAACTACTCATGGGGGAGGAGATGGGGAGGGTTAGTATAGTCAATAGGGAAGTATTACCAAGTAACTCAAGTACAGAGGCAGGCACCTCAAAACTACAAACTCATAACTTAAGATGTATGCTTGCTAATGCCAGAAGTTTGCCAGGTATAGTGGGAGAGTTAGAATTATTGGCAATTAATGAAAAATGGAATTTAATAGGCATTACCGAAACATGGTGGGATGAATCTCATGACTGGACTGTTAATCTGGATGGAAAGACAGGGGAAATGGTAAAAGATGAGGAGGGATTTGTCTGTTAAGCCTGAATTTAAGCCTATAGACAGAGAAGATATTTATGCTGGAACTAGCGGTAATGATGAATGTTTGTGGGTAGAGTTAAATAGCGGAGCTGCAAATTCCAAAAGAATATTAGCTGGAGTATGCTATAATCCCCCAAATATAATTGAAAGCGAGGAAATGCAATTATTGTTACAGATCGGAAATGTAGCTAAGCATGGGCAAGTTCTAATAATGGGAGACTTTAATTACCCTGAAATAAACTGGATAAATGCAGTTCAGCTAAGCGGAACAGGTTCTTGAGTACACTCAGAGATCATTATCTGGCCCAGGTTATACAAGAACCTACTAGAAATTAGTCTATCTTGGATTTAGTCATCAAAAAGAATATTAATATGGTATCAAATGTTGAAATAGGGCATCCATTAGGAAACAGTGATCACAACACCGTCTCATTTGAGATTTAATTAAAACAACAAAACTGTAAGGGGCCAACAAAAACTTTTAATATTAAAAGGGCATATTTTAACGATCTAAGGGCAGCAAAAACACATATAGACTGGGACAGAGAACTGACAGGTAAAATTACTGAACATAAATGTACAACATTTTAATCCTTACTAAATATACATACTTATCACCATATACCATGTGGGAATTAAAGTAAAAGGAGTAAATCACATCCATTGTGGCTTAACAATGATTTAAAGATCAAGATACAGAGTAAAAAACAGGCATTTCAATTATACAAACAAGAGGGGACAGAGACTGCTTTGCATGAGTACAAGGAAATCAACAAGGCTTGCAAAAGGGCTATTATACTGGCTAAAATAGAAAATGAGAAATTAGTTGCAAAAAAGAGTAAGACTAACCCTAAAATATTTTTTTTAAATACATTAATGGAAAGAAGGCCAGGAAGGAAGCTATAGGAACATTACAATGTGACACAGGCCATCTGATAATTAGTGACCAGGAAAAGGCAGATGAGCTAAATAGGTTATTTTCTTCGGTATACACAAGGAAGGCACCAGTGGTTGGGACACTGCAATATAATGGGGCTACACTACCTTCACCGAATAATTGGTTAACCCAGGAAGAAATCTAAAAGAGGTTGGAAAAATGAAATGTTAATTAAGCCCCAGGTCCTGATGGAATACATCCAAGGGTACTGAGGGAACTGAGTTCTGTAATAACCAGACCATTATATTTAATTTTTCAAGATTCTCTCAACACAGGGTTGCTACCAGATGACCGGAGAAAAGCACATGTGATACCTATATTTAAAAAGGGAGCAAGAGCAAATCCGGGGAATTATAAACCAGTGAGCCTCACTTCTGTAGTGGGAAAGCTTTTAGAAGGGTTAATAAGGGATAATATACAGGAATATGTCTATTTGAACAGGATTATAAGTAGGAGGCAACATGGGTTTATGTGGGATAGATCATGTCAAACAAATCTAATTAGTTTCTATGAGGAGGTTAGTAGGGACCTGGATTAAAACAACTCAGTGGATGTAGTATTTTTGGATTTTGCAAAGGCTTTTGATACAGTGCCACATGGAAGACTATTGTGCAAACTAAGGGATTCAGGAATTGCAGTAAATATATGCTCATGGATCAAGAGCTGGCTAAAAGACAGGAAGCAAAGGTTTGTGGTAAATGGAACATATTCCGATTGGACTAATTTGGTAAGTGGGGTTCCTCAGGGTTCAGTATTATGTCCTCTCCTTTTTAACGTATTTATTAATGACTTAGAGGTGGGACTGGAAAGTAGTGTCTTCATTTTTGCTGATGACATGAAGTTGTGCAAGATAATTAAATCAGAAAAGGATGTACTTTCCCTCAAAAGGGATTTACATAAAAAAGAGGAATGTGCATCTAAATGTCAGATGAGATTTAATACGAATAAATGTAAAGTTATGCATCTGGGAAGGAAAAATAGCCATGCAATTTATAATCTTAATGGAGCAAATATCGGGGAATCAGATATTGAAAGGGCTTTGCGAGTACTTGTGGACAACCATCTAGGTAACAGTGCTCAATGCCAAACAGTAGCTGCAAAGGCAAGTAAAATATTAGCATGTATTAAGAAGGGTATAGAAGCAAGGGAAGCAAATATAATTCTGCCACTATACAAATCCCTAGTACACCCTCATTTGGAATATGGAGTACAATTTTGGGCACCACTTCATAAAAAGGACATGTTAGAGCTAGAAAAGGTACAAAGAAGGGCTCCAAAACTAATAAGGGGAATGGAGGGGCTATGTTATGAAGAAAGACTAACCAAATTAAATGTATTTTCTCTAGCATAAAAGGAATCTAAGAGGAGATATGATTACCTTATATAAAGACATCCAGGGTCAGTATAAAGATTTGTCAAGCCAGCTTTTTGTGCCAAGAGGTTTTCAACTGACAAGAGGACATCCTTTAGCTTAGAAGAAAAAAGATTCCACTGTAAAGAAAGGAAAGGGTTCTTCACAGTAAGGGTTTCGATAGATACTGTAACTTTAAAAGAGGACTGAATTTATTCTTAATTAAAAAGGGCATTCAGGGTTATCCTGGATAATTAAAGAGATAGTATTGATCCAGGGAGGAATCCGATCGCCAGTATCTGAGGTCAGGAAGGAATTTTACCACCCTTTGAGACGATTGGCTAAGTTCCACTTGTTTTTTTTTCTGTTTTCCTTCCTCTGCATCAATTAATTAACAACTAATCCGCATATTGCAGATCAGAAGAGATCTTAAAAGGTTAAACTTGATGGATTGAAAGTATTTTTTCAACCTCAGTTACTATGTAACTATGTGACTATATATGCAGATATGCAAGAGAAGATTGTTGTTAGCTTAAATGTAGACTAATACCGCTATGGCGGTCGAGTTGCAAAGTCTCACAATGGCATGTTAATGACAGCCAGCATTAATATATGCACTAGTGAAGCATGTGATCCTGACCTCAATATCAGTCTGAGAACAGATCCTTGGGTCTGATGTAAGTAACATTGAATCTGGCTTCTGACCTTTGTGTCCCCTCTGTATTAATTGGTATTTCCCCCTATTGCTGATATCATGAGTGTCCTTTAAAATGTGCTAACACCTGTATAGCTGATGGATGTGACATCAATGTTGATTAGCAATATCATCTTGCGAAGGTGATAGTACACCTTTACCATTGACAGTGGTCACATCATTATTAATGGTCATGGCCAGTTAATTATCCTGAGAACTAGCTTATAGTTGTAAAAAGTAATGCTTGTAGATGGAAATCGGATGAGTTGGTATATTGTTACAGTAACAGTATTTAGTACTGTAATGTACATGCATGTTTTTTTTTTATCCTCCTCCCCTTTTTTTTTACCACTTCTTTTTAGATTTTTGTTTTGGGAACACACTGTATGTGTAAAACTGGATTGGATTACACAGTCCAGAGGTTTTGGCATATTTTTTTATTAAGTAGATATAGACGAGTTGTAAGTGCTATGCACATTAATGGTTACTTCAATTAAATGGAGTTTTTAATCTGATCTTAATTGCTGATCCTTTTTTTCATCAGATCCCGGTTGCAGTGGTGTAGTAACCACATGTGACCCTGGTAGGTGCTATGCATCATGCTTATTCTAGACTATGACATTACCCCCTTTATGTATCCCCTTTTTCCCAAAAAAGCCTACTGCCCTTCCAGGATCCGCCCACACTACACCCATGATATTAATACACAGTCTTGTACATTTCTGATTGTGTTTTGTGTATAAAATAAAGCTTTGTTATACCGGTATCGCCCTGTCAGTGTGTTTTCAATGGTTGGGGTTTTGGAACATCCATAAATATCCCATTTGTGTCACATTCCTATATCAGTAAACTAATGAGCCCTAGTTACTATGCATAATAATAATATTAACATCATAGGATATCATATAATATATATATATATATATATATATATATATAATATATAATAATAAAGGGTTAATACACATGCATAGTGCAATATGTGATACTGTTGAGTATGAACATTGATTGATAGCAAAACACTTGATGGGATATCACCAAATGATAATGGGTATACATATTGACACATGGCCACCAACAATGGTGTTGGACTTTCCAGGGTGGGTGTAGCGGAGATTATCCCTGATGGAGGTGAGTTGGCTGTTGCTCCATGTGCCTCTGCAAAGCCTCCATGTGTGTTTGCGGCCCTTCCTGATGGGCTAGAGTAGATTAGTGTGGTGTATGTTCCCCTGGTCCCCTTCTGAATTGCTAACCTGTGGTGGTGAAGGGGCTTGTGTACCTCAATGTAGCGGTGACCTATACCATGTAGGGCCACTCTAGGTGGGCAGGTCATAGCAGGAAGGTCAGACAAATCACAGTCCACTGGAGACGGAACTGGCAACCCACTCAAGTATGTTTTCCATGCAAACCTTGTGGATAAGCACAGACAGAGACAAAGGAAGTGTGCTGCAGTCCATAAGTTCACAGAGATTCAGACACAACTGAGGCACTGAACAACCATAAGATAAATGTTCCCCTGGTAATTGATATATGTCATGTGGTGGTGTAATCTGGCTACTATTTGTCTGCCCATCCTAGATCTGATGAGTGAGATGTAAATAAGATGATCTTTGTATTTTTAGGGTCCACATTGGAACCTCTGTCAGTGAAAAGGGGTAGTATAGCAGGCAATTCCATGTTTTTGTGTTGCAATTTAATCAGATAGTGTGTCTAACAGCTTTCAGGATCTTGCAGCATGACTTTTCATATTGGCATATGCATGACTATTATTTGTTAATTGGGAATTGTTGTGCAATGAATTATAATGCCTTCCATTGCTTTGCCAATATTTTAAAGTTGATTGGTGAATTTTTATTGTCTTTTGCAGAGTTACAAACTAGTCTGTAAACCTTTTGCGGGTCCTATTTGGAACCCGTAAAATTTTGGCAAACATTTGCCATTTGCTGGCTTGAATGCGTTTGCAGTCTTGAGGAATTGTAGCAATTGAATAGCGATTTTAGCAATCATAACTCTTGCAGACTTGAAAGATCAAAAGCTTAGATGGGCTGTAAGTTCCGGTTGTAACAAAAGCAAGGATTTCAAGCCTGTAACCTGTAGACCGTTTGCAGCTCGCAAAAAAAGCCAGTTGAATAGCAAATTAGCTTATAGCCTACATTACTCCAGTAACTTACAATTGTTCAAACAAAGGAGGCCTTTAGTGTCACATCTACAAAAATACTGTAAATCCCCATTAGTATATTGCCACATTAGATTGATTAAATAACAAGTACAGAACTAACAAGTAGAGAACACTCTGCTGGACCATTAATGGTATTACACAGAGAGAAAAAAACAAGATCTACATCGAGAATATAAAATAAAACATTGATTTTATTAAGAACAGTTAAAAACATTAAACATATAACAAACATAAAGTAAATCAGCTGTCCCCAATATCTTTATGCCTTATGCACTAATACCTCATGATATATTATCATCAAGAATCATATAATAAATCAAGTATTCTTATGCACTATCAACACTTAAATAGGAGTAGAAATGATCAATAGTTGTCGCACAATTTAAATCCTATGATGGAGTATAATCCACCGTGTAAATAGAGTTGCAGTCTAAAACAGCTCATAAACAAAAAATGAGGTGCTACATTCAATCCATTATATCTAATAATAACAAATTTGCTCACATAAAGTGCTTCAGTGTAACATAAAAATTATGCATTAAGAAACACGCAATATGCATAACAATATGAAGGTGCATTAGTGCAAATAAGAAACCCTAAATAATTAAATTATGATTATTATGCACAGTAGTGAAAGGCAATGTGCCAAATGCAATAATAAAGTGCCTTAGAAAAAAAATGCGCTAATCTCTTATGGTGGAGCTAGGAGCCCTCTGCTTGTTCCCTCAGAAAGTGCTGCTATACTTATCTCCTAAATAGCATAAAGTGTAAAAAGAAAACACCAGAAAAAAACAACTAAACTATAAGCCATACAACATTCTGTTGCAGAAGCTTGTGGTTTCCACCATTTATCCCAACACTACCCTCACTTCCACTAATTAATACACAAACTAAGGGCCCTATTAAATTCTCCCTCGTAGTTCTCTCGGTGCTCGCAAAAGGCAGTTTTCCTGCTGTTTGCGAGAACCGAATCTCTCGCAGCCTGCTTTACGATATGACTGCGAGAAAATGGCCGAGAATAGGCTCCGAGAGAGCTACGTAGCCTTAAATCTATGCACGAGTCTCGCATATCGTAAGAATCCCTACGTGGACAAAAAGTCCACGCAAGGGATCCGAAAGCCTCTACGTGCTGCCTCGGAACAGCCCGAGACAGCAGTGTGAGGCTCCCCCCTGCACCCTATACACATCCCCATGCTGCAGGGGTCTCTATCAGGACCCCTGCAGCACCCCCACATTAACCCATTGCAGCGGGGGTCCCCGATCTGCATAGATCAGGCCCCCCGCTGCATTTAAAACTTTTAAATTCCCCGCCGCGGCTCCTTAAAGGGACCGCGGCACACTATTACCCAATCCCGGCCGCGGCACTTAAAATTAACCCCCCTCTATGCTGGGGGTCCCCATCGGGACCCCCGAAGTGTCCCCACATAAACCCATTGCAGGGGGGGCCCCGTTCTGCATAGATCAGGCCCCCCGCTGCATTTAAAACTTTTAAATTCCCCGCCGCGGCTCCTTAAAGGGACCGCGGCACACTATTACCCAATCCCGGCCGCGGCACTTAAAATTAACCCCCCTCTATGCTGGGGGTCCCCATCGGGACCCCCGAAGTGTCCCCATATAAACCCCCTGCAGCGGGGGGCCCCGATCGGCACCGATCGTGACCCTGCTGCAATTCAATTTTAAATTTCACGCCTCGCGGGTCCTCAAAGGACCGTAAAGGTCCTGAAAGGACTCGCACTAAAAATATTAACCCCAGGCAACTATAATTACCCCATTAACTCATGATGGTCAATCCAGACCACCATAAGGCCTAAATTAACCCATTAACTCATGATGGTCAATCCAGACCACCATAAGGCCTAAATTAACCCATTAACTCATGGTGGTCAATACAGACCACCATAAGGCCTAAATTAACCCATTAACTCATGATGGTCAATCCAGACCACCATAAGGCCTAAATTAACCCATTAACTCATGGTGGTCAATACAGACCACCATAAGGCTCTATTTAACCCCATCAGTCCCATAAGGGTATATTATTACCATTATGGGCCTGTTACAACCCAACATTAACCACATAAGTGCCATGATGGTCCTCAAGGACCATCATGACACTAACTACAAACACTACACTATAACCCCCAAAAAAACATTTCATCTAAACTAACCCCCCTCTACACTAATCTATTAACACTTACACTACCTACCTACACTACCTACCCCCTAATAAACCTCCCCAACACTCTAATTACAAAAAACAAAAAACCTACAGCACAGAAAACAAAAAACCTACAGTACAAAAAACAAAAAAACCTACAGTACAGAAAAAAAAACAATTACAACCCCACCCCCCACTACAGAAAACAAAAAAATACATTACAACCCCACCCCCCACTACAGAAAATAAAAAAATTACACACCTGAAAAGGAAAGACAGATAAACCCAATACAATACATACATATAATACATTACATACATTACATACAATACATGACATTACATATAATACATTACATATAATATATTACATATAATATATTACATATAATACATTATATACATTACATACAATACATGACATTACATATAATATATTACATATAATATATTACATATAATATATTACATATAATACATTATATACATTACATACAATACATGACATTACATATAATATATTACATATAATATATTACATATAATATATTACATATAGTCCTAATCAAATACCCCCTATCTATCTAACATACAATCTATTTAATTTAAAATAAATCCTAACTATATCAAATACATCCCCCTATCTATCTAATATACAAAAAATCCTAACTACATACACAGACCCTTATTCTAAACTAAAATAAAATAATTACAGTCCTAACTACATACACAGACCCTAATTCTAAGCTAAAATCAATAAATTAAGACCACTTACCTTTAAGATGTTGATTCAGATCACTAACCTATGGGTAAACAAAAAATAAAAATTAGTACAAAACATTAACATCAAATAAATAAACATTCTATACATTCTAAATATTCAACTCACCTTTACAGCATGTCCAGTCACTGTTTAGCTCTTCCGGCGCGGCCCTGTTAAAAAAAAAACACAATACATGAATACATGATTACAATATATAAACAATAAATAAAATACACAAATAAACATCTAAATATACATTTAACTTACCTCCCCGCGATGTCCCCGGCCTTCTCTCCTTCAGCCCCGGCTGGGCCGCGGAACCATCCGCGCTCTAAAAAAAAAAAATAAAAAAAAATAACGGAGGTCTGCACTGGCAGACCTCCCCGACGCTAATGAACCTCCCGGAGTCGTTTCCGGGAGGAAATTGGCATTAGCGGCTTGTGATTGGCTGAAAAAGCTGTCTATCAATTTCAGCCAATACACCCCAATATCCCACCCTGATTGGCTTAAACACTTGTCTATCTTTCTGGGAACCAATCACAACGCTCAGATGCCTTCAGCCAATCACTATGGGATACACCCCCACGGAGTGATTGGTAGAAGACATCTGCGCATCCTGATTGGCTCCTACATTGACGACTTTTGATTGGCTGACAGCTTTTTCAGCCAATCACAAGCCGACAATGCCAATTTCCTCCCGGAAACGACTCCGGGAGGTTCAGTAGCGTCGGGGAGGTCTGCCAGTGCAGACCTCCGTTAGTTTTTTTTTTTTTTTTTTTTTTTAGAGCGCGGATGGTTCCGCGGCCCAGCCGGGGCTGAAGGAGAGAAGGCCGGGGACATCGCGGGGAGGTAAGTTAAATGTATATTTAGATGTTTATTTGTGTATTTTATTTATTGTTTTTATATTGTATTCATGTATTCATGTATTGTGTTTTTTTTTTAACAGGGCCGCGCCGGAAGAGCTAAACAGTGACTGGACATGCTGTAAAGGTGAGTTGAATATTTAGAATGTATAGAATGTTTATTTATTTGATGTTAATGTTTTGTACTAAATTTTATTTTTTGTTTGACCCATAGGTTAGTGATCTGAAGCAACATCTTAAAGGTAAGTGGTCTTAATTTATTGATTTTAGCTTAGAATTAGGGTCTGTGTATGTAGTTAGGACTGTATTTATTTTATTTTAGTTTAGAATAAGGGTCTGTGTATGTAGTTAGGATTTTTTGTATATTAGATAGATAGGGGGATGTATTTGATATAGTTAGGATTTATTTTAAATTAAATAGATTGTATGTTAGATAGATAGGGGGTATTTGATTAGGACTATATGTAATATATTATATGTAATATATTATATTTAATATATTATATTTAATATATTATATGTAATGTCATGTATTGTATGTAATGTATTATATGTAATATATTATATGTAATATATTATATGTAATGTCATGTATTGTATGTAATGTATGTAATGTATTATATGTAATATATTATATGTAATATATTATATGTAATGTCATGTATTGTATGTAATGTATGTAATGTATTATATGTAATATATTATATGTAATATATTATATGTAATGTCATGTATTGTATGTAATGTATGTAATGTATTATATGTAATATATTATATGTAATATATTATATGTAATATATTATATGTAATGTCATGTATTGTATGTAATGTATGTAATGTATTATATCTAATATATTATATGTAATATATTATATGTAATGTCATGTATTGTATGTAATGTATGTAATGTATTATATGTATGTATTGTATTGTGTTTATCTGTCTTTCCTTTTCAGGTGTGTAATTTTTTTATTTTCTGTAGTGGGGGGTGGGGTTGTAATGTATTTTTTTGTAATTATTTTTTGTTTTTTGTAATTAGAGTGTTGGGGAGGTTTATTAGGGGGTAGGTAGTGTAGGTAGGTAGTGTAAGTGTTAATAGATTAGTGTAGAGGGGGGTTAGTTTAGATTAAATGGTTTATTGGGGGTTATAGTGTAGTGTTTGTAGTTAGTGTCATGATGGTCCTTGAGGACCATCATGGCACTTATGTGGTTAATGTTGGGTTGTAACAGGCCCATAATGGTAATAATATACCCTTATGGGACTGATGGGGTTAAATAGAGCCTTATGGTGGTCTGTATTGACCACCATGAGTTAATGGGTTAATTAGAGCCTTATGGTGGTCTGTATTGACCACCATGAGTTAATGGGTTAATTAGAGCCTTATGGTGGTCTGTATTGACCACCATGAGTTAATGGGTTAATTTAGGCCTTATGGTGGTCTGTATTGACCACCATGAGTTAATGGGTTAATTAGAGCCTTATGGTGGTCTGTATTGGCCACCATGAGTTAATGGGTTAATTAGAGCCTTATGGTGGTCTGTATTGACCACCATGAGTTAATGGGTTAATTAGAGCCTTATGGTGGTCTGTATTGACCACCATGAGTTAATGGGTTAATTAGAGCCTTATGGTGGTCTGTATTGACCACCATGAGTTAATGGGTTAATTTAGGCCTTATGGTGGTCTGGATTGACCATCATGAGTTAATGGGGTAATTATAGTTGCCTGGGGTTAATATTTTTAGTGCGAGTCCTTTCAGGACCTTTACGGTCCTTTGAGGACCCGCGAGGCGGGAAATTTAAAATTGAATTGCAGCAGGGTCACGATCGGTGCCGATCGGGGCCCCCCGTTGCAGGTGGTTTATATGGGGACACTTCGGGGGTCCCGATGGGGACCCCCAGCATAGAGGGGGGTTAATTTTAAGTGCCGCGGCCGGGATTGGGTAATAGTGTGCCGCGGCCCCTTTAAGGAGCCGCGGCGGGGAATTTAAAAGTTTTAAATGCAGCGGGGGCCTGATCGGTGCAGATCGGGACCCCCCCTGCAATGGGTTTATGTGGGGACACTTCAGGGGTCCCGATGGGGACCCCCAGCATAGAGGGGGGTTAATTTTAAGTGCCGCGGCCGGGATTGGGTAATAGTGTGCCGCGGCCCCTTTAAGGAGCCGCGGCGGGGAATTTAAAAGTTTTAAATGCAGCGGGGGCCTGATCAGTGCCGATCGGGGACCCCCGCTGCAAGGGGTTAATGTGTGGGGGCTGCGGGGGTTCCTATGGACCCCTGCAGCAAGGTGTTCATGTGAGGACACTTCGGGGGTCCCGACAGGGACCCCCGCATTGAGGTGGGGTTCATTTTAGGTGCCTGGGGGGGGGTTTGGAGTACCCCCCACGGCAGGGCTTATGTGGGGGACTGCCGCGGAGGTCCCTTTTAGGACCCCCGCAGCACTTGATGAGGAGTGGGAGCCTGCGATATCATCTCGCAGGCTGTCACTCCTCATGTACATTTACGCAGTGTAGATACGTACGGCCCTGCTGCGTAGCTCACATGTTGCTCGCAGCAGGGCTAATTTAATAGCATTGTAAGTTAGAGAAACTTTGCAGTACGTAGGGCTTAAGTAGAAGCCTCTTATTTACGAGGCTGGAATTTAATGAGGCCCTAAATCAAGTGTATAAAGTAAAGTTAAAAAAAACATACATAACCTTGAAAATAATGATTGATATGCACTTGCTATAGCATGAGCTATACTGTAGCTTAAGAGAAGACATCACTTTCATCCAATAACGTACTGTAACTGTAATTGTAGTAAATAGTAGAACCATTATATTGTATAAATTATGAATAATTACATGATAGGTCTTTTACATAAATGACCTCTCACAGACATGGTGTAAAGTTATAGCTTTCATTAAGTCCACCAGGCATAACACTATTTAGAATTGTTATCCACCTTGTTTCTGCTCTCAATAACTCATTTTCTACATTGCCTTTATGAATGACAAGATTATTTTTTTGTAAAATGAAGCAACGTAACTGGTTTACAATCCTGTTTTTGTTGAAAACGATGAGCCACAGAAGTAAGTGTTTTTCCTTTTTCAAGGCCATTTGTCCTTTCTTTATATTTAGTACATGTTCGCCAAGTCTGTGTATCAGAGCTGTAGTAGTGATATCTACATATTTTAAAGAACAAGAACAATCTAAGCAGTACACTACATTATGGCTACAGCAGTTCGAAAAAAACTTGTATAAGAATCATATTTTTGAATCTGTCCCTGAGATCTTCATCTCCAGTTAACATAACTACAAAAACTGCAGTGCCCACAAGGGAAGTATCCATTTGGAAGCGGGCCACAAACTGATTTACATCTTTAAAAATGACTTCTGACAAGGTGATCTCTCAGATTCTTGCTTCTCCTCCATCCAGTGTCAATTTTTTCTCCTATTACAATGTCCAATAGGGAATCAGATTTTAATACATGAATGCTTTTATTTAATATCTTTGCAATATCCAATAATTTGTATGGCTTCATGTTCCCTTGATTTCTTCTTGGGCACAAGTAATAATTCTCTTTCTGTATGTAGTGCACAATGGTATGCCTTTTTTACACATATTCACTGGTGTAGAAACTGGGGGGATGGGGGAGACAAATCCCCCCCAGATTATATTATGAATAGGGGACACAAAAAAAATAATTAAACTGAATCATGCATTACCAGATCTTACAAGTAGAGATCAATATTAAGCAGTATGCCTTTCCCATGGAAACTTTGACCCATAAATTATATATGTAAATGTATATATACACAAATGTATTATTTATTTCTGTACTGTACAGTTGATTGTTTTCATTGCTCTTTTGCCAACCATACATATATATATATATATATGTATATATATATATATATATATATATATAATATATGTATATATATATATATATATATATATATATATATATATCAAACACACCTACTGTATATATATCATTTTTAATTATATTGGGGTTGGTGGTGCCAGTATTGAGAAATTAAACAGAGAAATAAAAAAAAAAGGTTTTTGAGGGGCACTGCAGCACTGGGGTCTCCCAGAGCATTGCACTGGGTGCATCAGTGGTAGATCCACCCTACTGGCTGTCCTGGGAGTAGAGTTGAATTGCACCACTCAGGGTCTTTTTTGTCCCTTTAAACTTTATCCCCCCCCCCCCCAGATTCTTTTGGGCTCCTACGTCCATGACATACTCTAGTTCTCTAGCTCTCTGTTTAAATGTATTGATGTTAGAACAATTCCTCCTTATTCAAAGAATTTCAACAATAGGTATGGTCTTTTTTGTAAATGGATAATGCAAACTCAAATTTTGCAATGTGCTATTGGTAGTCGTTGGTTTGCGATCCATATCTGTACCGATAATTCCATGTTCATTTTTTGTTATAGTTATATCCAGGAAATCAATTGATTTATGATCAATGTGGTGTGTTAATCTCAGATTGAATTACTTGATTTTAAAAATTCTTATGAACTCAGCGAAATCATCTCTATCACCTTCCCACACAATAAAGATGTTGTTTATATATTTTAACCACATTAATATGTGGTCAGTAAATCGAGAATTTTTATCATTAAATACATGCTCTCTCTCCCACCAGCCCAAATAAATGTTTGCATACATGGGAGCGCATGCAGAACACATTGCGGTACCGCGCACTTATAGATAGAATCTACCATCAAAGACAAAAATGTTATGCTTTAAAACAAAATCCAGAAGTTTCAAAATAAACTCATTCTTATCTTCCTCATGCATAGACTCCATCTGCAGGAAGAAGTGAATAGCCTCCTTTCCAACTTTGTGATCTGTTTATGTATATAGAGACTCTACATCACAAGTAGCCAAAAAAGTTGAGGAGCCTAATTCAATTCCTTCCAGTCTGATTGATAACACAATATCAGTATTATTTCCAACATAGACATTTTTAAAACCGCATAAGAGATTCAATATTTTCATGTGTTATCCAGAGACATCAGTAACATGGCTACATTGCATAACAAATCATGTATCAATGATAACTCTGATATCTAATATATTTATATGTAAATATTAACTGCGCTGAATCCATACACCTTTATGAAAAGCATACAGTAGGCATTAAACTTAATACAGTGTTTTTCATAATGATCTTGAAAATGCCACCAGAGTGAATACATGAACATTGACTCACTATTAAGCATGGATCATTATAAATGATAACTGCTGTGCACACTTACTTATAGTACCCGTGTGGCAGGGGTTAACTTTTAGATGAGCCGGTCCTTTAAGGACAGAAGCATCAGGAAGGTTTAAGATTTAAATGCTGTGGGGGACCATTTGGGACCCATGCGGCAAGGGGTAAATATTTAGGGCCCAAAGCATGGGGGTTAATGTTAGGTGCCGTGGGGGTACTTGTATATGGAGTGAAATCTTTAAGGACCCGCAGCAGAAGTTAATTAGATGGCGGTTGTCATTTAAGGACCTGCGCAGCAGGAGGGGTTACATTTTGGGACCCTGTACACAATAGGGATGACCCCCACCCCCCCCTTGCAGCAGTTAATGTTTTAGGGGCAGGGGTAGCTGTTTAGAAACAGAGTACTGTCTCTTTAACTGCTGCTACAGCACTCAGCAAAGCTTTTAAAAGGCTTTGTGAGTGGTCTTTGGTATCCGTAATAATTTCTTAATTGTTTTGGAGTTCGGACACTGCCCTAGTTTGCAAGTGATCAGAAAATTCTTATTAGCATAGGGATTGGGTGTCAAAGTCTAACAGAGTAATTTATAATTTTTGTCAGTGCAAAAATCAATGGTGATTTTTGTCTTTATTTTGGCTTTGTCATGCAGTACACTCGTAGCAGTCACTTGTTGCATTTTTCTCACAATGTTTAAGGGATGGGTGATTAATATAGCTAGGTAGAATTTTCTGTGCCACTGAGGTACTCATAGTTGATTTTTTGCCGGGATTAATATAGGGCCCATAGTAACCAATCAGTGACTAATTTCTATAAACTGAGTACATAAAAGAAAAAAAAGCTTACCAAGCAAACTTGTATAAATCAATAAAAATAAAGTGGAAAGTGCCTGGACGTTGAAAAGCTAGTGACAAATCATATATATTTTTATATTGAAATATAGGAAAAAAAACGTGTGTCTCTAACCCACCCGTGTCTCTCTAACCCCCCCGTGTGTCTCTAACCCCCCGTGTGTCTCTAACCCCCCGTGTGTCTCTCTACCCTCCCGTGTCTCTTTCCTTCCGCCCTCCTCAACCTAAACCCCCCTCAACCCCCCTCCTCCACCTAAACCCCCCTAAATACCTCCCCCCTCTCCCCTCACTTACCTGCTTGTGCTCCGGCCTCCGCTCCTTGACCGGGCGCCGGCGCGCATTTGACGTCACATGCGCGCCACGTAATTAGCATTAGCAATGCTGGCACCCGGGATATGCTAATGACGCGGCTCGCATGTGGCATCACATGCGCGCCGGGTCAAGGAGCAGAGGCCGGAGCACAAGCAGGTAAGTGAGGGGAGAGGGGGGAGGTATTTAGGGGGGTTTAGGTGGAGGAGGGGGTTTAAGGGGGTTTAGGTTGAGGAGGGGGGTTGAGGATGAGGAGGGAGGTTGAGGATGAGGAGAAGGGGTTGAGGAGGGGGGTTGAGGTTGAGGAGGAGGGTTGAGGATGGGGGGTTGAGGAGAGAGGATGAGGATGGGGGGGTTGAGGAGGGGGGTTGAGGATGGGGGGTTGAGGAGGGAGGATGAGGAGGGAGGTTGAGGAGGGGGTTGAGGATGAGGAGGGAGGTTGAGGAGGGGGTTGAGGATGAGATGGGAGGTTGAGGATGAGGAGGGAGGTTGAGGATGAGGAGGGAGGTTGAGGATGAGGAGGGAGGTTGAACTTGAGGAGGGAGGTTGAGGATGAGGAGGGAGGTTGACAATAAGGAGGGAGTTTGAGGATGAGGAGGGAGGTTAAGGATGAGGAGGGAGGTTGAGGAGTGGGGTTGAGGAGGGTGATAAGGGAGGGGGGAAGAGACACAGGGAAGGGAGAGGTTGGAAGAGACACAGGGAAGGGAGGGGAGAGGTTAGAAGGGACACGGGAGAGAGGGGGGACACAAGAGGGGGACACAAGAGGGCACAAGAGGGACACAGGGGGCAGCACATTTCCCACCCTCGGCTTATACTCGAGTCACTCATTTTACCCAGTATTGTGTGGTAAAATGGGTGCCTCGGGTCGGCTTATACTCGAGTATATATGGTATGTATATACTCCATTTCTGCAACAGGTATTTTAGTGCTAACATTTTTTACAGCTGAATAGCACTAGTTCTCAGGTTTCATCTTAACTTAAGATAACAAACAGATGTGATAAACACAACAAACTTATAGGCAGATCATGTATACATTAAGCCACTTTTAACAAGTGAATACCTGAACTGAAGTCTGAACATGTAAAATTACATGCTAGTTACTTCACTGTGGCAGGTTATAGAGGGATTCAATTCTGATATTCTTTTACGTTAATACAGTCAACTGTAAAGAATTAGTAGAACACCTTTTGTGGTTATCATATTTGTTATATACCACAACTAATTTGTTTAAAATGTAACTTTGATTATAACTTCTTTATAAACTATTTTCCTTTAAAATTTGCAAGTTTAAAAAAAAAATGTTTTACCGCAATTGTGATGACGTCTCAACTTTCCCAATTCTTAGTTAGGAAAAATGTCTCTATCTTTCATATATTAGCAATGGTCTTTGTTTTTAGGCAGGGTTTTATAGTAGTTATTTGAGGTATAAAAATGCTTTTGTGCTTTAAAGGTGCTAAATAACGTATTTGTGCAATTGTTGCAAACTAAAGTTCTTGTGCTTCTATTAAATTGATAAGATCTCTTCATACTGAAACCTAAACTTCTCAGTGTTTGTGCTGTAGTAAGCACTCTGTCTTATCTCTGAATTTTTCGTCAGTGTGACTATTTTTAAAGGGCTTTAGTGCATAACGGGTGTGATGTGAATAAGACTCCCTTAAAGTGCTTTTAGAGTTGTGACATCGTTTTTTAATTATACCTCTTTGGACATATAGCACATATGCCCTTTTCTTGTATTGTGAATTGATCTGTGGTAGCGAGTCTATTAATTCCACTGCTCTTGCTCTAATATTACTATCCCAATATCTATAACATATATATTTATAAATGCAGTCTTATTGTGGAGTTTCTCTTAATTCTGGCAATCCCTTATACTTATATTGATCATTCGCTACCTCTGCCTGCTTTTAGCTATCTCTTTGTTTGTTAGACCATGCTTCTCTGTATTAGCTCGTGTGGCTACTTCCTGGGTGTGACATCATCAATATGCTCCTAAACGGAGCACATAAATGATGTATTGAAAAATGTGGAAACCTCTGTTGCTAGAAATGTCAGAATTCAACACATTAATAATCCGAAGTGTCTAAAATTTATCGGCATAGATCATATCTCTTTCTCAATACGAAAAGGTGACACTGATCGGAAATTACTATGTAAAGAAGCAAAGTGGATATTCACTTATTTAACTTTTTTTAAATACCATTTATGTATTATGGAATTATGATCATTTTAAATAATTTATCTTTTTTCTTCTTTACTTTTTATCAAGTTTTTTCAAAATTATTTATACTACTAGCGACTTGACCGTCAAAAATGACGGGGCCATAAAATTGTAAGGCAGGTAATGCTGTTTGCCATAGACGGTACTTTTTTTGGTGGTCTGAGATCTTTCGACGCTCATTGCGAGCCTCGCGCTGAGCGCCTTTGTGGATTGTGGATTGATGGATTACGTAGCTGAAGTGTCTGCAAATTGAGACATTCCAGCTGTAAGAGCAATGTTTTTGCTATCCTCTTCCCAAGGATCTCCTCGCAATATGCCAGAAAGATACAATGATGCTATGGTTATTGTGACTAAATTTGGCAAACCAGATTTATTCATTACATTCACATGTAATCCACAATGGCCAGAGATCAAAGAAAATTTCAGACTTGGCCAAAATACTTCTGACCGAACAGATTTGGTGGCTAGAGTATTCAAAATAAAACTAAATTCATTCATTCATGATATAACTAAAGCATACTTATTTGGGAAATGTGTGGCTTTTGTTTTATACCATTGAATTTAAAAAAGGAGGCCTGCCACATGCACATATATTTTTAATACTGCAAGAAAAAGATAATTTGAATACGGCAGAGAGAGTGAATTCAGTAATTACTGCTGAACTGCCACATCCAGAAAAACATTCAAAACTGGCCAGATCTTGTTGTATATTCACCCAACTGTTTTTATTTATTTTGGATGACCAGTTTACACAATGTGAGAGTCTTACAGCATTGTAATAATCTTCAATACATGGAGATGCAATGCCACCTTTTATAAAACATTTTTCGTCTTCAGTTTGATTCTAGGTTTTTTCCATTATAAATGAATGAGTCAATTAAAGCTTGATGTTTTCTAATTATGAAATTAGGGGCGTTCAAAGGTAGACATCTAAAAAGATACTTAATTTGAGGTAAGATTGACATTTTTATGGCTGCAATTCTAACCAAGATAACATATTTGATTTCCAGTTATCTAACTGGGCTTTTATTTTGTTGTATAATTTACTGAAATGTATTTGGATTATTTCTTCAACCTTACTAGAAAATTATTTTCCTAAGTACGATATTTTATTCATTTCCCAATTAATATCCCAAATTGATTTAATTTTTTTTTCCGTCTATGTAGATGGGTAAACCTTCTGTTTTAGAACAATTGATTTCATAGTAGGAGATATTCACAAACTTCTTTAGTAACTCTTGAATATAAATTAGAGATTCGCTGGGTTTAGTAAGAGTTAGTATCATATCATCTGCATATAGCATAGTTTTATATTCTGTTTCTCCTATTCTAATTCCATGAATTTTATTATTTCCTTTAATGGCTTCTGCCAGAGGTTCCATCATTAGGATAAAAATAAGTGGGGATAGGGGACATCTCTGGCGAGACCCATTAGTAATGGGCATGGAGGGTGATCCTGATCCAATTCCAGAAATAAAGGCACTTGGGGAGGAGTATAAAGCTCCAATTGATTTTGCTCCAAAATCTTCAAACCCAAATTTTAACAAGACTTGATACATATAATCCCAGTTTAACCTATCAAAGGCTTTTACTGCATCTAAGGTAATAATTACATAAGGATTGTGATTATCTTTACTATAAGGTCAATCAATCTTCTACTATTATCTGCCTCCTGACGATTTTGAAGAAACCCAGATTGGTCCATATTTATCAATTTAGACAGGCATCTGTTCCACCTATTAGCAAGTACTTTTGCATATCATTTTATATCAGTGTTCATTAAAGATATTGGTCTGTAATTCTTACAGTATCTAATATCTTTTTTTTGCTTTGGAATATTAATTATGGCTGCTTCCAACATTTCTTTTGGAGCTTTACCCTTTATTTTAATTTCGTTAAATTTTTAAACTAATTGTTTCATTAACTATGTCTTAAAGGTTTTATAATAGAAGTTTATGAATCCATCTGGACCTGGAGCTGAGTCTTGTTTCAAATTATTAATTGCCTCCTCTATTTCTGAACAGTTTATATCACTGTTTAGAAGTTCTAAGTCTTCTTTATTCATTTTACTTGGTCTAAAAAGGATTTTATATCCTCTATTTCAGACTTTGTGACTTCCTTATTAATTTCCAAATTATATACATTTTTGTAATAATTAAAGAAAGCCTTTTCAATGTGACATGGGTTAGTCAATATAGATGGATCCTTATTAGTATCGATAATCAATTCTTCAATTCTGTTATATGATATTTTATTTTTCTCGCTAATAGTTTACCTGCTTTATTACCTAGGAAATACACTGCTCAAAAAAATAAAGGGAACACTAAAATAACACATCCTAGATCTGAATGAATTAAATATTCTTATGAAATACTTTGTTCTTTACATAGTTGAATGTGCTGACAACAAAATCACACAAAAATAAAAAAATGGAAATCACATTTTTCAACCCATGGAGGTCTGGATTTGGAGTCACCCCCATTATGAAATTGGAAAAACACACTACAGGCTGATCCAACTTTGATGTAATGTCTTTAAAACAAGTCAACATGAGGCTCAGTAGTGTGTGTGGCCTCCACGTGCCTGTATGACCTCCCTACAATGCCTGGGCATGCTCCTGATGTGGTGGCGCATGGTCTCCTGAGGGATCTCCTCCAAGACCTGGACTAAAGCATCTGCCAACTCCTGGACAGTCTGTGGTGCAACGTGACGTTGGTGGATGGAGCGAGACATGATGTCCCAGATGTGCTCAATTGGATTCAAGTCTGGGGAACGGGCGGGCCAGTCCATAGCATCAATGCCTTTGTCTTGCAGGAACTGCTGATACACTCCAGCCACATGAGGTCTAGCATTGTCTTGCATTAGGAGGAACCCAAAAGCAACCACACTAGCATATGGTCTCACAAGGGGTCTGAGGATCTCATCTCGGTACCTATTGGCAGTCAGGCTACCTCTGGCGAGCACATGGAGGGCTGTGTGGCCCCCCAAAAAATGCCACCCCACACCATTACTGATCCACTGCCAAACCGGTCATGCTGGATGATGTTGCAGGCAGCAGAACGTTCTCCACAGCGTCTCCAGACCCTGTCACGTCAGTCACATGTGCTCAGTGTGAACCTGCTTTCATCTGTGAAGAGCACAGGGCGCCAGTGGCAAATTTGCCAATCTTGGTGTTCTCTGGCAAATGCCAAACATACTGCACGGTGTTGGGCTGTAAGCACAACCCCCACCGGTGGATGTCGGGCCCTCATACCACCCTCATGGAGTCTGTTTCTGACCGTTTGAGCAGACAAATGCACATTTGTGACCTGCTGGAGGTCATTTTGCAGGGCTCTGGCAATGCTCTTCCAGTTCCTCCTTGCACAAAGGCGGAGGTAGCGGTCCTGATGCTGGGTTGTTGCCCTCATACGGCCTCCTCCACATCTCCTGATGTACTGGTCTGTCTCCTGGTAGCGCCTCCATGCTCTGGACACTACGCTGACAGACACAGCAAACCTTCTTGCCACAGCTCGCATTGAGGTGCTATCCTGGATGAGCTGCACTACCTGAGCCACTTGTGTGGGTTGTAGACTCTGTCTCATGCTACCACTAGAGTGAACGCACCACCAGCATTACAAAGTGACCAAAACATCAGCCAGAAAGCATAGGAACTGAGAAGTGGTCTGTGGTCACCACCTGCAGAATCACTCCTTTATTGGGGGTGTCTTGCTATTTGCCCATAATTTCCACCTGTTGTTTATACCATTTGCACAACAGCATGTGAAATTGATTGTCACTCAGTGTTGCTTCGTAAGTGGACAGTTTGATTTTACAGAAGTGTAATTGACTTGGAGTTACATTGTGTTGTTTAAGTGTTCCCTTTATTTTTTTTGAGCAGTGTATTTTCTCTGTTGGAGCTTCCATAGAGAATTATCAATCTTCTTTTGCACTAATTTCTTTATATTCATTTTAGTCTGTGATATCTCCTTTATGATGTTATATGCCGGACTGAGTTTATTCTGAGTGAAGTACCCTGATGGGACCTTCTAAAGGCACTCCATGAGGACAGAACCCCTCTTATATATGCTTTATGAGTATTCCATATTATTGTGGATTCGGTAACCAAGTTTTCGTTAGTCTGGAAAAATGTTTCTATCTCTTTCTTTCATAAAATTTGTTTATCTGGTTTATTAAATAAGGACATATCCAACCTTCTTCTAGAATTTTTTTTTTTAACCATGTGATCATTAAGTTGTAATTCGATCATAGCATGATCCGACCAATTAATAGTATTAATCTTGGATGATTTAACATCCAAAAGTGTATTTGCATCTATCAGGAAATAATCAATTCTAGAATATGATGTGTGACGGTGCAAATAAAAGGTATAGTCTCTCGAATTACCATGCCACAACCGCCAGACATTGTATAGCTCAAACCGTAGAATGGATTCATGAAAAAGTTTAGCTTTCCTTATTGTGTAGTTATCAAGGCCTTTAATTTGAATACCGTTTTTATCTTGGGAAGCATCAAGAACCATGTTAAAGTCCCCACAGATAATTGCTTTACCTATCCTGATGTTTTTAACCCTTTTAAGTAGCTTATTTAGGAATCGATTTTGTCTTTCGTTAGGAGAGTATATATTTACTATAGTATAATTTTGCTGATTAATTTTACCTCCCCAAATAATATATCTTCCTTCCAAGTCTACTTCTCTAAAGTGTTCCTGAATATTTACATTTTTGCTAAACAGAATAGATACTCCTCGAGATTTCTAAATAATCGATGAGTCTATTTTAGAAGTATAAAAAGAATTGTGTAAGTAAGGGATTTTATCATTTTGCCAATGTGTTTCCTGAATACATACAATATCTGCCTGAACCTTTTGGAATTGGTCCAGGATCACCCTTCTTTTAAACGCAGAGTTCCAACTAGACAGATGTAAATGAAGTCTACTAATAACAAAGCTAGATCTAACTTCGTCTAGCCGCCCCAAACAAAACAAACCCACATAAGTAACGCTGCCCGCTCCACATTAAAATTTAGTTACCCTTTAATGGCATCATTATACATTTGGGTGGGGCGGGGGGCGGAGGGAAGGGAGAGGGGTAAGGGGAAAAAGGAAAGGGAGAAGAGGAAAAATAATCGCTATTGTGTAAATCTTTTATTACTGAGTAATGTGCTTTAACTTTCTCTTTCTGTCTTTTTTTTATTACTAAATTGTGCATTATATTCCACTACTTGGTTACTAATTGTGATAATCACATTATAAAGAGATTAATAGTATTATAGTGATCCAATTATAAAGACCTATTCTAAACAGTGTTTAAGATTGTCTCTCGACAAATAGCCCCTGTCCCTGACTGACTCTGTGAATGGTATCTTCCATTCTTTTAATAACCTTTCTCCTTCTGCTACTGAGCCTACAATTATCTTCTGATTATCTTTTGAGATAATTAATTTGGTGGGAAATCCCCATTTATATATTATTTTCTCCCTTCTTAAAGCTTTGGTAATTTCTATAAATCTTCTACAATTGTCTAATGTATCTCCTGAAAGATCTTTAAATATGGTTAGTTTTTCAAAAGGAGGATCAAGTTTAGATTTCTGCCATGATGCCTTTAAGACTGCTTCTTTATATTCGTAAAAGTGTATTTTAACTATTACATCTCTAGCATTCTCTCCTTTAAGATCTTTTGGTAACGTAATCCTATGGATACGATCTAACATATTGATCCATGGTTTACTGGGGGGTACTAACTGTGTAGAAAAGGCAGTTACAAAGGCTAGTAAATCTTCAGCATACAAGGATTCCGGAATTCCTCTGAGTCTCAAATTATTGCGTCTAGAGAAGTCCTCTTGTTGAATCCTTTTAATTTCAATATATTCTAATTTGTGTTCCAAATCGAGGGAATATTTAATTACTTTTTGCAAAACCTCTTGGTGGGATTCTAAGTCTTCTACTCTTTCTAACAGACTAGTAATGGCTGATTTATTTGATTGTATTTCTTGTGCAAAATCTGATTTTAAAGTAGTCTGAAATTCATTAAAGAGCCTTTTCTTTACAGATGTAGTTAATACTTCTTCCTCTTGTATGCTAATTATCTGTAACGATTCCTCATTTGCGGACAATTTTATTTTTTCTACTAGAGGGGACTTTGTATGGGAGATTCTAGTTGGGAGAAATTTGAAGCTCCAGAATTCCCTTTCGGGGAAAAGAATGAGGTTGAATTAACGGTTTGATTATTTCCAACTTGTTTATTGATTTTATTTTTTACATTTGTTGGATTGGGTTCCTTGTCTCTCATGATGATTATCTTTAAAGTCCAGAATTAAATTCCCTTCTTTTTGTTTCTTGATCTATAACCACCTTGCTATCACTTTTTTTACTCTCTATCTTTTACCTCTTTTCCTTCTATCACTACAATTTTTATTTTTATTTTTCTCCCTAGTATTTTAAAGACTTAATCCCAATTCTTCAGTCTATCAAACCTAAGATACAAATCCAGTATTTGAGGGATTCAACCAGCAGTATACAGTCCAGGAAGGATTTCATTTCAAGAAATATTCTATTAATAGTGGTAAAGTCCCTTTTATGAGAGTTTAAAAACTTAGATTATTTTCTTGACAATAAATGGTCTTATGTCAACTTTAGTTCACCTTTTAAGTGTATGTTCATTCACTAGCCTTTACATTCTGATATATCGCAGTAGAGGGATACTGACTGGTGTACTGTAACAAGGTTTTATAAAAGATGGTCTTTATATTACGGACCACTGCAGCTAGTAAGAGTCTCTTGGACTATAAACCTTTTTGCCCATATACTCATAAGTAATACTATATCAGCACTATTGTGCAACCTGTGCTACCAAAACTACAGCCAATTCACCTTTTAAATATATCTTTACAGTGAGGTACTTTTTAGCTCATTTATCAGGATACTTAGGATCTTCTATTACCAAAACCTTCAGATATGTTTTCTCACTTCCCCTGACTTGGTTAAATATCAGTGGGCAATTGACGTTTGACCTGCATATTTCTCTCTGGAATGATATGAAAATATCCAAAGACCTCCTCTTAAGTCTCTTTTCCACACAAATCATTTTCTTCTCTTCAAGGTGTTCATTCACTAGCTTTCACATTCTGATATATCACAATAGAAGGTTACTAACAGGTGTACTGTAACTTTTGTAGTAAGTGATCTTTAAATTATGGATCACTGCGGGTACTGAAAGCCTCTTGGGCTATAAAGCTTTTTGCCCATATACTAATGAGGAATACAGATCGAGCACTAATTTTACAACCTGGGCTACCAAAAACTGCAGCCCCCTGGCTCAACTGCAAACACTCCAGGTATTACTCTTCACAGAGGTCCCCCTCAGGGATATGCAACTCCAATGATGTTGAAAGGAGGCTTGATGAACCTTCTCTTAGTTCTCTTTTCCACTCAGAATTTTACTTTTCTCTTATGGTGACTTCACCTTGGCGATTAAGCCCTTAAATTTCTCAGGAGAGGCTTATTGAGTGGTGTGCTAGTGGTGTGTTGGTAAGAAGTGTTCGATAAGTTAAGTTATGGGGAGCTGAGGGTCATAAATATCTCTTTGGGCTGCAAGCCCTTTTTCTCATATATTAATGAGTAGTGCTGCTTCAGCACTCATTTACCATCTGTGTTTCCAAATCTCCAGCCCCCAGGCTCAACTGCAATCACTCCAAATAATGCTCTCACAGGGGTCCACCTCTAGGGTATGCAGCACAAAATGGTATAAAAAAGGGGCTCAAAACCTTCTCTTAGTTCTTTTTTCCACTCAAAACTTTACATCTCTTTAGAGTACTTTTCCATTAGCATTCAAACCCTTATGTCTCTCAGGAGGGGATTACTGATTGGTGTGTTCTGGCGATGTTCTTGTAAAAAGTGTACGTTAAATTATAGAGACCTGAGGGTAGTAAGTATCTCTTTGGGTCTGTAGGCCCTTTTACCCATTTTACAGCATATAGCTCTGTATCGCCAGCCCCCAGTCTCTACTTGAAACACACTAGTTGTTACCTCTCACTAGGTTCATCTTCGGGGATATTCAGCTTGGTTCTGTCTGGTCATCAGGAAGAAAGAGAGACCGCTAAAATCTGTAACCCGCCTGTTCTGCAGCAGCTCCCAGGATTTCCTATCCATGGTGGTCCAGCTCTCTGCAATGCTTTAAACACCAATTTCTGGGATGCTCCCATCGCCATCCAGCACGCCTCCAAGTTATAGCGCTTAGTATTCCAGCGGCCCCCAGCACCTTGTCTCTGAGCTAGGCTGCGTCAATGCTCCAAAGACTAACAGTCTCTCCTCATGGCGCCAAGTATGGAGATGATGTTCACTGAGCTGCAGCGTTCCACGGCGGGAAAGGCCCGGGTTAGCACGTCATCTTGTGCTTCCTGGGCGGGGCCAACAGTTGATCTCTAAATATTGTTTCTGATACATACTTTACTATGTTTATAACTTTCCAGTATTAATTTTGATCGCCATCCTGCCTCCCCATTTGGGAAAAAAATCAGATATGTTATTGGATCAAAATTACTACTTAAGATATTTATGTTTATGAAAGGTTGTTTTGGATTTCTGGGATATATTCTAATATCCCGCTCAAATGGAGGTTCCCTATCATCATTTTGAAAAACCATGGCAACCTCATTAGAAGTTGTTAAATTATAATGTTGTTGATCACAATGGCGACCTCTTTTAAGAACCATATTGACTCTTGGCATAGGCAACTGATTTTGTTCAGCATGACTCATTTGTTCTCTTTTTACTTCTGCTAATTTTTTGTATGCTTGAGTTTATGGGTTGTTGGCCATAATGTTCTCAAGCTCTTTAGAAACTGGGGCTAAGCATTTTCTATTTTCTGAAAGCGACTGCTTCCATTTTATCTAGGACATTTAGTTGAGCAAATTTTCTTTGCTCTCCTGCTTCTGGGTGTAAATGTGAAGTACGGTGGTAAATTTGTCCTTTTACTTTACAACAGTAAGGGCCATGCCCTGGCACATTTTCAGCTAATGTTGCACCCATTGAAGCAAATTAAATTGCACTATCATATGATCTGATGTTTAGTTTGAAATTCATATAATTGAGAAATGTAGGATCACTCATTATACTTTGTAAATATTGTGGAAATGGGTGTCCTTTCTGACAGCAATTATTAAACGCCATTGTAATCTGTAATTGTAAATGTACATTTTATTTTTTCATTCAATCTTTCATTCAATAGCAAACAAAGGCAAACATGACATTACTAATATCTTTATTTTGCTTACTTGAAGTTGGAATCGATTAACTTCATTTCCACTTCTGATGGTATTTCAATTCTGTCCTTTTTTTGGTAATCTGTACGAGAAATGTAAGTGTCATCATTGTAACCTGTGTTCCTATGTAATTAATATATTTGTTAGGTCTAAACAGCAGTTCACTCACTTTTTTTTTAGATAGTTTTATTTCAGTTATTAGTTAATTTATGCTATCACAAAGTATTAAATTAATAATCTCTGCCGCACTATCATGATTCTATTCTCTATTAATATATATACTTTCATTAACCCACAATCCTCAAGATTAATTGATGCTCCTCTAATTTTTAATCTATGTAGGTATTAATTAACTTGCTCTGATCGTTTTATTTTCTTGCGTTATCTTTACATTTTTTATTCAATTCTATAACTATTGAATACATGAATATAGAATACCTCTGATCTCTTAAGTAGTTGCAGGTTAAATGATGCAGAGCTGACAGTCTCTCTATATCTACATCCACTGTAGGTCTGTAAAACTGTCTTCAGCAATTGTCTTTTCAAATTGACAGAGAGCTGCAAACTGTAAAATTAAATAAAAAACAATTATTAATTATTTCTTATATAATAGCCTCCTCCATTTCATTAATGTATCTTTTATTTTCATTTTAAATGTATCCGTTATAAATATATGTCCTTTTTATTTTTTTATCAAGCACGAATTTCCTTTCTTTTAAATATTGCTATAAATGATTAACATTGTTACCCCCTTTTTTAACTTGTAATTAAATTCTATCATTTTGCCACCTTTTGGTGGTTAATTTAAAAATGAATTCATATTTGGCCACCTTTTTGTGGTTAATTTAAAAATGAATTAATCAATTAATATGAAATTAATTATACTTTACCTATTCCCTGTTATTTTCTGTAATGCAAATCCCAAAGAGCTAACAATCTCTTTTCATAAAGTACGCCAGCAGATAAATGTCCAGTTACATCACCTGTTCATCACCTGAGGAAAAAGTGAGTCGCGAAAACCGTTGATATTGGTGGGAAAAGCACAGCTTACACTCTATTTTGCGTTGTAGCTGCAATTTTCAGCCTTACAGCGTGTCTAAAACCATTTGCGTTTGTTTATTTTCTCAAAGTCTTGCATGCCTCGCGATGAGCGCCTATGTGTTACTGCTTTCGGTCTCGTTTTGATTTTTTTTCCAAAAATTACGGGTTTACGCCCGCCATTTATTCCCTCGCTTATCCAATTTTCTGAAAATGCCAATTAAACATCAAATTATCTTGCAACTTCACTCACAGGCTTCCTGCCTCTCCCCCTGTGCTGTGTTTGAGGTTGTAAGTTAATTTTTGAAGTAATTGGCGTCTTTTGAGGGTCTTCGGACGGCCTCAGAGTTAGGGGTTTACAAAAAATGGCGACCGTTAAAGTCATATATTTTTTAAAGTGTTGCGAGCCTTGCGCTCATCGTAGGCCTGGCAATGAGCGCCAAAGGCCATTTTCAAAGTCTTGCGGGCCTCGCACTGAGCGTCAAAGGCCTACGGCCTTCGGCGCTCATCGTGGCCTTGGCAATGAGCGCCTTTTTCAAAGTATTGAGGGCCTCGCGATGAGCGCCTTCGCCTTTTTCAAAGTCTTGCAAGCCTCATCGTTAGCCTGACAATGAGCGCCTGCGGGCCTCATAATGAGTGAAGAAAGGCGCTTATTGCAGCCAAGTCGTGTGGGCCTCGCGATGAGTGCCTACGTCGCTTATCACAAGGCCTGTAAGGAGCACAGAAGGCTCTCGCCACTTATTGCGCATGCACAAGCCAAAGGCGCTCATCGTGAGCCTGGCAATGAGCTAATTCGGCCTCATTGCCAGCCTTTTTCTAATTATTGCAGGCCCCGCGATTAGTGCCTATGGCGCTCATCGCGAGGCCCGCAAGGAGCACCAAAGGCCCTCAGTGTTCATTGCGCATGCGCAAGCCAAAGGCGCTCATCGTGGTCCTGGCAATGAGCTGATTTGGTGCTCATTGCCAGCCTTTTTCTAAGTTTTGCGGGCCTCGCATGAGTGCCGAAGGCACTCATTGCAGCCCAGTCGTGCGGACCTCACGATGAGTGCCGTAGCCGCTTATCGCGAGGACAGCAATGAGCGACGAAGGCCTTCGGCGCTCATTGTATATGCGCATTTTTTTACATTTTTCAAAGTTTTGCTGTCCTCATGATTAGCACTTTTGGCGCTTATCGTGGGCCTGGCAATGAGCTCATTTGGCGTTCATTGCCAGCATTTTTTAAGTTTTGCATGCGTCGACTTGAGCGCCTTCGCCTTTCTGAAAGTCTTGCGGGCCTCACGATGAGCGCTGAAGGCTTTCGCCGCTCATTGCATATGTGCAAACCCGTATTTTTTTACATTGCATGATGACAACTAGCAATTACGAAAACTATTATATGTGATCTCTACTACCTTTCACATTTCTTCTTTCCTGGGCTACTTAGAAAACTAGTTTGCCTACTTAGCTTTTTTTTCTTTTGGGGATATTCGTTGTTGCTGTTTTCCAGACAATGTCACAAACTTCTGTCCAAACATTTTCAGGCAATCTATCTACCATGTCTAGTACTTTAAATATATTCTTTACCTCAACCTCATATTCATAGTGGAATTATTATTTATTTCACTTCTGCTGGCACTGATGATTTTTTCTCTTTTTCTCAGTTTAATAAGAAGCTCGTGATCTGAACCACAGTCAGCTCCAGGTCTTGTTTTTGTTGACTGTATAGAGCTTCTGCATCTTTTGCTACCAATTATATGTTGTTGTTCAGTCCTTCAGTCGTGTCCAACTCTTGGTGATCATATGGAAGCAGCATGCTAGGCACATTTGTGTCTGGTTATGCTCATCCATATGGTTTTCTTGGCAAGGATACTGGAGTGGTTTGCCAGTTTCTTCTCCAGTGGAAAGCAATTTGTCTAACCTCTCTGCTATAACCTGCCAATCTTGGGTGCCCCTACATGGTATATCTTATGGCTTCAGTGAGGTACTCAAGCCCCTTCACCATGACAAGGTAACAATTCAGAAGGAAACTAATTGTATAATCAATCTGATTTCTATATTGTGCATCTGGTGATGTTCCTGTGTAGAATCATCTAAAAAATACTGCTAGTATTATTACATGCTGTATCTACTACTTGTGCTAATTCCTTAATGTTGAATTAATTTGTGTTATTGTCTCAAGAAAGAATGTAGTCTAGCAAGATTATTGTTTCATGCTTCTCTCACATTATGACAACCAAACTGTAGATAAAAACATAAACAGAATCAATTTCCCTTCACAATAAAAGTAGGTGACTCTTTCCCCTTGGCTATCTCCTAGCTTCCTGAGCCTTCATCCACATAGTAGATTTCTGTCTGCTTGCCTAACATCCAAACTCAGTGACCATTGCCTCCTAGCTTCCGGATCACTAATCCACCTGTTACATAGCAGTCTTCTTGTCTAACACCCTCTCTAAATGTGTGAGCTTTTACCCCACTGTCTTCCAAGTGTATCTACTGTGATCAATGTCACTATCCGATCTTTCAACAACAAGGTGCCCTGCTCCACTAGGCCAATTGCTTGAGGGTGATAGATAATATGCAAGGTCCATGTTATTGCTACATCTTTGGCCCAGGCCCAAACTTGTCCTGGTTCAGTCCCTTTCCTGAGAGTCTCTTGGGCTTTCTTTTCAATATCTCCCTGTTTCAACTCCCAATAAACTGCACTACTGTCTCTTGCTCATATTTCGGATCACAGGTTCTCCCCAGGGTGATGTGCCATGTACACAACAGTCTGTGTGCTTCCAGGTGGGCATAAAGTTGGTAAACCAGTTGGTGAGTCTTTTGAATGAGAAGCCAAGTCTCCAGCTTGGTTTAGGCCCATGACATCACATTTTCCTGAACTGCGACATCCAGTAGCAAAGTCCTGCTTTTCAGCTACCCAGTGAAAGGCATTTTTCTTTCTGGTCATAATATAAAAAAAAGGCTGCAGCACCAGGCCTAAATGGGAAATAAACAATCTCATGAACCCCATTACTTCAAGAAAGACCTGAGCTTCCTTCACAGATGTAGATGTAATTTGTTTCTGGTTGCCTAGATCATATTTTGCCTAAAACTGTACTTCTGGCCCATGTCCCTGTATTGTTTTTCTGTTGCCAACCCAACCTCTGCTCTACATGTGTTCAATGAGTTTCAGAAAGGCTTCCATAACTAAAATCACAATGTCTAAATGGAATCATTTTGTTCACTGACACTTTCATTATTAAGCATACATCCTTAGTTAACTCTGCTCCTAGTGTGTACATATATTCTAGGTTCTAAGCCCTGTCTGTGACACCTTTCATGTTTTTTTTCATATAATTTCACTGATCAAAGCTGCCCCCTCATCTATCTCCCTTCTAAGTGGAAAGCCTGCAGCATAAGCCATTCACTTTCTTGAGGTCTTCTGACATCCCTTTTCTATACCCTGACAGGTCAATATTAGTGAGATTATCCCCGAACACATGATCTATTTCTAGAAGTATGGGAGGTGTGCATTTTGAAGACATTCGGGGCATAATTTACAAGATTCCATATGCAGCTATCATAAAGCCCATCTGCATCCCTCATTTCTATTTCCCCTTACACATAACATATCATAAATGAAAAGCAGCAGGAAGAAACCAAACCCTTATGCAAAACAAACCATTATATAATTACACATAATAATTATATGTATTAGAATGTTACAATCAATCAAGGGAAGTTGTGAAATAATAGTCATTATTTCAGTTAGAGTGGCGCAATTAACACTTGCTTGTATCTAATCACATTGCTACATTACATTCCTGTTTCACAAGAGCACATACTTCCCCTCTATTAGCTATCACAACATTCTCAAAACATTTCTAGTATTATTACATGTTGTGTCTACTACGCATGGACGTAGGAGCCCCCCAAAAAATCTGGTGGGGAACAAAGTTTAAAGAGACAAAAGAACTGTGGCCCTGAGTGGTGCAATTCAGTTCTATGCCCAGGACATGCAACCTGCAAGGGAAAAGAGGGCAGGCCAACCAACAAGTATAAAGAAAACATACAACAGTGGCACACTACACAACATAAACAGAGTGTTTTAGAATATCCAAGGATTGGTACTTATCCACCATAAAAGGAAGCAGTGATCTGAGGCAATACAGATTCTCATTCAATTCTATTTCAGTCCAAGTCCAAGTTTGGATGAATTATGACATGCAATCCTGAAGATCTTGAGACCCATTGCAGCAAACCAGCTTGCCAAAAAAGAATTTGGAGGTGGGCAAAAAAAAACTGGAAAAAATATATGGTGAAATAAATTTGAGTTATTTTAATACATGCACAAATATTGTACTAACAAAAGATAAAAAAAAAACTGTTGATCTGCTTAATACTAAAAAGTCAATTTTTAAGCATTAAACTTATGTAGAGCATATTTTAATGTATGTATTATGGCAAATCATTTATACTTTTGCAAGCTTTAATATAAAAAAAAGAGGTTTTCTCATACGTATTGTGTTAGATAATTGACTTTTTTAGTATTAAGTAGATAATCTAGGATTAATCTCATACCCTGTGACTTTAAAGGCATCAAAGTACAATCTCTTGTGTGTGTTAAAATAAGCCAAACTTATGTCACCATATATTTTTGCTGTTTTTAACCATTTGTTTACCTTTTCTCCAAAATCTTTTTTAAACAAACTAGTATAAAACAAAGGCAAAGATAATATCTTGAGAATCTGCAAGGAGCAGAGATAACATAAGGAAGAGAGAGAGAGATTGAGATTAGAGAGAGAAAGGTAGAAATGGAGAGAGAAAAAGAAAACAAAGTAGTTGTTTGCGGAGAAAGTAATAGATAACTGGAATAACCTTCCAATTGAAGTGGTAGAGTCAAACACAGTTGTGAAGTGAAGCATGCCTGGGATAAGCATAAGGCTACCTTAGGGCTTAATAAGCCAGACATTTTGGTTGATAGCATGGGCAAGCTAGATGGACATTTTTAGTTAACTGTTATCAAATCAATGTTTGTATGTTTAAGGGAGGAGGCAAGACAAAGGAGAAAGAAGTAGACAAACAAGGGAGAAATTGAAAGACAATGGAAGAAAGAAGGGAAGGGAGAAAAGAGATGATAATGGAGTGAGATAAGGGGAAGGGAAAGAAAGGGAGAGAGAAAGGTCTTGAGAGTGGGAGAAGGGGAAATGGAGAAGAGAGAATGGGAGAGGATAGAGGGAGGGAGACAGTATGGAAAAGACGTAGAGAATGGATCGAGATAAGCGTTAAGCGATAAGCGTTTATGCTGCTAGACATGTCCCAATGTTGCCCTTGTTATTATATACATACTAACTACTTGCCTGTCAAAAATGATGGGAATAAAACTGTAAGGCTGGCAATGCTGTTTGCCACACAATGTGAGGCTTTTGCTCCTCTGAGCAATTGTAAACCTCTCCTCCCTTGTACTTCAACTTTCCTGCTTTGCACTGATCACCTCCGGCACTCACCGCTCACTGTGCTCATTGCGAGCCCAGCGATGTGCGCCTTTCCTCCCACTTACTGTACGGTCCGCTCATTGCAGGTTTTGTTAACCTACAAGTTTTTTGCTTGAAAATGCCATGTGTGTCTTTCCACCATCTACCCCCTGTCCCTTCCCTGTGTCTTTCTCCTCTGTGTGTCTGCTGAATGTTTGCGTGGCATGCGCTGACTGCCATTGGTTCTATTTTCAAAGTTCCGCAATCCTGGAATTGTTGTTGGTGTAGGTGTTTTCTAAGTCCTGTGTGCCTGGCTTTGCGCAGCCTCGTTTTCCTCCATTTTCCTAATTTTTACGATTTTCATCCACCCTTTTTTTCTATCCTCGCTTAGCCCATATAAAGCTAAATATAGCTCAAATTCGCTTGCAACCTCACTCCCAGGCATCTTGGCTCTCTCCCTGTGCTGTGTGTGAGTGTGTTATTATTTTTGTTACATTTTTTTGTTTGGTTTTCGTGTTTTTAGAGTTACTCGCTTTGGTCACAGTTGTGACCCTTGCAGTCACTCATTGCTGCCTAAGTCCCACTTGCTTCAACTGCTCGCCTCACTAGGCGAGCCTCGCAGTGCAATGAGCGCCTTCAGTGATCATTGCAGCCTAAGTCCCACATGCCTCAACTGCTCGCCTCGCTTTGTGAGGCAAGCAGTGCAATGAGAGTCTCCGGTGCTCATTGCAGCCTAAGTCGTGCAGGCATTGATGGCTCGCCTCGCTTCGTGAGGCTCGCAAAGTGTGACCAACATCGTAAGCATTCCCCACACTGACAACTATATATGTGATAACTAGAAATAAAAAATATGGATGCAAAGCAGTCAAAAATCTAATCCAGAAGAAAACACAGAAAGGTATTTGTGCTATAGTCATGGATGACTTGGAATCTACTGGCATGTTTTGCTAATGTATTACTCCACTATCACTTCACTGCTTCGCACAGGCTTCCTCCCACCTCACTATTATATCACTGCATAACTATAATATCACTGCATCACACAGGCTTGTTCCCTCCTCACTATCATATCACTGCATAACAAAGGCTTCCTCCTCACTCCCCTCCAATTGTAATCACTTCATGATACGTTCTCAGGGAAATAGTGGGTGTGAGGGTAGCTGGAATAAAGGTGATGTTGGAAAAGAAGGGGAAGGGAAGAGGACTGAGTGAAGAGCAAGAAGCAGAAGACTGAGAGGAGGTAGAAAGTGAGATGGGGAAAAGTGAATACTAGAAAAAACATAATAAAGAAGAAAGAGAAGAAGTGAGCTAGAAAGATATGCAAGAGTAAATAAATAATTATAAAAGTCAGGTGTTGCTGTGCAAAATACATGACAGAAAAAGTATACTAGACATTTGTAATTACAATGTTGTGTGTACCATTGTGCAAATACTATTTCTGCTGCTGGACTGCCCATTACTTTCTCCAGGGTTGTTACAAGGTTTGGGAATAAAAAGCTTTCCTGGGAGATACATACTGCTCCATAGTGCTCCTCGAGTGGTGCTCTCTGGTAATGCATGATTAAGTTTCATTTCAGTATTTGTGTGCCCCCTATTATTATAATCTGGGGGGAGGATTTATCCCCCCCCATCTCCTCCAGTAACTACACCCCTGCTACTACGTGTTGTGCTTATTCCTTAAAGTCAAAGCAATTGTCATTTTTTTTGATACTTTATGTTTTGAACATGTCCTGGCTTTGTCACAAGAAAGTCTGTAATTTAGTAAGATTATAGTTCCATGTTCCTCTCACAACATGGCGACAAATCTGTCATCCGATCATCCATCCAGATATTTCAAGGCGTGTGGGGGATAGAGTCTGAACTTCCACGGTTAGTAATAAGCATACTGCACTGTCCTAGTTGGGCTCAGTCCTCTCTGCATGCTAATACTTCATATATAGTTTTGCAAATTACTTTCCAGACCTATCATGAATAATTATATATATTAGAATATTAGAACGGTACAATTCCAAAATATTAGTCATTAATATTTAAATGCAAGATGACCTTATGACCTTGATCATGCAGCATGCTCCCTGCTAACTGATACATTTAACCACCATCATTACACTAGACTAAGCATACTTTTCTTGGATTACTTTGCTATTGGTAAAACATTGGTTGGTTCCAAAGTTTATTACAGATCATATTATTATATGAGCATAGAAATGTGACGGGTCTACGTTCAAATATAAGTTTTCATATTGAGGTATCACAACTAACCGAAAAGATGCTATAAGACTGTGTAAGTACATGAGTTCTATATCTCCCAAAATGTTTTCATCTCCAATACAAGTGGCTATACAGAAAAAGTCTGAGGGTCAAAGCACAACCTTAGCAGGTATGCAAGACAGAAAAAATAATAATTTTAGAACAAAAAAAAATCTTATAATTAGATGATTCTGATTGTATTAAGAGGGATTCCATCTTGGATGATTCTGCTTGTATGAGGGATTCCGCATTGGACTGCTAGTCTGCCTGTAGTTTGAAGGATGTAGCTTGAAGGGGAAGGTTATTATATGGAATGAATAATCTCCCATTGAATTATATTGTCAAGCAGCTATTTCAAGTGGACAGCTTTAACAAAATCCAGTACAGATCATATATGCATCCATTGTTCATCCCACTACCTGAGGTTTCTAATCCTTCTACAAACAAAGGCAAAATGTTCGTTCTCATTAAAGCAAAACTGAATGAAACAGTTAAAAATGAAAGGCTATATTTTTTTATGTTCAATTGTGTAAAACTATGTTATCTATTATCAGGTCAAAATATCATACTACAAATATGACACTTGAATGATCCTTTAAATGGTGGATTGAGTTTAAAAAATGTTGTTGATTATTATATTACGTTCCATTGCAGTGTCTTACAAATCCTTGAGGGTGTTATGTCAGTACCATTTACATTTTACATTTACATTGTGTGCATATCTGCTGTGCTGCTATTTTCTAAAAAAAATAGAATATGTTTAATTACTATTTATTATATTTAGTGCTTTATGCTGAATTCTAGGAGGTATATGTATAGTTGCTGATAGAGAAAGAAGAGGACTCTGAATTAGACATTGTGATTTGTGACGTCTTCAGACCCAGTTCACAAAGAGTCGAGAATTTAAAGACAAAATGCAAGTCCCACAGTGAAATTCCAGGGCTGGCAGAGTTTGTTCTTAATCAAGGAACACTCACAAGTCTGTAAACAGTGATATCAGTACAAGGGGTAAAGAGGAATAAGAATACTGGTAGATAGTGGTTGAGACTAACATACTGGTAGACAAGAGAAGATTACTGTAGGCATTTGGGCCCACTGTTTTTAAGGCAGTCACCTACACGAAAAATAGACTAGGCATACTCAGTCGGCAGGTGACTACATGAAAGACAATGAACCCAATTCCTCAGGGGCTATGGCAATGAACTTTCCTCATTGACAGAAAATATAAATCTTATTTTGGGGCAGATCAGAAAGGCTAACTGACAGCTCAGAATGGCACCCTTCAGTGATATTACATACAGTGATTTTATTCAAATACTGATTTTATTGCCAAATAAACAAATGCAACCCTATTATATGACCACCACAGTGGCCCTTTAAATTTCAGTTCTGAAAATAGGTGCAAAATAATATTGGTTTGTTAGAATCTTTAAACTTATTTCACTAATGAACAATGTTCCTATGGAAACTGTACCTTTGGTTATAGACATGAATGAGGAGGATGTGGTTACAGTGAATTTACATGAGCATCATAACATAGAAACACAGTTGTAATTTCTGATGAAGTTCACTGGGAAAAAAAGTGTTGCAATCCTTCATGTAAACAATATGCAAGTAAACAAGTTGTGGCAATAATATATAAAAAAACAGGAACGTGATGTCCTTCCAAGATAGGAAATATAAATTACTTTGCATGAATTGTTGTAATTTCCAAATAATTTATTGAATTACTGTACTTAAATTTAGGTCTGTTTTCTTTAAAGACTGTTAAACATTCATTATGTGAATAATTGATGGTAAAGATTTACTTTTACATAACATTAAAACTTTTTAACAATGTTTACTGGTTTCAAAATTGCAGGAGGACATTTCTTATTTTTTTTTCAAAAGCACTGGGTGTTGGGGAACAAAAAGAATCTGTAGTTAGCTATCCCAAGGGGAAGAGAGGAATTGTCAGGAGATGGGAGTAAAGCATATAAAAAAGGGACTTAATACCAACAATTCATATTTTTTAATTACACATATGTGTGTCAAATAGTTGAGTGTCAAATAATGTCGAAATATCATCATTTTGTAGTGTTTTTGTGCTATACTGTCACTGTTAAATGCTTCTGGGAGACTCAGTAAAGGTTTTCAAGGCATTTGTGAGTGGTGTTTAGTACGTGTAAATCTGTGTTCTGTTTTTTCAATTACGGCACTGCCCTGATTTTCGAGTGATCTGTAAAATCTTATTAACCTAAGGTTTGGGTGTCAAAGTGTCAGGGAGTAACTCGTAATTTATTTTCAGTGCAAAACTCAATGGAGATTTATGACTTGTTTTTCAGCTTTGTCTTGAAGTTCACTGATAGCAATGACCCATAGCAGTTTGCTCGCAATGTTTTAGGGATGTTTGATTAGCATAGCTATGTAGGGTTTAATCTGTGGGTTAGGTCACCCGTAATTGCTTTTTCAGGGATTAGCATAAGGCCCATACATATTGGATATGTGTGCCCACAGAGGTCATAAAACTTTATTTTCAGAACACCTTATCATACATCAGAATATAACACATTATAGCATTTACAGAAAAGTCAACATTTAGCAAAATGGGGGCAATTTTTGTATTTTCCTTCCTGTATCTATATGGGCCAATCAAGATGCTGTATGGTAGGCGCTGTCCAAATTTGGACTGGCTGACCAACCAATAAGGCTCCACTACCTGTGTATGTAATTAGTACTCAATTTGAATATAGGACTCATTCTAGAGCTACAGGTTTTGCTATGGGGTAGACGAGCACCAGTAGGTCTGATCCCAATAATGGGTGGTTTACATGATCATGTTATCTACCCTAGTACTATTGTGGGACAATAAAGGGAGGTCTAGAACTAGTCTCTGTGGATAATAGGCCATGCAGAATCGCTGACAGGAAATACTATCTCTATTCAAATCACCTTAAGGGGTTAAATAGTCCTGATGGAAGAAGTTAGGGAGGACCCTAAGCATATGTTTTCGTTTCCTGATTTCTTTCACACAAGCAATTTGCCTGCGGGTGGTTGGGGGAAGAACATACGTGTTTGATACTGCAGATATGTCATATGCCATAGCTGGTTAGTGAGGCTGGCCATAAACTGGGTTTCCCAATCCGACTGGATTTCCCTAGGAACCCTACTCTAGAGAAGATATGCATCAGCTACTGTGGCTGCAGTTATTTTAACTAGGGATACTCCCTTTGGGTATGTAGTAACATATTCGACCACAGTCAAAATATAGCATGTGCCTGGGTGAAACTAAACAGCCGATGGCTACTCGATGGAAGGGAATTTCAATAATCAGGAGAGAATGTAATGGAGACTTTATAACTTTGCTTTTATTCCTAACTCTCTGACAGGTATCACAAGTATCACAGAAGCTTTTTACAACATGATTCACCCCTGGCCTGTAAAAAACTTGAGTTACCCTAAGTCTGGTCCACTTGCAACCCATATGACTCTCTAGGGGAAAATTGTGAGCCAATTCTATCAAGGTGGAACTGAACTTTTAACAGATTATTTGCCGATTTTTTGTTTTAATTTATTCAGAGCTGCCTTCCTGAGTGCTCCCATTCATAGTGATCTCATGTCGGATGTTCCTCTCCTTCCATAACCCTTCCAATGAGGGATCTTCCCTCAATACCTGTTTCAATTCTACAACACTGTACAAAGCAGTTTCTCTTCGCCAAGCAGGTAATGGTCTTAACCCAGGATCCTGACCATGTCCATTAGAGGAAAGAACCCAAGATATCCAACAGCAATCATCCTGACATCTGTGTTGCACTGATGCTGAATGCAACAACTGCTGTCAAAAAAGCAGAACTGGCTGACCTCCATTGTATCTGCCAAGCACAAATGCCTCTCTATTCTCTTACAACCATAACTCCTATGCCCTCCTTAGATAAGAAAATGACTATAATGTGGTTAGAGCAAGATATCCCAGACTTGCAACTTTCTGACATGTAATTTGTGTGCAGTGACATGAAGAAGTGCATGAAGGCATCAATTGACCTGCAAATGGTTGAAACTTGTATTTGCAGGCCTTCATACATTTCCTGGCTCTTTCTGCCCAATTCTGAATCTTGCAGCAACCATTTAAGAAGAGAGGCCCCTTGCTTCTTCAAGGGGGCTTGATATGAACCTAGTTCAAACCTACCCCAGCAGAATTGTGTGTTTCTTGTTCTCTGTGGCACAAAGATGGCATACAGTAAATAGATCCACACTTTTTTTATGTGAAAACCATAACTGAACTTTATTAATTAGACTTCAACATCTATACCTTATCCCTATTGATGAATTAACTCCAAGCTAATTGCCACTATTGGCCTTGGTAGTTGCCATGGCTGTAATCTTGAAGTGTGTGTTCAAGGTTTATCTAGGAGACTTATCCGTCTAACTGTGTGATTGGCAGGTGGATTAGTTGCAACATACTGCAAAGCTGTCCATCTGCAGACCAACTAATATATTATTTACAACAATCCCTGTAACATGAAACATAAGTTGTATTCAAAACAATATAAACAGTATAATTATAATGAATTACGCAGGTCATGAACTGGTCATCTCAGGCCTATGCACATTATTCTAGCAAACTCTCTAGACTCTGGGCATGACCACAAGTAGCATAGGTACCCTTCCATTCCAAGCTATACAGAACCTAGCATATTCATAAACCAAGATATAGATAATAGTGAAATCATATTTTAACCCAGGGAAGTTCTCAAATCCCTTGGACAATACACAGTCCACAATAGTCCAGTAAAGCTCTGGGTATGAAGAAATGGGGTGGCAAAGAGTTCCCCTGTGCCTCCCAAAATCCAGTCGTGACAAGCCCTTTAAGAAGAAGTATGTTGCTTCTATCAACATGCATATTGTTACGACCACCAAATTTGGGGACTACGCTCACCCCAATTCTCTCTCTCTTGGTTGTAACTTTTGTTGTTCAAGATCTCAGAATCCAGCAGACAATTCAGATGACAAGATCATTTCTGAAGAGGCAAGCACCATCAGACCCCTTTTCCTAGGATCTAAGAATCACACACCATGTAACTTTGATTAGTACAAGCAGACTCCAACACACCTATATTTAGTGTGTCCAAAATCAGACTGGCACTTCTTTATTTTTTAAGACACATTTTTAGATAACACAAAACACCAAAGACTCCCCCCCCCCCAGTTCCAGCCCATCCTCCTCAGCCCCCACCCTCACCACCTGGGAGATGTCTATCCCATGACACATTCCCCCATCCCCATATTAGTAATGGGACTGGCCTAAACCAGAAGGTGACTAATGAGCCTTGCATCCTGTTTTACAATCTGTGCTTATCAGGACATATGTAGCTGACCTCAATGAGGCCAGTATGTGTACCACTATCCTTAATTAAAACTATCCTTCCCCAAACACAATGTAACTACTGTAACCAATCTTCTAAAATCCTTTCCCTAACTCCCAATTCAGTTTTATTACTTTATGACCCTGTAGTTAAACTACACATTCCCTTCAAGTCCAGGCCATCACACAACATTTTATAATGGGAACATTTCCCTGCACTCTCTAATAGTGTCAGGTCTTAACCTATTCTTACCACATTCTGAGCACACATAAATTCTTTAAACTTTACCCATACAAACAACATGTCCCAATCCCCATAAAAAGTATCTTATCCACTGTAATAGTTCCTGACATTAGCACCCATTGTGCCAGAGTTCCAAACACCAGAGTTACTTGTCGGGTTGCAGGAATTAGTCATAACACATATTTTGTCAGAATTCCTTTATAATTTGTTTAAACTGTATGAGAAAACAGAGTTCTGTGTTTGAATTTAGTCTCTCTGCTATTTCTAAAAGGTACCCTGCCCTACTCAGTAATGCTAATCCCCTTCCTGACCTTACCCCTTTTTTCACTTCTGGCACACCTAATTCATTGTCTCTTTATTTCCCAAATCTCAGAGGCCTTCATTCATCTCCTGGCTCTTTCTGCAACCACTTCCCTCCAACCCCCCAACCCCCAATTGTTTTAGCTTTATAAACAGTCAAATTATCACCCGATATTCCCATTGACAGGTTATATTATCTGACCACTAGGGGAAGATAACAAATTACATACTAGTGTAATTCACCTCACCCTGACTTTCTATCAGATCCCTCCCTCTCCCACTAAATGAAAAACCTTTCTAACTTCACACACTTTTTCTACATATCTTTTCGTCCCCAGTTTTCTGCCTCTTGCATTCCTTTTAAATTGTAATGCACAAATTTACAATTAGGTAGTGTGCTTTGGAAAAAAGCACTTTCTACAAGGTTAAATTACACTCAAAACAGGGCCATCCATTTTCTGCACTTGTTAATATTGTATTTTTCCTTTTTATCATCCCCTGTACAGTGCTACACAATATGTTGGCACGTTACAAATAACAGTTAATAATAATAATAATGATCTATCCAGAGACTATATTGGTGGTATCTCATATCCTCCAAACTTATGGGGGGCATACTGGATATACAATATGATAAAAGGGGAAGAAGACAATATCCTAATATGGGAATATGGTATAAAATAAATGCAGGGGCTGTGTTGGACCCCCTCATTGCTTGGAAATATGTCTAGCTATCCAAGAATGAGAAGGAGCCGGGCGAAGAGATACAGGGGCTCTTCTGAACCTCTTTCATTGAGTGTAAATAGAGCTGGCTAAGTGATGGGATGAATATACCTCAGACCAAACCATTGCCCTATTCAACCTCATATCAGATACCCACATGTCTCTATCAACAAGCACAGCACCAGGAAAAACTGATTATACTCCTAAATAATGCAGACAATGGTTCCTGGTGTAAGGATACCAGCAATATTTTAAAACAGCAGCCATCTACCTGCCTAGATCAGCTATAGCATTTTCTTGCATTGTGGGCATACCTGCTAATTATCAAATGCCAGTCAGTGGGACAGGCATTGCACCTTGAACATTAAAGGACCACTGCTCAATGGAAAAACACTTTGTTTGAAGACTTTAAATCTAACTAAGATCATAATTAAGTAGTAAAAAAACATCTTTGTTTTGATTTTGATGCTTGGCCATGTGGGGAATCGGGTAGAAATTGTGTGTTTATATTTCTGAAGTGATATGGTTTCATTTCCTGAAGAAAGGAGTTTGTTTCTGGACCAATTAGAGGGGAGGGGCATAGTGTCAATTTCAGTTGTATCCAATTAGCTTAAAAAAGAGCCTCTCTGTTTTATCCTTCTCCACCCTCTCTCAAGTGACCGACCAAAATACACACCCTTGTGGAAGTGAGGAAGGGATGTAACAAACAGAAAATGGATTCCTGTACTAAGTTTGGTACATACTTGACAAACAAGTGTCTTTTTTTTTCTTGAATTGCAGTGTTCTTTTCAACACTAAGCCTCAATACCAGTGGAATCACTTATAGAGGCACTAGGCAAATGTTATTGATCTTATTCAGAAGTGGTATCCCATAATTTAGACCATAAGGCTGAATCGAAAGACTGCTATTTTACAATAAATTCTATACCTGTGTATTGCACCCTTAAAATACCTCCCCTTGGTTAACATATGTCAAAGCTAAATGCTCTACCCACAACCCAGTCACTTTTAAAGTTGCATCTGCCTCCCCAAACTAGCCAATTACTTTTTTCATCATCAGGACTTCTTATTCCTGTCCTACCCTAACCACATGTACACAAAATACTTTGGACCCAAAGCTCACCTCCACTTATTTTACATTGTGATATATTGGATCCCACTGTAGCTCACATCCATTTTATCTCCTTCGCATATCCCCATTTCATTTTTGCACCTCCAATTTCCTTGAAAAAAATGTTTTCTTTATTGCTCCAACCCCCCAAAAAATACCACTGGCATGGATGTATTTAATGTTACAAACTTTACATTTGAAATGTAGACCTTGTATGACTAAAATTTGCTGAAAAAATTACTTTATGAATTAACTTTTTATTTTTGTTATACAACAAATCTTAATAAATCTTAATAAAAAGACATATAAGGCAGAGTTCATAATACAGCGGTTAATCAATACCTACTGAGTATTGTGGTTCACAGGTGCTGGGAAAGGGACCACAGAGAAATAAAACCAATGGAATTGGGGGGGGGGGGGGGGGTTGAATAATAGGAGAGAAATGCTGGAGGCACAACCAAGACTTAGAGGCACAATGATGACTACTATTCACTATTTGGAATTCAAGCAGTCTTGGGCATGGGTTTTGAACTTATTGATGTAGCATCAAGTCACACTCTGCAAAATGGTCATTTTGTGACAAGCTGGTGTGACTCTCATAATTGACCCCTCCTCTAATCACTATTCGAGTGTGGCACTGGCTCCTTTATTTCTAAGCTGTAGACTTATTCAAATGGCCATAAACGTTAACTTTTGACTATTGCTGTTGATTTCGTTTCAGTAAATAGGATAGAAGAGACAGGGTGGCGCAATTTAGGAGGGTGTCTACCACATATTTCACATACTATGACTAACAAAAACCAATGGACATGCACAGAGCAAATTTAATATACCCCTAAAGCATTCAGACAGCAATAGACATATATTTTTGAACTGTTACAGATGTATCACATTACTTTACCCACTGGTATGCCACAGCAATAAAGAAGTACACGTGTCCCCCACAAGAATGTACCATAGTCATACAGATGGACAGCTCAGCATGGCACAGCACACCAGACACACTGGTCTTTCGTGTTACTGAGAGCAGTAATGTAAGCTACAGCTGTACTTGTGTTTTCACTTACAGTGTACCAGACAACACATAAACTATTTTTGCATTTCTCTCTTGTTAATTTTATTACTAACGTTAATTGTTGGAATGTAGTTCTTTTCAGTAATCAAATACCATATATACACAGAGGCGTGCCACATATTTCTGCTTTAAAAACTTTCAGGTGGCAATAATTAGGTAAATACAATTTTCTTGTTTTTTAATTAAACAACAAATTTCCATAGTTCAAAATGGAAAGCTTTGTCAAACAAAGCGAGATTCAGTTGCATACAATATTGTACATGATTATACCAGTCTCTTTATTTTAGCCCTCTGTTAAAGATACATTTCCTCCCTGAGTAATATTGCAGATATCCTTTCATGGGAAATGTGCTATTAATTTGTGTTTTTTCTTTGAATCCATTTGTGGAAAGAATGTATTTCTACCAGTCTTGCAACATATCACATTCCACAAAAACATAAGATGTGCAATGACCAGAGCAAAGGATCACAATCTCGTTAGAAGTCTCTCTGTGATGCTTCAATATATAGAGGATCTCATCTACCTGCTGTTAAAATCGTTTCTTTTTTTATACTCTGTTGTCTATAGGTAACATTGTACTGTTAGAAACAGTAGCTCTGTTTTTATTTCTGAAATTAGAGTTATAACCCATCCTACAATGGAATGAAATTGAAAGACTTTTTGCTAGTGGTTCAAATTGTTATTAAAATACTTAAAGGAACATGGAACAATTATTTTCTTCATGCATTTAAAAGAGCAAGCTTTAGACTAGAGTTGTACTTTGTATAAAAAAAATAAGTAAATCCTGTTTAATATTCAATGAAACTAACAGGAAATATATAGAGTATATGCATGTCTGCAGATTTCATTGTTAGAAATGTATGACATCTACAGGTATATTACTGCTCATTGACTGACAGGCGCAAGATCAGTTAAATATTTGAATCATTTTTTTCTGCTTTGAGAGTATCATCTGAAAAAAGAAAAAGCACAGTAGTATATTATCAAATTCCCATGCAATAAAGAAAAAAAAAACTTTTTGCTGTCCCTTTAATGCATGGTGGCTGTAGTATTTAATAGTGAAAGATTGTGAGACCAAATGTTAAAATTGTTAGAGAGACAGAGACGGGATTTCAGAGTTAGCAGTGAGATATCAAAGGGATTGGGGATTTTAGTGAAAGAACTAAGACGTCAAAGGTTAATAGTGACATTTCAGAAAATAATGGGTTAATTGTGAGAGAAACAGGTGATTGATGATCATGAGAGAGTGAAGGGATTAGGAGTAATAGTAAATGAGACAGGTGATCAGAGGTTACTATTGAGACAGAAGATCAGGTGTTAATAGTGATAGAACTGTTTCCAAATCTATGTCCCACTTATTCTACAAACATCCATTCTACACATCCCGTGCCCCACTTACTATAGTCCTGTGACTAAGTGTTACACATAGGTTACAGATCTTGAAAAATATATATAAAATACAACACCTTTCACATTATGGGACTGGGACCTAGATATGCATGGTTACTTACATGATTTCTCAGAATCTGAAGATCATTAAAAAAATAGTTTTAAATCGTCTGATCAAGTACATATAAACAACTGTCACTTTAGGACTAGCTACAACTAGGCCTATGGTCATGAAGCAGTCAGGGTTGCAAAAAATGCATACATTATGTGAAGTCTTTGAAATACAACAAGTTTGGCAGTGGCCATGGTAGTGGATAATCTGACAAATTTAGCAGAACAATATTTCACTCAAAATAATCCAATACATCCTGGAATAGATTTAAAGATTGTAATCAGACCAAGATCCTCTGATATGTAAATCCAGTTCAATGCAAGTGGTTGAAAGGTATAGGTAAGTGTACACCCATAAATAAACAAAATGAACACTCATAAACAAGAGCACTACTAAAGTATCTATTACATTAATGGTACTCTGAAGTCACGATATGTGCTCTGTACCATCTGACAGAGGGTGGAAAGGCATATGGAAAAGTAAATTCCTTTTTAAAATCGCTGCTGAAATAATACAAATATCTATAGTTAGTTGTTTTAAGCTGTTTCTAATCTGCCCTTGCATTGTCAAAATAGATAATGAACTTCAATAGTTGCTTGTACTAATTAGAATCAGGTGTGCGTGTTGTGGAAGGAACTGTAACAGGTGTGATTTTAACTCTACATTACTTTCTCACCATTAGCAAAGCATAACAGGTAGTCCTGTGGTTGTGAATCTGGAGTGTGAAGTAGAAGACCTGGGTTTATTTAAATTATTAATTTATAGATTGATCACAAAAAAAAAAATATTTATAAAATGTAAAAGCTTGATTTTAGAAGAATAAGAGAGTTGGAATGTTTTTTTGAAATAATTAATAAAATATTAGTGTAAAAAGGCAACGAAGGGCATTCCAACCTAGAACCTAGCGCAGACCTGGGAATTGTGTGGCCCATTGGCTGTCCCTGTCTGGCCCGCTACAGTGGCCTACAGTGGGATACAAATTTGTGTCCTGGACAAAAAAACACTGCCAATTGTAAAAGGGGGCAATCTGTGAGCAGCAGTGTTGTGACTAACTGGGATGGATAGCCTTCTGTATATACTGCTCCCGGCACTGAGAAAATAAAATAAAGCTATAAAATAAATATTGAGCAGAATTACGTTCAGTCTATGGTTCGGCCCTCCATAACATTCAGAGTTTCTCATGTGGTCCCATTGGGAAATTATTTGCTCACCCCATAGCTAGAGGTATAAAAACTGAAGCGTTTGCCCACTGCATATTAAGCTAGAAGCAGAAAATCAAAAGATTTATTGTAATCTATGTACAACATGAATCTCATTATCTATTCAGTTTCTTGTGAGAAGATTGTAGAGGATATACAAGAAACAACTAAAATTAGGAAGCCTTGCTGATAACAATGCTGCAGGAGTTGATGGAAACCCAGCTGAACTGTTCAAAATACTAGAAGATGATGTTATAAAATTGTTGCTTACATTATGCCAACAAATTTGGAAAACTTAACAGTGGTCAACACACTGTAAAAGATCAGACTATATATCAATCCCCAAAAAGAGAAGGCTTAAGAGTCCAATTACCAAACAATTGCAATCATTTTACATGCCAGCAAGGTAACGATTAAGATCCTTCAAGCTCAGCTCCAACAGTATATATGGGCTGATGTGCAAGCCGGGTTTCACAGAGGCAGGGGCACAAGAGATCAAATTGGCAATATTTACTGTATCATAGAGAAAGCAATAGAGTTCCAGAAAAGCATTTACCCCTGGCTCATAAACTATTCTAAAGTTTTTGACTGTGCGGATCACAACAAAATGTGGCATGTTAGTAGTGAGGAATCTGTATGTGGACCAAGACGGAAAAGGAATGTGACAAGGTTGTATATTGTCACCTTATTTATTCAACTTATATGCAGATTACATCATGTGTAAGGCCAGACTGGAAGAATGCAAAGCCAGTATTAATATTGCTGGGAGAAATATCAACAACCTCAGATACGTGGATGATACACTGAAAGCGAGAAAGAACTAAAGGGTCTATTGAGGGTGAAAGAAGAAAGTGCAAAAGCTGGCCTACTGCTCAATGTTAAAAAGACAAGGATCATGGCAAACAGCAAACTCACTTGATGGCAAATAGATGGGGAAGAAGTGGAGGCTGTGACAGATTTTATTTTCCTAGGCTCTAAGATCTCTTGAGATAGTTAATGCAGCCATTAAATTTAACAATGTTTGCCTCCAGGAATGATAGGCTATTAAAAAGTAAAAATATGTATCACAATCAACAAACGTTTGTATTCCCATTAGTAACATACGGATTTGAAAGCTGGATCACAAAGAAGTCTGATCGGCATAGAATTGATGCCTTTATGGTGTTGGAGAAAACTGCTTAGAGTTCCTTGGACTGCAAGAAGATCCCATAAATCAGTACTACAGGAAATCAAGACAGACTGTTAACTGGTAGGTAAGTTCATGAGGCTAATGCTTAAATATTTTGGCCATATCATGAGAAGACAGGATCCCCTAGAGAAGACTCTGATGCTGGGAAAGACTGAATACCACACAAGGCCTCAAGCACTGACCTTTCATATCTGTTTTAAGTGTGGCAACCGTAGTCCTACATTTAAACTACATTATTTTGATGAATTGCATTTAAAAATAGGCTAAAGCTTTGGTTTTTTTTTAAGTATAACATAATACAGTCTGTTTTCTAAATGCAACTATGTTGCTAAGGAATCTACTGGTTTAGGGCCCTATGTAAATCTTTCAAAAAGCAATTACTGAGTGCCGTAATACCACAGTAAATCCTACCTAGATATGTTAATCCCTCATTCCTAAAAAACTTGCAAGAGAACCGCTACGAGTAAATGCTGCACGATAAAGCCGAAAAGCAATGCAAAAAGCTCCATTGAAATAAATTACAAATTACTCCCTTACACTTTGACACCCAAACCCTATGCTAATAAAACTTTACCGATCACTCAGAAATCGGGGCACTGCCAAAACTGCAAAAAAGCACAACAAAGTGTACCTAGGAACAAATGTTCTAATGCATTGTCTATAAATATATCATATTTTAACACAAAATAAACACATCTTTATTTATTAAAGTTATAAATACAATTGTCTCTTCTTTTTAATATTAAAATATATCAATAAATAAAAATCAATTTGTTATATATCTCTGTTTCCTTGCTGCAACAGTTACAGCACTTGTTACGGCACTTCCCCCTCATTATAATATTCATGACGTTCACATTTTCTATTGGCTCCTAGGACCCTCAGCCACATTAAATTCCCCCAATGTGTAAAATTGTAGCCCGTAACGTAGTCCGCAAGACTTACAGCTATTAAATTGGCCTTGTAAAGATACCCGCAAATGATCTGCGGGTTACAGGTGTTAAAACCCTACGGGATGTCAAAATCTGAACTACGTTGCTGCAAATCCTTTGATCTGTCAAGCCCGTAACTGTTACGGTCGGAAATTGCTATTACATTGCTACGAATCCACTGGAGTTCAAACCCGTAACCCCCAAATGGAGCCAAAAAGCCTACGGTACTAGAGAGGACTCGCAAGGGGGTTAAAGTCCTATCCGTAGCACTGTAAATGCAAATATCAACACACTACTGTACTTAAACTTAAACTTAAAGTGAAAGTGATGTTAGGTATTAAAATTAATAGCACAACATTCTTAAGCTCACAAATTGCATTATTTCTGGAATGCGGGTCCTATCGTAACTCGTAATTGAAACACGTAAGGGTTTGAAATATAACCTCCTTTTTCAGTCACATGATGATAACGATCTCTTTTACCATTGTCTCTCTTTTACCATTGTTGGTCGCGGCATGGTTGAATATAATAGCTTTTTAACGCAGCCAAATTTCAAGCCTGCAGGCTTTGTTGGTGTCCCGTAGCATTTACTGGCTTAAATTTAATGTGGCTAATAGTCTCATCCATAAAGTTTGGTTTGGCTACTCCTACACAGAAATCTGTAGCTGCTAAGGCATGAAATACGGCTGTGGGCTGAGAGCCCTAACTTAGAGCACTTGATGTAAATGAAGGCATTCGTTTTTCTGATCAACATCCTGATATGGAAATTGACTTTGCATGAACAGGAAACATGTATGTGCACAATATCATTGTAATATCTAATACTACCGGTGCTTTCAATAAGAGTTATGGAAAATGTATTTCCTTACAAGGACACACTTAAATGAGAAATTGAGAGACAGGGTCGATGAGAAAGGAAAACAGAGCACTGTAGAAAAATTGCATATAAAAGTTAAAATTGTAAAGGTTGTGATTCATTTTTGCTTTTTAAAATCACTTTTTTTTACCATTATCAAGCTAAGATGTTTAATATACCATAAATGAATGGTGTAAAAACAAGAGGTAAGGGAGAGAGAGGGCGCACAAACTCCTAGTGCAGATCAATAGAAAAACTGCTGTGATTTTTACTTTCAACTATTTGTGACTCTCACCTGGAGAGACCTCAAATGTTATGAGGTATAGAGATCGCATTCACTATAATCTCCACGTAAAATGTCAATCTTCTTCACAGTCTCAGTCTCCTTATTGCTAGTGTACATTAATTAAAGTGTGTACACTATACATAAAAAAATGGAGTATAACGTAATGTGGAAAAGTATATCTATAAATTATTAATGGGATGGGTATGATGAATAGCCTAGAGGATCTGACCATATTAGGCCTCAAGTGGAGTTACTGTGTAATACACCATATACGTAGCACTGACATTGTCAGATCCTCTAAGATATTCATCGTACCCATCCCATTAATCATTTATATGGGTTCTGTTATATATATAACTCCAGCCCATGGCTAAATATGTTAATGAACATGGAACTTGTTAAGGATTATGATATGATGTTGCTGTATAATGTAAGGTAGATCTCAATAAGTAATGTTGGGGTCACCAAGAGAGTATGTGTGGATTATACAGAACAGTGTGGGTATTTGGACTTAACAACAGGAGTTATCAATGTAAAGAGGGTAACTAGGCATGCTTGGTATGTACAGACAGCATTTTTTTTCAGGGAGTGTGATAGAAGGTATTACTGGGGGCTCTGAGATAAATGGAAGTCAGTTAAGGGGGTTACTGGTTCTTGACGGACAGAAATTAGCCAGGAGGAATGGGGGTGGATATCTAGACACTGTGTCTATTAGTCAGTGCTTACCATACTAACCCCCAGTGGTGCAGCCTTCCTGACAACTCCTAGCACTAAAGTGTGAAGTGTGGGCAAATGGACATCAAAAGACCCTGTCAGTTATACTAAAAGAAATGTAATGTTTGAATTCTCCTACACGACAAAAGGTCTCTTTAGAAAAGAAATGTAATATTTGAATTCTCCTACACGACAAAAGGTCTCTTTCGGCTGTTCAGCCAAGAAGGCACCAACACTACAGGGGGCATTAAGAAGGGCCGACAGCAGATGATTGACAGATGGGTCACTTAGCTAAAGGGAGATTGGATAAGAGGGCTGTGGCTAAGGGGTGTGACTTGTGACTTGGAGTAACTTAACTGTATAAATATGATGTGAGAAAATAAAAATGCTCTCCTTGGGAATACATAGACAATGGTGTATTGCTTTTAAGGAGTATTGATATGACTGCCGGGCACCGAGAAGGCCCATCCCTTCAAGGAAGTTTGCCAGCATATTAAGGGTAATTCTTGTATCTAAAAGGCAAGACGAGTCGGAGCCTAGCTGGAATCTTCACAATAGATATACTTTACCACAATACGTTATACTCCATTTTTTATGTATAATTAATGCACACAAGCAATAAGGAGACTGGGATCTATTTGCCAGAGGTGAAGAAGATTGACATTTCACGTGGAGATTATAGTGAATGCGATCTCTATACCTCATAACATTTGAGGTCTCTCCAGATGAGAGTCACAAACAGTTGCAAGTAAAAATCACAGCAGTTATTCTATTAATCTGCACTAGGAGTTTGTGCGCCATCTCTCTCCCTTCCCTCTTGTTTTTATACATATTCTAGAATCCTACGTGAACAGTGTGTCAACTAAGGAAGCAGCACAGCCCCTGCACATAACACACCTTTGAACATATAATAGAACAATTGTTCTTGCTTTAGTTGAGAACCTTCAAGTGAGCCAGTACTACATCAGGCCACATCATCCATTCTGTAGTGCTAACTATACCAACTGGGACCAATCAGACCCAGTAACATTATATGTCTGTATGTATATATGTGTCATACAGACAGAAATATCACTGTATATAGCCATTTTTGTACATATAAAAACATATTTCAATGTACTGCACTGCATCTTTAGGCAGTCTAACGTGTCTGAAAATGTGCTGCCCTAGGCCTGGGCTTCATGTTCCTAGGCAGAAGCACACCTCTGAACCACCCCTTCTAGCAAACCGTATTATCTCCTGTTATTGGTTGACAAAAGGAGGTGAAAATATGGGGCTATTTTTAAACTGTCCACTCCATCAGCCATCTTACCTCTATTATGTTTTCACATGTGTATTTCAAAACATGTTTTCTAACCAGCAGCAAACTGGAGAAATCACCTTTTTCCTACTGCTTAAACGGATATGGAACAAGTCTTTTTTTTTTTTTTTTAAAGCATTTGAAGTAGCACGTTTAAAACATTCCAAAAGTTGTTTTTTAGCATGAAAAAATATTAACCAAAATGTGTTTAAACTTCATTAAAACTAACAGGAAGTTCAGATTGCATACATTTCAATCTTTAGATCTCATTGCCTGGCAGAGGACAAGCCCCTAACAGCAGTTACACTTCTCAATATGTTTTTTGTCCTGATATATTTATTTTAAAAGGCAAAACACACAGTGGCACATTATCAAATACCTGCTTTCTGATGCAACAAAAGAAAAAAATATTTCCATGTCCCATTAAAGGTAAGGTCCACTGAAAGTCAAGTTTCTTTTATTTAAAGGGCAATGAGAAGAGTAAAGATTAATTTAGGCAATCTTTTTTTTTTGTTTTATATGAATGTTTTAACTAGATAATTATTAATTTTATCCTATAAAATTGTACTCCACTAACTTCTATAAAGGTCCCAGAGTAATAGCTTATCAATCTCCATAGCCTCACCTTTCTTCCAATTTTCTCTAATACAGGGTGCCATGTTTCATAGTTGTGTCACACCCACAAGGGAAGGAGCTTCACTCGACCAATGTCTCATGATGCTCAGATGTGCTACTGTCTGCTTGCAGCATAGTTGTATTAAACACTGGTAGTGTGAAGTACCTCCTTGTGATCCTGGCCTTAGGTCACCACTGTGCAACATGGCAGCTATAACGTGCAAGAACTGGAAGATCGGGATGCAACCGAAACTGACAATCGGTTGCTTTTGACACATTATAAAAGTAAGAGCAATGTAAATGTAACCAAGCCTTCATTAGAAATATTCTCATTTGTAACACTGGATTAAAAAAAAAGCCAGTGGAGCATATTTATGAAAGGTTATTATTTATTTCCAATGACTAAGGTATGTTATTATGTTTGATGAATAAACTTCAAAGAATGTGAGACAATTCTTTTAAACATATTTGATTAAAAATTATAATTTTTGAATAGACCTCTCATAGATTTTTGTGAATACAATGTATATATTCTAAAAAAAATAACTCATATAAAATCTGTAAAATTTTGAATTTTAAAAGGTTTTGGGCTTTAAAAAGTAAACAACTTGTTTTTTTGGTTTTAACTCTTAAATTGTGAAACAACCAATGTTTCTCAAGAATACCTCTATTATGTTTTCTCATGTGTATTTCAAAACATGTTTTCTAACCAGCAGCAAACTGGAGAAATCACCTTTTTCCTATTGCTTAAACGGATATGGAACAAGTCTTTTTTTTTTTAAAGAATTTGAAGTAGCACGTTTAAAACATTACAAAAGTTGTTTTTTAGCATGAAAAAATATTAACCAAAATGTGTTTAAACTTCATTAAAACTAACAGGAAGTTCAGATTGCATACATTTCAATCTTTAGATCTCATTGCCTGGCAGAGGACAAGCCCCAAACAGCAGTTACACTTCTCAATATGTTTTTTGCCCTGATATATTTATTTTAAAAGGCAAAACACACAGTGGCACATTATCAAATACCTTCTTTCTGATGCAACAAAAGACAAAAATATTTCCATGTCCCATTAAAGGTAAGGTCCACTGAAAGTCAAGTTTCTTTTATTTAAAGGGCAATGAGAAGAGTAAAGATTAATTATAAATGTGAAGATTAATAAACTTGCCTACTTGCCTACGTTGCCAGCTATTTCTCCATGTTTTTGTAGAGTGAAAGCTACCATTTTAACATCAGTTTTCATCACTGACACTGACCTCAATGAGCTGATTGGGTAAAAAATCCATAAGTCGTCTAAGGAGCCAATTAGACTGCCCCTGAGTTCTAAGCTGAATGTTCATGTTATGTTCATGTTCTGTGCTCCTAACATATACAGGTGTTTGAAGCAACAAAGGACAAGTGCTAAAACCTTTACACACATATTTTAAAGTTAATTATTTCATATAAGAGCAACTTGTGAAACTTCCCCTTTATTCTATAGCGCAGATTAGTATTATTTGACAAAAAAAAAATGAATATAAAATAACTAGCAACTTTTGCCTGTCAAAAATGACGGGAATAAAATTGTAAGCCTGGGAGTGCTGTCAGTCACACAATGTAAGGCTATGGCCCCTCCGACAGGATGATATATTTTTTAATTATTTTTATTTTATTCTATTTCCAGCCTTGCATTGTTGGTGCTTCGCTCGCTACCTTAATGTAAGTGTTACTGGCTTCGGTTTTCTTTTTACGTGGTTCAGCCTCATTTTCGGAGTGTTAAGTTTTTTCTGCAGCCATTTTTTTCTTGCTTAGGTCAATTTTCGAGCGTTAAATAACCAAAAATATGCCTCAAATTTACTCATAAGCACCCTGGCTCTCCCCCTATACTGTGAGTGTGAGTGTGTAAGTTATTTTGAGGCATATTTTTGCTTTTTTTGCTGGGTTTTCCAGTTCAGTGGTTTGGTTGTTAAAGTCCTAATTTTGCGAGTTCCACAGTCCATCTACGGGCTTTGTTCCTAAGTCGAAGCTCATTGCAGCCTAAGTCCCGCGGGCCTTGCTCATTGCAGGCTTAAGCCACAGGGGCCTCAATTGCTCGCCTTGCTTCATGAATGGCCTCAACATGAGCAACATTCTTGGTGCTTCGCGAGGATCGTGGTCGACGTCTTGCCTCGCTTCGCGAGGATCGCAGTTGCAGCCCTGTGGGCCACAAAGCATAACCAACAGCCCGCATATCCACAACTATTATATCTGATTAATAATTTAGTATAATGTATGAATCATATGAATTTTAATATAAAACAGGCTTGCATGGATTATTAGTTAAAATATTGTTGATACTGTTAGTTAGGTATACTGTATAATTCTGTAATATTTAAAAGACCACTGAAGTATTCATATAGTAGACTTTTTATCTATTTATTTAATAACTGGTTAGCAATACAATCAAGATTAGAAAGAAAAATTATTAATTTGGGTTTGAAAAATAAATTTTAGTTAGTAAAGTTAGTATTTTGGACTTCAGCAGATCCTCTTCTTTCAACCCATGCTCAGGGTCCAGTCCAGGTGGTGAGAGGCATATTTATCTCATGTCCTCATAACAGATAATGTCTTTTTGTTTACTTTCCTGCATTGGCTATTCAAAGGAAATCTACACCAGTCAGAAGAAAAAATTATGACAGCTTTCCGGGTAGATCCATTTTCACTCCTGGACAGTAACATGGGGTGGAGAGAAGGAGATCTGCTGGAAGCTACAATGATAAGTTCAAATATAAGTTTTAGAAGTTACACTGAATTTATTATCTTCAATTTCTGCGTATTGCTAACCAGATACTACAGTGGGCCTATAATTATATAAATATATATATATATATATATATATATATATATATATATATATATATATATTTATTTATTTATTTATTTATTTATTTTTAAATCAGCAATTTTAGTCTCAGTGGTACTTTATTACTAAAGTTTGAAGCCACCTAAACTTTACAGTCCAGCTCTTGGATCCAACATTTCGACCATACTGATTTTTTTAAGTTCAACCACATAAACTATCTTCTCATGTAGTTTTTGCTTTCTATGCCTCTTCTGTCTCTTTACCTTTGGTACCATGTTTGGACCTTGATGCGTCTGCAGTTTTAAATCTGCCTACCTCTAAAGCAGTGGCAGAGCTAGAGAATGGAGGGCCCTGGTGCAAAAAAAAACTTTTGGGTTTTCCTCGGGGGGATGTAAAAAGTGTTTTTTGCTCGCCCCTCCTGGAACCAAATCACTCAGTGCTCCTGCCTGTGTGAAGCTCAACCACCTGCAGCACTGCTCCAGGGCACGCACTCCACTTTCCTGCGACATCCTCTACAAATATATATGTACACATATATATACACATATATAAACATCACCCCCACACAGCGGCCACCACTCTTAGCACCAAGTTCTTGTCAGCAGTCATCCCCTCAGGTCCCATCCTTGCACAGCAGCCATTTCACATAGCACCCATCTCCTTTTCTCCCCCTTCACAGAACCCATCCCCCTGTTCTTTGCTGTCACATTGCAGCACTTGCTATCTTACCTTCTTCTGTGATTCACATCCCCAGAGTGCTGAACTGCTCCACACTGCCACCTGTTGGAGCATCAGTAAAAAATTTCTATTTTAAACAGGCACACACAAAATTCAGACTGTGTGTGTGTGTGTGATCAAGGAGGCACAGGGGGTCCCAGTTGAGTTTTGGCAGTGGTGGGAGGTCCCATGGGTGGACCCTACACTACAGAAAAAAAAATGAAATGCAAAAAATGTTCAAAAATGTTTGTTTTTTAAATTACACAGCCCTGCCCCCCTCCCCCTCTAGAGGAGGACCCTGGTGCACTACACCACCTGCACCACTGGTAGATCCGCCTCTACTCTGAAGCCTACTAACAGTCTACATCTGTATACATTAGATGTCTGCTCGCTGCTTGCCTATTCCCCAGCTTCATGAATTGATGAATGAGTTTGTGAGTTTTCAATCTTGTAATGTTCTTTGAAACAAGTACTATATATGTTTGATTTTAAGGTCAAAGACAGGGCCCTCCATTCTTTGGCAATGTGTTAACACTGTTTTTGACTTTTACTTAACTATGTATAGTGCTATGGAATATATTGGTGCATAACAAATAAAGAATAATAAGTATAATGGCTAAGGTCTACAACTGGTCTAAGGTCTATATATAGGCTTTTTATATAATACTAGTGTTCTGTATTGGAGGTACCTAATTTGTCTTGGGGGCTTTGGATGGTATCAGCAGTTGTGGTCCAAGAATTAATGTTGTAGTGGTATTAATGGGACCAGTGGGGAGGGGGATACCATTTTGATTTGGGGTAGGGTGGTTATCGGGTGGAATTAATTGGGTGGGCTATGTTGGAGCTGGGAAGTTATGTGGGTCATATTATTTGTCTTTATTATTTAATTGTTAGGTTTTAACTGTATCTTTCTCTCTATGTATATACATATATATATATATATATATATATATATATATATATATATATATAGTAAATAAAAAGTACATCTGTGTTCACATTTGAATGTCTAAAGCAAGTTAAAAAAACTGCTTCCAGCTCAGAGTTCTGAGAAAAACAGTTACTACACTGCATTCTGGGAAGTTGAGCCGGGACACATTCATTCATTCCGTAGCCATTATCAATCATCGCTTCCTTTAAGCTTATGCATGCTGTATTACACCGCTTTAATGCAAAGCCAAGGTTGGAATAAACACAGGCCGAGTATCCAATCCATGTACAGCTGTTTCAAGCTTACTGGCTATCATCAGCATCGAGCGGGATCTCAGCCTGTGTTGCGGAAATTATGAGTAGGTAGTTCACCACAACAATCATTTATAATATGGTGGGCAAAAGAGCGATATATATTGTGACAAGGATGACATTGATTTCTTTGAAAGAACTATTCAAGATAGTACAGTAGAGTGCAGTAAGCAGGATATATTTTTAATGTACAAATGAAAACAAAACAATATAAACATAATAATTGCAGTAAATAAACATCTGCATAAAGGTTCTGACTGACCTTCAGGAACGCCCTGACTAGGCCTGAGCAGCCTATCTGCCTCAGGAGAAAACAAAATAAATGAAGCACTATTTTCTCCTGTGTGCACTCTACAGTCTCTATATATTTGCAGATCACAGTTCCACAGTCACTACCACAATAACCTGGTTTAGGGCACCCTTAAGTACTACAAGTACTCTAGTAAGAAAAATATCTCTTCACGCAAACAGTCCCTTCTCTGGGGGTAAATCATAAAAATAAAGGCTTCTGATGCCTTGTTTTAAGCAGGCTGACAATCTCTGCGGTTGTTTTATTTTGCAGTGAGTGTGTCCCTCTGTCCTGGTAGGAAATGCAGACTTCACAAGGAACTCATTAAATGTATTTTCCCGTTGACCCAAGGGTGCTGGTATATTTTTCAAATGCAGCCTTTCTATGGATTGGAGTCTCCTAAGCTACAACACTTCCTGTTTCCACTCTCTCTCCCCTGGGTTGGTATACCTGAGTTTTAAATAGCCTAACTGGTGCTTCAGGTGCAGCTAATTGCTTTGGTTTGTTTATCTCTCTCAGGACTCGACAAACTGACCTGTTCAGCCTGGTACTGACATATCTGCCCTCTATAATTCTTCTGTACCTCATGCTGCCTTTCTCACAATATATATATATACATATATATATATATATATATATATATATATATATATATATATATATATACATATATATACAGTGCCTTGTAAAAGTTTTCACCCCCCTTAGCATTTTTTGTGTTTTGTTGCCTCACAACCTGGAATTTGTTACCAAGGATGCAGTTCTCAGGCGAAAGCTTTCCATGTAACTGTCCAGTTAAAGGTTGTGTCCAGGTGGTGAGGTGAACTGTGTGTTCTTGTTCTTACTGTTGTAATCCAATGATGTTGTGGTATTCTCTTTGTTGTGAAAGTATTCTATGAGCTTCAGTATCTGTAAGAATTCTTCCAGGTCAAAGTTCAGTTGAATGTTATCCAGTTTTGTGCTTGGACAGAATGATAGTCCTTTCTACATACAGTGCCTTGCAAAAGTATTCACCCCCTTGGCATTTTTCATGTTTTAACATGGATTGTTTGAGGATTTGCATCATTTAATTTACAGAACATGCCCACAACTTTGAAGATGTTTTTTTTTATTATTGTGAAGCAAGCAAAATAACAGAAAAAGTCAATGTGCATAACTATTCACCCCCTAAAGTCAATACTTTGTAGAGCCACCATTGGTGGCAATCACAGCTCCAAGTCGCTTTGGACAAGTCTCTATGAGCTTGCCACATCTTACCACTGGGATTTTTGCCCATTCTCCTTGCAAGATTGCTCCAGCTTCTTCAAGTTGGATGGTTTGCACTTGTGAACAGCAATATTTAAGTCTGACCACAGATTTTCTATTGGATTGAGGTCTGGGCTTTGACTAGGCCATTACAACACATTTACATGTTTCCCCTTAAACCACTCAAGTGTTGCTTTAGCAGTGTGTTTGGGGTCATTGTCCTGCTGAAAGTTAAACCTCAATCCTAGCCTCAAATCACGCACAGAGTGGTACAGGTTCTGCTCAAGAATATCCCTGTAAAAGTCCCGGCTGCTGAAAAACATTCCCACTGCATGATGCTGCCACCACCATGTTTCACTGTGGGGATGGTGTTCTTTAGGTGATGTGATGTGTTGGGTTTGCGCCAGACATAGCATTTTCTTTGATGGCAGAAAATTAAAAATTTTGTCTCATCACACCATAGCACCTTACTCCATACATTTTGGGAGTCTCCCGTATGCCTTTTTGCAAACGTGCCATTTTGTTTTTTGATGAAAGTAATGGCTTTCTTCTTGCCACTCTGCCATAAAGCCCAACTCCATGGCGCTTACGGCCTATTGTCATCCTATGTACAGATACTCCAGTCTCTGCTGTGGAACTCTGCAGCTCCTCCAAGGTTACCTTGGGTCTCTCTGATTATTGCCCTCCTTGCCCGGTCCTTGAGTTTTGGTGGGCAGCCGTCTCTTGGCAGGTTTGCTGTTGTGCCATGTTTTCTCCATTTGGTTATTATAGATTTGATGGTGCTTCTGGGGATCATCAAAGATTTGGATTTTTTTTATAACCTAACCCCGCATTGTACTTCTCAACAACATTGTCCCTTACTTGTTTGGAGAGTTCCTTGGTCTTCCTGGCAGTGTTTGGTTAGTGGTGCCTCTTGCTTAGGTGTTGCAGCCTCTGGGGCCTTTCAAAAAAGGTGTGTATATGTAATGACAGATCATGTGACACATAGATTGCACACAGGTGGACATCATGTCACTAATTATGTGACTTCTGAAGGTAATTGGTTGCACCAAAGCTTTTTATGGGCTTCATAACAAAAAAATGTTTTATGTATATATTTTTCTAATTTCACTTCACCAACTTAGACTATTATGTATATCTGATCCATCACATAAAATTCAGATTAACAAAACATTAAACTTAAGACTGTAATGTAACAAAATAGGTACAAAGTCAAGGGGGGTGAATACTTTAGCAAGGCACTGTATATATATATATATATATATATATATATATATATATATATATATATAGTATGTTTGATACATATTAAAACAGATATGGTGGTTTAAATAACAATGTACTCATATACATACATTTAAACTTCTAAAAGGGATTTAATATATATATATATATATATATATATATATATATATATATATATATATATATACAATATAACTATAATAAAACTCTTGTTTTGGAGCTTCTGCTGTCGTTAATAGTGTTGCCAAAACAATGAATCAAATTGGTTGGAAATAATCACAGTAGCTCACCTTTTACTCTATAATTTCCCCAAAAAAAGAGGATAGACTGTGAGTGTAGGCACATAAGCCAAGTTGTGTGTAACATTTTAAGAAGGGGAATTGCTAGAATTGCTAGACTGGAGTGACATTCACACCCTTCTGCAGCTCTATTGTCTGGGAAGGGTTACTCTCACATTCTCCAGTAAAAACTAGAAGCTGCAGCCCCACCCATCTCCAGTAAAAACTAGAAGGTGCAGCCCTACCCATGCACTGTGATTGGGAGATGGAACCTACTTAGACATGTATCTCAGATTTAGACCAAAAATGATGTGCTAATTTTGTCAAAGCTTCCCTTGGACAATTGTCACATGTACTCTAGAGCTGCCTGTCTGTCAGTAATAAAGGATCAGAAAGGCAGTACCCACTAATAGCCAGTAAAGTAGCAGACCCAGGAAGGATTTTTAAAGTTGAAGACGTAAGGCACTTTACAAAATCGTCAATGATTCTATTTTTCAATTAGCTGTATCAGTTGGCTTCAGGGTTGCTGAGCTCTCAAGCTAAAGAGACATTTATCTCACTATAAGTGCTCTTAATGTTGTGAAAGAGCACAAGATTGTTTGTTAAAATGATCTATTGTTTTAAAATTAAGTTAATAACAGCTAAAAGTCTTCAGTCTTCAGTCTGTTTACAAACACACTCCTGACTGTTCCATTATTAACAACACATGCCGACACCAGACGGTGTAAGCTCAATGAATACAAGACTTATGTTATTTCTCTGCATTCAGGGATGTAATCAGCCATCAGTTAACCCACAAGTCACATATTTAGGAGTTTCCAGCAGTCATTTCCCTGCACAGATGAATTTGGGAAGGGTTAACCCTCTTTCTGCTTTGGCTCCCTGCACACAGCTCTTGCTGTCAGGCTGCCTGGGGACTTGCCAGAGTCTCATGTACACAGGCACCTCATTTATGATTTTTTTCTGTGAAAAAGGCACCGATTTCAAAAAATCAAAAAGTATTTCAACATGTTTTTAGTGCTACAGTGCTGCAGTTGTGCTTAATTAACTGGCCCTTTAAATAACTTTGATTACATTTATTACCTTGATTCCTGTCTTTTTCACTGTTAACAAGGAACCACACTTACTTACCTACAATTACAATTTAGGGTCAAAATATAAATTCCATTCCAAAATTAGATATTAAATATAGTATTTATTTGTGATCTTGAGCGTCACAACTTTTGATAAAAAGCAGGTCAGAATTACACATGTAGAATTTGAAAGAAGAATTTATCTTGATAGAGACAAATGAATATGGCAAAAATGTAAATCACGTGTAAATAAAGCCAGTGCTAGTGAAGAGAATATCTATAGAAGGTTAGATGGAAAATACAGAATCCAATATCTTAGTGATGAATCATTTTGCAATGTGCTGTAAATCACCTATGTATTAAAAAACGGACATGTAGACTAAAACAAACGTCCCCTGGTATTTTATGTATATGTTCCTATTATTAGTATAGCTGAAAAAGACAAGAGAAGCTACAGTACCAGTGACAGGTATGTAGTTTGGAGTAACATTATAAATCCACAGATGCAAATAGTAATGGTTTATTCAGCATTATCATTCTATAGTAAATGCCCTATTCTGTTTTTATTTGCAACCTCTCTTTTGTAGAAAAACTGCTGGTTTCAGAAGAGTGTAGTGTAGCACAATTATAATACAATATGCAGATGAAGTACACTGATCCTTAAATTGTTATTAACCGATATAAAATGAGTTAGGCTAACAATCTACAAACAACAATTCCTGAGTCATAAATAAATATGTAAATTTAGGAAGGTGCTCAGTGTATGTAGTCAAATTAAAAATTAAGTAGGGATTACTTAATTCATCATTGTAGTAAACAGACATTATAAAAATGCAATCTCTATTAAAAATACTGGAAAAAAAATCAAACATGGTGATTAAAATAATTTAAAAAAAATACATTACACTGCAACACAGTGTAGCCAAGTTGTTATTCATACTAGGCAATCAGCATATCAATATTTTAATGGTAGGCAATATTCTCAGTTTAGTCCCTGGCTAGTAATAAATCACTATGTAACAATTTATCCTCACTCCATATAAAAATATCAAAAGAAGGTAATTGATAAAGTGGAAGTTTCTGCTTTTTACGGTTTTCTATCAATTACCTTCTTTGTCAATATATGGCACATACACTTACAATACAGTGTTATTTCAATATATAAAGAGTTTTTCTTGTTATTCAGTGTATCTCATTCTACTTAGGATGCTGTTAAATCAAACCATGTTAAAGTTGCTATACTTAGGTTCCGAATATGTAAATAAAAATGTAAAAAGCTCTAAAAAAACGGAAGTGATGTCACTTCCTGTTCCGACGGCATAAACCCGCTTTTCCATCGATTTAGTTAATTCTTGACAAGAACCATCCACTGAGGAAGCCGTGTAAACGGAGTAACGACTGTTTGGTTAAATGGTTAAAGAAATCTCATGATCCAGAGTATTGTGAATATGGAACATATGGATTATACATTCCCCTAAGACTGTGGCATTCATTTGACTGAAGCTAAGTAAAGTTTGTTTTATGTGTGGGTTAGCAATGTATACCACCAGGAATTTGGAGAAATCCAGACTGTAACTCGGTATATATCTTTAAATCTGAGATCTATTCAGTTAAACTTAGAGTATGTGTGCAATACTTGTGCTTCTATAACTATTCATATAACCAGCAGGAGATAACTGTATGAAGTCCTCACAATTAATGTGCTGGTTTAATTGATAGCACACATTGTTTTTGCTATAAAACTCTAACTACATATTGAGTTTTTTGTCAATAACTATAAAAGTTTTTAATAGCATAAGTTTTAACCTTTTTGTCCCACCAGCATATAGAGTAAAAGTGGTATTTTTCCACCCATTAGTATTATTTCTATCTTGCACTATGGGAATATTGTGGCACATCCCTGCTATAATGTTTGAGTTGTAGGGTTTATAGCCAGAAAAAGGGTCTTCCTACATAGGTAGAGTCCCTGAGGTAGGAGGCATCCACCGAGATCACAGGGTTCCTGTCATAAATCAGCCAGTGGCCATATTGTGTTTGGACAAAGTTCATGGCTCATGCTGTGGAAGAAAAGGTTTGGGGCCCACTTGTTATGGATATATTGTTATGTTGTGATCTAGGGGATAAAGTATTATAAGTTTATCCCTTAGCATATTCCCATACCTCCCATGTTTAGGCTCATTGTAATGAGTATCCTGTGAGGGATCTAATGGGATATATTGGTTGTATGTGGGTGAAACATTGGGTGTTATATTTGTAAATATGAATGTATGTTATTATATTAGTATGTTATTATATTGTAGAGGGGAAGCCCGTTGAATACAGCCAAACCTCCTTTGTTCCCAAAGGCCTGTTAATCCCATTAGCTAAGTGTCCAGCAGAGTACTAACAATGGGGAGCTCACAGCTGGAGAGCAGACAGGCAGGCACCCAGAAACAATGGGATGGCCTGAGGCTTCTCAGCCTTCATAGCATGGGCACAGGAGAGCCAAGGCATGCTTTGCCCTGGAGATTCAGAGCCCAAATGAATTAGTTGGCCTCGCCTAGTGGGCGGACCTGGGAGGGGACTATTGGTTCACACACAGTTCCCCTTCATGATCAGAGGTCAGATCAATGGCCAGAGGTCATTTGGGGCTGGCTAACGGTAGCCACTTCCCCCATTCTTGTGTGATGTGGTTAAATATGCTGTTCTAAAATAAAACATGGTTCATAATTTTCATCAAGACTTGGTGTGCAGGTGTATTATTGACCCAGGGGCATATGCTGGTAGAGGAGATCGTTCTGACTCCCTTCCAGGTTTCCCAGGCACACTACCAAAAGCTGGGACTTATGCTCTTGCATCTACAAAGACTGTCCATTGGTCTGGAGCCACCCAAACTTAGGTCTAAAACCTACAGGAGATAAGAGGACTAGGATTCTCTATACTCCATCATCATTGTAGGTTGTGACAGTTCCTACTTCTCTTACCCACGTGTGGGGGTCTCAACCACATTTATTTCACCCTTTCTCCAGTGAGATATATACAATATTTCTTCAGGTATGTCTATACATTATACTGTATGTGCTGGTGGGTTTAGTAAGTACTTTTATTCAGCGGATTCATAACTAATTAATAAAGTTTTCATTTTTTCTTTTTTGGATATTATACTTATATTTCAGTATAGTGCACTGGGGAAACTTTGTAACTAAAATTGATTATTGTTATACAATTCAACTTTAATCACAACATTAATGCATGGTCTGAAATTTGTGGTAACAATACGTTGTTAGATATAAAATAAATATTATTTTTTTAGAAAATATTTTTAACATGAAAAAATCCACTATATGTGTCCAGTGTTTTTCTTGACTGTGGTGTATCTGTCACCATCTATATTTGAGTGCTTATGGAGAAGGTATAAGAATAGTCACCTCAGGACAATTCATATTTAGATGCCCTAGCACCAGCCCTGTAGATCTGGTTCTAACATCTACCAAAAGAAGACTGAATGAAGCCACTTCTGACTTGGATGACCAGTGACCTAGGTGTGATGGCATTCCATTGGTAGGTCAGGTTGGTGCCTCCAAATGAAAAAGGGTGATTCTAAGGGGAGGTCAACAGGTTGAGAGACGATAACAACTCTCCCTGCTGATTAATTACTCAGTCTCACAGTATGACCCTGAGGATGTTCCCCTCTGCATACACAAAATGTAATGTTGTATTTCTTGTCATCTCTGGAGTCTGTGTGTTCTCTTTATGCAGAAGATTATACCGGTCTTTGTATTATCGATTATGCAGGCAGAGGTTTAGCAGTGTTCCTGTTCATGGCAGAGTCGTCAAACTAGTGAGAGTGCCAGTTATCGGCCTGACATTCTGGGGGATGGACCAATAGCATGGATGCTAAAACTTCTGGGATGATCGCATCCGCTAATCCTGTGAGCTACCACTCCTTATGAAAACTATAACGGGACTGGAAAAATGTCTACATTTCAGACAAGTAGACACTAGAATGTCCTTTGGTGGTAAGGTACCACAGAGTCTTTAGTTTGTTGTACCATAGGAAATTGTAATGCAAAAGTAGGGAACCAGAAGATTCCTAATAACTGTCAAGTTTAGCCTTGGAATACAAAATCAGATTAACTGTATACTTTGGAACCAAAGATGGAGAAGCTCCATGTGGTCAGCAAAAACAAGACCTGGAGCAGACTGTAGCTAATCATGAGCTCCTATTGCAAAGATCAGAATTTAACTGAAGACAAAAAGGGAAATCATCAAACCAAACAGATGCAAAATAAATAATATATCCTGTGAATGCAGTTGATAGAATAGATTTAGGGGTCTAGACATGGAAGATAGAATTCCTGAAGAACTAGGGACATAAGTTTGTGACATTGTCCAGAAAACACCAACAAAGAATATTCCCAAAAGAAAGAAAAATAAGAAGACAAACAAGATGTCTGATGAGTCTTTGAAAGAAGAAAGGCAAAAGAAAATGGAGATAGGAAAAGGTTTGTCCAACTTAATAGAAGAATAGGAAGTCAAAATATCTCTTCAAGAATGCTGGGAAACTCAAAGGAACCTGTCATGTCAGAGTGGGCATGATTAAAGACGTAAATGGTGTTTAACATAAGCAGATCAGGTAAAGAAGAGTTGGCAGAAATACACAGAAGATTTATACAGAAAGGACCTTAACAATATTGATAACATTCAATGAGCTGGAGCCAGACATCTTGGAGAGTGAAGTGAGATTGGCCTTAGGAAGGCATGCTGATAATAAGGCTGTAGGAATGTTGCTTGCATTATGCCAACACATTTGGAAACTTACTAATGGTCAACTGAAAAATGTCAGTCTATATACAAATCCCAAAAAAGACAGCATCAAAGATTGCTCCAGTTATCTAACAACTGCACTAATTTCATGTGCAAGGTAAGGCTTAAGATCCTGCAAGCTCGGCTCCAATAATATATGGCCTGAGAACTACCAAATGTGGAAGTCAGGTATTTCAGAAGCAGAGGCACCAGAGATCAAATTGTAAATCTTCTGGGTAATAGAGAAAGTAATGGTGTTCCAGAAAAATAATTTTGTTGTTTAGTCATTCAGTTGTGTCCGACTCTCCATGAACCTATGGACCGCAGCACGCCAGGTACATCTATCAGTCACTGCCTCTTTGAGCTCATCTATCCATCTCCGCCTCGGTCGTCCCCTTCTTCATTTGCCTTCAATCTTTCCCAGCATTAGAGTCTTTTCTGGGGAATCCTGTCTTCTCATGATATGGCCAAAATATTTGAGCTTCAGACTTATGCTCAAATCTATCAGTGAACAGTTTTTCTTGATTTCCTGATGTACTGATTTATTGGTTCTCTTCGCAGTCCAATGGATTCTAAGCAGTTTTCGCCAACACCACAATTCAAAGGCATCAATTCTATGGCGCTCAGCCTTCTTTATGGTCTAACTCTCACATCCGTCTGTTACTGCTGGGAATACCATGGTTCTAACTATGCAGACCTTTGTTGATAGTTTAATGTCTTTACTTTTTGCCAGCTTGTCCAGACTTGCCATGGCTTTCCTCCCCAGAAGCAAACGTATTTTGATTTCATGGCTACAGTCACCATCTGAAGAGATCTTGGATCCCAGGAAAATAAAATCTGTCACTGCCTCCACTTGTTCCCCATCTATTTTCCAGGAACTGAAATTGCCATTTGCCATGATCTTTGTCTTTTTAACGTTGAGCAGCAGGCCATATTTTGCACTTTCTTCTTTTACCTACATTAATAGGTCCTTTAGTTCATCCTCACTTTCAGCCATCAGAGTAGTATTATCGGTGTATCTGAGATTGCTGCGTCCCTACGCTGAAGAGAGGACGCGCTGGCAAGGGTGGGACGTCATTGCTCCGCTGAACCACCGGTGAGATCAGGTACAGAAGGGAGTGAGAGGAGGGTGAAAATGAGATCAGGTACAGAAGGGAGAGAGAGGAGGGTGGAAATTAGATCAGGTACAGAAGGGAGGGATAGGAGGGTGAAATGAGACACAAGGGAGGGAGAGGAGGGGCGAGACACAAGGGAGGGAGAGGAGGGGAGAAATGAGACACAAGGGAGGGAGAGGAGGAGGTGAGACACAAGGGAGGAAGAGGAGGGGGAAAATGAGATGCAAGGGAGGGAGAGGAGGGGGTGAGACACAAGGGAGGGAGAGGAGGGGGAAATGAGACACAAGGGAGGGAGAGGAGGGGGAAATGAGACACAGGGGAAAGAGAGAGGAGGGGGGAAATGAGACACAAGGGAGGAAGTAGACAGGGGAAAAGACTCGCGATGAGCGCCAAAGGTGCTCACATTGGGTGGCAAACAGCATTGCCAGGCTTAAAATTGAGGCCTGCAAAGTACAAGGGGGAGGGATCGTAATAAGCGCCAGAGGCGCTCATTGCGGGCCACACAATGAGCTCCAAAGGCGCTTAGCTGGGGCTCGCAATGAGTGCTGAAGGTGCTCAGAGGAGCCATAGCCTTGCATTGTGTGGCAAACAGCATTGCCTGACTTACAATTTTATTGCCATAATTTTTTGATGGGCATGTCTCTAGTATATATATGTATAAATTGGCAGACAGAATCAGCACCTCAGTACAAGCTGATCAGTTTATATTTGAAAATACAAACAAGATGGTGGCAAATGTAAGTTCTTAAAATAGAGTGTATGTTCAAAAACACTAATTAGTAGCATACAGATTTAATGCATAAAAATATTTCGTAACTATATGTAACTAATACCTACCTATTCATGGAACTCATGATACACAGTGGTATGCTTTTAAATTGTAAAGAATAGCTGAATAATTTTAATGCTAATTTATGTATACTAAACATAGCAACTACTGACATTTTTAACTTAAAAGTCAATGTCGTCAACTATTTAATGTTTGAAATTAGCAACCAAAGGAATGCTGTCAACATCTGTTGTTCCTTTGTTCTTTTTACTTGTTCTTCATGTGTCTGATTACACAAACATGCCGCAGACCCTCTGATGATGGTGAAACGTGGGTGTTTATAATGGATACAATGCAAACATCATGATGGCAGTTAACGCTTTCCAGATAAAATGCATGTTGTATGTCAATTCTACAAAGTGTCTGGAAAGGGTAACTGCATTTTTTAATAAAAAGTGCATTGTTTGTGAAAGGCAGGGATTCTGTATGTTAGTTTTGAAGCGTCTTCCAACTTTTAAGGATTTTTTTCTTGTCATAACTGTCTGTTTTCATTAATCAAAAGCAGCAGCAATTAAAGTGACACACCAGAGGTTCCAAATATTGTATCATTTAAAAAAATATAGGTAATAACAAGTACTTTATCATCGAAAATTTTAACAAATGTACTTTCATACAGTAAACTAATTAAGTTTGCAATTTTTAGCTGACGGTCAACCTTCCTTGACTAAAATCACTTGTTAAATAAAGATCATTACCAATAATGATCAATTACTGTGGTTCTGAGTACATTGAATGGAGTTCAAATTATCTTGACACTGGTCTGCTCAGTAATTATGAGCTTTATTTAACAATCACAAACATTTGTAGATGGTTCAGAAAAGCTGACTGGTAGCTAAAAAGGTACATTTTAATTAATAGCTTTCAGTTTATAAAATACTTGGTATTACCTGTAGTTTTAAATTACAACATAGCTGGAATCTTCTCTGTGTCACTTAAAATGATTTGGTAACATGTATCTATAAGACATCCTCAAACATTTGATTTATTTCTATGGTCATATCTTCATTTCAACACAAGCAATCACAACATTAGCACAGAAGGTGTCCACATTCCTCTATTGCAAAGTAGCCCTCATCTGGCTATCATTCACATAACCAGCTCTATCGTAATACTCTCTTGAGTTCCCACATCTGAGGCCTCTTAATGTATATCAAAGCCCTATATGAATTTTGAAGTTCTTAGAATTTAAATATGATGGTTGTTTTTAACCTTGTGACTATAATCAGTCAATATACACATCTGGTGTTTTCTTCCTTAATACCCCTATGGGAGGAAACCCACCATAGAGGTCTTTCTTTAACAATTTGAACCTTTGCAACTCATGATGCAAATCAATTTATGTGGTTTAAATGGAACAGACAGAGTAAACTAATGCAGCTTACTGTGAGCAAATGCCTAATTTTGACATGTTTTGGAAAATATACCAAGCATAAAAAAGCATCTAAACTAATGGAAGATTAGTGAATATTGTTGATATTACTTTATTTTCTTTCCACGCCAAGATTTAAAAGACAAGTTCCACCTAAAACCAAGTTTATTTTATATTAAAGATCACACTTAGAGAAGATTCATTATATATATAAAAGTCATGGAACTTGCTTAGTTTGCACTTACTCCTCCATGATTGTGGAGAGTTGAAGTTGCCATTTTAAAGAGACACAACTGTTTTTTTCTCAAGCATTTAAAAGAGCACATTTTAAACATTCAAAATGATTTATTTTTGTTTTTAAAAAATTATGTAAAACTCATTGAAACAAACAAGCAATGCCGAGAGAATACTGTAGACTATAGATCTCCTTGGCTGACAAAGGGCAGCCCCCCAAGAGTAGCTAAACTTCTACATGACTTGTTATGCTCTAAATACCTTTATTTAAAAAAGAAAACACTTTTTCACACCCTATTGCTGATGCAACAAAAAAGTGTTTCCATGAACCGTTAAGGTTAATTTTTGTTACTGATACCCAGAATGCTGAACTAATTCTGTAAAAATTTCAAGAGCCATTTCAGAAGCCAATCAGATTGTAGCTGAGTTCTAAGCTAAGACATAATTATGTTCTGTTTTCCTTAGCAGCTCCCATCACTCAACATATAGAGGTATCGCAGCAATAAAAGGCAAATACTAAAACTTGTATCCATATATTTGAAGTTCTATAAATGAACTCTTTCACATAAGAGCTGGTGTTTAGGTGAAAATGCTATTTTGCATTGTAACATCAAACTGCTTTGGATATATATTTACAGTTTTATTAAATTGCAATTCGGCACAGAGCATATTTTATTTATAGAAGTTTTTAGTTAGTGAACTTCTATCCAAAAGCAAGGTCTTCACTAACTAAAAACTTCTGTAAAAAAATATATGCTATGTGCTTATATAGAGACCTATTCAATTGGCCGAATCGCAATTTAATAAGGCTGTTAGCCTCTTTGTTGTAGTCAACATATGAGCTATATGCTTTGTCCTAGTCAGATAAATCAACTATTAATATGAATTATAAAAAGACAATTATAAAAGTATTTCTTGCCAGGCAGTGAGTACCAATACAGATGTATGAGTATCCCCTTTCAGCTAAGGAGCACAAGAACGGCTTTTGCCCACCAGGCAATGAACATAAGCTGTATGAGTTGTCTGCTAGCCAAAAGGCACTATTATGCCCATCTGCTTATGACAACTAATGTAGCTGTATGTTTTATTCTTCTCAATTAGCATTCTCTAATACTATATTTGTTATGTATGCCATTTAAAGGACAGCTGTAGTTTGAGAAAAACGTCATATTTTTATATGGATTGGGTTGTTTTTTTTTAATTATATTTGTTACTGCTTTAATTTGTATTTAATGTATTTTAATGTTAATTACCAGTGAACTAAAAAAGTAGGTTTAAAAAGACAAGTTTGTACACTGGCCCTTTAATTCAGTGCACACAATTGTTAGTGCATTAATCCAGCACACTTTAACTTACAATATCAAAATCTCTTTGCCAGAAAAACATAATTGCAGCATTTATTGCGTACATTGATCAATTTAAACATACTTAGTTTTGAAACATTATTCTATAATAGTGCAATGCTAAACAAATTATGAGTTTTAATGTTAAAGTAATTTCTTTTAGCATTAACTGCTACACAGATAGGGGTTCCGCCATGTGTTGAATGTACAGAATGTACAGATGTGACATTGTGATTGACAGGACATGGTTTAGTTTTTCTGCAAACCACAACACCCCTGGGTCTTGTAGTGCACAACAGTGGCTTCCGTACTTAAAAGGATTTGCTTACTTTTATATACTGAATATCTCACCCAATATCTTCAAATCCAACCAAGTATTAAATGTACAGCACATTCAAGCTAATGCTATTACCTGGTGTTTGTGATGACAGGCAATATGTTCTCATACATAATGTAGTGCACAGTGATATGTTAAAGTTAACCAAGGAAAAACAAAGAGGTTGGAGTAAAGGAGGGAGAGTGGCAGCATGAAAGAAATCATCATATATATTAAGTGATAACTTACTAAAAGTGGTATATAGCAGAAGTGTAACAATCACAATGTCATGACTTGGAGATAGAGGGAAGAAGTTTCAATAATTTGTGGAAACAACTTTAGGCAAAAGGGTAGTAGCTAAATGGTTATAATATAATATACAGTGGATATAAAAAGTCTACACACCCATGTTAAAATGTCAGGTTTCGGTGCTGTAAAAAATGAGACAAAGATAAATAATTTCAGAACTTTTTCCACATTTAATGTGACCTATAAACTGTACAACTCAATTGAAAAACAAACTGGAATCTTTTAGGTGGAGGGAAAAAAAAAAAAGAAAAATAATGTGGTTGCATAAGTCTGCACACCCTCTTATAACTAGGGATGTAGCTGTGTTCAGAATTAAGCAATCACATTCCAAATCGTGTTAAATAGGAGTCAGCATACACCTGCCAACATTTAAAGTGCCTCTGATTAACCCCAAATAAAGTTCAGCTGCTCTAGTTGGTCTTTCCTGAAATTTTCTTAGTCGCATCCCACAGCAAAAGCCATGGTCCACAGGGAGCTTCCAAAGCATCAGAGGGATCTCATTGTTAAAAGGTATCAGTCAGGAGAAGGGTACAAAAGAATTTCCAAGGCATTAGATATACCATGGAACACAGTGAAGTCATCATCAAGTGGAGAAAATATGGCACAACAGTGACATTGCCAAGAACTGGAGCTCCCTCCAAAATTGATGAAAAGACGAGAAGAAAACTGGTCTGGGAGGCTACCAAGAGGCCTACAGCAACATTAAAGGAGCTGCAGGAATATCTGGCAAGTACTGGCTGTGTGGTACATGTGACAACAATCTCCTGTATTCTTCATATGTCTGGGCTATGGGGTAGAGTGGCAAGACGAAAGCCTTTTCTTACGAAGAAAAACATCCAAGCCAGGCTACATTTTGCAAAAACACATCCGAAGTCTCCCAAAAGCATGTGGGAAAAAATGTTATGGTCTGATGAAACCAAGGTTGAACTTTTTGGCCATAATTCCAAAAGATATGTTTGCCGCAAAAATCAACACTGCACATCACCAAAAGAACACCATACCCACAGTAAAGCATGGTGGTGTCAGCATCCTGCTTTGGGGCTGTTTTTCTTCAGCTGGAATTGGGCCCTTAGTTAACATAGAGGGAATTATGAACAGTTCCAAATACCAGTCAATATTGGCACAAAACCTTCAGGCTTCTGCTAGAAAGCTGAACATGAAGAGGAACTTCATCTTTCAGCATGACAATGACCCAAAGCATACATCCAAATCAACAATGGAATGGCTTCACCAGAAGAAGATTACAGTTTTGGAATGGTCCAGCCAGAGCCCAGACCTGAATCCGACTGAAAATCTGTCGGGTGATCTGAAGAGGGCTGTGCACCGGAGACAGATTTGGAGTGTTTTTGCAAAGAAGAGTGGGCAAATCTTGCCAAGTCAAAATGTGCCATGCTGATAGACTCATACCCAAAAAGACTGAGTGCTGTAATAAAATCAAAAGGTGCTTCAACAAAGCATTAGTTTAAGGGTGTTCATACTTATGCAACCATATTATTTTATTTTTATATTTTTTTCTTCCCTCTACTTAAAAGATTTCAGTTTGTTTTTCAATTGAGTTGTACAGTTTATAGGTCACATTAAAGGTGGAAAAAGTTCTGAAATGATTTATCTTTGTCTCATTTTTTTACAGCACAGAAACCTGACATTTTAACAGGGGTGTGTAGAGTTTTTATATCCACTGTAGTAGTCGTATAATGGTTCCCTGGTGGTCCAGTGGTTAGGATTCAGTGCTTTCACCACTGCAATCTGGCTTTGATTCCAAGTCAGGGAACCAATAGGTCGCACCACCCTAAAGCCATGCAGGGTTGGGCCTGCTCAGTACTGGGATAGGAGACCATCTAGGAATACCAGGATCTCTATGCTGTGGCCCACTGGAAAAGGAACTGGCAACCCACTCCAGTATCTCTTCCATGAATACCAAGTGGATCAGCATGACCATGGACATAAGGATATCCTGGTGTGTGATAGTCCATTAGGTCACAGAGTGTTGGAAACCACTGAAAGTAAAAGTAACATAATAATGCTCTCTATAGAAACTACCCTAGCCCCTACCCCCCCCCCCCCCCCCCCCCGCTCTAACTTGTATTCTGGTTTTTAAGGATTTTCTCATGCATCCCCTACCCTATGTAATTCTCTACCCTGTTCTGTCAGACTCTTGACTCTTCCCTACTCTTCACAGTTCGTACACCCCCTGAAAACTCTATTCAGAGAAGCCAGTAACTTCCCTAATGTCAGTTATTCGAACAATACAGTGACCACCTCATGTTCATGTGCATGTCCCATTAAACAGAGACAAGTTTTTATAGCACATCCTGTCCTGTAGGAGAAACTATTGAAGTCATTCTGATTGCTTTACTTTATTGTCATACGTTTGAAAGCAGAAATGACCAAGCACACTTAGCTAATTGTTAGGATAAATTGATAATACTTTCTAAAACTATTTGCTTTTTTATTGGCCAGTGTAAGGGTCGTGTAACATTTCTGTGTGTTTTTAATGTAAACGATAAATCATTGCATTTTCATGTTTACAAAATGTTTTTTAAATGCATGATAAAAGGTTGATCTGCATTGCTTCTACTACTACTGTAGAACGCACATATTTTTTAAGTATGTAAAAACTAACAACTTTAGCATTATCACTTTCTACAAATATTTTGCCCAGTATCAAGTTATTTGCTAGAGCATGTGATAAACATGACACTTCATGTAATAAAACAAGCTATACTTATTGCAAGTTTTCCCATAAAACGGTACATTTTTTTAATTAAAAGAAATTACAAATTGTTTATATTTATCATTACTATTTTTAAAGTTATGGAAGCTGGAACATTACAGTGGCCCTTTCAGGAAGCAAAAATTGCAGGAGAAGAGAAAAATCGAAATAGACAAAAAAAAATTATGAAAATGCATACGGTTATATTTAGATAATATAGATATTTAGGTTACATACTCTGTTTATGTATTTACAAGCCTCTCGTGAGTGTGGAGCTCAAATTATTCTGATTTTAGGTGTAATTGTTCCTGCTATTAAACTGAGCCATCTACCACTGTTAATTATGTTTTTTTTATGTAACCCCAAAATCCAGCTAGACCAGTAGTAGACAAAAAAGAGTCAGAGGTGCTCATCTGAGAATGAACAACACATAAGTAGGTTTGTTCTCTTGGTCTGGTTACCTGCTCAGAGAGAATCCTCTTTTAGCTCACTTGCACCCTTTACAGGGAGAAACATCCTGTAGTATATCAATCTGGTCTCACACAACAGAGTTATACAGCCCCAAAATACCAGGCAATTCTACCCTGAACAGGTGAAACAGCAAACCCCAGACGTAGGTTTCGGCCTCTTTGGGCCTCGTCAGTGACGTTTAGCTGTACTCCATAAGGCACAGTGAGCAAGGGGTCCACATGTGGATGCCCCTATCACCCATAGGTTTGTTCTATAGGTCTGGTTACCTACCCAGGGTGAATTTCCTGGTATTTTGGTGCTGGATCACTCTTCTGAGTGAGACCAGACTGATATACTACAGGATATTTCTCCCCGTGAAGACCACAAGTGAGCTAAAAGAGGTTGCTCTCTGAGCAGGTAACCAGACCTATAGAATAAACCTACTTAGGTATTGTTTGTTCTCAGATTGTGCACCTCTCATTTATTTGTTGTGTATTTCCACCTAGACCTATAAAGCCCAGGCCTAGGGTAGCACATTTTTAGGGGACAGCAGCCTACCTGAAATTGGCAATACAGGTATACCCTGCTTAACGCTACCACTTTGAGCGTTGATTCGCTAGCGCTCTTTCTCTCTGTAATTCCCCACTTATCGCTAAACTTCACAATAGCAAGGTTTTTCAGCTCAAAATCCCGTTTAGCTCCTTAAATCCAGCTCAGTGCTCCTCGACGGGCCATATATCTGTCTGAGCAGAAATGCAAGTGGAACTCTAAAGAGGGTATTGTTGTATATGGTTATGGAAAAATGTCTCTCCATATGCACATAAATCACTGCATACAGCAATATTTCTGTCTATAATATTGTATATGTTCATAAACATAAATGCCTTTGTATTTTTATATGAGTACTCTTACGATCAACACCACATTAATCAGCACCACATGAATCACTTTTGTTTATAATCATATAATGAAATTATTCAAAAGTAAACTTAATAAAAATTACCTTTACACAGTCTATGTCACATATATAAATAACTTCACTGCTTTCTACTTAGGAAGGGTTTGGTAAGAAAGAAAAACGTTATTAGATTTTAAGGCCCTCATTCAATTGCAATTTGGCCACTTGAATAAGGCTCTAAATAACCACATAACATATTATTTTTAAAGACATTTTTAGTTAGTAGGCATCTATCCAAAAGCAAGGTTTTCATGAACTAAAAACTTATTTAAAAAAATATGCTATGTACTTATTTAAAGCGCTATTCAATTGGCCAAATCGCAATTGAACGAGGCCCTAACTGTGCATTTAGATAATGATTCGCTTATTTTTTATTTAAATTTAAATAACATTATGCACACAAATAACATGCATAAAATTAAAATCATACATTACAGAAACATATACAGTGCCTTATAAAAGTATTCACCCCCTTGACTTTTTACCTATTTTGTAGACCAAGGAACTCTCCAAACAAGTAAGGGACAATGTTGTTTAGAAGTACAAATCAGGGTTAGATTATAAAAAAATATCCAAATCTTTGATGATCCCCAGAAGCACCATCAAATCTATCATAACCAAATGGAAAGAACATGGCACAACAACAAACCTGCCAAGAGACGGCTGCCCACCAAAAGTCACGGACCAGAAACTGGTCAGGGTTGAGGGAAAGATGGATGGTGCTAAATACAGGTATATTCTTGAGCAAAACCTGTACCCCTCTGTGCGAGATTTGAGGCTAGTACGGAGGTTCACCTTCTAGCTGGACAATGACCCCAAACACACTGCTAAAGCAACACTTGAGTGGTTTAAGGGGAAACATGTAAATGTGTTGGAATAGCCTAGTCAAAGCCCAGACCTCAATCTAATAGAAAATCTGTGGTCAGACTTAAAGGTTGCTGTTCACAAGCGCAAACCATCCAACTTGAAGGAGCTGGAGCAATTTTGCAAGGAGGAATGGGCAAAAATCCCAGTGGTAAGATGTGGCAAGGTCATAGAGACTTATCCAAAGTGACTTGGAGCTGTGATTGCCGCAAAAGGTAGCTCTACAAAGTATTGACTTTAGGGGGGTGAATAGTTAAGCACATTGACTTTTTCTGTTATTTTGTCCTATCTGTTGTTTACTTCACAATAAAAAATAAAAAAAAACTTCAAAGTTGTGGGCATGTTCTGTAAATGTAAATGATGAAAATCCTCATACAATCCATGTTAATTCCAGGTTGTGAGGCAACAGAACAAGAAAAATGCCAAGGGGGGTGAATATTTTTGAAAGGCACTGTATTATTCAAGGTTTACATTATATATAATTTTAACTTCTATGTCCTTCACTTCCTTTTATATTTTTCTTTATTAAGCAAAACAACTGAACATACAACATTTAATTTGTAATACATACTATTATCCTCTTAATTGCCTGTTTTTAAATCATGCCTAAGTCTGGATAAGCTCCAGATCTTTCTACTCTCTAAATGGTATATGGTCTCTGGAGTCCTATCTGCCCAGGGGAAAGTACCACAATGAAAACCTTTTGCGACCACTCTGTAATACACACATTACTAGCAGTCAGTAGTGTAACATGAGCTGCTATCAATGTACACAAATACACTTTCTAGTGGCCTCCCAGGTACAGTCTGGAGAGCATTCCCCTCTGGGCAACTCCCACTCCAGAGGCAATATCTCATTCAATGGGTGGAGAGATAAAAAGCTCATACTGTCTGGAGACATGAATGAAAAATAGTACAAAGTTCTTTATCTTACCTAACTATGCATTAGAGTGTTCTTTATAAGTCCTTTATAATTGTATTGACAATTGTACAAACATACAAATAAACACATAGATAAAAAAATGTACAGCTAACATACATAATACACTTTCCATAACATTCAAATAGATCGGGAGATAAGGAGTATTGGTCTTACTTTACTAATAATCAAACTCTGTCCAATTATGCTTACCCTAGTGTTAGACCAGGAGTTTCAGCCTCTCGTGTAGCTTCATTTGTGCAATAATGATCCCAAATGCTCCAACCGTAGGTAACAGAAATCTCTATACCTAAGTTCTCTATATCTCTTTCTAGTTCTCTATTCTACTTACAACTGCTACAATGTCTCCTATAGAGGGAATCATTGCTTGTTTCCAATATTTTGCAACTAACCATTTGGTTACCAATACAATATAAATAATCAAGGCTTTCTCTTACAAATTACACTTTTCTGGAAAAATGTGGAATAAAGCAATCTTATAAGTTAGACACACAGTTGTATTACATACATTTTTAATTAGGGGACATTCCCACCAAATATGTTTGTAGGATGCTTGTTGGTTGCATGATATTCCAAATATTCAGAGGGTTACGTCCTTCTTTATTATTGCTATTTTAGCTGGCACTAAGTGCCATCTCTGAATTACTTTGAAATAATTTTCTTGAAATTATTGATGTATAATAATTTAATATATCAAGTCAGAAAGTTTAAAACATTTTTCCAGTTGAATTGAAAGGTTAAACTCTTGTTTCCATGTAATCATTCCTCTAGTCTTAGTATCTTCATTTTTTTTAATATGGTAACATTTTGATATTAGATGTTCCCCATCGCAAAATAGAGCAAATTTTTCAAATTGTGATAAATCCCTATCTTGAACTAATCTATATTTAATCCTATTTGAAATTCCCATTGTCATATAAGTAACTCAATAAACTTATGTTCAATCTATACCAATCCCAATTCAACGGTAGCGCCAACATCTGATTTAACCAGCTAACAGGTAAGTTTGGCAAAGGCTGCAATACTAACAGATGTTTCTTATTACACTTGTACCATTTCTCTAATACAGTTATGATTATAATAAACTGGCATTTTTTAACATCATGGGTCGTTTTATCTTGCCATAACCAATTTCTAATTTGATTATTACCTAGCATCACATTTTCTATCTGCCACCAGCCTGTTTTATTTATTTTTGCAGAACATTTAATTGAATGAGACAACATTACTGCAGAATTGTAATCTTTTAAACAAGGGGATGCTATTCCTTTCTTTTTAAAGCTTGTTTTCACTACCTCCCATTGTAGCCTTGTTTTTTTCCATTATATATGAATACATTAATAAGAGATTGGAGTTTATTCATAATACAATTCAGTACTTTCAAAGGGAGACACCTAAATATATAATTAATTTTTGGTAGTATTGACATCTTTATAGCCAAGACTTTACCCAACCAAGACATAGGGATAGTCTTCCAACTTTCTATCTGCTTTTTAATCTTGTCATACAAAATATCAAAATTGTCTTTAATTAAGGTCCTAAGGTTATCAATAAATCTAATTCCCAAATAGGTAATTGATTCTGAATTCTCCTTGGTCTCCCATAATTTATTTATCTGTTCAATGTCCTCACTATACACATTTACAAATAAGGTCTTGATTTTAATCTTATTAATTTTATAATACAAAATAATACCAACATTTTCAATCATTTTTAAGACATGAGGAAGAGAATTAATCGCATATTCGTCAGTATTACGTCATCCGCGAATAACATAATTTTATGTGTTTGTCCATCTATGATTATCCCTCCTATATCTGTGGACCTTCTCACAGCCTCTGCCAAAGGTTCCATCATTAACAGAGAAATAAGAGGTGATAGGGGACACCCCTAGTGAGTTCCTTTTGCAATTTTAAAATATTTAGTTTTTATCCCAGGACTTGACACATAAGCAGAAGTTTGCGAATATAGAGTCCCTATTGCCTTTGATCCAAAGCTATCTAGACCAATTTTTTTTTTAAGACTGGGAACATATAGTCCCAATTTAGCCTATCAAGGGCTTTTTCAGCAACAATAGTTGATATTATGCAGGGCATTTGTTTATGTTTACAATATGAAATTAAATCTATCAATTTCCTGGTGTTATCTGTGCCTTGGCGTCCCTGTACAAAGCCTGTTTGATCTAAGTTGACTACATTCAGAAGCCAGCAGTTCAATCTTTTGCCAATATCTTACAGTATATCTTAATATCGGTATTTATTAAAGGTATTGGTCTAAAATGTTTGCAATATCTGCAATCTTTGTCCTGATTTGGAATGTTTACTATTGTCGCCTTCAACATTTGCTTTGGGGTTTTGCCTTCTGTTTTGATCTCATTGAAAACTATTGCTAAATGTTTGGAAAGCAATGTTTTAAAGGTTTTATAATAATAGTTTACAAAGCCATCTGGCCCAAGAGCAGAGTTTAGCTTTAAACTTGAAATTGCTTCCTCTATTTCTTTAACATTAATTTCTATGTTAAGTGTATCTAGTTGTCCATTGCTAATTTTTGGTAATGTGATCTTTTCTAAAAAGCTATTAATGTCTTCTATATTGGGTTTAATGAATTGACCATTTTCCTCTAAATTGTAAAGATCTTTATGATAGTGAAAAAAAAGCTTTTTCTATATCTCTGGGGTTTGTAATGGATTTTGTAATCTTATTATGATCTTCAATAATTAATTCCTCAACTCTTTTATTAAAATGTTTATGTTTTTATTTATTCACTAGTAATTTTCCCATTGTATTATTAAAATACTGTAGTACAATCTTTGCTGTTATCTCCATATATAATTATCTAGTATAGATTGTAATTTTTTTTAAATTTGGGCTTGAATTTTCCCAAGTTCTTTAGATTTATCATCTGATGATTGTATTTTATTTTCTCATTCTTTTAATGCCAGTTGTACATAAAGTTCTCTCAAAGGAACTCCTCTTTTTTTTCTGAATGCTGCCCATGATGACAATACCACCCTAATATATGCCTTTTGCTCATTCCGAATGGTTGGATATTGCTTGACAGAATGTACATTAAGAAGAAAGAAATTATCAATTTCCTCTTTCAATAAATGTAGTTTTTCCTCATTTTTAAACAATTAAATATCCCTTTTATTCCTATAATGTTGTTTGTATATTACTTGTTCATTTAAATGTAATTCAACCATTGCATGGTCAGACCACTTAATTAAATCAATATTAAAAAAAAGAATTGTCTTCATAACTTCTAAATCTACAAAAACATAGTCAATTCGTGAATATGTTGCTTGGCGATGTGAAAAAAAGGTAAAATCTATTTCTCTTTCATGAATTATTCTCCATGAATTATATAAGTGGGATCTGATGATACTTTTATGAAAGAGTTCAGACTTCTTTAGTTCAAAAGGCCTTAGATTCAATATTTTACTGGACTTTCTGTCCAAAGTTGGATCCATTACCATGTTAAAATCTCCACAGAGAATTGTTCTCCCCAACTTTACTTTTTCAATATGGTTAAGAATATATTTCAAAAATGTATTCTGGTTATTATTAGGTGAATATATATTTACAATAGTGTAATTTACCTGGTTAATCTTCCCTATAGTTTTCTTTTGTAATGATATTCTTACTGAAAAATATGGAGAATCCTCTTAATTTTCTTTTGTATGTTAAGTAAATTTTTGTGCTATAAATCTTATCACTTGTATAGGGAATTTTACCAGATTGCCAATGTGTTTCTTGAATACATATTATGTCTATTTTCATCTTTTGATATTGTTCTTAAGTTATTTGTCTTTTGAAAGGCGAATTTAGACCCTGAACGTTATGTGATATTACCATTTGTATTGCACAAGGAGCACCGCCAGGGGAGTCTCCCCATCTCTCCTCTTTTCCTCCTTTTTCCCCCCTCTCACATATATACACATATAAACATTTATACATTGCTGTACAAAAAAACAATATAAAGATGTAGCATATTGGTTGTTATTCAAGCTAGACCTAATTCAGTCTAGCAGCCCATTTGGTGTCTCCCCTACTGAACGTCTTGAAAAAAATTCTGCTGAATCTCAGAGCTTTCAAAAAAAGAAAAGAAAAAAAGAAAAAGGAAAGGTTGACCTCTCTAATACAGTTATTCACATATACCATTTTGCTTTTCAATTAATATACAAGTTGGGCTCACCAAGTTTGTATGTATTTGTTAATTCAATGTTTTAAATGTTTTAATCCTTAATGGATTGTTGTAGTTAATAACTCAATTTTATTACATTTTATATAAGATATTTTCCAAAAGCTAAATATCTTGCAGAGAATGGAAAATTAGTATTTTACTTCAATGCAGGTTGCAGCATTTTCCATGATCTTATTTTTTTTATTTTTTTACGTGGATTTGTGTAGCGTTGGTGTTCAAGTCCATCACAAATTCATGTTCACATAGTTCCCATAATTGTAAGTAGTTTTCATTTGTAGAAAAATTAGTTATCCAATCCCTAACATATCTAAGTAATGATAGTCCATAAAATTATGTAACAATGGGAAGATGATGTCTGCTTAGAGACATGTTTGATGGTTATTTCGGTTCTAAAATGATAGCATATGACAAGGTGGGAATCTGTGTTTATAGTGGCTAAATTCTTTCTAGGGAGTATTAGTCAGAAGGCATGCGTTAGGTATGCTTTCTTAAGAAATATTTTGACACATGCTCTTCTGCAACATTTTTTTACCGCTTTTGGGGCATTTTTGTATATACATATCCTGTATATCTAATGTTTTGACTATTGCTATAACAGAATGTTCCAAGTGGGATAATGTTTGGTCATGGCAGAGAAATACAAATATGTTTTGTAGGCGATAATGTCAGGAAGCACATTATGTATTCTAATAACTTTGGAAATAGGCTTGAGATTATGAAATTGTGACACCTAATAAGGTAGGAGAAAACATAATATAAGGTGCATTGTTATCTGTTACTTTAATGAAGGGCTAAAGCAGTGACGGAGGTAGTAATTGGAGAGCCGTGGGGCAAAAAAACATTTTTTTTTTATGTTGACCATGTGGTCATATGTTGGCCATATACACGGTTGAGTCACATTATTATTACCACCAATTAATATATCCTGAATAACAGCTGACTGCAGTGCATCCAACAGCTGCTGAAAAGTGCGTGGTGGAGGATCCATATGGTGAATATGACGATCAAGGTGTTCCTACAAGTGCTCAATGGGGTTCAACTCTTGGTAATTTGAAGGCCAGGGAAGTACATGGAAGTCTCCTCCTCGTTGTGCTCCTCCAACGACTTTCAGACAATTCTGGACGTATGACATGTTGCATTATCCTTCTGGAAGACCCGATTCGCTCCAGGGAAGATAGAAAACATGTATGGGTAAACAACCAAGGATGGATAAACAACCCAATTGGTTGAGAGTGCCTCCCACATGTATGTGTGAACCCAAACAATGCCAAGAAAACAATCCCCAGACTATAATACTGCCACCACCAGCTTGTCTTCTTCCAACAATAGTTGCAGAGTGTTCTCGGAGGTTTCACACATGACCCGCTAATGTTCAACCAGTCGATTAAGCGGAAAATGTGACTTATCAGAGAAGGTAACCATTTGCCTATCAGAAGAGGTCCAATTTTGGTCACATTGTGCAAATTGAAGCCATTATCGATGATGAACCCTCGTCAGCATGGGTGCAGTGACCAGTCGTTCCCTGTGCTGTATTTTTAGACACATGTCTGGTAGACCCCTGGATTGTTTGGATGATGAGTTGCTCAACTGTAGCATGTCAGTTGGCCCTCACACACCTTTGTAGCTGACGGTCACCTCTGACATCAAAGGCACGTGGTGCTCTGCAGTTTCAATGCCGTTCTTTCTATATACTTTAACCACAGCAGCACGTGAACAGTTCCCAAACTGCTCTATTTCAGAAATAGTGCCACCCTTGGCCTGAAAGCCAATGATCATTCCCTTTTCAAAGTCGGATAAATAGCACATTTTACACCATGACAGAGATGGTTGATATGTGTGTAGAATGCCCACATGTCACCGTAAATACCCACCAAACCAGCTCACGGCATCTTTCGCTGGATCGCTACCTTGTTGTAGTAAAGGAGCTTATATATATGTAAAAATGTGTTTTTAGTGTAGAGCCACCCTGCCCATGCCAGAAAAGCTCCCAGTTCCCACAGGCTCACCAAGCCTCCTCTCTTGTGACCTGCTTAGGATAAATTTATTCCTGGTTCTTCTTTTCCCTGGGGTGTGTCTTAGTGCTTGGGCAGGGAATTCCAATTAATGATTCATGTGTGTGATTTTATGGGGGATGTCCTGCCTAGGCACTAAGACACTCCACCGGGGCAAGAAGAACCAAACACAAATTCCCCCAATCCCTCTAAGCGACCCACAAGAGAGGGGGTCTGTTGAGTCTGAGATGGCCTAGGGTGACCTGGTGGGCATAAGCTAGGATGGGACCCTATACTTCAAAAACAAAAATTGGCATTCAAAAACAATGAAATTAAATCGCACTGCGGCCCACCCAGAACAAGGCCCCAGTGCATGGTACCTCCTGAATTCATGGTATCTTCATCAAAACCTTTACCCCAGGGGAGTAGGTACCGTTGGTGCAGATGGTGCAATGCATAGGGGGCCTGCTATGGTGGTGCAATCTAATTTCATTGTTTTTGGTACCCTCACCCAGAGCTAGAAGATTGGGGACAGCAAGAATAAGTAAAGAATAGGTGGCTGCTTTGATGTAGTGGACTGGAAACATAGCTCGAAATCTAGAATACAAGGATATCAATAATGCAAGGAAATCTACTTGATAGCAAATTGTTTTAATATTGAGAACAAATGCCTTTTTAATCTATCAAATGCTATTTCAGCATTAAAGCTAGAAGGCCAATATTTCATATATTCAATCATAGGGTTAGAAGGTCAATAGCTACCTGGTAATTGCAAAACCAAATAGCAGTTATGTATTTTCTTTTATTAATTGTTTTGAACCCATTTTGTAAATATAGCTTCCAACCTATTTATATATAGCATAGTTAACCTTTTACAGTAGGGATGTACTTGATACAGTTCTTTTCTTTTTTTATGCCAAATATGCATGGGAATTCTGATAGACATATTTATACTAGCAATTTGCCCGTCAAAAAATATGGCAATACAATTTTAAGCCAGGCAATGCTGTTTGCAACACAATGCAAGGCTATTGCACCTCTGAGCACCTTCGCTGCTCATTGCAGGCCTTGGCAACCAACAACTTTCGTGGTTCTCAATATTCACCTTTGGAGCTCATCGCGAGCCTCTCCCCAGTCTCTGACCTCTGTGTCTGTTCCCCCCTCTCTACATGATTTGTGTCTTTTGTTTTCCCTTATTTCTCCCCATGTGTCTCTTTACACCCTCTCCCCCTCTCCCTCCCCTGTGTCTTTCTCCTCTGTGTCTGTGCTGCGGTTTTGCATGGCTCGCGATGAGTGCCGTTGCTTGCGTTGTTTTGCTAAGTGTTACTGGCTTTGTGATTGGGCTAAGTGTTACTGGCTTCCGACATTTTTTTTTCTCACTTCTCGCGATCTCTGAAAAACTGCAAATATGCCTCAAATTAACTTGCAACCTCACTCACAGGCTCCCCCCCCCCCCTTCTGTGCTGTGTGTGTCAGTGTGTAAGGTATTTTTTTAAGCATTTGGCTGCGGCGCTCATCGCCACCCCTGCGCCTTCAGCGATCATTGCAGCTAATTCGCGCGTGGCTCCACCCCTGCAACTGCGTCCCTTGCTTTGCGAGGGCTGAAGTTGCAGGACACAACTGCGTCCCTCGCTTTGCGAGGGACGACAACTCGCTGGACGACAACTATAATAGTGATTACCTACTTTATCTTGGTCAGAAACACTTCAGAACAAACAAATCATAACTTTGTCCTTATATTTTTATTAGAAAAGTTTTTTTTTAGAAATTGCACTAATAAGGGTTACACTATTAATAACTTAGAAGCTAAACTCAGGTCAAGTAATAATTTTTAAATGCTTCTCAGTATAGTAGTAAGAGCTTTGCAATATTGTACTTTAACCGAATTTTAAATTGAATAAACAATTATATTAAAAACTTTAAAGCTCTAAAAACACGTCTTCTTATCTGAGAGTATTTTTAGATCAAGTACAGTTTACACATTTGAAAATATTGAAATCGAATTATTCTTCTGTGGCACTGCTAACAACTAATACAGGTTTCGAAAAGGGCCCCATTCAAATATTGTGGGCAGGCACTTTACAACTTTGTATGTAAATGAATAAGCTATCAATCACAATACTTCTAAATTTAAGCTCTCCGCTAATGTACAGCTGAATAGGCTAAAATAAACTGTGTTATCAAGTTACGATGACCTGTCACATTTAAATTTCCCTGCAAGCCATTCCGACCAATTTTAACTGTGCTTGATGCAAGTAACATACTCTGCGCAAGCCCCTTTTTCCTTCCTATAATGAACACCTGCAGTAGAGACAGAAAAATGCCTCTGAAAAAGATCTGACGCTAAAAACAATATAATACTTCAACTGAGTTGGATATAAGGCTTGATTTCTTTTATCTAACACAATTAAAAGGATTATAAGTGTACCCTAAAAACAACACATAGTTGAGGGATATCATGGACCCCCCTTAGTACCCGTACTCAATATGAGCACAGAGATCCCACAGGGATTCCCCGCTCCCAGTGTAGAATGGAACCCTCAGTATTCCTTACCTTGTAATCCCAATGCCCACTAATATCAATAATGATGGGGGACTTTTTAGAACCCCATGGCATCTAAATATCAACCACATGCCATGGAGGCCCTTAAAGTTAAAATTGACCCTACCTATCAAGAGAGTCCTTACAGGACCCCGAAAGTACCTAATATTTAAGAGACACCCATGGTTCACTAAAATTAACCCACTATGTGCCATGGCACCCTAATAAAAAATAGAGTGCAGTAAAACATATTAACTAAATCACAAAAAATTAAAAATAAAAATTACAAAAAAATAACCCACTCTGGATTACAAAAAACCTAAATTACAAAAAAAAATGACATCACAGTAAAAAAAAGAAAACTTCATAAGATAATTACAGATAAATTAAATAAATAAATACAAATAAATCAGAATAAAAAAAAAATATACAACCTGTATGGGAAAAAAATCCATACTTACCTACCCTTAATGTTTAACCATTGATGGCTCTCAATGCCCTGGTCCTCAATCTTCTGCTCTAGATCAAGCAGGATATCCATGTTGATTGAAGTTTCAAGTCCTCGTCTTCTGGACCTTTGAAATGGCCCTCCACGTAATTAATAGCACAACATTCTCAAGCCCAAGCTCAAATTGGCCCCGAAAAATACTTTATTTCATGTTTATATTTTGTGTTGTATCAATCCCGGCAATCAATGTGTTGACATATACTGTAACTCGCATGTAATAGAATATCATATTTACTGATTTATTAATATTGCTTTACATCTGGAATGTGGGTCTGATCGCAAACTGTAATTGAAGTACGTAGGACTTTTAAATCTAACCTCCCCTTTTTTAGTAATGTAACACTAACAATCTCTTTTCCCATTGGCCCCTAACTACTTGCTTGCTTAATTGTTTGTGTTCGAGCACGCAACTCCAACAATCGAGAACTGGTTTACAAAGTAGCATCTCCTGTTTGTAGCTCGCAGCACTTTCTAATTTAATAGCAATGTAAAACGGCCACATTTCAAGCACGCAGCCCTTACGTACTACACGTTGGACTTACGGGGCTGGAATTTAATATGGCCCCAAGTTACTGAATCACTCAACTGATCTACATCAGTGAAGGGAACAATCTGACAAGTTTTACTATTGTGCTGCAATGTCTCTGATAAAGCAAAATTATCCAACATTTAAACAATAATGTCATATTGTGCTTGATTTGAAGAATGCATCATGAGGATACTTCTGTAATGTAAGGTCATTGTAATGGTATAATGCAGTTTAAACAACTTTTAAATTTAAAAATCTAAAGTATTCCCTACAAATACCTTTCCGTTTTATATGAATTGAAGAATTCACTTGGGGCAAGTGTGAGCTTAACATGATCTGTCTTCCAGATGCAATGAGACAGTATGGTATATTTATCACAAAGTATAAAAGTAGGAATGAGCAGGTGGAGTGAAGCAGTTAAAAATATAAAATGTCACCATTCCCTATCTTTTCTAAGTAGACTATTTATCAAATGAGATAAACTTTAACTCTGTTTTATAAACAGCCCCTATATAAAAGGTAGGTAATGTTTAACTGCACTTTTTGTGTACCACATTGAAGCTGTGAGCTATACCAGAAACAACGATATGGCAATGGAAGATGAGACCCTCAGGTCAGAAGGTGTCTACCAACTTACGGGGATGTGCAGAGGGTGAGTACAAATAGCAACAGATCTAATGAAGTGGTTGGGTTAAAGCCAAGAGGACACCCAGCTGTGAATGTGTCTGGAGGGGAAAGGAAAGTCCGCTGCTGCAAAGAGCTATTCAGCATAGAAACTTGGAATGTTAGAACTATGAACCAAGGCAAACTGGACATGGTGAAACATGAGATGACAAGGTTAAATATTGAAATCCTGGGAATTTCTCAACTCAAATTTACTGGATGTTCCAACCATGGGTACTGAAGAAGCTGAAGATATTCAACACCTCATTGATATAATACTAGGAAAAAAATGTCCTCTCATCGTAGGAGATCATCGTTGGAATGCTAAAATAGGGAAACAAAAGATACCTGGAATAACAGGCAAGTTTGGCCTTGGAGTACAATATGAAGAAGGTCAGAGATTAGTAGAATTTTGTCAAGATAATTCATGGTCATAGCAAACACCCTCTTCCAACAGCCTCCAACATGACTTTACACATGGACATCACTAGATGAAAAATATAGAAATATATATACCTTGTAGCCAGAGATGGAGCTCTATACAGTCAGCAAAAACAAGACTTGGAGCTCCGATCATTAGATTCATATTGCAAAGTTAAGAATTGAACTGAAGAATAGAGGGAAAACATAAGACAAAGCAGATAGAAGAAGATAACAGAATTTGGAAATTCAAGAGAACTTTTCAAGAAACTTGGGGATTATAAGGGAACCTTAATAGTTTGTTAAATGAGCTGGAGCCAGACATCTTGGAGAGTGAAGAGAGATGGGCCCTAGGAAGCCTTGCTAATAACAAGGCTGCAGGAGTTGATGGAATACCATCTGAACTGTTAAAAATCCTAGAAGATGATGCTGTGAAAGTGCTGCTTGCACTATGCCAACAAATTTGGAAAACTCAATAGTGGCCAGTAGACTGGAAAATGGGAACTACCAGATGTGCAAGCCGTGTTGGACAGAGGAAGAGGCACAGGAGATCAAATTGCCAATGTCAGCTGGAGAAAGAAAGAGAGTTCCAGAAAAGCATTTACTTCTCCTTTATACTAAACTTTTCTAAAGCCTTTCACTGTGTGGCAAGTTCTTAAAGAGATGGGAGTACCAGAACATCTCATCCGCTTCCTGAGAACTTTGTATGTGGATCAAGAAGCCACGGTCAGAACCAAACATGGAACAACAGAATGATTCAGGATCAGGAAAGGAGAAAGTCATATATTGACACCTTATTTATTAAATTTATTTGTGGAGTGTGAAGATGCTTGTGAAGATCAGTTTATCCTTAACTAATATACTGGCATGTTTTAATGGATAATTACATAAAATAAACCAACCTGTGTCATATAGAGCTGTTTCTCATGGGGTAAGGACACGTAATTCCAATTCCTGTCCACAAGATGTCACTGCAGGACATTGGGTTAATTACAGGCCCTTTGTTCTGTTTGCTGCACTGATTCTCTGTGGGTGTGGCCCAGTGATCCCCCCCTCCCAAGCCGGGCAAGCCAAACCAGCCACATACCCCTTGAGGCATGGCTATTGTTAGGTGATGCTAATCTGGGCGGGGGATTTGAATGATAAAACTGTAGAATAATCTTTTTGGGTAGTTGCTGTTTTTAAAATGCAGCGAGAGAGTCCATATTAAACCATGCTTTCTGGAATACATAGGGAATGGTGTCATTTCATTAAGAGGGAAGGCGTTTATTATTTTGCTATGCTAGAAATCACTTTGCTATGCTGAGCCTGTGTTCCTGATATGCTATTGATCCTGATATGATTGCCGGTCACCAAGAGGCCCATTCCTTCTGAGAAGATTGCCAGCTTTAAGAGGGGGATTCCTGCAGCGCAAAGGCAGGAAGTGTTGGAGCTGAATAGCGCCCCTATCTGGGATTTTCACATGGAGTACATCATGTTTAAGGCAGGACTTGGAGAATCCAAAGCCAAAATCAATTTTGCTGAGAGAAATATCAACAACCTCAGATATGCGGATGATATTACTCTGATGGCTGAACGTGAGGAGGAACTGATCGGCCAGTTGATGAGAGAGCAAGAAGAGAGTACAAAAGCTGGCCTCCTGCTCAACGTTAAAAAGACGAAGATCTTCAAATCGCAATATATCTCTGACAGGAGGAAAGAAAGGTAACAGCTTTAAGTGACTTTGAGAAGATTTATGTATGCGTCAGAGTGCCAGAGACAATAGCTGCCCTTAAAGGTCCAGGAAGGTAACAGCTTTAAATGACTCTGAGAAGATTTATATATGTGTCAGAGTGCCAGAGACTATAGCTGCCCTAATCCTGTACAATTATGGAAGTGTGTATTTGGTCCTAACTGAAGGGGAGGAAACCTATCTAGAAGATATATGTATATGTCAACATTACTAGAGAAGATAATAATAAAGTGGATGTTATGATGCCTTGCAGATTAAACATTGTCAAGAGTAATTTATACAAAATCCAGAAGACACACAAACTGTTACAGAATGTTAGCAGTTCAACTTTAAATATACGTCTATTGAACCTGTTATGAAGTTTCCACAATTGTGGTCGGAGCCTTCTCTCTGCTAGTAGGTAGCTTTGAGGTATGGCATATTTTTGCTACAACATCCCAGTCTGATTAGAGGGTCACAGAGAGTATAAAGTGAAAGAGAGAAGGGAAGGGTGGGTGGGTATGAGGAACGGGCGCTGAGAGTGGTGCTCAGGTGTGGTTTATGTAGTGTGTGGGAGATCAGGCTCCTTCCACAGCTACAGGTCAATTGCATTAACCTGTGCCTAATAAAAGCAGTGTTTTTTTATAATGCTGAGCCTGCATTCATATTTTTAAATGCTGCATAAAGAATAAGGACATTTTAGAGACATCAGCTGTCTTGGTGAAGGGATCAAAATAACATGGTGTATCAAGCCTGATTTAAGAAAGCAGATCTCCACACTGTTGCTGGCACAAAGATGGGGAAGAAGTGGAGACAGTGATAGATTTAACTTTCCTGGGATCCAAGATCTCTGCAGATTGGGACTGCAGCCAGGAAATAATAAAATATGTTTGCTTCTGGAGAGAAAAGCTATGGTAAGTGTGAACAAGCTAGTAAAAATTAAAGATATTACATTATCAACAAAGGTCTGTATGGTTAGAAGTATGGTATTCCCAGTAGTAACATACAGATTAGAGAGCTGGACCATAAAGAAGTCTGAGCGTCATAGAATTAATGCCTTTGAATTGTGGTGTTTGAGAAGACTGCTTAGAGTCCCTTGGACTGCAAGAAGATCCAATAAATCAGAACAACAGGAAATCAAGCTAAACTGTTCGCTGGAAGGTAAGATCATGAGGCTGAAGCTCAAATATTTTGGCCATCTCATGAGAACAAAGGATTCCCTAGAGAAGACCCTGATACAGGGAAAGATTGAAGGCACAAGAAGAAGGGGACAGCAGATATGAAGATAGATAAATGAGGACATTAAAGCAACGAGCATGAGCTTGATGGAGCTCATAGGGACAGTAGCTGCCAGATTTGCTGAGGTCCGTAAGGTCATGGAGAGTCGGACATGTCTAAATGACTAACAATTAAACAACAACAATCCCCACTTTGATAAATATATCCCTGTTTGGGGAAAACGTATGATTAAAACAGTTTTTCCACTCATATTTAGAATATAGCTTTTCGTGTTTTTTTATAAAATACTTAGCAATATTATGCAGAGCAGAAGCCAAAGCTCATATGTGTTAAAGCACAGGGTGATATGATTGTTGACTGCTTTTTGTGAAACACTGCCAGCTGAGATAAATATGCAGGGTAATAATGTTTGGATGCATGAACAGTAAGAAACTTTGAAGAGTTCTGAACTTTAAAGAGCATCCAGCACAGAGCATAACACATTTTATAGTTGGATATTGAACTGAAACAGATAAGTTGAAATGTTATGCAGGGGATAATGGATTTCTAATAATGATGGACTGTGCTAGATTTATAACTGAGCGACCAATGCTCCATGTGTATTGTTAAGAAAAAGTGTTTTGCCTATATTAAATTCACATGTTAGTGCCAAGATCCACTAAAAGTGCACACAGATGTCAAGCCTTCATAGAATTTAGAAGGCAGTGTAACCGACTCTATGGAGACGTTGTTAAATATGTCATGTAGTGTGTATGTATTTTAACACTGTAAATGTGTATAGTAATTTCGCATATCTGTTAAACAAAAAAAAAATAGAATTACATATTAATTTGTACATATTATAGAAAAAAAAAGTGGATCTTTGTCTACTTTTCTTATTAATTTCATCAAAAGGACCAATGGGGGAAGATAAATATAAATATATTATTTTGTCTTTTAAAATGCATAGTTTTACAGTTGTACTTCTGCAGAGAAAATAAAACCTTGGCCTCGTAAAAAAATGCTTGCTAGACAGCTTTTGCCTTGAGATTGTTTTTTTCTAAGGAAGTTTGTGGCACTATTGCATGGGATTTTTTAATATTCATGCAGACACAGGGTCTAACTAATGTTTTGCATAATTACCTAATATTACTTTATGTTACACTATTTGTTAGTGTGTATGCATAAGACCACGGCTTCACTTCATAAAACATCCAGGTCTTGGTAAAAACAAAATAACTACCAAATGCCTAGTACTAATGCTTTTTTATCACCTATGTCCTCATTTAAGGTCTCCCAGCTATCTGTGACTTTTATGAGGATCCACTGCCCCTCTTCATTAGAATAAGGATTTTCTAAGTAAACTAACGTATGTGCTATGTGTTTAGTCCATAACACGTCCACAAGTCTAGCTGTGGCTAATAATGTATTTTATATGGGCATACATTGTAGCAGGCATGATGTGCTCATTTTATAGTTTTTCTAGTTAGGTGTTTATTTTTTTTGTATTTACATTCTAGAGATGCGATAACCACTCATAACTAGGAAGTAGTATAATTAATTGTGAATGTGCTGAGATGTGCTGCATGGCAGTTCCTAGTATATACTGCCGCAATGCTAAGCAATTTGTCAAAACGGGAACAGCCTACAAATCTCAGCAAATTTAATTACTTTGGTCGTTTATTAATATTTTATACAGAATACCGAGTGTAATGGTGGATGAGTTATAAAAGTGTGATAGTTTCTTCCACTAAATGTAATAGAGGCTTGGCATTAGCTATAAAAATATGTATTTAAACGTAAAGTGAAGTACAGACAATTAACTAGTGTTAGAGAAGAAAGTAGCTCACTGTATTGAAAATTGCATGCACTCTTTTATTATTGTACAAATACAATTACATAGATTCAATAAGGAGAGGAGGTCTTAGAGAAATTATATTTATCCTATTGATTTTATGTTTTAATTGGAGATAATTAGAAAACATGGATATTATAAGTGTTGCATAAACAGTAAGAGTAACTGATTTGTACACAGTAACAATGCAAAGGATGGTCAAACTGGTCAAAAGAATTAATAGTAATGTATTACTGCCATAATTTATACAATATTTTTAAATTAAAATGATCAAAAAAGTGAATATTTAAGAATCAGATGGGAAATATTCTATTAACAAAAAAAAAATCAAACCTTTGATTTGTGAATGCAGGAAATCTACACTTCCCTGAACTGTTCTCTATTACAAAAATAAATAATAATTGGTTGTAGATGTATGCAGATTTGCAGCAACCCAGATGTGTTCTATTTTTATAGTATATAGGCAATAAATGCACAGATTCACACATGATAGGACCACCCTGACACAGGAATGACAGAAAGGAAAACAAGCCTGCAAGTAATTTACTTGAATTTCACAGCTTTTTACCATAACCTAGAATAAACTACAGTAGCATAAATTATGAAATGGGAACATATAATTTTTTATCATTCATATTTACATATTCAAGAAATTAGGATGTCCTTGGTTATTTGAGCATTTTACCTTCAAACAACCAAAATTAATACTTAACACAGTTCTTGGCCAACCTAAATTTTACATTAAAACTTTGAAGAATCAGTGCAATCCTAAATTTACTAATGGTGTTTTCATACCTCCCAACATTTCAAATAGCCAAAGAGGGACACTAATATTCTTCATAAAATAAAACACTAGTCAGGTTAAAGTTTAAGAAAAGATCACTGAAATCTGAAAAAAAAAATGATAACTTAAGTCCATTTAATAACATATTTCCTATATTAAGATATTATTTAAATAAAGGGAAATTCAAGGGTGCAGGCATTTTGCTACTCACATTAAGATGGAGGTCTTAGTTATGCTCTCATAGTCGAAAACAGAAAGGATAGGATTATACCTTTATTTTAATTACATATTATTACAAAAAAGTTATTAAATGCAATATTGATTAAATGGACATTATTTTTTTTTAAATGTCAATGGTCCTTTAAGCCCACAGAGCTCAATTATTTAAAATTGGCAATCTTCTCTATTTTCTCTAAATTCTCCCTATGAATTATCACATCCCTGTAATCTCCTTTCCTTTAAAATAACACGTTGATCTCTTGTCTATTAAAAACTTGAACAATGAACATGAAAAATTCTCATGAAAACAAACTGTATAGACTTTCATGTATTTAAATAAAGTTATTCTAACACCTAATATATGCCTATTTATGTCTATTAATAAATAAAGCAAATTTTGCATAACTAGCATTGAAGCTCCTGACAAGCATTGGACACTGTTAAATAATTGATCCACAAGTGCTCCTAAATCCCTTTCTTTCTCAGATAGTGATAGATTTGTCCCATTTGTCCCATTTGTCTCATAGCGAGCCGTTCCTCTCATTTATTTTTGCTCCACTGAACACCTTTGGCTCTCATCACAAAGACAGATATATATGTCTATTTTTTTCAATAATAATAAATTAATTATTTACTTAATAAATTAATATACTTTACCTATTTGTAATTGATATATCCAGCAATCAATAGCCTGAAGATCTATGTATGTATTTGTATTTTCCTGCAGCATACAATGTACAGTGTTGCTGCTCTGAGGAGAAAGTGTCATCAGTGTTCCAACTGTGCATTAGAAATATGCTGCGTGCGCGAGGGCAAACCGTTGGTTTAGTTGTGTAAAGCGCCATTTTAGATTTGTAATGTTATTAGTTGCCAGTTAGTGTTGTAAAATGGCGTAGTTTGTCTGTGTGCTAGCATTTTCCGTGCTTCCTGTGTATTTTTGTACCTCGTACGTCCCTGGCAAAACTTGTACGTGCCTGGCGGAGTTTTGCGTATTTCAGGGTCGTGTGGCCTCGTTTTCATCTTTTTCGGCCACCATTTTTTTCCCCTTATCCAATTTTTAATTCCTGAAACTTCTTAAATCCGCCTTTATTCACGTGCAACCTCACCCCCAGACATCCTGGCTGTCCCCCTGTGCTGTTTGTGATGTTTTTTGTTATTTTTCAGTGGTTTGGGTGTTTTTTGATGTACGCGTTTCCGCCGTTAAGTTCGTAATTTTGTCCTGGGTCATAATATTTTTCTGTCTAAGTCCGTATTTCCTCTTTACGCGTTATTGGTTTTTTTTTCAAAGTCCCGCGGCTCATGGTTTTTGTTCTTAAAGTCCCGCTTTTCTGGGTTGTTTTTTACCGAGAGTGAGGCGCCATAGAAACAGGCTTTGCGAGGTCCACATTTGCAGCCAGAACTCTCCGATTAAGGTGCAATTCAATTGCTCAAGCCCGCAAGCTACTGTCCCAAAGCTGAAACAGTAAACCATGCACTGGCTCGTAGCAGTTCAGGACGGGAACATGATCAATTAAGCGAGCCCATAACCTCCCATTTCGAATCAGCCAATAGCGTATGAGACTGTCATTATTATGGCAGTAAAACATGGAAGTAACATGTCAATCAATTCAGTTCGGGAGTCCAGTATTGATTTTCTATTTGCATTTACATTGCTACGAACATGTGTTTAACCCCCTTGCGGGTCCTCTCTAGCACTCATAGGATTTTCTCCTTCATTTGCCATTTACGGATGTGAAAACATTTGCGGGCTTGGGGAAACTGAGCAATTGAATAGCGATTTGCGATTTTAGCCTTGCGAAAGTGAAAGATCAAAGGCTTCTGGAGGCTGTAAGTTACGGGTTTAACCATCACAATAATTTCAAGGCCGTAACTTGTAACTTGTTTGGAGCCCGCAAAAAGATGCCAATTGAATAGCAAAATAACTTGCGACCTCACTTACGGGCTACCAGATCGCCCAAAACCTTAATTGAATATGGCCCATGGTGTTTAATAGGCATGCTGAGGTATGTTTTGGACTTGTTATGGGCAACATACTTTGAAAATCCAAGTTCTCAAAATTTACTAAAGACATATCTTGTTTTTATCTACATAAGATGCTGATATTCAGCATAGTGAGCTTTAACCCTGCAATAGCAGTTTATTTTGTTACATAAAAATATTATAACCAATATTCAGCTAGAACTAAATATAACTGGTAAATTTAAGCACATCTAACTTACTAATTATAATTTATGTATATCAATTTAAAAATTATAATATTGACTAGCGAATTGCCCGTCAAAAAATGACGGCAATGAAATTGTAAGGTAGCTAATGCTGTTTAGTGTGTAATAATGAAATATATATTACATGAATAAATGAATATACTTTACCTATTTTAAAGCATTGTGTGGAAGAGCTGTGAATGTGTTTTGATGTTGCTGCAGCATTAGTGGTGTGGATCTGCTGTGTAAGCGTGCTGAATGTGTGCAGTGTAACACTGTGCGTGCGCGAGCCCAAACCGTTAGCGTAGTCGTGTACTTCCGCATTGGCGTAAAATGCCGAGTAATGTGTGGTATACGTCTGTATCGGAATATCCGTAGGTGTTTTGTGGTGTTTTGCGAGTTTCTTGTGGTGTTTTGCGAGTTTAGAGTGCTGTAGCCTCGTTTTCGTTTTGTTCGGCGGCCATTTTTTCTCTCGCTTCGATTTTTTTTTAGTCTCTAAACTGTTTTATTTCGAGTAAAATCGAGGTGTAAGTTGTATTTTTGAGGTGCTCGGTGCTCCCTCTTGGTGTAGGTAAGTTTTTTATGTATGTGCTGTGTGTATGTATTGTGTTTTACATTTTGTAATGTTCGCGAGTTGCGTCCGAGTGTTGCGAGGCCGTAATGTGTGTGAACGTGTGTCGTATGTTGTTTGCGAGTGTCGTAATGTGTGTGTCGTACTGTTTGGGTAGGGACGTGAAGTTTGCAGTGCCCTCGCTCTACGCGAGCCCGCAGCGTTAGCAACAACTCGTACGCTCACAACTATATATGTGATTGTATATGCCAGAATGTACATATTTAAGGTAAGTATATTCTATATAAACAGTAACATAGACTGTGTATAATTAATATTTCTAAACACATGTGTATTTAGCACTGCATTTTTAACATACATTTACGGATATGCAGATAGAAACAGCTCTTAAACTGTTCATGCTTAATCACACATGGGCATATTCTGTTTGGACAAGGGATGGATACATAATGCTGCATCACTCATTATTGCCCTGCATCACGGACCTAATTAAATCTATGAGATTTAGTAACTTTTGTGTTTACAAGAGTCATGATAATGCAAGATGCGCCACTGTAGATTGTGAATTAATGCACGTCCTCCTACTAAATTTTCCCAAGAGAATGTGACTTGATTGCAGAAGACCATGCAATGCTTGTGTAGATATGCATGTCCTAACAATCCATTAATTAATAAATGTAGTAAAAACAGATGTATACTTTTTATGACACTGAAAGTATTTTGTAACATATAAGTAATGGTATGTGTAGGTTAGTAGTAGGGTTAGAATATTAGTATACAGTAGCCAAAGGATATGTGTGGATAGAATAAGGGAATGCATATCACATACATAGTTGTGAGCAGGCGAGCCAGCTAGAGCCGTTGCTCACGCTTGCGGGCTCGCTTCGCGAGAGCCTCAGTTGCTGGCATGGAGCGCCGCAGGGGTATTCGCCACACACAGTGAGCTGACAGCACAGTGAGGAGCAGAAATCTGCAGCGTCCAGAAGGAGGCGGGACTAGATGAACGGTGGGGCAGGGCTGGAGATGAAGTGGGCGGAGGTGGATGTGTATAGGGCGCCGTTGCTGAGGGCGTGCCTTAAGTGAGATGGGCGGGAGCTGTTGAATGTGCGGCTGTTGGTGCAGTTTGCGGGTTGATGTCAAGTAGGCGGGGCTGGAGATGCAGTTGGGCGGGACTCCAGATGCTCTGGGCGGGGTTGTAGTTGCAATCGGTAGTATTGGAAGAGCAGTAGGCGGGATTGGAGGTACAGTGGGCGGGGCCGCTGTACTGTGCATGCCCAAGGCCTCGGCAGGAAGGGACCCTCTCACAAGGCCTCTCATTGTCTGGCTTCAGCGCGGCCTCTTCGGGAGTCGGCACAAGGCCTGAGCGTGTGGGTGATTATTTACTATGGTATGACAGGGTGCTGGGCTGCCTGCACAAGAGGTGAGTGCAGGGCCTGGCCACGGTGGGCATGGGAAGTGTAACCAATGTGAGGCCATGAGCAGTGCCCACTAATATCTATAGAGGGTATCAGCATTGTATTATTATATACTGGCAAATATTGGGTTAATAGTCGGTCCTGGGAGCAAGGCAGGATAGTTAGGAGCCAGCTACTGGTTATAATCAGTGGCACTGATGGTATCAGCATTGTATCACATATATAGTTGTGAGCATACGAGCCGTTGCTCACGCTTGCGGGCTCGCGAAGCGAGGAGCAACTGTGAGCCCGCAAGCGTGAGCAACGGCTACAACTAACCCCTACATCTAACCTGTAACCCCTACATCTAACCCGTAGCCCCAACCCATCTAACCTGTAGCCCCGACGCTGAAGCGCTGGCAATGTTTTTGTATTTTGCCGGTGATTGCCGTACAGCCTCTATGTCCCTCTCCTGATGTTGCTAGGATACCAGTCCTGTTCCGGTGCTTCGCGGTCTTGGTTTGTCCCTTGCCGCTCTCCGTATTCAGTAGCAGGAGGAGGAGTAAGTGGTGCTGTCCGAGCATGAGCTGAGGACACCGGAGGAGGTTGGGGAGACAGACGGGCTCCCGCGGTATGTATGGTGTCCCTGTCACCCTGAACACCATGCAGTTGCCTCCATGCTGTGTGTGAGATTCCTTCATATAGTGCTGGGAACTGCCCACCATGCACCGGGAGCCCTGCTATGTGTGTGATACACTGGGACTGTGTGTGGTGATTATATTCGTCCTATGTAAGGGAGAGGAAGTGAGGCTTCACAAGTCCCAGAGCCAGGGAGTCATGGCCCCTAAATGTTACTGCTGGCTGATAACGTTATAAAATTATGTAGTAGATAGATTAGAGATATTGACAAAGCACAACTTTATATATCACACACACATATATATATATATATATATCACATATATCTTATACTCAGTTGCTGACAAGGAGCGCCAAAGGCGCTCCTTGCCAGCGAGGGCCTCAGTTGCTGGAAAGGAGCGCCAAAGGCGCTCCTTGCCAGCAACTGCGACCCTCGCAAACTTTACTTCGTAACGCAAACAACATACGAGATACGTTACTACACATTACGATCTCGCAAAAATCGCCCATAACCCGTGCACATCAAAAAATGTAAAACACAATAAATACACACAACCCATACATAAAAAGCTTACCTACAGCAAGAGGGAGCATCCAGGACCTCAAAAAATGAAGTTACACATAAATTTAACTCAAAATAAAAGAGTTTAGACACAAAAAAATTCTCTACGCGAGAGAAAAAATGGCCGCCGAACAAAATGAAAACAAGGCTGCAGCACTCTAAACACGCAAAACACCACAGAAACATGCAAAACACCACAAAACACCTACGGATATTCCGCTACAGACGCATACCACACAGTAGCCGCCATTTTAGAAAAATAACTTATACAATGCGGAAGTACACAGCTACGCTAACTGTTTGGTCTCGCGCACGCACACTAATACACCGCACACATTCATGACTTTTACACAGCAGCTCCACGCCACTAATGCTGCAGCAACCTCAAAACAGATTGTCAGCTCTTCAACAGAATTCTTCCTGCATATATTACTTCAAAATAGGTAAAGTAGATTTATTTGATATTATACACCAAACAGCATTAGCTCACTTACAATTTCATTGCCGTCATTTTTTGACGGGCAATTCGCTAGTAATAACATATTTGAGAGCTGGCATATTAGATCAATGTATTAATTGTTAATGTATTAGATAGATCAATATTAGTTCCAATATGGTTGATCAGTCCTATATGTATAACATTTCAGTTCTACTAATACTACATCTATTCAGTCATAAACTTACTATCTTAAAGAACCATTATGGTAATTTTTTCTAGATTTATTTTGAAATGCAAAATAAATAAATACAACCTTTAAATTTTTTTGGTGTTGTTTGCAGATCGAAAATCGGCTAATCCAAAATAGAAATGGCGGCCGTAAAGACATAAATGTTTTGAAAAAGGCTTAAAACGAGACCGAAGCCCGTAACACATAGCCAATCAATGCAAAGCTTGCAAGATTTTGAAAAAAAGAACCAACAGCGCTCATCGCGAGACACACAAGACTTGAGCAGGTAGAGAGGAGAAAGACAGAGGGTAGGGAGAGGGGGGAGACGCTGGAAAGAGACACAGGGGTGAGAGAGGGGGGAAGAGACACAGGGGAGAGAAATAAGGGTGGGAAACAGAGCAGGGAGAGGGGGACACATGGAAGGGAGAGGGGGGAAACAGACACATTGGTCAGAGAGTGGGGAGAGGCTCGCAAAGAGCGCCAAAAGCACTCATCGAGAGGCCTGCAACATAGAGGGGGGAGAGCCTTGCATTGTGTGGCAAACAGCATTGCCAGCCTTCAAATTGTATTGAAGTCATTTTTGAAGGGCAAGTCGCTAGTAACAACATAATTGCATAAAAATTATTAAATTAGATTCCGTATTTTTTTTTTACATTCTAAAATTACGTATGTTTTTAAGTGTAGTTCTTTAATATTACAACAATGGTAATGTTTAGTACATCAACAACATCACTTCTGTTATACCTCTATCTTACTAATGGCCCTATTCAATTGCAAGCTTGCAATTACATGGAACCCAACATTTTCGCTGCGGGTAAAACATTTCTAAATATTTAGATGTATTTAATTGACTCAAGCCCGCAATTACAGGCTTATAGCCTCCACAAGCAACCCATGCCTCCGCTCGTAAGCTTTAAGGGGTCATAAGTTACTTTTAAGACAGAGCCAATAGTTAATGAGACTGTCTACGTGACGTCAGTAACACATGGAGTTTAAACTACAATTAATTTGTTTTTAGAAGTATGATTTGCGATTAGACATCAATTAAAATCAATAAAGCAACTGTTCCATGCGGGTTCCATGATATGTATTAACCCACTGAATCCCGGGATTGATATTGATATAGTGATGCTGTGTTCTTATAATCAGACTTGTGCTAGGTCTATGATGAATTTTTGGCTTGATGGCTATACTTATATATATATATATATATATTGGATCCTATTCAGGTGTCAACTGTGAACATTATTTCTTTATGAGAACAGCTGCAAACCCCAGAAAAGATTACAGCCTAAATTATATTTCCTGCAAGAGGAGGTGATTCAAATTTCCCATTAAATCTGCTGTATTTAAAGAATAAGCCCACACAGGTCCCGAATAACAAAGGACACACTATTACCACACCTTAACCAGTGCATAGAATATGTGATAACCAGTAAATAACATAAATAATGACAGACACATGATATGGGTGAAAAAAGGCCACAGCTCCATTTATTGAGGAAATAATCATAACAAGTCTAATAAACGAAAATAATAGGGGTACATAGCTCACTTCCATATGACTATAGGGGACACTGTGTCCCAAGAGTGAAAACATAAATGAGCTTCTTTTTGCTTAAAACATCTGTGGGCGAGCATACTGAACAACCTTCATTCATCCCCCTTTTACCAAACCATTTTACCAACAGTTCATCAGGATCAAACCCCAGTAGGAGTCCATTATCCCGTACGTACGCCGCGCCCAATAAATATCAGAATGGGCTGGACCCAAACCTGTAGAAACATCAAATAATCATTCAACTATAAAAAATTGTACATCTAAGTAACAAAACTACTCATAACACATTATGTTTGTCGAATATTAGTCAGTTACATAAAACCAGGTGAATAAAATATGAGTTACACTGAGTTAAGAGATTAATTGGTTACTGCATAAATTCAAGTCAGCCTTTTTTAACCAAACTTGGGATACCAGAGTAACGACCCCCATGGCCATAGATATTCCGAAAATGGTGCCATTCTTCTAAATTTATTCCCCTGAAAAACGTGTTAGCAATTGTATTTTTTGCAATTTAATTTCTTTTTTAAGTTTGCACCGAAACCTACACCCCCAGCTGCATCTGTGAACAAGTCTATATCGAAATTGGAAACTCTCTCTTCCATGAATAGTGTTTTACTGTTAAACCTACTCTTGCCAGACTAGAAGATCTTCCTTTATGGCATTCGGAATCCTGATCATATGATGTGGCTTCTTTACTCCGCGAGATAAACATCTATTGAATATTCTGCCTATAGAGATGACCCTACAAGCAAATTTCAACTTTCCTAATAATGATTGAATCTCTTGGAGAGTTACCTTCTTGTGCCCTATAACCTTATCATTGGTCTTTCGCAGATCCAGCACTTTGTCAACAGGTAGCGAATACTGGAATTTAACTGAGTCTATGTTAATGCCCAAGAAGCTAAGGCATGCAGCAGGACCTTCCATTTTTTCCGCAGCTAAAGGAATTTGAGAGATATGTCCTGAAAACAGCACATTAAGTTCTGCAACTGCCGACTAGATGAGCCCACAAATAAAAAATCATTTAAATAATGAATAATGGATTTACACTTTGCCACCTGCTAAAAAACGTTTCTGGAAGCTGCAACCCAACAGATTGTGAAATATTGGGGGAACAGACAGGAGCCTAAAAACCGACTCAATGTCAAATTTCGCTAACCAATCCCCCTTCCTGCCCTGTGAATCAGACTTATTGCTTGGTCAAATGATGTGTACCGCACAGAAGCCAAACGCTTATCAATGTCATCGATAACGAATCTACCCATAGGGTACAATAGGTGATGGATTAACCTGAATTTGCCTTTTTCATTCTTAGGAGCGACACCTAATGGGGAAATGAATACATTTGATAAAGGAGTAACCAAAAAGGGGCCTGTCATTCTACCCAATGCCACTTCCTTCTTAAGTTTCTCTGCACTAATAACTGGATACTACTGCCTCACGGAAAACAAATTACTTGTAAACTTTAAACTTCTAAATGTTTAACTCAGGATACGAAACCCAGAACTAAACCCATTTAACAATAACTCAGCTCTTTCAGCGAAACCAGACCGCCAAGCATATCGTTTTAACCATGGAAGCATATTTTTTACTTGTATCGGTGTCACCGCCCTTAGTAGCGGAATCCCCAGCTGCTTTGAGCTACCTGAAACATCCAAAGAGGGGATGTTGTTTACCGTATTCACTGCAAATGTGCTTGAATTTGCACAAATTGCCCCATTTGCATATGCTTTCATTGTATTGAAAGCAGCAGTAACCTCTTTTGAATTTCCTGTTTTGCATTCTAACTGATGACCGTCCAAACGAACTACGATAGGACCAACCTAGTCTAAGTGGCGTGACCGTCTTCATCCATGTTCCCATGTCCCATTCGCCCAATCTCATGCCTGGTGTTACCGCTAATCTCTGCTGAAAGTGCTCATCATAGGACCACCATGCCATGCCCCCATAAGTCCTATGAATACTTTGAATACTTTCAATTTCATCAAAGTAACAGAATAATGCGGAACAATTTTCAGGGATAACGTTCGCCAAGGATGCTTGCCATTGTAACAAAGGTCTGCCACCAATTAGAGATGTTTTTGTGGGGTTTCTGTACCTGCATTTTCTTTCCTCCTCTTCTTTAGTTTCATCCCTCCGTGCTCTCACCTCAAGATAACTATCTAGGGGAAGGAGGGAAAAGAGTTCAATGACCTTACATCTTCACATTTTTTCTTTAACTTCTGCAGTGATGTGTAGTCCTAATTGTGTAAGTTGTGTTAGTTAACCTTGTTAGTGTTCTGTTACTATGCCTAGAAACCCAAGCAGAAGTAATATCCACCTTCTCTCCCAGTGTACTGTTTTCTAACTTATGTAGCCTTTTCTGGAAGCTGTTTACCAATATATGCAATGAGTCTATATCCCTTAACTTACCTTGACTTTTTCATGTTTGGAACACATCGGCACCATGACTATCCTGTCTCATGAGCTGCTTAACTGTAATGATGTGGACCACCACTCTTTCTCTGTTAGTCCCACCAAACATCTTTTCTAGTCTTATTTTCTGATGAGGGCAATTTTTCGACCCGTTGTCTCTTCTATTCCTTATGGCCCTTCAGCAGCGTGTCAAACGGCCAGCAGCAGGCCAGTAGATGGGTGATTGAGCCTACTTGCCTAGGGGAAAGTTGATGGGAGAGCAGAGCAGGTATCAGATGTACTGATACGCAGAGATTGCACACATGTATAGAATAAACTGGGAAGATTTTGGACTCAGAATTACAGACATCAGTAAAATTCAATTTCTACTCTTGTGATAGGGTATTTTTTTTATAAAATATGTCTTAGGATGTATTGTGTCCTAAAAAGCTTTACCATAGGACAATAAAACCTTCTCCTGATTATTTGAACGTTTGTGCATGCAGGGCAGGTTCTTCCATTCTTGGTGGACCTACTCATACATATAATTGGATGGTCTTAGATACAAAATTAAAGAGATAGTCCTTGTTGTTTTGTCTGTTAGTGTATACATAGAGAAATGTAAGTAAGTCATACAAAGAGCTGATATGCCATATTGTGCAGCAAGAACGTTAATAGCTTTTTCTTGGAACTAAACAATAATACCTTCCTGGAAGTTCTCAAAAGCAGAATTAAGTTTATGTCCATGATGGAATCTTAGTAACTCATCAGAAAAATATCTGTTTGCTGGCAAATATTAATTTTTTGTCAAAACGGTGTTGAAACTGCATTTGCAAAGTTATCCACACTTTAGTAACATATATTATTTTAGTTACTTAGGGCCTCATTCTATTATCGGCCGTAGGAGATGCGGGGCCGCAAGGACCGGCCGCAAGCTATTCGGCTATTCTATTCCCCTCCGGCCGGGGATTCCGGCAGGCTTCCGGACGACGCCTTGCTATCCCTTGCGGCCGCACGCCCCGGAGGAAAGCCTTTGATCTAAAACGGCCGCAAGAGTTTCGGCCGCAAGAAAAGCTCGGTTGCTATTCTATTGCTCCGGGAACCCTCTCTGCAAGGCTAAAAGCGAGCCGCAGCTTACTTGCAGGAAAAAGGTCCCGCTAGCACCAATTAAGCACATTATAAAGCAGAAATAAAGCCATCCTGCACTCTGAGGAGACTATAAAGTGATTGTAGGTGTTAGCAAAAATAGCACAAGATTCCCCTATACTCAAATCCGTAAAACAATTTTTTTTTATATATGTCAAATATCCATGTAAAAAGTCCAGAGTGCTTGGAGCACCTCAGACCCGGCCAAGCTGCGGCCGGAAAATAAACAGATAATGTAAACTCGGATTTGGGCTGATGTGCAAGCTTGAGAGTGGGTTACTATTAATCCTCATGTCCCCCAATATGATCCCTAGCATTTACAGAGCTGTACAGTGCTGTCTTGAATTTATTTTTGACTTTAAAGATTTCTGAGCTTACGGCCGGTTGCAAGATATACGGCCGGCCGTAAGAGGAGATCCTTGCAAGGAATCGCAGCCTTGCGGCCGTTTTACGGCCGATAATAGAATGAGGCCCTTAGTAAGTAGAGACAACACATTAATATGTTGGTTTATTAATGCATTCTTTCCTGTATTCTTGTTTGTTATATCGCTAAAAATAAATACAATTGTATTTTTTTTTTGTTTCAAAGATTTTTTATTCAACAGCTTTTATGTTACATAACAAACAATTACATTGCAAACATCTGTTAACTGAAATTATTGAGATAATTGTGTCTATTGTTATTAAAATATAGTATTCATATCAATAAACAATCATTCAGCCAGATATCTCACATTTTTTTCATTTTTTGGTGATGGTTTTAAGGGCACAAGTGAGCTCAAAGAGGTTGCTCTCAGAGTGGCTTATCATGGCTATAGAACTAACCTATTAAGGTTGGTTCGTTCTCTGATTCTCTGATGAGCACCTCTGACTTTGTTGTTTTCTATATGCAAATTACCTTTAGGGTTTAGTCTCCCTAAGGGTAATAGGGGACTCCAGACGTGGACCCCTTGCTCACTGTGCCTTAGGGAGTTCAGCTGCCCCTCACTGACGAGGCCCATAAAGGCCGAAACGCGTCTGGGGTTTGCTGTTTCTCCTGTTCAGGGTAGAATTGCCTGGTATTTCGGGGCTGGGTCACTCTTTTGAGTGGGACCAGACTGATATACTACAGGAGATTTCTCCCTGTGAAGGGCACAAGTGAGCTAAAAGAGGTTGCTCTCAGAGTGGCTTATCATGGCTATAGAACTAACCTATTAAGGTTGGTTTGTTCTCTGATGAGCACCTCTGACTTTGTTGTTTTCTATATGCAAATTACCTTTAGGGTTTAGTCTCCCTAAGGGTAATAGGGGACTCCAGACGTGGACCCCTTGCTCACTGTGCCTTAGGGAGTTCAGCTGCACCTCACTGACGAGGCCCATAAAGGCCGAAACGCGTCTGGGGTTTGCTGTTTCTCCTGTTCAGGGTAGAATTGCCTGGTATTTCGGGGCTGGGTCACTCTTTTGAGTGGGACCAGACTGATATACTACAGGAGATTTCTCCCTGTGAAGGGCACAAGTGAGCTAAAAGAGGTTGCTCTCAGAGTGGCTTATCATGGCTATAGAACTAACCTATTAAGGTTGGTTCGTTCTCTGATGAGCACCTCTGACTTTGTTGTTTTCTATATGCAAATTACCTTTAGGGTTTAGTCTCCCTAAGGGTAATAGGGGACTCCAGACGTGGACCCCTTGCTCACTGTGCCTTAGGGAGTTCAGCTGCACCTCACTGACGAGGCCCATAAAGGCCGAAAAGCGTCTGGGGTTTGCTGTTTCTCCTGTTCAGGGTAGAATTGCCTGGTATTTCGGGGCTGGGTCACTCTTTTGAGTGGGACCAGACTGATATACTACAGGAGATTTCTCCCTGTGAAGGGCACAAGTGAGCTAAAAGAGGTTGCTCTCAGAGTGGCTTATCATGGCTATAGAACTAACCTATTAAGGTTGGTTCGTTCTCTGATGAGCACCTCTGACTTTGTTGTTTTCTATATGCAAATTACCTTTAGGGTTTAGTCTCCCTAAGGGTAATAGGGGACTCCAGACGTGGACCCCTTGCTCACTGTGCCTTAGGGAGTTCAGCTGCACCTCACTGACGAGGCCCATAAAGGCCGAAACGCGTCTGGGGTTTGCTGTTTCTCCTGTTCAGGGTAGAATTGCCTGGTATTTCGGGGCTGGGTCACTCTTTTGAGTGGGACCAGACTGATATACTACAGGAGATTTCTCCCTGTGAAGGGCACAAGTGAGCTAAAAGAGGTTGCTCTCAGAGTGGCTTATCATGGCTATAGAACTAACCTATTAAGGTTGGTTCGTTCTCTGATGAGCACCTCTGACTTTGTTGTTTTCTATATGCAAATTACCTTTAGGGTTTAGTCTCCCTAAGGGTAATAGGGGACTCCAGACGTGGACCCCTTGCTCACTGTGCCTTAGGGAGTTCAGCTGCACCTCACTGACGAGGCCCATAAAGGCCGAAACGCGTCTGGGGTTTGCTGTTTCTCCTGTTCAGGGTAGAATTGCCTGGTATTTCGGGGCTGGGTCACTCTTTTGAGTGGGACCAGACTGATATACTACAGGAGATTTCTCCCTGTGAAGGGCACAAGTGAGCTAAAAGAGGTTGCTCTCAGAGTGGCTTATCATGGCTATAGAACTAACCTATTAAGGTTGGTTCGTTCTCTGATGAGCACCTCTGACTTTGTTGTTTTCTGGTTTTAAGTAAATACACAATTAAAGTTCCACTCCTAAGTATTCCTCACTACATCCATTCCTATGATCTCCCGTGCCACCCTCAGTACCTTTTGTCGTCTAGATGAGTTGCCTCTCCGCTTCCCAGCTCTACCCGTTCCAGTCCGCTCCACACTCGACTCCACGGACAAGCCACCGCTGTTAGCCAAAATTTAATGTTCTTTCCTGTCCAGACCTTACAATGTGCTATCTGGAGACTGAATCCAAGGTCCCCAAATTTCTAGGTAAATGTGGTGAGTGTCCAACAAAGTGTGAGTCATTCTTTCGTTAATGCAAAGATAATTTATTTTGTTTATGACTTCCTGAAATTGGATATGACTGCTTTTCCATCTTCTAGCAATTATATTTTTGGCGGCTAAAAAAATCATTTGGGCCAATTTGTTCCCCTTATTACCCAGTCCCTGGTAGTGAATTCCAAACAGACAAGTCGAGATTGATGGTTCTAGGGGAGATTTAAGAATTCGTGAAGCTAATTTGGTAGCTTCAATCCAAATATTAGCCACTCTAGGACATTTCCACCACGTATGAATAAAGTCTCCCCTTCCCTGGCATTCTCTAAAGCACCTATCTGAAGTTGTTGGAGATAGCTTATTTAGCCTGGCAGGAGTTATGTATGCCCGGTGTAAGATTTTCAATGAGGTTTCTAGCAAGCTATAGTTATATGAGCCCTTAGATAGGCTCAGAAAGGAATCCGCCCATTTGTCCCCCTCCCAGTTTTGTTGCATGTCTATCTCCTATTTCAATGTGTAAGCAGGCTTCCACGAAGCCTTTGGGGCATTAAACATAGTGTATAGTGATCCTAAGGTTCCTCCAATTAAGTTTGTGTTTTTACATATTATTGACATCCACGATTCTTTGGGCGGGCCATGAATCCTATGTATCTCCTCAACCCAATGTCTAATTTTGATGTAGTTAAACATTTCTTGGTGTGGTATCCCTATTTTCCTGTTCATTTCTGCCCAAGAAATAATTCTGTCGCCCTCAAACCATGCCTCAAGTTTGTCTAAATTGTGAGTAATCCAGAATGCTTTGGAGTCAGCTGTGAGGGTGGTCGCTAGAGAGGTTGATGTAAAGATTGAAGTAAGAGGTGATACGGGGTGAATCAGCTTATGTTCCTTCCTAGCCCATTTCCATATTTTCAGCGTAAATTTAGTTATAGGGTTATGGATTTGGGAGTCAAACGTGTGCAAACTCGGAGCCCATAAAATGATTTCCCATTTTAATGGGGCCATTTGTAGCTCTTCAATAAAAACCCAATTGGGCTGTAGGGTGGTAGAATGTATCAACGGTATAGAGGCAATTTGAGCTGCCCTAAAGTAGGTATTGAAATTAGGGCAGGATAATCCCCCTCTAGACTTATGTTTATACATAGTATGTCTGGCGATCCTAGGAGGTCTATTCCTCCAAACAAATCTAAAGACCTGGGCTTGAAACTGTGCCAATTCCCTGTTATTAATTTGGATCGGCAGAGTCCTGGCCAAATAAAGCAGCCTCTGCAAGATGTTCATCTTGACCGTGGCTATTCGGCCCGTCCAAGAAATCTGCCTTTTTGTCCAGCTGTCTAAGTCCCTTCGAAGAGTCTTAAATAGGGGTGGGTAATTAGTTTTATAAATATCCACTAGTGAGTTAGTCAACTTTATCCCTAGATAGTTAATGTAAGAGGCAGGCCATAGAAAGTTGTGTACCTTTTTTAGTTGGTCCAAGATGTCCCCAGCAATGCCCACACTTAAGGCTTCTGTCTTGCTATGATTCAATCTCAGTCCAGAGAGAGTGCTATATTCATTGATTGTGCCCAGTAGGGCGTCTATGGAGGAGCCAGGATTCGACAGAGTGCACAGTAGGTCATCAGCAAACAAAGAACATTTTAGATGCTGATGTCCCACCCGCATCCCCTCTATAGAGGAGTTTGCTCTTATCGCCTGGGCCAAGGGCTCTATGGCCAAAGCAAAGAGCAGCGGGGACAGAGGGCACCCCTGTCTCGTGCCTCTCTCTATATTAATACTAGCCGTCTGGGAGCCTGGTAATTTTAAAGTGGCCTTGGGTAGCGTGTAGTAAGTGTGTAATAAGTTTAAGAAGTTGCCTTCAAACCCAAACTTTGTTAACGTGGCAAATAGAAAGGGCCACTCTAAGGTGTCAAACGCTTTCTCTATGTCCAATGCAAGCAGGCAGACCGGGGACCCCCTAGACCTAGCCAAATGGATGACATTCAGAGTTCTCCTGATGTTGTCACCAGTTTGCCTGTGCGGGATGAACCCTGACTGGTCTTTGTGAATCAAGGAGGGAAGGAATATTGAGATCCTTTGAGAGAAGATCTTGGCAAGCAACTTGACATCCCCATTAAGCAGTGAGATAGGTCTATAGTTCTTGGCATCTCTCTGATCTCTACCCTCTTTAGGGAATATTGTTAAGTCAGCATGGTTTAGTTCTGGGGGGTAATCTCCCCTTTCATTATCGAGTTAAAGAGATTACATAGATGAGGAGCCAGAAGTGTTGAGTATTTCTTATAGTAGATATTGGTGAACCCATCCGGGCCCGGGGATTTTCCTAGTTTTAGTTCCTTAATCGCTTCTAGAACTTCCTTGATAGTAACTTCCTTATTTAGAGAGTGTAAGTCAGCGGGCGAAATCTGAGGAAGGTCCAGCGAGTTTAAGTAAGAAGCAATGTTATTTTCCATGGCCACCTGTTTAGTGGAGTATATATTTTGGTAATATTCCCTAAAAACTTTTTGTATTTCATTTTGGCTATATATGAGGTCGCCCTCTTTATTCCTGATGTGGGAAATCCTGGATTGGGCGTACTTTGCTCTCAGGCTTCTGGCTAACAATTTATCCGGTTTGTTCGCTTTATTGTAAAACAAATGCTGCGTCCGTCTCAGTGCCTTGTCCGTTTTTATGGACAATACGCTATCTAGCTCCAGCCTCGTCTTGTCTATCTCTGTTCTCAGGGAGGAGGAGGGGGAGAGCTGATTTCGAAGCTCCAGTCGTGCCAATTTGCTCGCCAGATCTCTCTCCCTTTGTAGATTCTGTTTTTTGAACTGAGAAGCCAATTTGATGCACACTCCTCTTATAAAGGCTTTATGGGCCATCCAAACCCATCCCGCTCCCGTCTCCCTGCCCGCATTGGACCCAAAGAAGTCTAGCAACTCTCTCTCTATCTGCTCCTGAGTTGAAGGCAGTGAGATTTGGTAATCATTCAGCCTCCAGGTGTAAGGTATGCTGAATTGACTTCCCAGGTCCACTTCCAATAAAACTGTTGAATGGTCGGACCAAGTGCAAGGCACTATGGTCGCTCTGTGTGAGCTGTCAAGAAGTGAGCTGCTAATGTAAATAGTGTCAATGCGCGAGTAGGAGCCATGTGTGGGTGAGTAAAAAGTAAACTCTTTCCCTCTCGGATGAAGTCCCCTCCAGGCATCTACCAGGCTAACAGAGTGCAGGAGTTTCTTAATTTGTCTAATTTTGTTGGAGAATCGGTCACTCACTGGAGCCCTAGTTTTGTCCGCCTTTGGGTCTAAGACTAAATTGAAATCCCCTCCTACCACTAAGTTCCCCCAGTCCCCCCCCCCCCCCCCTTCCAGTGCCCTTAAAAATCTTATTAGGGCCTTATGTGGTGCCGTTGTGGGGGCATAAAAGGAAGCCAGAGAAATCGTGTTTCCCAAGATCGTACCTTTTATAATGATAAAGTACCCTTCACGGTCTACCAGTTTGGATGTTAACTGGAATTGGAGGTTCCTATGTAGCAATATTGCTACCCCCTCTTTTTTTGAAGTGTGGGTGGAATGGAAGTATTGAGGGTAATCTTTATTAAGATATGTAGGGGTCTTATGCCTAGAGAAGTGGGTCTCCTGTAGGAATATTACAGATGGTTTGTAAGTCTTATAGTTTAAAAAGGCCTTCCTCCGCTTGAAAGGAGAGTTAAAGCCCTTCACGTTATGAGTGAGTACTGTTATGAGCATGGGTAAATTAATAAGGTGTCTGTCAGATATGCTGAATTAGCCTTACCTTTCCGCCGAGCTGTCGAGGAGGGAGTGAGGAGCGGCTTCTCCTTCCGGAGGTGTGGAAGTGGCTGAGCCCTGGGTGAGCGAGTTCTAGCAGGCTTGATTCTAGTTAGAATATAAAAGCAAGAGTGCGTGAGTTTTGATGCCACCCCCTGGTGCCCTATCATAAAAAACAGTTGGCTTAATTTTGGCTTGGACAATGTAATTGTAAATGGGATTAGATTGTGCCCGTTGACCTGCAAACAGGCAACCACTAGAGCCTCCACCAAAAAAGGATCATTACGCTTATGCCCTGAGACCCCGGGAATGCTAAAGGGGCACAGGGGGCGAGTAGGCAAAGGATGTGGGTAGTTTAAATTATTTGGATGGTGATTGGCACTAGGAGGAAGGGTAAGCAGCGTAAGTAGCTGATCCCAGCTTAGATATACTCTAAAAATGTATGCTTTGGCAGGGACACAGTAATCAAAGAATGAATTGCTTCGTTCCGAACCCAGTAGAGGGTGGGTGAGCAAAGGTTGGTAAGTAAATGTTAGGTGAGCACAAATACAGAAAGTTGTGAGAAGAACAAATAGAGTGGTTATTGAAAAATCAAGCATTCTTAGGACCTCTAGCCCTAACCTATTCCTGTCAATCCGTTAAAGTACTAGCAGGTTCCGCTTCAGTTCCTGCCGGCAAGGACAATTATAAATAAGATAAAAGGAGTGTTACCGTAATAGAGTAGCCAGATCTATAAATAATTTGTGCAAACATTAATAACAAAACTCTTCACATAAATTATAAACAGTAGAAACAGCTAAACCTAGACTAGCCAGAGGGGTCTCGCCAGGCTAAGTATTATTCCCTCAATTAGCAACAGTAGGTGTTTCTTTAACAATCTACTACAACCTGCTAGGTAGGAAGGAAAAGCAAAACATGGGTTAATAACAGTTCAAAAGTCTTTTGTCAGCTGGGTACAACTCGTAGCAAAAGTCCTGAGTTCCTCTGGGAGCCAGCCCAAAAGGCAAGAAGTAGGGGGGAAAGGTAGTACAGAACAGTTAGCTCAGTTCTGAGCAACCTTCCTGAGAGTCTCCCCTAGGTAGCAGCAAAAAAGCAAACAAAAAAAGCAAAAAGGAAACAGGACTTTCTGATAGCATGGTGCCTCTTTAGTCGACCCCTCGTTTTGAACAGTCTTGAGGATAAAGACAATTGTGCTAGTGTGTCAGCGTGTCCATGTTTTGGCTAGGGCGTCTGTTGGCAGTTTTTGAGACGTGATCAGCAGGCCTCTTTTGTCTGGACACTTCAGACCATTGTCTCTTCGGAAGAGGCAAAGTTGCTGAAGCAGATGCCATAGGGGCTGGGTCCCCCCCCCCCCCATTCAGTTCTAGACGCTTGAGAAGCTCTTGGCAGTCATCTAGGGAGCGTGTTGTATATTGGATACCTCCCACAGAAAAGATCAGGGCAAAGGGGAATCCCCAGCGATATCTGATGCCATGGCATAGTAGCACTTCCAGGGCCGGCTTCATCAGCCTCCGTCTTTGTAGCGTAGTTGGAGAAAGATCCGCAAAAAACTGGAGCCTAGCCCCGTCAGGACCACTGATCGAGGTCTTGTTGCGGGTAGCTGCGAGGATCAGGTCTCTGGATTGTTGGCGCAGAAGCCGGACAATGATGTCTTTAGGGAGGTCTTGATTGCGGCTCCCCCCAATGGCTCTGTGCGCTCGCTCTACCTCCCACTCGTGGTCCGGGTATCCTGAGAGGATCTCATCTATCGTGCCCTTAAGGTAGCGTGGTAGATCGACTATAGCCGTGGGGACGCCTCTAATCCTCAAATTAAATCTTCTGGATCTATTCTCCAAGTCCTCCAACTTATCTTCTATATCCGAGATACGGGAGGAATTGCCAGCAATGTTGGCCCTGTCCTTCTCCTGCGCCTCTACCACTTGGTCCATGGTTTCCTCAAGTTGATGAGTCCTCTGTCCGATCTCTTGTATGTCTTTTTGCAATGCCGTGACTGCTCCGTTGATATGGGAGGCCAGGAGCGCTTCAATTCTTGCCATTGAGGCACTATTGATGGATACCTCCGGCTGTAAGGTTACCTCCTGAGAGTCTAAATCTGAGATGTCCGATTGCTCTGAGGCGAAGGTCTTGTGCCGGTGTTTCTAATGCTTCCAGAGTTTTAAAATGCTTGTCAATTTTTTTTGACGGTAAGGATTTTTTATTTTTCCCCATTTCTGCGCCGCTGATTGTCTCCGGGTTGGCTGTTGGACGCCTAGGCATTTAGCCAGTTGCTCTGATGAGACCCCTCCACTGCAGCTATATCCTCTCAGGTAATTAGATCTGCTGTGCTCGGTGCTGTCGGGATACACCCAGTTCCTGTAATGTTGTCTTGGTGTTTTTTTGGTCCTTGCCAGCTAGAAACATGTAGGGCCGCTGTAGTTACATCTCAATGTATTGTTGAGCTCTGTCAATCATGTGCTCTCAGTAGGCCCAAGCTGCTTTCATCAATGTCCCACTAGATGGCGTCAATGCTCTGTCTGGTGCGGGTGATGTATCTTGTTGAGTGCTGGACTGCACTATTTTCTGAGCACCAGTAGGTGGCAGTGCTGCTCCCTCCAGTGATGATAGGATGCTTAGTTTGTTGTTGTACCAATACGGAGCACAGGCCACGGCTGAAGCAGTTATATAAGGAAAGGTAAATCTTGTTACCATTAGTAATGAGGCAGTAGTAGTGAAGATGAAAATAAAGAGGTTGTATGCCCCCTTCTACAGTCTTATAAGCAGTGCAAAGTCTTTGTCCCCTTAGGGTCAGTATCAAGGCCTTCTACAATTGTATTTTAACAGAAGAGACACTGTTTAAATAATATATATATATATATATATATATATATATATAAATATATATATAAATATATATATATATTTATATATATTTTTATATATTGGTTCCTTGTATATTTTTAAATAATTACACTCATATGTTCAAGCTAGATTATAGGGCTAGATTAGCTAAATTTATTAATGATGAGGTAAATTGCACCACTCCCCTTTACTGTATTCACCTTATTATAATAAGGTGCACAAAAGCCATTTTAAAGGGAGACTATCACATGAGGAGGCACTTGGTTTCATATTAAAGAGTATGTCTGTACATTGCTATAGTAATTTCTGAGATTTGCAGAGTCTCTGTGCAACTCCTGTATGCTAATGTGCACATGTAATCAAATAATTAGTATTCAGAAGTGACCTGTATGCAAAATATAGTTCAACAACCCTGAATAAGGCCTCCTTGCAAAGGCTCCCATAAGAACTCTTGTAAGAATGACATGTACATATAGGGATTTTGAAAAACAAATTTGTTTTTTGGCTTCTGCAAAAAAAAATCCCATAAAATTTACTGAATTGCACCTGGAGAGTTTTGCACATAGCTTTCTAACTCTGTGTGCTCTCAAGATATTTCAAGTCTGAATCCCAGTAGTCTCCATACGAATGCTGCCGAATGGTACCTACTAACGTGCACACACTACACTAATATACTCCCATATACCTCTCTATCTATATAATATACTAAAACCATGGGTATCCTTATTGACATGCATGACACTTAACCCTGTTACCATTGCGTTTATTAAGGGCCTGCAATGGCATCTTTCCTACCACCAAAGGTGTCCATTCATGTACCCTAACACCCACATGGGGATCCTAACACTAAACACGGAAAAAAAGATTACATAAAATAAAAAAGTTACACCTGTAACTTTATGTTACATATCCCTTTGACGTCCGGGTCCTCAGCCCTTGAGAAGTGGCCACTTCCATGTTGGTTGAGGAACCCATCCTATAATTGATTGATTAAACCCATAGCTCTATAAAAAAAAGATCTATTTAATCTAACGGAGCTTTTAGACCACGTCTTCACCTTATATACTATTTTTGCAGATTCCAATTGGCTGCAAAATGTGCAATCATATTTCAGCCAATCAGAAACAAGTGTTTGAGTTACTCCCATCCTATTTTTGATTGGATAAAAGTCTAACCATTCAGAATGCATGGATTGTTTTGGTAGAAAAGTTATCATATGTTGAGTAATATTTCATTATAATTTCATTTTTGGTTTTTGAGTATTGTAAATTTTTAATTTGTAAATGAAGTGGTCATTTTCAAAAATAGATCTGCCTTTAGTGAAAGTTTACTGTCTCTAGTTGAAGTTGTAAAGTCTCCAGGTTGCAAATCCCAACAAAAGGCTAAATAAATGGGCATAAAAAATCTTTTATTCGGTTTAGAAATTAATGGGTTAGTGAGGATGGAGGATAAGGATTTTAATAATGGACCATCAATTGGTTATCTGTATTTAGGTTCTTGATTACTTGATTTTGAAATGCATTTAATGGAATTTCTAATAGGATAATTAGATAGAAATGAAAATGGAGAGTTGGGATGTGAGATAGAATAATGTGAAATACCTCTAAGGTAAGTTTTAATGGTTCAAGGTGATAATTTGAGATTTTTATTGCAATGGGTGGCGTATACTAGATTAGAATTTAATGATATGACAATAACTATTATTTCATTTTAAGCATTTTGTATATGAAGTCCCTTCACTTTTATATATTTTGATAGTATTTGTAACTAAGGCTTTATTGTTAAATGGAAGCTTGATTTGGAAAGTAGTGCAAATTTGAAGAATTCATTCTCTGGTTGGGACTGACTGATGAGGCTGAGATCCATTTTTTTTTTTGTGATTCAGGCATAGTTAGTTTAAGTAAGCAGTTTTTGTTAATGATAGTTATGTGATGTTTTGGAGTAGAGTAGTGACTGATAGGTTTTTAGAATGAAGAGTAGACATGGATTAAAAATTGATTAGTTTAGTGAATGAATAACAATATATTTGTTTACCAGATGAGGCTGTTAGATGGCAACAGAAGAAATATCATTCTTGGTTCTAAATTTAGACACATTTTTCATATGGTATAAGATAAGGTATCTGAAATAAAAATTTGGTTAAATTGGGCTAGATCCCTTTTGAGGTTAATGTATATTTGTATGATTAGATGCTTTTTGCTGAATTTGCAAGTGTTAATACCTATACGACTGGGGTTATCGATAAGGGTACTTGATAGAAAAACTTTATTAAGTTATTTTAGGATTAGTTGTTTAACTACATCTGATTCATTATTTGCAGACTAGGGGCCTCATTCTATTAATGGCCGTAAGAGATGCGTGGCCGCAAGGGATGGCAGCAAGCTACTTCCCTATTCTATTCCCTTGCAACAGAGGGCTCCGGCTGGCTTACGTCCTGCGCCCTTTTATCCCTTCCAGCCACCACCCCCCCCCCCGCAGGGAAAGGCTTTGAGCCACCTATCCCTATTCAAATGCTCCGGCCAGGCCTCCTCAATACCGTAAAATGGCCCAAAAGGGTGGAAGCCCTTGCGGCTGCTTCAATTAAGCCTCCTGGTGGCTGCAGGGGACCCGATTGTGACCCGATTGTGACCCCTGCAGTGTCCCCACATCAACCCTATAATGCAGGATTCCGAACGGGACTAATGCTGGGGTCCACATTGGAACCCCTGCAATGTGCACACATTAACCCCTTGCTGCAGGGGTCCCATTAGGGACCCCTGCAGGCTCCCCGCATTAACTCCTTCCCTTGCTGCAGAGGGACCCGATCGTCACTGATCGCGACCCTCGCAGCACCTACAGGATTTCAAATTTCCCGCCGCGGGCTAGAATTTTTAATTTTGAAATGGCAGAAGAAATGGCAGAAGAAATGTGTTTATAACTGAGTTGCAGAAACTCTGATTGTTGAACGGTAAGAACTGGAGGTGTCATGGGAGAACTGATTGTTTGATTAGTGGTGGGTTATTGGTTATTGAATGACTGAAACACCAGAATTAATAAATGATTAGGGATGTTTTGTTGTATGTAAGAAAATGTATTTACGTAAAGAAAATTTTTTTTGTTTAATGTTGTGTGTGTGGTATATTAAAAGAGGTGAATGAAAAGTCAATGCATGAATAAATGTGTAAATAATGAAAAGGTCTCTAGTAAAGAGACAAGTTCTATTATATGGATAATATTATATGGATAATATACCTTAAGGTCTCTAGCAAAAATACCAGTGGTGGAGCTACCGCCGGTGCAGCTGGTACAATGCACTGGAGCCCTGCCCCAAGAGGGGCCCTAGTGATGTATATTTGTTGTTGTTTTGCATGGACATTTTTTTTAAGTGTTGGGGCCCCATGCAGCCTGCCCACTATGATTATCCCTGCAACTGTCACCCCCCCGGACCCCCATGACTGCCCCCACGGACCCCTCACAAAAAAATCCCTGCATCCTATAAACCTAGTACATTGTGTTGGCAGGGAAAGGGTTACATGATCAGCCCCACGCACTCTGCTCTCAGTCAACTCTGGCTGGGATCAGAAGGGAGAGCTGGGTGTTCTGCACTGTGCTCATGAGGAGCCCCAGGTGCAGGACAGGTACCGAAGGGACTGAGAGGTAGAACCCACATACAGGCGAGGGGGTTTCTATAGAGCTGACATGTGGGGATGGAAGTCATTATACAGAAAGGAGATATTTACAATACTGTCCGGCCTGGAGGCAGCCCCAGGCACTGGGTCTGACGCAGCGCAGGCGCTCCTGATTGACCGGAAGAGTGGAGGAGGGACTTTCGCCCGTTTCGCAGGCTTCCTCCTTCACTCTGCACCGGCCTTTGCAGGGATTGGATGCCAGCGTGGTCTGCTCCTCATATGTGCCTGCAAGTAACTGTGCCAATAACCCTGTCATTTATAAGGCAGTGGGGGTCCCTCTGTGTGTGTGTGCTGTGCGTGCTGTGCGAGCTGCGGAGATTTGTGTGAGCTGTGTGAGCTGTGAGTGGGTGCTGTGTGGGCAGTGGGTGCTGTGTGGGCAGTGGGTGCCGTGGGTACTGTGGGTCTGGGGTGTGCTGTAGGTGTGGGGTTTTGTGTGGGCTGCGCGGTTTGTGTGGTTTGTGTGGGTTGCAGGCTGAGTGGGCTGCGCGGTCTGTGCGCTGTGTGGGAGGGCGCTGCGGCTGCATGGGCAGTGTGTTGCGTGTGCGTTGTTCGTGCGCTGTCCGTGTGGGGGTTTGCCTGTGTTCGTAGGGGCGGGTGTTAGCTTGGCCATGTATCCTGGGGAGTTAGAGGCCCTTTTGGCAATGGTTAGGTCCCGAGCTTTGTATCATGGGGTTAGGTGGGTCCAGGATAGATTGGTTTCGTAGCATCTGGGGAGTCAGGGCCTTTCCACGGAGGCGCAGGCGCAGTCTGAAGTGGCTGATAGCCTGAGGCTCGTGGGGGAGGTCACTAGCCCAAACAGGCACCATAGGCCGACGTAGCCACACAACAGCAGCAGTTCCGGCAATTGGGCCAACCAGAGGGCAGGGGCCACGGATGAGGTCCCCGAGAGCTCATCCCACCCTCTGCCGAGAGGTCAGAGCCACAGGGAGGTGCGGGTGAGGGCCTAGCTGTCCGGTCACTGCCTAGCGTCTTGCCCCAAGGCCTGTACCGGATGCCAGAGTCCGCTAACACACCAGTTCAGACCCGGTCCCCTTCTAGGGGTAAGAGTAAAAAGCCAGGGAGTCCTAAAAAGACTCCTACAGTTCGGCACGGTTCGGCCCCCGCGGTCCCCACTACTGCACCCACTGAAGCTGTCATAGGTGTTTTGCAGGGACGACGCTCCCCCAGTGGTGCGACCGGCAAGGACATGGGATCCACGAGAGGAAAAAGACAACAGGTGCTCGAGGAGATGGCTAGCAACGGCAGTCAAGTGGTTATAGACGACGTTCCAATCACAGCCAGGGTGGCACAGCAGATGCGCTCCGCCAGGGCTCGCAAAGCAACAAGCAGGTACAGTCCTTTGGCTTTTACTTCCACCCCAGCAAGGAGACAGAAGTCCCTGGACGAAATAGTTAAGTCACAGCTTAGGTTGACCGGTCACAACAATACCCGAGCTAAGGGGACGCCAAGGGATACCGACACGCAAGACGGGTTTAGTTACGGCATTGACCCAGCCCTTAGGCCGTTGGGGTCAGTTGAGTTTCTAAGCCCTGCCGTTGCCCTAGATTTGGTTTCCGAGCACTCCACAGGGTGCGAGCGGACTGCGGTGCAGCGGGATACAGGCATAGGAGAGCTAGTAATTGTCCTAGCTGCCTTCCCAGATCAAGAGGCAGGTCCAGGTCTCGAAGTGAGATGTCAGGCGGTTGCAGCGGCACCTGGTCAGGAGCCGACAGGGAGAAGAGCCCTTAGGGGACACGGCGGGCACGGACTCCTGTTTGGACTGAGCGGCGAGGGTGTTCCAGGGTGGCAGCTACCCATGAACGACGGGAGTCAGGTGAGCGTACAAGGGTTTTGGGGGTGGAGCGATACGAAGGGGGGGGGGGCCCTCCTTCCACGGCACCCCAGTTGCTTGCATCCCTAAAATGTCTTATTTGTGCCCACGATCTCCCAATCAGCGCCGAAATAGCCGGGGCGTGGTTGGTTAGTCTATCTGGGAACGCCCAGGCGCACCTGGGTCACTCCTCCGGGTTAACCCCCCTCCCCGGTACGGCAAACAACATTTCTACCCTTCCCGCAAGCCCCCCCATCCCCCTCCATTCAGAACAGTCCCCTAGTCGGGATGAGCGTGTCGGCCGGGAGGCCCACCATTGTGTGCACACAAGACAACCTCGGGCGCATTTGCCTCTGGATATCAAAGAAAAGATCTGGCGCAGGGAATTCGTCGAACTGTTCTCACTATTGCCCATATCCCTGTTAGCAGATCCCTTTGGAGCGTTTCCCTAGGGAAGGCGATGAGCGTAAGAACTCCTTTAGGCGACTTCCGCGTACATTCGACAACTGGCTCCAGGCCTTCTCAATCATGGCCTGCGTACTAAGTGAACAGCACCCAGAGCAATGCTCTGGACTGTTCGTATACCTGGAGAAGATCAGGAATGCGTATAGGACCTACGGGGGGATGGCGTGGTGGCGGTATGACGAGGAATTATGGCTGTACATGGCGTCAAGGCCAACCATAGCATGGAGCGACAAGGCAGTAGCCTACTGGCTGAACATAATGACCCCGATGCGGGCCATGCCGTCCTTTTGTCGGAACGCAAGCGGGGCAAGGAGCCACGCCACGTCGGGCGCCCCCGGCCGCGGGGTTTGCCGCTCCTTCAACGAAGGCAGCTGCAAATGGGCCCCAAACTTTTAAGCACTCCTGCTCGGGCTGCTGCGGCGATCACTCAGTATCCAAGTAGGGGAGTCCTCTACAAAGAGGCAGGACCCCTATCCAGTTGGCCGCAATGCTACCGTGGCTAGAACGCTATGGTAGACTGCTGGGAAAGGCAAAAGCAGCTTTGCTGCTGAGGGGGGGCTTTCGGGATGATTTTGAGATCCCGTATTCCCTCCTTCCATCCACTTCACGTCTGAGGAATTTGAAGTCAGTTAGTGAGTTTCCCAGGGTGGCTGCAGAAAAGATCCGGGCAGAAGTGGGGCTCGGTAGGATGGCGGGTCCATTCTCCCCGTTCATCCCCGTAGCCATCGGCTACTGGGATGTTTCCTGGAGGGAGAGTACTACGTAGACCATGGGTTGCTCCGTCTCATGTGCGTATTTCGAGACATTTAGCACTTTTCTTCAATGGGTGGCCCGAACAGCGTCGGGATTCCCCAGCATCACACACTATCTCGATGATTTTCCTTTCGGTGGGCCGGCGGGCCGTGATACATGTGGTTTTATTCTCAAGACGTTTACGGGTGTATGCCAGACCTTCGGGGTTCCATTGGCGCACAAGAAGACGGAGGGTCCCACCATGGAGTTAGCATTCTTAGGCATACGGATTGATTCCGTAAGAATGGAGTGCAGCTTGCCCGTCGAGAAGGTTGTAGATCTTACAGAGGACCTCTCGGCCCTTGCAAGCGAGCGGAGGGTAACCTTGAGGTGCCTTCAATCGATTCTGGGGAAGCTTAACTTTGCGTGCAGAATCATCCCAATGGGCAGGGTGTTCAGCAGACGATTGTCCCTGGCTATGGCGGGGGTAATGCATCACTTTGTGAAAGTGTCAGGGGCAATGAGAGCGGACGTGAAAGTCTGGATAGCGTTCCTTCAGTTGTTTAATGGGGCCGCGCTAATACACCCGGAAAGCGTGACGAGTGCCCAACTTGGGCTGTATGCAGCGGCAGGATTAGGAGGGTTCGGTGCTTACCAAAAAGAATCATGGTTAGACGCGGCATGGCCTGAGTGGTGGGTCTCTGGTGGCCTTACAGCGAATTTAGCCTTTCGGGAGTTATTCCCTATGTTAGCGGTGATTCAAGCCTGGGGCACAGGGTTCATGGATCGTCAGGTTTGCGTTGGGTCGCCCTGCGAGGCAACAGTTCGAGAAATCAATAGCCTCTCATCATCATACACCTGATACGGCGGTTCATGCTCCTTTCCTTGAGGTTGAACATATGGCTACGGGCATTCCACGTGTTATGTCCGGAGAACGGCATTGCTGATGCCCTTTCTCGGTTGCAGGAAGCGCGTTTCAGAACACTGGATCCAGGGGTGAAAACCCAAGGCGAGGACATCCCCCCGGAACTCTGGGAGCTTGGAGCGGTCGGATAGCCAAGTATGTCAGACAGTCGCTGGCACCACAGACGTGGGCGGACTATAAGACGATATGGAACAAATGGAACGATTTGGTGGAGGTTGTCGGTGGTACTGATTCCGAAGAAGAATCATTAGGCTTGTTACTATGGTTCCTGTTGCGGTGCGCAGAAAATGGTGACTCCAAGGCATCGCATAGTCGGCAGGTCACAGCCCTGGCCTTCATGTTCAAGGTGGCTGGTACAAGAAACTTGACGAAGGAATTTTTGGTTCGCCGAGTGGTGAAAGGCATGTTCATGGGTGATCAGAGGCAGGACAAAAGGCGTCCGATTACCTTCTCATTGTTTGTGAGCATGGCTCAGGTGTTGGAAGTACTCTGCAGGGACCCCTTCGAATCCCTGCTTTTCCGGACGGCTTTCTCCCTAGCATTTTTTGGAGCCTTCAGAATCGGGGAGCTAGTCACGGCAAACAGGCACGGTTCAGGGGGGCTGCATGTGGTGGATGTCTGTCTGGAAGGGGACAGAGTGGTGTTATGGTTGAGAAGGTCCAAGACCGATCAGGAGGGGTAAGGAAGAGAGGTGACATTGCACAGAATTGGCTCTGGATGCTGCCCCCATGCGAATGAGAAGGAGTATTTACAACGGCGGCCACGGGCACAAGGCCCGCTGCTCATACATGCCGACAGGCAGACATTGCCTCGGTTTCAGTTCACAGCAATCTTAAAGGCGGAGCTTGAGCGCTTGGGTTTGGTTGCGACGGAGTTTGGGACCCATTCTTTTTGCATAGGAGCTGCTACCAAGGCGGTCAGATTAGGCTTGCCAACGGAGGTGGTCAAGAGGATCGGGAGATGGGAATCGCAGAGGTATAGGTCTAATGTGCGACCCGGAAGGGTTATCTAAATGAGACTTTCTGTGTATTACAGGTGGATAGAGACAGCTTTGGATTATCGGCCATTCCTACTTGTACTGGCCCATAGATTAGCCGCAGTCACCAGGAGTAACACTCAGCTGGGCATACCTGAAACGGACCTACAGGTACGATGGTTTGGTTTCCGAGGCTTGAGGTGGGCACAGGTGCGAGGCTTGCTGGACAATTATGCACATCACTACATTGATCCTGATTTGGTGCTCATTCACGCTGCGGGCAATGTTTTAGGAGTCGTTCCCATGCGCAAAATGTTGAAGGACATGAAGAGAGATATTTACCCTCTGGGTGCGCCAGTTCCCGGGTCTTTTTATCATCTGGTCCGAGATGATAAAAAGGCGGTCATGGCGGAATGCTAGAGACACAGTTTTAGTTGATAGGGCCCGCCAAAAAATCAGTAAGCAGATGGCCAGTTTTGTGCGTAATTTAGGTTTCATTTCCATCAGGTACTGGGAATTCGAAGGCGTAGACGCCGATGAGTTCTTTCGTACGGATAAAGTGCACTTAACCGAGATTGGGTTGGAATTGCTGACATTAGAATTCAAGGAAGGGGTAACTCGGGCACTAGCTTTATTGAGCAAAAGGGGGGGATCGCAGCCTCAGGAGGTGTCCCTCAGCCGTTCCGTGGCAGGAGGCGAGTTGCCTGGCCCACTGGCTTAAGTGGGCGCTGCCCTGCCTCATGGGCGTGCTTGCAAAAGCACTGGGTGGCCCTGGGCGCGGGCCCGTGGCATGAGGTTATTGTCCTGGCCGGGCTCCTCCTCCATTATGTTAATTAAGGAATGTATGTTAATTACGGTAATTATGTTTTAAGTTATGGATTATGTTAATCCATTGGTTAATAAAGCTGTGGCCCGTGTTACTCCCAAAATTCGTGTCAGTCGTTATTTCACAAGCTAATGGATCTTGCTGTGGTCATGGTACTGGATACATGTTGGGTAGTATAGCAGGATAGTAGAGCACTGATACTGTATATATACTGGATATGATAGCAGTGACTCTGTATAGCAAGAAAGTACAGCACTTATCATAGCCCAATATACACTCACTTGGTAGTACAGCACTTATCATATCCCTAAATACACTCACTGGGTAGTATAACACTTATCTTAGCCCTATATACACACGCTGGGTAGTATAGCACTTATCATAGCCCTATATAAACACATTGGGTAGTACAGCACTTATCATAGCCCTATATAAACACACTGGGTAGTACAGCACTTATCATAGCCCTATATAAACACAGTGGGTAGTACAGCACTTATTATAGCCCTATATAAACACATTGGGTAGTACAGCAGTTATCATAGCCCTATATAAACACACTGGGTAGTACAGCACTTATCATAGCCCTATATAAACACAGTGGGTAGTACAGCACTTATTATAGCCCTATATAAACACACTGGGTAGTACAGCACTTATCAAAGCCCTGTATACACACACTGGTTAGTATAGCACTAATCATAGCCCTATATACACTCACTGGATTAATATAACATGTATAGCTCTATATACACTCACTGTGTAGTATAACACTTATCATAGCCCGATATACACACTAGGTAGCATAGCACTCATCACAACCCTATGCACACACTGGGTAGTATAGCACTTATCATAGCCCTATATAAACACATTGGGTAGTACAGCAGTTATCATAGCCCTATATAAACACACTGGGTAGTACAGCACTTATCATAGCCCTATATAAACACAGTGGGTAGTACAGCACTTATTATAGCCCTATATAAACACACTGGGTAGTACAGCACTTATCAAAGCCCCGTATACACACACTGGTTAGTATAGCACTAATCATAGCCCTATATACACTCACTGGATAGTATAACATGTATAGCTCTATATACACTCACTGTGTAGTATAACACTTATCATAGCCCGATATACACACTAGGTAGCATAGCACTCATCACAACCCTATACACACACTGGGTAGTATAGCACTCATCACAACCCTATAAACACACTAGGTAGTATAGCACTCATCATAACCCTATAGACACACTGGGTAGTATAGCACTCATCATAACCCTATATACACACTGGCTAGTATAGTACTCATCAAAACCCTATGTACACACTGGGTAATATAGCACTCATCATAGCTAGGGGCTATTTTTTGTCCCCCTGCAGCCTGCCCACAATGATTAACAAAAAGGATTGTGCTAAATCTAATCCTGTACTTTGCTTGAAGCCGTGTAATACAGCAAGCATATGCTCAAAAGGAATTATGTATATAATGGTATTTTGGATTTAAAGAGCAAGATACATTGTCTTCTCATATGCATGTCCCTGCCCAGTGGCACAGAGTACAGTACACTCACTATATATTTCTGGGAAACCTGAGCGAGCCATAATCTTCCTTTGCTTTTTTGCTCACATGTAATAAATGATTTTTTATATATATATATATATATATATATATATATATATACACTGTGTATATATATATATATATATATATATATATATATATATATATATATATATATATGGAGAAAAAAATGTACGCCTTGTTTTAGATACTTATTATTATAAAATTATATATATATTATACATACACATTTTATGGTTGTGGATCTTGCATGGGTCATGCAATGTTAAATATTGCATGGTCCTTGACGAAGCAGCAGCGAAGCGCGCACGTCGGCCACCGTAGACACAGCTTCATTTCCTGATTTACGATATCACAGCGGAGGGATGCTGAACAGCCGGGCCCGGTTTTGATTCAATCCTTTGCCATCCGGACTCTGCTCATAATCGATAAAGATAAGAATACCATACACCTCTTACTAAAGGACTTTAGTATTTAAAAAATGTTATATCTCAATTCTGTTCATAGTTGATATGGTATTAAGTAAATAAATAATTACCAGTCTAACTGTTTTCCAACAATATTCATACTTGTTCCTTGTACTTAAATATATATATTATAACTCTGGTACCTTTTGGGAGTGTTATATACAGTTAGAGATAGAATAGTTAGATTCCAACTAGCAGTCTTAAGGGGTAAATGGTGGGCCCTTAGAACCACCACTAATAATAGCACTTTATAAACTAGAATAGCACAGTCAGCAGCACTCTTAGCAGGGGGTAAGTGGTGGGTCCCCAGCTCTACCATAATAGTTAGTTAGGGAACATCCCCATTTTCTTAATTCTTGTTATTTATCAAATTATAGTAATTTACATCACTATTATTTATCACTTATATATATTTAGAATTATTATCTTGCACAAGCACTTTAATCCTCACAGACCTATGTTTTCCTCCCATTAAGACACAGAGTAAATCTAATATTGTTTAAGAATCCTCCAGTTAGAATCACATGCAATAACTACCAAGATATGAGGAAAAGGACATAATAAAGATAATTACATTTAGATTGATAATCATAATATCCAAAAATACAGTTATACTCAACACTAGATATATAATTAGGTAGAAGCTTATTGTGTCATAGGAATTTTAATTATGTTTTAAACTTTTTTAAACACATTAATAAAAAATATAAGTTTAAATTATTGGTTTATGTACTTTATTTAGTAAATAGTGGAGTTTGCTCTAAATGTAAAAAGGGTGTCCTTTTTCTTTTCTTGAATAAATAATGTTAAATATTGCGCTCATTGCAGGGTCAGCGCTCATCGCGAGCCCCGCAAACCGAGGCACGCAGTTGCGGGGCTGCAAGAAATTTTGACTTTAACAGCCAAACCACGGAACTGGGAAGCCCAGCAAAAATCACAAATATGCCTCAAATTAACTTACACACTCACACACAGCACAGGGTGAGAGGCGGGGAGCCTGTAAGTGAGGTTGCAAGTGAATTTGAGGCATATTTTGTTTTTTCAAAAATAACCTAAGCGAGAGAAAAAATTGTGGCCGAAAAAACATAACAGGACGAAGGCAGTAAAAAAGAGCCCAATGGCGGTAACACTTCACACAAGCCAGTAACACTTACCCAAGCCAGTACATTTAACCCAAGCCAGTAACACTTAACCAAAGCAGTAACACTCATCGCGAGGCCCCTAAACTACACGTGGGGAAGAGGCTCGCAATGAGCGCCAAAGGCGCTCATTGCAGGGCTCGCTATGAGCACTGAAGGTGATATCATTGCAAAGCACGAAAGTTACCAAGCACTGCAATGAGTGGCGAAGCACTCATGCAGGCCTAGACCATGGCACTCCCACCACCAAAGGCAAACATCTATACTGATAAAAAGTAGTTGAAATAATCCCTGAATGACAGATAAACGGAAAAGGCACAAAGAGCACAAAAACTCTGATTTGAGATAAAAATCCTCAGTTTGAACATAAACAGTGATGCAAAGAAAGTGGAGGCAGCATCTGACATCATCAGGTAAATGAATCAACACAACATATTAATCAACATGCATAATTACCTCAAATCTCCTCCCCCCTCCTCGCATACCTTCATTCTAAGGTCTCTCTCCCATTCCTTTCTTACTCCCCTATCTTCCTGTACTGTCTGACCCCAATCCATTCTCTCTTTTTTTTCAGTGCAAATTCACTCTGGTTTAAGGCCTGCTACATCTGTGAGATACTCAGAATATTGCCCTCCCTCCCTACCCCTCACCCACCCACCCCAACTCAGATTATTGTATAGAGCCATGGAAAACACCTGACTTTCTACTTGCAGTTATATCATCTCAACACTAGGGATCAGCCATCGTACTAGTCTTTCACCTCAGATCCCTACCCTCTCCCTCTAAAAAAAAAATCTCTTTCTATCTTTCACTTGCTTCCTGACCCTTGCTATTCCTTATTTGTTACTCTTCCCCAGTTCTCTGCCCTTTAATACCCTTTAGATTGTAAGTAGCGAGTTTCCAGTCTTGTAGGGTGCTTTGGGATAAAGCACTTTCGGCTAAGATTCTAAGCTCAAAACAGGGCCCTTCAACTTTTGAATTTGTTAAACTTGTATTTCCCCTGTTCTTATCCCTTGTACAGTGCTACGGAATATGTTGGCGCGATACAAATAAAAGATAATAATAATAATAATAATAACATATTATAGAAAACATATATACACATATAGACATATGTGTATATATGTTTGGTCTGGGCCTGCATGAGTGCTGCCTGCAATGGGGAGCTACAGTTCATTGAGGGAACTATGAATGCCAACATGTACTGTGACATACGGAAGCAGAGCATGATCCCCTCCCTTTTGAGACTGGGCCGCAGGGCAGTATTCCAACATGATAATGACCACAAACACATCTCCAAGACGACCACTGCATTGCTAAAGAAGCTGAAGGTAAAGGTGAGGGACTGACCAAGCATGTCCTAGACCTAAACCCTACTTAGCATCTGTGGGGCATCCTCAAATGGAAGGTGGGGGAGTGCAAGCTCTCTAACATCCACCAGCTCCGTGATGTCATCTTGGAGGAGTGGAAAAGGACTCCAGTGGCAACCTGTGAAGCTCTGGTGAACTCCATACCCATGAGGGTTAAGGCAATGCTGGAAAATAATGGTGGCCACACAAAATATTGACACTTTGGGCCCAATTTGGACATTTCCACTTAGGGATGTATCGTATATACTCAAGTATAAGCCGACCCGAGTATAAGCCGAGGCACCCATTTTACCACAAAATACTGGGTAAAATGAGGGACTCGAGTATAAGCCGACGGTGGGAAATGTGCTGCCCCCTGTGTCTCTCTTGTGCCCTCTGTGCCCCCCCTCTATCCGTGTCTCTTCTCCCCTCTCCCTTCCCTGTGTCTCTCCTCCCCTCCCTTATCACCCTCCTCAATCTCCCTCCTCATCCTTAACCTCCCTCCTCATCCTCAACCTCCCTCCTCATCCTCAACCTCCCTCCTCATCCTCAACTGCCTCCTCAACCTCCCTCCTCATCCTCAACCCCCTCCTTAACCCCCCATCCTCAACCCCCTCCTCAGCCCCCCATCCTTATCCTCTCTCCTCAACCCCCCTCCTCAACCTCAACCCCCCTCCTCAACCCCTCCTCCTCATCCTCAACCTCTCTCCTCAACCCCTCCTCCTCATCCTCAACCTCCCTCCTCATCCTCAACCACCCTCCTCAACACCCCCATCCTCAACCCCTTCCTCAACCTCCCTCCTCAACCCCCCATCCTCAACCCCCTCCTTAACCCCCCATCCTCATCCTCAACCCCCTCCTCAACCTCAACCCTCCTCAACCTCAACCCCCCCTCAACCCCAACCCCCCCTCCTCAACCCCCCTCCTCAACCTAAACACCCCTAAACCCCCCGCCTCCACCTAAACACCTCCCCCCTTTCCCCTCACTTACCTGCTTGTGCTCCGACCTCCGCTCTTTGACCCGACGCCGGCGCGCATGTGACGTCACATGTGCACCGCGTCACTAGCATATACCGGGTGCCTTGTGACGTCACTGGGCCTACCCTGACCCAACTACCAACTTGGTAGTTGGGTCAGGGTGGAATCACTGGGTCAGGGTGGTAGGTAGGTGGCTTGGTAGTACCAAGCCAAGCCACCTACCTACCACTCTGACCCAGTGACCCCATCCTGACCCAACTACCAAGCCACCTACCCACCACCCTGACTAAGTGACCCAACTACCAACTTGGTAGTTGGGCCAGGGTGTGGTGTGTGGTCACTGTGTCAGGGTGATAGGTAGGTGGCTTGGTAGTACCAAGCCAAGCCATCGACCTACAACCCTGACCCAGTGACCACACACCACACCTTAGCCCAACTAGCAATCCACCTAACAGCCTGCCTGACCTAATGACCCCCACCCTGACCTAACTACCAACTTGGTAGCTGGGCCAGGGTGGGGTGTGGTCACTGGGTCAGGGTGATAGGTAGGTGGCTTGGTAGTACCCAGTGACCCACACCCCACCCTGGCCCAACTAGCAACCCACCTACCTTACGGTAAAAAAAAAACACAACTAAAAAACACAACAACAATACAGCCCCCCCCCCATATTTTTATTCCATTTTTAAAAGTAACAGGCAATGTTTATTTAACATTGCAGTTAAAATAAAAAGAATACAATAAAAAAAAAACAATAATAAAGTAAACAACAGCACACACTTACCTGTCAAATTGACCCCTCCAGCGGTGGCCTTATGCCCTGGATAGTCGGGCTTTCCAATCAATTTTGATTGAAGCCCATGTCCTTCAATCTTGATAGAAGCCCTTGTCCTCATCTTGATTGAAGCCATTGTCCATTCATTCTGGCCCATTGCACCTAAAAAACCTGATGCTCTAAAAAAAAAAAAACAACAATCTAATGAAGCTCCTCCTACAAGGAGCTCCCCCGGCGACTAATTGATTTTTTCCCACGCTCCTCCTTTTATTCTATTTTTTGAAGGACTCTGATTGGCTGAAATTTTGATTGACATTGATTTCAACCAGAGTCTTTAAAAAATTAGCAAAGCAGGTATGGAAGCCTGTAAGGGCAAAAAAGATTAGTGTGAACTTGTATGTATTATACATATTACAGGGCTATTTATGTTACATAGTTACATAGTTACATAGTAATTAAGGTTGAAAAAAGACTTTCAGTCCATCAAGTTCAACCTGTTAAGATCTCCTCTGATCTGCAATATGCGGATTAGTTATTAATTAAATTATTGATTAAATAATTATTAATAGTATAGTATTGGAGAATGAATAAAGAGTTAGTCCATCAAGTTCAACCTTTTTAGATCTCTATTGATCTTTTTAATTTGGACTATTTATTATTATTGTTAATTGTTAATTATTGTTAACTAGCGACTTGCCCGTCAAAAAATGACGGCAATGTTATGTATATGTTTGTCAAGTTGTTTAGTTATTAACATATATTTTTGACACTTGTAAGTATTTTAATATGAACGTGTATTTTTGTAAAATGTTGATGTAATGGTTTTTTAAAATGTAATTAGTATCTGAAGAATTGTTAACTTGAATATACATTGAATGAATAGGAAAGCCAAAAGTAAAAAGCCTTTTTTAAACGTTGCAAATTTTAACATGAAGTTTAAAATATATGTAAGCAATAACCATCAAAGTATATATTTTTAAACTTGAACTTTATTTTTTATGTAAGTTTAGAAGTTGACAAAACATTGGTATAATTTTGAACATTATAAACAGGAACATAGTGAATACATTTTGTAAAGTAATTTTTTATTAAAAGTATTAACATTTGAATGTAAAAACAATTGACATTTAAATTAATCAGTATTAAAATTCAATTTCTATCACAATAATTGTTAACTTGAATATACATTGAATGTAGAGGAAGGCATACAGTCAAACTCTTCTTAAAACGTACGTAATTAAACTAATTTATTACTGAGCACATAAATTGGCGATAAACATTAATGTAGGTAGTAATCTTAAGATAACAGACAATATTTACATTGTGACTTAAAAGGTGCTTGACCTCTTAACATCCACTTTGTAATATGTTGAATGAAATAACTTCAAAATATATTTTTTAAACTTGGAACATTAGAAACATTAACATAGTGACTTAACATTTTAACATAATTTTTACTAACAATGCAAGGCAAGTATTTTGTGAGGCGAATCATTCATAAACATGACTTCCATTAATTATGACTGAATTAAACAACCAATTGTTATGTATTTTGCAATGCTTTTAAAAAATCTTGGCACCTTTAATTAGTATCCTTCAAAGTTATAGTACTTCATAGTAGACAATGTTTTTAGTAAAAATACGTCCATCTTCTAATAAATCACCTTGACTTTCATTGTTTTCAATGTAAACTTTAATTGCCTGTGGATTTTTGCACCTTGACAACGCAACGTACAATTGACCATGTGCAAAAACTGGTTCTTCCAAGAAAATACCCACAGATTTGAAAGTTTGACCTTGTGATTTATTAATGGTCATGGCAAATGCCATAATAATGGGAAATTGTCTTCTTTGAAGTATAAAAGGGAGACTACTTTCACTTGGTGCTAAATCTATTCTTGGTATGAAAACTCTCTCTCCTCTATGGGTCCCAGTTAAAATTTCAGCATCTATAAAATGGTCCTTTAATTGTTGAACAATTAATCTTGTGCCATTGCATAGGCCTTTTTTGGGATTCATATTTCGCAGTAACATGATAATTGCACCTTTCTTTAGCTGCAAAATATGTGGTGGCATTCCAGAAGGAGTTAAAGAGTTTATGAATTCAGTGGAAAAGTTAGCCTGACTTTCATTGTCATCAGCAAGTACAGAATCAGCACTGTGATAATTTCTTTGTGGTGCATAAATTTTTTTTAAGATTTTATTATTGAGGATTAATGCATCTTTATTTTTACACGTCAGTATGACTTGGTTGGCAAGCTCGGAATATTCTTCGTTATTTATGCTCCCTTCAAATATAGCCGATATGATATCTTGTTGACAAATCATATGAGGTGGGATCTCTACAGTGTCGTCAGGTAAATTTAGTATTTTTTCTGTTCTGCCTTCTCCAATTTTAATAAGCCAATCATTGAAATCAGTTTGGCCTTCTGATCTCATATTTTGTTGCAGTTGAAGATGGGTAAAATGTTTCCATACTGTACTTGACTTTATACATGTTTCGATAATGTCAGTTCGATTTCCATGTACAACAACAGGTAATGTTTGTCTAAAATCGCCACCCAACAACATTACCTTTCCACCAAATGGAAAAATATTATCCATGACTTCACGAAGCAAACGGTCAATACATTGGAGGGCATAGCATGACATCATTGTGGCCTCATCTATTATAATTAATTTACATTTCTTCAATTTCTTTGCTTGTAAGGATGTCATGCGAATATCTGACACAGAATTTTCTAAAATAGGCACTGGCAGTTTAAATCCACTATGAACAGTTCTTCCACCTTCTAATAAAAGTGCAGCAATTCCAGTAGTGGCAAACGCCATTGCTATTTTTCCTTGTGCTCGTACTGAACTCATTAATAAATTGTACAAATATGTTTTTCCTGATCCGCCAGGTCCATCAAGATAGAAATAACGCTCTGTCACCATGTCATCATCTATAGCATTTTTAATGGCATGAAATGCTTGCAATTGTAGTGTATTTAAAGTTGCAAGTCTTTCTTCTGTTCTTTCTGCTTGTAGTTGAATGTCATAGTCTTCAAAGTTAATGTCATCTATAAGACCTGGATCAGGCAAATTAAAACTTGCACAACTTAATCCATGAGTTAAAAAGACTTCTTGGATTTCCATTAACGCTTTTAAGTGTGCAATGGGTTCATTGTATCGTCGCATAAAGTCTTCAGCCATATTACTTTTAAAAGTCTCCCACAAAGCTAATGCATTTGGAGCATTTGAGAAGATACAAATAAAAGCAAATTGTTCTCTCATCTGTCGTGGCATTTGACATTGTGCTGCTTCTTCTAAGCATCTTTCCCACTCTGTATCATCAGCGAGTAAGTTTCTATGTCTTGCAGCTAAATGGAAGGATTCATATACAATGTCATTAACAGTTCTTAAGTGTTCAAAACTTTGTGCTCCAGGAACATTTAAAAGTAATATCCGTAAGCAAAAACGTTCAACATCTCTTGGACTGACTGTGTAAATTCTTGGAATAATTTTATTGCCTCTGGTTTTTCTTGGTCTCCATAATCCATTCACAAAAACATAGTGATATGGAATTTCAATATATAAGTATTGTGTTGCTTCAGCATCAGTGGAATTTAATGCAAACCATGCAGTTAGTGTAGTGTGACGATCTTCACTTTGGGCCAATGCATTCATTTCATTTCCAGCATGGAAATAGACTAAATGTCGTTGTGGCAAATGTACTGCTAACCTATATACTGCATGTGATCTATCATGCATTTCAAATTTTAAAAGCCGCCACATAGCTTCTGGCGCACTGACATAGCGAGCATCTACATGAGATGCAAGTTCATCATGTACTAACTCACTACTTTCAGGGTTGTCTGCACTTTTGACGACTACAGTAGCTGCATCGTAACCTTTGTAAATATATTTATAGACATATTTAATTGATTTGATGGAAGTGCAGGCTTCTACGTTGATGTGGGCGTTGTACTTCATGAGTAAATGTGGATTGTAGGGTACTACATATCTATTGTCCACTTTTTTCCCACGAATAATGGCACTATCTCCTTCTCTTCTTTTATAAAGTGGATATCCATCACAATTGGCATAGGTTTTGTCTCTATAATCTTTGGGAAATTCTTTGGAACATTTATTATTTTCCATACATGGTGATTGTGGATTAAGGTCACCACAGGGTCCATGAATCATGCGATGAGTAACAATCTCATATAGTCTACCATATAGTTCTGGATCTGGTAGTTCAGCAACAATGACTGCATCCACTTTGTCTGAAGTATCTAATTTATCTTTTTCTTGAAGTATTATTAGAAGATGTGCATGTGGAAGGCCTCTTTTTTGAAATTCAATGGTATATACATAAGCAAGACATTTGCCAAATAACTGATTTATAGTGAAGTCACGTATTAATTCATTTAATTTAATCTTAAAAACTCTGGCTACTAAATCTGGTCGATCTGAAGCAGTTTGTCCAAGAAGTAGATTTAGTGTAATTTCTGGCCATTGTGGATTACATGTAAATGTCACAAATAAATCGGGTTTGCCAAATTTTGTCACAATAGCCATAGCATCATTGTATCTTTCTCTCATATTCCGAGGAGATCCTTGAAAGGAAGATGGTAAAATGATGGCTTTGCCAGCTGTCATGTCTCTGCTTGTAGCCACGTCAGCAACATAGTCCATGAGTCCAGAATATTGTTCTACACGGAGTTTATCTTGTTGATATTTGATAAAGTTTAAATTATTTGCCTCAACTTGCAAATATGAATCAATAATCCATTGTTGTGTTAGTTTCCCACCACATAAAATTGGATTAAATACATTGCGAATGGCAATTTGAGCTACTTTAAATTCAAGCATAGAAACATTATTTCGGATTCTGGCTTTAGCATTTGGGTAACTGGGAAGAGTTAATTTCGGTTGCCAACCTGCTTCTCCGTGTGGGAAAAAGATGGGATATGTCATTGGATCTAAATTTGGACTTAAGATACTCATATTAATAAACGGTTGGTCCTCATTTCTAGGATATATTCGTATGTCTCTTTGAAATGGTGGTTCTCCTTCATCATTGTGAAACACCATTGCAACCTCATTTGTTGTTGGCAAGTTATAACGACGTTTATCAGTATGTCTGTCTCTTTTAAGCACCATATTAACCTTCGGCATTGGTAATTGATGTGTTTGTGAATGAAGTAGTTGTTCATTTTCTACTTCTGCCAATTTTTTATAAGCTTTACTGTAGGGATTGTTGTCCATAATGTTATTTAGCTCTATGAAAACAGTGGGTAAGCATTTTTTATTTTCTTCCATCTGCATACGTTGGTCAACAGCTTCCATTGTATCTAGGACATATAGTTGAGCGAATTTTCTTTTATTTCCTTCCTCTGGATGTAAATGGGAAGTGCGATGATAAATTTGTCCTTGGACTTTAAAACAGTAAGGACCATGTCCTGGTACATTAGCAGCTAATGTTGCCCCCATGGATGCAAAGGATATGGCACTATTGTAGGATCTTATGTTTGTCTTAAAATTTTTGTAGTTTGGAAAAGTAGGTTCAGTCATAATATTTTGTAAATAAATTGGAAATTCTTTCCTTTCTGGAAGTTTGAACTTGCCTTTTTGACAACAACTAATAAATTGTCCATCTCTGGGTCTCTCCTGTTTAAAATAATAAGCCTCACAAAACTGACATTGAGTAGTCATGTCCCCACAACTATGAACCTCTACTGCTAAAGACTTGAGTAGAGGACAATTTGCAAAGCATATAGGATTTTGCCTTTCATATTCATCAGGTGAAATGTCATATAATGTTTCAACAACAGGTTCTAAATGTTTTGTTTTTTTCGTTGCTTTTCTTGGTATATGTTGTATTGTTTGAGGTAAAATGTCATCTAATGTTTCATGAAACGGTTCTAAATGCTTTGTTTTCTTTGTTGCTTTTTTTGGTATCTCTTGTCTTTTTTCTGGCAAAATGTCATCTGATGTTTGAGCAACAGGTTGTAAATGCTTTATTTTCTTTGTAGTTTTTTTTGACATATCTTTAATTTCTGCAAGTGACAGTCTTTTGCTTGCAATTCTTTTGCGTTCTTTTTCTCGTCGAATTTCCTTCTTCTCCGGTGTCTGCTGGCTGTCTGCTCTCTGTCGTCGTTCTCTAGCTTGGCGTCTTTTCTTTTCTTGTTTACTCTCATTATCAGCCATGTTAATCTGTTAAAATAAAATAATGTACCATTAGTTTATTTTGAGATGTTAAGTTGTTTTTCATGACATATAGTTATCAATAGTGTGTTAACATTTTATAGTTAATCAATTTCAATGCGTTCAATTGAATAAAAGTCTAAATAAGGGCATGAGATAATTATTTAAAGACATTTTTATTTATTAAACATGTATCCAAAAGCAAGTGTTTCAGTAACTAAAAAGGTATTTTAAAAAAGATGTTATGTCCTTATTTACAGCACTATTCAATTTGTCAAATGGCAATTAAATTAGGGTTTAGGACTGGAATGTTACAATGACAAATTATATAGATTCTGTGTTTTTAGACTTTTTTGGACTATGCCAATTTATTTTTTAAGTTTACATTGAAGTTTGTATTTATTGTTAAAGATTATTGGCCCTAAAAGACAAATAAGAGATAGATGATAGATATTACTTTTTATACTGTACCTTGGTTGAAGTTTGATTTCAAGCAAAATTCTTTGTTGGTCCTGTGTTGAAAGCCTTCGTCCGATGGTCTGGTCCTCTGTTGAAAGTCCTCGTCCGATGGTGTAGTCCTCTGTTGAAAGTCCTCGTCCTCTGGTGTGGTCCTCAGTTCCAACTCCTGTTCCGATGTTCTTGACGCAGTATCTGTTATAAAATAAAAATGAAAATGTTATGTTATTTGAATGTCTTTGTATGAATGAAAAAATGGCATTATTTCTGTGTTTTTCTACAATCCTTTTTGGTGCGCCACAATTTTGGTATGCTTCTGTAGGCTATTTTCTAAGGCTTATAGGTGGTTAAACATTAAAGAAGAATATTAATTAATTTTTCTCTTTTTTTACTTGTTATACTGTACCTTGGTTGAAGTTTGATTTGAAGCAGAATCTTTGTTCGTCCTGTGTTGAAAGCCTTCGTCTGATGGTCTGGTCCTGTGTTGAAAGTCCTCGTCCAATCGTCTGGTCCTCTGTTGAAAGTCCTCGTCCGATGGTGTAGTCCTCTGTTGAAAGTCCTCGTCCAATGGTCTGGTCCTCTGTTGAAAGTCCTCGTCCGCTGGTGTGGTCCTCAGTTGAAACTCCTGGTCCGATGTTCTTGACGCAGTATCTGATATGAAATAAAAATGAAAATGTAATATTATTTTAATGTATTTGTATGAAGTAAAAAATGACATTATTTCTTTGTTTTTCTAGAATCCCGTTTGGTGTCCACCACTTTTGGTATGCTTATTTAGGCCTTTTTCTAAGGCTTATAGATTGTTAAACATAAAATAAGTATCTAAATGTACTTTGGTATGTGTTTGTGTGAGTTTTCATACAATCCTGTTTGGTGCGCACCACTGTTGGTATGCTTATTTAGGCTTCTTTCTAAGGCTTATAGGTTGTTAAACATAAAATAAGAATGTAAAAGTAGTTTGCTATGTGTTTGTGTGAGTTTTCATACAATCCTGTTTGGTGCGCACCACTGTTGGTATGCTTATTTAGGCTTCTTTCTAAGGCTTATAGGTTGTTAAACATAAAATAAGAATGTAAAAGTAGTTTGCTATGTGTTTGTGTGAGTTTTCATACAATCCTGTTTGGTGCGCACCACTGTTGGTATGCTTATTTAGGCTTCTTTGTAAGGCTTATAGGTTGTTAAACATTAAATAAGAATCTAAATGTAGTTTGCTATGTGTTTGTGTGAGTTTTCATACAATCCTGTTTGGTGCGCACCACTGTTGGTATGCTTATTTAGGCTTCTTTCTAAGGCTTATAGGTTGTTAAACATAAAATAAGAATGTAAAAGTAGTTTGCTATGTGTTTGTGTGAGTTTTCATACAATCCTGTTTGGTGGGCACCAATGTTGGTATGCTTATTTATGCTTCTTTCTAAGGCTTATAGGTTGTTAAACATTAAATAAACATCTAAATGTAGTTTGCTATGTGTTTGTGTGAGTTTTCATACAATCCTGTTTGGTGGGCACCAATGTTGGTATGCTTATTTAGGCTTCTTTCTAAGGCTTATAGGTTGTTAAACATTAAATAAGAATCTAAATGTAGTTTGCTATGTGTTTGTGTGAGTTTTCATACAATCCTGTTTGTTGGGCACCAATGTTGGTATGCTTATTTAGGCTTCTTTCTAAGGCTTATAGGTTGTTAAACATTAAATAAGAATCTAAATGTAGTTTGCTATGTGTTTGTGTGAGTTTTCATACAATCCTGTTTGTTGGGCACCAATGTTGGTATGCTTATTTAGGCTTCTTTCTAAGGCTTATAGGTTGTTAAACATTAAATAAGAATCTAAATGTAGTTTGCTATGTGTTTGTGTGAGTTTTCATACAATCCTGTTTGGTGCGCACCACTGTTGGTATGCTTATTTAGGCTTCTTTCTAAGGCTTATAGGTTGTTAAACATAAAATAAGAATGTAAAAGTAGTTTGCTATGTGTTTGTGTGAGTTTTCATACAATCCTGTTTGATGCGCACCGCTGATGGTATGCTTATTAATGTTGTTTTGTAATGCTAATAGGTTGTTAAACATAAAATAAGAATCAAAATGTAGTTTGCTATGTGTTTGTGTGAGTTTTCATACAATCCTGTTTGGTGGGCACCAATGTTGGTATGCTTATTTAGGCTTCTTTCTAAGGCTTATAGGTTGTTAAACATAAAATAAGAATCTAAATGTAGTTTGCTATGTGTTTGTGTGAGTTTTCATACAATCCTGTTTGATGCGCACCACTGTTGGTATGCTTATTAATGTAGTTTTGTAATGCTAATAGGTTGTTAAACATAAAATAAGAATCTAAATGTAGTTTGCTATGTGTTTGTGTGAGTTTTCATACAATCCTGTTTGATGCGCACCACTGTTGGTATGCTTATTAATGTAGTTTTGTAATGCTAATAGGTTGTTAAACATAAAATAAGAATGTAAATGTAGTTTGTTATGTGTTTGTGTGAGTTTTCATACAATCCTGTTTGGTGGGCACCAATGTTGGTATGCTTATTTAGGCTTCTTTCTAAGGCTTATAGATTGTTAAACATTAAAATAAGAATGTAAATGTAAATCCTGTTTGATGGGCACCACTTTTGTTATACTTATGTAGTGTTTTTTCTAATGGTTATACATTGTTAAACAATCACATTTGAATGAGGCCCTCGGCCATTAAACATATTTAGGTCCTGAATCAATTGCGTTTTGACCAATTGAATAGGGCTCTATATAAGCACATAAAATATTTTTTGACAGAAGTTTTTAGTTAGTGAAGACCTATTATGTGCTTATATAAAGCCCTATTCAATTAGCCAACTCACAATTGAATAAGGCTCATGGTTCGGTTCTTTTTTATACTTAAATACTTTACCTTGATTGAAGTGTGGAATGACAGAGGGTCCCCTCCTGCCAATCTTAATCCGCCGGTCTTCTTGTAGTGTCTGTTTGAAAAATAAAGTGAAATAGTGAATTATAGAATTTTTTATTTGTATTTAACAAACCATGGCCTTTTCAGCATTTAAAGTATTTTTGTATCTTACCTCTTGTTCTTTGTTGGTGTTCTTTAAAAGGGATTGTGCTTCACAGTGTACGGTGCAAATTGTTGAAAGACGCTGTTGATGCAGAGTCTGTTTGAATATTTAAAAAAGTAGAAAGATTGAGTTTTAGGTGATCTATTGAATTGCAGTAAATTAATTTCATTGAATTATACTTCTGTAATTAATTTGAATTAACATTATTTTTTGGTGGGTGCTACACACATATGTCACATACATGAAGCACATTTCCATAGTTGAAAGTAATTTTTTTGTGTGCGTGTGACATATCAGTATACATGAATCATATTTTAATTGTTAAATTAACCTTATTTTTATTTTTGGCCAACATACATAAATGTGTGTGTGACATGTGACTATAGATGATACACATATATGTGCGTGTCACATATCAGTATACATGACTCATATTTTAATAGTATTTTTATAGTCCCAACTTATTTTTTTGTAATGTAATTTAAATGTAGTTGTTTAATTAGTTTGTTGCAGGGGCAATACACATAAATGTGCATGTGACATGTCACTATACATTATACGCATAAATGTGCGTGTCACTTGTCAGTATACATTATACGCCTAAATGTGCGTGTCACTTGTCAGTATACATTAGACGCATAAATGTGCGTGTCACTTGTCACTATACATTATACACATAAATGTGCGTGTCACTTGTCAGTATACATTATACGCATATATGTGCGTGTCACTTGTCAGTATACATTATACGCATAAATGTGCGTGTCACTTGTCAGTATACATTATACGCATATATGTGCGTGTCACTTGTCAGTATACATAAACCTCTTTGTCTTCTTTAATTTTTTTTTTTGATGTCCTGTCTTGAAAATAAGTAATATATTATAGCTTACCTCTCAGTTGTAATTTGCACAATGTAAAGTAGTAAATTAGGAAAGAATTATCTTCTCAAGTTTGAGCAGCAGTTATGTCTGAAGTCACTCTGTTCATCACCTGAGGAGAAATGTATTTTTCTCTGTCAAATAGACAGTATTTATAAACTTGTAGAACATTCTGGAAAGTTAGACCGTTAGAACGTAATACGCATGCGCTATTTGCGTTCCAGCTTACAATTTGCGTTCCATCCGCCATTTTGTGCGTAGTAGTGTTTAAAATGGTGTTTAATATGAGTGTGATCCGTTCCGCATAGTATGTGTTTCATTATTGCGAGTAAGTGTAGTGGAGTTACGTCTGGATCCTCGTTTTCGTTTTGTTCGGCGGCCATTTTTTCTCTCGCTTAGCCGATTTTCGGTCGTTTAAACTGTTTGTTTTCACTTAAATGGACGTGTAAATGAACTTTTGGAGGTGCCGGATGCCCCCCCGTGCTGTAAGTAAGCTTTTTATGTGTTTGTTGTGTTTATTTCTTGTGTTTGTGATGTTTTGATGCGCGGCGGTTGGAATGGGTCTTTCGCGGCCGTATTTTTTTCCGATGCGGCCGTATTTTGTTGCGAGTAAGTGTAGTTTTGTTACGTCTGGAGCCTCGTTTTCGTTTTGTTCGGCGGCCATTTTTTCTCTCGCTTAGCCGATTTTCGGTCGTTTAAACTGTTTGTTTTCACTTAAATGGACGTGTAAATGAACTTTTGGAGGTGCCGGATGCCCCCCCGTGCTGTAAGTAAGCTTTTTATGTGTTCGTTGTGTTTATTTCTTGTGTTTGTGATGTTTTGATGCGCGGCGGTTGGAATGGGTCTTTCGCGGCCGTATTTTTTTCCGATGCGGCCGTATTTTGTTGCGATATACGCAGTTAGCTTTTACGTGTACGACGCAGTGTATTTGTTTCTGTGTTAAGAGCGTGTGAGGGGCCTTTTTTACTGTTTTTTTGTTAAGTCTTGCGTCTGTGTGTCTGGGTGTAAGCGGGTGTGAGGCGACTTTGATTTTTTTTTTGTGTGTGTATGTGTGTGTTAACACAGCCGATGTTGGGATGCTCCCACCACCGCAAATGCGGACCCTCGCTTCGCGAGGATCCGCATTTGCGGGGACGTTGTTGGGTTTTTGTTGGCTGGGCGGTTGGGTTTATTCTGTTAAAAAAGTCGTGTGTGTGTATGTGTGTGTTAACACAGCCGACGTTGAGCCTCCACAACCGCAAATGCGGGCCCTCGCTTCGCGAGGACCCGCATTTGCGGCGAACTGCGTCCCTCGCTTCGCGAGGGACGCAGTTTCTTGCGGGCTCGCTACGCGAGCCCGCAAGCGTGAGCAACGACTTGGGTTTTTGTTGGCTGGGCGGTTGGGTTTATTCTGTTAAAAAAGTCGTGTGTGTGTATGTGTGTGTTAACACAGCCGACGTTGAGCCTCGACAACCGCAAATGCGGGCCCTCGCTTCGCGAGGACCCGCATTTGCGGCGAACTGCGTCCCTCGCTTCGCGAGGGACGCAGTTCTTGCGGGCTCGCTACGCGAGCCCGCAAGCGTGAGCAACGACTCGTACGCTCACAACTATATATGTGATTGATCCAGAGGAAGGCAAACATAAAAAAAAAAACCATTGAAACTTTGCCAATTGTCTCATAAGGGGAAAAAAAAGCAAAATTCCTCTAAAATGTATAGCAAATAAATAGCACTGTAATATGTATAATAAATAATGTCTAATAAAAATACATGAGCAATAATCAAATAATTAATAAATTACATCAATGAATCAATTAATAAATATCAATTAATATATTTTTTGTTTTATGTATATTGCTTTATGTGTGTGTATATATGTATATATATATATATATATATATATATATATATATATATATATTAAGGTTTTTAAAGTATGGTTTTGTTCTTGAATGGTCTGATTGATTTGCTTGTTTTCTTTCAACCCCAGGTGCAAACCCTCTGTGGCAGCAGATTTGTTTGTACTCGTTGGTCAACTTACTGAACGTGAATACCCTGAGAAGAAGAGCCGACTAATGGTAAGTGTCACTGCTTTAATTTTTCTGTTAATGCGTATAGGTGCAATTATGATATTGCTGTAGTCTTGTCACATGAGTTTTTTCAATCTATATTGTATACCAATGAATTTAACACATTGTTACTTTACTTCTTGACATTGCTGCATTGCTGATCATGTATTTCAATGGGCGTTGCAAGTATAAGGTCATTGGGCGGGGCTTATAAAGGTAATTATGACGTCAGTGGGAGGAGTTATAAAAATGGGTGTGGTTTGAAAAAGGGGAGGGGCTACATTTCGCCCTGGCGCCCCTCCAACTTGAAAGTTCACCAGCCGCCACTGTTAGAGAGACACACGGGGGGGGGTTAGAGACACACGGGGGGGGGGGGGGTAGAGAGACACGGGGGGTTAAAGAGACATGGGGGGGACAGTGACTCGAGTATAAGCCGAGGGGGCCCTTTTTTGCCTTAAAAAAAGGGTTGAATAACTCGGCTTATACTCGAGTATATACGGTACTTACTTTTGTTGCCAACCGTTTAGACCTTAATGGCTATGTGTTGAGTTATTTTGAAGGGACAGCGCACTTACTACTTTACATTGTAGCAGAGTGTCATTTTTTCAGTGTTGTCACATGAAAATATATAATAAAAAAATAAAAAAAATATGAGGGGTGTACTCACTTTTGTGAGATACTATATATATACATAAATATAAGACTATTCTACCATGAACAGGGGAAACATAAAACCCTAAATATACATGTTGGCCTCTCCTGGTGCCTTGTAACTCTTTTGAGTGCGATTAGAGTGATATAATATAGTATATTTTTCCTTGTGAGGGTCACAAGTGGGCTAAATGAGTGCTGCTCTCTGAGTAAGACAGCCTCATAGAACACCAATATCTAGGTGTTCATTCTCAGATTGAGCACCTCTGACTGAGTTTTTATTCATAAACAAATGACTCTTGGAGTCTCGTCTCCCTAAGGGTGACAGTGGTCTCCAAGCATGCACTCACTGATGAAGGACAAGACAGGCTAAAATGTATGTGTGGGCTTTGCTGTTTCTCCTGCTCAGGGTAGACTTTCCTGGTATGTTGGGGTTGGATCAAACCGAGGCCCGCAGCTGCGGGCCTGCACTAAATTACGAATTTAATGAACAAAGGAACTGTTAAGACTACCAAAAAAAAAACAAATATGCCTCAAATAAACTCACACACAGCACAGGGGGAGAGCCAGGGAGCCTGTGAGTGAGGATGCAAGCTAAATTGTCTCATTGCCCCCCCCCCCCTCTCTCCCCTTTGTCTCTTTCCTCCCTCTCCCTCCCCTGTGTTTCTACACCCCCTTCCCCCCAATGTCTCTTCCCCCTCTCTCACTCCCCTGTGTCTCTTCCTCCCCTCTCATTTGCGCGCTTGGCAGCGTTTGAACCTGTAACTTTTTTTCAAACCTGCAAGACTTGAAGCTTAATTAGGTATTGCTCCAAGCCTTGCAGGCTTGAAAAAAAAAGTTACGGGTTTAACTCGGCAGCTGTAAAAAGACGCCAATTGAATATCAAATTAGCTTTCAACCTCACTTATGAACTCCCTACCTCAGGAGGAGGCAGGCAGCCCATAAGTGAGGTTGGTAGCCAATTTTCTTTTGGCGATCTCCCAATGGCTTCAGAGTTACGGGCTTGGAAAAAATATGTTCTCGGAGTCCGGTCGGAGGCTCTTTTGCGAGCCTCATCTTTGTCACCTACGACGCATTTAACATATCGTTACCGACAAACTCGGAATTACCACAACTATCATATGTGATATTAATTTCAAATAAATAGCATTAATGGTAAAATTGATAAACTGAACATGAATTATAGACATAAGAACTGAATAAATGAAGTATTAACTTATGAAAGGATTTACAAAGAGAGGCTTAATGCATATAACTAAGTAATTGTTGAGTTGCTGTAAGAGTACAATACATTGTAATTAGCTGGGAGTAGAGGACATTTCTGGTAATATAGTGTGAGTGGATTGAAAAAGCACAGGAGTAGCAGGATGCTGTAGAAACATATTATGCATGAGAGAGGAGGAAGAAGACATTGACTAATTAACATCAGAGGGGTATAAATTAAATAATAGGAAGACGAAAGAAAGAAATTTGTCGTGTATATGTTAATAATAAAGAAAAAAGAATTGTGATAAAAGGAAACTGGAGAGTAATAAAACAAGAAATAATAGAAAGAAAAGTAGTACAATAAATCGATAGTAGCATACAGAGCCCCATGAGCCCCTAATTTACCCCATCACACATGGGACTCTTTACAGAGCCCCATGAGCCCCTAATTAACTCCATCACTCATTGGACTCTTTACAGAGCCCCATGAGCCCCTAATTAACTCCATCACTCATGGGGCTCTATACAAAGCCCCATGAGCCTCAAATTAACCTCATAACTCATGGGGCTCTATACAGAGTCCCTTATTAACCTCATCACTTATGGCGGTCCCCCATAAGTCTCTAATTAACCCCCTCAGTCCCATAAGGGTCTATACAGACCCTTATATGACACTACTTAACCCCATCAGTCCCATAAAACTCTATACAGAACCTCATGGAACACAACTTAACCCCAATATTAACACTAGAAGGGTTCTACTGCTGTCAATCATTTCTAATCCAATCATAATGCGCCATTTCCTTCAGCCAATCACAATGGGATTCACCCGATGGGGGTGTATCCCATTCTGAGTTAATTAGTGGCTTATGGGGCTCTATATAGAGCCCCATGAGTAATGAGGTTAATTTGAGGCTCTTGGGGCTCTGTATAGAGCCCATGAGTGATAGGGTTAATATTTATTGTAGCATGGGTTCTTTAAGGTCCTTTCAGAAACCGCAGTGGGAAATTAGAATTTTTAAATGCAGTGGGTTAACCATTTGTGTGCCGTGGGCCCATTAAGGACCCGCAGCTAAGAATTTGACATTTTTAAATGCAGCGGGGATCCTGATTGGGGGTCTTATGTAGGAGTGTGGTGTTAGGTGCAGTGGGGACATTCCGGGGTGCATATGTAAGGGCTTCTAAAGCCCTTGTGGGTCCTACTTAGCACATGTAGGACTTCGTCCTGATTTGCGCTTTGCGAGCTGGTTTTCGACAGACGTATCATTTTTGCATTCTGGTCAAAAAGTTTGATTTTGGTGTCATATAAACACAGCACCTTTTGCAACAAACTGTTTAGGGTGCTTTTTAGTCAAACAAAAACAGGACCTAATGTAGCTTTTTAAAGGGTAGCTTTTCTTGTCTTCCTTCCTCTTGTGATTTGTGCTTTTAAATATGCTCTCTCTTCAATTAAAATATAATTACTATTATTATAATTATTTTTCTTTGTTGAATGTACGCAATATCCAGTCTTTGAGATAAATCCATTTAGTTCCTTTAAGATTACAATTAGCCCTTGGGAGCATCAGTGATTATTTTCCTTTTTGCTTGGTCATCTAGTGTTGGAGGGCCTGATCTAAGCAAAATGGTGGTGTCATAAGTCTTTCACTTCTTAATAGTCTTGAATGTGCTCCATGTGATAAAGCCATTGTACTCCTTTTATAACATACTAGTCGTTTGCCCATCATAAATGACGGTATAATATTAGATGTGTCTCTCATCCCTGTGTCTTTTTCCTGCCCTCTCCCTCCCCTGTGTCTCTTCCCCTCTCCCGCCCCTGTGTCTCTTCCCCTCTCCCTCCCCTGTGTCCCTCCCTCTTCCTCCCCTGTGTCTCTTCCCCCCTCCCTCCCATGTGTCCCCCCCTCTCCCTTCCCTGTGTCTCTTCCCCCTCCCTCCCCTGTGTCTCCCCCTCTAACTCCCCATGTCTCTCCCCTCCTCTCCCTCCCCTGTGTCTCTCCCCCCCTCTCACTCCCTTGTGTCTTGTCCCCCTCCCTTCTCTGTGTCTCTTTAACCCCCTCTCCCTCTCCTGTGTCTCTTTCCCCCTGTCTCTTTCTCCCCCTCTCCTGTGTTTCTCCCCCTACCCTATGTCTCTCCCCCCTCTCTTTCCCATGTGTCTCTCCCCCCACTCCATCCCCTGTACCTCTCACCCACTATCCTTCCCCTGTGTGTCTTCCCCATCTCCCTCCTGTGTCTCTTCCTCTTTCTCTCATGTCTCTTGCCCCATGTCTCTCCCCCCTCTCCCATGTGTCTCGCCCTCTGTCTCTCTTTTCCCCATGTCTCTTCCCTGCCTCCCTTTTGACTCCCCACCGGTGTCTCTTCCCCCCTCCCCAGTGTCTCCCCCCCTGCCCTGTGTCTCTTTCCCCCTCCTCCCTCCCTTGTGTCTCTTACCCTTTTTCCCTCTGTTTCTTTACTCCCCTCTTCCGTGTCTCTCCCCCTCCATCCCCTGTGTCCCTCCCCCTCTCTCTCCCCTGTGTCTCGCTCCTCCACTCCCTCCCCTGTGCCCCTCCCCCACTACACCACCTATGTGTTTTCCCTCTCTCACCTGTGTCTCTTCCCTCTCTCCCTCCCCTGTGTCTCTTCCTCCCCCCTGTATCTCTTTCCCCCATGTCTCTTTACCCCATTTCTCTTACCCCCTGTCCCATGTGTCTCCCCCTGTGTCTCTTTCCCCTCATGTCTCTCCCCCCATCCCCTGTGTCTCTCCTTGTGTCTCTTCCCCCCTCCCCTGTGTCTCTCCCCCCTGCCCTGTGTCTCTTCCCCTTCTCCTCCCTCCCCTGTGTCCCCCCCCCAGCACCGCCCTGAGTCTCTTTGCCCCCTCCTCCCTCCCCTGTGTATTTCCATTTTGGGAAATATCTATGTAAAGATGTGTTTTTCAGTTTCTCACTGAAAGGGAATTCTTATTTTTTCCTTGTTCTGTAACAGACATTACCTAAAAAAATGATTCCACTAATTGGAGGGATCAGATTTATTTCATCTAAATACTCCTTCTATGTTCCCATATTTTAGTAGACTTTAGGTCGGTTTCCCAGAACATAAATGTGTTTCTTGGTATACATAACTGACACTCCTTATCACTAACCTGCTAACCATGTCTTGTTTATTGCTTTATTTATGACCAATAAGTTCAAAGTTTATTGAGCTAATTTGATTATAATTTTGTTGTAATTTGAAGGTTCAAGAGCATCATTACAATCATGGAAATATTTTGTTAATATACAGTAATATAAAATTGATTGCTATATCTATCAGATATATACAATATAACATATAATTTGTGAATTAAAGGTTGACTAATAATTAGCAAATTAATTTTATAAATAACAAATATCAGCTTTTATAGAAATCTAATATAGCCGATAATTAATTGTAATGAAAAACATTTTCTCTTTCGAATTAGAGATTTTATTATAATTTGACTATAAAATCATATGATATTAAAATGGTATGATATCTTAATAAAGTGATATTTGTAAACATACCAAAATAATCAAATCTATCTCCAATGTAATAATTACCATATTACCATATTTAATTATTAAGCATATTGTGCATGTATTTTATATAATTATGTGGACAATGTGATAATAATGAACACTTTATAATTGCGGTACCTTGATATATATCTGTTACAATGGTTTAAACTAACTTTTTACATTAAAATATACTGCATTATTATTTTTATTCATTTATAATAAATATACTTACATAATACAGTTCTGTTTATTTTGTGAGGCCAATGCTCTTAATATATGGAGTATTTCAATTCAGAATTAGTCAAAATTGGCAAATATGTAAAATATGTAATATTTAATTAATATTAATAAATATTATTGACATTAATAATATCACCATATTATTTTCCAAAACCCACGACACCCCGCTTTGCACATGTGTGGCTGGCGCTGCACTGTGCATAGTGCAGCATGTATGGAATCCGTACAATAGTCTCCGTAGTGCGCATGCGCTCCCACTGGAGCGTTACACACTTACGGAAATTATATTAGTGATCCTGACTTGTGCCTTTATCTTTAAGTTCTTTTTTAAAGTGCTTTTTCATCCCTAGTGAATTATTTAATATGAAATGTACTTCCAAGCAGTGGAATCATCTATAAACAGCTGCTTTTCTTTTGAATTTAGCAAAATCACTTCAGTTGATCACGTTATACCTGAGCAAATTTACAAATACAGTTAGAAGGGGGGTTTCACTTATCCAAATAAGGTATTTTACTGTTTTAATATTGGAGCAGCCAGTGTTGCAGATGAATAATCACAGTATTGATGTATACAGTGATACCTTTTCTGTGGGACAAACATTGTTTTAGTGTGCCAAGCTTTTGATGTATACTTTCCCTTTATCAAGTTAGAAGCAAAATTAGTATCTGTGCTGTGTTTTGTATTCTGAGGTATGGTTTACAAAAATAGCTAAGTACTCCCCTGGGATCTGCATGCATTGTTTTTAGTCTTAAAGCAACTGCTTTAAATAATCTAAGCACTTGCAGACCACAATGAGGTAAGACTGTAATTTTCACTGTAAATTTACTGTAATATAATACATTATAAATAAGATTCAATTTATAAAAATGTATTATTACCATATATGAAATGTCTGCTGCCTCACTCAAGCTTAACAGATATTAGATATCGTATAGCCAGATTAAATTCAGGCTACATGTTAAAATGTAGCCCGTAACGTAGATCTAAGTTTTTTTTGTTATTAATCTAGCCCCGTAACGCAGCTCATAGACTTGCGGGTTAAGACGCAGAAGGCCGAAAAAAGCTTACGAGTTGAGCAACATTGAACTTTGTGCCCATAAATCCTTTGATCTGTCAAGCCCGTAACTGCTACGTTTTCAATTTAGCTATTAAATCGCAACAAAGTCAACACGCAAATGGAGCCCAAAGCCCAACTTGTGCTCGAGAGGACCCACAAGGCGGGTAAAGTCCAATACGTAGCACTTCAAATGCTAATGAAAACACACTACTGTACATTTAGTAAAAGGGAAAGAGATGTTAGGTCTTAGAATTAATAGAACAACATTCTCAAGCCCGCACATAGACAAATACTTCATATCATGTATATTGTTAGTGTTATATTGATCCCTGCAATCAATTTTTTAATACATAAACTGTAACTCGCATGTGATAGAATATTGCATCATGACTGGAATGTGGGTTTGATTGTAACCCGTAATTGAACCCCGTAAAACTTTGAAATCTATCCTCCATTTTCTTGTGACGGAATGCTGACGATCTCTGTTTCCATTGGCTCCATCTTAACCCGTAACTATGGGCTAGCTTAATTGATTACGTTCTAGCCCGCAAACACAACAGCCGAAGAATGGTTTACGATTTTGTGTCTCCAGCTCGTAGCTCGCAGCCTTTCTAATGTAATAACACCGTAACTCGGCCAAATTTCAAGCCTGCAGCCGTTACTAGCTTCACTTTGGAGTTACTCGCTGGGAATTTAATGTGGGCCCAAATAAGTCTGATGCTTCATATAGTTATCTAAAACTAAAAAAAATATACTGTAGATTTAAAAATCTATTAGTATATAGCAAGGTGTGTATCAAATACAAACCATCAGCCACATGAAATTCCAGCCCGTAAGTGCAACGTAAAGCTTGCAACGGCTGCAAGCTTGAAGATTTGCAGATTTACGGTGCTATAAAATTAGAACATGCTGTGAGTTACTGGCTTGAGAGACAAACCCGTAAGACATACTTTGCTCGTCGGATGTGCGGCCATGAATGTGATCAATTAGTCTAATTCGTAGTTACAAGTTTGGATGGAGCCAATGGCACCAGAGATCGTCAGAATTATATCACTGAAAAATGAAGGTGGGATTTTCAAAGTCCTATGGGGTTCAATACCGAGTTATTATTGGACCCACATTCCAGATATAACGCTATATTCATAAAGCCGTAAATATGATATTCTATCACACTCGAGACCTAACATCACTTTCCCTTTTAATAAAAGTACTGTAGTGTGTTAATATTTGCATTTAAAGTGCTACAAGTTGGACTTTACCCCCCGTGCGGGTCCTCTCTAGCACTTGTTGGATTCTTGGCTCCATTTGCGAGTTATGAGTTTGAACGACAGTGATCTTGATGCAATTTAATAGCTATATTGGAATGCAGCAGTTACGGGCTTGAAAGAACAAAGGATTTGTGGCCGTGAAGTTCCACGTTTCATGTCCAGTAGGCTTTTTTTGGCCTTGTGGCGTCTTAACCGGCAAGTCGTCTGCGGGTTGCTTTTAGACACTAATTTAATAGCACTAAATATTACAGGCTTCGTTACAAGCTACGATTCATAAAATCGTAGAAATTTTATGGAGCTGCATTTTTTTTCACATTTGATGTGTTGCATATCTTGTATAATTTATGGGAACATGTTCTCAGACTTATTTTAGACATGCAAATATACACACATATACACTATCCTGCTAAATATAGTTTTTCAAAATACTAGTGGGGAAAAAAAAGAAATTTACAGCCTTGTTAAATTCCGATTCGGTAAATTTAAAAGGACTCTATTTAAGCACACAGCATATTTTATTTACAGAAGTTTTTAGTTAGTGAAGACCTTGCTTTTGGATAGAAGTTCACTAACTAAAAACTTCTGTAAAAAAAATATGCTATGTGCTTAAACAGAGCCCTTTTAAATTTACAGAATCACAATTTAATAAGGCTGTTAGAATTTGGTTCAAATTCTAGGCATGGAGATATTTAATTATACTGTACTTATGTACAGTAGAGGGCGCTCAAGGATTATGTAAGACTTTGTTATCCGTATAAAAAATTCAGATGTTTCAAACTAGGTCTCTTGACTTTGTATACTCTTCATATTATACAAATAAATATACATGGTTAAAGGGAATAAAAATAAATGGGTTAAATGGGGAAATTGTGAAATAAGTCACATTACTAAATATTATGTTAGATCTAATTCTATCATCTCTTGCTATATGTGTTTGTGTAAATATATATATATATATATATATATATATATATATATGTCCAATCAAATATGTATCACTATTCACTGCAATACTCTGATTATTGAACTATATATATATATATATATATATATATATATATATATATATATATATACACATACATAATCATAGCTTAATAGATTAAATAGATGCAGTGAAAACATTTGAAGTAGCAAAATTAAGAAAGCTGGCACTGTCATGGCCAACATTCAACTATTGGACTACTAAATACTGGTCAATATGTTTGTTTTTTTGAGGAATTGATGTTCTTTAAAATATAACATATACTGGAAGGTACAGTGTAGTCTTCTGGAAGAAGGAAAATCACTAAACTGTGGAGAACTTCATAGATGTTAATGTCAATCCGTATGTTACTCATGGGAGAATTTTATGGGTATTCTGAAAATTTTACAAATGACCCTTAAAACTTAAGTATCACTTTAACCCCCATTGCCTATATGTTGACTTAAAGGGATGAAGCCTGTCATTTATGTCAAAAACACACAGCATGCCAAGCTGGATGAAATCTTACAACAGATGGTTATTTGAAGGTTTGCAGCATGCTGGGCCCTATGTGTATTGCAGATTGGCATAAGTCAACATCACCACTACATATTCTGGATGTAAAAAAATACATATTTCATAAAAAGCCATAAAAAACATAATTGCTATAAATAAGAATCTTTATGCTAGAAGCTAGAATGATGCCTAATTTCCAAGAAAACTTCTTGGCGCACAATATTCACATGGAAACCAAAGTTTTGACTTGCACAACAAAGCCCAGAATGACAGATACATGTAAATCTTCAAAATAGTAACACAGAGCACCTTTGTGAGCACTTCAAAGAAAATAACAGCAGTGGTGTTACGGGTCTTTCAAAATGGAAAAGATCAAAAGTGAAACTCTACCTCACCAGGGTGAAGTAAGCATTAATCCCCTGAACAGGTCTGCGCGCACTCTTGGGCGACTTCTGCAATTTTAATGGGTTCATTTTATAAGATTCCAAACAGAAAATATTAGGATGATGCATATGTAAGGCGCACTCAAGTAATGTATGGGCAAGGGCAAGGCAGTGATATATTTCTCAAAACTGTATGGAAAATATTGCACCTGCAAAAACCATGTTTTAAGTTTTACTATGGTGTATCTTTTTACAAAAAGGAGTTATTTATATAATGTGGCTTTCAAATGTATTGGGGTTATTTATCAAATGGTGCAATAAAAATATAGAGAAAACTAAACATTCTGTCTTGTTTCATAAAACCTATTTAGTAATATGTCTTGCTTTTAAGATTCCATTGTATTAAATGGAAAGTGACTTTTTAATTTTTTGTATATACTAAAAGGGTTAAAAGCTGGGAAACACTTAAACTGTTTTTAGTGCATATGCCCCGTGGGATAATGTAGGAATGGAGAGGGTTCACAAGAGTTCTCTAACATTTTACCCTTAAATACATATATGCTGATGAGTGTATTTAATTACTACACCTACTAGAATACCTCCAATATACAATATGGAGAAGATTACCTACATTTCGTATTACAAGTGTAGTACAGTACGAATTTCATTCAGATTTAATGTATATTTAGCAGCTGAACATAGGATCGTATATTTAATACGTATTTTATCATCCATATTTGAACTTGGAAAAAAGATTCAAAATGTTTATCAATAAAAATATATATATAGATAATTGTAATTTTAGTTTTAGAACAACTATAGTACAAAATAAATGTGAATCAGTGGAAGTCATAGTTTTATCATCATATATTATACCATGGTTAATAAGTAAATTCAATAATAGCAGTTATAATCTGCTATCTTGTGAGTTTCACTAGAGGATATTTTATAATCAGACCTTTTTGTTTTGTTTTCAAATATAAATTTTATTTTATGTTTTAAAACTGTTTTTTTTCCCAGTATTTAAACATTTACATGGAAATCAATGGACTGCCAAGAAATGTGGATGAGCCCAAGTATTAGTTGCTGTATCTTTCCTAGCACTATAAAATTGCACAAAACACACTTATTAACTTCACTAAGTGGGAGCTTCCAAACCTGCTTAAATTTAATATGATCCTGATCCCCATAGCTAATGGCTTATGAGCGTGAAATGCAGTGATATATGCTTTGTGGAAAAAGATAATCTCCCCAGTGCTGCATCGCCCTAGTTAAATGGCATGTAGAAGGGTTTCTAGCATAAACCATCACTACATTACATGTAATCGATTATTAGTGTCAATGTGCTCTAGGCATCCAATTGCAAAATGGTCTGAGATACTTCCTGTGGAGCATCTGCTGATTTTAAACTTTCTCAGTTATAAATCTGTGGACTAAGATGTTCTTCTCTGCTGGGTGTATATGAGTTTACCTTAAATAATGTGTAGTATGTTCAACTGCACAGTGGCTTAGAAGACACATGAGAGAAGTAAGGAAGGGTGTTATTGATTGGAGTAATGGCAATTTTATGTGGTGAATGCAGAAGATAGGTGAACGTATATATATATATATATATATATATATATATATATATATAGAGAGAGAGAGAGAGAGAGAGAGAGAGAGAGAGAGAGAGAGAGAGAGAGAGAGAGATTGCTTTATACAGGAGCATCCAATGTCAATTACTCTATCAAATAAGTGACTTGTGCATATGTTATTTTGCATAATTAATAGTGGCTTAAAAACTTGTATATAAATATGGGTCTCTACAAGATCCATTTAGTAAATGTGGGTCTCTATGATCTGGCAAAAACAAATTATTTTGTATTTCTTTTGTAGTATTACACCAACTTTTGCATTCAGTTTTGTCTAGTTGTAGTCTAGTTGTTTACCTGTACAATTAATATATGTAACAAATAGATTCATAAGGCAATGAGTATATTTAACAAGTGGGGTGCAAAATGGGCATAAGTGGGGATAAGCAAAGTAAAAACATAAAATAGCTACCTTTTATTTTTTTCTATGGAGCTGTTTATCAAATAGAGATACACTCTCTTTGATAAATAACCCTGTAGAGAACATAGGGAGTAGAGATATTTAACTCCACTTCTTTATCACCACATTTTATCCCCTCTTGCTAAATATGATGCATTTCTCCTAATGCTTGATTCACTTTTCCCCAAAATAACACTGGAACTTCCAGTGCACATGGAAACATTTTTATGATATGTATCTTTTTTTTCTTTTTTTTTGAGCATTTAAATAAAAGTACACATACCGATGTAGCAAAAAATATTCCACCCACTGGCATGTTACAATGTGGAAAATAGCAAATTAGATGTGCCTCTTTTCGTTACAGTCTAATTTGCTGTAAATGCAGGCTGACATTTTAAGCATATCACATATAAATGGGCACAGAAACATTAACTATAGTGTACTTACAATCAAACAACATAAACGCCATTACTCTGAAGAAAAAGCAAGAAAAAAAAAACAGATAATTGTGATGCTGTCTCTTTATCTACATATTAGATATTTAGATTAATTCTTTATTACATATTTCCCTTTTTATTAATATGAATTACATAAAATCACTAGGATCAATCAACTATTATGTTTTTTTTTTTCTTACATATATTATGTTATTTTTCAGAAACAAATAGGGTTAAAGGTGAAGGGAGCCTGAGAAGGCTATGAGGTTAAAAAGTCATCTGGCTTCAGAAAGTGAGGGCAAAAAGAAAAAAAACTAAACATTTTCTGAACAGGCCGTCTTAATTCTAGCTTAAGGCCATTTCCATAGTGAAATTTGAACAGCTTTGTAACAACACCATAATGGAAACCTAGAAAAAATTATGCTAGCTGAATTTGTTCTCATGAATCTGATGGGCTAATCATAAGAAAATGAATTGAATACAAATGGGAGAGGAACAAAAAATATACTAGAGGATCTTTAGGGAAGCATTAATCAAACTTGACAATACACATGAGGGTTTTCATTAGATGTGAGCTCTACTTATCTCGTCATTCTGTTATCTCTGATTTCAACAACAGCTCTTAGAAATTTTTAGCCTTGCAATGAAAGAAAAATGACCTCTTAAGCACAAGGCCATTATTCTTAACACTGCATGCCATTTACCAGGGGAGGCTAAGAAAATATATATGTTGGTCGTTTAACCCATTCAGTTAATGGAGCAGTGGTTTGTAACTTTACTTAGTTAAGGAATTCGCAAAGTGATATTATGAAGTTTTGAATCAACTCAACATCCTACTTGAGTGGCCAATACTGAACATTAAAACGATATGTTGTAAAGTAAAGACATTTGGCCATATGCATTCAAATATGAAGTGTTGAAAAAGCCTTAGAAAACCTCTTCATTTCAACTATGTCCTTTGGAACATGGCTACCAAGATTTGATATGCTGAAGATTTCACCATTTAGTCCATATGGTCAATTGTGTCTGTATAGTAAAATTGCATTATTAGTTTCCTTTTTGTGTAAAGCATTTAAAAAACCTTCTGTATTTGGTATTTTTTTTTCATAACCTGGAAATTCTGAGGAGTCAGTTACTGGTGAAAGGTAAACCTTGGGAAGTCAGGATGAAAGTACTTTAACAACGCAACAAAGCGATACAAGTCACATATCTTTGTGTTCTAATGCTGGATGGGCAGTGTAATGTAACTGCTAATACAAAGGTTTGTGCAAAGGATTGTGGCTTAGAAAAACTTGCTGAAATACCAGTTGACATCTGCTTCTTTCGTTGCCTTCCTGATGTACAAAGAATGGTAATCAGCAAGGAGATGGCTGAAAAGTGAAGTGAAGTATTTATTTACAGGCTTTAGCAGAGCATTGACCTCTACCCTGACCTGGATGAACATCCTTTCAAAGGGCAAAAGGTAATTTGGTCTTTTTTAGTTCACTACCAGGTCCTTCCTGGCAATAAATGTCAAACAGAGTCAAACTATATCAAAGTTTCAATATATATTGTGGTGACATACTATAATTTGCCTTCATGAGTAGAGCAGGTAAAAGAAAAAAGTTTTGAGCTGAGACATTTTTAAATGTCTACCATAGAATGATTCTTGAAACAAAGTAGGCCTTAGGCTTCCAGTGTGATCTGGTACATCATTGTTTTTCACAGTCATTCAGCAGCACGTATAATAACAATTACAAAGGAAAATGAACATGTATACTCTATTAATTAGTTAATCCCATGCTTAATTCTGACTGACAGGCAAACAAACCAGATTGTAATGATTCATTAATTGTGGGTGATTGAACAGAAATTCCACCTTGGTCCAATCTAGCCATGTTTTTTTTCTCACAACAAATAGCTTGATTTTCATCGTCAAGGTTGTAACTCTTCCTTACAAGGTCAATTTCTTTAGCCTATGAATTCTTATTGTACATACTTTTCTCTTGGTACACAAGGTTAATGTCACAATTTCACATTGAGATCCAGCTGGAATTTTATATGCTAAAGTCCTGAAACATGACATGTTCAAGCCATAAAATGTTTAACAAGATTATTACATAAATATGAACATTCATAATACATTAAATGGCAAGAGATTTATTGAATTAATTTAGGGTATTGAATTAATTTAGACATGTTTCATGGAATAAATGACATTCGTTTAAAATCAATGTTAATTCCTTATAGTGTAAGTGTTATGTCATTTCAAGCAAATATTTTGAGAAGTATTCTCTCAATTAAAATGTAAGTACATGTTCCTGATCCTCAGTAATGGTAAAAAAGATATTTCTGTGAGGCATCCTTAAACTTTGTATTTAGCGTTAAATACCCTGGCATATGATGTCTATCAATACGATTCCGAAAGTATAATCCGACCGATTTAAATGATTATCCATAGAAGAAGGGTAATCATTGATTTAAATAAATAGTAAGCAGATTAAAAAATGGTGGACACAGTTTTATTTAATAGCACTAAATGTTAATAGTTTAATTATGACACAGGTCTTCTGATTAAAAACATGGTACAAAACCAGGAAAGAGTATGACATAAGAATCTTGTGGTGAAAGAGTAATTCAATAATTTGTTGTCATGTGGGACAAGTCACTGTTGGCTTTACATATCGTTGGATCACTTGGAATGATTAGACATTGACCAGAAGCCTTTAACAGCATGGAAATTGTATCCATGTGTAGAAAAATAAGGGACAATTTGTCCGATATTCAAAATAATATGGTAATCATTTTCATGTGATACGTGAAACAATATGAGCTCAGTCAGTTAATACATACTCAGTCTTGTGTATGGGGCACTATCAACACCCTGAGTAATAAAGAGAAGAAACTATTACTGTAACTCTTACTTGGTGGACAACAGTGACATTAACTGCAGCTGAGCAAACTTGACTCAACATAGTTATTTTTGATGACTAAGAAGATCCTAAAAAAATCTGACGAAACAAAGGGACCTTACAACTAGGACGGTCATGGAACGGCCTTTGAAAAGAAACCACTCTTTTTATTCTGTGCTTTTTTATGAGTAAATGGTGTTTTCTTTGGACCAAAGAGCATGATTGATTTTCTATTCATTAAAAAAGGTTGAAAATTAACCCATAAACCTTAGCTGTGGTTTAGCTTTGAATCTTATTATTTACCATCATATATAATGAACTATTTCTTGATTCATACTAGACTGCCTTTTTTTTTTTTTACAAAGAACTCATCTTTGGTTTGTGTGCTGATAAAACGACTCTAATTCTAAAAATAAACAAGAAAAATAAATTTAACAGGGAGTTCAAAATGCTTAGCCTTTGAATTAATCTCTGAAAGAATGTTGTGTTTAATTACATTCCCTTTATCAAACTGATAGAGACTTATGGAAATCCTGCCTGCTATTTAACCTTTGCAAACTTGACCTTCCTAAAATTAGAGCTGGGCACCTGGAAATATTTACCAACTGAACTGAAATGCACTATGATGAAAGTACTGCCAGTGTACACTAAATTCTGTCTTGCTCTGCGTTTAACAGCACTTGCATTGTGCAGCCCTGAACGTGACTCTGAGGTTGACTGACAAAGGGTCAGATACTTTGGACTCTCTATCTGGATAACTCTTGTACATGATGGGAGCCTGGACAGCTTGAAATTGATAAGCACACACAATGCTGCCATCAGACTATTGACCATTATCAACCCAGTCCCCATTGCTTTAGCTATATAGTATTCAGAATAGAGACAGAATACATTTTACAAACAGTACAATTTGACATTTTAATATTATGCAAGTTTAAAATAGCCGATTTGACTTATACGTTCTGCTGAAAGTTGGTATGCAGTAAAATATATCATATTACCAACAATAAGCCGGGTACAGAACTTTTAAATCTCTAATGTTTTCTTCAAGTGTTCAATGCTGATTTAATAACAAAAGTATACATATTTAAATAAATATACAATAAAATATATATGATCAACATCTGGCACCACTGTTAGGAATATAAAACACATTATTGGTGAGCATTAACCTATATCTAATTAAATTCAAATTTATACATTAAGTACCTACTATGCAGGTGGCTATTATCAGAACACTAGATTACATTTGGTATCTAGTTCAGTAAGATTGTAAGTTTGGGAGTTTTCAGCCTTGCAAGGTGCTTTAGGGAAAGCACTACGCCCACTAGATTATAAACTCAAAGACAGGGCTCTCCAGTTTTTTGCAATGTGTTAAAATAGTTTTTGCCTTGTACTTAACCCATGTATAATGCTACAGAATATATTGGCTTGTTAGAAATAAAGGATAATAATAATAATAAGGTACGCTCATCTTTCATTATCTTAGAAAGATCTAGTTCATCTTTACATAAATGTCACTGAAAGAAAAATACACAGTCCTTTGAATCTGAGGCTTGATGGTGTAATTATACCTGGAGCAATGAGGCATATTTGTAATGTACATAGTCTTTGTGCATTGTGTCGGCCTGTTTTTTTAACTGATTGCTTGCCCTTGTAAGGCCAAAGGTTAGTTCCTAACCATGTAAAGTTCTAACTTTATCCCCTCTCCTTTCATTAACCAGACTTCATCAGGTAGTAAGCAATTTCGAGGTGTTATTGAATTTCACTTCATACAGTTTAACTACATGTTACAAACAGTTCAATGACACTAAGCAATTACCAGTATTACAATTATTTTGACACTTGGAAAATTAATAGGCAAAACTGTTAGCTTCAAATGCTTCAAATGCACACATGCCCACATAAAATTTGTTATCACACTTGAATATTTAAACAATAAATTTGAGAATCATGTATAGTACAAGAGTATGCTGTAAATTAAATTAAAATGATATATAGTATGTTAAATGTTTTAAATTGTTATTGAAAGCTTACAAAACAAAATGAATCTACAAAACATCTGAAAAATATACCATTATCTCATACAAGAAGTAACCAAAACCCTAATTTACTCATTTATAATTTCCTGCATAGATTACTATAACTCAATCCTAACTGGCCTTCTCCTTACTAGTTTGTCCCCTTCGTCATATATTTCACCAGTAAATCTTCTTCCCAACTCTGCCAGATATGGCTTCCTGACACTCCCCTGTAAAGTCCTCAGCAAGCAGACACCACAGCTTCCTATATGTCAGATGTAATGTTCAGATACTCCCCTAACTGCCCCCTCTGAGATTTGTCTCTCTTCACCTGTTATCACCTCCTCACACTTTTGTCTCTTGTGCTTTCCCCTCCCTATGGAATTCATTATCCTGATCTGTGGAACTCTCTGGTACTCTTCACAGCTTCAAATGCTCTCTGAAAACTCATCTATTCAGAGAAGCCTTCAAACCTGTCCCATAATATCAGCTATTCAAACAAGACAGGGAATACCTTTTGAGTTAGGATACTGCTACAACACTGGCCTACCAACAAGCAACCCCCTCCCCTTCAGTCTCCAATACCCTTACGCCCCTTAGATTGTAATCTCTTATAAAATCAAGGTAATCTACACCTTTTGTACCAGTATGTATACTGTTATCTCTTGCATTGGATTTCAGTTAGAAACAAAGAGGACCTTCAATTTAAAAAATATATATATAGCAAATAAAAATAAACAGACATTTGTCTAGTTAATTGTTTATTATGTTAAGATATGTCCCTATTTTTTTTCTAAAAACCTCTAAAACTAGGTTTTCAATAGAAGTTTCTGATTCTACTATAAAGTGTATTCCAAAAATACTAGTGTCGGCATGAAGTGAACCACAAAGCACTACCAACTAAAGGAAATTACACTTTACATAGTGGTCTAGGATAACAAGATTGTGGAATAAAAAATAAATGGTCTTAACCAAAGCAATTCTTTTAAACTCTGTCCTAGATGTATTAAGATGAGAAGTCTTGGTGAAGTCTACCTTTTAGAAAACCATATGAACTACAAAGGTTCTACAAGAGTTCTACAAGCCACCTAGAATATTTCATATATCCCAAATGGATTTAAACAAATTAAAGTCATTTTGACAATATTTGACTTACTGAGTCACACTACCAATCTATTCTGAGCTCCTGAACACATTATTTGTAGCAAACCATTAATTTAAATGTTTGCTATATTATTTTTACTTTATGTGAACTGTTCTGCCCTGTGAATATTGGATAGGGTGGTTTGTTTATTTATTTTTTACATTCTACATGTTTTCTTTAATTCCCAAACGTCTTTGCCGAAGGCTTTGAAAAGTTATGTTCTTAAAAAGAGGGCAGTGTGTTCATTTTATGAAATTCATTACGTTCATTACTTTGCAAGAGGGAATTCACATAGATTTTTTGTTTCTATGTTCTTGCACTACGCTTGGGTGATCTGATTAGATCGATCTGAGAAAAAATGTGTACATACTGATGAGAGGTTGTACAAGAGGACTTTTTTTTCTTGTTGCCTTATTTCACCCCATTCTGTTAGATGCTTTTTAGAGTGTAAGACTTTAAAACTTCTTATAACAAAGTCAACAATAACTTGTCATGGATATCTTATTGGGCAAACATTTTTAAGTACAAATATAAGCTCCTTTCCCACCTGCGTCTGACAGCAAAATAATTAATATGTAGAAGAGGTGTTTGTAAAATGTTTGATAAAAAATAGGTTAATATAAATTAAATTTTGTCAACAATTCAGGCCACATGGATAATTTTAATTATTTTTAGATTGTTCTCTTCTAATCAGAAACACCCATGTCTCTGATGCATCAGCTGTGGCTTGAAATCTAGATAATGCAAACCAATTTCAAAAATATAAAAATGTGTGCCACCTTGCTGTTCACATGCCAAAAACGTTTCTATCACAAATGCAACATATCTCCTCTAAAAAAAAAACCTCTATCCATACATTTCAATGTTGATATGGACAAACCATCCCATTACTGATGAACTCTGCCATTTGAAGTGCGAATTTGTGTATTTGATGCTTTTTAGCACAAATGCTAATACAGATACACATACAAAAACCCTGAGACTAACAAATAAATACATGCCATAAACAGAATATTTCTAAAATGCAGATGTGGCCTACAAATATTCCTAAAAGTTGAGGGCAATCCAAAGAGGTTTTTTTTTTTTTTTTTTTAAACTGAGTGTTAAGTAATCTTTGAAGAAAACCTGTTTGTGGTATAGATATTTTCAACCTGTCCCTATTTATTAAACAGCACATTTGAAAGGTGTACCACATTGAGCTCACTAGGCTGCTGTGAAGTTATGGAAAACATGACACATTGAACAACACGTCAAACAAAGTGCCTCCTACATAGCAGTATATGCACATTTAAGCAACTTGGGGAATATCCAACACGTTATGCTATTAAAAGCACCAGGGGACATATAAAACTGGCATTTGTTTAGACAAGAAAGTGGAAAAAGAGGTATTTATGTGTATAAAGCCAAATACTCCAAAAGGTTTCCAAGCTGATGAAAATATGGAATGAGCTGTAATGGTGGTGGCCGCCAATAATTTCAAGTGTCATAGTCATTAAATCTAACATGCAAAGACTGACCTTGCTTGGTGGGTTTATACATTTTAGAGTTCCCACTATCCAAAGAGGAGTCAAGAGTAGGGTCTTCCTCTGTTTTCCTATCATATATATACACCTGCATGTTTACAATATGTCACGTTTAGCATTCCAGAATATGTTGGTGATCTATAAATATGTTTAATAATATTAATATAAATTGATTGGTGAAGTAATTTACATTCAATTTCAAAAGGACTACATAATGGAAACCAAACTGGCCTGTATGCGATCATACATATACATCATAGTCACAAGTGGTCAGGCACAAAATATGCAACAGGAGAGCGGACAAAAACTCCAACCTCACAGCTGAAAGTTTATCCTTAGGTGAACTTTGACCACTACACTACAATTTTGGCCTTTTCACCATCCCACAGGCATTAACATTGTGATAGACAAGACACAGCTCCAATTGCCCGATTTATATAATCACAAAACCAGAAATAGTTTAAATATACATTTTTCTGGCACTATATGTTTAATTAATTACTGAGAAACAAAAATGTAAAATGTTGACAGGGGTAAAATCCTTGGAGATAACTGGTGTTCAGAAATGTGCTCTCTGTTTTATGCTCTGCAAAGTAAGAATGCTACACATCAAATTCTATTATTCAAAACTCCGATTTTAAAATAGCACTCAAACCACCCATTCTTTACGCAAGGCATAAAGACATGGCATTAAGCCACATATGAGCAAATTGATATATACTATTCTAAACTATACACAGGTTGTTGGTATGATGACATGCCTCATTTGGACGCAGTCAGGGTAGCAGAAAACTCTTGGAAGCTAAAACTTACTGCTTTATTTCAACTTTGGAGTGCAGCAGTGCAGTTTAAGCCTTGGCAGCAATATCCAAGTTTGAAATCATAAAAACACTAAGTGAACAGTGATTTATAGAGTCTCAACTTGCCAAAAGGTGTGCCTATATGTTGTCCCAATGAGCATTTCCTCTTTTTTCTGCTCAACAGTCAGTACAAATTTGTCTTAATGGAAAAGTGGTGATGAACAACAATGACGTTATCATAAGATACACTCACTGTCATTTTTATTTTCTTTAGTAAATAGTATTTATTGAACAGTATTTCTATAATATATTAGAAATAGCTTTTTTTATGGAAATGCATTGGGTTAATATGAGATGTGTTCTTGTGTTTCTCCATTAAAACATTATGTGTACTTGAATGCCTTCAATTCATTAATAAGTCAAACATTTTTATGTACATGAGCACAGTGCACATTTGAACTCATTCAATCTGGATTGTGGTTGATGGACAAGAATGTAATCTAACTTATTAAAATACATTCAAACTTTTCTCCAGACCTGTATTGTTTTTCTAAATGATTAAAATTATGGTTTTAATCCCCGGAACAAGGATCTTTTGTGTCAATAAAGGCCACTGACATATAATAATAACTAGGGCTACTCAAAAACCGACAGCTAAAACAAATATGTTTAAGAGAAAACTTTAAAATGCTCAACAGAAGTGCTTGGATCCGTGATGGCCTCACAGTGCTCCAAACTGTTTTATTTTGCCCAAATCAGAATTGTAGTATTGCTTTAGGAAAGGAATTAATTGTTAATGGAGGTATAGACTACACCCACATAATACACTTCACATTCTCGCCTGAACCCCTAATGTAACAGATACCCATTTTCTGGAGCTTGACCTTTTCTTCCTGTTCTCCCTCATAACAGCAGACATCTTTCATAGCTGTGAACTAAGACTACACCCACAGAGGAGTAGCTTCATACTACTACAATGAATTCCTTTCCTAAAGCAATATTACTGTTTAGATCCTCCCCCTTTCTTCTTGTTCACAATCATGAGAGCTGCCATCTTCCACAGCAGTGACCTAAAGCCACAACCACAGGAGTTGCTTCAAACTAACAGTATCTCAAGTTGCACAGTAATGCAGCATGTCATAACAGCATGAGACACTGGTAATGCGAAGCCCCTTCCTCTGTGGGTGTGACCATAGGTCACTGATGTGGAATATTGTAGCTCTCAAGTGTGAGAACAAGAAGAAAGTGAGAGCATATAAACATTTATTTTTTTCAAAATCAGTATGATAAAATTGTTTTGGGGGAAGGAATTAATTGATAATGGAGCTATAGATAATGAGGATACGAGGAGAACAATTGTATATTATTGACAGTTTTAGAAATATATAATTGACTGTGAAGAGCGGCATGCTCTCCATTTCCAGAGAATAGATTTAGGATGCATGGGAAATGCCCGAGAGCCACATGTGGCCTGTTTCCCTCCCCTGGCTTAGATTGATGTCTGAGAATAACTTTTCTTGGTTAGTCAGTTAGCACTTTGCAACGATTCTCTCTTTAACTCTCTGTAGCATTAATACTATTCTTCCCTTATTAATGGAACTAAGAGCTTTCCTACTGGCCTAAATCTGAGACCTTTGAAAACTTTACTATTTGGCTCCTCGTGCAGCCTAATGCTGTCCCTTCTTATCTGTACCAGGCAATCTATAAAATAGTAGGTATTGACAGAGGCACCTTAGGTCAATTGTTTGTATATACTAGGACAAAACATGATGAAGTTCAAACGGAATGAGGGGCACATATTTACCACCATTGCAATAGAGTAAACTAAACTTGCCCTTACAGGTAAAAGACATAGTTCAAAAATATATTCAGTCTTAAAACAAGATGTTTTAGAACTTCTAGATAACTGGAAGGGGGCATGATAATATTGAATAAAGTGTATACCAATACAGATAATAAATTTAATTCATTAATAAACATAAACATGTTAATTAAATTAATTACAAACTAATGTTTTTTTTATATTACTCAAATGAAATAGCTTAACAAACTCTTGTAAGGAAAATAAAAGACGGAAAGCACCCTAGTCCAAGAAAGTGCTACCAATTAAAAAAATACCTCCTGAAACCTACCTACATTAATATGTATTATTGAATAAAACCAAGCTTTGATTGACTGCATTATGATAGTATATCTTCTTCATCCATAATTAAAACCCCACTATTAGTCATAGAAAAATGCAAATGTATGAGAAAATGAGTGTAACCCATGATACACTAAATAATTTAAAGTAAAAAACTTTGCAGTATGTATGTCAAGTTGCGATTTGTATTATTATAGGAATACTACATTAAAATTCCATTTTGCACAGGACACATCCTACCAATAGTCACTACAGATAGAAACAATATTCATTTTGTAATCACTACCTAAAATATGCTTCACAATACCATATTCACAAGTTAAGTATTTTTTTAAATGCAATTTGTACAACCGTATTTTCATTAGACTTATAGATGATACCCACCTTAAAAACAATCACATTATTTAATGTGATGATCACATCAGAAGATTGTTGATTACAAGAATCAGGAAAAGGTTACCATTTTGCCATGTTTGCATTCATTAGAAATATCTTGCTCTTTAAATAAGGAAAAACTAAATTTCAAGTTGCAAATTACTTTTGACATTTATTCAATGTGCTCAAAGTAGAAGGAAGTGAAATGAACTGAAAAACATCACAAACTTTAATTGTAACAGAAATCAATGTTGACTTTTTCTACCTGTAGCAATAAAAAGCAAAAAGCAATATGAGGCAGAAAAAAAAACTCTCCTTGTATTTTCAGTTCATTTTAAGCCCTTGTGTGAACTTAGAAATACGTTTGGAAAGTCAGTTTTATAAATCAAGTTTATACTTTACATATTTGCCATGGGCTTTGTAAAGTATAAGATATAAGGCAGGTAGACCTTTCCTTTATTAAGGCTTTACCATTTATTAAAGATCCACTCTACAATGAAAAAATATATATATGTTTGAAAAAATTGCAGAGAAAAATCATATAGATAGTTTTTAATTAGAAAAATAATGTTGATGTCTTTGCTGGAGTCTGGAGGCATCCATGATATGTTGGTGGAAGAGAGGGTTGTTTACATTTCTGAAGAACAATTATTTTGTTTCTTGATGTAGACAGTCTGCTTCTGAGTCTGTGAGGGAAAGGGGTGTTAAGACAAATCCAGTTATCGAACAATGCTTTCTGGCCTCTTACTGTTCTGTCATCCCCCACCCTTCCTTCAATTGATGAAATACATACCCATGACCCAGCTCTTAGGAAGAGTTCACAATTCTGATTTTCCCATAAATTCTTTTATGTGCATGACTTACAAAACTGCTAATGTTGTTAGTTATATATTTCACAAAATGCATATTTTCCTAAACTAAAACTTGTGGAACTTTAAGAAAATGGATTATTTTTAACACCTTCAAACTAGAAAAAAGGCTTCTTATATATGTAAAGCTGCTCTGGCAAATCTGAATTGTCAGATGGTTCCATTATATACAAGTGAGAACAACCTTATTAAACATGAGTCTTTCATTCGCACTTTGGAATAAAACTAGTAGATGCAAGGAACTTTTTAATAATGGTAAAATAAATTGTTAGCCTACCTATAAATAAAGACATGACTCTAAGAAGCATCTGATTAATATTTCTGGTATAACATCTATTGCACCACTTTGACCCCACAATTTATTTTATGGGTTTGCAAACTGTTCTTCCTTTACAACCTATGATTTTAACGCTTTTTTACATTAAAGGTACTCTATATTTTGGGTTGCCTGGTAATCCAGTGGTTAGGATTCAGTGCTTACACCGCTGTGACCTTGGTTAGATTCCAGGGAATTAAGAGGTCACACTACCCTGAAGCCAAGCAGGGTTGGGCTTGTTCAGTACTTGGATGGGAGACCACCTAGGAATACCAGATGCTGTGTGCTGAGGCTCAATGGAGAAACAACTGGCAACCCATTCCAGTATATCTGCCATGAACACCAAGTGGATCAGACATCAGAGTCAGACACAACTGAGCAATGAAAAACAACAACAACAACAATACGTATTTTGTTTTGTTTCATATAAAACTAGATTAATTGTATCATCCTCAATGTAATTAATTATAAAATGTAAAGTTTGCATTCTTGTATGAACCTCATTCGAGAGCTTGACCTTTTCTTCCTGTTGTCCCTCATAACAGCAGACATCTTTCATAGCTGTGAGCTAAGACTACTCCCACAGGGGAGGTCCTTCATACTAGCAGTGTTTCAAGTTGCATAGATAATAAGACACTGGTAGTGTGAAGCCCCTCCCCTGTGGGTATGGCCTTAGGTCACTGCTGTGGAAGATGGCAGCTTTTGTGAGGGAGGATAGAAGGAAAAAATCTCTTACTATGGGTGCTTCTTAGGAGTAATTGAAGTGTAAAGTTTATATCACAAGTACATTGAGGAGCAAAAAGTATATTACGTAAGCTAGTTAAAACATTTATATAAAACAAAAGAATTGCTTAAGAGTTAGTTTCCGCTTGTGAAGTTTTTTTGGACAAAGAAAGTTCATGTAAATAACATAAATTAATTATTGTTTACATTGTTAAAGGGAAAAAATTATTTTCTTTATTATTGAGTGTATAAATACAGTTTTAAGTAGCCTCTAAAACATTAGTTGTTCATGTTTATTTTACGTTATATGTCTACTATGCTAAACTTGCGCTAATAACTGCAAGTGAGTCATTTCACTAGATATTGGCTTAAAGACAGATATAAAAGGTGACATCCTATACTCAGAAGCTCTCTTAGGGGACAATGAGTCAACTGGCCCCTGAATCTCTCTTGTATGGGTTGTTAATCTACCATATGTTCATTGTGAAAGTACCTTGTGTACATGCCTATAAACTTAAAGGGGGCATGGAAGGTTTCTTGATTTCACTAGGGATATAATATACCTGTTGTACCTATTTACTTTTATATTCTTTATTAAATTAAGAAGTGCTTAAAACTTTATTTTTTCATACATTTCTCACTTGTTTGGGTCCTCCCTCTGTAGCTCATGCAGCTAATGAATGCAGAGTGTGATGGGCAATGTTACAAATTAGCCTGTCAGTGATCTCTCAATGAACATGTTGCAGAATGTTGCCACTGATTGATCGCTATTAGACAGTACAACTCCTGTACTTAGAAGTACACTGACTCATGAGCTGCAGAGGGCAAAAACTAGGAACTTTTTGTAAGATTATAGGGAGAAAAAACAAAGCTTTTAAGCACTTCTTAATAAAAAAAAATGAAGTACCCGAAAGTCAAGAAATACATAACACCTTTAACTTTGGGTAAGCAAAAGAGTATTATAAGTCCTCCAAGTTACAGAATACAGTAAATAAATAGTACATATGGGTTCGCATTCGAATGACAAAAAAACAGTTAAAAAGCACAATTCAGAGAAACCTAGTTACTGCACTGCACTCTGGGAAATTGGGCAGGGCTATGCAAATTAGCCCACAATGCATTTTCATACATACACAGGTATATTGTATTCCTAGTGAAATGCAGAAATCAACCATATTCCTTTAAACAAAGTTTCTGGTCTGTAGAAGGCACAAAAATCTGTTGACTAAAATGATTTAAAAATAGAAAAAAAAAATAGGACCAACATTATTTATTTAAATAGAATTTTTTTAAGTCAGAACCTTACAAATTGGAGGAATGTAACACACAATCAAGTAAGAAAATTACAAATAAAAGGTCCCACTTATCAAATGAAGAGTATAAATAAAAATAACGTAATTGTAATTGGTTGCAATAAAAAGTGGAAGATGTACAAAATAATTAAAAGTTCTGCCTTCTGAGGTAATGAACGTATCAACAGCAATTAATTAAAATTAGCATTAGTGGTAATGAGGAAGAAAAAGCCTACCCAGTAGATGCCATCAACAATTACAATTTCCATTGTTAAATGCACCTGTCGTTCATTAAATAACTCTAATTTCATCCCAAAAAAATAAAGACACTTTCTTTAAAAAAAAATCAATTACAACCAATTGCAATAATGTTGATTTTTATGTGTACATTTCATTTCACTTAGGGCTCACTTGACTCAATAAACATATTTTGCAAGTCTTTCCTCTTAAAGGAATTGTTTGTAGGCCTATCCACACAATTTAAAGTCACCCGTCATACATCTTTTTTTTCACTTGGAAGCTTACTGGAGCAAATGTATGTTTTAGTTAACAAAAACAGAGTAATGATAATACAGGCTCCTTGTGTAGTACTGACAGTGTACACATAGATCTTTGTCACCAGTCCCTTCCCTAGAAAGTATGGTGCCTGAGGGAGAGTGTAATAATTGATAGGAATAAAGCTCTAAAGAGGGATAACAATGGTATTCAAACCAGGTTCTGTCACTTTAGAGACAGCAACATTACAAATTAACTATCCATTCAGTTCTTGTAGGCCCAGCGTGAAAAAGCTATGTCTAAATAATGACCTTTGCAATAAAACCAGTAATTGGTCAGTTACGTTAATATTAGGTTCTTTACTGACAATAATAAAAATCCACATCTCTCACTTGTAAGAGATTTTACTTCTTACAAACATCTTTCACTATGTACCACTCTATTAAAGTGACACAGCAAATAATCTGGTTAAATAATGTTAATTTCAGTTGTTTGCTATTAAAATGTAGTCTTATAATTATAAAAAAAAAAAATTCTCACTCTTTGTAATCATAGAAACAATTATGTGACACGGTGTTAATATTATTCTAATCTATACCACTGGGCATGATATTTTGGTTACCCCCTCCCCATGAAGGGGGAGTTTTTCATGCAGTACATAACAAACCAAACTTTCAACTCAATTATCAAACACATCCACTCATGAATTTTGGCAACAACCAATTGTAATTATTTTTTCCAATGTCATTTTAAACAGTTAAATTAACAGTCTTGATAAATGTATTGTCATTATCTGCACAGTTCTGTTTGCAATATCGAGAGCATCAAGGTCACAAAATGACATATATATTATTCATCTAAGTAATGCAATCTACCATAAAATATTTTATTAGTGCAAGGGGTACATTTTCCTAAGGAAGAGAGCATAGGTTCTTGTGACTGTCTGTGAATGCTCATACATGCACATAAGATGATTAATATTTTAATCATAAGCGATGAATCACCTTTCCTATTGCACCACTGCAAACCTTTGTATACGTTTCATGTATGAACCCAGGAGAGGTGTTTTGTAAGCAGCCTTTAAGTTTACTTCATCTGCTACAGAATTCATAGAACTCATTATATTTTACTGCATTGGATATAAAAGTTTCTTGAATAGGAAAATGTAATTTTTGGCTTAAACTTAACAGTGGATTTGTTTTTAAACTGCAGTTTATATTCTTTAAAAAAAATATATAAACAGTATATGGGGTGTAATTAAAAAATAAAAAAAAGTGTCCTACATGAATATGGAGTTTTGTGCTTGTGGAATAAACTTGTTATTTTCGATAGATGACCTAGCATAACTTGCTCTATGTATTACATCCATCGTGGGAGCCAAGTGCTTGTGTTGTAAAATAAGCCTTAAATAAAGAGCTTTCTGTTTGCATTATATTCAGTGGTGATGGAAACACTTTAACATTACAAACCATACAATGACAATGGAGAACAGAAATTTACTCCAAAATTTATAAATATACATATATAGCAAGTGAAATTATATATTTGCACATACCTAAATATATATATATATATATATTTATATTTATGTATATATATATATACATATAACGTCATAGCTCGGGAGCCATGGGGCGGTTTCCCCCGGGCGGCACTTTTCACGAGACACAATTTGTTCTTGTAATGAGAGGGGCGGCAAACTCAGAGACTGCCCCGGCAAAAGCATTAGCCACTCAATATATATATATATATATATATATATATATATATATATATATATATATATATATATATATATATTTATATATATATATATACACACATACACATATTAAAAGTATGCACCCAAAGAAACACTCTAGGGTAGGTATGAATAAATAAAACACTTTCCTCTAAACATGCTACATAAATATTCATCAACATATCTAAAGATGTACACTTTTTCATGAATGGCTCAAAATAAGAACATAGTACTTTGAGTTAAGATTTAGGCTCCTAAACTTTTATTTATTTTGACTAAAAAGTTGCCTAAATCATGCTCACCCCCTAAAACATCTTTATGGTTATGAATCTAGACTCTTTGCTTCGGTCCACTCCCCACTTTAATATTATCAATTTCCTCGTATTTTATTCTCCTTTACCAAATTTACCATTCCTCACTCCTTCTAATATACACACTTATGGTTTTTGTGCTCTCCAGTTTGCATGTGCAATGTTTAAATATAATATTTAAATCTACTCAATCTATTAAACTACTTTAACTGTTACATATTATGATACAACCAGAAAACGAAGATAACAATGCCACTGCTAAATCCTATAGCATCTTCATCTAGATTGAGGGTATATGTTAAATTGGGTTAAAATGGCATTAGAAACTCTACAAATGTGTCTTTTTATGGAGCCTATTTAAAAATTGGTAAACTGGCACCATTGAATAACATGGGAAGTGGTGCTACTCACTCCATTTTTAACCCTCCTTTATATATACCCTCCCATATTCTTATAGATTATTAATATCAATGCGCCTAAAATAACATTCCTGCTTGATAAATATCCTCAAACCATAGAGTAACATAAGACAAAGTGAAATTTTCCATGTGGCAACTGTACAACTTTTTTTATCCTATAACATCCAAAGAAAGATAAGCAGGATTATAGTGTTGTAGTGAAAGACGATGTAGTTACTGGTCCATGACCTGCTTAAATGTGATTTCGGTAGTAAATCCTATTGTTTTTCTGTTTCCTTGTTTTCTTTATATGGTTTGAGTGAGATCCAGTTACACAAGTCCACTTCTCTTCCTTTCCGACAGGTTTTTTTGTACTGTACCTGGGGGTGTGATAGGATCCAAACTTTTTCAAGGACCAGCCCTCCTCAAGAACCATTCTCTACCAAAAGGCCAGATACAGTAATCTTTTTAGACAACCACGTAATGTGCAATTTATTTAATATACATTAATTTTATTTTATTAATATTTTTTTAATTATATGTATATATATATCTAATAATATATATATACACACATTCAAACCTGTATGAGTGTAGAGTGTAGACAAACCCATGGAACGATGCAAGTGCCCCTTAAGATATACATTTTTATGGATGGCCATAATAAGTAGTAAGAGTTTTACTTGAGGCCTAAAAGGCACAGTAACAACTTTCTTCACTTACTATAATTCCTACTTTTTTAAATTAGATTGCAGAAAATATATTCAGTTTCATTTTCATTTCTTTTTAATTTACTTATACTTTACTCTAACTTCTAACACACCAGCATTATATATATATATATATATATATATACATATATATATATATATATATATATATATATATATATATATATATATATGTATTTATACATATAGATAGATAGATAGATAGATAGATAGATACATACATACATAGATACATATAGGTATATAGGTATATATATAGATAGATAGATACATACATACATACATACATACATAGATATATAAAGGTATATAGGTATATATATATATATATATATATATATATATATATATATATATATAGATAGATATAGATAGATAGATAGATAGTCTTATTCTTAGGAGAGGGGATTTCTTGCAGTATATATATGAACTCTACAGTCTGACTTGAAACATGCTATAATTACAGCTCTCTGTTGGGTTGTTTCAGAGAGAGAGATGATATTAATATGCATTATTATTAGCCATTGGTTGCAAAGCTGTTTACTATATAATACACCATAAGGGTTAGTCACACTAGCTGCCAAGTTCAAAAAAGTGTTCACTTTATTATACAGACAAAATATAAACCCACACTGTGTATTGCAGGATGTTCAATTTCTCCTTTTCTGCCCTAATTTATATTTTCAGAATGTTATACTTACTATTCCCACTCTACAACAACAACAAAAATGTAATTTGCGGTCATAAAGCATATTGTAAATAATGTATTATGTACGAAAAACTGTTGCTAATCCAAAAGTGACACATTTTATCAGTCAGTTTTGATTTTAACTTCCACTTCCACTAATAATTACATAATAAAATCTAGTAAAAAGAGCAGAGTTCCGAAAATAAACTTTTTTTGCCTTTGGTTATATTGGTTGCACATGTTAAAAAAATACACTAGAGCTTCATAATCTGAGAAGTGAGAGGACACAGTTTATTTAAAAATAAAAAGATGCTGTGAACGCACATTATTGAAGTAATAGTACTTATGGTACAGCAAAATTGGTTGTAACATAAGACCTACAAGCAATTGTAGAAAAGATTTCCGATAGTTGTCTACATTTGTATCAGTATTGTATTGTTTAAACTGTGGGGGGAATTTACTAAGCATCTCATGTTATTTACTATGAGAAAAAAGCCCTTCTCATGTTATCTCAGCATATCTCATATCATTTCAGATGAGAAAGTGCTTAGTAAATCCCCCCTTTGTCGGAAAAGTGGAAAAAAAAGTTGGGTAGAAAAAGTTTAGTGAAAATATTCTATCATATTTCATAAACAGGCTCCATAGAATAACATAGGAAAGTGTATATAGTGACTTTTTACCGCACATTGTTTGATAATTATCAGCCTTATTAAATTGTGATTTGGCCAATTGAATAGGGCTCTATATAAGCACATAACATATTTTTTTACAGAAGTTTTTAGTTAGTGAAGACCTTGCAGTTAGATAGAAGTTCACTAACTAAAAACTTCTGTAAAAAAATATGCTCTGTGCTTATATAGAGCCCTATTCAATTGTCCGGATCGCAATTTAATAAGGCTGTAAGTCTTTTGAGCTGTTTAGCAATTACTTCTGCTTATAATACTAAAGCAAAACAATTTTAGTCAAGATGTTACAAAACCGCTCCGCTTCTATCATTCTGTCTGATGTAACTTCCTCAATGAATATACTTATTAAAAAGACAACAGTAAATGAAGTATTCTTAAAGTGAAAGGCAAATTAAAAAGCAGTAGCCAGGAAGCAGCATCTAAGTATGTGACTTCAACAGAACCAAAAAAGACTGCACCCTGGCAACAGAGCAGTCAGCGATAAAATTAACAACGTTGATTCACGTGTACTGGAAGACGGCGACCTGGACTTAACTCCGCTGAGCTGTTCCCAGTTTCGAGTCGTAGGATCCTATGACAATGAATTAGCAGCAGTGTCGCTATCCCTTTAAGTGGCAAACTACATTTCAAAAGATGGCTTTTTACATTTCAGCAATTTTCTGAAAGTCAATAAAAACAGCGATTGTAATCTGTGAAAAGGAATATTTTAACATTTGAGTTTTAAAACTAATGTTTTAAGCCATTTTAAAATTACAAAAGCGATAAAAAAAAAAAAGTTTGGGGGAAATAATAATAGTTCAGCTTTGAGCTGTTTTAAAATAAAGGGTAAAGAGCAGTAATGCAAAATTAAGCAAGAAAAAAGTTTAGAGAATGAGAAATAATACAGAAGAGCGCAAAAGAGAAAGATAAAAGGGAGAGAGAGAGAAAGAATGAAAGAAAGACAGGAAAGGAAAGAAAAAAAAAGACAGAAAACCAAGAGAGAGAGACAGGAGATAAAAGGGAGGGGGGCGGTAAAATACAAGAGCATGGGGATATTTGAAGAGGTGTGTGCATGGGAGAAATAAGCAGAAGGAGAGCAGCCTGTCAGAATATGATCCTCCCCTTTCCTAATCAGGTCTTTACTCATACTGTAGACAAAACTCCCACCCTCTCATTCACTCACTTACTTCAGGCCAATCCGTCCTCTCTGTCTGTCTCTTTCTCTCTCTTATATACTGAGACAGAAGTCAGAGCTGGTCTAACTGACAGCCACAAGTACCTTCAGCACTTATTTAAGACAGAGAGAAAACTGCAAACTAAAACTTCACTGCAAAACTTTTTTTTTTGTTCTTTTTCTTTTTTTGCTTCTGCACCAGAAAAGGTGGGGGGAAAAAAAGTAAATTTTAGGGATAAGATAAGATCTTCACACAAAAAAGAAGAAGAAGAAAAAAGTCTTTCAGAGGGAAATCTCAGAAAATTATTGCCAGGATGCCTGTGCATTCAGTGAAAGGATTTTTGTTGGTACTTTGCTGGATTATAGTGAGCAGTTCTCCAACTCCAGGATCTGAGGGACAGAGCTCAGTCACTGACTGTCCATCATGCAGCCTCTCTAGAATGCAAAAGGATGCGCCCACTTCTCAGAGTGACATGGTGGAGGCAGTAAAGAAGCACATATTGAACATGCTGCATATGAGGGACAGACCCAATATCACACAGACAGTGCCTAAAGCAGCTCTTTTAAATGCCATCAAGAAACTGCATGTGGGGAAAGTTGGAGAGGATGGCCAAGTGCAAATAGAGGATGTCCTTGCAAGAAGAACAGAAATGAATGAGATCTTGGAGCAAACCTCTGAAATCATCACTTTTGCTGAAGCAGGTTGGTGGTCCTTTTTAGTATTAAAACCTGTAGCTGACAGATACTATTTATGACATAAAAAAAATAATAATAAGTGATGATGATATTTGGGTGATTTCAAGCAATATTTATAAATACTGTGATCATGATTTCTTAGAAGTTGCAAGGAATATTTATCAAGTCTGATTTAACCTTGGCTACAGAATGCTTGTTTACACTTGCTAAATTCACAGTGAAGGAGCTATCTCTGAGCAATCTTTAACAGAGTACAAGGATGGGGGGATGGGCATCCTTAAAAAAAAAAATAGTGTCAACATTAATACATTTAGAGCCTTGGGATACATCTCATCATTAGGCAGATAATACAGATCTAATGTGATCTGAACTGATGTTACAGATGTTCTGCCAGGTATGTGTTAATGTCAGCTGATGTGTTAGAAATGAAGCAAAAAAAAGGCAATAGTTTGTGTGCAAAAGCTGTAAAAAAAAAAGGTAATTTGAAGAATGCTGTGCACTTTGCACAGCTAAGCAGCTTCCAGCTGTACAATTGAAGGAGCAGATGAGATTCCTGTCTCTTATTAAGACACAGGCTAAGGAGTAGGTATCTCAGTTTTAAATAAAACTCACTACTTACCTTTAAACCATACAAACCTGATAGTGACCCAACTTTTTTGCAACTTCAAGAAAATCTTCTTCTGGGTATGGATTGAGGATGTTTTGACACTGACTTCTATCTTCCATTCATAAGAATAAAAAGTGCAACATGTTTTCCAGGCTGTGTTGAAATAATCTTGCAGCAGGGCTGGAACAGTAAGGCTGTCAAAGCTTTGTTTTTTTCTTTCTTCCAAGGCAGCAACTTTTTTAAGGAAACTGGTAAAAGCATTTTTTTTTCTATCTCTTCACTGAGCCAGTTTGAAAAGAATGCCACTGTTTAGTGCAGTGTATTGTTGGCAATGTATGTGTGGGAAGGCTAAGCAATTTTGTTTAAAGTGTGCTGCAGGAATATAAACAATTAAGACAGCACTCAGAGTTTCCAGTCTTGAAAACCTGTTGACTCAGATGTTCTGTCTGCAGGAAAGCCTTGCAGAAGTGTGCATGCTTTCAAAGCAGACATTCCTGCTAGGGATTTTTTTTTCTTCTGCTGCTTCTCAGTGTAAAATGAAGTATTGCATTATGTGTCAGTCAATGAGCCTGTGTTAAGAAAGGAGAAAGCTGAAATATGTGCATGCATTCAGATATACTGTCTATATATCAGCAGAACCCAATGCTGAATCATAACTATATTTGGACAATATTTCAATTCACTAATATCTAAGGGAAATAGTTAATACTGTGTAATGGATATGCAAATGTATCTGCTTATAATGCCCACTTCATCTTTTTTTTGGCATGCAGTACTTTCTCTCTACATGTATAATCCTTATGGCTTGCATACATTGGAGCCAATACTTTCAAGTATATGTTAATTTTTCTCTCTCCAAGAGTTAGTTATTTGAATGTATTAGCTGTTATATATCAAATTCAGAGTATTTCAGCATGGAGCGATACCATTGGATATACATTTTAGTTAGAGAAACATGCTTCATAACAATATATATATATATATATATATCAATTAATATAGATTAGATAGATAGATATATGGATAGATAGATAGATCATTTAACTTAAGCCCTCCACTGAACAGAATCCAATAAAAAATAGTATGTTTGTGTGCACATTTGGATTTCTAAAAATAAGTAAAGAGATGTATATATAAATATATAGTAGTTACTATATCTTTACTACAGAATGAATGTGTTAATCTTATTTAACCTGTTAGCTGCCTGAGCTGGATGTTCCAGTCATGTTTTCTCCTAGTCATGTTATCTGATAGTCTTATTCATCGCCTTAAGTGCATGACCCAGCAATGCATTTTAGAGCAAAGGTTCAGTCACATTTCTACAGCTCATTAGTTCCACTTTAGCTTTTTAGCTGTCGATAAAACTTAATACGAGTTGTAAAAGCTTATAATTAAGTGACTGATTTTGTAATATCAATTAAAAACTTGGTGTATGACTCCAGCACAGCTGGTCCATGATGTCAGGCTTTCATAAGGGCTCCTCTGCTTGCACTGGGCTAGTCTGCAACCACACAACAGCTTTGTAAATTACATGATCTAATTTGGCTGGCGCGTAACAGCTAAAAACATTCCTCTGAAGGGGTGGTTTCCAAATAGAAAGCTACCCAATTTTAGGGTGGATAGCGAAGAGAAAAAAGTGTTAAATATAAACTTTCTAAAGTCACATCAGGACAGGTGATCTTGCCAAGACTAATTGGTTCTTAGACAAGCTGTTATAAATTGAAGATCAATGTTGCAGTCAAGGTCTTATGAGAATCATTTGCTGCTTCATTGGTACCCAACCATGTAGCAAAAGATTTTCTTCTTACAGTACGCTCATGATCAGATGCTTTGCCCAACTTGCTTTGGAACTTGAAATTCTTTGAAGAACTAGGTTGTTCAGAAGCTGTTCATTTTTGGATACAACCATAAAAGGCTGGGATAATGCTTGCCATATTCCTGAACAGCAAAATCACAGATTAGCTATTTGGGCCATGCCAAAGTTTTCTGAAATTACTTCAGTCAAAGCCTCCTTTTTTGTGTAAGACAGCTTATTAGTCCATGAACTGCTTACATCTGAATAAGTGCCAAATACATCTCATTATCTGGCTAAAAGACGACATGACTATTCACCTAATACATTTATTTCAGACAATCAAGGATAGTTGACGTGTAAGAATTGCCAACAAATACTCATCAGTGCTAAATATGCAGAACTTAATGTCCCTATATAGGAAACCTTTTTAAAGTTCTTGGAAAAAAAATAAATAAATGTATGAAGTTTTAAAGAAGGTTTAAACCACAGTGCAAAATCAAGTCCAAGAGCAGATTTTTTGCATCGTATGGTGATACATTAAATGTACGCATGATTCATCCACTTTTAAGGTATTCTGATGGTTAGAATGGTTTAAACCTTTAATTATGTGTTTTACAAAACCTTCTGCCAAGATTTCAATAAGATATTCACTTGCTTAGCCACTAGAGGGCAGTGGCCACTGCAGTGTTCCTCACATCTGTAGCTTTTTCATCTATTTTGTTGAAGGTGATGTCTCATTGGATAACTGGTGACCTATTGCGGGGTAAGAGCAATTATCTAAAAGCGACATCTCCATTTAGTTCTAGAAGTAAAGATAAATATTGCATAAAAAATGTAAAAAAAATAATTTACTGAAGGGACTGTTAAGTGAAGGCTGGGCAAAAATAAACAAGTCAAGTGATTACACAAAATGTGCTCTTTGTTTGCTCAGCTATATAGCACATATTTAATATGCAATGAAGCAGTCTTCTTAGTGCTGGAAATATCCGAGTTTTATTCACTGATCCCGTCTGGGTAATATTTTCTAGGAATAGGTTCTAAGTGACCAACATTTATTAGACATTTCACAAATGTTTGAATTAAGCAAGTGACACGAAAGAAGACAAGTCAAAGGAAATGTTCTCTTTTGATGGGAACACAGTGTGAAGCCTTTTGAGTTTTGGAAAGCAACAAATAGGCCATCCTTAGAATAAAATAAAAGTTTATTGCCCGTAATAACCTGGGAAAACTGGTAGCCGTGAATTCAAAAACATTTCTCTAATTCTGCATGTCAGATGCTTTCAAATGTAAACTGAAAAATGGACAGTAAATCTAATTTGTGTAAAAGGGTTTTTAAAATATAAATACCTATATACTGTATGCATATAACAACCACGACCCTGCACACATATAAACTCAAAGGAGCCTGCCACCATTACCAACTTGGGTTTATTTTAAATCTACCCTGCATAGCAATTGAATTAAGGCACTCCAGTTTGGGGGAAAATAATCCTTAACCACTCAGAAACACCGGTTTCCCACGACTTCTTTTTCGGGTGAATTTTTGTTGTTTACGCTCAAACGTGAAAATTTGAAACAAAATTTTCTTCCAAATTAAGTATCCTTCAAGTGTCAGCTTCTCTTTAAGCTGCATGACCACACATATAGCCTATCTTATACTAAACTAAAGTGACTTGGAATTATTGCTACCCCCAGATACTTCCTATAACCACAACAGTAAAAATCATCATGTAACTTAATAAAGTTAATATTTACTAAGCACTAATAATATAGCCCCAAATCCATATATACATTCGGTAATCATACACAGTGTTTTCTCCACTTCTACTTTGACAAAATACTCCTGTAAAATGTGACTGAGCAAACTGAAAAGAACATAGATAGTTTATATTTGGATAATTGAACTGTTGGTATGTATATCAACCAGGCGACTGAGTGTCATGCCAAGATATCTTTTTTTAATCCACTACAGAAGTGAGGCATACACAGAAAATTATACAAACACAGAGAATCATGCTCAAAGAGTTACTCATATAATGCCAATATTTCTAACAAGGTTCTCTTACATGGCTACTGTTAGCAAAGCTTTCTTTTAGCGGCCTATTATTTTACATGAATCGGGTTTTGTAAATACTGTAGCTATTCAGCTCATGCTGTTTCAAGAGACCTTGGCTGGGATTATGTGAATATTTGCACCTCATGCACAAAGTGGACTTCTCACCTTATGAAATGTGTGTTTAAAAGTCAAAAGCACAGTGTACGTACTATCTAAATTTAACTTTTTCTTAACACTGAAGGATATGAAAATGACCACACATAAGGGTTTTTTTTTTTTACTGAATTTCCCCCTTTTAACTATTTTCATTAGCTGCATTTTCATTGTAGACACACACATTTTACTTAAAAAAAATGCTGTGAATATCTTTTTTTCTCAGAATGCCTGCCAATCCTCCTCCATATATTCCATGTAAACCAATGATAGTTGCTTTTATCAGTGTGATATTCCAAAACACCAACTCAGATTACATATTTTATGTAAACAATAATGAAAATGCATTGGGTTAATGGGTGAGAATGATTGACAGGTATTTAGACCACATAAAAACATATTTTTGGAGTTGCAAAACTTACAAAAGTGATATATGGACTTAAAGGTGCTTTATCTATTGAGGTCAAAAAGTGAAAAGGAGGTATTCCTTTAAGTAAGAGATGAACTGATATATCATCTGATATATTTTACAAGTAATGGATTTCTTTTCCCTTTTAAAGGCATATCTAAGTTTCCTGGATTGTGAGTGCATCTGATAGAGGACAATTAATAGTGTATGAAAAAAAAATTGTATGCAAAAATACCAAAATAAACATTTAAACTTTAAAGTTAACAAAATGTCTTGTAATTTCAGTTGAAAATTAGGGTTAACACCTCCTCCAAACCCAGGCTAAATTAGCATTCATTTCATAATTTGTTTTGGCCAATCAGGTTAGCTGAAACATTTGATTTAAACTCTGGGGTTCATGTTTTTGCTGCAAAACAGTCTGGGATATGTAGTGTGGCAGTATGTTAGGTGCTATGGCATCAACACATCACAGACAGGAAGCAGCAGGGAGTCATATCCCAGCAGTGACTTGGGGGCTGCCATCAGTGCTCTCCTATTCGCTGAGGAAGAAGAAACAGCAGGTGAATAATGGGTTAAGTTGATCCCTTAATGCTGATTGGGTGGGGATCGGTGGCATGTGAACACACCCCTCTGGGGGTGTCAGCATAATCATTAGAGGGATTTTTAGATATTCATAAAAATTAAATGTTTTATAAGATGTGCTGCATACATAAAGGCTGATTTTTGATTATAGAGTGGAGAAATTTATTAATCCATGAAACTTAGATATGCCGTTAATGGAGATCCTACCAGTCAATCTAAACTTATCTCTAATACACTATTACAGTAGTATCCAAATCATCAATATAGCCCAGCATGTGGTGAACAATAAGACATTGAATGCAAATGCAAACTATGGTGGAGATTATTTTACCTACTCACACAGGTTAAGATTTATGGTAAACAAATGTGAGGTTTAGCAATACAAATAAGTATTTAAATATAGTTTTATCACAGTACTTGTGAACTCTGTGCAGACTTTGAACGGGAAAAGCAGTTTAAAGGTTTGCACTTGAATAGATAATATTTCTACCAACAACGAAAAATCAGGTCTCAGTGATATTCAGTCCTGCAGTAAGGTGTTTTGTAAACTGCCTTTAAGAAAAGCGAGTATGTTTATCAAGTGGGGATAAAAGTGGGCATACGCGGGGATAAGTGGGATAACTGACATAAGCAGAGTTAAAACACAAACTGTATCTAGTTGATAAAAAGCATTTATATAAAGCATAGGAAATGAAGATATTTAATGGCACTGTTACCTCCAGTTTTATCCCGGCTTGACAAAGTAAGAGAAATCCAATGTTAATTTTTGTTTGCATGATTCACAAACAAGGTAAGATCTAAATATACTCATAGCTGTAAGCGGTGTGATTGTATACATGTTGCCTAAATTGTATATATTATATTTTGCAGCAGGAGACTAAACATCAAGAGTGTACTGTAATTAATGGTTCAATTATAAATTATAGTTTGCTGATAAAGATTACTGATTGTTATTACACTAAACTATCATTATTGTGGTAATGATAAATGTGTTAAATGCCACACCTTGGCACATGAAAGTACAAGCAAATATATAATGAGTACCCTTCTTTTGAGTATCATTGCCGCTTAGAGTTTGCTCAGCACTTCAACCGACTAATGGTAGGGCCCTCGTGCAAATCTCTGAAATTATATCAGGCCAAGGAAGAGTAATGGTGATGTAAAAGTTGTGCATTGCTGAAAACCTATCACTAATTAATTTAATCATGAATATCTATTCCATTTTAGCCATTTTATCATGAATTTAATGAGACAGTAGTAGTAGCATGAGTTCATTAACTACTGATACATTTATTTTTTGACAGATACTTCATTCTCTAAGATATTTGTATTATATAAGAATCATCAATAAGTACATCAACTTTGGGCCATATTTATCAAAGATATTGTAAAATTAGGTAACAGATTTAGTTATTAATAAAAAAACGATTTGCTTTCTACGAAATATATTGATATTATTGGGTAAACATAGAACAGAGAGGTATTAACTTCATCGTTTTGTTTCTAAACCACCATTACAAGGAGGATTGCGTTATAGCAGAAAATACAGTAGCTTCTCAGGATATCCATAAACTTTTACAGCTATCAATAGAGTTGCTATTTATGCAATACAGTTATTATCAGCATTTGGCAAGTTCCATAAACAAAAGGAAAACGGGCCTCTGCAGGAATTCCAAGCCCATAAAGTTCCCACTATCAAGTCAACACCTTATGCTCTTATATAATTTAGTTCAAAAATAATGTTGAACTTTCCAAAAATGTTAACATTTTTACATATTAAATTCTATTTGAATCCTCTTAAACTGTCACCTTCCTCTAATAAAGTAATGCTGGTTATAATAAGAAACACTTCATTCGCTCATGATCAAATAACCTAGCAGAACTGAGCATTACTCATGTCGGCCTCAGCCAAGAACATGGAGTCTTTATCAGAGGAACTCCCCCTCATCATGATGTTCACGATCAGCATCGTTATGCAAACAAGTATATGCAGAGGAGAAAACATCCCAAAATATGCTGTTATGTGAGTTTAGCTCATTCCTCAGCATATTTACCATCTCAGTCTATAATTAACATGTGTACAGCATGTTAAATTAGGAACATAACTGTCAGAAAGATTTTATGACAGTGCGCCAATTAAGCACTTAAATTAGCAAAGCTAAACATTAAAACCCAAATGGAAGGAACAAAAGATGTATTATTTGATACAAACCTATGCTGTGAGATACAGATACTGCACATTCTCAATATTGTGTATGATCCACATATGTAACAGAGATTGTACAAACACAATCTGTTATCTCATAATCTATTTTGGTGGTTGAATTAGTCTCTTGGCCAAGGTCACAAACTCATTTAATTCTCAATGTATTTTAATAAGTACTTCAATAACCATTTGCATTGGCGATAATTTATGGAATGTGTTGTTTAAAAGCATGACATTTGCACGACATTACCCAGAATCCCTGCCTGCTCTGGCATAAATTAGTTCTGAGGATTTAGGAAGAATTTGAAAGTCCTCAGCAGCTTATTTTCTATATTGCTGTTTGTGAATAGAAATAAATGTATATCTTGCAAAGTGATTTATGGGCAATGAATCTAGCAGCGCCATGATGTGGACAGCAGCAATACGTTCATATGATATATGTTAAATGTTTTTAATATCATATATAAAGGATCTACAATCTGACATATCAATGTCAATGATCTTCAAAAGTGGGTTAATTACCTATTCAGTGTTCTGAGCCCTGGAGATTATGTGAGTCTATAGGTCATTTTGAGATTTCTATAATTATGGGAGCAAGGGCAGGAAAGAAAGTACTCCTGAGTAAATGAGAAGTAAAAACGCCAGCACATCTGTATCAGAAAAGTAATTCCGTTGTTTAGAGAGAAATTGTATCCATCCTTTAGGTCATAACCCTCTTTAATCTAGCACCATAAATTCTGCTATGCTACGAAAGCTATTCAAAATATACTGAAGGTTTCTTTGAGAAAAATCACTGATTTAAATTACATCATAATACTGTTGATGTTCTATGACAATATGCAAGAATATATGCATGTGCAATATATAGATATATATATATATATAATATTATTTTCGATAAGAGTAATGAGTGAAACAATGAAATGTATTGATTTACTCTATTAATCATTCACAAAAATGTGACATACAGGTTACAATGGTAGACTAACCCATTTTTGTGTTACTCTCTTTTTTTATATCCAGGCCCCTCCAAGAAAGTACTGCATTTTGAAATTTCCAAAGAAGGCAGCGATTTATTGATAATTGAGGAAGCAGAGCTCTGGCTCTTCCTAAAACTGTCGAAGGCCAACCGAAGTCGGGCTAAACTGACCATACGTCTATACCAGCAGCAAAGGGGCCCGAAAGAGCAACGATCTGACAGTGGTAAAAGTGATCTGCTGATTGCAGAGAAGGTAGTAGACACAAGAAAAAGTGGATGGCATACATTCCCTATATCTGGTAGCATTCAGCGACTACTAAATCATGGAAAGTCATCCATGAATATTAGAATAGCCTGTGACCAGTGCCAAGAGTCTGGAGCTACTCCTGTCTTACTCGGTAGACGGAAGAAGAAGGACGATGAAGACAAAGAATTAGGGGCTAATGGAGGTGAAGAAGAAAAAGAGCAATCACACAGGCCGTTTCTCATGATTGTGGCCCGCCAGACAGATGACCATCCCCACAGAAGGCGAAAACGAGGGTTAGAGTGTGATGGCAAAGTTAGCATTTGCTGCAAGAAGCAATTCTTTGTCAGCTTCAAGGACATAGGTTGGGGTGACTGGATCATTGCTCCTCCTGGTTATCATGCCAACTACTGTGAGGGGGACTGCCCCAGCCATATTGCTGGGACTACTGGCTCTTCCCTGTCCTTTCACTCCACAGTCATTCACCAATACAGAATGAAGGGACAGAGCCCCTTCACCAGCATCAAATCCTGCTGTGTCCCATCCAAGCTGAGAGCTATGTCTATGTTGTACTATGATGATTCTCAGAATATCATTAAGAAGGATATCCCAAACATGATTGTGGAGGAATGTGGCTGCTCATAAATCAGATTAAAAAAAAACTGACTTTAAGTAGAAAACTACACTAATTAAAAAAAGTGCAAAGACTGCAAATGAGCAAAGATCAAATATCTGAGTTAATTGGGAAAAAAACTAGATACACAGGAAGAAAAGGTTCCAAACCTGCTGCAATAGTTACCCAAAAGGGACTGCCTTGCCCCCTTATAATCAAGAATTGGATCATACACTCAAAGGTACATGTTGTACCACTTAATATATGATACCTGTCTATCTATCTATACATGATATGTATATACTTATTGCTTGCATTAATATACATGTACATATTCAAGTATGTATAAATAGTGATAGGCAGATTCATATCCACATTTTAGATATTTTATGCCTGGTAACTCAAACCTAAGAAGAGTAAATATATGGCGCAGGTGATCTCACCTTCTTCCTCTGCACTATTTTTTGCAAAAAAGAAAGCATACAAAGTTAAATTTCACTAAGGTGCTTAAGATCTTAGAACTATGCAACTTATTGGGTTTGAAAACTGTTTACCTTAGAAAGAAAAGAAAGACTTTCAGTGGAAGTAACATGTTTAATATTTTTGTTCTTTCATAAGAGATACTTGAAAGGAACATGTTGGTCCAGATGCTGGTACCAAACATTTCTATATTTTGTAAAAAAAAATAATTAATTGTTTCTTTTTTTATTTGCACTACAACAGTATTTGACCTGTCTAATATCCTTATTTAACTAGTATTTTCAAGAGAAGTTTTAAGAGCTGCACTTAACCTGAGCTATACCAGAACTGCTACAGCACACAACAAAAATAGCTATTTTTATGACTATTTTCATGATTTTTTTCTACCTTAAAAAAGACACTTACACCAAAGACATTTTTGTGTGAAGATTTAACAGTTGGCCTGTGGTTGATAATCACTGAGCAATTCGAAAGGAAGGATTTGAAAAGGATCATGTGTATACAAAGCCAAAACTGTATATTTGTATCTACATTCATTTATGGGTATTTGTGCTGTTTTTCAGCAGTTTTTCTGTCTTTTAAGAAAAAAAGCACTTCAACAATTTATCTCTTTGGCATTGTTTTATTCATTGGTTATCCATTGTATGCACTGGTTAACCATTTTATCAATTTTATACAAAAATAAGAAAAGTGTCTGCTTGGGTTTTGGAATGTTTAATCTGCACAAGACCACACTGTTCTAATCTAAATGCAAGCTTCATACTGTGCAGCATACTATTTATGTGGAGAACACATCACTACATTGGCAGATTATGCCCAAAGTACATTTTTGCTATTTCACTTTCCAGCTATCATAATATATTCCTTTTGGAGGTGAACTTTGCTCCGTTTATTTTTTTGTCATGTAGAGTATCAACCACTGGTTATAGAAAGCTGTTAATGGTTTTGCACGATAAGATCTTTTCCCTGTGGCAGCACCTAAAACATTATTGGGTAGGGAATGCAGTTAAAGTCATTTAAAATAAATTTTAATAATTTTTTATACATAGAATCTAAGCAAAAGAAAAAGAAAAAAAAAAACAACAAAAATATGTAATGTGAGTGAGAGTGTGAGAAAAAGCTTTTACGTTTCTGTTATGTCTATAGGGATGGGAATTTGTCAGCCAAAATTCTTTACGCCTTTATGTATGTGTTTTGTAAGTATGTCTGTGTATAAGGTGCAAAGATCTTTTTCTCTGTTGTATAATTATCAAAGTACATGCTTATAGCTATTTTCTATCTAATTTATTCCACAGTATTTAGCTTGCATTGTAAAGCAAATGTTTTATTCATTTATTTGCTTTTTTATACAAATACAATTTTTCTGACTTGTTTGCAGATTGCAAAAAAAAAAGGAAATGAAAAGTAAAACATATTGTAAGATTTTTACACTGTTGTATATAACTCAAGTACATTTCAACTGGGAATTTTCCAATGATAAACTACAGTTGTGTTACACGTACAAATATAGATAGTTAGGAAAGACTGGAACCATAACATACAGCTCTTGTGGGATTTTTCATGATAAAAGTTTGAAGTGATGAGATCAGACAGCAGCATTGCATAGTATTTCAAAAACATAACTTTTTTTTAATATTCTGAGTTGTATTTTTTTCCACTACTAGGCATTTTCTATATTTTTTTTCTATAGCTCATCCATATTGCTAGCTCTAGTAATTTAAAAAAGTAGAGCAATAGCACTTGCCCTCTATATTCAAACATTCCACCTGCACAAAATTTGTAGCTAAAAACGATAGGCAGTGCTCAGAAACATATTTTCCAAGTCACAGTAAATCTAATATAAGCAAACCTACTTCTCCACACGGATCAAAACAAAAACATTGCTCAGATTATAGAAAAATTCAACACATTCTCCCATAAGCTCCAAGGCTTCCAAGATAAGAAGAAATTGTTGCTTCTTGTCCATAGCTCACATAGTCCTTGAAACTTGAGTTCTGTATAATTTCTCACTTTGAGCTATGTTCTATAGCAGTTAGTTGAAAAGCTCTTCACTGGTTTCCTCTCCATACGTCTTATACAAATAATTTTTTAAAATCTCCCCAGCAGAAATGTTAGTATTTAAAGGCTATGAAACACAGCCACACATTTCAAGCAGGTCTTTTACTTGTGAACAGGTATGTGGTTTGGTCACCTTTAGCTTTGGTTGGTGTTAGTTCATCAATTAATTCATCTTCTTAGTGCCTGTTGTGACACGTTCAATCTTGTAAAATTACAGTACAAAAGTTTTTCAAGATAATGACCTGCAGTCTTTAGAAATGTTTTGGTTGATCCTTTACCCCGAAGGCACCAAAAAGCAAAAGCTTTTTTCATATATATTTTTTGGCATGTACATTACTCATTGTATATTTTCTGTAATACTTTTAGTTGATGATCATATCAACTTTACATCAAAATAGAAATATATATTAGATACACTACATATACTATTTATGCTCTTCATTTCAGAGCAGCCATGGTAACAAGTGATTCCTATAATCACTTAGTAAGGATCACAGTCTAAGTATTGATCCTATTGAAACCTGTATTTACATTTACCCTGATTCTTTCAGAGCAAGAGGCTCTTCATTTTTTATTGTCAACTGTAAAATTGTCGGTAGTCAACAAGTTTCTGTTGAGTAAATACTGAAAGAAAGAACACATGAAAAATAAAACTGATTCTGAGAGAAGGCAAAATGAGAAAAAGAATGAAAAATGGACATTATAGACATGGACCTTATGTTCATGTCCATTCAAAAATACCTTTAGGCACGAATGTTCATGGCAATTTCATTGATGGATAATATATGTAAAATGCAAAGGAAATCGAAAACCTGCATTATTAGATGAGAAAAAAATGGAATGTTAAACAAGGCTGACCACTGCTGAATAGCATAAAGGACAATTTAATATAATGAAATCTGCATGTCCACAAATAGCAATAGAAATTGCTACCACATTTAACCAGTTTTGCAGGCTATGCTATGCTGAAACAACCATCCTTTTTAGGTAGCAGTGCAAAAAAACTAATTACTCGTAAATGTTACCACATTTCTCTGAAGCCTCGAGACTCTCTTTCCTTATCCCTAAATGAGCTTTTCATCATTTTGCTTTTTGTTTGGAGAAAGAAACCTTTTATGTCAATTTGTTAATTTCTTAGAAGTCTTTTCAAACATTTGTATGAGCTTTAAAAAAACATCACTGACTAATTTATACGAAGAAACATTGATGTTCAATACAAATCAGATTACAAATGGGTCCAATTTTTAGAAAATATATTTTAAATTGACATATGTATCCTAATTGCTGAAAATGCCTTATTAGAAATATTGTACAATGTTTTTCCAGTTAAATATTTTTGCAAAGTAGAGTTTCTAAATGAGTAACCCCAAATTTTATTTCCATTGACCCCTGCGGGTAGGTTTCAAGGGTCAGGAAATATTCCAACATACATCATCAGCACTAGAAATTAGACCACAGTTTGAGATCATCTCTGCACAATTAACTTTTTCAGTATCATTTAAACTTTTTTTTTTAAAGAAACATTGTAGTTGTTTATTTACCATTATGTAATCCTAACGATGTAGGATTACATAATGGCCTTACAAAGTCTACAGTGTTCAACGCCAAGACACTACAGGGGGGTTGAAATGTTATTTTTGATCCTATATACTCACCTTTTTTTAAGCAAAAGAAACAAAGGCCTCTATATTAGAGAAAGGAGCATTGCTCTGAATAATGGCTACAATTCATAATTATTTCATCTTACATAAAGATAATTTATTCTTCTATCTTGCTCTATGGTAAAAAAATATTTATTTTGTAAAAACAAAAAATGAATAAAAAAAAAAAACACGTGGTAATTCCCTAGAGAGTTTCCTACTTCTTTACATTTTAGCTGTAACGACCAATGTATTCTCCAAAATTATTTTATTTGCATTCCACTTTCATTATTTTTTAATTGCTTTAACTGATGTCCATTCTGATATATGTAATTAAAGTTGTTAATTTATATGAGAACATTTCAACTATGTCAATGGTTTCTTAATATTTATTGTATAAAAGGACTGGTATTTTTTTTTATTTACGGTTTGTTGAAAGAGATATGTTTGCATTTGTTTATAGTAGAAATTATTTATTTTGACAGCATTCCATTCATTATGTTCTACATGTGGGATGGTATGCTAGCTGTACATTTTAGTAGGAAATACTCAGCAGCTCCTGGTAGATTTTAGGATTTATAATTTTTTTAAAAGAGATGTTTGAAATTGTTTTTTTTTTCCCTTTCTTTTTAAAAACTTTTAAGAGTTCATCAAGAAAAGCACTGTTCATGCAAGAAACCTATTTTGGAAAGTTCTTAATAAGAAAGGAAATGAAAAACAAGGAAGACTCCTAAAATAAGGTCAATTTTTTTATGCGCATAAGATGTTTAGGTAAGATGCAGTTTTATCTAGATCTTTTGTTATCTTACCCTTTGAATAAACAACAAAATGAAACAACTTAAGTGAACTAAATAAAGGGAGTTTCACTGAGAAACGTGCGTCCGTGTTTTTGTTATGTCGTGTATTTCTGGGATGGAATGAAAAGGAAATGCTATAAATACAATTTGTGTGCTATGTTTTCTTGGGAGCGGCAGCAATATAAGATACTTTAACAAGCATGTTTGAGAGGATATTAACTTCAGTAAAACAAACATCTGAAGACTTATTGTGCACATCACATAATAAATAATGATGTTGAGTTTTATATTTAATAAAGTTACTATAACCTTAATACAGATGCAGATACATATAAGACATGCCTAGATGTGTTTTAGAAATCACATTTTATTTATTTTCAGTATTTTTTTGCTGGCATACCACATTAGCACAACCTCTTACAATATACGTTAATATTGCATTTATTAGCATAAAGAATATGCAAGTATAGGCAGTATCCTTAGTCCTATATAGCCCCAGATATCTGATTCCCAATTTTTAAGACAACACTCTATGCTAGAAAGATACACCATGAATTAAATATAGTAATTTTTAATTACACTTTCCCTGCTGCTCTCATAGTGTGCCAAGCTCAGACATACAGTGTTTCTATAGGACTAGGTGTACTAGCCAATCACAGACTGTTTCGCAGCAGAATGTTAGCAAAATATTGCTGAGACACGGTCTGTGATTGGCTAGTAGTGAATGAGCTACATGAGCAAACAAGTTTAATAAAATGATGTTTAAATATGGGAAAAAATATTGGACAGATTAGTTTAATATGGAAAACTGGAAACCCTCCATGTCACTTTAACACACATTTTGCTGGACTTTTGCCAAATTCTCTTGCATGGTTATTAGACCATGGCTTTATGTAAAAGGGTAACGTGTTTAAAAACCTTATTGATGTAAAATATTTGTAATTATGTTCTATATGATAACAGGAATTAAGAGGATCTACCACACACCACACGTTATTACAGTTGGTCCACTGTATTCATTATACCAACCCAGACAACTTATACTTAACTGATCATAACTCATGAATGAAGCATTAGATATGTTGCGTGTCCTACTCACATAGTTACTGCTGCACCTATTTCTCTGCTATGTTACAACCTAAGATTACTACACATACACATATATAACACCTAAGTGCATGTATGTTTATTTGTATGTACAGTGTTTCAAGAATTCTTGCACATATAAATTGCTCTGCAAAGAATGAAACATGCTGACATTTGTTGCAGGAGGCCTGGGCATTGGGGGCCTTGGTGGAAATAAACAACTGATCCAAACCATATACTGTTGGCCACTATAACTTTCTATAGTACAGTTTATTATCGTTTACTTTTATTTACAGGTTGATCTTCATTACAAATTTAGTTCACATTAAGACAACGAAAAAAAAAAAGGAGAATTCATTTTATAGTCCATGGGTTACAAAAGTCTCAACACATTCAGATGATTTTGATGCCAACTGACCTCTATATGTAGAAGCCACAGTATTTACTATAGTTTCTATAAAAATAAACAGTATACAAAATGATCTAAAGTTTAATAAAATATACATTTTACATAATATTTATTTTATCGCTAAACTCATGATAATTTTTTTTATAATTATACATTATCAATTGAAAACAATAAAGTCTAACATGAAAACACTGCGGACCCGATGAGCCATATTAAGATGAGAAGCTTGAAAAAAACCTTTCCATTACCCGGGGGCATATTTATGATTTAGTCTTTACTAGTTATGTGGACACAGATACAATAAACTGGATATATATCAATTCCCAAGATTCACTAAGGTTTGCATGGACTGTGAATCATTTCTCTGACCGTCTGGACACTCTGTTGACTGTAGTGAGAAACAAATTACAATTGCAGCTTCGACAAAGCTCTTCTGAGCCCATGCAATACCTGAATCTATGAGAAGAGAACATCTGCCTGCAAAAATGGTGTAAACACAAAGATTTGACAGAAAAAGTCAATAGTAGGGCACAGTGGAATATTTGTGTGGAATGGTACAATTATTCTGTTTAGTGTTTTTATACATATTTGGCTAAATATTTATATTTTCTAGCAATATTTGTCTTATGTGAGATACTTGCCTATATATTAAATTGCTCTATGGGACAGACTTAGCAAAACCGGGGTAGTCAATTATTTATTGACAAAAATTACCAAGTTCCAAATCTGTTTGTGAAAACAAAGTAATGTTTTACAATTCTTATATATATATATATATATATATATATATATATATATATATATATATATATATATATATGTGAATCAGCTTTACCTGTTTCTCATAGCAACTTCAAAACAGGCAAAGAAATAATTGCTGGCTCAACGTAAATCCAACCTCTCTGAAGTGGTGTTGAGATTTTGTGTTATTAACTTCTGTGCAGGGAATTAGTATATTGGTTTCTAAGTAATAAATTCAAACTGAGACTTGTACAATGCAGCTATCTTTCAAGACCTTCTTTATAACACATATTATTTATATTCCAAATAATCCTCTGCATTATTCCCTTTGACACATAATTGAACCTTTACACTGTCCTATGTCAGATTTTTCAGACCACCAACATGGTTGTAGAGTTGGTCATAATTTAAATCACTACACAGTGCTAATCTGCATAATCCCAGAAGATGCTACTGCTGATATTCCCTGCACTTTTTCAATATGACCAGTTCCAGACATCTTTGTAGAATATGTGCATATTTTCTGTAGCTTGTCTTTACTTATATCTTTATCATCACCTTTTCTTTACCTTATAACCCAAAATAACCATCAAACTCTTTCCAAAACCATTATACAACTTCAAAGCCTGCAAACCACCCTCACATTCTTGCACTGACAATCTATAAACACAGAGATCTTGCTTATCATACCTTGAAATCAGCTGTAGCTTTTAAACATTTATCATACACATTATCAAACAGATGAAAATGAGTCATGTTGTTTCATTATTTTATCTTAATTTCCTCTTGCTTCAACGATCTAGTCTTGGATGAAAACAGAGGTTAAAAAAAGTGTCAAATACAATAAAGAGACAAATAGCTAAAAACAATTATAATTTTAAACCTTTAATGGGCTAGGTCTTTGAAAGGAATAACAATGACACTGCATTAAGAAAACATTTGTAGCGTAGCGATCTGTTGTAAAACTAACAACTTAATCCCTGCCAGAAAAGTAGGCCTTCGGGCAACTACAGACACACAACCAAGCCCTTAAGTATTCTTCAGCTGCACTTTCTTTCAGAACGTCATCCAAGTTTTTCTTAATGGCTCTCAAACAATTCCCAATTTCATGTTTCTGTGTAAGGGCTTCCAATTCAATATTCTTTTGGGTAATTACATAAAGAGTTATACATAATAGGTGGAATACAAATGTATTATGGGTTATCGCATTACTATGTTGTCAAACATTGGTTGGATGTAGGATCATAGCTTAAAGCTTCTCTGTTATTAGGTTGTAAAATACAAATCAATGACATATGAAACTCTATGGGTGTGTCATATACAAATACAGAGGCACATTTAATGGTATATAGGAAAAATACAAAGGAATAGCAGGGTACATTTTGTTACACATATATCTACCGATTTCTCAGTTTGAGCAAAGTAGTTATCAGTCAAGGTACAGCAATGTTGCTATGAACAGTTAATTAAACAGTTAATCGAAACACATTTAAAGTATATATATATGTACAGTGTATATATAGATGATTTTCCTTTCTCAAAACAGAGAATGTATGTAATATGTGCAGTGCCTTGCAAAAGTATTCACCCCCCTTGGTATTTTCTGTGTTTTGTTGCCTCACAACCTGGAATTAACATGGATTGTTTGAGGATTTGCATCATTTAATTTACAGAGCATGCCCACAACTTTGAAAATGTTTTTTTTTCTTATTGTGAAGCAAACAACAGATAGGACAAAATAACAGAAAAATTCAACGTGCATAACTATTCACCCCCTAAAGTCAATACTTTGTAAAGCCACCTTTTGCGGCAAGTAAGTCTCTATGAGCTTGCCACATATTACAACTGGGATTTTTGCCCATTCCTGCTTGCAAAACTGCTCCAGCTTCTTCAAGTTGGATGGTTTGTGCTTGTGAACAGCAATCTTTAAGTCTGACCACAGATTTTCTATTGGATTGAGGTCTGGGCTTTGACTAGGCCATTCCAACACATTTACATGTTTCCCCTTAAACCACTCAAGTGTTGCTTTAGCAGTGTGTTTGGGGTCATTGTCCTACTGGAAGGTGAACCTCCGTCCTAGCCTCAAATCACGCACAGAGTGGCACAGGTTTTGCTCAAGAATATCCCTGTATTTAGCACCATCCATCTTTCCCTCAACTCTGACCATTTTCCCAGTCCTGGCTGCTGAAAAACATGGTGTTTTTTGGGTGATGTGATGTGATGAGTTTGCGCCAGACATAGCGTTTTCTTTGATGGGCGAAAAGTTCAATTTTAGTCTAATCAGACCAGAGCACTTTCCTCCATACATTTTGGGAGTCTCTCTTACATGCCTTTTCGCAAAATCAAAACCTGCCATTTTGTTTTTTTTGCTGAAAGTAATGGCTTTCTTCTGGCCACTCTGCCATAAAGCCCAACTCTATAGAGCGTACGGCTTATTGTCGTCCTATGTACAGATACTCCAGTCTCTGCTGTGGAACTCTGCAGCTACTCCAGGGTTACCTTAGGTATCTGTGCTGCCTCTCTGATTAATGCCCTCCTTGCCCAGTCCTTGAGTTTTTGTGGGCGGCCGTCTCTTGGCAGGTTTGCTGTTGTGCCATGTTCTTTCCATTTGGTTATGATAGATTTGATAGTGTTCCTGGGGATCATCAAAGATTTGGATATTTTTTTTATAACCTAACCCTGACATGTACTTCTCAACAACATTGTCCCTTAATTTATGGAGAGCTCCTTGGTCTTCATGGCAGTGTTTGGTTAGTGGTCTCTGTTGCTTAGGTGTTGCAGCCTCTGGGGCCTTTCAAAAAAGCAGTGTATATGTAATGACAGATCATGTGACACTTAGATTGTACACAGGTGGACATCATTTCACTAATTATGTGACTTCTGAAGGTAATTGGTTGCACCAGAGCTTTTTATGGGGTTCATGTATTAGAATAGCCAGTCAAAGTACAATATATTTTACAAAACCATATATTCATGAACTTTTCTGCCTAGCTATTTAATATTTGTTTTATGAAGGTATGCTATAACAGTTGTGTCAAATACTGCATTTATTTACCAGGTTTGTCCCCATGTAAATGACTTTGGTTGCAAATAAAGTTTTGATTAGTTCTTTGTAAAAATACTCAAAATATATTAACCAGAAAACAAACACAACAATAAGGAAACACAGAGAAAGCAAAATAGACAAAGATTAAAAACAAGATCCATATTCACTAAATACCAAAGCGGTGGCACAAGGTAGCAGTTTTTATAGATAGTCTCTTTTTATTAAATTGTATTGATTTTATAATCATAGTGCCACATGTTTGCTATCCCTTTCACTTTATGCACTTAACAGTAAAGTGACAAAAAAGCTTATCATACAGATTGACTATACTATAGTTCGTGAGGTGCCTATTACAGGAATATGTTAAGAATGATGCCAGCAAGTTAATCCTGTGTGCTTACAGTAACTTGGTCCTGGTGTTATTTAATTGGCTGAGCAGTGAAAGAGCAGCAAAATAGTTAACCTGTGATTAGTATTAGCCTCTCTATCCCCTGAAACAATCAGCTCCCAATGTTACTTGATTAGTATGGTGGGGAGAAGAAGTTTTAGCTATGACACAATTGTGTTAGTATTTCACTAAAATGCATAATTAGATTCCAGTTGTTTGCATTGTTAATTTGCCATTACATTTAGACATCCCCAGAAACATAATGTTTTTGACTGCAGATAAGACTAAAAAAATTATGAATGGGAGTAAGCCTAGCACTCCCTTTACTTCTCCCTTCCTTCGCATGCTGCTGTTCTACTATATTTTATTCTGTGGTTTTGTAAAATGTACTGTACTGTAATATGTACTTAAACAGCTTATTTATGTATATACATATTTATATATACAGGAAATGTAAGAGTTTTTTTATTCATTGTAGGTTACCTATCTCTTGTTCTTGTCGCCTACTGCACATCCAAGTTAATCTTTTAAGACCTTTTTTGTTGCATGGACTTCTGTCTAAGAGGCATTTCTCTTTGTTATACACAGAAATACTGTACCTAATAGCTTTTTTCTGGAATTCCAAATGTATCCTCATAGATTAGAGGAGAGGGAGCGGTCTCAGTTCTTTTAACTCAAAGATCCTTGACTTTTCTTTGTCGGCAAGATTAAGAGCAATATATGACTACTAAATAATGCATTCAAAGGTTTCCCATTGGCCATAAACAAAAGCATCAAAGTTTCACTTTATCAGATTAAAAATACTATTCCCATTCATTAGTCAGACGTCATCATACTTGCACACCAACAGGAGCTAGATGTTTTAATTAGCAACTGATCTTTGTTAGAATTTATATTACAACTAGTAACTTGGTATCATTTGTCTTTTCTGTCTCTCTCTGTGCTTTTTCTCTCTGTGCTTCCTCTCCCACTCTCTATGCTGTCTTTCCTACTCTCTGTGTGCCCTCTCTGTGCGCCCTCTCTTTCTCTGGGCAACCTGTGTCTCTCTGTGCGCCCTCTCTCTCTCTCTCTGCACCCTCTCTTTGTGTGTGCACGCTCTCTCTGTGCCCACTGCCTCTCCCTGTGTCCTCCCTGTCTCTATCCTTTCCCCTCCCTCTCTGCTCTCTCTCATTCCCCTTCTCTTCCTCTCTCCATCTCTCACTCTCTGCCTCCCTCCCCCTCTCTCTACTTCCCTCTCTCTTTGTCTGCCTCCCTCTCTGTTCTTCCCTTTCTATCTCTCTATCCCTGACTCCCTTTCCTCCTCTCCCTCCATCTCCCCCTCCCTCTGCCTCCCTCCTTTCTGTCCATCTCTCTCCCCTCCCTCTCTCTCCCCCTCTCTCCCTCCCGCTCACTCAGCCTGCCTCCCTCTATCTCCCTCCCTCTCTCTCTCCTCCTCCCTCCCTCTCTCTCTCCTCCCTCTCTCTCTGCCTGCTTCCCTCTCTCTCTTTTTCTCTCTCACTGCCTCCCTCTCATTCTTACTCCCTCTCTCACTTCCTCTCTCTCTCTGTCTGCCTACCCCTCTCTCTTTCTCTCTCTCTCCCTCCCGCTCACTCAGCCTGCCTCCCTCTATCTCCCTCCCTCTCTCCTCCTCCCTCCCTCTCTCTCTCCTCCCTCTCTCTCTGCCTGCTTCCCTCTCTCTCTTTTTCTCTCTCACTGCCTCCCTCTCATTCTTACTCCCTCTCTCACTCCCTCTCTCTCTCTGTCTGCCTACCCCTCTCTCTTTCTCTCTCTCTGCCTCCCGCTCTCTCTCTCTCTGCCTCCCTCCCTCCCCCTTTCTCCCTCCGTCACCCCCTTCCTATGGAACAAATCAGCCCCAAATGTGCATGTGGGACTCCATTGAGCATGCACAGTTGCTACGGCTCCGATTAGCCTCAATTTGCGCTGTTGCTAGATCGCAAAAGGATGCAACTATGTAAACGCGATGAAGGCAATTTAGTAGCAGTAGCTTGTGAGTAACACCTGCACAGAACCCACCGCAAAGGCATTACTCACAAGCTTATAACTATTATATTGAATATTTACAAAAGTATTATTCAATATTACTTACTATGAAGTTCTAAATCTCCAGTTTAGCTGCTTGTCCTCAAGCCTTATGAGGTCATCAAGGGATGGGAGCAACTCTGACAAGGAGGCAGTACTAAATGGTCAAATGCAAGCCTCTGACTAGACCAGTGGTTGACAACTTGAACCTGCAGCCCAAGATTTCTGTCTCTCCCTTCATGAATCCACGTGTAACAGAATGAAACTGAATGAAAAGGATATAAAAATATATCAAAAGCCTTGAAAATGCCAGTCAGTGCTGTTCGATCACTTATTAAGAAGTGGAAAATTTGAGGATCTCATGAACAAGCCAAGGTCAGGTAGACCAAAAAAGATTTCAAGCACAATTGCCAGAAGAATTGTTTGGAATACAAAGAAAAACCCTCAGGTAACCTCAGAAAAAAAAAACAGGCTGCTCTGGAAAAAGACAGTGTAGTTGTTTCAAGGAGCACAATACGACAAAACTTGAACAAAAATGAGCTGCATGGTTGAGTTGCCAGGAAAATAGAGCTTTATGGTCACAACCAGGAGCGCTAAGTTTGGAGAGGGGTCCACAAGGCCTATAGTGAAAAGAATACCATCCCCACTGTGAAGCATGGTGGTGACTCACTGATGTTTTGGGGGTGTGTGAGCTCTAAGGGCACGGGTAAGCTTGTGAAAATTAATGTCAAGATGAATACAGCATGTTATCAGAAAATAATGGCAGACAATTTGCACTCTTCTGCACGAAGGCTGTGCATGGGACGCTCTTGGACTTTCCAGCATGATAATGACCCTGAGCACAACGCCAAATTGATCCTCCAGTGGTTACAGCAGAATATGGTGAAGGTTGTGGAGTGGCCATCACAGTCTCCTGACCTTAATATCATCGAGCCACTCTGGGGAGAACACAAATGCACTGGTGAACTTTCAAGTTGGAGGGGCGCCATAGCCAAACGTGGCTCCTCCCCTTACACAGACCCCACCCATTTTATAACCCTCCCCTGATGTCATATTGACCTTTAAATGCCCCGCCCAGCGACCTTATACTTGCCCCGCCCATTGAAATAGACTCCACCTACTGATATTTTAATACTGTTAAAAAATTCTAGAATCTTGGGATTCAGCCAAATAATAACATTTCTCTTCTGCATGGATGCAATGACACTCACCAACAGTTGACTCTCCTTGTCAGGGTGTCAAGTGTAGTAGTCAAAAATAATCTGCAGCCGCAGAGTGTTTGGACCTAAGGGTGATTTAAAACAAGCAAACTAACCATTGCAAGACCCCAACTATACTTAAAAACACTTATGAAACCAAGCAAGACTATCTATGCCCCACCCATACCTAAAAAAAACATATTATACAAAACAGGACTATAAAGGCCCCAGCCGTAACTAAAAAAAACTATTATGTCAAGCGGGACTATATAGGCCACAACCGGACCTTAAAAACCCACATTACACCAATCAGTACTATATAGGCCCAAACCGTACCTAATAAAACATAAAATACCAAGCGGGACTATATAGGCCACAACAGGAACTTAAAAACCCACACTACACCAATCAGGATTATATAGGCCCAAACCGTACCTAAAAAACCTTAAAATACCAAGCGGAACAATATACGCCACAACCATGCCATAGGTGTATATATATATCACATATATAGTTGTGAGCGTACGAGTTGTTGCTAACGCTGCGGGCTCGTGTAGCGAGTCGCGGGCCTCGCGAAGCGAGGGTTGCGGCTCGCGTAGCGAGACGCGGGCCTCGCGTAGCGCGAGGCCCGCGGCTCGCGTAGCGAGCCCGCGGCCCTCGCGAAGCGAGGGCACTGTGCCAGGTTGTCAGTTGCTGGCATGGAGCGCCGAAGGCGCTCCTTGCCAGCAACTGAGGACCCTCGCGAAGCGAGGGCCTCAGTTGCTGGCTTGGAGCGCCGCAGGCGCTTCATGCCAGCACCTGAGGACTTTGCAAAGCGAGGTCTTCAGTTGCAGCAACTGCGACCCTTGCAAAATTTCAAAAAAAGTTTACGTCGCAACACATTACGACACTCGCAAACAACATACGACACACGTTCACACACATTACGACACTCGCAAACAACACACGTTCACACACATTACGGCCTCGCAACACTCGGACGCAACTCGCGAACATTACAAAATTAAAAACACAATACATACACACAGCACATATATAAAAAGCTTACCTACACAAACAGGAAGCACCCAGGACCTCAAAAATGCAACTTACAACTTAATTGCACTCAAAATAAAAGAGTTTACACACTAAATAGTTTGTTAAGCGACACAAAAAATGGCCGACGAATAAAACGAAAACGAGGCTACACACGCAAACACCATACGAGACACGTTACCACACATTACGACTTCGCAAACATCGGACGCAACACGCCGACATACAAACATTTAAAACTTAAGAAAGACACACAACAAACACATAAAAAGCTTACCTACAGCAAGAGGAACCAGCCAGCACCTCAAAAAAACAAGTTACACCTACATTTAAATCAAAATAAAACACTTTAGACACTAATACCATCGCTAAGCGAGAGAAAAAATGGCCGACGAACAAAACGAAAACGAGGCTTCAGACGTAACTACACTACACTTACTCGCAATAATGAAACACATACTATGCGGAACGTATCACAATCATATTAAACACCATTTTGAACAGTAATACGCAGAAAATGGCGGATGGAACGCAAATTGTAAGCTGGAACGCAAATAGCGCATGCGTATTGCGTTCTAACGGTCTCACTTTCCAGAACTTTCTACAAGTTTATAAATACTGCCTATTTCAAACAAAAAAATACATTTCTCCTCAGGTGATCAACGGAGTGACTTCTGAGATAACTGCTGCTTTTACTTGAGAAGACAATTCTTTACTAATTTACTACTTTGCATTGTGCAAATTACAACTGAGAGGTAACCTATAATATATTACATTTTATTATCAGGACACGTCAAAAAAAAATAAAAAAAAAGGATTTATGTAGTGACATATATGGCACATTTATGTGTATAGGCTCAAAAAAAAAATACAGGCTCGTGTAGCGAGTCGCGGGCCTCGCGAAGCAAAAAATGCAACTTACAACTTAATTGCACTCAAAATAAAAGAGTTTACACACTAAATAGTTTGTTAAGCGACACAAAAAATGGCCGACGAATAAAACGAAAACGAGGCTACACACGCAAACACCATACGAGACACGTTACCACACATTACGACTTCGCAAACATCGGACGCAACACGCCGACATACAAACATTTAAAACTTAAGAAAGACACACAACAAACACATAAAAAGCTTACCTACAGCAAGAGGAACCAGCCAGCACCTCAAAAAAACAAGTTACACCTACATTTAAATCAAAATAAAACACTTTAGACACTAATACCATCGCTAAGCGAGAGAAAAAATGGCCGACGAACAAAACGAAAACGAGGCTTCAGACGTAACTACACTACACTTACTCGCAATAATGAAACACATACTATGCGGAACGTATCACAATCATATTAAACACCATTTTGAACAGTAATACGCAGAAAATGGCGGATGGAACGCAAATTGTAAGCTGGAACGCAAATAGCGCATGCGTATTGCGTTCTAACGGTCTCACTTTCCAGAACTTTCTACAAGTTTATAAATACTGCCTATTTCAAACAAAAAAATACATTTCTCCTCAGGTGATCAACGGAGTGACTTCTGAGATAACTGCTGCTTTTACTTGAGAAGACAATTCTTTACTAATTTACTACTTTGCATTGTGCAAATTACAACTGAGAGGTAACCTATAATATATTACATTTTATTATCAGGACACGTCAAAAAAAAATAAAAAAAAAGGATTTATGTAGTGACATATATGGCACATTTATGTGTATAGGCTCAAAAAAAAAATACAGTTCATTTAACAAACATAATTCAATATTAAACAGAGGTTTATGTATAGTGACATGTGACACGCACATATATGTCTATAATGTATACTGACATCTGACACGCACTTATATGTATAGAATGTATAGTGACATGCACATTTATGTCTATAATGTATAGTGACATCTGACACGCACGTATATGTATAGAATGTATAGTGGCATGTGACATGCACATTTATGTGTATTGCCCCTGCATAGTGACATGTGACACGGACATATATGTGTATCATTTATATTGACATGTGACACACACATTTATGTGTACTGCCCCTTCATAGTGACATGTCACACGGACATATATCTGTATAATGTATAGTGACATGTGACACCCACATTTCTGTGTATTGCCCCTTCATAGTGACATGTGACACGGACATATATGTGTATAATGTATATTGACATGTGACACACACATTTATGTGTACTGCCCCTTCATAGTGACATGTGACACGGACATATATGTGTATAATGTATAGTGACATGTGATACGCACATTTATGTGTATTGCTACTGAAACAAAATTAGCTTACAATAAAATCAGTAAACAACTACATTTAAATGACATTATATGTCATGTATACTGATATGTCACACGTACATATATGTGTATCATCTATAGTTACATCTCACACACACACATTTATGTGTGTTGGAAAAAACAAATATATATCGTTAATTTAACCATTTAAATATGAGTCATGTATACTGATATGTCACACGTACACAAAATAATTACATTAAACTATGGAATGTGCTTCATGTATGTGACATATGTGTGTAGCCCCCAACAAAAAATAAGGTTAATTGAAAAAAATTACACGACTATATTTCAATGACATTCATTTACTTCAATTCAATAGATCATATAAAGCTGAATCTTTTTATTTCTTTGAATATTCAAACAGACTCTGCATCAATAGCGTCTCTCAACAATTTGCACCATCCCTTTTAAAGAACACCAACAAAGAAGAAGAGGTAAGATACAACAAGACATTACATGCTCAAAAGGCCATGCTTTGCTACATGAAAAATTATAAATATACAAATAACTATTTCACTTTTTTTTTCAAAAAGACACTACAAGAAGACAGGCGCATTAAGATTGGCAGGAGGGGACCGTCTGTCATTCAAAACTTCAAGCAAGGTAAAGTATTAAGTATAAACAAGAAAGAACCATGAGCCTCATTCAATTGCGACTTCCTCAATTGAATAGGGCTCTATATAAGCACATAACATATTTTTTATACATAACTTTTTAGTTACTGAACTTCTAACCACAATTAAGGTTTTCAATAACTAAAAACTTTGCTCAATAAATATGTTATGTGATTATATAGAGCCCTCTTCAATTGGCAAAATTGCAATTCAATGAGGACCTATATATCTTTAATGGCCAAGGGCCTCACTCAAATGTGATTTGCCCATTTCAATAGGGCTCTATATAAGCACAGAGCATATTTTTTAAAGGAACTTTTTCTTTTGTGAACACGTTGCTTTTGGATACAAGTTCACTAAATACAAAATTACGTAAAAAAATATGCTCTGTGCTGATATTGAGCTCTATTCCATTGGCCAAAACACAATTGAATGAGGAGCTCAGAATATAACAAATGCAGTAACCAAAGGCCCTCATTCAATTGCTATTTTGGGCAATTCAATATGGCTATAAATAAGCACTTTTAGGCCCTTATTCTATTTTAACAAATATATGTGATGATGTGCTTATTTACAACCCTATTCCATTTTCAACATTGCAATTCAATGACGGCCTTAGAGTACTATTACATTGTAAAAAATGCAATTGAATGAGGGGCAAACTATGCAACATATGGTACACACAAAGGCCCTCATTCAATTGCAATTTGCCCAATTGAATAGGGCTCTAAATAACAACATAACTATTTTTTTAAAATAAGTTTTTAGTTACTAAAAATATATCCAAAATAAAGTTTTTAAATAACTAAAAACTTATTGAAAAAAAAATGCTATGTGCTTATTTAGGGCACGATTCAATTAGCAAAATCGCAATTGAATGAGACACAAACTGCTACACACAAAACTGAATTTCTTATTCAATGTTTAACAACCTATAAGCCTTACAAAGAAGAAAAAATAAGAATAACAAAAGTGTTGCGCACCTAAAAGCATTGTACAAAAAATCACACAAACTCATAGGAAACTAAATTAACATTCTTCTTTAATGTTTAACAACCTATAACCAGTACAATCAAGAATAAATAACTTTTGCACAAGTGGTGCGCACCAAACAGGATTGTCAAAAACTAACACAAACACATAGCAAACTACATTAATTATAATATTTCATGGTTCACTAACTATAAGCATCACAATAAAGGTTAAATAAGTATACCACAAGTGGTGTGCACAAAACAGGATTGTACAAAAAATAACATAAACACATAGCAAAATAAATTTATATTCTTATTTAATATATCACAACCCACAAGCCTTACTAAGAACCTTCAAGAACAATAACAAAAGTTGTGGGATTGTACAGAAAGTAAAAAAAATAAAAGATAGAAAAAAATAACCATAACTGATACAATACAGTCAAATTAATAAATTTTTCAATTATTTAAAAGACATTTCACTCAAACAACATTTTCTATTTTATATTACAACAGATACTGCGTGAAGACAATCGGACGAGGCCTTTTTCCTCAGGACCGGACCATCGGACGAGGACTCGGACCAGACCAGCAGACGAGGAATTTCAACACAGGACCAGACCAGCAGACGAGGAATTTCAACACAGGACCAGACCATCGGACGAGGACTTTCACCAACGGACCACAACATCGGACGAGGGATATCGCCACAGGACCACAACATCGGACGAGGGCTATCGCCACAGGACCACACCATCGGACGAGGACTTCCAACAGAGGACCACACCATTGGACACCGATTTTGAACCGAGGACCAACAAACATTCGGATTTAAATCACACTTCAACCAAGGTAAAGTATAATAAGTACTAAAGTATAAAACTAAAGAAACTGCTTTCAGTTGCATCTGTGTCAACAGAAAAATAAAATAATTAATTTAATATCTCCCTTATTTTATTTAAATTGCTACTATGCAATACATAGCTCAATAACCACATCACTTTTTTTTTTAGCAAAGAAGTTTTGCAGTGGAAAATATCTATCCACAAACAACGTTTTTAATAAATAAAACCATTATTTTAAAAAAATATGTTACATGCTTATTTACAGCACTATTCTATTGGCCACATTCTTAGCCAGTGAGGACACGAATTATAAATTTAACTAAATATAAATGATACATTCTAAATATAAATGATACCTTCATGATTTGCCTTTTAGTTCACCAATTGTGCACAAGAATCTTTAACAGGAATTACAATTTTAAATATACACAATTACATTTACTTTTTTTTCCTTTACAGATTAATATGGCTGATAACGAGACCAAAGAAGAGAAGAAAAGACGTCAAACTAGAGAAAGACAAGAGAGATGGGCCGCCCAGCAGACACTGGAGGAGAAAGAAATTAGACGAGAAAAAGAACGCAAAAGACTTGCAAATAAAAGAATATCAGCTGCAAAAATGAAAGATACAACCAAAAAAAAAAAAAAGATAATAAAGCATTTACAAACTGTTCCTAAAACATCAGATGACATTTTACAAGATACCAGTCAAGACAGACCAAAAAAAGCAACTACAAAAACAAAGCATTTACAAACTCTTACTAAAAACTTACAGGACATTTCAACCAAACAAGTCCAACATATACCAAGAAAAGCTACGAAAAAAACTAAACATTTAGAACCTGTTGTTGAAACATTTCATGACTTTTCATCTGATGAATATGAAAGTCAACATCCAATATGCTTTGCAAATTGTCCTTTACTGAAGTCTTTAGCAGTAGAGGTTCATAGTTGTGGGGACATGACTACTCAATGTCAATTTTGTGAGGCTTATTATTTTAAACAGGAGAGACCCCGAGATGGACAATTTATTAGTTGTTGTCAAAAAGGAAAGTTCAAACTTCCAGAAAGGAAACAATTTCCAACCTATTTACAAAATATTATGACTGAACCTACTTTTCCAAATTACAAAAATTTTAAGACAAACATAAGATCCTACAATAGTGCCATATCATTTGCATCTATGGGGGCAACATTGGCTGCTAATGTACCAGGACATGGTCCTTACTGTTTTAAAGTCCAAGGACAAATTTATCATCGGACTTCACATTTACATCCAGAGGAAGGAGAGCAAAGAAAATTCGCTCAACTATATGTCCTAGATACAATGGAAGCTGTTGACCAACGTATGCAGATGGAAGAAAATAAAAAATGCTTACCCAGTGTTTTTATAGAGCTAAATAACATTATGGACAACAATCCCTACAGTAAAGCTTACAAAAAATTGGCAGAAGTAGAAAATGAACAACTACTTCATGCACAAAGACATCAATTACCCATGCCAAAGGTTAATATGGTGCTTAAAAGAGACAGACATACTGATAAACGTCGTTATAACTTGCCAACATCAAATGAGGTTGCAATGGTCTTTCAGAATGATGAAGGAGAACCACCATTTCAAAGAGACATTAGAGTATATCCCAGAAATGAGGACCAACCATTTATTAATATTAATATCTTAAGTCCAAATTTAGATCCAATGACATATCCCATCTTTTTCCCACACGGAGAAGCAGGTTGGCAACCAAAATTAACCCTTCCCAGTTACCCAAATGCTAAAGCCAGAATCCGAAATAATGTTTCTATGCTTGAATTTAAAGTTGCTCAAATTGCCATTAGAGATGAATTTAATCCAATTTTATGTGGTGGGAAACTAACACAACAATGGATTATTGATTCATATTTGCAAGTTGAGGCAAATAATTTAAACTTTATAAAATATCAACAAGATAAACTACGTGTAGAACAATATTGTGGACTCATGGACTATGTTGCTGACGTGGCTACAAGCAGAGACATGACAGCTGGCAAAGCCATCATTTTACCATCTTCCTTTCAAGGATCTCCTCGAAATATGAGAGAAAGATACAATGATGCTATGGCTATTGTGACAAAATTTGGAAAACCAGATTTATTTGTGACATTTACATGTAATCCACAATGGCCAGAAATTAATCAAAATCTACTTCTTGGACAAAGTGCTTCAGATCGACCAGATTTAGTAGCCAGAGTTTTTAAGATCAAATTAAATGAATTAATACGTGACTTCACTATAAATCAGTTATTTGGCAAATGTCTTGCTTATGTATATACCATTGAATTTCAAAAAAGAGGCCTTCCACATGCACATCTTCTCATAATACTTCAAGAGAAAGATAAATTAGATACTTCGGACAAAGTGGATGCAGTCATAGTTGCTGAACTACCAGATCCAGAACTATATGGTAGACTATATGAGATTGTTACTCATCGCATGATTCATGGACCCTGTGGAGACCTTAATCCACAATCACCATGTATGGAAAATAATCAATGTTCAAAAGATTTTCCAAAAGATTATAGAGACAAAACATATGCAAATTGTGATGGATATCCACTTTATAAAAGAAGAGAAGGAGATAGTGCCATTATTCGTGGAAAAAAAGTGGACAATAGATATGTAGTACCCTACAATCCACATTTACTCATGAAGTACAACGCCCACATCAACGTAGAAGCCTGCACTTCCATCAAATCCATTAAATATGTCTACAAATATATTTACAAAGGTTACGATGCAGCTACTGTAGTCGTCAAAAGTGCAGACAACCCTGAAAGTAGTGAGTTAGTACATGATGAACTTGCATCTCATGTAGATGCTCGCTATGTCAGTGCGCCAGAAGCTATGTGGCGGCTTTTAAAATTTGAAATGCATGATAGATCACATGCAGTATATAGGTTAGCAGTACATTTGCCACAACGACATTTAGACTATTTCCATGCTGGAAATGAAATGAATGCATTGGCCCAAAGTGAAGATCGTCACACTACACTAACTGCATGGTTTGCATTAAATTCCACTGATGCTCAAGCAACACAATACTTATATATTGAAATTCCATATCACTATGTTTTTGTGAATGGATTATGGAGAGCAAGAAAAACCAGAGGCAATAAAATAATTCCACGAATTTACACAGTCAGTCCAAGAGATGTTGAACGATTTTGCTTACGGATATTACTTTTAAATGTTCCAGGAGCACAAAGTTTTGAACAATTAAGAACTGTTAATGACATTGTATATGAATCCTTCCAATTAGCTGCAAGACATAGAAACTTACTCGCTGATGATACAGAGTGGGAAAGATGTTTAGAAGAAGCAGCACAATGTCAAATGCCACGACAGATGAGAGAACAATTTGCTTTTATTTGTATCTTCTCAAATGCTCCAAATGCATTAGCTTTGTGGGAGACTTTTAAAAGTAATATGGCTGAAGACTTTATGCGACGATACAATGAACCCATTGCACACTTAAAAGCCTTAATGGAAATTCAAGAAGTCTTTTTAAGTCATGGATTAAGTTGTGCAAGTTTTAATTTGCCTGATCCAGGTCTAATAGATGACATTAACTTTGAAGACTATGACATTCAACTACAAGCAGAAAGAACAGAAGAAAGACTTGCAACTTTAAATACACTACAATTGCAAGCATTTCATGCCATTAAAAATGCTATAGATGATGACATGGTGACAGAGCGTTATTTCTATCTTGATGGACCTGGCGGATCAGGGAAAACATATTTGTACAATTTATTAATGAGTTCAGTACGAGCACAAGGAAAAATAGCAATGGCGTTTGCCACTACTGGAATTGCTGCACTTTTATTAGAAGGTGGAAGAACTGTTCATAGTGGATTTAAACTGCCAGTGCCTATTTTGGAAAATTCTGTGTCATATATTATCATGACATCCTTACAAGCAAAGAAATTGAAGAAATGTAAATTAATTATAATAGATGAGGCCACAATGATGTCATGCTATGCCCTCCAATGTATTGACCGTTTGCTTCGGGAAGTCATGGATAATATTTTTCCATTTGGTGGAAAGGTAATGTTGTTGGGTGGCGATTTTAGACAAACATTACCTGTCGTTGTACATGGAAATCGAACAGACATTATTGAAACATGTATAAAGTCAAGTACAGTATGGAAACATTTTACCCATCTTCAACTGCAACAAAATATGAGATTAGAAGGCCAAACTGATTTCAATAATTGGCTTATTAAAATTGGAGAAGGCAGAAAAGAAAAAATACTACATTTACCTGACGACACTGTAGAGATCCCACCTCATATGATTTGTCAACAAGATATTATATCGGCTATATTTGAAGGGAGCATAAATAACGAAGAATATTCCGAGCTTGCCAACCAAGTTATACTGACGTGTAAAAATAAAGATGCATTAATACTCAATAATGAAATCTTAAAAAAAATTAATGCACCACAAAGAAATTATCACAGTGCTGATTCTGTACTTGCTGATGACAATGAAAGTCAGGCAAACTTTTCAACTGAATTCATTAACTCTTTAACTCCTTCTGGAATGCCACCACATATTTTGCAGCTAAAGAAAGGTGCAATTATCATGTTACTGCGAAATATGAACCCCCAAAAAGGCCTATGCAATGGCACAAGATTAATTGTTCAACAATTAAAGGACCATTTTATAGATGCTGAAATTTTAACTGGGACCCATAAAGGAGAGAGAGTTTTCATACCAAGAATAGATTTAGCACCAAGTGAAAGTAGTCTCCCTTTTATACTTCAAAGAAGACAATTTCCCATTATTATGGCATTTGCCATGACCATTAATAAATCACAAGGTCAAACTTTCAAATCTGTGGGTATTTACTTGGAAGAACCAGTTTTTGCACATGGTCAATTGTACGTTGCATTGTCACGCTGCAAAAATCCACAGGCTATTAAAGTTTACATTGAAAACAATGAAAGTCAAGGTGATTTATTAGAAGATGGACGTATTTTTACTAAAAACATTGTCTACTATGAAGTACTATGACTTTGCAGGATACAAACTAAAGCCATGCAAACATTTTGAAAAAACATTCAAAAATACAAAACAATTGGTTGTTTAATTCAGTCATAATTAATGGAAGTCATGTTTATGGATAATTCGCCTCACAAAATACTTGCCTTGCATTTCTATGAAAAATTATGTTAAAATGTTAAGTCACTATGTTAATGTTTCTAATGTTACAAGTTTAAAAACAATATTTTCAAGTTATTTCATTCAACATATTACAAAGTTCATGTTAAGAGCTCAAGCACCTTTTAAGTCACAATGTAAATATTCTATGTTATCTTAAGATTACTACCTACATTAATGTTTATCGCCAGTTTAAGTGCTCAGTAATGAATTACTTTAATTATGTACGGTTTAAGTAGAGTTTTTAATGTATGCCTTCCTCAACATTCAATGTATATTAAACTTAACAATTATTCTGATATAAATTGCATGTTAATACTGATTAATTTCAAGTTAAACTGTTTTTACATTCAAATGTTAATACTTTTAATTCAAAATTATGTTACAAAATGTATTTACTATGTTCCTGTTTATAATGTTCAAAATTAGACAAATGTTTTGCAAAAATTACAAAGTTACATAAAAAATAAAGTTCCATTTTAAAAATATATACTTTTAAAGTTATTGCTTACATATATTTTAAACTTCATGTTAAAATTTGGTACGTTTAAAAAAGTCTTTTTACTTTTTAGTTTTATCAGGATTCTATGTATATTAAAGTGAACAATTCTTCAGATACAAATTTCATTTTAAAAAACCATTACATCAACGTTTAACAAAAATACATGTTCATATCACAATACTTACAAGGGTCAAAAATATATTTAAATAACTAAACAACTTCACAAACATATACATCACATTGCCGTCATTTTTTGACGGGCAAGTCGCTAGTATATATATATATATATATATATATAACCCTACCCCCTAACCCTAATCTCCTAACCCTAACCCTCTATGCCCTAACCCTCTATGCCCTAACCCTCTAACCCTAACCCCTTAACCCTAACCCTCTATGCCCTAACCCTCTAACCCTATCCATCTATCCCTAACCCCCTAAGCCTTAACCCTCAATGCCCTAACCCATTAACCCTAGCCCTCTAACCCTCTAACCCTAACCCACTAACCCTCTAACCCTGACCCCTAACCCTCTAACCCTCTATGCTCTAACCCTTTAACCCTAACCCTCTAACCCTAACCTCCTAACCCTAACCCTCTATGACCTAACCATCTATGCCCTAACCATCAATGCCCTAACCCTTTAACCCTAACCCCCTAACCCTCTATGCCCTAACCCTCTAACTCTAACCCTCTATGCCCTAACCCTCTAGGCCCTAACCCTCTATGCCCTAACCCCTTAACCCTAACCCTCTAACCCTAAGCCTCTAACCCTAACCCTCTATGCCCTAACCCTCTATGCCCTAACTCTCTAGCCCTAACCCTCTAACCCTAACCCCCTAACCCCCTAACCCAAACCCCCTAACCTCAAACCCAAATCCCCTAACCCTCTGACCCAAACCTCCTAACTATCTATGCCCTAACCCTCTATGCCCTAACCTTTACCCTCTAACCCTAACCCCCTAACCCTCTAACCCTAACCCTCTATGACCTACACTGCCCCATCTCCTCTTCCCACCTCTGCCTCCCCTGTGTCTCTTCCCCCCTTCATTTCCCTTATCTTCCTCCGACTCTATTTGCCCTTCTCCTCATCCTCCCTTTCTCCCTCTCCCAAGACATCCCCCTCTCTCTCCAATGACCCCCCTTTCCCATCTCTTACCTTGATCTGATGGGCTCTTGCTGCTCTCTCCCCTGTCCCGAACCGGGATATGCTAATGACGTGACGAGTATATGATGTCACGTCATTAGCATATGCCCGTTCCCGGACACACCCAGAATACGCGCTTCCAGAAAGAGAACACCAGGAGCCCAGCGGATCAAGGTAAGTGAGGGGAAAGTGGGGTCATTGTAGGGAGAGGGGGGGGAGGTCATTGTAGGGAGAGGGAGGGGTCATTGTAGGAAGAGGGGGAGTAATTGTAGGGGAGGGTCATTGTAGGGAGGGGTGGTCATTGTAGGGATAGGGGGAAAGGGAGGTTGAGGATAAGGGAGTAGGAGGAAGATAAGGGGGAAAGAGGGAGAGGGGGAGGAGGAAGATAAGAGGAGAAAGGGAGGAGGGTGAAAGGGGGGAAGGGGAGGGGAAGAGGAGGGAGAGACACAGGGGAGAGAGGGGGGAAGAGTAGATGGGGAGTAGATTGGGTAGCGGGGCCTAGATGGGGGCTGTGTAGGGAAGGAGGGGGTAGAGGGGCCTAGATGCGGGCAGTGTAGGGCAGGAGGGGGAAGAGGGGCCTAGATGGGGGCAGTGTAGGGCAGGAGGGGGCATTGGAGACCAGTTTAGAGCAGGAGGGGGTAGCAGGGCCTAGATGGGAGCAGTGTAGGGCAGGAGGAAGTAGCGGGGCCTTAAGAACTATGGGTATGTAAACTTTTGAATAGAGTTATTTCATTTTTTTTCTTTGTTGACTTTTCAGCTCAACTGTATATAATATAGAAAGCACTACAAAAAAGAGCAGTCATGTGGTAGGTTTACTAATTGTAGAACTGAGTATACGGTATGTGGGAATAATATGTTTATTACAAAAACATTATTTTGTTAATTCCAGTGTCAGCATCCTAGAATCTTAATCTGTATCCTGCAGCACAACTCAACTTTTTCACAATTTGAAAATCTTGGTTACATTTTGTTCTGTTAGTTAGACCAGATTTCTCTTATGGATATTTTTTTATTGCTGACAATAATGCTAGGTCAGACACTCATTTTTAGAGTCTGTACAGAAAGTTGTTGTGCTAAAAAAACATCTTTGGTGTAAGTTAAAACAACTTTGCACCTCAAACCATTATTTTTTCATTCATTAACAACATATCCATTACTTAATTTTGCTCTTTATAAAGCTTGACAAAAATATAGATTTTTATTTTCCATTTAACTGTACCTAGAAGTAAAGGAAACATGGCATGGCCAGTACATTTCTGCTGCTATTAGAACACATTGTACTTAAATTATTATATCTTGAGAAAATTAGCTGCTAAATACAGTTTTGAGATTATTTAGAGGAAAGCAACATAAAGTACTATTACTTAACTAATAATCACAATAAATCATATTATGTATTCATAGTAAAATAGTTATTTAGAGAGCACTGTGAACTTTCTGGAATTAAGTATTTTAAAATGTATTCCTATAATATATATAGTTGTCGTAATTGCAAGTCTGTGTGTAATGCTTGCAAAGTTATGGGCTTGCGCGTGCGCGCAGCGCATGCCGCGGCTTACAATGAGTGGCGAACCAGCTCATTGCGGTGCCCGAGATGACCCCCCGAAGAAGCTTATTACGAGGCCCGCAAGGTAGAGGGGGGAGAGGCTCGTAATGAGCACCGAAGGTGCAAGTTGTGTGTTTGCCGAGGCGCCGCAATGATCGCAAAAGACGCTCATTGCAAGGTTCGTAATATAGAGGGGGGGAGAGGCTCACAATGAGCACCAAAGGCTCTTATCATGGGGCCTGCAACAGGCCCAGGGGGCAGGGAACCCGTAAGTGAGGTTGCAAGCTAAATTGCTATTCAATTGGCTTCTTTTGCCGGCCTCCGAATGGCTTCCGAGTTAGGCGCTTGAAAAAAAAATGTTGACGGTTAAACTCGAGTTACAGCCTTGGAAAAAAGGTAAATGTTTAACCGCCACCATTTTCTTTTTAAGCCTGTAACAGGGAAGCCGTTCGGAGGCTGCAAAAAGACGCCAATTGAATAGCAAATTAGCTTGCTACCTCACTTACGGGCTCCCTGCCTCTCCCCATGCGCCCATTGTGACCTTCGCCTGTCACCTGGGCATCAAGGACTTGGAAAAAAACATGCAAATGTTTTCCACCCCATAAAGGCAAATGTGAGACAGAGAGAGAGGGGGCCAAAGAGAGACAGGGGAGAGAGGGGGGGGGGGGAGAGACACAGGGGAGGAAGGGGGAGGGGAGAGACACAGGGGATTGAGAGGGGGGAAAGACAAAGGGGAGGGAGACGGGGGAAAGAGATACAGGGGACAGAGACAGGGGGAAAAACAGGGGAGGGAGAGGGGCAAAGAGACACTGGGGACGGAGTGGGGGGAAAGAGACACAGGAGAGGGGGAAAAGCGACACAGGGGAGGGAGAGAGGGGGAAATAGACACAGGAGGGGGAAAAAGACACAGGGGTGAGAGGGGGGAAAGAGACACAGGGGAGAGGGGGCAAAGAGACACAGGGTAGCGAGAGGGGTAAGAGAGACACAGGGGAGGGGGAGAGACATGGTGAGGAAGTGGTGGTAGAGACCCAGGGGGAGAGAAAAATGAAATATTGACCTGTCATTTATGATGGGAGGCCCGCAATGGGCGCCAAGGGCACTCATTATGAGGCCTGCAAGAAGTGCTGAAGGCGCTCATTGCAAGGCTCACAGAGCGGAGAGGGAAGGAAAGAAGAGGGAGAGGACACATAACAAGGGAAGGGGAGGGAGAGAAGCCGTGCATAGCAAGGCTCACATTGTGTGGCAAACAACAGAATTTTATAATGTCATTTTTGACAGGCGAATTGCTATAATAGTTTTTATAGAAGGGGGGAGAGAGGGAGAGACAGGGGAGAGGGTGGAAGAGAGACATGGGGAAGAGAGACATGTGAGGAAGAGATACGGGGGGAGAGACAGGGGAGTGGGTGGGAGAGAGACAGGGGAGAGGGTGAGAGAGAGACAGGGGAGAGAGATACAGGGGATAGGGTGGGAGAGAGACGGGAGAGAGAAATGGGGAGAGAGACATGGGGGAGACGGGAGAGACAGGGGAGAGGGTGGAAGAGAAACATGGGGGGCGAGTGATGGGGAAATTGTCAGAGAGAGACATGAGGAGGTAAGGGGGGGAGTGGAGCATTGCAAGCTGGTGAGGGGAGGAGGGGAAGGCGGCACAGGACAGAGAGGGGATGAAGAGAGGAGAATACATAGAAAGAGACATAGTGGAGGGAGGGAAGAGGGGAAAAGAGACATAGGGGGAGGAGGGGGAAAGAGTCACAGTGGAGTGAGAGAGGAAGGTAAAGAGACATAGGGGACTGAGAGGGGAAAGAGACACAGGGGAGGGAGGGAAAGAGACACAGGGGAGGGAGAGGGGGTAAGATACACAGGGGAGGGAAAGGGGGAATAGACACAGGGTTGGGAGAGGTGGGGAAGAGACAGAGAGAAGGGAGAAGGGGAGGGAGAGGGGGAAAGCGACACATGGGAGAGAAGGAGAAAGAGACACAGGGGAGGGAGGGAGGAGGTGAAAAGAGACACAGGGGGAGGAAAGGGAAAGAGACACAGTGGAGTGAGGGAGGAAGGTAAAGAGACATAGGGAACTGAGAGGGGAAAGAGACACAGAGGATGGAGGGAAAGAGACACAGGGGAGGGAGAGGGATAGGATACACAGGGGAGGGAGAGGGGGGAATAGACACAGGGATGGGAGAGTTGGGGAAGAGACAGAGAGAAGGGAGAAGAGAAGGGAGAGGGGTAAGAGACATAGGGGAGGGAGAGGGGGAAAGCAACATGGGAGAGAGGGAGAAAGAGACACAGGGGAGGGAGAGGGGGAAGAATACACAGGGGAGGGAGAGGGGGGAGAGACCCAGGGGAGGGGGGGGGAGAGACACATCAAATATTATCCTGTCATTTATGACGGGCAATTGACTAGTCACCTATAATAGTTGTTGGTGTGAGTAACAACTGCGTGGTGCGTCCGGCTCAGGTGTACACAGCCAATACTGTTGTGCAGTGTGGGGAAATCTAAATAAATGCTCGGCATATGCGCACTAATGTGCATGCGTCACTCAACAGGGGGAGAGGGAGAAGGATGAGGGAGGGAGAGAGGAGGAAAAGAGAGAGGGAGGGAGGCAGAGAGAGGGAGAGAGAGATGGCAGAGAGGTGGCAGTGAGAGAGGGAGGGGAAGAGGGAGAGAGAGGGATTGAGGCAGGGGAAGAGTTAGAGAGGGAATGGGTGAGGGAGGGTGAGAGAGGGAGGGGGTAAGAGAGGAAGAGAGAGAGAGAGGGAGGCATAGAGAAAGGAAGGGGAAGAGAGGGAGAGGGCGGGAGGTCCATATGTACCATACTTTCTGAATCATTGTTATTTAAAGGGACACTTAATTCAGCACAATTTGTACTACATCACTATAAAAGTCCTCCTAAAAGCATGTTGAAATATATTTTTTAAATGCGTGCATTTTTCACTAAGAAATCAGATACAATATCGTCTTTCTTTACAAGTATAACAGACTGCCCAATGCATGCTCCACAGCTCAGAGAAGGGGGTCTCACTCTATATAAATCTATCTATCTATCTACATCTCTCTCTTATCTGTTGGGGTTTATGTGCATGTATATATACTTATGGATTATATATATAAGTGTGTATACAGTTGTGCTCAAAAGTTTGCATACCCTTGGTGAATTGGTAATATATGTACCATTTTTAAAGAAAACATGAGTGAGCAGGCAAAACACATTTATTTTATGGGATATTTATAATTACCTGTAGGTTATAACAGAATGGCACAATCATAAAACAAAACATGGCAACAGATAAACAAATGAAATGACCCTGTTCAAATGTTTACATACCCTTAGTTCTTAATACCGTAAATTACCCCTTTAGCATCAATGACATTGTGCAGTCTTTTGTAATATTTGTCTATGAGGCCCCTAATTCTTGCAAGTGGCATAGCTGCCCATTCGTCTTGGCAAAATGCCTCCAGGTCATGCAAAGTCTTTGGTCGTCTTGCATGAACAGCACGTTTGAGATCTCCCCAGAGTGGTTCGACGATATTAAGGTCAGGAGACTGTGATGGCCACTCCACAACCTTCACCTTTTTTTTCTGTAACCACCGGAGGGTCAACTTGGCCTTGTGCTTACGGTCATTGCCAAATCCAAAATAGTCCCATGCACACCCTTTGTGCAGAAGAATGCAAATTGTCTGCCAGTATTTGAATTCCGAACAATTCTTCTGGCAGTTGTGGCTGAAATCTTTGTTGTTCTACCTGACCTTGGCTTGGTATCCAGAGATCCCTGAATTGTCCTCTTCTTAATAAGTGATTTAACAGTACTAACTGGCATTTTCAAGGCTTTGGATATCTTTTTAAATCCTTTTCCATCTTTATGAAGTTGCATTACCTTATTACGCAGTTCTTTTGACAGTTCTTTTCTGCCCTTATAGCTCAGTATCTAGCCTGCTCAGTGCATCCACGTGAGAGCTAACAAACTCATTGACTATTTATACACAGACACTAATTGCTAGTAAAAAAGCCACAGGTATGGGAAATTAACCTTTATTTGCCATTTTAACCTGTGTGTCTCACCTTGTGTGTCTGTAACAAGGCCAAACATTTAAGGGTATGTAAAGCTTTGATCAGGGCCATTTGGGTGATTTCTGTTATCATGATGATTTAAAAAGGAGCCAAACAGCTATGTGATAATAAATGGCTTCATGTGATCATTATCCTTAATAAAAAATTTCATGATTTTTTGTCATATGTTTAAAATAAATGCCCAAATTTCACAATTTCTGCCAGGGTATGCAAGCTTTTGAGCACAACTGTATATATATATATATATATATATATATATATATATATATATATATATATATATATATATATATATATATATATATATACTGAATATATATATATATGCAACGTTATTGGGGATACCCTATACCACTAAGAAAACGCACCGACAGGGATCCTACTGCACCTCTGAACCACCAATGAACACCGCACCTAACAAGCCCACATGAGGGGTAAGCTCTAGGGGTCGAGTAGGAGGAAGGTATGAGGGGTAAACTCTGGGGTCCGGGAAGAGTGGTCCTTGTAGACATGTTTTGACTGGTCCCTAACAAATGTTTCTGAGCTGGCTGGGAGCTTTATAATTTGATACTGGGGCTGTAATTTGTGTTAACTCTGGAGGTTCTTGGGTTGATCGCTCCCAGGATCATATTTTCTTTTGGGTATAAGCAGTGGCTTTATTATTTTGTTTAAATCTGCACACTAGTGCCTAAGGTCAGTAAGATCCTTTCACTGGAAGGGGGTTATGTGGGGGTTGATAGTCTCTCAGAGCTCTCTGCCTCCATCAGTTCTTGTGCATGCCTGTGCTGGGGAAGATCTGTCAACCACAGACTTCCCCTAAAGAGCCCAATACAACACAAAATGCAATGCAACGATAGGCTGCATCACACATCTCACAGAGATAGAGTATGAGGGAGCTTTGGGGCTGGAAAATAATTTAAACAAACAAATGTTTTATACACAATTACTCTACAAAAAATAAAGCTTAAAAAAATAATCTTTTTAAATTATTCAAAACATGCTCTTTCACATAAACAAGAGCATTAGGAGGGAGGTCAGTGGACCTTTAAGCATTACAGAAAAAGAAAATACTGTAACCATACTAAAACAATTCTTTATTTGATACAGCCAATTTTATGTATGCAATCATCACCCATTTCCTATGTGATACATCCTTAGAACATACTGATAAACTGACTTACTAAAATACTGATACAGAAGGAAATAAAGAGAGTGTCTGCAGTAAGCAACACATAGAAAAAAGGTACACAAAGGCCCCTATTCAATTGAACAATTGTTAGTTACTAGAGCTCATAATGTAGCCTGTGAACTAATTTGCCACACAAATGATTACCCACAAATGATTTGTAAGGGTTGCAGGCTGAAAATCCCTGCGGGTGTCAAAATCATAATTCTGACCCATCTAAGCCTTTGATCTTTCAAACCCGTAAATGTTACAATCGCAAATCGGTATTCAATTGCTACAATTCCACAAGCCCGCAAATGTTTACACACCCGTAAATGGCAAATGTAGAAGAATATCCAGTATTGGGTACCAGATAGGACTCAGAAGGGGGTTAAGCACCTGATCATAGCACTGTAAAAGCAAATAAAACATCAATGCTGTACTTTAAAATACAGGGAAAGTGATGAAAGATATTAGAATTAATTGCACAACAGTCTCAAGCTCGCAAATCTGCAATCAAAAATTATTTTTTTTTACGCTTCATTTTCAATCTCATATCAGTCTCGGCAATCAATGAGTTTATACATACCAAGTCACCCACATGGACAAGAACAGTATCGTCATTCATTTTCATTTTTTTTGTACATTGCCGGATTGTGTGTCTCATCGCATATCGGACCTCTAAACGCTAACTGATTGACGTTTAACCTCCATGTTTTACTGACATCATGATGACAGTCTCATTTACTATTGGCTGTTTCTAAATCGGTAGTTTCGGCCTTGATCAATTGATTATGATCATGCTGTGAAATGCTACTTACAATTGCATGGTTTACGGGTTATGCTTTCGGCCAGGTAGCTGTGGGCTTGTTCAATTGAATCGCTCTGTAACTGTTGCAAATTTCAAGCCCGCAGACTTAAGGCCGTTATGAAGGCAACTGCGGGGGGCCAAAGTCTACTAATCAACAGAATAAGATGACAAGCACTCTAATCAGAATCAGAATAGTTTAATATTCAGAGCCAATGTCCATAGAGTTAAAAATCCATTTAGTAGCTAACAGTGGGTATTTGACCATGGAATTGTTTGCCAAATATTTTTTTTACTGAAGTAATATTTTCCTAAATGTAAATCATCATGTCATTCTATTTGTCTGCTCTTTGGAGCACGCCAATCTTCTCTGTATTCACTTCTCCATAAAAAAAAAATATTTTACATAATTCAGTTGTATATACAATTCCTTTTTACTCCAGGCTTTTATTAGTTTACCAGTCTGCTCTTTGCAGCTTCTATCTCAACAGGGTATGTAATTGTAAACTAATATACTTTGAGATAATCCTAATAGGAGCACTAGCATATTAAACTGCCAGACTCCCATTTTGCAGTAAGAAACCTCCTTTTTGCATTCAAGGTATTCTCCCACTTCAGGAAGTATGTCACTGGAAAATAAAATGATGGATTCCCATGCAGTATAATTGCATGCAAAATTAATAAATTACAGGAGGTATTTTTCACATTTTAAAAACATTTTGCCTATTTTCAAGAGTAGTTATTCAAAGAGATTTTTTTAAATGTATAACCATGGTGGCCCTTTAGATATATCATGTTAGCAACAAGCAAAACACACACACCAAAAATAAATAATCAATAAATATCACCTAGGATGCTCAAATAGTTAAATACATTTTAGTTTAAAAATCTAAATAAAACATTTCTTTAAAAAATGTTAATATATAAAAACATGCTAATATATGTTTAATGAGTTTTCTTGGTTCATCAGTTGGAGCAATGGTATTTCATTTATTTCATTTTTGTTCTACAAGTAAGATAACAACTGCAAGATAATCTATCATAGCAATCAATACCAATGGCTTAGAGTAACTACATCACCAAGTTGTTTTCTTATTAAAGAACATAAAAAAATGGCTGGTATAATGTATTGCCATGTTTTAATGTTCTTTAACAAATTGCATTTGAGGTATTCAATATGATTGTGTGTCTCTAAAAGTCACTTTGCTTGTGGTTTCTTCAAGGCTATGAGCCACATTAATTGTGATTTGGCCAATTGAATAGGGCTCTATATCAGCACAGAGCATATTTTTTTTACAGATGTTTTTAGTTAGTGAAGACCTTGCTTTTGGATATATATATATAAATATAGAGGCCTATTCAAGTGGCCAAATCGCAATTGAATGGGGCCCTATGTGTTTATTTTTGTCTTTTCTTTTTTGTTAGGATGCAAAGAGAAATGTTAAAGGATTACAAATTTGCCTTTTGGTTTACGGTATGGAACACTCGGTTTGTGTTCTTCTTTTTCTCTCTTTTTTTTCCCCTCTTTCTCTCTCCCTCCACTCTTTTCCTTGCCTCGAGCCGAGGCTAGGGAAGGAAAGGAGAAACTGAGGAAAAGTTAACAATTTTTTTTCAACAGGTTTTTTTGTTTGTATGAATTTTAAATACAAGTTTATATGTTGCTTTCTAGTTACATGTATTTACAGTGCCTTGCAAAAGTATTCACCCCCTCTTGGCATTTTTCATGTTTTGTTGCCTCACAACCCGGAATTAACATGGATTGTTTGAGGATTTGCATCATTTAATTTACAGAACACACCCACAACGTTGAAGATGTTTTTTTTTATTATTGTGAAGCAAACAACAAATAGGACAAAATAACAGAAAAAGTCAATGTGCATAACTATTCACCCCCTAAAGTCAATACTTTGTAGAGCCACCTTTTGCGGCAATCACAGCTCCAAGTCGCTTTGGATAAGTCTCTATGGGATTTTTGCCCATTCCTCCTTGCAAAACTGCTCCAGCTCCTTCAAGTTGGATGGTTTGAGCTTGTGAACAGCAATCTTTACGTGTGACCACAGATTTTCTATTGGATTAAGGTCTGGCCTTTGACTAGGCCATTCCAACATATTTACACGATTCCCCTTAAACCACTCAAGTGTTGCTTTAGATGTGTTTGGGGACATTGTCCTGCTGGAAGGTGAACCTCCGTCCAAGCCTCAAATCACGCACAGAGTGGTACAGGTTTTGCTCAAGAATATCCCTGTATTTAGCACCATCCATCTTTCCCTCAACTCTGACCAGTTTCTCAGTCCCGGTTGCTGAAAAACACCCCCACAGCATGATGCTGTCACCCCCATGTTTCACTGTGGGATTGGTGTTCTTTGGGTGATGTGATGTGTTGGTTATGTGCCAGACATAGCATTTTCTTTGATGGCCGAAAAGTTCAATTTTAGTCTCATCAGACCAGAGCACCTTCCTCCATACATTTTGGGAGTCTCCCACATGCCTTTTCGCAAACTCAAAACGTGCCATTTAGTTTTTTCCTGAAAGTAATGGCTTTCTTCTGTTCACTCTATGGAGCGTACGGCTTATTGTTGTCCTATGTACAGATACTCCAGTCTCTGCTAAGGAACTCTGCAGCTCCTCCAGGGTTACCTTAGGTCTCTGTGCTGCCTCTCTGATTAATGCCCTCCTTGCCCGGTCCGTGAGTTTTGGTGGATGGCCGTCTCTTGGCAGGTTTGCTGTTGTGCCATGTTCTTTCCATTTGGTTATGATAGATTTGATGGTGCTCCTGGGGATCATCAAACATTTGGATATTTTTTATAACCTAACCCTGACTTGTACTTCTCAACAACACCGTACCTTACTTGTTTGGAGAGTTCCTTGGTCTTCATGGCAGTGTTTGGTTAGTGGTGCCTCTTGCTTAGGTGTTTCAGCCTCAGGGCCTTTCAAAAAAGGTGTGTATATGTAATTACAGATCATGTAACACTTAGATTGCACACAGGTGGACATCATTTCACTAATTATGTGACTTCTGAAGGTAATTGGTTGCACCAGAGCTTTTTATGAGCTTCATAACAAAGGGGGTGAACACATACGCACATGCCAATTTTCTGTCTTCTATTTCTAAAAAAACATTTTATGTATATATTTTTCTCATTTCACTTCACCAACTTAGACTACTGTGTTCCATCACATAACAAAACATTGAACTTAAGGCTGTAATGTAACAAAATATGTAAAAAGTCAAGGGGGGTGAATACTTTTGCAAGGCACCTGTATATATGATGTATTTTGCTGGATATTGTATGTGAAGGTTTATACTAAAAATAAAAAAACATATGGTTGTGTGTCTTTTTTATGCTACTACGTGTCTCCATGTGGTAAGTTGTGTCCAAGAGTGCTTAATCAATTTAGGGGAGGGAATCTCACTACATGATACCATGTTTTGTCACCACAGATTCAAATAAGCCTACTGTGTCACAAATCTGTACATTTAATTCAAAGGTTAGTATTTGGTAGTAAGACATTAGCAAAATAATAAGTAATGGTAAATATCTCACAAATTATTTACTTTAGAAAAAATGACTAGAACAATGTATAACCAATTTTAATGCTCATTAAGATTAACTTAAAAAAAGAATTGTTATGTGGGTGAAAAGATCCATTTAACACTATGAACTATATAACACACTATGAACTAAATACACACAATTTAACATTAGAATTTCAGCTAAAAGGGCTCATAGGATGACCTAGCATTCTCTGGGACCAACATTTCCAAATCTTAGTTTAGAGGCATAAATAAAACTGGCTAACAGCATAAGAACAGTGTGACTCACAGAGGAGTATCACTGTCAGGAAACCATTTAGACGTACCCTACTATGTAAACCAGTGCCATTTCCTGCAAATACACCTCAAAGCCTTGAAGAAACCACAAGCAAAGTGCCTTTTGGTGACAGGGTGGTTTAGCTCTTATGTCTTTCCAGACTACTGAAAGACTTCCTGGAAAAAATAGCATTTCTTTTTATAACTTTGGACACTACATTCCCCCACCCCTTATTTATTTTTTTCCTACTGCATGTGTTATTTTTTTACCTTGTCCCTATGTCATGACGTTCTGTGATTTTTTTTTTTTTACAGGAATCACAGGATTTATAGAGAGAATGTGTGTTTTTATAAGGGGAATATATTAAATGTATGCAGCACATGTGAGTAGCTTTCTTATTGCAGTTGTCAATATGCAGGTGTTGCTTATAAAATGCACACTGTTGGGCAGCTTTGCAACTTTAGGTTCCCAATAATGTACAGGCGGTCCCCAGGTTACAGACGAGATATGTTTCTGAGAATGTCTTTCGGTCGGATTTGTATGTAACTCTGATCCTTGATGAGTAATCATAATAATAATATAAAAATAATAGTATCAATTATTAATACCGCCTATATGCTGTAATAATAATACAGTGTAATACTGTAATAATAATAATACTAATATTAATAACCCTGCACTGTAATAATAAATTACAGAAACTATTGTGCTCTTTCTTTTAATTCAAACAAAACATAAAAACAAACGCATACAAAAAGACTTGGGAGCCATTCTTAATAACAGTTTGTCTGTAAGTTGTGTTGTCTATAACCCAGGGATCTCCTTTATCATCATTTTTTTTATATCCTCTTAAAGCGGAACGTGGATTTTTAAAGTTCTTATTTTACTTTCAAAAATAGCCCTGCATTGTACTAGTTATTTTTCGAAGCTAAATAATTCTCCAAGTTACACAGTATGCTAATATGTGGCAAATTGTGCTAATTAAATTATCTGGCTATAATGATCTTTACCCTATAAAGTTCCTTGTCCTACCTTAATCCATCATAAGGTGCAACCAATTAGTGATACAAAATGAAACAGGTGTACAGGTGCCAAGGTTTCAAATATTTGATTCTCTCTGGTTCCTATAAAAGTTCCTAGGAAATATACTATTTTCTATATTTTTGTATCTTTCTATCTATCTATCTATCTATCTCTATCTATCTATCTATCTATCTATCTATCTATCTATCTATCTATCTATCTGTCTGTCTATCGATTTATCTATCTATCTATCTATCTCTATCTATCTATCTATCTATCTATCTATCTCTATCTATCTATCTTTCTATCTATCTATCTATCTATCTATCTCTATACTAAGGGGGACAAAATATCCAAACTTAGGAGTCAGAAAGATCATTTTGGATCCAGATGGGCTATTTTCTAGGAGCCTGGAAGAAGCCTGTGTACTGTGAAAAAATGGGAGCCAACAGTATAAATGTTAGCCCAGGCTTCCAGGCTGCCAGAAGGTTTCCACCCCTGTATACTGCATACCACATACATTTAGACACAGTGAAGATGATCTCAGACAACATTTTGACTTGCTCTTTCAGTTGGGATGATAAAAGGAAATGCAGATGCATTTTACTGCAAGTACTTTTGGGTCCTTTAACCAAATACCATTTGTAAATCACTGCTCTGATGCAAGAGACCAATAATCTGGTGTACATTACATGATACACAATCATAACTTCCTCTCCAGATCATCTATCATCTGTGTTTAACATTAATATTGCACTTCCATTCCAAGCCCCCATCTTGATTCAATGTGTTAAAACCTCCCTCACACATTGACATACACACCCTATTTTTCAAGCAGCCTTTCTCTAATTCTGTTATTATTACTATTCCACATGAATATATCTTATTTTGTAATGCTCCTTGTCATGCACTGCTAACATTTGTTTTTCCCTTTTCCTTTCTCACACATTGTTTAAATTACTGATGGGTAACCTATTTTACCTGAAGTGCCTCCTATGCAGTTATTAAAAGGGCCTCACAGTGCTTTAATCCTTTTCATTTTACTAAAGCAAAATTAGGTCCTTTCCCTCTTCCCCTACGCAAAAGATTGGCAACAGCAGTGCTGCCGCCAACCGCTATAAGGCGCTGCTGATTTTCGGAATACTGCTGCACATTGCATATTATGCGCGCCAGCAGAAGCGGCCTTGAGCTATGAGAGTCGAGCCCGAGGCCCTTGAGGGCTGAGTGCCCGCACCGAACATAGCGATGGCCTTGCTGTCGATTCAGCGCCGTCAAGTTGCGCCATGTCAGAGGGGGGAATAATTATAGGCCTTCCCTGAAATCTGACGGCACCATACGTGGTGGCACTGCAGCTGTCAGTGCTCGCGATCTTGCGCATACACATCGGGATAAATCCCCAAATTTGTTAGATTGCTGTAGAAAAGGAATTATTTGTTAATAGAGGTAGAGATATTGAGGAGTAGTATTTTGGAATACAGTTGGGTATTATCTGCTAGTTTTAGAGAGGTGTAATGCACTTGGTATTGCTGAAGAGGGACATGCTCTTCCATTCCACAGAACAGGCTGGAGGCCGAATGGTGGTCTCCTGACTTCCTGTTGCACACCACAGGGGTAAATACTTACACAAATCTGTCAGTTTCTGTATTGTGGATACTAATTCCCATATTCACAACTTTTTGGTATTTTGGTATATATTCATATGATTTTTTTCATTGTGTCCTCTGTCTTTGAAGATAATTTACTAGAAGGTGAATTAATCTCAGTAGAAATTGTGTTTGTTGATTACATTAAATGCTTTTTCGTCAATTTAAAGTAATCTCACCTACTGACATATTGGGATTTTTAGCCAGGTGACATCTGTGAATTCTTTGATATTCTCTCCAAGTGGTATTACTTCCTCTAAAACAGAAACTTCTTTGAGAGAAAAAAGGCAGTTTCTATATTTTTTTTTCAGTGTGTTCTTTCATATATTAAAAAAGTTTCAAGAGCTAAAATAGAAAAACTTTAAATACTCTTTAAAAAAATACACCATGTGGTAGTGTTATTGTAAAATGATCAAATAGGTATTTGTAGAGATGCATACACCATAGATATACAAACTATACACACATATATTCAGTAGAACAAATAATCTCCAGGCTTTGATCACTGTCGCTTACTTTGAAAAAAAACTCAGGAGGAACAGAAAAAAGGAAACAGCACTTATATGTTTGAAGAGAGGGATATACTGTATCATTAAATGTGGGACTTTCCTTCAAAATAGTAGGCTGGAAGTAACAGAGGGATTTTCCCAACTGACTCTCCAAAAGCATAACAGTTAGTAAGAATGAATTATATTTGGTAATTAATAACTTACACTTTAAAAAACATGTTTTGAGAGTAAATGCCTAAGTCATTCAGTTATTACATATGTCACTTGTTAATATTTTTTTTTATAACATTTTTTAAGTGTTCAAATTATATACTGACCCATTGTTCATCTCTTGCTTTGGTTTGGCTCTGCTTGGTTTGTAAACTTCTAGCCTGGCTAGTGCTGTAGAAAGTGTAGGAACCAGTTAACACAAGATATTTAATGACTCAGAATGACCAGGGCCAAGGGAAATTGATTATATTTAAATAATATAAGGGATCACAGAAAATGTTTTAAAACATGTAGATCTCTAGAAAACAATTGGTAAAATATAATTTCTCAGTTGGCATTGTGGCTGGGGGGTAATCTGGAACTTGCCATTGATTAGACTAGTCCTTCAGGGTGCTTGTGTATGCACTCACAGGGGCTCCTCCACTTCACTGCCTAGGGGCTCCAAAAATGTAGATCTGGCCCTGATCAATTTTATTTACTCAGTATGAACATGGCCTCCTAAGCGTTTACAGAGAATAGCCCTGTATATACAGAAGAATAACATGTCCTACTTATATGTAGGTTCTGTATCAAACGATTAGTCTAGATTTTCACAGTTTGTCTCTTTATCTGTAAAGATTATCGACTTTTGCTTTATAGGGTGATGCAGATATGGTTAGATCATGGGTATATTTAGCTCCTTCTTTCTCCTTTCCATATCTTAATTCACACGTTTATGTGAGTTTTTGTATATATATATATATATATATATATATATATATATATATATATATATATATATATAGTATGTCAGGTACACTCACAGACGTAAACGTGCAGCAATGTTTTGCTTGGATAGCAGTGGCTTCCTCTGTGGTATCCTCCCATGAAATCCATTCTTGTTTAGTGTTTTACATATCATAGATTCGCTAACAGGGATGTTAGCATATGCCAGAAACTTTTGTAAGTCTTTAGCTGACACTCTAGGATTCTTCTTCACCTCATTGAGCAGTCTGCGCTGTGCTCTTTCAGTCATCTTTACAGGACAGCCACTCCTAGGGAGAGTAGCAGCAGTGCTGAACTTTCTCCATTTATAGACAATTTGTCTTACTGTGGACTGATGAACAGCAAGGCTTTTGGAGATACTTTATAACCCTTTCCAGCTTTATGCAAGTCAACAATTCTTAATCGTAGGTCTTCTGAGAGCTCTTTTGTGTGAGGCATCATTTACATCAGGCAATGCTTCTTGTGAAAAGCAAACCCAGAACTGGTGTGTGTTTTTTATAGGACAGGGCAGCTGTAACCAACACCTCCAATCTCATCTCATTGATTGGACTCCAGTTGGCTGACACCTCACTCCAATTAGCTTTTGGAGATGTCATTAGTCTAGGGGTTCACATACTTTTTCCACCTGCACTGTGAATGTTTACATGGTGTGTTCAATAACACCATGGTAACATTTAATTCTTTGTGTGTTATTAGTTTAAGTAGAGTGTGATTGTCTATTGTTGTGACTTAGATGAAGATCAGATCACATTTTATGACCAATTTGTGCAGAAATCCATATCATTCCAAAGGGTTCACATACTTTTGCTTGCAACTGTATAAACATAATTCAATGTACTGAACGGTATCATCAATTAGTCTGCTTCCCCTTGCAAATGTGGTGCTTTATGCCTGAGCCTTGTGGGCCTAGGCAGAATCAGACCTTTAGGGTAGATTGGTCCTTGTGATGAGGTCTGTGAAGGCCAAAACAAACATCTAGGGTTTAATTTTTTGCTGTTGTGGAGAATATTGCCCTGTTATATTGTCCTGAACTAACCTGTGTTTTGAATTTCTTTTAATTATTGCTGATGCTGCTAGTTATTGACTCTAAAATACACAATAAAATAGTTGTAGAAGTAACAACATAGCAGAACGTTCATCCAAATATCCCTTTCTTTTGCTTCTCTGAGGTGTGTATTAACTTGTCAGTATTTAATGCACTGTTACGACAGTAGATATAGTGTCATCATATTTATTTTAGCACATTACTGTGATTGTTACATAGAACTAAAAACAGGAAACAAACAATACCTATCAAAGTTACATGACCACCATTCACTTTCACAATCGCACTATTTTGCTGGATTTATAGTGTGAAACTGTTTATTTTAAAGGACCAATGAGGTCAGATATTTTAAGAAGCCCTCTTTAAAGCACTATTCTTGAACATAGGAAACACATTTTTAATTGTAAATATAAATAATACAGCATCTAATGTGGAATCTACTCTTTTAGTATCCAGTGACCTTACTTCCTAAGGTGGGAGGAGACTTTGAATACACAGGAAGTTTGTATGTGAATGTGAAAGGTTCTTATACAACACTCAGTACTCTTACTAACTTCAATGGAAAGCTCATTACTTTACTACAGCAAAACCTGTTTAGACAGAAGCTGCAAGAAGCAGGCTTAGTACAGAAAATGGAAGCCTACACTGAAGAATAATTACTTATGAAAGTGAAAATGTAATGGTTGCTTTTATTTATTTATTTTTAAATTTGAAAAACATTTTCTCCTAATGATTTTTTTTTTTAGAAACAAAATCGAACTCAGTGGTCCTTTAACAGGGAAAAAGAAACACAGAATTGGATTTAGGCTCAGACAGCACTAAGACAGCTGATAATTTATTTTTTAAAAATTGAGAATTCAATTGCCTATGGCAGCAACCAAGAGTGCTTTCTATATTTATATCTCATTCGAGATTTCAGGGTTTCTTTCTTCACACTGGCACATAGAGGGGCTTCACACTACCAATAAGCTCAGACACACAGCACATTAATGTCTGCTTGTTAGCAGCATGAGATACTGGCAGTATGAAGCCCCTCCCACTGTGGGCACGGCACATTCCCATTACACACAAAGTAGATCTCCGCTATGACCTGTCCATCTTGGGTGACACTGCATTGTATAGCTCACAGCTTCATTGAAGTACACAAGTCCCTTCACCACGACAAGCTAGCGATCCAGAAAATGATATAGCTAAAATATGCAGCTTTAAATATTCCTGCTTACAAGGCCAAATTATATATTTAATTGTACATAGGAGACAATAAAACTGACAGAACAGCGTACTTGCTGTACATCTCCTCAAGTAAACACATCCACATAAATAACGGCTACTATTACTTTAACAAACAAATCCTCAGGCTGCCCATTATAAACCCAGCCAAGACACATAATTCACTTAAATAAAAAGGATAGTGAAAAATCTAAGTTGTCCCATCACAAAACAGGACACAACATGTCACTTAAAGAATAGTATTAACAAATGTTTTGATTTTACAAATGCAAATGTTAATGACAAACATATGTTTTCTAATGGTCTTCCCTCCTGAACAGCTACTATTATTATCTATAGAATAAATTAAAACATGTGTTGTGTGTTTCTGTAGCATCGAAACATCTTGCCTAAGTCAGAATGGAGGGTCCATTCAACTTATATTCAAATAACGGCTGATATTATGTTGTTGAGTTTATTATTTCTGGCTTGAAGCTCTGTCTAGAAAACAAAAAAGAAAACATAGATTAGTGATATGAGAACTAGATTAACCAAATGAAGGAATGCTATTAGCCAGTCTTTTTTTTTTTTTCCAAGACACGTGTTCAGCAGATTTTTCATTGTGGAAACTAGGAATAGGAAATTCAGATTCAGACATGGAAGTAACTTCAAAGAAATGAAGGGAACATTTGCAAAATCAGACATGAGCTTCAGACCATTGGCGGGCTGCATACTATTTGAGTCTGCCAAAGACTAAACAACATTTGAACTGAAACAGGAAAAAAACAAGTCGCTAGAATGTGCTGTATCCCACCTTATGTCCTTTTAAAGTCCCAGTCATTTTTCTTCATACAGTTTAAGTTTAATTTGTACTTTGATCATTCGCTTCATCCTTAAATAGTAGTTTTATGAAGTGGTCAAGAAGTTCATAACAAGAACTCACATTTTACTATTTATTAAAAGTAGTCAAAGGATACAACAAAACTGGAAGAAAATCATCAAGATGCTTGGTTATATCTGAAAGATTAGTGGTGCACAACTAATGCTGTGTCCATTAGTTTCTTCTGTTTTCTGTGCAACTATAATCTCAATACTTCCTCCAAAACACAAGCATGAATTACAGCTTCTATGGGAAGTCTTTATGAAAATTATCAATTATCAGTAAACAATTACATTTTTCAATGATGCATTTGTTATTTCTTTTGTCCCTTCGCTGACCATTTGCGCTAACATTTGATGTAGTCTGGCTCTTCTGCTAATAAGTGGGCTGCCATCAAAAAATGGTGGACACTGCCAGTAAAGTCAGCTAACGGTGACCAAATGCACAGTTTTTTTAATTATTTTTGGGATATGATAGTTTAAATCCCAATAATACCTCCAATATTAGTTTATAAGACAGTTATTGTCCCATTTATTTTTTGAATCTTATAAACTATGATTCATTTTATGGAGGGAATAACATTCTAATATCACATATATAGTTGTGAGTGTACGGGCCGTTGCTCACGCTTGCGGGCTCGCGCAGTGAGGGCCACGGGCCTTCGCAATGACAGCAACTGAGGCCCTCGCTAAATTAATGTTAATACGGAGCACTTTGGCAATGAGCGCCGCAGCGAGGCGAGCCGTTAAACCGTAGCCACAAAATACGGCTGCAACTTGCGAACATGAAAAAAATACAAAACACAATAAATACACACACCACATACATAAAAAGCTTACCGACAGCAAGAGGGAGCATCCAAGACCTCAAAAAAACAAGTTACACCTTCATTTACCTCAAAATAAAAGAGTTTAGACACAAAAAAATTGTCAAAGAGAGAGAAAAAATGGCGGACGAACAAAACGAAAACGAGGCTACAGCACTCTAACCACGAAAAACACATACGGATAATCCGCTAAAATGCATACCGCACATTACGACATCGCAAAAATCGCACGCAAGCCGCGAACAGGAAAAAAGCAAAAACACAATAAATGCACACAACACATACATAAAAAGCTTACCTACAGCAAAAGGGAGCATCCAGGACCTCAAAAAAACTACTTACAGCTTCACTTAACTAAAAATAAAAGATTTTAGACACTACAAAATTCTCTAAGCAAGAGAAAAAATGGCGGCCGAACAAAACCAAAACGAGGCTTCAGCACTATAACCACGGAAAACACTTACGGATAATCCGAGAACACGCATACCACACATTACCTGCCATTTTACGCTAATGCGGAAGTACACAACTACGCTAACGGCTCGCGCACGCACACTATTACACTGCACACGTTCATCACGCTCACACAGCACCTCCACAGCACTAATGCTGCAGCAACATCAAACAAGGCTCACAGATCTTCAACACAATACTTCAAAATAAGTCAAATATATTCATTTATTAATTATTATTATATATTACAGTAGTACACACAAAACAATATTAGCTACCTTACAATTCCATATGTATATTAATAACTAAACAACTTTCCAAACATACACATCTCATTGCCGTCATTTTTTGACGGGCAAGTCGCTAGTTATAAATAAAACATCCACAGAACACAGTTAAGAATTAATGATACCGATTAAATCATGGCACATGAAATTACATTTAGACAATGTCCCTGGTAACTAAAATTAAGTTTCTCTTCTCTCTAAGTAAAGGTTACAGATGAACTGTTGTGAAATTGTTTTCTGCTAAATAAAAATAAACTCAGGAAGACTAAACAAGAATTATGCATGATGATGCTAAAAGGATTCTTGAAAGAAGTAAACTTCTCAGAAAGCTTGCAAAACTGGGAAAATGCATAATATTTATCATTTTTTTTCTTTTGTATAGGGCATCAGTATTTTTAGTCTTAATTCATGTGAGGTTCTGGTAAACATAATAGGCATATAAGGGTACAGAAAAGTCTATACTTACTAAAACAGAGCTATTAAAATTAAGATAATTTCCTGAAATATAAAAAATAAAATAAAAGTTACTTCTGTAACTTACACAGAACATATATTATTTTGCATTTCCTGTCCTAATTAACCCACTACCCCATATATAATTTTATACATATATATATATATATATATATATATATATATATATATATATACATACACAGAAGGTCCCCAGTGACTTTCATTCTTTAGCTGCACTCACTCATACACCTCTATAGGTATTCCTTGTTAATAATGTCATGTGTGTTAGTATTGTAGAATCATTTGGAAATGTGGTCTTGAAGGACTGCTCAATGATTTCCCCAGTTGGTGTTTTTTAAGAATTGTAGTGTGCTCTGCTTTATTAAATAGACACAGTTGGTTAGTACCAGTTGCTACTTAATCAACTGAATGTTAATAAAAAAAAAAAAAAAAAAATCTTACTTGCACAATGTTTGCACTTTTTTTACTTGTTTTATGGACCATCACAAATTGTTGTTCACATCCCATGGTTTAGGATCTCTTATTCTAGAGCTGAGTAATCACTTACACAAGCACACACAAATCTGCCAAATCAGGTATATTGAGAACAGATAAGCTAGTCTTTGGTGCCACCATCTATAATAATTTCCCTTTCACTGGCCCAAGTAGACCTTTTACCATTCCACTAGCACATGTAACCCAATCACTGTTTGAGCAGTCTACAATCAGTCAAACGTTCTGCCAATGGTGACAGAATATGTTTAATAAGTATATTCTAAAACTGCTACTCATTTTTTTATTTTTGCTTGTTATCCACACACATTTTATGTTCTTAGAACAAAAGGCGCACACAATGTTGGGATGTTTATCTAAAATGTATGTATTAGACAGAAAGTGTCTTTCTGAAAGAATAATCATCTTATTGTAGCAAGTATTGCTTAATTTCTCACATGGAGAAAAAAAAAAAACTTTACAGGAAGATACTGAGCTGTTACATTTAATCTGTTCATATAGTTTATATCCCTGCTAACTGAAACTGTATATGTGTATTTCGCTGAACAGGCATACTGTTGTACATTTTATTTTTGTTCATTAAGATTGCTATTTCTTTACATTTGTAACTTATTTTAGACATTCAAATATGAGCACAAATGTACTGTTTATTTACTATATATATATATATATATATATATATATATATATATATATATATAATTTTTTTATACAGTAGACTCGCCGTTAACCAGAACTCAAGCAACCAGAAAAAAAATGAATACTGTACTTTAAATAATTTTTTTTTTTTACAGGAATCAACAAATGCCAGGAGCCAGGTTGTCATACCACAGAATGCTTACAGGCACCTAGATTTAATCCACCGTATGTCACTGCAATTCAGTTTTACCTAGAAGCCGACAGGCATGAGTGACTGAGCCAGTGCAGTGTTGGTGTTACATTCCCCGGGTTCAGAGCCGCACCCTCCAGCCGAATGTACCTGTGTGTAAGCGAGGAGTGAAAACTGCTGCTTCCTCACTGACAAATATCCTTAGCAGAGCATCCTATGCGCAGCTAATCTAGACCTCTTTTATATGTAACTCTCAAGCAACCAGAAACTACATTTATCCAGCATGTACCAATCCCTGTGGGTGCCGGATAACTGAGAGTTTACTGTATACATATCACATATATAGTTGTCAGTGTTCTTCCCGTTGCAATGTTGGTCATGCAATGTTAAATAATTGCTACCCTCTCGAAGCGAGCTGTTGACGCCCCTAACTGTTAAATAACTGCGACCCTCGCGAAGCGAGGTGAGCACTTGATGCCCCAAACTGTTAAATAATAGCAACCCTCGCAAATCGAGGTGAGCAGTTGACGCCTCCAACTGCAAGGCGTGTGGCACCGAAAGCGCTTATTGCAGGGCTTTCCATGACCGGCTGTGGCGCTCATCGCTAGCGAAGCAGGACTTTGGCTGCAATGAGCGCCAATGGCCAAAGGCACTCATTGCACTGCTCACCTCTCGAAGTGAGGCGAGCAGTTGAGGCACATGGGGCTGCAATGAGCGCGTTGAGCACGCAGGACTTAGGCTGCAATGAGCGCCTAAGGCGCTAATTGGACGGCGAGCAGTTGAGGCGCGCGGGGCCTAGGTTGCAATGAGCGCCTAGCAGTTGAGACACGCGAGGCACGTAGTTGGTTCAAACGTGTAACTAGAAAACACTGAAAAACTACCAAAATAATACCCCCAAAAATAATAACACACTCACATACAGCACAGGGGGAGAGCCAGGAAGCCCAGGAGTGAAGTTGCAAACAAATTGGAGCCATATTTGGCGTTTTTCATCGCTCGAAAATCGACTAAGCGAGGGAAAAAATGCCAGGCACGCAGAACTTAGAAAATACACGTCGCCGAAGACAGTAACACTTACACAAACAACGCCAGGCACGCGGGACTTTAAAAATAAAACCAACAGCAGTCAGCGTGCACCACGCAAATGGTGCTCAGAGGAGCAAAAGCATCACATTGTGTGGCAAACAGCATTGCCAGCCTTACAATTTTATTCCCGTCATTTTTGACGGGCAATTTCCTCATATTATATATATATATATATATATATATATATATATATATATATATGTGTGTGTGTTTGTCAATGTGTGTGTATGCATGTGTTTGTGTATGTGTAGGTTGCAAGTAAACAATTAAGTTATTTTATTTAAAGAAAAAATATGTTTTAGAAATCGATGTCTTAAAAAAAGGCGGTGTCGTTTTTGGGCCTACAAGGATTCACTACATTGATCATTGCTTTATTAAGGGCCTCCTTAAATTACCCAATTTAAAAAGACCAATGAAGTAAAAGAGTGGGGTGGATTACTCAAAGATTCTTCCTGTCTGGGGTGCTATTTCAGCTAGGTCCATTACTGAGCTTAACAATGGTCGATCTAAGGTACAATTTCCATTTAGAAAAATACCCCTATGGATTTTTATAAAAGTCTAATGTACTATTACACATTTTAGTTAGCACCTGTGTAGGCCTCTTCAGGCCAAAATCTCCTATTGACTTCATTGTCAAAACAATATCAATGACTGTATTCAAGATCATACAATCAGATTCCAAGGCACACATCATCAGCTATTTTACTCAAATATAATGACATGCAACGTTTACCAGTTTTGTATTTGCGACTACTCTTCCCTGACTACATTTCAGCTTTTTTCAATTTTTTTTTGTTTGTTATTCACATAAACCACATTATGAACATATTTGCATGAAGCATGACAGACATGGCCTTAGGTACCAAAAAACCTTTTGTACAGAAAACTAGCTTATGTATGAAAGGACTATGTATAAACAAAATGGAAGATTTAGTGATATTACTTTAGACAATGTCTTATACAGACTAATGCTATGTGCTGGTATTTGATGTCTAATTGGCTTGGGACATGTAAACATACAACATGCACACACAGATTTCTTGCAAATGTTACTAGATTATGCATAATATACCAGCTTGAACACAATATGTTTAGATAACACGATCAAGAAAGGCAATACGCAATATTTTTTGTAATCTTTTGTAACTGTGCATGTATTGCATATAATGTATGAATTTTGTATATATCACAACAAGCCGCAAATAGCCTGTCACCACCTAAAGGACCCCTGTATGAAAGCTTTTTTTTCAAAGGCATACTGTCCATGTGTGTGGTATGTCAAAGAATGAGAATTAAGCAAAAAAAAAAGACACTTGCTTATATTAAAATGTATTTTCTGCCAACAATGTACATTTTGTGTGTGTGTGTATGGCTGAGCACAGAGTAGCTTCTGGGCTCACTCACAAAGCCAGGATTCAGAGTTTGCACTAACACTGCCCCCTATATTTTATGTAGAAACCTCCTAGAGTGTGGTATGCAAAATTGGACATCACTGCTTGAAAAGTGCTAAGTTTAAGTTTTATTTAATAATATGCTCAGTTCTCCTTCTTTGGCATACTGCCGACTCTGACATTGATGCAGCTTCACCTGCCTGATGCCAAAATTGAATTTTGCTAATGCCTCACAAAAAGAAAACAACATAATTTGATGGCAGATATAAACATCTAGTCTGCTAATTTTGTGTGCCTAAATGTGTGGCTAATAAATCCTCAGCAAAGTTTTATGCATATCCTTACCATGCTTGCATTTCTTTATGGTGTTTGACCTTGCCTATATCGCCAAAGTCTGTTCCATTGAGCCAACTATCCATATCCACCTAAGACTTCAAGCTGATATCTAACTCCTTACACAAGCTTCTTTTGGTCACTGCCGAAAAGGAAATTCAAAAGACAATCTTTGAGATCACAGCTTAAAAAATATAAACTATCTATGATAAACACGTTTCAGACATTTTTTCTCTGTTCAGTTTATATAGTAAAGCAATGAGACAAACAACGAACAATGTGGCATCTTTAGGGCTGAGGGAAAATTATTAATAGGAAGACATAGAAAACAGGGTCCAAGACTGCCAAACTAGAGAAGTGACTTGGTCTGAATAACACATATGGACATTATTCATCTTTAATAACATGTAGAGACAGATTTACTAAATGAAATGTGCATTTACCCATATATACGACAGATAGGCAGAGATGTACCTAATGTCGCTATTTTTGACACATACTTTTCATGTAGTTACTTATTTCTCTACTGGTACTGTATATTCATATAAGTCTATTTATTGATGGGATGACTCTCCACACACAATTAAATTGTGAAAGTGTTCCTGCTGTGCTTGGTCATATGAGTAGTTTATAATGCTGTATGTTGTTATTTACAATTAGTATATATACAGGGCATATACCTTTTTGAAATAACAACTGTTTGTTTCATAGTTGTTTTTTTTTCCTATTTTCTATTTTCTAAAAAGACATATATGTTTTCAGTTGTTTGAAGCATTATTTTTTGTAGGCATACAAGACACAATGCTCTTTTACTTAAACACATCTATCAAAAAAATATTATATTTATTAGTCAATAACATTGTGATCTCCCAAATATTCAATGCAACTACATAATCTATAAAGGCATTTCAACACATATACAGTATATTAGATGAAACACACTGCTGACATCAACTGATAAGTCCATAGTTTTATCAAATATTTTTCAAGAAAAAAATAGCAACTGTTATAATGTTTAAAATATGCTCTTTTAAATGCATGATAGAAAAATGTGCATCTATCGCCAGTGCCTGGCAAATGTATTCACCCCCCTTGGTATTTTTGTGCATTGTTGCCTCACAGCCTAGAATTAACATTGATTGTTTGAGGATTTGCATCATTTAATTTACAGAACATGTCCACAACTTTGAAGATATTTTTTTTTCTACTGTGAAGCAAACAACAAATAGGACAAAAAATAACAGAAAAAGTCAATGTGCATAACTATTCACCCCCCTTAAGTCAATACTTTGTAGAGCCATCTTTTGCGGCAATCACAGCTCCTAGTCACATTGAATAGATCTCTAAGAGCTTGTCACATCTCAGGGATTTTTGCCCATTCCTCCTTGCAAACTGCTCCAGTTCCTTTAAGTTGGGTGGTTTGCGCTTGTGAACAGCAATCTTTACGTGTGACCACAGATTTTCTATTGGATTGAGGTCTGGGCTTTGACTAGGCTTTTCCAACACATTTACATGTTTCCCCTTAAACCACTCAAATGTTGTTTTAGCAGTGTGTTTGGGGTCATTGTCCTGCTGGAAGGTGAACCTCCGTCCTAGCCTCAAATCATGCACAGAGTGGTACAGGTTTTGCTCAGGAATATCCCTGTATTTAGCACCATCCATCTTTCCCTCAACTCTGACCAGTTTCCCAGTCCCGGCTGCTGAAAAACATCCCCACAGCATGATGCTGCCACCACCATGTTTCACTGTGGGGATGGTGTTCTTTGGGTGATGTGATGTGTTGGGTGTGCGCCAGACATAGCAGTTTCTTTGATGGCAGAAAAGTTCAATTTTAGTCTCATCAGACCAGAGCACCTTCCTCCATACATTTTGGCAGTCTCCCATATGCCTTTTCGCAAACTCAAAACGTGCCATTTTGTTTTTTGATGAAAGTAATGGCTTTCTTCTGGCCATTTTGCCATAAAGCCCAACTCTATGGAACGTACGGCTTATTGTCATCCTATGTACATATACTCCAGACTCTGCTGTGGAACTCTGCAGCTCCTCCAGGGTTACCTTAGGTCTCTGTGCTGCCTCTCTGATTAATGCCTTCCTTGCCAGGTCCATGAGTTTTGGTGGGCGGCCCTCTCTTGGTAGGTTTGCTGTTGTGCCATGTTCTTTCCATTTGGTTATGATCGATTTGATGGTGCTACTGGGGATCATCAAATATTTGGATATTTTTTTATAACCTAACCCTGACTTGTACTTCTCAACAATATTGTCCATTATTTGTTCGGAGGGTTCCTTGGTCTTCGTGCCAGTGTTTGGTTAGTGGTGCCTCTTGCTTAGGTGTTGCAGCCTCTGGGGCCTTTCAAAAAAGGTGTGTATATGTAATGACAGATCATGTGACACTTAGATTGCACATAGGTGGACATAATTTCACTAATTATGTGACTTCTGAGCTTTTTATGGGCTTTATTACAAAGGGGGGTGAATACATACGCACATGCCAATCTATCTATCTCTCTATCTATCTCTCCTGTAAAGCAAACCATATCGCAATGGCTTACATCTAGGAGTCATACTGTGTGTTCTCACTTGGACCAGAATTTGTACATTGTAGTTGAAAAAAGGATTTGTACCTAAACTGTTGTCTGATTATTTTTTGTTCTTTTGATCCAATCATAATACAGCTCAGAATTCATGCAAATGGTAGAAGACACAGATATACAACTATTATTATTGTAACATGAAAATGCCTTGAAGGAAAACAGGGAAGTTTCTCTTTCTTATAAGAGTAACTTTAGCCACAAGCCCCCCTTTTAGGAAGATAATTTAGGAGCTTTCATAATGGAAATGGTATGTAGATCAGACTCTGTTACACTTCTTCCTAAATTTTAGATATTACAAATATATATCTATATATCAAAGTTTGAGCTTGCCAAATTGTAAAGGATTAGAACCATGGAATAAAAAAGTAAGAATCATTTCATCGAAGATTCATATTCGTTGAATAGCTGCATGACTGGAAATGAAATTGTAAACCCCTACTGGGTATTTAAAGCATTTATAGTTAAGACAACAAGGAAGGGATTAGGGGTGTCCTCCAAAATAATTATTTTAGCAATGCGTTCGATTATACAAATTGTTATGGCTGGGGCCTTTTTAATTACCAACTATTTTCTCTTGCCAAATTAAACTTGAACAACCACGTATATATATTAACATTTATACAGGCAAATTAAGGTCATGGGCAGAAAGGTAGTGGCGAGAAGAAGTTTACTGCAAAAGAAGAATTTCAGCATCTGATTTGAATACCATTTGTTTTTTTTATTTAAACACTGGATATATTTGAAAGGCACAGCAGGTTTTTTGGGAAACTTGGCCAAGATTTGACAAATGAGAATATTATTTATGATTAATATCACATTCTTGAACATTACAAAGAACACATTATTTATAATGAATGTTAGATGACTGTTTTTAGTTACTTAGTTTAACACTACTAAAATACTCTCCCATCATATGACGGTCCATCCTGAGAAGCTGTTTTGTGGGTGTACATTTGGGAGTTTCAGTGTATTCAGTGAGGCACATTCATATCCAATCAAGGAATCATTGAAGCACAGAAAAACTGAACTGAGAGAATATATAGAGGTCACATGTTAATTATACTGTCCCATAGGAATAGGAGAGGTTCTCCAAACCGCTACCATACTTTAATGAATCTAGCTAATTGTGTCTCTGTTTGTTTCACTACAATACCTTCTGTCCTATGTTTTTTGGAAACATTTAAGCATATTAAATATTCTCAGGACACTTTAACCATGCAAAAAAGGGAAATGCTATAGTACATCCAGCCCTACAGAGTCTGTGTAGGGCAGACCCATACAGGAACTATTTGCATGATTTTAGGTGGTATAAGAGGTTTAAAGGGATATGGAATCCAGAAACATTTTATATCCCTTTAAACCTTCCCAGAAGTTGTAAACAGCTTTCAAGGGCTGCCATGGCTATTGTCTATAGCTTTTTGAATAAATAAACATGGTCATGAACAAATTGTTGAAAGAAAGATAACCAAAATCCTTTTATTTTGCCAGTTTTATTTACAATGATTAAGTAATATGAGGTTCCATTTAGCTATCCCTGCGGCTGCCTGTTACTTTTTCTGATGGTGAGCCCTTATGACTTAATTAGCTTCCCTTTAATCTTTCTGAGAACATTTACAGATGTAACTGCCACACTCCCATTGTGCAAATAGACCCTTTCACTATCTGTTGAAGCCAAAATGATAGATTCCACAGCAAAACTGCATATAATGTATATATATATATATATATATATATATATATATATATATATATATTTATATATATATATACAATAACTGCATATAAAAGACAATAAAACATGCTGTACATTTTTAAGTGTAGTCCTCCAAAAAGATACATTTTGAAAAATATGACAACTGTGGACCTTTAGCTTATAGATTTGTTGAGGTGCATTGACCAGTAATGATGGATATCAAAGACATAATATGATAGATATGACTATAAAAAAACACTACAGATGGGTTAAAGACTACTTTCTGAGTTATTCTTTACTGTGCTAAAGTAATCCATTGATTTAAATTAAAACAAACTATGATGCTGTGTACTGAAATCATTTAGAAAAAGTACAAAAACACAATCCATATTTTTTAAACCAACCATAGGTTACTGGAAACTTTGATTCAAAATTATCTATATTCCAAGTTTCAAAATTATTTTATTGCATCTAAATCAGTGGTATAATCTTTGTGTTTTGTTTTGTGACACCCTGATTCATTTACAATTGTGTAATCTGATTTAAACAGGTAAAAATGAAAAATAAACATAAATGTATTCAAAAGTACAGGTGAAAAGTCAGCATTTTGTAGTACTTGCTTCATAAATATTTTCAGTGTAATTTATTCTGAAAGGAAGGTACCACTATAAACAAGTGGAAGATTTCATCTACTGTATACATAGTTTGGTACCCGTTTTTTCAAAATATTAAATAAATTCTCTTACTTTCTCTGTATAGATCTCCCACCATTAGAAGGTTGTCTCATTCATGGATATTAAAAAATAAATAAATAAATAAACATAGAAATAAGGGTTTTGCTAGGATAAGTGTTCTAACATTTTTTATCTAATTTGCAGGATTTATACTGTAGGAATGCAGTGAAAAAGCATGGTGCATAACTGTCATGATCCCCATTGACCATCCTTTGGGTTTAGTAATTGTTATTGTTACTTAATATGTTTTTATGTTACATTGATTACCCTGTGTATGTTAATTACTGTATGTTATGTTGCTTCCCAATGTGTGATTGACTTGTGATGTTTGATTCTGTATGTTGCATGTTTGGTTCATGAAGTGTCAAATAATTTAGAAAGTTGTGTTGTCTGTAACTGAGAGAGTCAATTGAGATTCAGTTAGATGGAGAGAGATGTAATGGTGTATCTGAGAACAAGCCAGTCTGAAGGCAGTCTGTGATGCTTCTGACAGGAGAGAAGTGAGGTAACCCAGCTATCAGTGACTCTGAGAAGCTTAATATATATATATGGAATAAGATATCTGGAAGATATATATGTATCAGAATCCATAGTGATAGGATTATATATATATGGAATAAGATGTCTGGAAGATATTTATGTGTCAGAGAAAGTGGCTGCCCTGATCTTGTACAATTATTGAAGTGTGTATATGCTCCTAATCAAAGTGGCGAAAACCAAAGTGTGTGTAGGCTCCTAATAAAAGGATAGTAAACCTATCTAGAAGATATGTGTATATGTCAGCATTCATAGAGAAGATAATGATGAAGTGGATGTTATGATGACTTGCAGATGAAACCTTGTCAATAATAATTTTTACAAAATCCAGAAGACACACAAACTGTTACAGAATGTTATCAGCTCAAGTTTAAATATACATATTTTGAACCTGTTATGATTTATAAAAACAATTAAAGTAGTTCCTGATGTTTATAACACTGAGCCTGAGTTCATATTTTTTTTTTAAAATACTGCATCTGAGTAAGGGCATTTTAAGAGACATCACCTGTCTGCTGGGTAGGTTTGGCTATAACAGCCTTATCAAGCCCGACTGAAGAAGCAGATCGTAACATATACTGATACAGAAATCTCTAGGTCTAAAGTAGGAGGTGCAAGGTAAAGAGTAAGGGGATTTCTTGATAGATGGTCGTCATGTCATATTATGCAAGATGCATTAGGATGGAGATTGAGGTAACTAAAAGTCAGTTCCAGTTGTAAGTGCATCTTAAGTGTTATAGGCTTTTCCAAACTTATGAATTTTCAAACAGTTGTAAAAGTTAATGAAGTTGTGGGAGAGTTGAATGGAAAGGAATTGAAGACTGTGATCTACAAGGATGCAATGTTATTATGGGGTTCAGGACTTGCGGTGGGAACTTAAGAAGTCTTTTCTTGCACTTAAATAACATGGAAAACTTTGAGGCTATAATTCTACAGCAGCTTTCTCTCTCTTTCTAATGTTTTTATAGTGAACAGAGAAGTTATTGCCACTCCCATACACATTCTTAAAAAGCCTTGATTCTGAAACAGACTAGACAGTTTGATGCTGAAACAGGCTGGTAGTACAGGGGCATGGATGGCACCATATTATTTCTGTGACTTTCTTAAGTAAATAATAAAACTTTTTTATTTTGCACGGTTTCTTTTTTTACTTTTGAACTTATAGACATTATAAAATCAAAATGTTATTTTGGCAATAGTTTTGAAAGCTAGACATGGAGTGTAAATAATTTTTAAGAACTTTTAGGCAAGCAATCTGAATTTACTAAGCATTATCCTGTATATTATAGAGTTATTCAAAAGTTTGCTATCATGAATTTAAAAGAAAAGTTGTAATCATTACATGTTTATTTAAATAAGTAATGAGTTCTGTGAGAATTAAAGAATATTCTTTTAACTAGGAAATTGCCCGTCAACAATTATGGGAATACAATTGTAAGGCTGGCAATGCTGTTTGCCACACAATGTGAGGGTTTTGCTCCTGGCATGTTGTTTTTATTTTTAAAGTCCTGCTTGCCTGGGGTTGTTGGTGTGTGTTACTGTGTTCACCATTGTGTATTTTCTAAGCCCCACGTGCCTGACATTGTTCATGTAAGTGTTACTGTCTTTGGCGTTGTGTATTTTCTAAGTTCTGCATGCCTGGCACTGCAGAGACTCTTTTTCATCCTGTTTCAGAATTTTTAAGTTTTTTCTGCAGCCATTTGTTTTCCTGCTTCAGCGATTTTCGATCATTAAAAAAGACAAAATATGCCTCAAATTAACTTGCAACCTCACTCACAGGCTCCCTGGCTCTCCCCTGTGCTGTGTGTGAGTGTGTAGTTAATTTGAGGCATATTTGTGTGTTTTTGCAGGCTTTTTCCAGTTCAGTGGTTCGGCCATAAAAGTGTTATTTTTGCGAGCCCCACAGTCCATCTACGTGTTTTTGGTCCTAAGTCATACAGGCCATAATTTTACATCTGTCGCAAATTTCAGGGGTCTCGCAATGAAGCCTCATTGCAACTCCCGTGTGTCTCGGGATGAGCGCCAGTTAAGTCCCACGTGTCTATTATTTTCGGGGTTAAATCGACCTCGGGTATCAATGAGTTCATAGATATCAGGCCACCCACATGGACTAGAACAGTATTGGCATTCATTTTTATAATTCTTTAATTTTTGGTTTTGCGAGTCTGATCACATATCGGAACCCCAAACTTAATTGATTGAGATGTACAGTGGATATAAAAAGTCTACACACCCCTGTTAAAATGTCAGGTTTCTGTGCTGTAAAAAAATGAGACAAAGATAAATCAATTCAGAACTTTTTCCACCTATAATGTGACCTATAAACTGTACAACTCAATTGAAAAACAAACTGAAATCTTTTAGGTAGAGGGAAGAAAAAATATAAAAATAAAATAATATGGTTGCATAAGTATGCACACCCTTAAACTAATACTTTGTTGAAGCACCCTTTGATTTTATTACAGCACTCAGTCTTTTTGAGTCTATCAGCATGGCACATTTTGACTTGGCAAGATTTGCCCACTCTTCTTTGCATGAAACACTTCAAATCTGTCAGATTGCGAGGGCATCTACTGTGCACAGCCCTCTTCAGAATACCCCACACATTTTCAATTGGATTCAGGTCTGGGCCCTGGCTGGGCCATTCCAAAACTTTAATCTTCTTCTGGTGAAGCCATTCCTTTGTTGATTTGGATGTATGCTTTGGGTCGTTTTCATGCTGAAAGATGAAGTTCCTCTTCATGTTAAGATTTCTAGCAGAAGCCTGAAGGTTTTGTGGAACTGTTCATAATTCACTCTATCTTAACTAAGGCCCCAGTTCCAGCTGAAGAAAAACAGCCCCAAAGCATGATGCTGCCACCACCATGCTTCACTGTGGGTACGGTGTTCTTTTGGTGATGTGCAGTGTTGTTTTTGCGCCAAACATATCTTTTGGAATTATGGCCAAAAAGTTCAACCTTAGTTTCATCAGACCATAACACCTTTTCCCACATGCTTTTGGGAGAGTTCAGATGTGTTTTTGCAAAATGTAGCCTGGCTTGGATGCTTTTCTTCGTAAGAAACGGCTTTCGTCTGGCCACTCTACCCCATAGCCCAGACATATGAAGAATACAGGAGATTGTTGTCACATGTACCACACAGCCAGTACTTGCCAGATATTCCTGCAGCTCCTTTAATGTTGCTGTAGGCCTCTTGGTAGCCTGCCAGACCAGTTTTCTTCTTGCCTTTTCATCAATTTTGAAGGGAGCTCCAGTTCTTGGTAATGTCACTGTTGTGCCATATTTTCTCCACTTGATGATGACTGTCTTCACTGTGTTCCATGGTATATCTAATGCCTTGGAAATTATTTTGTACCCTTCTCCTAACTGATACCTTTTAACAATGAGATCCCTCTGATGCTTTGGAAGCTCTCTGTGGACCATGGCTTTTGCTGTGGGATGTGACTAAGAATTTTTTAGGAAAGACCAACTAGAGCAGCTGAACTTTATTTGAGGTTAATCAGAGGCACTTTAAATGATGGCAGGTGTATGCTGACTCCTATTTAAAATGATTTGGAATGTGATTGCTTCATCCCCAGTTATAAGAGGGTGTGCAGACTTATGCAACCACATTATTTTTCTTTTTCTTCCCTCCACCTAAAAGATTTCAGTTTGTTTTTCAATTGAGATGTACAGTTTATAGGTCACATTAAAGGTGGAAAAAGTTATGAAATGATTTATCTTTGTCTAATTTTTTTACAGCACAGAAACCTGACATTTTAACAGGGGTGTGTAGACTTTTTATATCCACTGTAACCTCCATGTTTTACTGCTGTAGTAATGACAGACTAATTTTCTATTGGCTGATCTGAAATGGGCAGTTACGGGCTTTATGAATTGATCATGTTCCTGCCCTGAACTGCTCCAAACCAGTCCATGGTTTACGGTTTTGGGCCCGTAACTTGCGGGCTTCACCAATTGAATAGCATTGCAATCGGAGACGAACGGGATCCTGGTACACAATCGCAGAAATTTGGCTGTCTGCGATCGAGTTGCGGGCTTCAAATTGAATATGGCCCATTGTTTTTTTTATGTAAAATGAGTAAGAAACCACTGAGTCCCTGTTTAAATATCCTATAATTTTCTATCTTGCATTTAGAAGATTATGTTTTAAACAGTATATATTTTGTTGTATGAAAAGTTAGTGTTCTATAGTGTACAAACACACATAAGTGAGACTCTCTGGTGGAGTGATTTCTCCAATCATGACATGCTATATGATGCCGAATTGTAAGTTGCCCTTGGAATCAATTGTACGTCCATATTATTTAGTACCATCCTTTTTTAAGGACAAGCACTGCCTAACTCTCACTCCAAAGTTTACTTTAATTCACAAGTCATGCTAAGACAAAATACACTTTCGAATTCATCCTTTTATTTGCTGCTTAAGTTTTAATTTTCTTAACATAATCTATTTGATCTTAATGCAAATGTAATCACTAAAATATGCTCGTTTTAATACAGGACAGAAAAATTGTGACTGCAGTGTTCCTTTAATGACTAATTACAAAAGTAGAATCTAAATAATCAATAATCAAACAAAATAAATGGTTTGCAAAATAAAATGTGCAAGATTCAGTCTTCCATTTGTTTTTTTTATTTTCTCAAGTAACATTATACCCAGTCATCACGATCCATAAACAATAACCTAATTCATAGACCAATATTCTTTGGTTTCAGAATTTAAAATTGTCTCCAAACCAATTTGGCCAATACATTATCGTTCTTTGCTTCAGGTATCAAGCTAGTTTGTAAGAAGATTGTAAGATATCTGCAAGACAGTGAGTCATTGTTCTTGATTTTTTTTTTTTTACTTCTGGGGATGTTGAAGATCTAATACTGCAAAATTAAACAAATATTTTTGCTTTCAATTAAAGGGAATTATTTGTTTCTGCATAACATCTTTTTAATGTGTTGCTGATAGATCACAGGTGAGATGAAGTTACAGAGCAAATAGAGTTTTTTTCATGCGACTGCTCAAAAGTAATGGAAACACAAACAAAAAGAGGTATGCATGGCACTTCTATCTGCCAGGACAAAGCACAATCTGATAGTGTTACCTTATCTACCCATGCTCAACATATTCCCACATAAATAACAGCATGTTGAAATTTCACCACAGCTATCAGGTTTCAGATCTGTAAATGAAAAGATGTAAAAAGTACTCCACATCTTTCGTTGTTTGTTGAGCTGGTTCTTCAATGAAGTAGACAAACGAAGAGATAAGCCATGTATAGAGAGCTCTTAGTTTTCAACAAGCATCTTTCTGATAGTTATTATGGATTAACATGCAGAGATGAAGAATTGTGTCTCTGTGTTTATTATATATGTTCTATATTGGATTCATGATGTGAAATGCCAATAGATCCCATAGCAACGAAGAACATAGGGAAAAAACTACAAAACATAATGTCAACATTGACTAAAGTATCTACAATTATTTAGATATTATACAAATTGACTAGTACTACAGGTCTACCTGCTAGAGGCCATAATAGTATATGCATGTACTCCAGATTAGCATCATATTTTCCTGACTATTTCAGGTGTCATAGCATTTACAAAATCATTGTTCCCAGCATTTCAAGTGGTTAAAGGAGGAAACATATTCTTTAAAAAAGGATGAACCATTAGGTTCCGTTTCATGACTATACTGGTATTTAGAACTACACAATCTTAATATCTGCACATTGCTGAAAATACACATTTATTCTGTGGAACATGTGTTCATTGTTTCTCCTGAGTGAAAACAATTAGAAGAAAGCTGGAGAAAGGGTGGTTTGTTCTTCCACATGGGACTTTCCGTAGAAAGTGGGATATTAGAGGCTCTAGAAGGACAAATCTACTTTCAGTATTTTTGAAGTGAAAGTGATTCAGGACTCAATCTATTATCTCCACACTCCAAAAGACTTTCAATGTGAACAGAAATATATACAAAAATAACCCTGAACTAAACTTTGATGGTATGATGAATTGATGTTATTCAGTAGTCACCTCTTTTATAAGTTTCAGACATTTACCAAGAGGGTAGTAATGGCAAAATGTATGTAAACTTTATGGAAATTGCTAAATGTTCTTTTTTATTACAAAGGTGAAGATTAAACAAAATAAATAATACAAACTAAGACCTGTTTGAATTCACAGTTGTAATTTTATGAACTCTACGGTCAATAGATCGACTGACTGCAGCTTCTTCAGGTTCCAAGTGATGTGCTCTATTGCTGGCTAGTCATGTCAGTTTGGGGATATAAGAGTCATATGTTAATCTTTGCTAAGTTTTCTTTGGCTCTAGAGTAACATATTGCAGACCCCTGTTGTAATCCATCAATAAAATACAACAATACATTTTACATCCAGACATCTGCTCAGCTGAAGCGCAATGATTAGATGCTACTTGTTTATTGAGCCTTGATATGCTTTCAGACTCCATGAGTTTTACATGTAATCCATTATATAGTGTGTTCATATTATTATACACCTTGTTCTTCATACTTCTATTTTAACATGTCATAGTACAATAGAGTATATTTATGTTTTGTAGTTTCTATGGCAATTCCTGGTGGTCCTTTTAATCCTTTTCTGGAAGCTTGTAGTTTGTAAGTTCTGTATTTCAGGAAGGGAAAATGTAATTTAAGAAACAGTGCTCAGTAGGTACCAAATAAAATCATTTGTTTTTAATGTAAGCAGTCCAAAATTCTGCTTTAGTAATACTAAAAGGTCAACTAACGCTATTTACTACAGTCTCTGTGTCTGTGTAAAATTCAGTGCGAAAAAAGTAACCTTAACAGATCATTTTATTCCAAGAGAAATGGACAGTAATGAGATGAGAAAAACTCTTCTTTCACTTAAAATACTATTGCATTTAAAGGGCATTTTTGTTTTCTATAAATATTTTCACTAAGCTTAATTCATTAATTTGATCTTCCTCAATTTGATTTTCACATAAAAGTTAAATTGACTTGCCACAGAGTAACTGTTTTTCAGATTCTGGAACCTCCCCCTTTCTCCCTCTATTCTCTCCTACAGGCTGCCATCTTGTACACCTGTGTCATTCAGCACTGCATGTTGTTTGCTAAGGAAACTCCCACAGAGGAGGGGATTCACACTTGCCAGTATTATACTGTTATCAAGCAAACAGTGCTATGATGTGAATTAGAAGTTGTTCACAAACAAAATGAAACCATTTTACAGCACCTATTGTAGCAGATTAAAATAAATAAAATAAAATAAAACCAGAATGGTATTATTGTTTTGTTGTATCAATGTCCATACCTTCACAACAGTGATATCTGCAGACACAATTGTGTGGAGCCAATGTATAGTGGATGACAGTATACTTAATGAGCATTATTACTAAAGGGCAATATGACCAATTAAAATATTGCGTGGTGATTGCTATTTGAATTAATATATCTACTTTTAAATGCATACTATGAAGGTCACAAAAAAATAAAATGTAACCCAGCGATTCAGAGAAATTGCTCATCAGATTATACATATGTTTCTTAACAAAGTATTGCATTTTAATTAAGTCAATTACTAAATATGACTCCTTGTGAAGTGTCAACTGGTCTCTGAACATGACACTTTTCCACTTTTAGCTATGCTACCTCTTTGAATAAAAGTTGTGATGAGAGTATATGTGCATGTACAATAATTTCCAGGGTGCCATATAAAGCTTGGGTCTGTTGTTTTGAAGCATTGCAGTAAAATCTTAGAAACGTTGATAAAGGGACTTATTTGAACAGTATACCATTGTAATTTTATGTGCTTAAAAAATGTAAAAATCATATGTAGAAACTAGTTATCTTTTTAAACTTATTGAAAATGAACTTAACTATAAGCATGTTTAGTCTTTTCTATTTTTTTCCCTTGAAGGACTTGCAGAAGTAACTGTATACAAAATGAGAATGATGGGTCACTTCTCTATACTAATTCTCCTGGATCCAAATTCTTCACCCCCTTGGCATTGTGACACTGCTCTCTCATTACTCACATATAGCCAATAACCAAATTATGTTGTCTTCACCTAAATATATCTCCACAATACTATCTTACACACGACACAATTAAAATTCTAATATATACTCTTAACTTATCTCATCACAACTACTGCAGCTCACTCCTTTTTTGGCCTCCCCATCACCTGCCTCTCTTTACTCCAATACATAATGAACTCCCCCGCTAGACTCATCTACCACTGTAAATAATATCAGCAGGCGTTTGTATCCTCACTGAATAATTATCCAATATTATCAAAATAAGAGGGCCAGATGCATAAACTGTGGTCAAAACAGTCTGTGGTCAGTGGCAGGCAGAACTGATAAATAAGCTAAAAAGTCAGTCCAGACAGCAATCCAACGGAAAATCCAATAAACAAAGCTAAAATTAGAAACCAGGAACTCAGAATCAGTAACACAAATACAGTGATGCTTTGTACTGGACCAGCCAATAACTCAACAAAGCCTGTTTGCACTCTGTTGGAATGTATACTCCATGTTCAGGTCAGCTGACAGACAATACACACCCACAGAGAGGCCATACTGACTGCAGCCAACCTCATTCACTACAGAAGACAAGATTAAATGCTTAAAATGACTTAAACATAAAAGAGGATATTTGGATATGAATACAAGGCTTCACTCCAGGCAAATATTCTACCACTACAGTGTCTCACCACATAAGAGCAAAAACCTATAAAACCTAATGATATATAGGGGTAAACTCAAACACTCCTACTAAAATTGTTATAATGCTATGAATTCAAGGGTCTTGAGGTTTGAGGACTGCAGCTTGAGGGTGCATGGGTGAGATTAATGTCAGTTAAGAAAAGATGCAGAAGGACGAGGATGTTATGAAAGAACTGTGTCGTATGTTTAATGGAAATATAGAAAAGGAAGGGTTCAAAGGAGAAAAAGTGTAAATATACATATGATGGTAATAAAACAGTTACTGAAAGTAATAGATGGAATATTGTTTGAATACAATGCTATTTTCACATGAAATGAAAGGAGAAAAGAAAGAAGTTGTTTATTTAAAAAATACCCATTGACTTTCAGTGGATTCCAACATTATTCTATGTACTGTAGAATCTTAAAAGATACATTTTTTTCATGGCAGCTCATATAAATTACAAGAATGTTTTTAATTTAGGGTAATTTACCAATATTTTGCAAACAACATATAAGCAAAAATGAGCAAATTTGTTTTGTGACAGACTTCTTGCAGAACAAAACAATATTTATGAAAGATACTCTTACTCCTTGTGTAGTGGGTAAATCCTGGGATAAATGGGAAAAACCTTTTTTTTACTTAGATATAATGCTAGTAGTACATTTCTAACCATATAATTGCAAAGAAACAGTATACTATTAGACTTGCAAAACCAACATTTAAGAGAACTGTAACAATATAGAGTTAGAAAATAAATGTTATTAATATCTACTTTAAAGCTATTTTATATAGAACAATGGGCTTTTGACTTGTGTAGTATAATTATACTGTACGTTAGATCAAGAATATACTAAGTTAGAAAAGATGCTATTTGATAGAGAAAACATTAATTTATTTAAATGTTGAAGGAATGGCTCATTCCAAAACCAGCCATTGATCATAGGTTCTAGACTAAGAAAATGTTTGTTACTTCAGGAATTATCACCAGTGGTAGAGCTAGTGCATTGAGGGCTCTGGTGCAATATAATTTTGGCCCCTCTTACAACTTATCTTAAAAGAAGGTGACTGTAGGGAATAATAAAAAAAAAGCCAAAAATATGGGTAGATGGTCAGATTATTATTATTATTATTATTATCGTTTATTTGTAACGCACCAACATATTCCGTAGCGCTATACATAAGTTAAGTTACAGGCAATGACAAGTTAAAGATTCATACATTGCAAAGAGTGGAATCCAGTGTCCATAGCGCTTTCCCTAAAGCACTGCGCAGGATTGAAACTCGCAGACTTACAATCTAAAGGATCTACCCCTCCTCTAAAAAATAAGATATCCCCTTTTGCTATAGGTAGGCGAGTGCCCCTACCATTCTTTTGGGCACCTGTGCTACTGCTACACTAGCAGTAGCTCCACTATTGACTCACATTGTCTTCTTCCCAATTATGAGCGACTTTGGCGTTAAAGAAAAATTAAGCAAGGATATTTTAAAAGTGTCATGCTATTCCCTTTTTTCTAACTTTCAGCATGCTTCAGGAACTGTAGCATTTTCGGCATGACAGGCAGCCTTCTCTAACAGTCCATGAAAAAGTAAGTTCATAAGCAAATACATAAGCCCAATCCTTTCCTTTTTTGTAAAAAATTCCAAGACCTTCAGCTACATTAAATTCCATTACAGAGCTATTACATTCAACCATGCCGCGACCTATGGGCCATAGATGCAAGCCCGTAAACCCTTTCCGTGCACGCAAGCTGTTAAGGGGCAGGCTGAGCCATGGTCGGCCTTTACTATCCAATCGCGTTATAACATAGTAGGAAGGGGTTTTAAAGGGCGTGAAAACCGTAAATCATTGACTGTGCGGTAGCTGAGCAAGTGAACACACAGGTCTAGGCGTTGGTGGGTTTGTGAGCATACTCGAGTATAAGCCGACCCAAGTATAAGCCGAGGCAACTATTTTACCACAAAATACTGGGAAAACTTAGTGACTCGAGTATAAGCAGAGGGTGGGAAATGTGCTGCCCCCTGTGTCGCCCTTGTGCCCTCTGTGTCCCCCTCTTGTGTGCCCTCTGTGACGCTTTCTTGTGTCCCCCCTCTCTCTCCCTGTGTCTCTTCCCCCCACTCTCTCCCCTGTGTCTCTCCCCCTTCTCCCTCCCCTGTGTCTCTTCCCCCTCTCCCTCCCCTGTGTCTCATCCCCCCGCTACCTTCACTGTGTCTCTTACCCCCTCTCCCTTCCCTGTGTCTCTTTCACTCCCTTCCATGTGTCTCTTTCCCTCCCCCCTCCCTTATCACCCTCCTCAACCCCCCTCCTCCCTCATCACCCTCCATCCTCACCCCCCTCCTCAACCATCATCCTCAACCCCCCTCCTCATCCTCAACCTCCCTCCTCAATCCACCTCCTCAATCCCCCTCCTCAACCACCCTCCTCAACCTTCCTCCTCAACCCCCCATCCTCATCCTCAACACCCCTCCTCATCCTCAACCCCCCTCTTCATCCTCAACCCCCCATCCTCAAACCTCCCATTCTCAACCCCCATCCTCATTCTCAACCCTCCATCCTCATTCTCAACCCCCCATCCTCAATTCCCCTATCCTCAACCCGCCTCCTCATCCTCAACCCCCCTCCTCAACCCCCTCCTCATCCTGAACCTCCCTCATCAACCCCCTTCTTCAACCTCCCTCCTCAACCTCCCTCCTCAACCCCCTCCTCAACCTCCCTCCTTAACCCCCTCCTCAACCTCAACCCCTCTCCTCAACCTCACCCCCCCATTCTCAACCCACCTCCCCATCCTCAACCCCCCTCCTCACTTTACCCCTCTAATTACCTCCCCCTCTCCCTTTCCCATGCTTTCCTTCCATGTGCAGCTGCTCCTCCGCTCCTCTGCGCTCCTTTCGGCTGTGTCTTGACCCGGACAATTCTAATGACGTGACGCATATAACGGAAGGATCGCGGATGAGCAGAGGAGCAGCTGCAGATGGAAGGTAAGTAAGGGTAAAGGGAAAGGGGGAGGTAATTAGAGGGGTAAAGTGAGGAGGGGGTTTAAGATGAGGAGGGGGATATAGGATGAGGAGGGGGGTTTAGGATGAGGATGGCTTGTTGAGGATGGGGGGTTGAGGATGAGGATAGGGGGTTTAGGATGAGGATGGGGGGTGAGGATGAGGATGATATGGGAGGGGGAGGGAAAGAGCCATGGGGGGGCGGGGAAAGAGAGACACTGAGGGAAGGAGAGACACGGGGGAAAGAGAGACACGGGGAGAAAGAGAGACACGGGGGTGGTGACTCGAGTATAAGCCGAGAGAGCCCTTTTTAGCCTTAAAAAAGGGCTGAAAAACTCGGCTTATACTCGAGTTTATGCAGTATATTGATATCTGGACCTCTAATATAGTTTGGGGGGGGGCGGGAAGTATTTGATCCCCTGTTGATTTTGAATGATTGTCCACTGACAAAGAAATGATCAGTCTATAATTTTAATGGTAAGTGTATTTTAACAGTGAGAGACAGAATAACAAAAAAAACAAACAAACAAGAAAAACATATGCCAAAAAAGTTATACATTTGCAAGTCAATGAGGGAAATTAGTATTTGACCCCTTCGACTTAGTACTTGGTGGCAAAACCCTTGTTGGCAGTCACAGAGGTCAGCTGTTTCTTGTAGTTGGCCACCAGGTTTGCACACATCTTAGGAGGGATTTTGTCCCACTCCTCTTTGTAGATCCTCTCCAAGTCATTAAGGTTTCAAGGCTGATGATTGGCAATTTGAACTTTCAGCTTCCTCCACAGATTTTCTATGGGATTAAGGTCTGAAGACTGGCTAGGCCACTCCAGGACCTTAATGTGCTTCTTATTGAGCCACTCCTTTGTTGCCTGGGACCTGTGTTTTGGGTCATTGTCACGCTGAAATACCATCCACGACCCATTTTCAATGTCCTGGCTGGGGGACGGAGGTTCTCACCCAAGATTTGACAGAACATGGCCCCGTCCATTGTCCCTTTGATGTGGTGCAGTTGTCTTGTCCCCTTAGCAGAAAAACACCCCCAAAGCATAATGTTTCCACCTCCATGTTTGACGGTAGGGATGGCGTTCTTGGGGTCATAGGCAGCATTCAGTTGAGTTGATGCCAAAGACCTCGATTTTGGTCTCATCTGACCACAACACTTTCACCCAGTTCTCCTCTGAATCATTCAGATTTTCATTGGCAAGCTTCAGATGGGACTGTACATGTGCTTTCTTGAGCAGGGGGACCTTCCGGGGGCGGCAGGATTTCAGTCCTCCACGGCGTAGTTTGTTACCAATTGTTTTCTTGGTGACTATGGTCCCAGCTGCCTTGAGATCATTTAACAAGGTCCTCCCGTGTAGTCCTGGGCTCATTCCCCACCATTCTCATAATCATTGAAACTCCACGAGGTAAGATCTTGCATGGAGCATCAGACTGAGGGAGACTGGCAGTTATTTTGTGTTTCTTCCATTTGCGAATAATCGCACCAACTGTTGTCACCTTCTCACCAAGCTTCTTGGCGATGGTCTTGTAGCCCATTACAGCCTTGTGTAGGTCTTTAATATTGTCCCTGACATCCTTGGACAGCTCTTTGGTCTTGGTCATGGTGAGAGAGAGAGGGGAAGAGGAGAGGATGAGCGGTAGAGGTATGGAGAGAGGGAGAGTCAAGTCAGGGAGGGGAGGTACAGGAGGAGGAGAGCATGAGAGGGGATGTGCCCCAGATGTAGGCACAAAAGAAGTAGGGGCAGAGGGTCAGGGCCTGATCCCAGGGGGGAGGTAGTGGGGATGAGGGACTGGCCCCAGGGAGAGGCATGATCCTCAGGCACAGTTGGTAGGGCAAGAGGCTGTGGCAAAGTACTGCGCCCCCAATTATAGCCCAGATGAAATGGATGTCCTCCTCAGGGAAATACGGCCCCGCTATCGGATCATACCTGGTGGGAGAGATGTGAGGCCAAGCCAGAAGGCAGAGGCCTGAGTGAGATAGCTTCAGCTGTTGCGGCATTAGGGGTGTCAAACCGGGACATAAGCTCTGTCAAAAACAGATATGACGACAGCCGGCTAAAGGGGAAGATGCCAGAGGAGGCAAGAGCTGCACATTCAACTGGTGGTGGGCCACCAGACAATATTGCATATTGTTGATGGGAGCAGACCCTGAAGGAGTGGATTGAGCCAGCGGCAGTAGTGGGCCTACCAGGACAGGTGAACACGGGTGTGTCAAAAACATTGGAAAGTGAGTATCATATCACACCACACACATTGGTGTATGAACTGGGGGTTGGGGGGGGGGGTAGACAAATACCCCACAGATATCATGATGTTTGTACAGTGCCTTGCAAAAGTATTCACCCCCCTTGACTTTTTACCTATTTTGTTATATTACAGCCTTAACTTCAATGTTTTGTTAATCTGAATTTCATGTGATGGATCAGAACACAATAGTTGGTGAAGTGAAATGTGAAAAATATATACATAAAACTATTTTTTAGAAACAGAAAACAGAAAATTGGCATGTGCGTATGTATTCACATAAAAAGCTCTGGTGCAACCAAGTACTTTCAGAAGCCCTATAATTAGGGAAATTATGTCCACCTGTGTGCAATCTAAGTGTCACATGATCTGTCATTACATATACACACCTTTTTTGAACGACCCCAGAGGCTGCAACACCTAAGCGATAGGCACCACTAACCAAACTCTACCATGAAGACCTAGGAACTCTCCAAACAAGTAAGGGACACTGTTGTTGAGAAGAACAAGTCAGGGTTAGGTTATACAAAATTATCCAAATCTGTGATGATCCCCAGGAGCACCATCAAATCTATCCTAACCAAATGGAAAGAACATGGCACAACAGTAAATCTGCCAAGAGACTGCCACCCACCAAAACTCAAGACCAGGCTAGGAGCGCATTATTCAGAGAGGCAGCACAGAGACCTAAGGTAACCCTGGAGGAGCTGCAGAGTTCCACAGCAGAGACTGGAGTATCTGTACATTGGACGACAATAAGCTGTACGCTCCATAGAGATGGGCTTTATGGCAGAGTGGCCAGAAGAAAGCCATTACTTTCATCAGAAAACTAAACGGCACATTTTGAGTTTGCAAAAAGGCATGTGGGACACTCCCAAAATGTATGGAGGAAGGTGCTCTGGTCTGATGAGACAAAAATTTAACTTTTTGGCCATCAAAGAAAATGCTATGTCTGGTGCAAACCCAACACATCACATCACCCAAAGAACACCATCCCCACAGTGAAACGTGGTGGCAGCATCATGCTGTGAGGATGTTTTTCAGCAGCCGGGACTGGGAAACTGGTCAGAGTTGAGGGAAAGATGGATGGTGCTAAATACAGGGATATTCTTTTTTATTTCAATAATTTTTATTGACTCACAAAGGTTGGAAAGTTACAACAGTGTATATAGAGTACAGCCTCAATTTAAGGAAACATAACAAAAGCAGGTATATAATGCACCTGCTATGCAATTAGACCTTATTAATGGCTGCCCCATTGTAATCTCTTCGTGAGCCACACCAACAACAATTTTCCATTTTCCAATAACAAGTAAAAACAAGAAAAGCAAAGAAAAAGAAAGAAGAAAAAAGAAAAACAACAAACAAGTTTAAGTTAGTAATAATTTAAAAACGAAAACTAAACAAGAACAGAGAGATACAATTCAGGCACAGATTTTCTCTTTTCTAAAAGTATCTGCTCCTCAATATGGGGCAAGATAGGCTCTGTCAGAATCCAACAGTATTTAATTCCCTTGTCCCTCTAAGACGACCCCCCCCCCCCCGTCCCCAGCCCCCTGCGGCCCACCCACAGGTGCAGCTCGTTTTTGTCCGGTCTCCAGTGAGGGTGCCCTGCCATGCGCCATCCGGCCACTCCAGACCCCCCCCCCCCCCCCAGCCCGCTTAGTGTTACTCTATCCCGGGTCAATACTGTGGTTGGAAGCTATCCAAGGTTCCCAGATAGTCAGGAAGCTGGCGTAAGTATCCAAAACTAGGTGTATAAGTTTTTCGTTAATCATGATAAAGTTTATTTTATTTATGATCTCTCTCAAGCATAAGCTAGGGGTTTTCCACTTGCTGGCAATATGGCTTTTTACCGCCAAGAATATGGACTGAAGTAACCTATCCTGGGGCCTAGACAGTAAGGGGGGTCTTTGTCCCAAGAGACAAGTTTCGATGGAGGGGGTTATTTGAGTAAGGCAGAGTTTTGAGGCTATTCAGGTTATTTCGGACCAGATGTCCTGAGCCTTAGGGCAGGTCCACCATATGTGGATGAAGGTCCCCGTCTCTGGGCATCCCCTAAAACAAGTGTCAGGCTCTTGAGGTTTCATCCTGTGGAGTCTTGCCAGGGTAATGTAAGTCCTATGAAGTACTTTTAGAGAAGTTTCCATCAATCTGTAATTATAGGAACCTCTCGCTAGTCTCTGGCTAATGTGTCCCCATTTTTCCAGGTCCCATGTCTGGCCCAGGTCCTCTTCCCATTTTGTCAAGGGCTTAGGTTTACTATTATTCAGCGGGCTATTGAATTTCTCGTATATCAGGCCTAGAGTGCCTTTAGTTAGAGGGGCATCTGTGCACATGCGTGTCATCCCGTTTGTCTTGGGTTGACCTAAAGTCCTCCTCAGGGTCCATATAAAGTGACTAAACTTACAAAAGATGAAGTGCTCTTTTAGGGCGAGATCAAAATTATCCCTAAGGTGCTCAAAACTAATGTGTTGGCCCTTCTTGAACCAAGCCCCTATCCTATCCAACCCGTGGGAGGTCCACCAAACTTTAGAGTCATTCGGGAGGTCCTTTGCAAAGAGGGGAGAGGTGGTAATAGATAGGAGCAGAGAGAGGTCAGGAGTCAGGCGCCATTTTGAGTTCGCCCAATCCCAGGATCCCAGGGATAATCTGATAATGGGGTTGGGGTAAGTATGTGGCTGGCGGTGAGACTTCGGTAGCTATACTACCGTGTCCCATGCCTGAGGTTGTAGCTGCTGGTTTTCTATTGTTACCCAAATGGGCTGGTGTGTCATGGAGTGCGCTTGGGGCAGAAAGGAGATCTGGGCCGCCCTATAATAGAGCTTAAGATGGGGAGATTAGAGTCCACAATTACCTTTGTGTCTAAACATAGTGAGTTTCGGGATTCTAGGGATTTTATTTTGCCATATGAACCTCATAATTTGCCTTTGTAGGTTGTCCAGGTCTTTGATGGGAACTTTAACTGGTAGTGATCTGAAGTAGTATAGGATTCGAGGGAGTATGTTCATCTTGACCGTATGAATCCGGACGGACCAGGAGATACAGAATTTATTCCATCTCTCCAGGTTGGCTGCTAATTCTTTGAATAGGCTTGGATAGTTGGCCCCGTGAGTATCCGCGATATTGGGGGCATTTTTATTCCTAGGTTTTTTAAGGGCTTTTTGGGCCTGTGAAAGTTGAATGAGTTCTTAAGCCCCTCCCTGTCGGGTTGTGAAGGTGGAGCCCTATAGTTTCCGATTTATCCTCGTTAACTCGCAACCCGGAGATAGAGTGGAATTTCTCTAACACTTCCATCAGGGCCGTAATGGACGTGAGTGGGCGGGTTAGGGTGCACAGTAAGTCATCCGCAAAAAGACAGCACTTGTATTCTTGGCTACCCAGTTGTAGACCCTGAATCGCTGGGGAGGCCCTAATGCTTTTAGCTAGCGGCTCCATGGCGAGGGCAAATAGGAGTGGGAAAAGAGGACAGCCTTGTCTAGTCCCCCTTTGAATGTTTAGCAACGAGTTCTCTGGGCCTTCTCGATGTCTAAGGCTAGGGTGCAATAAGAGGGGTTTTTGAGTGGTTGGCTAGGTGCATAATATTCAGCACTCTCCTAATGTTGTCCCCCGCCTGCCTATGAGGAATGAAGCCTTTTTGGTCCTTGTGGATTAGTTTGGGCTAGAAGCCGGAGACCCTATTAGCTATCAATTTGGCCAGGATTTTAATGTCCCCATTCAGCAGGGAGATAGGACGATAATTCTTAACCTCCATTCGGTCCCTCCCCGCCTTGGGAAAGAAGACCAGATTCCCCTGATTAAGCTCCGGCGGCATCTGTTCTCCTTTCAGGATAGCATTGTACATTGAAACCATGTGAGGAGTCAGAACATCTGCACATTTTTTATAGTATAGATTTGAAAAGTCGTCCGGCCCAGGGGATTTGCCTAGTTTAAGAGATTTAATGGTGTCTTTGACTTCCTCTTCTGTTACATCTGAGTTAAGTAAATCTAGGTCCGTGTTTCCCAACTGGAAGTTCTAGCCCCCTGAGAAAGCCCGTCAGGGAATCCCCGTACCTGAGAGGTGTATATATCCTGGTAAAATGTTCGGAAGGTGTCCTTAATCCTAGCCTGGTTAATTGTGACTGAGCCTGATCTAGTCTTGATTTGGGTGACCCTTGATTGTTGGATCCTGGCGTTCAGCCTGCTGGCCAATAAGGGGCCCGGCTTATTCGCCTGCGCGAAAAATTTGCTCTGGGTTTTCCTTAAGGCCTTCTCTGTTTGAGCTGACAAGATGTTATCTAATTCTAGTCTAATCGTGTCAATCCGCTGATGACTCAGGTCAGAATGCTGTTGTTGTTTTTGTTTTTCTAGGGTGGTAAGTTCCTTCATCAGTAAGTTTTCCTTTTTCTCACTTATTTTATGTATGACGAGGCTACACTTATAAAGCTACCCCTTCTAAACGCTTTATGCGTTACCCATAACCAACCAGCACCCGTGGAAGGGTTAGAATTAGTGGAAACAAAGTCCCTCAGCTCTCTAGAAATTTGGTCTAGCACACTCGGGATTGAAAGAAGCCTATCGTTGAGCCGCCATGTGTAAGGCAATTCGAAGTTGGGGTTAAGATTCAGGCCTAATGTGACCTGACTATGATCTGACCATGGGCACGGGACTATGTCCGAAAATGTGGCTTGCTCTAGTAATGTGGCGTCTATAACAAGTGTGTCAATACGCGAGTAGGACTTGTGTGTAGGTGAATAAAACGTGTATTCCCTCTCTTGAGGGTGCAGTCCCCTCCAAGCATCTACTAATCCCAGTTTCAGTAGCAGGTTTTTGATTTGTTTGATTTTGTCTGTGGGTCGAGACTCCACCTGTTTTTTGGACCTATCCTCTTCTGGGTTTAGCACCAGATTAAAGTCCCCCCCAATAATAACTTTGCCTGTGTCCTGGGAGTCCAACGTCTCCAGTAGGTTTATAATAGCTTTATGGTAGGTTTATAATAGCTTTATTTACACCAGAGTGAGCTTAGTGTTGAGCAGGGTGCCCGTAATAATCACAAAGTTACCTTCTTTGTCTATTTTTTTGTTGGAAACTTGAAATGGGAAGTTTTTGTGGATCAATATCGCAGCACCTGCCCTTTTGTTTTTTTTGGCTAGAGGTGTAAAAGGTTGGATAGTCCTTGTGTAAAAAAGAGGGGGTCTTCCACTGCGCAAAGTGGGTCTCTTGGAGGAAGAGAACTGCAAGTCTATCCTTCCTATAAGTAATGAAACTTTCCTTCTTTTGTTAGGGGAGTTAAAGCCTCTGACGTTGTGGGTAGTGAATGTGTTGTGAGGGTTAGCCATGTGGGAGTGTGGAGGGGGTGGTAGAGAGAGAATTTGTTCAGTACATTGGAAAAGATGTCTTTAACTCTTGGGGTGAAACCCCTAAACAGGAAACAAATTGCCAACGACTTTATCATAAACAAGATTAACATAACAATTCTAAGCATTAAGTCCCATGCGGGGTTCTAACAGGCATTGCTAGAATTACCACAAGCTACTGCTAGATTCATAATATAAAGAGGTTGAAATTTTAATCTACCCTCGTAGCAAACCATGGTACTAGTAAGTTGGCAGTAGATATTAAGCTATGGTATGCCGGGAATCCTAGGCTGTATGTAAACTTATAATTACTACGAGGTACCTCGGCCTAGGCCGCTATTAATTTCACTCTAAACATGTATTCTACCAACTAAGCTAAATAAGTATATTGGCTACGTTTCCGAGATAGACAAAAGTAAATGCAAACAAACGGCCATCAGTCCAAGCTTAAGTTTGTCTTGACGTGCTTGGGAGGTCCGCCGAAGGGTCCAGGCTCAAGGCCAGCTGGGAGTCCCTGTTCACCCCAGGCCGATGTGACTTCTTGGCCGTTGACCAGATTTTGGAAGGTCTTGCTTTGGGCGCCTGCTCTGGAGTTGAGCTACTCTCAGCAGAGTCCGCCAGGTGAAGACGGTCTAGGAGTTTGGCAAATTCCTCTGGTGTGTGGGTCAAATAGATAGTCCCTTGGTATTGGAATGAGAGAAAAAAAGGAAAGCCCCATCTATATGGTATCTTGCGCTTAATCAGGATAGCAAGGGCCGGCTTCATTGCTCTGCGTTTCTCCAAAGTTCGTGGGGAAAGGTCCATGTAAATTTGAAGGGAAGCGCCGTCAGGACCTTTGATGTTGGACAATTTTCTTGTGGCGTTAAGGATCAGGTCCCTGTTTTTTTCCCTCAGGAAGCTCTTGGTTTCTTGCGGCCCCCAGGGCTCTATGGGCTCGCTCGATCTCCCAGGAGCTGTCAGCTACTTCTGGAAGAATATTAGGGATCACCGCTGTAAAATATTGCAGCTGATGTTGTGTCTCCTTGATCTATTTTCCAGGTCGTCGATTTTGTTATCTAGGAGAGAGCCGCCAGTGTGGTGATTTCAGCTCTGTCTTGCTCCTGGGCTTCCAGAATTTTATCAGTTGTTTCCTCCAAGAGGTTGGTTCTCTGGCCCAGCTCAAAAAGGTCGTCCTTGATCTCTTTAACCAGTTAAGTAGATTAAGCTTGCAGCATTTGTCCTATGATCTCAAGGGATTTGGCTGAGAGATTCATGTCCGGTTAAGGGTTGGAATTGTTTCCCTCGGCCTCAGGCAGTTCTATTTGCTCAGGGGGAGGGCTTTGCGGCTGCGAGGGGGGTGCCTCTGGTTTGTGGAAGAGCTCCTGTATGCTCTTAGAAGGCATGCGTTTTTTTGATTTGCCCATTTTCACCAAGGCAGACCCTAGCTGCGAATGGTTTGTTCATCGGCGCAAGCTTGTAGATGAGGTAGCGTAGTAGTAAGAAGCCGCCTTTGGTTTAAATCATTTGTAGTTAGGAGTAGATGGCTCGTGCCAGGGATAGGTAGCTATTGTGAGGAGCCATCGGCGTATGTGGAGTTATGCCTGTCTAGAGCCGCCCGTCTCTAAGCACCTTGTCCCATAGTGTTCGTGGGGGTGTTATCAGAAATCAAACACTCACGTGGTTCAGGTCAGCTCTCTGCCTCCCGGCTGGTGGTCTGTTAAAGTATATTCTGCTGCTTTAGACCTTCAAGATTGCAAGAAACTGGGAGAGCGTTCACCCAATAGAGTATATTTCATTAAGCCACCTTTAGCTTCTCTGTAACTGGGCAAGCTGGTTGCCAGGGTACGCTTTGAGTCCTCTGCTTTGTTCAAAAGTGTCTCTGTGAGGTGGGTTGCCTACTTGCCTACTGGCCCTCTTGCTGCTCTGTTAGGGGCCCTTACTCCTCTGCACAATGTTTCTGTGAGCTCAGCATGCCCAGGGCTTGAAGGGTGGTGATGTTCAGGGTAGTGCTCCCCCCCCCCTTCAGGGGTCTCTCTGCCTGCACCTGGATCACTGCAAGATGTTGGCACTGTTGTTAGGCCATGGAGCCTATCTGTGTTGCGTCCCCCACATTAGGGTGCTGGCTCCGCCCCCTTCTTTTTCTATTCCCCCTAGTGGGAAAATGGCCGCCCTTCTTTTGGTGAGAAAGCTCACCCCGGGGTGTCTGCCTGGGGCTTTTTGCCTCCTGGGCCTCTGGCCTAGTCTCGGGGCCCTGTGGTATTTGCTTCTCTCGTCGGGCACCTATTCACCTCCTCTCGGGTGCTCTCTGCGGCCTTGCTGGGAGAGGGGGGCCTGCGGCGACGCCCCAGCCTCCAGAGAGAAGATGGCGGCCTCTCGGCAGGAGCTCGAGACCCCAGTCCAGCCGGAGCTCCTCGGGCCTCTAGCTGGGCATCCCCTACCTCCAATCCTGCTCCGGAGGTAAGCCCGCCCAGTGTGGGGGATGCTGTGATATGGGCAGCCCGCCGCCAGATTACCCCGGCCTCCTCGTCTCCAGGCGCCACTGCAGGTCCCCCCTCGCATGTCTCCTTGCTCCGCACCTCTGTGCGCCTCCACCACTTCGTCCGTGCCTTCCGCCTTTGCCGGGGGGCACAGGGAGCCACAGCCACGGGAGGCAGGGTGGTGTAGGCCTCGACCTCGTGGCTCTGCTACCCGGCTCACTTCTTCCCCCTTTCGGAGCCTGCCTGCTTCTCACTCGTTTCCCTGTAAGGTGAGGATATTTTTGGGGCGAATAGAATAATTTTAGGCAAGTTATGCCCTTTTTCTTAGTTTCAGTGCAGGAGCTGCTCTAGAACATGTCTTGTCTCAACCCCTGGCAAGACACGGCCCCATACAGGGATATTCTTGAGCAAAACCTGTACCACTCTGTGTGTGATTTGAGGCTAGGACGGAGGTTCACCTTCCAGCAGGACAATGACCCCAAACACACTGCTAATGCAACACTTGAGCGGTTTAAGGGGAAACATGTAAATGTCTTGGAATGGCCTAGTCAAAGCCCGGACCTCAATCTAATAGAAAATCTGTGGTCAGTCTGCTGTTCACAAGCACAAACCATCCAACTTGAAGGAGCTGGAGCAGTATTGCAAGGAAGAATGGGCAAAAATCCTGATGGTAAGATGTGGCAAGCTCATAAAGACTTATCCAAAGTGACTTGGAGCTGTGATTGCCGCAAAAGGTGGCTCTACAAAGTATTCACTTTAGGGGGTGAATAGTTACGCACATTGAATTTTTCTGGTATTTTGTCCTATTTGTTGTTTGCTTCACAATAAAAAAAAAAAAACATCTTCAAAGTTGTGGGCATGTTCTGTAAATTAAATGAGGCAAATCCTCAAACAATCCATGTAATTTCCAGGTTGTGAGGCAACAAAACACGAAAAATGCCAAGGGGGGTGAATACTTTTGCAAGGCACTGTATGTATGTATAATTAAGCTTTTTCTCTGGCTGTGTATACAATGAGCTGTATCTCCCTAGAATTATTCTGTCTCCTACACCCCTGCCCAAGCGCATAGATAACTGACAAACAATAACAATATACGCCCTATGGTTATGACTTAAGATATATGGGGCATCAATAACCATGTAGATCATGGTAGCAAACATATCATTTTCATAATTTGTATCAATGAAATGTCTAGCCAATACCTGCCTTTAAAACTGATTCTGAGTATGAATTCCTATTAGATCAAGATTGATTTGACAGTCAAAAGAGACTGCATGTCTGGGTGTGCGCAATGCGGGATATGGGGACACAGACTCTGTAGGACTGCATGTGTGTGTCATACCCTGTCCTAACCTGAACCATGTCTCAGCTACATATTAACAACCATTGCTGGGAACATATCACAGATTGGTCAGTCTCACACACTGCACAGCATCACATAGCTGTCAATTGTATAGGAAAAGCAACTCAAATATATTTTTTCTTCCATTTCAGTGCCAAGGAGGACAAGGCCAACCCCAGAGGAACAGGTGGAGGCTCCACTGGAGGTGAGAGTGGTTGACGAAGAAGGCCAGCACATTCCAGAGAGCCCTGAACCATCCACAGAAGCTGGCCATTCAGAATCACCATCATATCAGGAGTGGGAATTATTGCCTGAGCCTTCAACAGCATCATCCAGCCATGCACAGCTGTTCCAGCCCCCTCCACTGGCCATGTCCTGGCCACAGCCATCATCACAGCTCCAACCTGCTACAACAACATTGCAGCCATGGCAGGCCACAACCATTCCCAAACAATGGGGTCCCCCAACATGGCCTTCCACACAATGGGGTCCCCCAACATGGCCTCTCTCACAATGGGCTCCCCCAACATAGCCCAACACCCCAGCACTCCTGCTGACATCATGAGGCACTTCGGCTGACAACTCAGGCCTTGCTGCCATCACCTCTGGCCCTGCTGCCATCACCTCGGCCCTGCTGCCGACACCTCTGGCCCTGCTGCCGACACCTCTGGCCCTGCTGCTGTCACCTCCGGCCCCAATCCTGTCAACATCAGCCCCAATGCCGTCAACATTAGCCCCAATGCCGTCAACACCACTGCCCTGACTTTGAGAAAAATCATGGCCTGTTTCACCAGGGAGGACATGACATGTTAGAAACAACAGACTGAGAGGCTCCTGTTGCTCAGAAGGCAGTGTTGGCTCACACACACTCCTGGCAAGCACCAGATTGCTCCATTCTGAGGTGAGGAGGCACAACCAAAGGATGGATGAGAAACAGGTGATTCGGGAAATACAGAAACTCATAACGCCAGCTCATACCTCTCCAGCTTTCGGTTGCACAACTGCAACCTGAGACAGAGGCCTCCTCATCTGAGACCTTACCACCATCTCAACCTGATCCCCAGCCACCCAAAGTAGGGGCACCCTATGCTCCAACCCCTCCAAGACGTGGCAGAATGAGATGGGATACAGAAGGTGGGGGCCCAGTGCTGCGTAAGACGGACCATCCACAAAGTCTTCTTCCTGATCACTCCTCACTGAATATTGATTGGTGTAGATGTTGACTTACTATTGGCTGGCTATAGAGTGTTTACATGTCTGGTTATGTTTAACATTTCAACAATTGATGTTCAATGTGGATTGACTTTGAGATGAAGTGTCATAGTTAATAAGAATATTGCTATGATTGATATCTTGTTCTTGTCTCTGTAGATGTTAATAGCCAAATCTCATGACCATAAAGGCACATACTTCATCTTTGAGCAGTACAATACCATCATGTGAGTGAACACTAAACCCAGTTCCCAACAGTCATTCGATCAGTATCATTCACCACGGCAGAGGGACCTGAAAAGCAATATATGACTACATATCTCTTCACTAATGAACATGACTGGTGTGAGTTTCAATTATAATTAATAGTGTCCCGGCTTTAGAGTTGCACGGTCCCATTAGGATTTGCTAATCCAAACCAGTAGTTATGCATGCATTTTCCTTTCATTTCATCCTGTTAACAGTATGAAAGCGCATACTGTGGAATCATTATGCTTTGGGGGTGTTTTTCTGCTAAGGGTACAGGACAATGGACGGGGCCATGTACCGTCACATCTTGGGTGAGAACCTCCTTCCTTCAGCCAGGGAATTGAAAATGTGTCATGGATGGAATGGTCTTGAGTGGCCTAGCCAGTCTCCAGACCTTAATCCCATAGAAAATCTGTGGAGGGAGCTGAAGATTAGAGTTGCCAAACATAAGCCTTAAAACCTTACTTAGAAAGGATCTTCAAAGAGGAGTAGGACAAAATCCCTCGTGAGATGTGTGCAAACCTGGTGGCCAACTACAAGAGATGTCTGACCTCTGGGATTGCCAACAAGGGTTTTGCCACCAAGTACTAAGTCAAAGGGGTCAAATACCTATTTCCCTCATTGACCTGCAAATCAAGTTATAACATTTATGACATGTGTTTTTCTTGTTTGTTTTTCTTGTTATTCTGTCTTTCATTGTTAAAATACACCTTCAGTGGATACACATTCAAAATAAGCATGGAATCAAATACTTTCACCCCACTGTATATATATATATATATATATATATATATATATATATATATATATACATATATATATATATATATATATATATATATATATATATATATATATATATATGTGTGTGTGTGTGTGTGTTTAGAGATATACATATACTACATTATTCTGTACCTTACCAATATAGATGAAAGTGTCAGCCATAGGGACGTGAAATCATGAGTCATGTCAATATACATGTAGGTTTGTCTGCAATTACTTTAAGGGCTTAACTAGAATGATGGTATTAATCTACATTGATGATCATTATGCAGTAATGGAAACAAATATTGAACAGAATACTTACACCACTAACTGATGGTGATGAGCACATCTGTTGACTTTCATAATTATTGTTATGGAAAAGCTATATTATGAACATTAGCGAGGCTAACACAAACAACATTGCTGATAAATAATATTTAATCTTAGCACAATTAATAGCAAACATACCAACCAAGCCACACAGTGCCAAATCATCACTGGTATGCACAGTTGGAGGTGGGTAGGATACAGAGTTCCAGTAACATAGGGAAATAGGGATATAGGAACATAATGGAGGCCGTGTGGATGGCATTAATATGGGTGATCAGTTGAGGGGGATTTACAGTGTATCATCCAACATGAGGCAATATAAGTTACATCAAATTATTACAGATATCAAGAGACTTATACCATTCAATAAGCAAAAACAATAATACAGAATAAGGAGATATACTCATGGGGAGAAGTAAACTGTAGGCTTGTGTGTCCAACAAACACTCCTATGCAACTGCAGAGGTATTAGTGCTCAATCAGTTAATGTTATAACCACAATAGGTCAGTTCTCTGGCAATGTTAAACCGCTATGAGAGCAGCCTCTCCATACCTAAGTTTGGACATTCAGATGGGGACCTGACCAGGACCATATCAGTGTGTTCTAACTTATTTGAGAGGTTGACTCACAACAAACCGGCCAATTAGAGGGGAATTCTGTTCTCTGAATGAACATCTCTATTATCTGTTGTTGCATATGAATAACTGAAGGTTAAGCTAACCTCATTAACAGTTATATTCCAAGCAGAGAGTTACTCTTTCCCATATGTACAGGCAGGATCACATCAGAACTGAAGAAGATATCTGGAAGGAAGTATGATTGAGCCTTCACAATAGTCCAAGTAGAGGCGAGTATAGAATGTCTAAAGCAATAGATACATATAAATCTATGTAGAGTATGTGAGCATATGCATGCTGATGATATACAAGTAACATCATGTGACATATGACACATGACATCTGCATTGTAGTCTGCAATTGAAGCTTTACATATTTTAGCTAATCAGTAGTAAGAATCACATATCTCACTGGATGCAACACATGAACGATTATGGCACATGAACATACTGTACATGATGCAATGGGACAGTAGCATGGTCTTGGAATGTTGGGATGCTCATCATCATGCGTTGTTCTGACTGTGAGGAATGTGACACATCTTTGTGATCTGTTTGAAACATACAAAGAACATGTTAACATGAACATTACACATGCTGTATGAGCACTTACTTCATCACATACCAAGACATGCTGGTAATTTAAAACATATGTTTTAACTATTATTTTCTTACATATGAAACAAGCTACTCATCTGGCAGATGTTGAGGAAGGATATTTCTGATTACTAATGATGTAGGAATATCACACCTATTACACGTTAATGCATCATTGTAGAGCCACGTGTGGTGTTTTACCTTGCATGTGGACCTGAGATTATCCACGAGGTGATTTGTTCCACCAGGACACGTGCGCTGTGGATCTTTATTAGTTTGGACCGCTTACGGATTACATATGGGATGTATTCTGGAGATTGAAAGGTAGGCTTACATTAATGGAGTTGTTATTTATGTGTTATTTATGTGTCCTTCAGCCTACATGCCCATGTTATTCAGAAAATAATCACTATGTAGTTCACATTGATGTAGCAGTTGCTCTGTTGCTGTACATTATTGTTTTTCTTTGTCTATGTTGTTAAACGATGAGTTGACACAAGACAGCAGTTCTGCAATATGATGTGATTATTGGAGTCATAAATGATCCACTGTAATCATTTTGCTTTCAACATTGAGTTAAAAAAATATTATATTTATCTCATACATATCATATATTCTTGTTAAATATCTGCAGGTATGTTCATATTTCCAGATTGATGTGAATTGTATTGATCCCTATTGGTTGTGGATTTTCATGATCAGATAATGGGAACTTTACTGGTCTATAGTGTGTTGAGGTTTTCATAGACAAATGTTGGGCATATATACATTGACATGGTGGGATATATAATCCACTCCATTTATCTATGCTATTGATGTTTTGAATTTTCAGTACTTATAATGTGTATGGGAATGTGTGCTTACTTACCTGTAACTGATAGCGTGGCATGTTCTAGTGTATTAAATGTTAATCAATCGTGAATCATGAGACATACATCATATCAGGGAACTCTCCTCTATTGTGGGCTGCTTGATATACTGCATGGAAATGGTGATGGAGAAAAGAGTTTTAGGAGTTATGCATAATCAAGCTACATTATAGTTATTTCTTATTAGGTTTGTACAGTCATTGCGGGGCTGTTGTTTTTTTTGATTGTTTGCTATCACAGGGGCTTTTTTTTCTGTATATGTATTCTTGTATGCCAATGAAATAATGAATAAATTAATAAATTAATATTCTTTACCTATTCCTAAGTAATACATGCAGGAAGCATTGTGCTGAAGAGCTGACAATCTGTTTCTATGTTCCTGCAGCATCCAATGTAGGTTTGGAGCTGAGGTGTAAGTGTCAGCAATGTGTAGTGTAAATCTGCTGCGTGCGCGAGGTAAAGCCGTTAGTGTAGCTGTGTACATCCGCATTGTGTAAGTTAGTGTTGTGAATGTATATGTGTTACGCTGGTGTGTATGATTTTCCATCCTTAGTAAAAGTGTATATTTACCTCGTACGGCTTGGGGGTGTTTTGCGGCTTTAGGTTTGTGTCTTTTTCGTTTTTTTCGGCCACCATTTTTTCTCTCGCTTAGGGGATTTTCGTGTGTGTAAACTCATGAATTTGGACTTAAATTGAGGTGTAACTTCATTTGCAGAGGTCCTGGGTGCACCCCAACCGCCCCCCCCCCCCCCCCCCGCTGTGGGTAAGCTTTTTATTTATTTTTTGTGTGTCTGTAAAATGGCGGCGAATGTGTATGTGGTATGCGGCTGTAGATGATGTTGCGTTCTTGGTAAGAGTGTATCTTTACCTCGTACGGCTTTTTGGAAAAGCTGTATGTGCTTGGTGGTGTTTTGTGTGTTTAGGGTCCTTTAGCCTCGTTTTCGTTTTTTTTCGCCCACCATTTTTTTCTCTTGCTTAGCGGATTTTCGTGTGTGTGAACTCTGGAATTTGGACTTAAATTGAGGTGTAACTTCACTTGCAGAGGTCCTGGGTGCCCCCCTCCCCTCGCTGTTGGTAAAACTTTTTATGTATTTTTTGTGTGTATTTATTGTGTTTTTAATGCTTTCAGGTGCGCGCGGTTCGGCCGTTAAGGTCGTATTTTTGCTTGGACGTAATGTTTTTTTTTCTAAGTCCCGCGTCTCGTATTTTTGTCAGCTAAGTCTGTAAATTCTGCGTTCTATGTCCCGCGGTTGGTATTTTTGGCTTAGTGCCACTTCTGTGGGTGTTTGTAACCGCTTGTGAGGCGCCGTAGAGCCTCCACCTCCGCAAAAGCGTCCCCTCGCTTTGCGAGGGTCTACATTTGCGGGCTGCAATGAGCCTTTGGCTCATTGCAGCCGTTGTTGTAGCCTCCACCTTCCACAAATGCGGCCCCTCGCCAGCTTGCAAAGCGTGACCACGATTCATAGTTTGACAAGTATTATATGTGATGTCACTTGAGGAGAGGGGCACATGTTTTATTTTGACATTAATGTGGCAATGGGAATGTTGAGAATGACAATCTGATGAATATCCCTGCTTTTGTATTGTTTGAAAGTGGTTTACTGTCTTTTTAAGGGCTACTGGTGTGCTCTTACATCTCTGTAAGAACCTTTTGCGGGTCCTATTTATATTTTAGGGTCCACTTTAGAGCCTTTGGGAGTTAGAAAGGGTTAATATGGCACCAGTTTCATGTTTTGTATTGCAATTTAATCAGGTAGTGTGTCTTTAATTGCTTTCTGCATGTTGCAACATGGCTTTTCATATTGGCATTTTCATGACCATTCCAACATATGATGAAATAAAATATTTTTAAGTGCCTATTGTTTATTTGGGGATTGTTGTACAAGTAATTGTAATGCCTTTCCATGCTTTCCCCATATTTTAAAGTCCTCTGGTGTGTTTATATTGTCTTTCACAGTGTTGAGTAATTGTCTGTAAACCCTTTGCAGGTCCAATTTGTAGGCCGTAATATTTTTGCCTCCATTTGTTGGTTACGGGCTTGAACGCCAGTTTGTCTTTGGGGATTCGTCTGGAGTCCCCTATTACCCTTGGGGAGACTAAACCCTAAGGATAATTTGCATAAACAAAAAAACTAAGTCAGAGCTGCTCCTCAGAGAACAAACCAACCTTAATAGGTTAGTTCTATAGCCATGATATGCCACTCTGAGAGCAACCTCTTTTAGCTCACTTGTGCCCATCACAGGGAGAAAAAACCTGTAGTATATCAGTCTGGCCCCACTCAAAAGAGTGACCCAGCCCCGAAATACCAGGCAATTCTACCCTGAACAGGAGAAACAGCAAACCCCAGATGCGTTTCGGCCTTTATGGGCCTCGTCAGTGAAGTGCAGCTGAACTCCCTAAGGCACAGCGAGCAAGGGGTCCACGTCTGGAGTCCCCTATTACCCTTAGAGAGCCTAAACCCTAAGGATAATTTGCTTAAACAAAAAAAATAAGTCAGAGGTGCTCATCAGAGAACGAAAAAACCTTAATAGGTTAGTTCTATAGCCATGATAAGCCACTCTGAGTGAAACCTCTTTTAGTTCACTTGTGCCCTTCACAGGGAGAAATATCCTGTAGTATATCAGTCTGGTCCCACTCAAAAGAGTGACCCAGCCCCGAAATACCAGGCAATTCTACCCTGAACAGGAGAAACAGCAAACCCCAGACACGTTTCGGCCTTTATGGGCCTCGTCAGTGAGGTGCAGCTGAACTCCCTAAGGGCCAGTGAGCAAGGGGTCCTCATCTGGAGTCCCCTATTACCCTTAGGGAGACTAAACCCTAAGGATAATTTGCATAAACAACAAAAACTAAGTCAGAGGTGCTCACCATAAAACTAACCTATTAAGGTTAGTTCGTTTTCTGATGAGCACCTCTGACTTAGTTTATTTGGAAATACACTTTTAGACATATTTCTAACCAATCTAAAGAAATGTACTATTTACATGATATAATGTCAATATTTTTTGTCGGAAAACACAAGAAATATAGGGGCATTATTAATCAAATTATCTTTTGTCGTTTAGCCTTGCATTATTCCATAACTATTGGTATAGTCACAATTTATACTATAGAAGTACATGTATGGAAGCATCCCCTCTTTCTTACTCAGTGAAGTGGCACTGACTAATTTTTTTAATTGCGCCTATAAATACATTTTGCTTTAGTATACATACCTAAAGCCATTATGGTTGGTAGCTGATAAAACTGCTTGTCATGAACACAAACTAGATCATGAAAAAGTCAAAGACAGAAAGTAATAAAGTAGTGCTCCAATTATCGAACAATTGCACTAATTTCACAAACCAGCAAGGTAATGCTTAAGATTCTACAAGCTTGACTCCAACAATATATGTACCAGGAACTACCAGATGTGCAACCCGGGTTCCTCAGAGGAAGAGGCACAAGAGATCAAATCGCCAATGTCTGCTGGATAATAAAGAAAGCAAGAAAGTAAAAAAAAAACATTTACTTCTGCTTCATAGACTATTCTAAAGCCTTTGACTGTGTGGATCACAACAAAATGTGGCATGTCCTTAAAGAGATGGGAATATCAGATCAACCCCTCCTCCTCCTAAAGAATCTGTATGTCGAGCAAGAAGCCATGGTCAGATCCGAACATGGGGCAACAGAATGGTTCAAGATTGGAAAAGGAGTGCACAAAGTTGTATATTGTCACCTTATGTATTCAACTTATATGCAGAGTACATCATGCATAAGGCTGGACTGGATGAATTCAAAGCAAATCACAATTACTGGAAGGAATATCAAAAACCTCAGATGTGCCGATCATACTACTCTGATGGCTCAAAGTGAGGAGCAACTAAATTACTTATTGATGAGGGTAAAAGAAGAGAGTGCAAAAGTTGGCCTGCTGATCAACGTTAAAAAGACGAACATCATGGCAAACTGCAATCTCACTTCCTGGCAAATAAAAGGGGAAGAAGTGGAGGCAGTGACAGATTTTATTTTCCTGTAGTCATGAAATTAAAAGATGTTTGCTTCTGGGGAGGTAGCAAGCTATGTCAAGCTTGGACAAGCTAGTAAGAAGTGAAGATATTAAACTATCAACAAAGGTCCGCATAGTTAGAACAATGTTATTCCCAGTAGTAACATACGGATGTGAGAGCTGGACCATAAAGAAGTCTGAGTGCCGTAGAGTTGATGCCTTTGAATTGTGATGTTGGAGAAGACTGCTTAGAGTCCCTTGGACTGCAAGAGAATCCAATAAATCAGTACTTAAGGAAATCAAGATGAACTGTTCACTAGAAGGTATGATCATGAGGCTGAAGCACACATATTTTGGCCATATCATGAGATGGCTGGAGTCCCTAGAAAAGACTCTGATGCTGGGAAAGAGATCACAAATTCAAATAAACTGCAGCATCCCCCTTCAAGTAGATTTGCAGGACAACAGAACAATTATAGTGTGCACTAAGCTTATGAACAAGAAAATTGATGGCTAAAGGCTATGATCCTTAATTGTGGAAAGAGACCTTTGGGGAATTCTCAGTTTTTAATTATTGTAAATTACTCATTAGTAAAAAGAATAGGCTCTCAATCAGTTTTTGAGGAATTTGAGGGTTTCATTAATCACTAAATGTAAATATTCTGCTAATAATAATGTTGATAAAATATCTAGAAGTTTAAATAGTGGAGACTTGTAAAACAGAATTCTGTTTGTGCAAAACTAAGAACAGTGAATAGCTATCTTGCATTTTCAAAATGCTAAAATATAAAATTAGTTAAACTGAGTTGCTGTTTTCTATCTGGCCCCACTATTAGTGTGTAAATTCAACAGAAAGGAACTAAACATTTTCCTAAAAGTTTTCAACAAAATGCTTACTGGCATTGTGCATTATAATATACTAGGAACTTGATGGGAATACAAATTGAAGGCTGGCAATTCTGTTTGCCACACAATGTGAGCCTTTTGCTCCTCTGAGTACCTTTGGTACTCATCGCAAGGCCCGCGCATTGCGAGCCTTTCCCCTTTGGCGCTTAACGTGGGGCTTGCAATGAGTGCCTTTGGTGCTCATTTCAAGCCTCTCCCGCTCGCGGTGCTTATCGCGAGACCCGTTCGAGGTGCTTCCGCCTACTGTATTGTCCTCTCATTGCAGGGTTTGTTAACCTGCAAGTTTTGTGCTTGGGAATGCCATGCGTCTCTTTCCACCATGTCCCCCCTGTCCCTTCCATGTGTCCTCTCCTCTGTGTGTCTGCTGATTGTTTGCATGTTACGCGCTGAATGCGGCTTGTTTTATTTTCAAAGTCCTGTGTGCCTGGCGTTGTTCGTGTGTGTTACTGTCTTTACCGTTGTGTATTTTATAAGTCCCGCGTGTCTGGCTTTGGTCAGCCTCACTTTCATCCTGTTTCAGATTTTTTACATTTTGCGTCCGCCATTTTTTTCCTTAGACGATTTTCGTTTGATGAAAAATGACAAATATGGCTCAAATTTGCTTGCAACCTTACTTTTAAGCTTCCTGGCTCTCCCCCTGTGTTGTGTGTGAGTGTGTTTTTTTAATTATTATTTTGCTTATTTTTCGGGCTTTTTGAGTTACTTGCTTGAACTAAGTTTGGCCGTTAAATTAGCAAATTGCGTTCCTCGCGGTCAGCGGCAAAGTGCTACGTTTTTTGTGTGCCTCAAGTTTGACGCTCATTGCAGCCTACGTCCCGCGTGCCTCAACTGCTCGCTTCAATGAGCGCCTATGGCCTTTCTCTAAAAATAATTTTCGGAGAAACTAAGAGTCACCATTTACTCCAGGCCACTTCCAGTAGCAGAGGGCCCCTTCTACGTTGTGATTCCAAATGCTTTGCACCTACATCAACAATAACTCTGAGAGGAAATGTGTTAACTCATTGGTTGATTCAGATAAGCTTTTAGCATTTAACATGCTCCCCTTCCCATGCACGTGCTCAGTAGGAGCAGTCATTTAACTTCTCTGTACTCTCCCCTCACACCTTGAATTGAAGAATTATGACAGATGACAGATTGCATTCACTAGCCTGCTAAAATTAAGATTCTTAGCATGCCTTAGTCTGCTAAATTAAAACACTGTATCTAAAAATGCCTTCATTCACATGTCTAAAAAAGCTGCTTACAGTAGTTTGTTGCATACTTCAAAAACATTGGAGATTTTTTCTAATCGGCATCTGTTCTTAAAAGTTGAACATTACATTGATGAAATGAGTAACTTTAAAAAAAATGTTAGTTTCTCTTACCTGTTTTACAAGTAGTACAGTTTAGGGATTACTGTATCTCCAATATAATCATATGAATGCTACAAACAACAATATTTTTGAAAGTATTTTTTTTTAATAATTTATGAAAGTATGCATTATTGAGACCTACTAGTTTAATCAGTCTATTCACTTTGTCATGTGGTGGGGGAGGATTGAATACTATTCAGCTGGCCTTACATACATGTATATATTAGTGTAAACTATCCAGCATACAAATATACAAACTTTATATCTGCATAATTATTGCCATCAGCAGGAGTCAAATACAAGTATCAATGAAAAAATATATACTCACATCTTTCCATATCTCATTACATCTGTTGAATTCTCTCTAGAATTTTACAGGAAAGCTTTCAACTATCCCACATTAGGCACTAAATACCTTAAACAGTCAAATGTCAAACAAGCCTTTCAAAATGACAGCTAAATGATTTTAGGCACCACGCAGCCAGCCAAAGTCAAAGTTTATAGATGCGCTCTTACCGTTTTATCAGAGTCTCTTAGCTGCCACTTAAGCAGTGGAGTTTTGCTAAAAAATGCAAAGTGCAAGGCTTTGATGACAGATATTCTACAGAAAGCAGTTTCCATGAACGTTATCCCATTACAGCAAAGCATATAACATATGAAGAAATTGCTCATCTATCCCTTATTAGACTTCTGTTAAATGTAAAAAATTTTACAAAATTAGGTATGCTATCATTCAATAATTTATATTTTTAAAAGAGCACTGAACGTATATTTTTATAGTGTGCTGTCTGAATGGCACCCCGGATTGACATATATCGAGGCCTCAGGAGTACTTCAAAGAAAGTAGCATTGGAGCACAACTTCAGCAAAGGATATTGCAGCCTCTGAGATGCTTAGAAAATTTTGACCAAAGTTAAGACCTCCTTCTGCGATTTCCTTTTAGCTAACCCGTGTATGTTCAGTAGTGATACCTCCGTAGAGCTCTATAACTCAGCCGATGCAGTGTACTGACACAGCCATTTGTCAGAAATAGGTTCTGACAGGGATTACAATAACATTTACAGGACCACTTTGGTCATTTTACTCTCACGGTTGTCTCAATAACTGAACTTCATAATGGGAAGCCTGTTTTTGAAAAGCAAAAACATATATTAAATGCTACCTATAATTTTTTCTTTTTTTAATTTCTATTAGACCTGAGGAAGGCACTGTCAATTTTAGCAATCAAGTTTCCAATCAGCAGATAGAAGCGTCTTCTGCATTCAAAGTCTTTTCCGACCCAAGAAGTTCATCGGCTGAAACCAAAATAGCACATTCCACATCAACATAATTGCTTACAAAATCTAAAAATGATTTTGTACATTCTAAAACAATTTGTCTGTTTTTGAGTGTAATTCTTCAACAAGTGTTTAAATATAGGACTACATTAGTCTTTTAAATACATAAACAACTATTTTCTTATTATTAAAATTATTATTATTATGATTCTTTATTTGTAACGCACCAACATATTCCGTGGGTATATGACAGAGGTTATGTACACTGCAAAAACAATATTAGCTCATTGCAAAACTATGGAGGGCCCTGGCTTAAAATTAAATGCACATAGTGCTTTTTTCTTAAGATTGAAAACTTTCAAACTTAACTGTGAGACGCTGTCACACTTTGCGTGGTGCGTATGAGGTAGGCGATGAGCCTCGCAAAGCGAGGCAAGCCGTTAACGTGTAGCACTTAGGTGCGAGACTCACAAAGCGAGACAAGCCGTTAACGCGTAGCACTTAGGCGATGAACGCCTTTGGTGCTCATTGCCTGCTCGTCTCGCAAAGCGAGGCAATGAAGGCAATTAAACACGCGGGCCTTTACACTCAGTAAAAACGCAATCGCATTAGTTTTCTAAAACACTTGACAAACGTGGGACTTTGAAAAATAAAAATACGACATAGCAAAAGTACGAGGTGAACGGCCGAACCGCAAAAAAACAAAAAACACAAAAAAACACAAACAAAATACAAATAAATACAACAAATACATCACCCACAGCACGGGGAACAGGCAGGACATCTGGGAGTGAGGTGGAACGTGATTTAAATGTGATTTCAACGACTTTCACCACGCGAAAAGCGAGAAACAAAATGGACGCCGAAAAAAATTAAAACGATATTACAAGACCCTGGACCACGCAAAACACTGGCAAACACGTAGCACTTTCACACAGGAACAAACAAAATACAAAATACTCAATTACAAATTACGGAAAATGCTTACGAGCTGCGTAACACAATAATAACATTACGAATCTACAATAGCGATTTACACAATTACACCAATGGATTTACCTCTCGCAGACAAACAATTTAGAATGCACAGTTAGGACATTCATTACACTTTAGCATCAGAGCACCAACACTCACTGTACATTGTATGGTGCCGGAAATTATAAACAGATTGTGAGCTCTTCAGGCTATTGATTGCTGGATATATTAATTACAAATAGGTAAAGTATATTAATCTAGTCAATAACTAATTAATTCATTATTAATTAAGTAAATATACATAAATATATATCTCTCTTTATAATGAGTGACAAAGCTGATCAGAGGAGCAAAAATAGAAGACACAAGAGGCTCGCCATGAGCGCCAGAGGCAGTACTAAAAGGTTTACATTGTGTGTCAAACAGCATTCCCATGGATTCAAATTGTATTGCCCCGTCATTTCTGACGGGCAAGTCTCTAGTCTAAAAATAAAACAAAACATTAAAATGATTAAAATCTTTTAAATGTATGATAGCACATCTGAGAGTTCAGGCCCCTTTTAATATTTAAAAAAAAAAGCATGATAGCAATAGATTACAGTAAGTGATGACTGCTATATTTTTCCTCCTGTTCAGCAATTTAAAAATTGACATGGGGGACAAAACAAAGCTGTAATAGTTATGACGTATTCTGACTTCAAAGAAAGGAAAACTTAAATAAGACAAGGCTCCCGTTGATTGATATTCAATGTGTATTGTTGTTTAAAAGGGAAAATAGTATTCAACAATATAGGCATTGCATTCTATAAAATACAATATTGTTCTGGAATGGGAACTAATGTGTTACAAAATAGCTATACACTGTTATATTCAGTGCTAATATTTTTGGGTAATTTTCAAATTACTGGCAACAGTATAATATCATTATTGTACAGTTTTTTAAAGCATTCTCTACAATTATAAGTTCATTAATGCATGTGTTAAAATTTTATAGTAAACCAGGGTAATTAAAAAAGTAGCAGTTTTTAACCTAAATCGGCCTTGCTTGTTCAAAGATTACTATATGGAAGCATGGGGATTGTAGATAGCTTGAATATTCACACCATTTCTGCTTAAATTATCACTGTATTTCAAGAAAACAAATATTTGTTTGTCAAGTATGTACCAAGCTAACAATATTAGCATCTGTGTAAGCCATAGACAAAAAAAACATTTTTGGGGGCAAAATCTGAATTTTTTAAGACTATGTTTAAGAGCTAGTGAATTAATTTTGTATTTGTTACATCACTCCCTGAGAATTGAATCATGAGGGTGTGTGTTTTGGCTATTAGTGGAGGGAAGCGGTAACAGTTAACTGGATAAGATTGAACTTCACACCACGCCCCTTCCCTTTCACTGACCCAAAAGTACTACCCAAAAGTAGTCTCCTTCCTTCAGGAAATGCAACCATATCTCTCCAGAAATGTAAAGACCCCTCTCAAACACACAGCTTCTTCTTATGGATTACCTCGGGGCCCAACAGAGGCATCAACATTTAGAAAACAAAGTATTTAGGAATATTCAGGACCTTTATGATTTTTGGTCCATTCAGAACCTGCCAACACAAATACATTGCAGGCAGCAGTGAAGGAGGGACGATGAAGGAGTCATTGGCTTGTATGAATAATTATACAATATTTAGTATATTTTAATCATTCAGAAAGTATTTTTACTCAGTTTTTCCATGTCCATTCAATGATTCCTTAGTCTTGATAATATTATATTAAAAACCTAAACTGGAATAATTCAACATAGTCATGGTTTAGTAATCTGCTTTTTTTGCAATTCCAAACTAGAATTTAGCAATTTAGAAAAACATGACAAAGGACACGTAAAACAGTATTTACATTCCTTGACTTTATAATGGTTTGGAAGTGCAAAGTACAATATTACGGGGAAGGAGAGGAGTTTGTCAAACATGCTATTATTAGCACTCCTGAAATCGATGCCAATCTGTCAATACTGTATACTTATACATCTGTGTACACATATTTACTTTAAAGTTTGTGGGATTTAATATATTTTTCTATTTTTTTTATAACAAGGAGGATTATCCCCCTACAGCTTATGTTCTACTAAGGAGTTAGCATTAATATTTAGCTATTTATAGTTTTGAAACTTATAGTGACAGAGCAGAGACTTGCTTATTCCTCCTCTTATATTGACCTGTTAAGTTACGCAAATGGGAACATTAGGAAACATTTTTGTAAGGCACAGTGGTCTAAATAAACACAATTCGAGGAGCACAGTTTTTTTGTGAAATCACTAACAGCCTTATTAAATTGTTTCTGCAAATTTAAAAGGGCTTTATTTAAGCACACAGCATATTTTTTTTACAGAAGTTTTTAGTTAGTGAACTTCTATCCAAAAGAAAGATCTTCACTAACTAAAAGCTTCTGTAAAAAAATATGCTATGTGCTGAAATAGAGCCCTTTTAAATTTGCAGAATAGCAATTTAATAAGGCTGTAAATGTTGGTGAAGTATGTCACATTAGTACTTATGTATGGTGTAAGCATAAAAAGATTTTTAAATAAACTGTTAATCATAGCAGACTCGCTAGTGCCTATGCGTTTCCATGGTCTCCAACTTCAATAGTTCTTAATGGCTTTGAGTCTGAGCATATGTGCTTTGTGAATTGTTTTATCTATTAAAGAGTGAAGGGAGGGAGCATGATTGAAAGCAAAAGAAAATAAGGCGGGGGGATTGGGGCATATAGTATAAAAAGACAACACAACTCTGGGTGAGTTTGCCCCCCTTGTCCCCCCCCCCCCCCCCCCAGTTCCTACACCCATGGGAGGCAGGGAGCTTGTATTAGTATTTCACACAATCCCCACCACACCCACACATGGTCAAAACCAGTCCCATCCAACCAACAACTGTTGCTTTTCTACTCATTACCAACGCACTCATGACTTAAACAGGAAGGTCTGTTGCCATGAAAGCCTCTGTACCCTAGCATAGTCTGCTATGTTTTTGTAAAAAATAAAAGGAAAAACAATTGTCCTTGTTTTATATCCCTTCATGTTTACTGAACTGCTTCCATTCGCCATTCCACTGCTTCTCTGATTTGTTTCACCCTCACTCCCACTTCTACTACTACTCTTTTTAAAAAGGACTACTGTGCAATAGAAAATTTATATGTTGCAGAATGGGAAGTCTGACTAAGGGCACAATTAGGCGGGAAGCTAGTTTTTCATTACAAAATAATGTTGCCTCACCAAAACATTGATGCCTTTCCTGAACCCTAGATTCATCCATGATACTTTAGTAGTATTGTGTGTATGAGCAGAGCATTTATTTACATTTCTGGAGAGCAATTCTTCTATTTCATGATGCAAGCAACCTGCTTCTAGTTCTGTTAGGTGGAGAGGTTTGGTACCCCTTATTTGCTGCACCCACATTCTTTGAAAATGGTCTTAGTCATCGAACAATATATCAATATAAGAAAAAGTACACTAAAGCAACACATAAATAGATCAGTAGCAAAGTTTACAGTGAACTAGAAAAATGAACACATTTGAGAGAAACTGTGATCTAATGCTTCAAGTCATCTATCTATGTTTGCTTTGCCCAGTTCTTGGTGATCCACTTGGTATTTAAGCCAGAGATACTGGAGTGGGTTGTCAGTTCCTTCTCCAGTCGGCCACAGCATACAGCTCCTGGTATTCCTAGGTGGTCTTCCACCCAAGTACTGACCAGGCCCAACCCTGCACAGCTTCAGGATCGTGTGACCTATTGGTTTCCTGACTGGAATTGAACCCAGGTTGCAGCAGTGACACCCGTTAATCCTAACCACTGGACCACCAGGGAACCCCATGGTCCCCATAGTGTTTGTTTAGCTAACTGTAAATTCAGAAAAATGGCAGTAAATCAGGAAAATTAAATATATTTCCTTTTGACTAGCTATCATGTTACATATCCGGACAAGAGTTGGATAAAACCATCTTCCTCTTTTTTAAAATTTAATTTGCCTACTTTATAAATCATTCATTTTAACTTTTTTTAATGTTTCAAAATATTAACTTGTAAATGCATTATAGACATATTAAGACTACAGCGGCCCTTTAATTATGTATCCATCTACTATATATTTTTCTGTAACCCTTGTGTATAGCCAGAGGTGGTTTATGGTGAACTCAAACTCAGATACATCTTTAGATTTTGGTGTTCACGGTGCAGTGAACCTGGCTTTGCTCACTGTCTGCCTGTGGAAGCAAAGTAGCTTCTAGACATAAAGGAAAAAGAGTGGAGATAAGACAGGGGAAGAGAGGATGAGACAAAATTCGGAACCATAGGGATTGAGGAAAGAGCCATGGACAAGAAGCTGTTGGAAGATGGCAACTCAGAATTGTATCTGTCCTGCAGGGGCAAGCTCAAACCTCCACCACATAGCAGCAGGCAGAAGTGACCACAGCCTCGCTCTGGCCTTCACTCTGCTTTCATGGGTTGATGGACGGAGAATAGATCACCAATGGATAAGTGGTTCACAGAGTTCCCCTAAAATGGTATCTGGGGGCAACACGTGGAGCTATGCTTAGTATTGTATGCTCTGGTGATACTGCTGATCTGCATGCTAAGCCAAGAAGAGAACAGCAAGAAACTGTTTTGCAAAGTCAGGTTTTAGAAATAGTAATTTCACCCAGCAAGTAGGGAAAAGAAAGAGACTGCTAAAAAAATGTGTTGTGATCGGGTAAATAGAGAGGCTGCTTTATGAGGTAGTATGTGAGAATGTGTGTATGTATTTGAATATGTAAAGGGGTACAACTGATATAGATAGTGAGAGACAGTTGGATTGGGAGCAATCTATGGGGTAGTGAGAGACTGCTGGATTGGGGGGGGGGGGGCATTTTTATGGGATTGTGAGAGACTGCTGGATTGGGGGGGTGCATTTTTTTGTGATTAGGAGAGACTGCTGGATTGGGGGGGGCGCATTTTTATGGGATTGTGAGAGACTGCTGGATTGGGGACCATAGAGAAAGCAAGAAACTCTTGTGTGAGGAAATAAGGGGTACAGACTAATGAGTTAGAATTTGAGACTTCAAGGTAGTGGTAGGGAGATACTCCAGTGCAATAGTAGAGAACACCAGGGGAAACTGCATGGGAAAGATCGGCATGAAGGCTTACAGGTGGGAGAGAGATTGGTAGGAAAAGAATGAGCACTGGAGGCAAGAAGGAGAATGGTCTGCCTTATTGTCTATTTCCAACGTTAGGGTGCTTGAGACCTGATGAGAGTAGTTATGATTTGAAACTTACCTATGATTTTAATACTGAGTGTCATTCATTATCAAGCTGTGTGGTAGATTTTGCTCATGTGCCTTATAATGTTTTGTGAGCGTAAGAGGCATATATAATATTGTATATATATATAATATAATATTGTACGTTTTTTATCTGTTGTTCTTAGATTTATAGGTTTTAACTGAGTTTTAACTCTGTGTATTTGAATCTACACCCTAGGAACTTGCAATCAGCTTTAGCTCTTACAATGTTACCATAGGTTGATATCTAGTTTTATTCCATTCAAACTACCCTGGGGAGCATATAATCAGTGTTTGTCCTTGTAATGTGTTAAAAAACCCAAATACACTTGTTGCTCTAGTTATTTTTAAATCAAACAACTCCAAAGAACTTTTAATCAGTTTAGTCCTTGTAGGATGACAAAATAGATTGGTGTCAAGTTTTATTTAATTAACTGCTCTAGGAGTTTACAATCAGGTTAAGTCCTTGCAATGTAGTAAAAAAACTTTATTTCTGTGTATTTAAAGGTTCACTGTAGTTCAAGAAAAATGGCATTTGATTGTGAAGTATATTACTAACAACAGTAGCAGCTGTTGTAGCCAAAAACATAAAACATTTTTAGAGACAATTGGAATCATTAAAAACTCGGCTTATTAACAGAGCAATCTATCTTGTCTTCGTTGCATCACTTCCTGAGTGTTGGCCCATGAAGAGTGTATTTTTTTTAACTATCAGTAGAGAGATAAGTGGGGGAGAACGGGAAAGTGAGATTTGTTAGATAATTGGATCTGATTTAAATTGACATCACATACCCCCTTACAAAACTAGGAGCAGGCTGCTTATATCAGCAAGTTCAAGCATTGTTCTCAAGAAATGACAATGCTCATCAAACAACAAAACATCCATCATAGATTATGTATCTTATTCATTACATTTTATGTTTATGAGCAGAAAAATACATTTGTTCTTTGTGTCATCACATCTTGAGGACCAGATTATATGGATGTGTTTATCAGTGAAGAATGAGGAACATGGGTCTAGGAACTGGGGGGATGGGGGACAAGCCCCCCCCCCCCCCTCAGATTTTTCTATGTTTGCATGTAAGTATATATAAGCTATTTTTCTACCTGTGTATACAATGAGCTGTAACCCCCCCCCCCCCCCCCCAGAATTATTCTGGCTCCTAAACCCCTGGTGGGGAAGGAGGGAACAGGGAGAGGATAAACGACTTGGTTAGATAATTCAATGTTACAATGACTGTATTTCTTTTTAAAGCACAGAGTCAAAAGGTTATCTGCACACGTCTGACATTACAAGGGGATATGGCTATGTGGTAACGTGTTTCTCAGTGTGCAATATGGTAGCAGAGAATCTGTGTAAATTAATTTAATCCCTTGCTTCATTTTGAGAAGACATTAAGGTCAATCTGCCTTGAGCAACATAAGGAAGTAGGCTAAGGGAATCCCTTGGAGACTGCCACTTTACCTTGAAATTAAACAGATGTTTTATATGGTTTGTTTTAAACAATGTAGACTTGGCATGGCTGAGAGTATTGTAATATAGCATACGAATCTTAATACTATATATATATATATATATATATATATATATATATATATATATTGGAGTTAAGCACCTTGTTTAAGGGCCATGCATCTAAAAAATTATGCTAAACACTACCTAAGCTTTTGTATGACAAAACACATTGAGCCTCGTTTAATTGGCGTCTTTTTTGAGGACTCCGATCGAGTTACGGGCTCCGGCCTGTGATTCACTGCGATGTTTCAAAACGCAAGTTAATGCCCCTCCAAGCCTTTGATCTTTCACGCCCGCAAGAGTTGCGAACGCTAAATTGCTCCTATTCCCCCTCGCTAACCACCCCGTCAAGCCTGCAAATGGCAAAAGTCAAACCACAAGTCGCAAAGGGCTTAATGACATGTCTGGAGCACTTTAAAAGCAAATAAAAAATCAATACTGTACTTTTAGTAAAAAGGAAAGTGATGTTAGGTCTTAGACTTAATAGCACAACGTTCTCAAGCTCGCAAATCGCCCCCCAAAACATACTTTATTTCATGTTTAATTTCCGTGTTATATCTATCCCTGCAATCAATGTGTTAATACATATAATGGAACTCGCATGTAATAGAATATCATATTTACGGCTTTATCAATATTGCATTATATCTGGAATGTGGGTCCGATCGTAACTTGTAATTCAAGCCCATAGGACTTTGAAATCAAAACTCCATTTTCGACTGGCTGTTTCTATCTCGGGAGTTATGGCCTTCATGTTTAAGCTCGCAAATGCTACATACGATGGCATGGTTTCCGAATTTCGCTATCGGCCCCTAACTTGCGGGCCCGGCCAGTTGAATAGCACCATAAGTTACGGACGCTGTGAGCCGCAGCAGGCCCGCAGACTTACGGCCTATACCTCCAGAACTTGTGCCTCTGAATTTAATTAGGCTTCTTGTTTTTATCTGCCTGTCATTTCAGTAGACATTTTCTTCTGTTAATATAATTTATTTTCCATGGGGAAAAAAACATATGCAATGTATAAAACATTTTCTTTTAAATGTATGACAGATAGTTTTGGACTACAGTGCCTCTTTAAAAAATATATTTTTAATTAAAAAAAATATATATGGATTTTTATCAAGAAGAGGAATAAAAAAGGGATTTAGTAAAATCATGTCCAGTCAATTTAGTAAACAGTATAAAGAAAGTTAAAATATAGACAACTTTGTGTCCCCCTGATCTTATATGTCTGTTATAGCATAGGAAGGGACTATTAACGCTTATCTTAACTATCTTTTAATTCTTGGCCACAACTTATTCTCTGTGTTTGTACTTTGTATATTAGTATATATCTCCTTCCATTCAAATGAATAGAGTATTCAATCTAACTAAGATATCATAATTCAGAACAAAATGAAGAGTAATCTTTAAACGGCCAGTGTAAGCAATATTCATGAAAAATCAAATAACATTATAAATTATAAATCCACCTGCAAAATTAAGCACAGCAAAGTTGGGGCTGTAGTTACAATCCCATAACCTGCTGCATCTCCAAATTGGGTATGCTCCAGGTTATCAAGCCTGCCTGATTAATACTATCTCAGTTGAAATGTTTGTTTTCTTTTCAGTAGTGCTCTAGACAATGAGAGAGTGGTACAGCAACATTCATTAATGAGGTAAACTGTGTGGTTAAAGCTTTGCTTGCTGCTGTTTGCAAATGATTTTTAATCAATGGTGAACTAATAAATAGATTTATCATGAAAAGCACTTACACTGGCCCTTTAACTCCAACTTACTAAATACACTTTGCAAAAAAGGATGGACCTCAGAGGCCGCAAAGTAATTTTACTAACACATTGATAGCTGTTTTCTATTTTATTTCTATTCTACCTTCAGAAAACCCCTTTGCAGCCTTTGAGTATTTTGGAGGCTCTGGCCCGGTGTCTCTGATATCATTATAACAATGGTGAAATAAGTGTTTTATTGACGTAGTAGCAAATGATCACTCTATTAGTCAATGGGTTGCTTAAAGAAGTCCAATTATATATGACAGGATCATTATAGTGAGATGTGACCCATAAATTGGGTTAAATCTAGCGTTACATTTTGGTAAAGCCTAATTAAATTTGGCCTAACAATCATGTTATTGAGCTCTGGTGAGCTAACCAAATCAGACCTTACTCATTATAACAAATTACATTGGCCAACCCACATGATATAGCCAATCATCGTAAACCTTCAGTGAATGTTCCCATTTATTAAATTGATTAATACTTTTAGACAGATGACAGAAAATAATAAGAAAAAACGTTATTTTGTGCATTTCACTATTTTGGTACAAAAAGTATAATTATGACCTTTGTGATTCATTGTCTGATTACAGCATTTTGTTATTGTATGGTTAGGTTGTTAATACTGAAATTATGCATTGAAACAGTTTGTCAATCACATAACAGTTTACTTGAGTAAAGTGACTATACGTTGGATTCACCATTTTTTCTAACGTGAATAATTCCTGAAAAATACAGTCTTGTTAATGCTGCATTTCTATGCAAAGTTTTTGCTACTGGCTGCTTTAGAATCGAAGTCTGCTTTTCTATCAAAGCAATGCCCCCAATGTTTTCATCCTGTTAGATCCCCTCCCTCAATCTTATCAAGTACTCTTGCTTTGATGACAGTATCCCTTTTACATAATTTCACTATAATATCATCTACTCTTCCAGAAGAACTCACACTTTATTTGTACATATTAGATATCTACAATAGATGTAGAAAACAGATAAGACCCCAAAAGACCAGTTTACTCTGCCAATTGTATCTACCCAAAACTTGGCTTAATCAGGCCTGTTATATTCCTTAACTGTGTTTGACCCTGCCATTGGAAGGATGTTGAATGTATCTATTGCTCTTTCTGTTCAGTACTTTTGAATATTACCTTTAAATCTTCCACCTTCCAACTTCTAACCATATTCCCTTGTACTTGTATTCCTAATGTTTTTTGAAAATAGTTCCTTCTTGAACTATATCAAGTCTTTTGATATATTTGAAGGCAAATCATATTATCCATCTCCATTCTGTCCTCTAATCCAATGGTTTTCAACAGCCAGGCCCCCGACCTGTATTATCCTCTTAGCTGAGGGTCAGAGGAAAATAGGGTTCAAGAGAGCTTAACACTTTAAATATACCCCTATTATTCATAATTATAAATAGATTATTGATGAACATATATCTGAACTTAAAAAATACTCTGATATACTTCAAATCAGTGCAAAACTTAGATAACAATTCTGTGCACCCATGTTCAAAATGTTCTGAATCTCAAAGGTGGCCTCCATAAGCAATGGAAGATAACCAGCCGGTACCCAGATTATAAAGGTTGAGAGCCACATCTCTAAGCTATACATAGTAAGGTAACAAAACCTTTCCTTAGACATTTTTGTTTTTTTAAACCATTTTATTCAACTTTCTTTCAAATGTTTGTAAGTACAGTGGTACCTTGCTACTCAACCCTAATCTGTTTCGGATGGCAGATTGATTATCAAAAATGTTGAGTACCAAACAAGCATTTCCCATAGGGATCCATGTAAATTGAAATAATCTTTTCCGAACCCAATTTTACCTTTAACTGATGGTGTTGTTTCTTGCTTGAAAATGTGGTTCTTATAGGCAATGACTACACTTTGGTTCTTGTAAGAACAAACTACATTTTGGTTCTTGTAAGCATAAGCTACACTTTGGTTCTTGTAAACACAGGCTACAGTTTGGTTATTATAGGCACAGGCTGCATTTTGATTCCTGCAGGCCCAGGCTACACTTTGATTCTTGTAGGCACAGGATACACTTTAATTATTATAGGCGCAGGCTACAATTTGATTCTTGTAGGCACAGGCTACACATTTATTCTTTTAGGCACAGGCTACACTTTGATTATTATAAGCACAGGCAGAACTTTGATTCTTATAGGCACAGGCTGCACTTTGGTTCTTATAAGCACAGGCTACACTTTTATTCTTGTAGGCTGCTCTTAGGCTCTTGTAGGTGCACAGACTGCTCTTGGGCTCTTGTAGGCATGCTACACTGCACCACAGTACTTTCTTTACGTCCTGGTGAAATAGGATTCGGGTTTGCGTGAACGTGGTGAGTAGAGAGGAAGCGTCAAGTTCCAAGCCATTTGTTTCTCAGTCAGACACGTCATGATGAGTTCTGAGGTAGTCGAGTACCAAGGGTCCACTGTATATATTTGGAGATACAGTCTCCAGACCTAGACATAGGTGAGATCTGATTAGTGATCTATAGATCTGCTGTTAATCTCTCATCCTATAAGGAAAACTCTGATTAATGAAAGTATTTTATTAGAAAACTAGCAACCCTTGGGTCCTCAATGTTTAATCCTTTTAATGGCTAGTGTGATAAAGAATCAAAGGGTAATTGCAAGGTTCATAGTTATTTTCTGTTTTTTCTGTATGAATGCTAGTTTTAGAATGAGTTCAGATACAGCATAAAATGGAAAGCTACATGGTGGTGGACTGTTGCCCACCAATGTTTTAATGAACCTATGTCTTTGTTTATTAAAGGAATTTATTTGGGTTTTACCATTTTAAATAAGTTAATATATTGGGTTTTTTATTCTTTCTTTGACCACTTAACATACAATCATAAAATATTTTACTTAGAAAAAGACTACAGAATGGTAATCTGTTGGCTCTAAGTGTTTCTATATAAGCTCTGCTAGCTCACTTTGAACCTTTCCAGTTTCTAAATGTGAAGGAGACTAATGGGCTGACATTGCTCATGCCTAAATCAGGAAGCTAGTGGATAATGCTTGAAGCCAACAGCTGCCCGGGCAGTCCTGCTTTTCTAAGTATGGTCAGTTTCATAAAGGTAAGGATAATCTGAAATAGGGATTCTAAAGATAAAATATACGTTTGAACAAATGTCTGAAACAAGCCAGAACGTTGAAAAGCTTTTCAAATATTGTAGTGAAATATTGTCGATTCAAAATAAGGCCTTGAGGAGTTCTGAACCCAGAAGCTGGACCAGGATTATGAGGTTGCTTTGAAGTTAGAAATGCAAGAGTCATGGACCCTCGTTCAATTGCTCCAATTTTAAGATCAGGGCTTGCAAGTGGAGGTCGCAAGTTTTTTTGCTATTCAATTGACTTATGATTGCAGGCTCCGATCAAGTTACGTGCTCTGAGCTGCGTTTCATTTCAATTTGTCAAAGCACTAGTTACCGCCCTCACAGCCTTTGATTTTTCAAAATCGCTATTCAGTTGCTCCGATTCCCCCTCGCTAACCACTCTGTCAAGCCCTCAAATGGCAAATATCTAACCCCAAGTTAATTGTACCAAGGAGGTCTCGCAAAGGGCTTAATGACAAATCGTAGCACTTTAAAAGCAAATAAAAATGCAATACAGTACTTTTATTAAGAGTGAAAGTGATGTTAAGTCTTAGTGATGTTAAGTATTCTCCAATGCTTTATTTCATGTTCAATTTTCGTGTTATATCGATCATGGCAATCAATGTGAAGTCCTACGGGATTCAACCTCCAAGCCCGTAGAAATCCAACCGCCAGTTTTCATTAAAGTCCTACGGGCTTGAACATGAAGCTGACACAAAGCTGTAACTCGTGATTCAAGCCCATAGGACTTCAATGAAAACTGGAGGTTGGATTTCAAAGTCATAAGGGTCTTGAACCATGAGTTACGGGCTTGCGTCCTCATTCAGGTTCAAGAACACAAATGCTACTGTCGTTAGCATGGTTTCCATTGTTTGCGACTGGCGCCTAACTTGCAGGCCCGGCCAATTGAATAGCATCGCAAAAGTAGAGCAACGGGAGCATGCAACTCAATCGCAGGCATTTGGCAGTCTGCGATCAAGATGCAAGCCCTAAATCGAATGAGGCTCATGGAGTCTAGAAATATACTGGAGCACAGAGAGTAAAGCTGCAGGAATGCTTGGCATAAGAGCTGGTCCAAGCCAAGGGGGTGAATTCCAACTTAGAAATGCATGAGCACTAGTTTCAAGAGCTGCAACAGGGTGAGAAGGTGAATTTAGTAAGAATGTTTGACTCAAGAGCTGGACTGAATCAAGAGGCTGGATACCAAACTGCTCTGCAAGTGTGCTGGAATCAAGAGCTGGACCAGTTGAAGAGGATGTTGTACTCGGGGCTGGATGATGAGAAGCTGAGGAAAAATAACTAAACAGTTAACATGTATATTAGAGTAAAATATTCCAAAAGTTTGCCAAATCATAATCCTAATATTTAAATCAAATTAGCGTAAAACATAGTAAAGAAGAATTGTGAAAAGCATAACTTAGAATAAATTTCTAAAATTGGTAGGTTACATTAGTTATATAGAGCAAATGTCAGCATGAGGTTGGCTTTGAAGACTACAGAAACAAAACAGTGTTAAGTATTTAAGCATTTCTTCTGCCAACCAAAACCTTTTTACTGCCCACTATTTCAATCATCTGCCCATAAATTCTAGTGCCTCATTTCCACTTAATTTGTTTCTCAGTCATACATGAACTTTTCAACTACATAGTGGGATACTAGCAAGTAATCCTCCAGTTATATTATTGGTAAATCATACATCTTCATGTAGGATATTCTAGTAAACAGTAAAAGCTAAGCTTGTGTTAGAACAAAGTGTTTGTGAATGATGGAAATGTATTACTAATGTTAAAAAGTGCTTGGAAATCAAACTTAACAATTAAGAATGGAATTAGTGTTGAGGCTGTCATTTCTTCACTCAGGACAGAACTTGTTGATCGACCATTCCAAGTAGGTAGTTGGATCAGCTCAGTGGGCGATAGTGCCCAAAGTGGACTTTATCACTATGAAACAAGTCCCAAGCTTGACACCAAGGAGTTACAGTTTGCAGCATCCCTTTAAAAAGTTCCTTATATGTGAGTTTAAATAGGGAAATATTTTTGAAAGTCAATTTTAAAGGGCCACGTAATTCAGCCAAATTTGGACCTCATCACAGTAAAGAACTCATAAAAGCCTGTTGAAATACTTTTAGAATTTTTGAAATATGGGAATTTTTAACTGATAAATCAAATAAAATTCATGTATAGCATTCAGGTTGCAGGGGTGTGTCCCCCATTCAAGTCAATAATAAGGTTTTTGTTAGACTGCTTATATTTCCAGTGTGAAGGTAACAGACTTGGTAATGGGTTTCATTTTTTCTTACAGCAGAAAATTCAGGTTTCTGCTGTCTTGCATCTCTGGAATTTGACCAATACAAACCGGTGCTCCACGCTCCTGCAGCACCCGGTGCAGAGGGTGCAAGGCACAAGGCCCCTTACTTATGAGGGCCCCCCGTGGCCCTCCTGCAGGTCCCCTGTGGCCACCTGCAGCACCTTATGGCCCACTGTGGTACCCCACTGTGCCCCCCGCAGGCCCTGTGGCACCCAAGGCCCCTTATGGCCGCAGCGGACCAATTGTGGACCCTCAGCCCCCTGTAGTCCATCACAGACCTCTGAGGCCTCCCTCAGCCCCCTGTGGACCGCAGCCCCCAGTGGTCTCCCTCTGCCCCTTGTGGCCCCTCAGTCCTTTCAGGCCCCTGCGGCCTCCTCAGACCTCTGTGGCCCCCATCGGCCTCTGGCCTGCAGTGGACCTTTCTCACCCCAGGAAGCAGAATGCAGCACCGGGCATGCCAAAAGATATTTATAGTACTATAATATATATAGATGTATATGTAAATGCGTACTCTGTATATATATATATATATATATATATATATATATATATATATATATATATATATATATATTTATATCTATATACACACACACATATATATGTGTATATGTACATTTATATATATATATATATATATATATATATATATATATATAGACACAGACCCACATATTTATATATTTATTTTTCTACATATTTAATATATATTTTATTTATGTACTGCGTTGATGTCGGAGGGGGTTCCGGAAGGGCAAAAAAAAATATTGTTCTCGCCCCCTCCTGGGGGGATTTATTTTTTGCACCGGTGCCCCCTATGCACTAGCTCTGCCGCTGCATGCACCCACAGCTGTTTTGTCCAATGAAGGATCTCATCTATGTGAGCCTGGTTTCATGCCAATGCATATGAGGAGATGGAAGTTCTTAAAACAGAAATTTTCTTCTGTATATACAAGGGAGTACCACTGGTTGGACATTGCAACAAAATGGGGCTACACTACCTTCACCAAATAATTGGTTAACACAGATAGAAATCCAAATGAGGTTGGAGAAAATAGATGTTAAAAAAGACCCAGGTCCTGATGGAATACATACAAGGGTACTGAGGGAACTGAGTTCTGTAAATGCCAAACCATTATATCTCATTTTTCAAGACTCAGTCACCACAGGTTCACTACCAGATGACTGGCGAAAAGCAGAGGTGATACTTGTATTTAAAAAGGGAGCAAGAGAAAATCAATGGACCAATAAACCTGTAAGCCTCACATCTCTCGTTGGGAAGATTTTAGAAGGGTTATTAAGGGACAGTATACAAGAATATGTCCATTTTTAACAAGATCATAGGTAGGAGTGAACACGGATTTATGAAAGATAGGTCATGTCAGACCTATCTGATTAGTTTCTATGAGGAGGTTAGTAGGAACTTGGATCTGGGCAACTCTGTGGATGTAGTCTTTTTAGATTTTGCAAAGGCTTTTGATACAGTGCCACATGGTAGACTATTGAGCAAACTTAGAGATACAGGAATCGCAGTAAATATCTGCTCATGGATCGAGAGCTGGCTAAAAGACAGGAAGCAAAGGGTTGTTGTAAATGGAACTCTGATCCTTTTGAACATATTTATTATTGACGTAAAAGTAGGACTCAAAAGTAGTGTCTCAATTTTTGCTGATGACACGTAGTTGTGCAAGGTAATTAAATAATGATGTACTTTCCATACAAAGGGATTTGCATAAATTAGAGAAATGGGCGGCTAAATGGCAGATGAGATTTAATACAAATAAATGTAAGGTTATGCATTTGGGAAGGGAAAAATAGTCATGTAATTTATAATCTTAATAGAGCAAATCTAAGGGTATCTACAAATAAAATATTAGCATGTATTAAGAAGGGTATATTCTGAATCAGATATAATTCTGTCACTGTACAAATCGCTAGTTCGCCCTCATTTGGAATATGGAGTGCAATTTCGGGCACCAATTCATAAAAGAGGACATTTTAGAGCTGGAAAAAGTACAGAGAAGTGCAACAAAACTAATAAGGGGAATGGAGGGGCTAAGTTATAAAGAAAGACCAACCAAATTAAACGTATTTTCCCTAGAAAAAAGCTGTCTATGAGGGGATGTGATTACTTTATTTAAATTCATCCAGGGTCAATATAAGGCTTTGTCAAGTGACATTTTTGTGCCAAGAGATTTTTAACTGACAAGAGGACATCCATCCCTTGAGGTTAGATGAAAAAAGATTTTACCTTTAAAGAAAGAAAAGGTTCTTCACAGTTAGGGTGGTTAAACTGTGGAATTATTTACCAAAGGAGGTGGTGACAGCGAACTCGAGAGATAACTTTAAAAAGGGGTTAGATTTATTTTTAAATAAAGAGGGCATTAAAGGTTATCCTATATAACTATCGAAGGAATATTGATCCAGGGAGAAATTTGATCGCCAGTCTCTGGGGTCAGGAAGGAATTTTGCTTATTTATTTTTTTTAACAGTGAAAGAACCAGTGGACTGCGGGTCAATAGTGAATGAGACAGGGGGTCTTGGGTTAATAGTGAGAAAATCAAGTGTCGGGGGTAATACTAAATGAATGAGAGACGTGATTTGATTTCAGGGGCTAATAATGAGAATTAAACAAAGAAAAGACTCACATTTGTGAGCCACTTTGTAAATTAACTTGTGAGCATAGGAAGACAAAAATAAAGTAAATTAAAATATAACCTTTATAAAGATAGTACAAATGTGTATCCTTTTACTGTATTATTAACTTTGCCGTTATGAGCATAAAGTTGCTATAACAAATATACACAGGATACAAGGAGCTGAGTCTCGGCTAAGCACGCTAGGTAGACACCCCAATTCCAGGATCACAAGACCTGTTGTCTTTTCTTATTTTAGATTTACTTTACCTGATGTGCGAGAATTAGAAACCGGCCTGGAAGTGCATACCGGTACATTGCGTATGCAAACTTTCCTTTCAAATAACTATTCAAATAACTATTTGTTTATATTATTTTAGTTCTCCAACTAGAGTTATAATAGCTGAGCTTACTATGAGAAATTAAAGACGCAACAAGACAAACAATCTGAACAGCACTGTTGCTACCTACAATGTAATTTCTCTCCACAAACACAGATGTAAATAACTAAAACATATCAAATAAACTATGCAAAGGAGAATTTCAGTATTAATTTAATTTAAGGAGAATTTTAACTTACAAAGTGGGTATTTATAGAACATCACAGATACATTGTAGTGTTCATGGTAACACTTGCAATAATCTTTAAGTCATTGAGACCTGCGGAGAGAATTTACAGGACAGGGCTGTTTCCTTATTTATTTATAAATCTTGTATCCATTGTAGAGTTGTTATAGCAACGCTATGCATATAGTGGCAAAGTTAATAATACAAGCAGATACTTTTTACTATCTTAATAAAGGTTAAAAAGGAGAATATTGGAGTACAGGGCGAGATGAACAATAGGTGACACAGTAATCGGAAGGTCCCTAGAACTTTCAATAATTGGCTACAAGCCTTTGTGTGTGTAATCAGCGATAAGTTTCCTGAACAGCGCTACTCCACTTTTCTATACTTGGAAGAGATTTGGGAGCTAATCTCACATTTGGGGGCATGGCATGGTGCAAGTATGCTAAAGACTTCGGTAAGTGCATAGACACCAGTCCATCTATATCCAGCTAAGTCTGTTGTGTAGTGGCTAAACATGTTGACCCCTACGTGTGCAGTTCTGCCCTTTTGGGGCTAGTCTGGTGGGGTTAGATCACCAGTCGCATCAATGGGAACAAGAAAAAAAGTTTGCATGCGTCTAGATCTTTCCTTATACTGGAAACGCAGTTGTTTCCCCCAGGTTTCCAATTCTATACAGTTTTTGTGGTTTGTCTGCAGCCTTTGCGGTTTTCTGAATGGGAATTGATCACGGCCTACAGCTGGGCAAAGTTTCAGATCAACAAAGGGGATACTCACATAATGTGTTGAAAAAAGCGTATGCTAGGGCTAATGATAAAACAAGAAGTGAACTATTATCCAATCAGTCAGCACGAAGCAACTCAGTGACTAATCAAATTAGAATGATTGGAACTTTCAACCCTCTATATCAAGATATTAACACCATTTTCAAGATTTCAACACTGGCATATTTTACTGTCAGACAAGGACTTCAGGGATGTTTTTACCATCAAATCCCTCAATTACATATAGGAGAGCACAAACTCTAAAGGGCAAGTTGGTCCACAGTCATTACACCTCACCATCCACCTCAGGGAGTGATTGGCTAACTGAATGTCCACCTGGTTCGGTGCCTTGTAAAAACTGTAAAGCTTGTATGTGTCCAGCTAAGTTATTTGCAGATTCCTCCAACAGTAAGGAATTTCTTATCCGTGACTTTATCAACTGTTGGACAACATCTGTTGTGTACTTAATTAAGTGCAAATGTGGTCTCCAGTACATAGGCAAATCTATCCGACAGTCAAGGGGGTGCGTTCTGGAGGACATAAATTCAATCTATAATAGGTCTGATTTCCTGGTGGCAAGGCACGGTAACCAGTATTATGACAGTGATTTATCTTCAATGAGATTCTGTGGAATTGAAAAAAAAAAAACATCTAACCAATAGGAGGGGAGATGTGGACTGCTTATTACTACACAGAGAGGAAAAATAGATTTTTTACCTTAAGACCTTGTCTCCATTTGGACTTAATGACGGCTTCACTTACACTGCCTTCATTTGATCTGACCATACATGTTACTTGGCATCTAAAATATCTTATGTCTTATGTATGAGTTAAACACATAGTCGACATAACACCCAAATAATCAGTGTTCTTTGATTAATTTTAATGGAGTAAAAGTTCCCTAATTTACTTTTTTCCCTAGTATATTACCTAGTATAGTTTAACATTAAATTACATCTTTATTTGAGTGACATAGGGCTATGGGTATTCTTTTACTGTCTAGTTATTTACAAAATTGTTAAAGAATGGTAGCTATCATTTTTATTGTATATATATTAATAGATTATAGTGTTTCACTATTAATGGTTATCATGTATCTGGAAAAAATTTGGTTTAACTTTGGTCTCTACAAACAATTAGATTTGAGTACACATATGCTCACAAATCTAACAGTCCTTTATTCAACTCTTAATTTCAATACATAGTAATTCATATTCCTAATATTCCCAACACATGTCCTACTGATTAATTATACATAGTTTTATTTTTTCTTGCCCTTAATTTTCCATAGCAATGATTTGAATATGGTAGACATTGCCCTGGTTCCTCTATCAGGTATGTTACTAATGGGAGGAGCCGTTGCCTTTAAATATTTGAAGCCTCAAAGCGCAGGAAAATTGCGTTGGATCGATTATAGGGGACACAACGCTTCCAGTGAAATAGAGAGGCTTAATGCCGCTATGTACAGTTACCTGAATGCTGGATCACCTTAAAGAGCCTCAAAGAGCCTTGTAATGACATCTAGCAGGTGACCTTTGTCCAGTTTTGGATCCCCTATATCAAGGTAAGGATGCAGCATTACAGTCTGCGATCAACCAGTAAGTATGGGAGATTATACTAAAGCAACAGGTTCAGATACAAGCAGTGGTATTTTGCAACTGTATGTATCTCAGAGTATTTTGTTACCCGGTATCATTTATATTATGCATGCTCTGGAATATATGCATTTGTTTAATACAACCAGTATTTGGCAATTCTGTTGTTGTTACTCTCTTAATCCACAAACACTGGATGGTAATACACATCTACTGTAGGTACTGGGTATTTATGTATCTGGGGATTCTCTGTCATATAGGTGGATTTTCTGATAGTCATTGGACACATTTATGCTTACTAGCACATTATTTAGGGAAAGCCATTGTTGTCCCCTATTTTATTTTATTATTTTAATTCCCCCAATGTGTTTATGGTGTTTTGAATTATTAATAAAGTTGATTAATTTTCAGTTGCTAAAAATTATAAATAGAGTACCCTTTTTGGGGGATTCACTGGTAAGGGCCCTAGGACCTTGACTTTCTTTAGTGGGCCTCTGCTAACCTATTGTCTTGTTTACTCAATACTTTTGAGTGGGTTATATTCCCTATTGCAAGATAGTTTGGGGTCAGTTGGAGAAGTTTGGTAACCAGCGCATTTGCTGATCTCAAGTGTGTGGGAATCTTTGGATCTCCTGCCTTTTTGTTGATTCATGTCGGTGGCAACAATCTCGGCATCACACCCATCAAATGGCTGGTTTGGGAGATGCAGAGAAACATAAGGGCATTTTTGCAGATATTTCCACAAATGTTTATTATTTGGTCAGAGATAAAGCTTGTCTGTAAAGGTAAACTTAGAAAATTTGATTTTGTCTCCTTGCAGCTTTATAAGCTTGAGAACGATGATTCTGACTACATCTTCCTTCCAGATAGTGACCACCATACTGAGGTCAGCCTCAATCTCGTGATCCTGGTGTTTAAAAAGGGTGTGCAGCAGGCCATAGCATTTCTGAGATTTTGGACCGCATAATGTATGCTAAGGGGAGTACCTTCCCTTTGGTGGTATGGCTATTCCATCACAGTAGACCCTGGATGTGATTTCATGGTGTTAGGTTTATTGTCTCTGGCCGGGCTTCTCCGCTCAAGTATTATTCTATTTATTGTGTTTACTAATAAATGATGTGGCCTATTTATCCTCCAATATGTTACATTGTCTAACTATTGCTCTAAAACATCATCTGTGACGTGCTTGGATCCTGGAAAATAGGCAGATAAGGTCTCCAGCACGAGTCCTAGGGTTGGCTGGTAAGAAGCTCTAAATATCTCAAAGGAATACGTTTATTGTTTTTTGGTTGCAACAATGAGTTGTATTGCCATTTGCAGAGTGCTTGTGCTTTTTGGATCTTCCAGAACTTTCAGAACCTCTACCTGCAGAAATAACTAAATTGTTGGTTTTTCACTTGGTTTTCAGTGCTCTGACGGATTATTTAGAGTAATATTAATGAACTCCATAGCACTTTAAGAAAAATGGGAGACTGTGGGAAAAGTATAAAACAATGGTCTCCTGCACGTGCCAGGGATAACTTTAACTAGAATGCAATGGAAGACGGGTCACGATGGAATACAGAGGAAACATATATGGACAAAGAGGAAAGGGATCGAAAAATATTGGGATCTCATAGAAAAAGACACATTTTACCAATGGGGAAAGAAATAAAATACACTGAGAGTGCAAGATAGGAATATACTGGCAGAACAGGTACAAATGAGTAACTTTAAGAGAAATAAGAGAGAAAAAGTCAGTGAGGGTGGATTAGGTAGATGTCTTAGGGTACAAACAAGAATCAAATGGTAGGACATTGTAGAAAGAGAGCTTGAGGTATAAGGGGAGTTGATATTTGTGAGAGTGCTGCACAACAAAGAAAAGAATGCTGAGAGAAACATTTAGAAAAGACATTGGTAGAAATGGAAAGGTGGATTACAGGATCTATCCAAAAAAAAAAAAGAATAGTAGGACCTTTAGGACTGGAAGGTAAAAACAAATTCTGATTCCCATTAAGACAATAGAGTCTACTATTAACCATTGTAGACCATAAGCCACATTAAATTGCCTTAATGTGTAAAAACGTAGCTTGTAACGTAGAATTGCATCTATTAAATTGGCCTCTTACATTTTGACGCTTGTACTTTTTTCTATATACATATATTTATTTTTTTATGTGCAAATCTGTGATAAAATGCTAGTTTTTAAACTTGTAAAGTACTGTTGCTTGTATTTAAAGAGTAAATATTGATAGTGATGGAAGGTAAAGTGAGGGTCAGTCCCTGATCTGTCTCAATGGGGACTGGTGACCTTCCACTTATCCCCTACAGATAGTGCTGCTAACTATACTATACTAGTGAAATGACTACATATAATGAAAGCTCTGGGGACCTGCCACTTGCCCCATAAACTATGCTAACCTATGTTCCCTCTAATTTTTTTGAGTCTGTGTGTGCTAAAAATTTCTGTTTTGCATCACTTTGCAAGGAGAGTAAATTTTGTTCGCATTGGCGAGTCATGTGATAATTAATGTCATTATGTCTTAAGCTCACTAGCATACATTGCTTGAGATTTAGCATTTGTTTAAAATATTACATGTAGAAATAGATTTATTACTAACACTAAGTGTTTCAATTCACTTCCACATGTAACGGGAATTCAACCTTCTTAATTGTATATTGGGTGAACTCTTTTCCCAATGCCGCAGAGCTTTGAATTTACAATAGATCTTAAACTCCTTTTATATTACAGTTAACTGGCACCCATGGGGATCGGTAGATGGCGGCTAAATTTATTTTTTGGTTGCTTGAGAGTTACTATTAAAAGAGGCCTAGATTAGCTACACATAGGATGCTGTGCTAAGTATATTCATCAGTGACGGCTGTTCTAGCAGCAGCAGCTTTCACTCCTCACTTACACACAGGTACTTTTGGCTGGAAGGTGCAGTGCTGAACCCGGGGAATGTAACGCCAACACTGTCCTGGCTCAATCCCTCATGCCTTTCTGCTTCCAGATAAAATTGAATTGCAGAGACATGCAGTGGATGAAATCTAGGTGCCTGTAAGCATTTCGTGGCATGACAACCTGGCTCCTGGCATTTGTTGAGCCCTGTAAATCTTAATTTTTATGTAAAGTACAGGATTACATTTTTTTATGGTTCCTTGAGAGTTCTGATTGCTGTAATCATGTCAATAAGAGTGATCTTTTACTTCACTATCACTCTGTTCCTTTTTATAGGACTGAGTCGTGAATTAGGGTGGGAGTAATTATATAATAATGGCTTTTATACTGATTTCATTTTAAGTTTTTTAATGATGATAGCTGTGGTGGGTATTAGTCCATATATCAGAGCACACTTAAACATAACTTACATAGTATACCATCAAAGTACACTATGTTTTACTAAATAGTAACTCCTTCAGATATTTTAAATATAGTGAATCCTTCAGTCATTTAACCACAGATTCTGTTCTTTGTTCCCACCAAGTACTCACTTTATCTCCACCAGCCTGGTGGCAACAGGTACGAATTCCATATGAAAGAACATTCATGTCTAATTCCCTATAGGTGGATATTTAATTTTAGTTTTCCCATGAACTTTTTCCACCCAGGGAAAAATAGATCTCAATTGACCCTATATCCTTTTCCTTTTACAATGTATGATTTTTTTCTCCATTGACCCTTTTCCTTTTGCCCTGCATGATTCCTTTATTTGTTATGTGCACACATTGAAACACTGACGTCAGAACGTCCAGATTTGCCCTAATGCGTTTCTCCACCCACCAGCACTCTCTCAAAGGGAGCACCAGTGTCATTCACCCTTCCCTGCAGTGTAATGTAAACAGTGTTTCAATGCACATAACTAATAAAAGAACCATACAGGGCAAAAGGAAAGGGGTCAATCTAGATCTATTTCTCCCTGTGTGGAAAAAGTTAATGGGGACAATTAAGATTAAATATCTCCCTAGGGATCTGTGTGCGCTCCATGTTTATTTGTATACGCTCATCTCAGAGTATGTGTGCGCGCGCACACACGCACAGCTTAGCGGGAACAGTAGTGCTAACATCCACACTATATGAATACATTTCTGACCCAAAACCTTTACATTTAGATATATATTTACTATCAATTTTTATACTGGCAATTCCTGATAAATCTTCGTTTGTATGTTTGTAATATAGACTTTTATAGATTAGAACCACAAATCAATTATTAAAATATCATTGTACTGTTGTCAATACACATATAATCACATTGATATCACTAAGATTATCACAAGGTAACAGTTCTTATCTTATTCAGAAGTTAACTGGAACTAAATGAATAGCGATTGAAAACTCCCGCTGTTTGCAGTTCCTTTGGTACAGCGTTCGTCTGTGACGTCAGTGGAGGTGGACAAGCTGGTCTATGGTGGCCAACACGTCCGTTTCACGGCAACTTCTTCATGGGCCATGTCTAATTTAATAGCAGCGTCAATCCGCAACTTTTCAAGTTCGTAGCCGTTGCAAATCTCGCATTGCACACATGAACTTTAAATGTAATGTGGCTACATATTGGGAGAATTTGGCAATTATTTTGCTCTAGTGTTAAGTCATCTTTGATTTGTGCACTGCTCTCACAAGGTCTCATTAGGCCACTATGTAATGCAACAAAAAACATTAAATTGTCTATTTAGAGAAAGGTGCAATGCGAAAGAAGAGTTATCCCCTAAAGTCAAATCCTGATAAATTTTGTATTTATGAAGGTGTCATTTAAAAGGGGTAACTCAACTCTCATGGATTACTCACCAACTAATCGGTGAAACGTGAATATTGCTAATTTCATACCTAGCTCTGCAATTAGTATAGTTTGTTAAGTTTAGATCTTATTAAAGGGGGAAATTTGGTACCGGTTTTATTTAAGAGTGTCATTAGCAGAGCTAATTTCTATACAGACAATTCACTACCTATCAACACAGTAAATAAAAGAACATATAACACCATAACATGATGTGCAAATAAAGTATATTGAACAAGCATTCCTTAGCTTTGATTTATTTGGATTAGTATGCTTTGTAAATTCAGTGATTTTTTACACAACCTAGGGGACATCAGGTTTTCAAATACCAAGCTAACTCAGCTTCAAAATAAAGCAAATAGTTTTGATTTGTTAGCCTCACTTTAAAGCCGTATATTGATTTGTTAAATTACTCAATATCTTCTTGCAGAATTAACATTTTTATTTAAATATAATATTCATTACTGCTCATCTTTCTTGTACTAGAAAGCTATTTACAAAAACACTGGCTTGCAACCCAGTTAATTATAATGTTGGTATTTTTTTCCTCTTGGATCTCGTTTCTCTTACAAACCTCACAATTAATTTCTGCACACATGCATGATGTACAGTGATTCACCTTGGCCCTATCACCCAACTCAATCTATTTCAAATTCTAATCTCAATCCTTCTAACCATTTGCCAAACACACAATCTTTTCCAGACATGATCTAATAAAAAACACAGCTTTCCTATTAGGCCAACTAATGATAAATAGAACAACCAATTATGAAACAAAAACAAGTGTCTTGTTTTTATCCATGCTGTTGTAGAGCAATTATGAAGAAATACCTATTTATCAAGGCCGGAGATTGGGTTTTAATATATTAAAAAGAACACAAATTATAAACATAAGACATCTTTATCAGTAGTAGTAGAGTGGTAAAAACTACAGGTGTGTTTTTAATAAAAATATGAGTGTTCTATAATGCAAACATTTGTTATAATTTAGATGTCTGCATCCTAACGGTTCAGGCCAGTCCCCTCACAAACCAATCTCATGTTTATGTTGGTGTCAGTCAATCACTGACAAGGTTGTGCAGCAACATTTATGTTTTAGTTTGGTCATGTTCAATTTGTTGCAATGGTAAGAGTGCCTGCTTGGATTGTGAGCAACAATTTTAAAACTCTTATTTTGTTTTTTCAGAAAAACGCTCATACAACTAATAATATACCCAAGGGTGAAGGAGCCCCAAAAAACTTGGAACCCCCCCAAAATTGGTGGGGATAGAGTTTGAAATATACAAAGGTACATGTATCAGAGGTGTATTTGGGATTTCTCCTGCCCTAGGCCCATTCATATGCTTCCCTCCCCATTTGCTCATAGAACCCACAACTGCATATATGCATATATATATATATATATATATATATATATATTTATATATATATATATATATATATATATATATATATATATATAGTGCCTTGAAAAAGTATTTACCCCCCTTGACTTTTTACCTATTTTGTTACATTACAGCCTTTAGTTCAATGTTTTGTTAATCTGAATGTTATGTGATGGATCAAAACATAATAGTCTAAGCTGGTGAAGTGAAATGAGAAAAATATATACATATAACTATTTTTTAGAAATAGAAAACAGAAAATTGGCATGTGCGTATGTATTCACCCCCTTTGTTATGAAGCCCATAAAAAGCTCTGGTGCAACCAATTACCTTCAGAAGTCACATAATTAGTGAAATGATGTCCACCTGTGTGCAATCTAAGTGTCACATGATCTGTCATTACATATACACAGCTTTTTTGAAAGGCCCCAGAGGCTGCAACACCTAAGCAAGAGGCACCACTAACCAAACACTGCCACGAAGACCAAGGAACTCTTCAAACAAGTAAGGGACAATGTTGTTGAGAAGAACAAGTCAGGGTTAGGTTATAAAAAAAATATCCAAATCTTTGATGTTCCCCAGGAGCACCATCAAATCTATCATAACCTAATTGGAAGAACATGGCATAACAGCAAACCTGCCAAGAGACGACCGCCCACCAAAACTCACGGAGGGCATTAATCAGAGAGGCAGCACAGAGAACTAAGGTAACCCTGGAGGAGCTGCAGAGTTCCACAGTAGAGACTGGAGTATCTGTACATAGGACAACAATAAGCCGTACGCTGCATAGAGTTGGACTTTAAGGCAGAGTGGCCACATTTTGAGTTTGTGAAGAGGCATGTGGGAGACTCCCAAAATGTATGGAGGAAGGTGCTCTGGTCTGATGAGACTAAAATTGAACTTTTCGGCCATCAAAGAAAACACCATGTCTGGCGCAAACCCAACACATCATCCAAAGAACACCATCCCACAGTAAAACATGGTGGTGGCAGCTACATGCTGTGGGGATATTTTTCAGCAGCCGGGACTGGGAAACTGGTTAGAGTTGAGGAAAAGATGGATGGTGGCCTAGTCGAAGCCCAGTCCTCAAACAATAGAAAATCTGTGGTTAGACTTAAAGACTGCTGTTTACAAGTGCAAACCATCCAACATGAAGGAGCTAGAGCAGTTTTGCAAGGCGGAATGGGCAAAAATCCCAGTGGTAAGCTGTGGCAAGCTCATAGAGCCGTATCTAAAGTGACTTGGAGCTGGGATTGCCGCAAAAGGTGACTCTACAAGGTATTGACTTTAGGGGGGGTGAATAGTTGTGCACATTGAATTTTTCTGTTATTTTGTCCTATCTGATGTTTGTTTCACAATTAAAAAAAAATAAACATCTTAAAAGTTGTGGGCATGTTCTATAAATACTTTTGCAAGGCACTGTATATATATATATATATATATATACAGTATATATATATATATATATATATATATATATATATATAGAAAACGAATAATACATTAATAAGCCCATCTGCATGTCTAAAAGGCGGGGACATGCAAATGAGAATACAATGTACCTCACTCTTTTAATCCAAAAATAGCAACTTTATACATTGCTCCCTTAAAGCATATGCCCGCTGTATTAAACAGCTTTTAAGCAAAGCATCGGGTTGGATTTTACACAAACCAAGAATCACTCATATACAGGCCTGTTTCAAGCTTTTGGCTATCATCAGTATGAGGTAGATTCTGGTTTGTGCAATAGATTATTGTGGAATACCCAATCCTACAAAATCTATTGCACAAACCAGAATCTACCTCATACTGATGATAGCCAAAAGCTTGAAACAGGCCTGTATATGAGTGATTCTTGGTTTGTGTAAAATCCAACCCGATGCTTTGCTTAAAAGCTGTTTAATACAGCGGGCATATGCTTTAAGGGAGCAATGTATAAAGTTGCTATTTTTGGATTAAAAGAGTGAGGTACATTGTATTCTCATTTGCATGTCCCCGCCTTTTAGACATGCAGATGGGCTTATTAATGTATTATTCGTTTTCTGTACTTTGTACGGTGGAGAGCTTTTCTCGCTTTTGTGCTCACCATACACTAAATGATTATTGTGGAATACCCAATCCTACAAAATCTATTGCACAAACCAGAATCTACCTCATACTGATGATAGCCAAAAGCTTGAAACAGGCCTGTATATGAGTGATTCTTGGTTTGTGTAAAATCCAACCCGATGCTTTGCTTAAAAGCTGTTTAATACAGCGGGCATATGCTTTAAGGGAGCAATGTATAAAGTTGCTATTTTTGGATTAAAAGAGTGAGGTACATTGTATTCTCATTTGCATGTCCCCGCCTTTTAGACATGCAGATGGGCTTATTAATGTATTATTCGTTTTCTGTACTTTGTACGGTGGAGAGCTTTTCTCGCTTTTGTGCTCACCATACACTAAATGATTATTGTGGAATATATATATATATATATATATATATATATATATATATATATATAAACAGTGCAAGCTCGCTTTGCGAGGGCCACACATTTTTAACATTGCATGACCAGCTATATATATGATGGACATGGCTGGAACCTTTAATTGAGCACAGTGGCCTAAATTTATCATACACTGGAGGAAATTCACTAAGAGATCCAAACCTGAAATGTACTACTATGGCCTAAATAAGGCTGCAATTCATCACAGACAACGATTAGGGTTCCCATTCCAATCGGATACGTAGCTGTACCAAAAAGGCTCACTCGCAACTGTGGGAGTTTTTTCCCCAAGCTACATATCCATTCCAATCACAACCCCTACTGCTGTTTTGTTGTATTCCCTGAGCCCTACCTTCCCACGCAGCCTGCTATAAGAGACACTGAGCTGTCAACTCAATAGTCTCTGCAGTAGTGCTGCTTAGTACAAGACACACACCCCTCCCATATATTTATATATATATATATATATATATATATATATATATATATATATATATGTGTATATATATATATATATATATATATATATGTATATATATATATATATATATATATATATATATATATATATATATATAAAACCCTTCCCTTGAGAGGGAAGGAATTAGAAATGATAAGAGATGGGCAGGAGCTCAAGACCCCACTGCTGATCACCCCTATGAGCCAAGACATTCCCTTTTCCCACGCAATGAAGGAGACCCCAGAGCATTCCATCCTCTTCTATATAGACACCCATGGTAGTAAGGGTTCATTTTAGATACCATGGGGGTCTTTATAGACCCCCATGGTAATAAGAGTTAATTAAACATTCCGGGGGGGGGGGGGGTTGTGAGGTAAAACTCTTGCTGTTATAACTAAACAGTTTCTCTCCTCTCCCCTCTCTGTTATAGCTAGTTATTTGCTGTGAGTTATGAATAAAAGGTTATGAATATATTTAATATTGTACTATATTCACAATTCAAATTGTGGTTCCTATTTTTTATTCACCTGCTTCTATTAAAACAGGACCATGCAGCAAACAATAAATACAATACAGTAATAATAATATCCAACATATTTGTTCACATCTTGCAGCAACTTATTCATTGTTAAATTCTCTTCACATTGATTTCTGTGTATGTGCTATGGCAATCATCAAAATAGTTAGATACAAATGTGGATGGATAGTTAGATTGCGGATTGTAGACCTCATTTTTACACATTACGTGTCATGAACAAAATTAAGGGTGCTCCTGGAAGAACTGAGATTAAACTGAAATCTATTGCATCACTTCACATCCATTTTTAGTGAATGTTCATCACTGTACATATGGCTCGAATTCAAAAACTTCCAATCAGGTTATATTCTTCTATGGAGTTTAAAATATAATATTGATAATTTAGCTGTATAGGATAACTTAGCAATAATTATTGTAAATAATTATTTTATTTAAATGATACAAAATGTTTCAGATTTACTAATACTATCTTCATAAGAGTGGAGTTTGTATCCACTGATGTATGCTATGCACACTGGTGAGTGAAAGCATATGGATCAACTTACCCTTATCTCAGGTAAGAAAGTGCTCAGTAAATTCCTCCCATGTGAGTACCCCCAAGGGGTATTTTTCCCATAGGAAATAGTGCATGGTAAATTATAGGATGCGCTTGAGATGCTTTGTAATTCCAACCATAGTGTAGAACACAACTTCTCAAGATAAAAGTGCCCAAAGCACTACTAACCCAGAGGATCCTTATATTATACTATGTGGACTGTTTATGCTCTATTTTTATTTGAGCATCAGGTTATAATGAATACTAATGGCAGATGTAGTAAGATAGAGGTCTCATGGAATATTAGTTACTTTAGACATTGATTTTGTGGCTACTTGTACTTGGCATCTAAGTACAGGACCATGGGTAAATATTTTAAGGTGGAAGGTCTTATGAAGTTTTGGTAGAAAGTCTTCTGATGTTTGTGATAAGAATCTATGGAATTATTATATTGGTGGAAATTGTCAAAGAAACATATGATTTTCCTATTTCTTTGAAATTATAGAGTTTGGCTAAAATGTTGACAGAATAGCAAATACTGATTAGAGGAAAAAACATATACAGCCTTATAAAATTGCGATTCTGCAAATTTAAAAGGGCTCTATTTAAGCACACAGCATATATTTTTTACAGAAGTTTTTAGTTAGTAAAGACCTTGCTTTTGGATAGAAGTTCACTAACTAAAAACTGCTGTAAAAAAAATATGCTATGTGCTTAAATAGAGCCCTTTTCAATTTGCAGAATCGCAATTTAATAAGGCTGATAGTGTCATTATGGAAGTCTATTCACTTTGAATAATTGGTTTAGTTGGTAACAACTGGACATGGTGGAAGCAGAGCTCAAGGCTAGGAGTGGCATGGGTAACTGTTTTCCACTAGCTCTACAGAGGCAGTGGTGGTGCCTATAGGATGTACTACTATTGCTTATCCTAAGACATCCCTTAATAGACTATAAAAATGAAAATACTTCACATGCCTGTTCACATGCATATCTGAGGATACGTGACATAGTAGAGGATAAGAAGTGCTTGTACTAAGTATACAATCCTACAACGTCCCTATAGATAACACTGCTTATCTTTCAATTTGTTTTAGTAGCCATATACTTTAACAGATTCCATTAATAATTCCTGGGAAACTTATAATGGCTTATGACATTCTATTGAGAGACTCCAGAGCTTGGATTATCATTTGGAATGTGTGGGACATTGTTTACTATGAAGTGGTACAGATTTAATGGCATTCTGTCCAAAATTAAAACAATTTTATGAGCACCTTTAATGGGACCCAGTCACTGTTTATTTACAAAGCATTTTACTACCATCCTAAGGCAAATAGAGAGAGCACCATACCGGCCAGAAAGCTATCCAGTGATCAGATAAGTTACCTTTGCAAACTGTTTAAATCGTTTCGTCAATATGAGCATACCATAGGATTAAAAAAGGGCAAATAGACCCCCAAAAATAATCTTTCAGAATGGTTCAACAAATGGAATTTTTCAGATTACACTGAAAAGCAAATTTTTACTGTTCTAGTTTGCTATGTTTGGCTTGATTCTCTATAATGAGTATTGAGGTTTACAAATTCACATTCCTCTCAGTATCTTCAGCTGAACATGTTCAAATGAATTTACATGATAAGAAAAAAGCAGCTTAATGCAACACCATCCTTCACATTGGCTTCATTTTCTAAAACTAGACAATTATATGTTATACACCTTCTTCTCTACGCAACATAGTATGCTAATTTGTAACACATTGTGGTTCATTACTTTAGCGGAGGAACCCTAACTGTGTAAAACAGTTTAGATGGCAATATTCGTTTAAAGAGGTTGTAAATATCACAGATTAGCGACAAATCTTTCCACTGAATGAGTTCAAGCATTTGCTGTAGGAGATGGAATATATGTTGTTGGACCAATGGCAATTACGGGCATTGTATTTACATTGCTATATAAATCTTGCAGGACTGATAGGAAGAAATTAATGCAAAGTATAAGAAATACAAGAGGAAAGGGCACATCATTTATGGATAAATAATTTGTCAGATATAATAACATTTAAATGGTAACTTGTTTTGTTTTTTTATTAATGGTTAACTAGGTAATCATCCTCAAAACAACTGAGACCTACAATGTATATTTTATTTACTTCTTAGAAACCCTGAACACAGGCTCTAATCTTCTGGAGCGTCCCCTTTTTATCTGTTCTATCTCATGAAAACTGACTTATTGCACATCTGTGATCCTAAGGCCACATCCACAAGGGGAGAGCTTCAGACTTCCAGTGTCATAATCTTCTGTTTACTTGCTGATTTTAATTTTACAGTACTACTTAATATTTTATTTAAAATCGTTGTTGCCTAAGAAGATTCATGTATGTATTTCCTCTCATTTAGATAATTCCCATTTTTTGCTGTTCCTCTTATGTCTTTCTCTTCCTCCAATTGTCTTACATAGACTGAGACGAGTTTGACCTATGCAGGACAACATTGACATTGCTAATGAAAGTAGAAGTAACCAAATCAAAGAATTATACAATCAATGTGGTTAGCATATTGCATATGAAGTTTTCAATGTGGGATCTCATCATCTTTGCATCAATTTCTCTTATATTATATATACTGCACCCATCCTTCAAATAGCACTATGGAAAATGTTGACTCTATAAATAAAAACTATTAATAAAGATGATACTGCAGTATTACACTACAGTGACATTTACTAAACTCTTGATGTACAGTTTTTCTATAGTTACACAGTTTCATACTTACTGTACTCTGATTCGTTCCAGGTGCAGAATACTGGACATTCACTTCTATAAAAAGTTCCAATGGCATCAACATATATAACATTTCAGAAACATATAATTGATATAATAATATAAAGTTTGCTTACAGTTGTTATTATATACATTATATGCATGTGTAGGTCAATAAATAGATTGCATTTAAGCATTTTTAAATTTTGCAAACTAGGGGAATTACTGTATATTTACTAAATCTGGTAAAATAATGGCATAAGAGAACCCAGAACCTGGGGTTTCTTTGGAGTCTATTTATCAAATGGGGTCATTATTACCCCCACCTTTTTCCCAGTTTCAGAATTATATTGGCTTGGCTTAGGAAAAAAGTCCTGACACATATAATGAGATAAGATGAAATAAAAAATATTACTGCTTTTTTTATTTCTATGCACATTTAAGACATGAACATTATGTACATAATGTATAAAATGTTGCTGTAGCATATACATAGTACAAAGTAAAGTAGCTCTCATGTATTATGTCATGTCGCTATCCGTTTTACTTAAGAAGCTGGAATGTTAACAACATTATAAGTAGCCTGACTTGTGCTGGAGACAGGGAAATCAGTCCTGATAAAAAAAGCTTAAGTTAAATTAAGCAAAAAAAATAACAACATTTGACAAGAATTATAAGTAGGCTTTGCTTTGAGTTTAGTATATTCTATTTGGTCTAAACATAGAAAGTCAGATTTTGATGGCAGATAAGAACGTATAGGTCCATGTTGTCTACCCACTGGCTTTGGCTTAATAAACCCTCAGATAATACATGCATAATACATTCATATATCATTATATAATAAGAACATTTAAATTTTCTTAGCAATTTCATGTTTTTACCATTATTTTATTTTATTTTATTTAAGCATTATTCATTGAGAGTTTGTGTATGTGTATATTTATATTTAGTTTTTTTAATTTTATGAACATCATCTATTTGTAATTTTATTTAACAAATTAAAAATGCCTAATAGTATTTTTCTACTATTAAATAATAATAAAAATAATAACTAATACAAAAATATAAAAATACATAAAATATGGTGAAAGGACAATGAAATGAAAGGTAACCAAGTCATTTGATGCTGTTTAAATTTATTTATTTTTTTCACTATAAAGTGTAATTTTTGGGCATTTCAAAGGTAAATTCTAAAGATAAACTATCCAACACAAATGAAGCACATTGCAACTGTGGAATTGGTTACCCTCCTAGAAAACTGTAGATTAGAGTAACCCTAAAACAGGACACTGAATGTGAAGTAGTTAGTGAGCGTTTGCATATTCTTCATTCCCTGTTATTATAATTACTTTGGACAGCCTATTACAAGCAAAGTATGTGCATGAAGCACATATATCATTAGCTCATAACCTTTCTGGATCCAATTAAGAGCTGCAAAGTGTAGCAGAGTATAGTGTGAGGCTGGTTGGAGAGACTCCACATGTATTTTCACAACTGCAATTTTTTCATGTGGTCTTAAAGAGTGAGCTGGCAAGACTCTGGCTAATTTCAAAATGTCTAGATCTGGTTACAACGTGGTGACAGGGCTCATCATAGGGATTTATAGGTACACTTTGGACCCCATACCTAACAAATTAGAACATTTTCCTTTTTTGTGTTCCCTCATGTTGTAAATCAAGCATATGGCCCTAGAATAGAGTTCTACATTCTGATGAGACCATAACGTGTTTTATTTGTTCTTTTTTGAAACAAGATTATGTGTTATACATGTCATGGTATTTGACCTCATATATTTCTCCATGTTTTAAATTTTTATTTACAGGTGCTGCAAATTATTCTACCAAAAAACAAAATATACTGACTGTGCAGAAGTATAAAGATGAGTTTTAGTTAGCATGGAAACAGGTCTATGACTTCATTTAGTATGTGCTTTCCTTGTTTGTATAGTTGATATGCAGATGTTATCCACATTATTAAAACTTCTGATGTGATGTGAAAAAATATTTGTTTTTTTCAGACTTATAGCTAGATTTGTTTAAAGAACAATTATAGGTTTGGGTCCGAGTCTGACACTGAGTTTTTATATCAAGTGTGCTATTTGTGGGTGACAATTTTAACAGAAGAGAATACAGATTGTATATGAATCCACAGTTCCAACCACTACCCCAGGCTTATAGTGCATTTAAGAAAAAAGACAAACTGTGTGTCATCATTAAAGCAATCCTGGATAGTACTGATAAAAATGAAAGGTTGTTCCAATTGATTTTAAACTGAGTAGACACATTAGCAAGTCAAGTTCTGCAAATGAAAATACTATAAATATGACACTTTAGTTGTGCTTTAGTATAAGACCAGAACCTGCCTTTGTGTTAGGACAAATTGTTATGGGCACTACCATTTTGACCACAGATAAAGAAGCCAAGTCTGAGTATTCTATCTTTTTTAGATCAACTGTGCCATACACAATGAAGACATATCCAATAATGTAGTCTAACCTCCACATTCTAGGCAAATCTCCAGGAGAAACATTTAGCTCTTATAAAACATATCATAGTCACTGAGATACAGATTATCCCACCACACAGTAATGACCCCAGTTTCTAGATGTTCCTGGTCACAATGTGTCATAGTTCTTTCCAGTGTCATATTTGCAGAAGGATATATCATTTTTATGGCTGATTGTGAAAATCTGTTTTCCCTTAACTATTTCAGGTTTTCAAAACAGTTGTATAAAATAAGCCATCCAGTTTTCATATTATGTAGCCAATTCACTGCTGAACTAGGGACAGTTCCATTTGTTGTCCTGCAGTGACATCTTGTGGCCATTTAAGTGTATTATTTTTCCATTGTTAGTGTGTTCCTGCTATTTTTTCTGAAGGTGCCTGCTAACGATTTCCCCCCTTAAGGCAAGAAAGCCAAGCACATGGTTTTTCCTGCCTCCTGATTGGCTCTTTATGGACCAATCAGCTGCATACCCCAGGAGGCACATATGTTATTGGTTAGTTTTAAGCTGGGCAGAGAGTCTGCATATGTTCAACCCACAAACATGTAAATCCTTTATGCTAAAATTGTATAAATACACTGCCTTTAACCAGAAATAAAAATGCTCTTCTTGGGACACATAGACAATGGTGTGTTTCATTTAGAGGGAAGACTACTGAGTTAAAATCACTTTGCTGCCTGAATCTCTACCCCTATCTTGGGAGAAGGTATTGAATGGGTTGGACTGCTGGGTAGTATTAGTCCCCTTGGCTTTTTTAAGCCCACTGAAGAAGCAGATGATTCCGGTTAGCTGATCCAGTGACCCTGGGCTCCTGAGCTGATGCTGATGATCCTGATCTGACTGCCGCGCACCAAGAGGCCCATTCTTTCTAAGAAGATAACCTGAGAGGGGGGTTCCTGGAATTTCTGGAGCTTAATAGCGTCCCCTCCCTGGGATCTTCACAAACTGGTGGCAGCTGTGGGATCTCAGTGCAAGAACCAGCAGCAATGATGGCATATTGTGACCTATGCAGTTTTGAAGTCCAGTACTTTCGGCGGCTTGCAGGGATGCAGAAACCCATCAGCGATTTTCCCAAACCTTGAAGTCCAGGTCCAAGTCCAAGGAAGGCCAGCACTGGATTGATGAGATCATGGACCACATGGAGGCCTGCAGAGTGGAGGTGATCAAGGAGAAAGGGAGCCTGATCACCAGTATGCTGGAGCGGCAAAGGCAACAGGTTTCCACAGACGATGATTGGGGAATAGCCCTTCTGAATCAGTGGATGGCTTCCCTGGAGATCCAGCAGGGTGAGGAGCTAGCAGAACAGCTTGAGGACCTGCTGTGGGCAAAGCTTGACTTGGAAGTTCAGTATGTGGACCTAATGCTTCCAGCTACTACATCACAATACTGCAGGCTTGGGCTGGTGGAAGGACTTCCTGATGTGCTGCAGGGTGATCCAAAGAGTGACTTTGGAACCACAGATTGCTGGGAAATCCTTTTTTGAATGGCGCCAAAAGGAGGTGGAAATTGAACTAAGGAGAAGAAGACTTGCTCGACTGGTTGGCCCATAGAGAGATGGATTTGGAAATAAAGTACGAGGAACTGATTGAGGAGGTGGGCCCAGGTGGGACTTGTCTCAAGTACTTTGTGGAACCGCACCAATCAGATGATGATGAGGAAGACACAGCCTGCCAACTTGACGTGCTTGAAGCCCACAGCTTGTTAGATGATTGCCCATGTTCAGAGGGCACAGAATTGCTGCAGGAAGTGGTCCGGGAGGATGTTGCCATTAACCCCTGGTTGAGCTCTTGCCGAGCGCAAGAGGTGGATAAAGAGCTGCTAGAAGACCTGATCGCTACAGCCAAGGCGAGAGTAGAGATTTTGCTGGTAGCCACTTGTGACCTAGCAACAGTGGAAGCTGAGAAATCCACTGTAAAGGCAAGTCCAAAGTGGAGCAACAATGGTCACCAGAACCTGGATAGAAGTGTGGTAGATGGCAAGCTGCTGGAGGGGTGCCAGCTGATGGAGATGGTTAGAGAACCAGAGGCAGATTCTAGATCAGGGGAGGGCAGGAGCCCTGAGATTCTGCTGTTTAAGGACCAGGCTGATATGTCAAAGCAGCACATGGATATTAGGACCAGCCTAAATGCAACCGCTATAGGCAAGGCGGTAACCGAGAAGGAGAACTACAGCAAAAGCTCCACCACTGTGGATCTACAGCACGACAAGGCCAAGCTAATCCAGATGGCTTGCCAGGAAGAGGATCAGGTCACTCTTTTTTATTACTTTGGCCTTGGGAGATCGTTGGGAGTTGATGCTCCATGGTTGCCCTGGCGCTACTCCCACTCACCTTTTGGATTACAATTGGGGGCCTAAGAGGAACTTGTTCCCAGCAACCACCGGATACCTTTGATACCCTTCTACGCCTGGACATTGTGTGGGCTGGGTGTCATTATTGATCTATTTGGAGCTAAGTAACCAAGAAGCATTGTACACTGTAGACTACTCTGCAAGACTTTTGTTTCCACCGACAAGGACTTGTACCTGAGCTGAGCAGCCAGCTCATCAGGGGCAATCCAGGGAGATTGACCCCCTCTTCACAGGGGGGAGGGGTGGGGGGTGGGGGTTCTTGTGAAGATCTGTTTTCCCTTAACTAATATACTTTCAAGTCTTAAAAACAGTTGTATAAAATAAGCTACCCAGTTTTCACATTATGTAGCCAACTCGCTGTTGAACTAGGGACAGTTCCATTTGCAGTGACATCTTGTGGACATTTAAGTGTACTATTTTTCCTTTGTTAGTGTGTTTTCTCTGTAGGTGCCTCCCATAGATCCTCTCCAAGATGGGCAAGCCAAGCCCAAGGCTTTTATTGCCTCCTGATTGGCTCTTTATAGACCAATCAGCTGCTTACCCCCGAGGCATAACTGTTATTGTGTTCAACCCACAAACATGTAAATCCTTTGTGCTAAACTTGTATTGGTCCCCTTGGCCTTTTGAAGCCCACATAATAGGCATATAATAACGGTTAGCTGATCCAGTTACCCTGGGCTCCTAAGCTGATTCTGATGATCCTGATCTGACTGATTAAGACAGATTAATCAAGGCAAGGTGAAGTCAGACAAAATTAGTCAGGGGCAGATAGAGTTCGGTTTTAGTCAGGCAAGCCTCGATTCTGCAATTTTAGGAAAATCTGGAATGTGCTAGCACAGCAATTTGTGCTTTGTAACAAATGGCACAACAACACTCAGGAACAGCTATCACATTCAGAGGGCACTCTGGTACTACTGGTATAGTGGGACGGCACTATGGAACAGCTGGAACACTGGGACAGCAAAATAGCACTGCAGCACTACAGAAATCGGGGACACTAGAACAGGCAAGTTCTGATCCCATGCAAGAGAAGCTCGGTCAGGAAAGAATGTGCTTAAATATAGAGACACTGCCCTTTTACATTTTGTGAGAGCAAGTGAGTATAGAGCCAGCAGGAGCTTTGGAGAGAGGATGTTGAATGTGGGGAGCTTTTGCTTCTCTAAAACTAGGGGCAAGTGAGTACTGGACGTTGGGTGAGAGAGTAGTGGGTGTAAAGGCAGTGGTGTCCCTGACACAATGCCCATTCAGCCCATGTTAAAATTTCTGTTCTTTCAACATTCTGGAGCTTTTTCAAGACTATATGTTCAGTGTTACTATTTAGAGATCCATTGCATCATTTTAAAAGCCACTGCATGGTACTTTAAAGGACTAAAGCTAAAAATAACAAAATCTTTGCACATTTCAAAACTCATTGATAGCTTAAATGTCCATAAAATTCGGGAAATCATAATAATATTAAAATGACAATTGCACATTCCAGTGGTACTTGTAGGCTCTCTACTGGAACAACTACTGAGTCGAAGATTGCTTTCTTCACACACACTGTGCCAGTAACAAACATGGCCACCAATGCTTCCAACACTGATAGGAGCAAGTATGGCCCCAGCAACCCCATTACACAATAAACAGTAAAACATGACCTATCTGCTTCATAGTAAGAAATGACTAATCATATAAGACTGCAGCGTTCAGGCCTAAGATATGTTTTATGCTTATCACATATATAGTTGTGAGCGTACGAGTCGTTGCTCACGCTTGCGGGCTCGCGTAGCGAGCCCGCGGCCCTCGCGTAGCGAGCCGCGGCCCTCGCGTAGCGAGGTCACTGGGCAAGGGCCTCAGTTGCTGGCATGGAGCGCCGAAGGCGCTCCATGCCAGCAACTGAAGCCCCTCGCGAAGCGAGGGCCTCAGTTGCTGGCGAGGTCACTGGGCACGGGCCTCAGTTGCTGGCATGGAGCGCCGAAGGCGCTCCATGTCAGCAACTGAGGCCCCTCGCGAAGCGAGGGCCTCAGTTGCTGGCGAGGTCACTGGGCAAGGGCCTCAGTTGCTGGCATGTAGCGCCAAAGGCGCTCCATGCCAGCAACTGAGGCCCCTCGCGAAGCGAGGGACTCAGTTGCTGGCGAGGTCACTGGGCAAGGGCCTCAAACCCTCGCAAAATTCACGTCGCTACTCAAAAAACACGACACACAAATTACGACACTCGCTAAATTTTACGAGGAACGCAAACAACGCACGAAACACGTTACCACACATTACGACCTCGCAAACATCGGACGCAACACGCCGACATACAAACATTTAAAACACAATACATACACACAGCACATACATAAAAAACTTACCTACACCAAGAGGGAGCACCCAGGACCTCAAAAATGCAACTTACACCTCGATTTTACTCTAAATAAAAGACTTTTGAGACTAAAAAAAAATCTAAGCGACAGAAAAAATGGCTGCCGAACAAAACGAAAACGAGGCTACACCACTCTAAACTCGCAAAACACCACAACAAACTCGCAAAACACCACAACAAACTCGCAAAACGACACAAACCACCTACGGATATTCATACCACACAGTGCACACATTCAGCATGCTTACACAGCAGCTCCACACCACTAATGCTGCAGCAACATCAACACAGATTGCCAGCTCTTCATCACAATGCTTCAAAATAGGTACACTATATTCATTTATTAATTTAGCTACCTTACAATTTCATTGCCGTCATTTTTTGACGGGCAATTCGCTAGTATATATATATTATTATGTATCCAGAAGGAAAAACTATTTAAAATGAAAGATATGAGTAATATTCATTCTATAGTTCTCCTTTGAAATATAAAATATGTAAAAAAAAACTATAGTTCTGCTACACAGCATTCCATTCTTTCATAAATACTGGTGAATGTACTTCTGCTTTCAACAAAACTCTTTTAGATTTTGGTCACTTTAAGTCATCCAGAAAACATAACATCCAGAAACATAATATATGCAGTGACAGTACTTGAAAAGAATGGCATAACATCTTCTACAAAAAGGACACCTAAATACTAAATGAAGTAGTAATTTTACACAAGAATGAGTGGTGTCATAATGTAACTAAAACAAAAAGAGAGGGAGCAATCAATCCAATGGTGTAATATTAAGCAAATTTATTTATTTCATTAAAATAAAACATTCACAAAAATTATGTGGAGACTGTTAAAAATGATGATATATTTTATTTTTTGGACTTCATCAGAGAACTCCTTGCTTCTATAAATTAATAATTATTATTGATTTTGTCACATTTTATATATTGTATTTTTTTATCATTCACAGCTAGATTTAGCAAGTTGGATCAGCTCCTCTTTCATTTTCTTTTGTTGGTGAGATAATTTGTGCTATATTCTTAACCACCAGTGTTTTGTATATCTCCTTAAAGGACTAAAGTTATGCACTATTTGCTATTATACCACTGGATTATAATGTAAGATGTACTGTGGCATGTTTCTTTTTGCACTGTGTCTCTAATATCTTCACTTTTCCTGTGTATCTACATGATTCACGCAGGCCAAGGTTAATACTATGTTCTCAAGGCAGTCTGAGAGCAGCGTACGTAATCCTAAATGGATTCCATATTAAGAGGGCTACAGTCAAAAAGGTGCGACATTTTGAATCTCATGTAACTACCCAGAATCCATAGTGGCAGTGGAACACTGAGAAATTATGTGCCTGCTTGAGACATCAATGAATGTTTTTTCTTTCATTAGCAATAACACATAAAAGTGTGGTATCTTGCTAACTGGCAGCACCCTGGAACTGCCTAGTTACAGGAGCGTTTTGACCGGGCTGGGTGCTGGGTAGCTATTGGTCAAGTTAAATTTGTGGGTGGGGATTGGCAGGTTATATAGGGGGGATTTTCCCGCCTTGGGGCACTTAACTATTAATCAGAGAAGAGTTTAGAAGAAGGGCAGAAGTGGACCCCTGAAGAGGAGGGTCGCAGTGACAAGAGGGGCGCAGCCTACCCTGAAGACCCCTGGAAGGAAGAAGCATGGAAGAGGGACTTACCGGAGTCCTGCAGCTGTTTCCACAGGATCCAGAGAGCAGCTGCAGCACCAGGAAGCATCCAGAAGGCCTGACAGGAGGTCTGAGCAGGGAGCAGCAACAGCAACACGGTCAGCGTCGCTGAGGTCTGCAGGGCAAGCAATAAGCCACAACAGGGGCCAGACAGGTGAGGAGGATGCACAAAAGAGGGGCAGCACAGAGGAGACAGTGGAGGGGAAGCAGAGAGCAGGCATATCAAAGGCCAGGGGGAAGGGACTGACAGGCAGAGGGCAGTCAGAGCAGCATAGTAGGGTTCTGAGAAGTGTGCAGGGCAGCATAAATAAAGGGGGTCCTAGAGCTACTAAGGATTTTTCAGCAACAGTGGAATTTATGGTAGAAGGAGGTAGAGAAGAGCCGTGGGACAACAACAAGGAAGGGGAAGAAGTTAGCAGTTTTTCTGGCAGCTTAGAACAAGCTAATAGTATGGAGGAAGTATTAAGTGGGAGTGAAGAGGAGGAGGAGCTACAGCCTGAAGTTGGGTTTGTGTCCACTGCTGCTGTTCCTGCTTTGTTGTGCCCTGTTTCCACATATGCTGATCCGGAGGAAGGGACATCCACCAGGAGCAGGTCACGACCGGGTGTTGATCCGGGAAGAATGCAGAGCAGACGGCATCAGGAGTTTGTAAGGTCTTCAGTGGCGCCTGACCAGCCCCTATCGCCAGGCTTAAGGAGGCGGGTAGAAGCAACAAGAGGCAGAATGGACAAAGAAAGGCGTGCAGGTGTACCATCTGAGTGCAGAGATAGGAGGTCGCCGGTGGGAACATATCGGCAGAGCAGAGGATATATTTCACCTACTCGCAGGAACAGGGGAACGCCCTCCCCCAGGCGGAGGTCAAGGTCAAGGCAGCGGTCTCCACCGCTTTCTCGATATGGAGGTGAGCATGAAAGGGATGAAAGAGGGAGGAGATTTTTTTATCCTCGTTCCAGGTGCAACAGAGATACAACAGAACGAAAGGACCAGAGACTGCCTTCCGGGGAGGACCGGAGGGTAAAAAGGAGCGCAAGAAAGGAGGCGACACCAGACAGGAGCAAGCAACTTCCCTTCTCCAGACAAGCAGGAGAACGGAATGAGACGAACACGTCAGCGGCCCCCACAGCCTCTGCGTCAGCAACCGACAAGAGGCATACCACAGGTGAATTTATAGACATGCAAAACACACATACTGACAATACACAAGTTAGCTTGGAAAAGGTGGTAGCTCACTTGCAGAATTTATTATCACAGATGGAAAAGAGGAAAAGCTTGGGACCAGGGGTAGCATGGGTAGGTCCCGATATGGTTATCAGTCAAGGGATAGGGGCGGTTCCATCAGGAGGTATTGCTGAAACGGGTACAGGGACGGAGTCAGAGGTTACGGGAGGTGATGGAGTACAGGCTAAAGGCGTTTCCCCGGCAGGCATTAGGGTAGCTGATACAGTAATGAACAAATCAGCATTGTGTTCAATTGGTCCTATCGGGGAACACGTAGCTAAGGAGTTGAAAGAAAGGATTTGGAATGGGAGTTTATAGAGATATTCTCGCTTCTCCCGCTGGATAATTTCATAGAAGTTAAGGCAGATTTGAAGAAGGATGAGGGAAAGAAAGAAGAAGATGAGCGTAAGCGCAGGTACAGGAAGATTCCAAAGACCTTTAGTAATTGGTTACAGGCCTATGTTATATACGCCAGTATAGTTGGGGAGCGTAATCCGGAATTTTGTTCTGCATTGTTTTGTTACCTGGATGAAATTGAAGGTATTCATAGGACTTACGGAGGCTTAGCATGGTGGGCATATGATAAAAAGTTCCGTCAGAAGTTAGCAGTCAGGCCTTCTATGAAGTGGGATGATAGGGATATGGGTAGTTGGTTAAAAATAGTAACACCTTTGCGCCCGGTGGTGGGGGCTGGCCCTAAGCCGGCGGTATCCACTAGCGGTAAAAAAGGGTATTGCTTTGCTTATAATGAAGGTTCTTGCAGTTGGGGAGGTTCTTGTAAGTTCAGACACGAGTGTTCAGAGTGCGGCTCTGGTCATCCTCTTTTTCGCTGCTTTAAGAGATCAAAAGCTCAAAAGGTGGGCGAGTTTGGACAAAAAGGGGGAGAGCCCGGTGCGATTAGAAAGGATGGAGTGGTGGTTAAGGCGGTACGCCAGTAGGGCTGCTTCGTCCGAGGACGCTTTGTTGTTGCTCAGGGGTTTTTCGTTAGGTTTTTCTATCCCATCGTTGGCTTCCGCCCCGCTGGGGTGGCCAAGGAATCTAAGATCGGCTAGAGAAAATCCCTCGTTGGTATGGAGTAAGCTAATCAGTGAAGTGGAAAAAGGTAGAATGGCCGGTCCTTTTGACGAGGTTCCAATAAAAAACCTGAGAATATCACCGTTGGGCCTGGTACCCAAAAAGGAGCTGGGCTCTTTTAGGCTTATTCATCATTTATCATACCCAAGGGGGCTATCAGTTAATGATGGGATTGACAAGGAGTTGTCCTCGGTCTCGTACGCGTCGGTTAAGCAAGCGGTTCAGTTGGTCAGGAGAGCTGGTAAGGGGGCTTGGTTGTCAAAGGTTGACATAAAGTCAGTTTTTCGGTTGCTTCCGGTCAATCTGGATTCCTTTCATTTGTTGGGTTGCCAGATAGGGGGAAAGATTTTTGTTGACCAGTGCCTACCGATGGGTTGTTGTATATCGTGCTCTTATTTTGAGAAATGTAGTTCCTTTTTACACTGGGTACTCTGCGTTAAGACTGGTTTGTCCTCGGTCGTGCATTCTTTGGATGATTTCTATTTATCGGTGCTGCTGATTCTTTGGATTGCATCCAGTTAATGCAAGTCTTCCAGGAGTTGGCGGTGGATTTTGGCATACCATTTGCGGAGGATAAGTCGGAAGGTCCGTCCCACATTTTGTGTTTCCTAGGGATCCAGCTGGATACAGTTAAACTTGAGTGTAGCCTCCCGAGGGATAAAATAACAGTTTTAAAGTTAAGTGTTTCGAATGTGTTGGGAGCTAAAAAAGTTACTTTGAAGTCTTTGCAGTCTCTACTCGGGAAACTCAATTTTGCCTGTAGGATTATTCCAATAGGGAGGATATTTTGCAGGAGGTTATCATTGGCTACTGCAGGAGTAAATCAGTCACATCATCACATTAGGATTTCAGCGGAACATAAAGCGGATCTCCGCATTTGGCTGGAATTTTTGGAACATTTTAATGGCCGTAATATGTTTATGAAAGAACCAGTGGCTAATGAGGTGTTGGAGTTGTTTACCGACGAGGCAGGATCTCTGGGTTTTGGGGCTTACTTTAAGGGTAGTTGGTGTTCGCAGGCGTGGCCTATTAGCTGGAAGGAGAACTGGTGGACAAGGAACCTGACATTGCTAGAGTTGTTTCCTATTCTGGCATCAATATTGTTGTGGGGTGATAGTTTAAAAAATCATCATGTTATCTTTAACTGCGATAACATGAGCGTGGTACAGGCAATTAATTCTATTACTGCCTCTTCGCCTCCAGTAGTTAGGCTACTGAGGCAATTGGTATTGAAGTGCCTTCAGTTAAATATATTAGTTAGAGCATCCCATATCCCAGGGGTTAAAAATGTGATTGCAGATTCCTTATCAAGGTTTGAGTGGGAACGTTTTAGGAAAGAAGCATCATTAGCGAAGGTGGAGCAGAAACCATTTCAAGTGGAATGGTGGAATTTGATCTTATGAGCAGGACCTGATAAGAAACGGGTAATGGAACAGCTGCCCGAATCACAAAAAGTAAGGGTGCCAGGGCACTGGGTAATAGGGCTGCCCAGATGTCAACAAAAGCTGTATTGGGTATAGAGGACTGCCCATATGGCATTGAAAATTCAGGACGAGTAGAAGAGAAATGCCGGCAAAGGAAAGACCATAGTTTAAAGTATGGAACACGGAGTAGAAACTGCTTCAGTGTCCCTAATATGTTGGTTAATGCAACAATAAAACTTTGTGATACGTATATACTATGTGTTTTATTGCAGGAACCCCCATACAGTTATGGATCGTAGGCCATTCATTCATTTATTGGGCCAGAAGGGCAGCAGGAATAACTGATCTGGGCCGGCAGCTGGGTTTTCCAGAGGAAGCAGTATTAATTAAGTGGTTCGGGGTCAGGGGTTTGAGATGGGAGCAGGTTTTATTAAGGGTAGCTAGTTTAGCTAGGTCGTCTCCTCCGCCGGAGATTCTGCTGATCCATGCAGGGGGTAATGATTTAGGTTCCATGTCCATGCGGGAGCTTATCGCAAAAATGAAGAGGGATTTGCTCAGACTGCGGGAATTGTTCCCAGGCTTATTAGTAATTTGGTCCCAGATAACACCAAGGTTACGCTGGCGGGGGGCATTTGATCATGCCAGGCTTGACAAGGCCAGGAAAAGGATAAACAAGATTATGGCATCTTTTGTTAGGCGTTTAGGGGGGGTTTTCCATTAGGCACAGGGACCTAGAGACCCCGGAGGCCCACGTGTTCTTTGGGAAAGACGGGGTTCAACTAAATGAAATTGGCCTTCAGTTATTTAATTACACTTTGAAGGAGGGTATTATGCAGGCCATGGTTTTGTTTGGCGGTGCTGAGCCCGTAGGGCTTGCGGGTGGCGGGGGTGCTGCATCACCTTAGGGCGGAGCTCATTAGCTGAGAAGGTATCCGGTCTGGGCCAATGCCAGAGGTCTCTTGGGCACGGGGTTCCACAGGGCCTCTGGCTGGGGATGAGCTCTGTCCTGGGGAAGGTATGCAGCCCCAGGTTCAGGTCAGGTTATGGTACCTGTTATGTTATGGTTAATAAAGCTGTGGCCTGTAATTACCCATACATCAGTTGTTTGTGTGTTTATTGGGTTAACGGGGGTTAATGGTATAGGCGGACCAAGTCACACATGCGGAGGTCATGGCAGCACCCTGGAACTGCCTAGTTACAGGAGCGTTTTGACCGGGCTGGGTGCTGGGTAGCTATTGGTCAAGTTAAATTTGTGGGTGGGGATTGGCAGGTTATATAGGGGGGGATTTTCCCGCCTTGGGGCACTTAACTATTAATCAGAGAAGAGTTTCCCTCCCTCCCTCCCTGTGTTATATATGTGTAATATGTTTATATTGTCACAGCTTGGCGGGGGTGCTGCATCACCTTAGGGCGGAGCTCATTAGCTGAGAAGGTATCCGATCTGGGCCAATGCCAGAGGTCTCTTGGGCACGGGGTTCCACAGGGCCTCTGGCTGGGGATGAGCTCTGTCCTGGGGAAGGTATGCAGCCCAAGGTTCAGGTCAGGTTATGGTACCTGTTATGTTATGGTTAATAAAGCTGTGGCCTGTAATTACCCATACATCAGTTGTTTGTGTGTTTATTGGGTTAACGGGGGTTAATGGTATAGGCGGACCAAGTCACACATGCGGAGGTCATGGTCTTTACACTGATTTATAAAGAACCTTAACAAATCTGCATTAGTGAAGTCTGTTAAAATTTGTAAAATGCAGGGCCTGTTTAAATAGTTGATTTTACCCATGCTATGAATTCAACAATCCATTTTATATTACGGTATGTTACTATTTTACTTGAAACACTTTAATTTTCTTGTCTTCGCTGCTTGAAACTCAACACTTAGAATTTATTTGAATGGTAAATTAGTTCACTCAGCAGCTTTGGAGTTCTCTTTTTTCTTTAATATTATGATAGTATTATTTCGAGTGGTTCCATGACACTTCCCATAGTTCCTGTTATATAAATAGTGGCATGGAATGCTTTGGAACTCTGCACGCGTTAGACTGACAGATGAAACCATAGTGGCACCAGCATGTATTCTATTCTGCTATGAGCAGATTGGCAACGCACAATTCATGTTGACAACTTCCATTACCAATAGAGTTGTCTGGATCGTGTAAATCATCACAAGGGAGCAAAGATATAAAAATGTAGCTGTGTGTAGCAATTAGCTGGAAAGCTATCAGCAGTGGAAAAAAATCTAATATGATAAGAATTGTGTCTGTTTTCTTTATTATTTAAAAAAAAAAAAAGATTATAGTCAAGTTACACAGAGAAAAAATTCATTTAATGAAAAAAAGAACACAGAAAACTAGTAAAATTACATGCTAGCAATTTATCATCTTAAACAAGGCTTGGATCAGTCCAGGCATGTTAACACAGTAGATTTACATGCAACTGTAGATCTACTATAATAACATTCAGTAATGTATTATGTAGGAATTACTAAGCATGTGTGGGAGTAAACATTATTATTATTGGTGGATCACACTAGTAAGCGTTTCACTGGATTATAAAGAGAGAGAGAGTAGATAAAACAACAAGTGAGTGACTTGGTAACTCTTAGAATATTTATCCAATAGTTATGTTACCATGTAAGATGGATTTATTATAATACGACCTCTCCAAGAATTCTCCAGAATCATTTAAATCAGTACTTCTGGAACATAGCTACAAAGGGCCTTATTCTGTTGCCCGGATCTTAAATTTACCCACACTTAAGATCACTCTTAAAATTGCCACGTATTGAATTAGCTACTCGCATTGCAAGTTACTCGCCGGCAACCGCTACGGGCCAGCCACAGACGCAACTTTGGGCTTACATCTCCATTCATTTTATCACAGCTCGAACATTACGAGAGCTAAATAATTACGTTTACATAAAAACTATATTTTATTAGAACCGAATGTCTAGCTTGCAAATTATGTCTGACCCGCAACTAAAAAAATGATCACGAAATTATGAGTACTAAATAGGACTCGTAAGGGCTTTTTCAAACACTTTTTATAGCTGTAGCAGCTATTTAACAAACAATACTGTACTTTAAAAACATTGGAAGGCATGGAAAGATATTAGGATTATTTGCACAACAGAGCCAAACCCCCAAATATGCAATTCAAAATATTATTTTTGACTGTTATTTATGTGTAATATTGATCCTGGGACTAAAGTGGTTAATACACATCATGATACCCACATGGACTAGAACACATGCTCTAATTCATTTTATAGAGTGAAAGAGTGCTTGAGTACGAGCCCCTTTCTCAGATATTATTGGCTCTCATTTATTTGAAGCCTCCAGTTGCAGGTTATATCTAACTTTCATGTTTAACTGACGTCATGATGGACTCATTTACAAATAGCTGTGTCTAAGAACTAAATTACGGGCTTGCTTAAATATTGCCAGATCATATGATCACGCCCCCTGAAATCCTACTTAAAAAGTCAGGGTTTAAATGTGGAGGCTGAAAGACTTAAGTTACGGACTTGAGTCAATAGAATACATCTAAACATTTAGAAAAAAAACACCTGCAGCCAAAATTAAGGATTAGAGTCACTTACGGGCTTCTAATAGAATATGGCCCAAAGACAGAGAGATAGGCACAGTCAGAAAGACATATAGAGAAATAAAGTGCCAAATAGAATGGGATTCAGTCACAGATAGAGCGAGCCTTGATTTTGCATTAAATGAAAAGTACCTATTGTCTACAACTATTAATATTATTTTTCCTCAAACTAGTTCTTCAGAGAAGACATCTCACTTAGTTTTTTTTAACTTCTAATGAAGCATCACTGTTATGGTCCAGCATTATACTTTTGTTACAGCATTCCAATAATAATAATAATAATCATAATAAATAAGCACAAGTCACAAATGCCACCAACATGTTTCGGAGGATATAAAGAATTGGGCATAGCCATTCTTATATGGAGGAAAAGTTCTAAATTTCTTTATCTTTTATATTTATGCATTATTATTTATTTATGTTTATGATCTATATGTATGATTTTTTAAAATAAAATATAAGTTAAAAAACAAAAAACAAGGGAAGCAGAACTTTTTTTATATGGAAGAGCTTATCCATTCAGATCTCTTTATACAAACCACTGTAATGCCCTAACAGTATAAGCAAGATGAGCAAAATTTGCAGAAACCAGATAAATATAAAATGTGAGTGAAATAGTATTGAGTAGTCACCCTTTAAGAAAATCAAATAAATCCTTAAAATAAAAGAGTAAACTATGGAGCAAAGTTTTAAAGAAATTGTCAGAATAGACTTGATAGTCACTATGTTCTACATGCAGGAAAAGAACAGAACTGGATGATATTACAAATTACATGTGGAAGTTTGTATTTTCAAACAAAAAAATAGCTTTCACCCATCTAAATATTGAACACAGAATGAAAAATATCTTTATGGTCAGAATATTTACTTACTATTGAAAAGAGGTAGGAGTTGTAAAATAAAACGGACATAAAAATTGACTAGCAACATGGACAAATAGGATCCATGATTTACCATTTTCTATAAGATTAATAAAGGATCCTGAAGTGATATTTTTCAAGAGCATAAACAATCTTTTTTTGCTATTTATATTTATAGACCATGTGTCTGTCCTATGTTTTTTTTGTTTTCATTGGAACTCTCAGGCATTGTCGTTGACCAGAATCATATATTTAATCATGTCTTTCCAACTGTTTTTATATTTTAAAAAATCCAAAAGATAATAATAACAATTAAAGTTTTTATCACTAATCAATAAATGTATTGATGTAAACACACTGGTCAATATTAACATGTTTTGCATGCCCGTGTGTTGTGTGCATTTGTTGGTTTGTTTTGGATGGCTTCAGGTAGCACAATACTATTGAACATGCGGAGCCCACAGGTTCAATTCAGGAAGTTATTTTTATTATGTTTAAGACCAGCCAGGTGGTTGTTGTATACAGAATTTGACAACAAAGGGGAACTTGCCCCTGCATGAAATAAACTTCAGAGAGCAAGAGAGTTGAGAGGCCATTGAAGTGCTGACACAGGCAGCTGTAGAGTCTTTAGCCCGAGGATACAACTAGAATTTCCTTGGAGTGATAACAGTATCACGCAAAATTGTAGATGAAGATGTCTTCTGTACAAAAGTGATTATTTATACGGCCATGCAGAAAAGTTATATCTCAAAACATTCACCATCTGTGATTTTGAACATCTTTTACATTATTTAAGTATTATGTTGTAATAATCTTTTGTGGTCATTATTGGTGGTTTACACATTTTTCACTAAATTGATGGCAAATTCAACTCAATAGGACTACTTATCTTATCCTTTCTCTCATACACCAAAAGGCAGACCAAATCTATCTGAATACAGCAATAAAATACTGAAATTCATGCTGACTGAATATGGCTTGGTAGAGTCAAATGTGGATATGTACTGACCCACATTTGGCTCTAGAGCTATAGGTTGCTGACCCATGCTATATAATAGACTTCTGCATAGGCTAATATAGTTTGCATACTGTGCGTGTCACTATCACTTCTTCTGGAAGACTATTCCACTTTTCTACAAGCTGTTCTGCAAAATGGTCTTCACAAATTACTTCTGATTATTTCACCAACAATGTTTAATTATGACCTTTAGTTCTAGTGTTATGTTTTTCAAATTCCCCTCTCTTACAAGCTACAAATAATAAGGTTGTGAGGTTTTTCTATGTAAGGTTTGTTTTTAAACCATGCACTATTTTAGTAAAACTTTAATGAGTAGACCCTACTTTGCTGATGAGATATGTCCCTGCTCAGCTTCCCAGAATGCAGTGTAATAACTGTTTTTCTCGGAATTCTGAGCTGAAAGCAGGTTTTTTAACTTGTTTTAGACATTCAAATGTGAACACACATGTACTATTTATTTACTATATATATATATATATATATATATATATATATATATATATATGTACAAGATTAAAATACATAAGTGATGTTAAACAATCAGGCTTAAAGATAGGTATATACGTTCTTTGTTTTATCAATTTTTATATCAAATTAGTCGTGTTTACCCAAAATATTCATTTGATAAATAGTCTGTTAAGAACACACACAAACTCTACTTTCTATCAACACTTATGCCCACCCATTTGATAAACGTACCCTAAAGTCTCCAGAAATGTACATAGTCTTGTACAGTACTACTCATCTAAAAATTGCATTAATACTTTGCAATTTTTGTTGCTAATAACCTCCACCTTTACATCCAAGCATGTAATGGTCATGGTAATGTCTTCATGCACAATGCACATGTAAGTCTTGCCTATAACAAATTTATGCAGCATAGTTATATGACTACACTTTAAAAGTGTTATCCATGTGGCCTTGTGTATTATACCAACGCTTCAGCCTCCCACATTCCCACTCTACGTCCTGAGTTACAAATAACAGTCATGTCAATGACAAACAAAGTGCCTCCTTAGTGACCTGGTATGCAATCATTGTTGTGTGCGTTGTTTCCCTGACACTAGAGCTTCAAGCAATTTAGAACTCAACAAATTAGTTGATTCCCCAGCTTTGTCATGACGAAGCCTTTGGTAACATCTGTTTTTTCAAAAATGACAGAATTGTCGGGGAAAAACGTGGTAACTAGACAAAGCGGAGCTTCCTATCCTTCTGGGAAAGGAGGCTTACAGTTCAGATACGTCTGCCATTGGTGCTGTTATGAAACCACAGAATTATCAGGTGTGGTGCAGGTGTCACACAACCAATATCTCACTAGAACTCGTTGAGTGGAAAACATGATAAAATGGAACATATCTTTTAGCAGGATGATCATATTTTATTCCAATAATTTACAGTCCATTTTATGTCACAGACATGGTCTTTATAAATATTGCACAAAAGCAATTAATGTCTGAGAATTTGAAAAAAAAATAGCTTTTAATTTTGATGTTTCATAAGATGCAGCTGTTCCTTCATCATCTTGTAGGAATTGCTTCTACAATCAAGATTATTCATACTGAACATAGCTTTTTATGATGTCATTGGGTTATGAAGAACATAGAGAGGTATCCAAAAGATATTTCCTGAGCATAATTTCTTTTTAGACTTTGACCCTTCATAACATATTTTATTGTAAATATTGTCTTCAAGCCCTTAAATGTCTAATAACCGCACCTGCTTTAAAAAAACTGAACACTCTTCTGCTTCTATGATTTCATTTTTTTTTACATAGCAGATTGAGGTTTACATTACAGAACAATATAATGATACCATTTTATAACAATTAAAAGTTACATGTGAAAAAATTAGGGTAAAAGCTTTAATTTTACTATAATTTTAGAGACATGGAAGATAGACATGTCAGAGAACAAGTGACGTTTAGTAAGGTTATAGGTCATTTGTTATATGATATATACATAAATACATGAGACACAACAATACATATTTAAATGATTATTGAGGTAATTTGTTGTATATTTCCTGTTAAATGACCAAGCTTGATATTGGGCCAAATGTTTTTAGCGTGTAAAATAATATCTAAAAACTCAGAGTTTACATGTTTACATGTTTATTTTTTATATGAAATTTTTCTTTACTGAGTCTACTTGTTGGAGCTTCAGTCTCAACAGGGTGTGTGCTTGTAATGAGTATTCCATTAGACCTAAAGAAGGTTCTTTAAAGAAGCCTATAACCTTCCTCCCTAACATGCTCAGCACTGCTCAGCACTACTCTCTCCCTACTATACCACATACAAACTTTAACCTTTAGATTGTAAGTCTGCGAGTTTCAATCCTGCGCAGTGCTTTAGGGAAAGCGCTATGGACACTGGATTCGAAGCTCAAAGACAGGGCCATACACTCTTTGCAATGTGTGAATCTTTAACTTGTCATTGCCTGTAACTTAACTTATGTATAGCGCTACGGAATATGTTGGCGCGTTACAAATAAACGATAATAATAATAATAAAATAATAACTTTAAAAAGCCACTTATGGGTGTGTTTAAGTGTTATGTTGGCCTAGGCCAATCAGATTTACCCCCCCCCCCCCCCCATGCAGCTCCTCCTTACCCCTTTTCTCGGAATTCTGAGCTGGAAGCTGTTTTTTTAACTTGTTTTAGACATTCAAATGTGAACACAGATCTAGTATTTATTTACTATATATATATATATATATATATATATATATATATATATATATATATATATATATGTAATGTCAGAAGGTGTCGTGCACTTATAGACAGAAATAACACAACATATAGACATTTCTGTGTATTTACAAACACGTTTCAATGTACTGCAATGTGCTGCCCTGGGCTGGGCTGGGATCTTGTGCACATAGGCAGAAATGCCATATTTATATGTTTCTATTTTGAAGAATTTAACTTGATAATGCAAATAGTTTGTTTTAATGATGACATTTTGTTTTGTTTCTAAAAAGGATTAGAAACGCGTGAGGAATTGCGGATTCAGATAAGAACTCTATTGAGTTTGATTGCAAAATGCTCTCTAAATAGCACACTTGACAAAAAAACTCTGGAAAAGCAAGTCCCTTTAGGAAAACTCAATATAGAGTCAGACTAGCAGTTTGAGATGGAACCACCATGACAGAAGAAGAGTCAGCTAAATATTACATTTTCTCTATAAGTTATTTTATGTTCCTATAATGTAGGATGCTAATGTTGGTAATTTGCTACATACTTCACAAGCATGCAAAGCTATTATTAAATTACGGTGGTCCTTTAGTAAAAGAACTGTTGTCAGGATTTTTAACAAATGAAGATCAGTATAGACAGCTTTTTAATTTATTGTTATTAATATTATTACATATTATTTTATTAGTGAATATGCTGAAATATACTTGTTTTTCTACCATCCGTGGGCTAGAGCCCTTCCCACTATTTCAAACTTGTTGCAGAACATTTGTCAGATTCAGCAGGAAAGCTGATTAGTAAATAACTAAATAGGCAGCTGGATGAAAATATGGTGCCACAGTTTGAAAAACGCAGGAGGAGCTCCAGCCCAAAGATGGTGGGAAAACAAACAATTGTGAATGTGAATTTTTTATTTAGTGTGATTGCATGGCCGACAGTATAAATGTGATCTCTATATTCAAAATTGCAATAGCTGACTTTTTACTAGAAGAATTACTTATCAGTTGCAGCAAACAAACACATTTGCTTTTATTATTATCCTTTCTTTGTAATGCGCCAGCATATTCTGTATCGCAAAACAGTGGTTAAGTACATATTAGGATTTAATATTAATCAGGCAAAAGAATGGAGGACCCTGTCTTTGAGCCTAAAATCTTAATTAGAAAGTACTTTTTCCCAAAGCATATTAGATGAGTGAAAACTCGCAAACTTTGCTCTCTAATGCTACTTGAGATCGGGGCCGCAAGTAGAGATAGCAAGTTACTTTGCTATTCAATTGCCTCCTACTTGTGGGTTACTTACTGCGAGCTACTTTCCCTTACTTTCCTCATAATCGCAAGTTACTTCCCTCAAAGCCTTTGATCTTTCACAGCTGCAGGAGTTGGGGCCGGAAAAAAAACCAAATCGCTATTCAATTGCTCCGATTGACCCTTCCATCAAGCCCGTAAATGGCTAAACACGAACTACAGGTTACTAAGGTACCAAGGTGGCCCCGCAAAGGTCTTACTTACAAATCGTAGCACTAATTAAGCAAATAAAAAAACAATCATGTACTTTTATTAGAAGTGAAAGTGATGTTTGGTCTTAGAATTAATAGCACAACATGCTCAAGCCCGCAAATCTGCAAAAATGAATACCTTATTTCATGTTTAAGTTTTGTCATAAAGTCCTACAGGCTTCAACTTCCAAGCGCGTAGGACTTTTGAATCCAACGTCCATATTTCATTGAAGTCCTACGGGCTTGAATAACGAGTTACAGGCTTGGAGGTCATTCAAGCCCATAGGACTTTGGACGGAAATTAAACATGACATAAAGTATTTGATTTTGACGATGTGCGAGCTTGAGAATGTTGTGCTTTTAATCCTAGAGTCACCCATTTTATTCCCCATCATTTACAGTGTTTTACAGTGCTGTATTGAATTTATATTTGCATTTACAGTGCTCTGAGTTAGCGGGCTTGAACCATGAGTTACGGGCTTGCGGCCGTGATAATTCTCAAGCAGGCAAATGCTTACTGCCGATAGCATGGTTTGCGATCGGGACTAACTTGCGGGCCCGGCCAATTGAATAGGTAAGTGAATAGTTAATAGTTAATAGAGCTAGTGGAGCAAGTAAGCGAAAAGTAGCAAATCGGAAAGTTACTTGCAAGTATCAGCCCTGAATTGAATGAGGCCCCATGAATTTAAATAATTGAATGGAAAATGTTCATAAAACCACTGGGGCTGTAATGGGCTGCACTGTTTAGTGATTCTGCAGCATAGTCATTTATCTGATTTACTAAGACCTATTTCCTCATCATAATAAGCCTGTCCCTTGCCTTGGTGTTATTATGAGCTGATTAAGGGCGTGTTGAATGTAAAACAGTAGCAAAATAGAAACTATCTCACAGACAGCATATGGCGTGGCATGGTTGAGCAATATTGGCCCTTACTGGTGGTAATGTCAGAATGTAGTCCAAATGTGCCCAGATCTTATTCTTTACGCCAAATAAATTAACTCTAGATTGGTGCTGTCCAATTGTTGGTTAGTGGATCAAATGTGGCTGGCCAGCTGTGGGCCACTGACTGCCACAACCTAATATTATTAAAATAAAACACAGATATTTTAAACACATAGAAGATAAAATATACATTCTCATTTTTTTTCCTTATAAAATATGGAAATAAAATTACTTATTTACTTAGATTTGGCCACCAGCTCAGCAGCCAATATAATTCCGGCTCAACAAAACTGTCCATAAACAATCTGCCCCACCTCTCCCCACACAAAATAAGTGGCACAGCACTGGCCTAGATGAATATGTGACTTCTCCAGGTCTTCTCATCTTACAATGTCTTAATCTGTAAAGCATTTTGCTAACCCACATGTTTTCTACAGTTTATAAACACGTCTCTACTTTGTAAATCCATTTTATTGACTTAGCCTGCTGACATTGATGATGACCTCCTTTGGGGTTGCGCCTTGTACATGGAGGAGAGCACTGATGGAAGTAGTGACGTCAGCCAGATATCAGTGCTGACAGGACTGTATTCTATGGGACAAGCTGTCAGCGCTGCCCATGAAAATGACATCAGAGCTAAAAACATGCATTTTGTTTAACCCTAACCCTTAACCCTCATTAGAGGTGCTGTTTAGCTACATTAAAGCTGTTTTTTGTTTTACCATCCTTAATATTTGTTTTTATTTATAACTTAAACACTCTGGATGTAAATTATATGTACAATCAATAAAATGAGTATTAGTATTTTGATTTCTAAATCTCCAATGAAAAGTGAATAAAAAAAGGAAATTCCAAATGGGACATTTTTGTTTACTTTTTTTGTTTCTTTTCTTAACTTTGACAGATTTTCAATCACATTTGTGTAAAAGAAACTGACTTAATATGGCTCTTTAAATTACCATTGTAGTACTCCAGTACATCACAGCAGTATAAACAGCAAGTACATTCACTTGCATTAAAACTAATATGTTAAGTAAAAATGTGCACGTATATATAATTATTTTTCCCTTTATCTTGAGTTTGCTTCTCCCCCAATAATTTTCACATTTTTAATTAGCGTTGGCAGAGTTTGATAAAATTTGCTTAAGTGGACACTCTTACATCAAAAGGAAGGTGTTTTAAATTTAAAGAGCATACAAATTGGCCTAATATCAGCCCTAATAAATTCCCCAACGTTGTAATCCGTAGCCCCTAATGTAGGCCGCAAGCATTACGGCTATTAAATTAGACCTGTAAAGCAATCCGTCAACGACTTTTGGGGTAAGGGCGGGAAAAGGCTACGGGAAGTGAAAACTTGAACTGCGTGCCTGCAAATCCCTTGACCTGCCAAGCCCATAACTGTTACATTTCCAATCATTCTATTAAATTCACTGGCGTTTAAAACCTGCAAATGGAGCCCAAAAGCCAACGGATACCAGAGAGGACCTGCTAGGGGGGTAAAGTCCTATCTGTAGCACTGTAAATGCATATATAAACACACTACTGTACTGATAATGAAAGGGAAAGTAATGTTAGGTATTAATATTAATAGCACAACATTCTCAAGCTTGCAAATCGGAAAAATAAAAAAAACTTTATTTCATATTTAAATTCTGTGTTATATCGATCCCGGCAATCAATGTGTTAATACATATAATTCTTGCATGGACTAGAATATCATATTTACAGCTTTATCAATATTGCATTATGTCTGGAATGCAGGTCCAATCGCAACTCGTAATTGAAGCCCGTAAGACTTCGAAATCCAACCTTAATTTTTCGGTGACATAATGATGACCATCTCTGTTGCCATTGGCTCCATCTAAACCCATAAATACGGGTTTGACTAATTGATCATGCTAACGGCATCGCATCCAACATTCCAGATATGGTTTACGGGTTTGCCTCACAATTTAATAGCTATGTAACGCAGCTGAATTTCAAGAACACAGCCCTTGCAGACTTCTTGATGCCTTTACAGGCTTCTAATTTAATAGGGCTGTATGTGTTGTACTACCTTTTTTGCTCTACAATAAATCATTCCTTATATATTTGGCATTGTTATTACAGCTCATTTATACTGTGTGGCTCAATATGCTAATTTGAGGCTCAGAGTGCTGATAAAATGTAGGGTGGGGATCTAACTGCCTGATAACTTTGGGGCCATTGCAGTGGTGAAGCTAGGGATTTTGCCACCAGAGGTACAAACTAATTATATATATATATATATATATATATATATATATATATATATATATATATATATATATATATAAATATATATATGTAAATTAAAAACAAAAAATAAATATATATATATATATATATATATATGTACAGTAAATAAATAGTACATCTGTGTTGACATGTGAATGTCTAAAGCAAGTCAAAAAACCTGCTTCCAGCTCAGAGTTCCCGAGAAAAACAGTTATTACACTGCATTCTGGGAAGTTGAGCTGGGACACACAAATGTGGCCACAAATGCCTCGTTCTTCATTCCGTAGCCATTATCAAGCATGTCTTCCTTTAAGCTTATGCATGCTGTATTACACAGCTTTAATGCAAAGCCAAGGTTGGATTAAACACAGGCTGAGTATCCAATCCATGTACAGCTGTTTCAAGCTTACTGGCTATCATCAGCATGGAGCGGGATCTCAGCCTGTGTTGTGGAAATTATGAGTAGGTAGTTCACCACAACAATCATTTATAATATGTACAGTATACATATATATATAAAATGTGTTGGCACAGAAATAGGGAGGCCCTGATCCTCCTGCCCCCCCCCCCCCATGCTCCTTCTGCCCCCCCCCCCCCCCCCCACAGCCTCACCAGTGTTTCATTTCTCCCTCTTGCTCCCGGTGCGTTGTGTCTTAGGGGGATGGGAAGCCAGTGACAGAAGCCGTGTTCCAAGCCTCACTCTCATACACACTTTGTGATTGGATGTTCACGTTGTGTGAGAGCGACGCACCAGTAGCAAGACGAGGAAATTAAGCACTGGTAAGACTACGGGAGGAGCATGTAGGTAGGGAGAAAGGAGGAGTGTGGGGAGATAGGAGCAGTGGGGGGGAGGGTTTAAACGTGCCACCCCCCAAAAAGTGCTGCCCCACACACACACACACACACATTTTCCCCTTGCTACGCTACTGGGCCAGTGTTTTACCCCAGGGGTGTTCAAACTCAGTCCTGGAGGGCTGTACCCAGGCCTGGATTTGAATATATCCCTTCTGTGCACAGCAGGGTTATCATGCATGTGTGTATCAGGCAAGTGTGTGGCCCTCCAGGACCGAGTTTGGACACCTCTGTTTTAGCCACTACAGAGACAGACAGGCAGGCTATTATGCCAATTAACACACCAAATCACTTAGTATAGAGGAGCTAAATTTTTACATATAATACAGAAAAAGATTTTAAAAAAAAATTGGTAGTTTTTTTTTCTTAAATTGCATGCTAAACTGGCTATAAATTAGCCAGTTTAGCATGCAATTTAAGAAAAAAAACTTGATTTTATGGTAGCAGAGTGTAGGTGGCCATTATCTTGATCAATTAATAGTAACAATTTTAAAAAGGAATGAACTTTTCCCACATTTTTTTTTACCTCCTATCTGATGCAGAGCACATATGGGAACTTCTGTGTCCCTTTAAAATGTGTGATATATAATATAGAATGTGGCCCCAAGCCATGTATTATTGTTCATTCCCAGAAGTCAAGACAGCACATATCTATGGGAATTTGTCACTGTTTAACTGATATGAGCACAGATTTATTGATGGCACTTAGCCATGCACGAGCTAAACCCACTTGTATTTATCATAACATGCAAAGCTTCAAGATATATTTAATATACCGTATGTGAAACACTTTTATTTTTACTATACTTTGTCATCGTTCCAATTACCTTCCCACTTGAGATGCAATGAATTCAAATTACCACCTACCCACATATTCTCCAAAGATACTTATATGTAGGTAGCTGACCCAGCACGCCAATTATATTTTTATAAAGTACTTGTTTATCAATCAAAATAATTAAGCAAAAACTAAAAATCTGCTAAGGACACAGTACCCTTTCATTAGCACATTTAATCAGCATTATTTATTCAGTTTCTGTCATGCATTGACATGAAACATTAAACATAATTCAAGAATAGAATGATATGTACAAAGAGTATAAATACTGCAGAGTTTTAATTTGTTAAAGGCCCACTTAGGTACATTTTGCTATAGGGTCTTTTGAATAAATAACCTTGATAATGGGCAAGATGTTATACAGGAAGTAAAACTACATAAATAAACACAGCCCTTAAATTTTTCACTTTTATATGCAATATATTTTTACTTCAGTCTTCCATTTTATTTACTAATCTGCTTCTTGCAGCTTCTGTCTCAAAAGGACATCTATTAGTGAATTAAAGAGCTTTGCATTAATCCTAATGAGCACACTGACAGTCCTAGCTGCCATATTCCCATTGTTCAAAAGCTGAATTAAAAACCTTTACCTATTTAAAGTGTAGCTATTCAAAACTAAATGTATTAATGCAAGAGGCATTTCACTAGATGAGATACGGTTATTTTTATATTTTTGTAGATGTTTTCTAGGAAGCACATACACTAAATTGGGAAGATCACTCACGAAGCTGAGAAAAGGCTCAGTGTAATATCATCCATTGGAGAATTGTTGTCTTATTAAATATAGTATAAAGTCCTAAATTATTATTATTGCATTAAACACCAACAGCCTTATTAAATTATGATTCGGTAAATTTAGAAGGGCTCTATTTAAGCACACAGCATTTTTTTTTACATACGTTTTTAGTTAGTGAAGACCTTGATTTTGGATAGAAGTTCACTAACTAAAAACTTCTGTAAAAAAAATATGCTGTGTGCTTAAATAGAGCCCTTTTAGATTTACTGAATCACAATTTAATAAGGTTGTAATTAAATTGTGAAGGGCTGCCCTTGTATAATGTGGATATTGTCCTCATTGGATTCCAATGACATTGAGAGCAGGTCAAAATATCTATATGATGTTGCTGAAATTAAATAGTGTTTTATTTTTCTAGTACTACATTTCTTTGGTTTTCAAGCATTTTGATCACTGGAACTCTCTCTAAATTAGTATGGAGCACTTTAAGGATTATGGCCATTTCTTTACATGGATGATGTATGTGCCTCATGCAAACTGTGGTATACAAATATTCTTTTAGGTTTGCAGCTATTTGCATAACATAAATCCTATGTTTCAGTCAATTCTTATCTCTCTGAACCTGTAACCAATGACACTGATCTTTTTTAAGTACAGACCACATTTAAGCCTATCCCTCCCACGTCCACATGAAGCCATGGCAGACAAAGTTATCACCATCTTGTTCAATGGATAAATTGAGCTTGTCCACAAAATATACTGTATCTTTTGTTTCTCCAAAGCAGATATCCCTCACTCTTTTAACCCTCTGAACACCACCGTCTTATCCTCTGTTTATCTTAATACACACACTCATAACTTTTAATTTTAAGGTTTATAATCTCTTCTTTACAGTAAGCTCACAGTGTTCTCCTGATTAATTACAAATTTTAATGAAATGTTTGATTGTGTAGAGTAATTAAGACTAGTGTATAAATAATATATATTATTATTTAAAGTGTTAGCATTTTTAGAAGTCAGTTTTAACATATATCCTGCTATTATGTGTGTGACTGCTATTATGTGTGTGACTGCAGTAGAAATACTTTTTGTGACATAAACAAAAACAAATACCCCAACTAGTGCAGCTAATATGCATGATGAGACGTGCCCACATTTACACTTTTCTGAGTTTGAAAACAAACAAAACTATCTACCAGTATAATTTGTTGTCAGATATAAGTGTAAAAAGGTTGAATTTAATTAGGGAAAAGGGAATAATAACATTCTGGAAAAAACGCAGATAGTGCTAATTAAAATTTGAGTACCATCGCTAGGACAATACATAACAAGATGTGTATAATAAAAGGCAAAAAGTAAGGAGGTCAATAAATGTCAATATCCTATAACATTCTAGGATGAAATAAATGACATATCAAATGATCTACGTTAATGACCTATATACATAGATAAGGCGTAAAAAAATGCTTGCTACATATACACATCATGTATTATATATTGTAGTATTAATGTAATCCTCATATGCAATATGTTTTCTAATCCCAGGATTACTAGTGATACTAGGGATGGCACACTGGTTAAAAAGTAGTGCTCTAAAACAAAAAAATAAAATAAAGAGAAGAGAGAGTAGGTGTGCAGGGAGTCTCCACAATCAAAAATGGTAAAGTTAGTAGATACAGTATGTGAGGCAAGATTGTTAACCGGAACAAAAATGATTTAAAGATGCATATTTATCACTGAATACCGGAGGAGGAGGTGACAGTCGATTCAATAGATAACTTTAAAAGGGGACTGGATTTATTTCAAATTAAAAAGGGAATTCAGGGTTATCCTGGATAATTAGAGATAGAGTATTGATCCAGGGAGAAATCCGACCGCCAGTATCTGGGGTCAGGAAGGAATTCATTTTTTTATCCCTTTGAGACGATTGGCTAAATTTCAATTTAATAATTAACTAATTGATTAATTGTTAATTAACAACTAATTAATTAATAACTAATCCACATATTGAAGATCAGAGGAGATCTTAAAAGGTTGAACTTGATGGACTGAAAGTCTTTTTTCAACCTTAATTACTATGTAACTATGTAAATATTAAACCTCAAAACATATGCAGACTTATTAAATTGCGATTCGGTAAATTTAAAAGGGCTCTATTTAAGCACATAGCATATATTTTTTACAGACGTTTTTAATTATATATTTTTTACAGAAGTTTTTAGTTAGTGAACTTCAATCCAAAAGCAAGGTCTTCACTAATTAAAAACTTCTGTAAAAAATATATGCTGTGTGTTTAAATAGAGTCCTTTTAAATTTACTGAATCACAATTTAATTAGGCTGATGGTTTTGCTGTCCAAAGTGAAAGTGTATCAATATCCCTCCCTTAGAGCATCATTATGCCCAATACTTGCAGTTAGTTGAATCAAGGCTGCATGTGAGCTTGAAGCCTCACACTAGTTGAACCTTGCACACCATCTCCTTCTGGTCCTTATGGTCTGTTTCGCCCGACTGTGGGCTTACTCATGCCCATGAGAATGTATGGACACACATATATATATATATATATATATATATATATATATATATATATATATATCCATTGTCTCTTGTCCTAGGCTATGGTACTCAAATTTTAGTTAGCACTAGGGGAGTTTTTTCCAGAATTTTATTATTCATTTTTCCAGAATTAAATTCAATCCTTTTGCATATATTTAGTGTTACCCACTAGGGAATTTATCGGTAATTTAGATTTATTCCAGACACAATCATTTACCTATTTAAATGTTGTCAAACTCTGCCTTGTCAGATTATTACAGTGTACATACAGCAAGAGAATAATATACCTATGTGTATAACACATTAGTAAGTTTGTTTATGTAAGGCGTTTTAGCGCACACTAGATTCTAAACTCAAATACACGTCTCTCCACTCTTGCAATGTGTCAATTTTGTTTTACCTTGTACTCAACCCTTATTCAGCGCTACGGAATATATTGGTGCATTACAAATTAAGATAATAATAATAATTAACAGGTTTACTGTGAGTTATGGTAACCGGGGAGCATATAATTAAGTGAGTTGGGGAGGTGAAGTAATTTAGGATGGCATGAGAGGAGGTAATGATAAAGGAGGCAGAGCAGAGGTAATGGTTTGGTGTACATCTGAAGACAAGAACTGAGTAATTGGGGAGACCTGTGCTCTTGAAGACATTGTAGGTCAGCTAAGGGGAACAGCCGATGATGACTGCTCAGTGAAATGGGTAAGAATTATAGATGTGTTCATGATGGATTGTAATGGTAAGAAGTGGGGAGTGGAAGGCCAACTACAAAGGTATTACCCTTATTTTATTTAAAACACAGGTTGATTTCCTTTTAATCTTCCCTTGCAATTTAATGGAAGAAGAGGACACATTTTGCCTGGTCATTTTTAATGGTGACCAGAAAAAATAACATTTTGCCAAAGAAATTGTGGTCTCCTATCTTTTTGTTAAATATTTGTCACAGCAGATAAAGATGAGAGTAAAAATAGAAAGGTGTGCTAGTGGAGAGAAAAGAATTAGGGTGTAATATGGGGAAATCATTTCTAGCACTATTTCACAAAGTATTATGTCATACTTTATTTTATTAAATTAACAGCCTTATTTTGCGATATAATTGCGATTCGGCCAATTGAATAGGGCTCTATATAAGCACAGAGCATATTTTTTTATAGAAGTTTTTAGTTAGTGAACTTCTATCCAAAAGCAAGGTCTTCACTAGCTAAAAACTTCTGTAAAAAAATATGCAATGTGCTTATATAGAGCCTTATCAATTGGCCGAATCACAATTTAATAAGGCTGTATGTCATACAAACATAAACATTTGCACCAGATGCAAATGCTTTTTTTGCAATTTAATAAAACACTATCTGACACATTGGGAGGTAAAATAATTTTGAGCCTGATAAATCTTTGAGAGACCCATAAGTAATTATTACTAGTGTTTTATATTTACCACCCTGCAGATGTGCATGTCATGCTTGATTTAAACAGCAGGTTTTGTTCAAACATTGTTGTGATAAGATTGCCACACATCAGTTTATTGCATTGTGGGTGTTTTCCAGAAGAGAATGGCTTCAAAGTTGAAATGAGATATTGTTCAAGAAGTCATCTGTCATCAAGGCCTGTATCATCTGCTCACCTTAGCGTATCAAGATCTCAATGCTTGGTGCCACTGAATTGCTTAGTGATTCTCATAGACTTAGATGAGCCTTTCCATTTGTGTTGTTAGAACAATATTATGATGGTACAGTAGTTTTGTTTCAATAAATATCTCCAGATCCAACTGCTGACCTGATTGGGCCCATTTTACGTCATATTGATAAATGAGTAGAAACAAGTAGCAACAGAACTCATGTTTGTATCTGCAGCAGTGCAACAATGAAGCTTGCTCTGGTGTGAGCGGATCTCAATGCTGTCCTTCAAAACTTACCTTTGTGAGCCAGAACATTGCATTCCCAGGCTTAGTAGATTCACACCAAGTGGCTCTGGCATTTTTTGCAAATATTTATTCTTATTTGTTCACAATGTGATGATCTTGCATTTCACGTCTATTGGCTAGTAAATCAGCTCCATATCAAAATTTAAGAAGGTGAATGAAAAATTAAAACAGAATTGTAAGTAGTGGCTCATCTGAATTACAAATTGTCCAACAACAGTACAAACATCTGTATTTTTTCCTGTAAAATGGTAATGTCCAAGACTCACTTTAATTAATTAATTAAAAAGGTTATAGAGTAGGGTCCACATATGGTATCATTTAAAACTATAGGCAATAGCAAGCACTTTATCAAATCGAATGTTATTATAAAGTGACATTTTCCTACAGTAAAAAAAGATTGATGTTTTCCATTTTGAGTTGTCAGTCAGCCTTTGAGATCCAACCACAAAAAGTTGATTAACTTTGTTGATTAGAGATTATTGCACACTCAATTATAGATAAGCCTCTGAAAAAATGTTTTTGGTGCACAACAGGAGGCTAACCATGCCTAGAAATAGCACTGAAAACCATGAAGTGGCTTATCAATAAATAAGTAAAATTATCTCTCATTAACACCATTTTTCTAGCTTTTGTTGTTGGTGGATCAGAAAGGCTGACTAAGAACTCAAACTAGTAGCCTTCAATCTTATTTTACTGAAGGTAAATCTAATTTTTAAATAACATGCAATTGATAAAATACATCTTTTTAAATTATACCATATTTGGAACCTCTGCTGTGTCCTTTTACATGCCATGTTCACCAAGAACATCGTGGCAGATCCACAGAATGTGTAAAAATAATATACACTAAAATGTATTTTTGCTTCATAGTAAAGTCCTAGAGAAAGCCAGTATGTGTAGAAGTTGTACTCCCTGACACATAGCTATCATTCAGTGTTGTAAACAGAAAGAGTACACATCTTCCCATTCATCTGCATGTTTGTAACTGGGTTTTAAACATATTTCACTGAAATAGGGCCTCATTCAATTCGGGGGATTTACGTGCAAGTAAATTCCTGATTTGCAGCGATTGCGTTGCGGCCTCTAGTAGCTGTATGTCTACTCCTCTATTCAATTGGCCATAAGTCCTCCTTTCAGCGAATCGCAAACCCTGCCGTCAGAAGTAGCATCTACAGGCTCAAACATGAAGTCTGTAACTCCTGCTATCGACAGCCAATAGAAACAGAGATCGTCATCCTGACATCGCTGATTCCGTCCTCCAAGACGCCCGTAGGAAAATGGAATCACTGATGTTATGATGATGATCTCTGTTTCCATTGACTAACGATAGTGGGAGTAACGGGCTTCATGCTTTGAAGGCAGTATGACTTGCTGCAGTGTCCCCACATGTTACCCCCATGATGTGGGGATCCCGATTGGGACCCCTGCAGGGTCTCTACTTTACCCCCATGATGCGGGGATCCCGATCAGGACTCCCACAGGGTCCCCACATTACCCCCAAGATGTGGGAGTCTCGATCGGGACCCCTGCAGCATTTAAAATTCTTAAATTCCCCGCCGCGGGTCCTTGAAGGGCCTGTGGCACAATAATTGTTACCTCCATGCTGCAGGGGTACAGTAAGTACCCCTGCGACAACTAACATTAACCCCCCCATGCAGTGGGGTCCCCTTCGGAACCCCCGCTGCATTAAGAAATTTTAAATGTCCTGCTGCAGGTCCTTAAAGGGCCCGTAGCACCCCAATGAGCAATTCCGGCCGCGGTGGTACTGTAAGTACCCCTGCGGCAACTAAAATGAACCCCCCCAATGCTTGGGGCCCCTATCGTGAACCCCGCTGTGTCCCTACATTGACCCTTGCAGCCGGGGTCCTCATCGGGCCCTCCCGCAGTATTTAAAATGTATATTTGTCGCCGCGCAGGTCCTTAAAGGACCTTAAAGGACCTTAAAGGACAATACAGGTAAAGGACCTGTGCAACAATACAAAATTCTGGAGGACCCTCATGGCACTTATGGGGTTAATCTTAGGGTTATTATTGTCCCATAAGGGTCTTAATAGACCCTTATGGGTCCCCTGCAGCAAGGGGTTGATTTGGGGACCCTACGAAGATCTCGATAGAGACCCGCGCATCATGGGGTTTTGATTTGGGAGCAGTGGGGAGGATACGTAAGGGCTTTGCAAGCCCTTGTGACACCTCCTTGTTGGAAGTAAGCTCGAGTTGGCTTTTTGCTATTTATGGGCTTGATGGGATGGTTTGGAAGGGGGGATCGGAGCAATTGAATAGCGATTTGCAATTTGGATCGGAGCCCGCGATCTGAAGGCAATTGTATAGTTGAGTAGCTTGTGATCACCACTTGCAAGCCCGGATCTCTAAAATGTAACAATGGAATGAGGCCCATAGAGTGACACTGACAAAACAATTTGCATAATTTACACTTTGTCAGTGAGCCTGGACAAGCCACATGAATATTTTCAAATGCTCCCAGAAAGTAGATAACCAATCAGAAGCTGTGATATCACTGCAGCATCAACTATTCTATCTGGAGAGAGTACTGCAAAACAACACGATGAGTAAAGGCAGTTTAAAATATTACTGATTGTTGAGCTGATTGACCAAAAGTGGATAAACATTATCCCTATTTGATAAACTATGCTCAACAGAAAACACATATACTGGGGCGATTACCTCTAAATGTTTAATCCTACATGTCCCTATTTTATTAATCCTGTTTATAAACATATATTAAAGTGACTGCACTAAGAACCCCCAATCATTGGTAGCGTCACTTTTAAATTAGAAGTACACATTAAAAGCTATTTACGGTTATTAAGCTGAAAGATAGGCCCAAATATGTAAGCATGGGAAAAATATTAAGTAAAAGGGAACGCAGTGGTTAGTGTTTAAAGTTATACTATCATCATCTAGAAACATTTTTCTAATATTCTCAAGTATACCTGGTGTTTCCTGTAGCATTTTAAGGTCACGTTCAGTGCTCTCTCATGGACAAAACTCTACCTTTTCGGGAAAATAAAGTTTCTTACAGAAACAGACCAGAGAACAAGTGAAGATTCACATTACAATATTATATAGAATTAATAATGTGCCAATATTTTCAGCTGCATTGTAAAGTATGATATCATTTTGTAATACATCATTCTTCTTGATGTTGGCATTAAGTATATATGGTAAACAATCTGCAATTATTGTAGAGTAGCAAGGCCAAAAGCAATGTGGAGCACAGTTAGGCAACAGAGGCAGGGCTTAATGGTATAATATTTTTAATTTCCTTTGAAGGCTTTGTGGCTTGGAGACATTTTAACTGAGTATGAAAGTGGGTTCCAGATCTAAGCTCTCAATTACATAGTTCCCATAAGAAATCTTGCAAGTGAACTTTGCATGTATGGGGCTAAATAGCTATTACATTTCTTCCATAGCAAATTCTTAAGAGTAAACCCTTATGAATGATCACTGCAGATGAACTATTCCCTGCTGCTATGGGAGAGTTTACTTATATTGCTATTACATAACTCCCGTAAGAGCGGCTGAACATCCTACGTGTTCTCTTAAGACTGTGCAAGTACTTACATGTAAACACACACCACCCACACCCCCGAGAGCAGATAAACTCCTTAGTAGAACACTTTTGAATCACGAGAAACTTTAGGAGCTATGAGTAGCTAAGTAGAATACATAACTTGCCTAAAGAGGCATCTTTTTAGGATAACAACATAAAATTTAAATCAACAAGGCATCTAGTTTGCCCAGAAGACAGAAGACTTTAATGCTATGAAAGGAGGTATATGGAGAAGAGGCCAGTCATACTCAGGGCAAGATGTTCAAGGATTAAGAATATTAAGATAGTTTTAAGGCAAGGAGCTTGAATTTAACTCTTATTTGAGAGTGCTTTCCACAGGTATGAGTGGACCCAGACAATGCCAAGAAAACAATATGAAGACCATAATGCTGCTGCCACCAGCTTGTGTTCTTCCAACAATGGTTGCAGAGTGTTTGTTCTCTGAGGTTTCGCCCCTGACACACCAAAGTCCGTCCGGTCGATGGAGCAGAAAATGTGACTCATCAGAGAAGGTAACCCTTTACCAATCAGGAGAGGCCCAATTTTGGTACTGTCATGCATGAGTACAGTGACCAGCTGTTTTGTTCTGAGCCCCATTTGCAAGAGAGTGTAGCCCCTGGTTGATTTGGATGGTGAGTTGCTTGACTGTAGTATGTTGGTTGGCCCTCACACACTTTCTCAGCTGATGTTCACTTCTGAAATCAATGGCATGTAGTGCTCCGCAGTTTCCATGACGGTTATTTTCAATGGTGCCATTTGTCCAGTCACGGTACACTTTAACCACAACAGCATGCAAACAGTTCACAAATTGCGCTGTTTCAGAAGTCACACTTTGCCCGAAAGCCAATGACCATCCGCTTTTCAAAGTCAGATAAATCCCACATTTTACCAATGACAGAGATGATAGATATGTTTGCATAGAGTGCCTACATGTCACCTTATTTACCCACCAAGCCAGCTTATGACAAGTGCCGTATTTCATTGGGTTTGCGCTGCTGACGTCAAGAGGTCATAATAATGTGATTCAACCCTGTATTTTAGAACACTGATCTGGAACCTAGGAAACTGCAATACATTTGACAGCAGATACATTTGAACTACAGCCCGTAAGAAATGCTTTTTAAACACATCCATACAAGGTTATAGGTGCATGTTATATGAAAATTCAGCTGAAGTATGGAGTAGAGATTAACTATAAATGTTTCACAGTAATTATACAACCACAAAAATATATCTGTTAGGGCTTTAGGCAGAATGAAAATAAATTTGGCATGTTGCAGCATGTACATCGGTTACACTTTGTTCTGTTTTCACATCTCAAAAAGGGGGCAACTCTAATTTACTGAGAGTGGGATTACATGTGTAGTACAACATTACAAACAAGGTCTGATTAAAGAATGCTGTTGGTGTACAACTGATTTAATATGATTCCTATCATCATATCACGTAATAAAATACATTTTTCATGCCAAATTCTGAGTACTTAGCAGAAAAATTAGGACTCTGGAAGCTCTTCTCTGTGGAATCTAAATAAAATAAATAAGTAAAACACTGTTCTACAGAAATAAAAAAAAAAAGGATTTAAGACGTAAAAAAATTACCCTTAAGCTGAATTTTTAGGATGACAGAACTGAATGGCAGCTCTGCCTATTACCAGTTCTCCTTTATATTTTCCATTATTCGTCAAACATAGGATATGTGCTTTCACTGAAGTTGAATGCGGTTTTAATCTCACTTTAATAAACACCATTTTAGCCTTTTAACCAGCATTAGTGATAGTTTACCACATTTCAACAGTCAATAAGTAATATCCTCTATTTGTATGCTTTTGCAGAATCCCTGGAGAAAGAGCATTACTAAGTCCATTTTATTAATTAGGCTGCTATTCATGCAATACAACCTTGTTATTCTACTTCCTAAAAGACATGGGGTTACCCTTGTGTGGTTTAGATTAAAATATTGTACTGGTTGTGAACGTAAATTGAATGTTCACAGTGTACATTATACCTCATTAAGACCATTGAGAGAGAAGTAATTCAGAGTAATTATATAGTGGAGCAAAACAATGTTTTTTTCAGCACAGCTCCAGTGTAATATTAATGGGGCACATTAAGTCATGTTAGCACTTAGACTGCGTGAAAATGTTCCCCACCTAAAAATGCCTTTTGACTTTAATGAAGCATAGAAAGCTGTTACAAATACTTTTGAATATGTAAACCAAATGTGGTCACTTCCATATATAAAAAATAGTAATATTTTTTAATTATTTGAGTCAAATTGAAGAGATAATTTTACATTTTAGTGAAAATGCACCATAGAATGACATAGGAACTGGCTATGTCTCACATGTTGGAAAAGCATCTCACATCCATGCCTAGATCACATCATGTGCAACATCCAATGTACAATGTAGTTAATTTCCTCCCATTCGAACTAGCATAGAAATCATTGTCTCCATACTATTCAATTCTTCTGTTCCACATTAATCCTCCTGCACAGTGTCTATAATTTACTATTATTGCAATGTGTACAGCAAATTTAAGGACTCATGGACCACATATGCTGCCCCTGGTCAATGGCAGTATGTGAATAAGATGTTTCTTGGAACAGTTTTTAAAATACATTGATGTCATAAACACAACCAGCAACATATATGTACCTTACACTTCTTTCATGTTGTTGTTTAGTCATTCAGTCATGTCAGGCACATCTGTTAACTACTGAACTTCTGAGATCCACCAAGCTCATGATCATTGCTTCAATGGCCTCATCTATCCATCTCCACATCGGCCATTGCCGTCTTCATGTGCCTTCAAACTTTCCCAGCATCTTTATATATTTGATATATTATTGCAAATTACTCAGTATTACAGTGCTTATCTGATAGATGTATCTCTACATAAAGAAAGCCAATAACCAAACCAGCAAATAATATAGTTGACCTCCAGTGCATAAACCAAGCAATCAAGGAGGAGAAAAGACAACCTTTACGATAACTACATTGTGGGGGAGCATAATTTAAATGTTTCCCCATAGGAGACAGACATCACAACTCTGGTGATTTACTTCATGGCCCCTGCAATACCTTACTGAATCTGGAGGAAATTGTTCCTGCGTGCTTGGATAGACATATTTATTTTAAATTAAATATTTTCATTTTCATCATTGAATGATTAAATTATAAATTTGCCTATGTATTAGTTTATTTACCTATAGTCTCAATTCATATAATAAAGTGGTCTAATGGACCATGTTTCATTATATTTTTTTACCACCAACTCCATTGCAGAATATGGGTGAAATATGGTCTAAAACGCATTTTGCAGCTGTGTGCCACTCCCAGGTATTTAATATATGATCATACCCTATTATTTTTTTAAATATAGGCATCTCCATATTTTTCTGCTTATTACACATTAATTTCCAAATGCCTGGGCATCTCCTGTGGCAGATATATATGTAGTCAAATGATTAACAAATTCTGGTACCCGAATCTGGGTAGCAGAAGGTGATTTACATTTTTTTCATATCTGATAACTCAAGGTCTGATACAGACAACATTTTAACCTCCACCTTAAGACTGTAATGTAATCAGGGTAGTAGGTATGTGATAGCAATTAAAGTATTAATGGCACCATGCTTATCAGTGTGAGGTTTACAGTGGGACCATTATGCAGTATGGGTATGTTCTGGAACCTAGATTTGGGTAGCAGAAGTTGTAATTCAGGTTCTGTTACAGCCTTAAGTTTAAGCTCTGCCTTGAAGTTAAGAATGTAACACAATCAAGGTAGTTGATATACGATAACAATGAAAAAATCAATGAAGCAATGCTTATCAGTGTGGGTTTTTCCAAACGCTAATTACGCTCATAATACATTACCTGGCCTACTGTGATCAAGACCTTAGATTTAAAAAAAAATGTTTTGATTTTCGCAAAAGATATTGTGTCAATAAAGGACGGCATAGTTCTAACTATGGTATTCCCAGGAGTAACATACAGATGTGAGAGCTGAGCCATAAAGAAGGCTGGGTGCCGTACAATGGATGCCTTTGAATTGTTTTGTTGGAAAAAACTGCTTAGAGCCCCTTGGACTACAAGAAGATCCAATAAATCAGTATTTCAGGAAATCAAGACAAACTGTTCACTAGAAGGTATGATCATGAGGCTGACGCTCAAATATTTTGGTCATATCATGAGACGGCAGGATTCCTTAGAAAAGACTCTAATGCTGGGAAAGATTGAAGGCACAAGAAAAAGGGGAGGACCGAGGATGGATAGATGAGATCACTGAAGCAATGAACATGAACTTGATGGAGCTCTGAGGGGCAGTGGGCAGTGACTGAGCAATATAATTGGCGTGCTGCAGTACATAGGGTCACAGAGTCAGATGCGACTGAACGACTAAACATTTGTTTCAAAAACAGAATTCAAAAGTTATGCTACAATGTTCTCAGTTTTTATATTAATGAATTATCTGATATTTTTTTTAATTCCATTGTTGAATGACACACAACTTTATTCCATAATTGTTTAGTCATTCATTCATGTCCGACTCTCTGTGACTCTATGGACCACAGCACACTAGACACAATTGTTATGTCTCTGATCATGTTTACCCATAAGGTTTTCTTGGCAAAGATACTGGAGTTGAGTGCCAGTACCTTCTCCAGTGGACCACAATTTGTCTGACCTTTCTGCTATGACCTGCCCATCTTGGGTGACCCTACATGGTATAGCTCACAGCCACACTGGGATACACAAGCCCCTTTGCCATGACAAGTTAGTGATCCAGAAGGGGATTCCATAATTAGAGAAAAGTTATTTTGTGTATTTGTTTTACTAATATATATATGAACTCTCACAACCTTTTGCATTATTAGTCTAAATTTTAACCAAATGTGTAGTAACTAAACCAATATATATTGAATCGCTCTACAGAATATGTTGGCACTTTATAAATAAAAGCTAATAATAATATGTTGTAATAATATATGGCGCCAGTAATAAATTACTCTAAATCTATCTTTGGTATGAACCTTTCAATAATAGCCTTTTCTTTGATCTTTCCATTCCCAAAAAGAATATAATTAGAAATAAATTGTTTTTTCTCCTCATATCACTAAGTTAATAACCCAAGTGATTGACCAGCCAATGTTTTGGCTACTGTGGCTCAATAAGAACACTCCCTTTCAGAAGAAAATATGTTGTTATCACTATTATTATTTTTTAGACTCTTGTTTTTTTTTACTATCCAGGAAACTGTTTTGTTTTCTTTAAATTATTAAGCTTTTTCACTTTTTCAGTGCCAGACGAGACTGCATGGTTTTACAAATAATACTTAAAGGACCACTGTGGTCATAATTTACTTTTTTAAAGAAATTCACTTGATATTATGTAACTTGTTTTTAGAATGTAGAAAATATTACAGTCTGTAATTTATTACCTTTTATATGAAATTATGCTGCTGTAGAATCTACCATTTTGGCTTCAAAATGTCAACTTTCTAAGGCAGGAGGATACTTTGAATAGACATTGTCATTCTGCACAGTGGGAATGTAGCATCTTTACAAAGGAAGGGGGGCACTCTTTAGTTAACCTTGTTGTGTTTCTAACTCCCCTCACAGATATCATACAATAAATAAAGCCATTAAGCAAATAATTAAGATTTTTTTCTGAGATATAGTGTTTTTTCTACTCTTTTTTTTTGTTGTTTTTAACAATTTTCTCTACTGTTATATATGAGAATATTAAATAAATGTTTTATAGAAACCCCCAATTTTAGGTGTATTCTTCATATTGACACACTGTAAATACTTTACAATTACTTTATACATTCTTTATATATATTTTATAAATATTTGAATAGTTGAGAAATTAAAGGCTGTGTTTATTATTTTTATTTTTCATATTTTTGATAGTTTTTTGTTTTTTCAGTATAACCCAATGTAAATATGGGACTACCTGTCTATATGTACTTACTATTTAGCTGCTTAAACATATAGAGCCCAATTAAATCAAGCTTTTGCAAGTTACTGGAGCCCGTAAGTGAGGTTGTAAGTTAATTTGCCATTCAATTGTCATCTTTTTGCGGGCTCCGAACGGATTACAATTTACGGTCTTGAAAACTTTCCGATGGTTAAACCCGTAACTTACAGCCTCCCCAAACCTTTGATCTTTCACTTTTGCAAGAGTTACGATGGGTAAAATCATAAATCGCTATTCAATTGTCCAATTTCCCCAAGCCCGCAAACGGTTTCACACCCGGAAACGGTAAAAGAAGGAGAAAATCCTACGAGTGCTAGAGAGAACCCGCAAGGGGGTTAAACTCCTATTAGTAGCACTGTAAATGCAAATAAAAAAACAAAACTGCAAAAAATAACGGGGAACGCAATGAAAGACATTAGAATTAATTGCACAACAGTCTCAAGCTCGCAAATTGGCAGTAAATCAAATTTATTTTTATGTTTCATTTCAGGGTTATATGGATCTCGGGAATCAATTAGTTAATACATATCAGGCCACAGTGTTGACATTAATTTTCATAATTCTGTATTTTGCAGTTTTTCACATATAACCTCCATGTTTTACTGCCGTAATAATGCCAGTCTCATTTTCTGTTGGCTGATTCGAAATGGGAGGATACGGTCTTGCTTAATTCATCATGTTCCCGCCCTGAACTGCTACGAACCATTGCATGGTTTACAGAGTCGGCTTTGGGCCAATAACTTGCGGGCTTGAGCAATTGAATGGCTCCGGCTCGGCAACACACCCGCAGACAAACGGCCTACATCCTGCGAGTTACAGGCTTGCATTTGAATCAGGTCCATAGTTTCCATAAATATTTAAATCCCCTATAAACTGAATAATGTGATCTAGGACTTTTTGGCCCAAAATCATCAATAAAGTCTCAGGATGATAAAAGAGGTGGATACCAATATAATAATATAACCATCTGTGATTAATCTAAAATATGGAAACATTAATTTTGTTTCCTATTTTTGTGGTTAGTTATCAGAGGGTACAATTGAACATTATCCCATAATCCACTCTCAATAGATTGCTTTTGTTTTAATGAACTATATTGTGCAGTCTAAATAATACTCTTTCTATATGCTTCTAGCCATTGTAAGGGATCTTGCAAACACAAAATATTATGATTACCTTGTGGGATAAAATAATGTTGTTTAAGACAACTGATATCCTGTAAATCTCGGAACAGCAGAAAAAGAGTCCAAGTGTTAATGAAAAACAGCCACAGCAAAAAAAGCCACTATTTAACTATAAAAAAGGGGACATCACGGAAAAATCTGGGGAACAAAGAGTTAATATCCAGTTACATTATCAATTTCAATTAACTGGCAATTCTCTCAATGGCTAAACACAACTGTATATAAATTACTTGTTGGTTTCTAAGCAATTTTTTCTAAAAGTCAAAAGCTGACTTGTTATGAGTTACGTCTATCAAGGAAGAAGGGAGCACTTTAATAGAAGACGGAGATAGTTTAACATGGACACTGTACAATAAATTCAGTTTTACTTTTTTATATAGAAAAATAAGATAATGTTGAGATGTTTTTTTAAGATGCAAAATAGTTGATGAACTACTGGTATCATAATGATATATTTTATTAATCCCTTTACTAACACAAATGTATTCTGCACTTGAACATCTGATAACAGAGGAATGCTAATGTGCTTTGATAAGAATAGCACACGCAGAGTACTGGCCAGATGTAAAATATAGAGATATTCATAGGCTTTTAGGAAGATAAACATCAGATCTTTTCTTTCTCACTATAATAGGAACCAGTAACTTCAACACTGCTGCTGTTTCCTATAGCTTTCAACGTTTTATCCTTTAGGCTTTTTATTGGTTAGTGCTCTTTTGCTCCCCCACTAATAAGATTATTTTCTTGTAAAGGTCACAAGTGAGCTAAAAAAGGTTGCTCTCAGAGTGGGTTATCGTGTCCATAGAGCTAAAATATTAAAGCTGATTGAGCGCCTCTGATTTAGTTTTTTGTTGATTCAAATGACTCTTTGGGCTTAGTCTCCCTAAATCTGGTAGGGGGCTCCAGACATGGACTCCTTGCTCACTGTGCCTTAGGGAGTTCAGCTACACCTTACTGACGAGGCCCACAGAGGGGAAAAAGTATGTTTGGGACTAGCTGTTTTCCCTGTTCAGGAGAGAATTGCCTTGTATTTCTGGGCTGGATCACACTTTTGAGTGAGACCAGCCTGATATACTACAAACCAATTTTTTTTTGTAATGGTATGAATTTACCTGGCATATTAAGATTTGAACATGCAAACACTACAGATGGGTCAAATAACTTCTTCCTAGAGTTCAGCTGGTGATTGGTTTTGGGGAGATTCTGGCATCCCTTTAATTACATAGGGATAAAATGGATACTGACACTACAACAACTCATTGCAAGCCTCTCCTGCTTGCGGTGCTCATCGTGAGCCCCGCGATGAGTGCCTTTGGTGCTCATCTCGTTGCTCGCAATGACCTCCTTTGCCGCTGATTGCGAGCCTTTCCTCTCGCCTACTGTACGGGCCCCTCATTGCAGGGTTCGTTAACCTGCAAGTTTAGTGCTTGGGAATGCCATGTGTCTCTTTCCATCCTCTCCCCCCTATCCCTTCCCTGTTTCTTTCTCCTCTGTGTGTGTGCTGAATGTTTGCGTGGCGCTCGCTGACTGCCGTTGGCTTTATTTTCAAAGTCCTGCGTGCTTGCTCTTGTAAGTGTTAGTGTGTTCGGTGTGGAGTATTATCTAAGTCCCACCTGCCTGGCGTTGTTTGTGTAATGGTTACTGTCTTCAGCATTGTGTATCTTGTAAGTTTTGCGAGCCTGGCGTTGCTGAGCCTCGTTTTCATGCTGTTTATGAAAACCGCAAAATATAGGTATAATTTGCTTAAAACCTCACTCCCAGACTTCCTGTACCTCCCTGCTGCTGTGTGTAAGTGTGGTATATTTTTTTGTACATATTCTTGTTTTGGTTTTTTTTTCAGAGTTAAGCGATTGAGCTGCTTTGCCTTGCTTCGCGAGTCACATGTGTGACGGCACCGCTGGCTCCAATAATCGCCTTTGCCGCTCATTGCAGCCTAAGTGCTGCGTGGCTACTTCGCCTTGCTTCGAGAGGCTCGCATGAGTGACTGCGCCGCTGGATGCAATGTGCTCCTTCGGCGCACATTGCAGCCTAAGTGCTGCACGGCTGCGTCCCCGCGCTTCGCAAGGCTCGCATGTGTGATGTCACAGCTAACTCGCCTCGATTTGCGAGGCTCTCGGTTGCGCCCTCGCAACTGAGTGACCAACATCGCAAACGTTACATACAATGACAACTATATATGTGATTGCAAGTATTCCATGCTCTTTAAGAACAATTTTAGAAATACAACTTGATTTTGGGGTTGATTTTTTTCCCTTTAAATAGTATATTTTTACTTAACACCTCTAATTTTCATATACATATGAAATATCAAGTAATTAAACTCTTCATCGTGTAAAATCATTGTAATTAGGCTGATTATAGAACTATATGCAGGTATAGCACTGATTAAGCTGCAAATATTTTTCTCAGCAGGGTATGATCTTAACTTAATTTTACTGAAAGCATAAATCTAAGGATTGTCCCATTAACACTGAAAGAGTTAAAGACTACTTTGCATTCACGATCTTCTCCCTCCTGTATAAAAAGGTCATGGTACCTCCCACTGCAACATGACATAAACATTCCATATAATAACTTAAATGTCATATAATAACGTAAAGGCTATATTACTTTTTTAGTTTCTAAAACATATTACCCATATCAAGTAGTTCCTCCAATGATAATATAGTATACATGGTACTACAGTGGTCCTTTAAAGTCACTAGCTAATCACATTATTAGAAATTAGGCAGGCTTAGCCAATCCAAGACCTTGTGGTGTTGCCCAGTGAAGCAGCAGGTGCAAAGCCCCAGGACCCACAACAGGGTAGTGAACCTGTGGTATTTGAATTCTTCTTAATCTGTAAGCTAAGGTCAGGTGAAAAGTGAACTTATATATTGATCTGACAAACTACATATATATTGGACTTTTTTTATTGACCCATTGGGGTATATAGAGATGCACAAGCTGAAAAAAAACTGCAATGTAGCCTTTTTTTGAATAATGGCATTTGAATTAATCTGTCACAATCTGCAAAATTGATATAATTGATCCTGGGATACCAACTAGATTTAGGCTTTGGCTGATGTGCTGATAACACAACCAATGGCCAATTCCTCTCTTCTGGTTCCAAATAGTATAGTCACTAAAAACATATGGCTGTAGATTGATTCCAAAGAAACTCTGATTTGAGTAGAGCTGACTGCTTTAAGAGAAAGGACATGCATTTGAATATTTGCGGTACTTAAATTTATGGCAGCTTCATATTGCACATAGAACTAACACTTCGGCTCTGCAACTTTGATCTGCTACAGGCATTTTGACAGCTTTCAACTCTGAGTGATTGTCTGCCTCTTGGAAAGGGCCTTGTTTTTCTTTTACATGCTGTGCTTGATTATTACATACCACAAGCAAAAATAATGCCAAGTAAGCCATGTGTTATACAAAGCCAAATAAAATAATATAAAACTGTAAATATGCTTGAAATAAACTGTTATATATAGGATAAGTCATTCCAAAAAAGGAGTTTCCAAATCGAGCTTTCAAATCCAAATAGACAAGATTTAAAGACATTGGTTTGAGCCAGCCCTGGACATTCAATTGCTCGGTAAATGTCAATAACTCCTTCATGATCCAGTAGAAATATGTGTAAACATTGCCTGCAGAATCAAAGAGCAAACCAATAAAGCTTGGAACATCCATGAATATAAATCTTCATAAATTTGGAGTGTAGAAAGATTGATTTTAGCAGGAGTGGAGCTAACCACTGTACCACCCCAAACCAGTCTTAATATTGTCTTATTGGGAGATTACAATATCTTAGGTAGTATTGGGAAAGGGAGATGGAGCAAATAGAGAATGTTTATTCCTGAGAAGCAGGGGAACAAAAGAAAGATAGCATGGAAAAGAAGAGAGACAGAAATGTAAGGGAGAATATAGAAGGACATAGTGAGGAAAGGAGTGAGAACGAATTGAGAGCGAGACAAATTGGGGGTAGACAAGTGAGATAAAGGAAAAAGGGAAGAACAAATTGAAAATATATACAAATTTAGGGACCTAGTTTAGGAAACCTCCTAGACCTCTTATTGGCCTGTTAAAATGTTTCCTGATGTTTTCCTCTATTAGCTTCAGCAATTGTTAAGATATAGGGGAGTGGTATCACATACTTGAACAGTCTGTGTCAATGATCTGTCAATGATAGTTTAAAGTAGTTTCTAAATTACAATGAGTTTGGGACAATAAATGAATGACAGCGGAAGAGAGAGAGAAGCTTAGATCCCGACAGTCTGTGAGATCAGCATTCTTTCTCCTTTTTACATTTAATCAGCTTCACTTTGTGGATATCCAGACAGCAACCCTATATTCCCAAACTCTATAGAAGTCGAAGACAAAGTATTCTGAGTACACATAAGCATCTCAAGCAGACCAAGAGACCTGCTTTCCCATATGAATGTTCAGTAAGAAGCATTTCCACTGCCACTAAGGATTCTGGGTACTGGCATACAATTGAGGCTGGAAATGTACCACCTGTTGCTTCTAGCACAATTAACATATGATCCATTTTGGACTGTTTGTGCTGCTTTCAAGCAGCCTCCAGAACACAGGAGTACAGGGATGGAACCCACTCACAGACAGCTGTTTGCCCATATATGGGGCTCATCAGTATAGTTCTGGCAAGTGTGACATGAGAGTGTGGAGAATATTCTGACCAGCCTTTAATTATGCTATAATGTGTAGAAAGGTGAATGAAAACTCTTCATAGACAAACATGTAAATGCTGTGATATTAAAGACAACAGAGAACTTATTTTTTTAGTGATGATGATATAGTTGAAAAATACTTTCGACACTACAATTATAATCTATAAAACACTCCAGGGAAACATTCTGAGTGACTATTTCATGATGTCATAATATACATATTGTACAGATCTATTTCTAAAGATGCATTATTCAGAACTGCTATTTCTATAATGTGTTTTCATGTCTTTATTGCCATGACAACCTCTGTTGTCTTGATAAGTGGAAATGGCAAAAGCAATTCAGACCTCCCAAAGAGGCAATTTATATATACAGAATTAGACCTTAGAATTTACAATTGGAATATTACAATAAAACAGCTGTAAACTGGTTTTGTAACAGTGAAAAAAAAAATAATGAAGGTCTAGAGTGGTCAAATGGTGTAATTTTATCTCTTATGAGAATATCTTGCTAAATATTTTTATTCTTTGGGGATAATTTAAGAAGTAGCTAGTTTGTTAGACCCTATGAGTAGTCAGTCTGGAGAAAAACTAACCATGAGTGTTTTTACATTAAATTACCCTATTTGCAAAATCAATGCAGATTAGTTAAAGAAAAAAATACTACAAAACAGACTTTAGGGAGATCCATAAATCTCGGCTTATTGGATCGACTGATTGGACGGCACTAGATGGCAGTAACATCTAAAAGCATATATCCTCCATCTAGTGAGTATCACTAGTAACATATATGGTGCAAAAGGGTGGAAGTCCACAGCTTTGAGTTGTACAGTCTACCAGAGGGAGCTACTATGGGCGGGAATAGTGGCACCTGCTCATTTGGGAAACTTGTTGTATGGCTAGGTGTTCATTGTAGATTAGTTTTTAGATTAGCTAATATTCAGAAGTGCAGATGATTAAAGGGGCCCACTTTCTCACTAAGCCACATTCCCGCCTTTGCCCCATTAGGGTGTAGGGAATGGAGACATGGTCCCTGAGTATCATGAGCCCAACTGGCCCATATATATAAGGGGGAAAACCTGGGAAAACTTGGATGGAGATAAATAGATCAGAGTTCCTGCAGTTAAGACTCAGAATAGGATGTCCAGTATCCCCCAGTCCAGCAGCATATCATATAATACCACTGAATACATAAACATAGAATGATTTATACTGCCTGGGCAGGGATAAGAAGTGGTACATGGTGTCTCCAATGCAGAGGGACACAATTCAAAGTTACTGAATGGTGGTAAAAATACTAAATAACCTTCTAGCTGAAGTGGTTAATACAGTAATGTAATTTCATTCTTAGGCTAGATATAGTGTATTATTGCAGTTTAACCATAGATTTGCCCCTTTATAGAGCCAATCCATGGTTCCTCACATACCCAGCTGGTGGTGGGGAGGGATATGTCCAACCATTGAAATTTTAAATGATAAACTGTAAAATAAACAAAATTATATAAGGAGGGCGAGTTTAAAGGAAACCGGATGGGAGGATACCGAGCAGAGTACACCATCTACAGTCCACTGGGAGACAAACTCATCGATTCCCCCAGTGGACAAAGCCAGGTGCCGGATACGGGAGGGCACCAGTGTCCCTAACATGGCCTCAGGTGACACTGCTTCCTGGACTTATATATTGCCAGCTTGGTTAATGCCAGGAGCAGGTTGATGAGGAGGTCCCTGGCCCTATTGCCCCGGGACACTGAGCACCCAAAAATAAATAGGTACGGGGAAAAATGCAGCCAAAACTGCAGGAGGAGGCTCCTCAAGAGTGACAAGAGGGGCTGCAGTCTAACTAAAATAAATATGATACACAGACTCTCCCATGCCACAGAATGGACAAGCGGAGGGAGAGTCTGTGAGGTTAGCTAAGTACTCTCTCATGCTCAGTGCCCCATGGAGCACTCTCCAACCAAATCAGAATAAAGTTCCCTTCACCGGGGCCTCTTGCCCTCGTCAGCTGGTTGGAACCACCTCCAGATGGTATCTGGAGGGGTCACGAGGGCAAGGAAGTGTGGAATAGACATAGAACTACACAGATCTTAGAGCATGCCCAAGAGGACAATGAATGCAATTGTTTTAAATGGTTTAAATGGTTGTAATTCAGTCAAATAATGTTGTACTTTCCTTCCAAAGGGGTTTGCATAAATTAGAGAAATGGCCGACTAAATGGCAGATGAGATTTAATACGAATAAATGTAAAGTTATGCATCTGTTAAGGAAAAATAGCCATGTAATTTATATTCTTAATGGAGCAAATATCGGGGTATCAGATATTGAAATGGTTTTGGGAGTACTTGTGGACAACCACCTAGGTAACAAGACTCAATGCAAAGCAGCAGCTGCAAAGGCAAATAAAATATTAGCATGTATTAAGAAGGGTATAGAAGCAAGGGAAGCAAATGTAATCCATAGTACGCCCTCATTTGGAATATGGAGTACAATTTTGGGCACCACTACATAAAAAAGCCATTTTAAAGCGGGAAAAAGTTCAGAGAAGAGCAACAAAACTATTAAGGGGAACAGAGGGCCTAGGTTTATTGAACTTATTTTCTCTAGAAAAAAGGTGTCTAAGAGGGGATATGATTACCTTATATAAATATATCCAGGGTCAAAACAAGGCTTTGTCAAGTGAGCTTTTTGTACTAAGAGGTTTTCAACTGACAAGAGGACATCCTTTGAGATTAGAAGTAAAAAGATTTCACCTTAAAGAAAGAAAAGGGTTCTTCACAGTAAGGGTGGTTAATCTGTGGAATTCTCTACCAAAGAGGTGGTGACAGCGGATTCGATAGATAACTTTAAAAAGGGATTGGATATATTTTTTAATAAAAAGGGCATTCAGGGTTATCCTGGATAATTAGAGAGCGAGTATTGATCCAGGGAGGAGTCTGATCACCAATATCTGGGGTCAGGAAGGAATTTTATATTTTTCCCCCTTCTGAGACAATTGGCAAAGTTTCACTGTTTTTTTTTTCTGTTTGCCTTCTTCTGGATCAATAAACAATTAACAATTAATCCACACATTGCAGATTAGAGGAGATCTAAAAAGGTTGAACTTGATGGGCTAAAAATCGTTTTCAACCTCAGTTACTATGTAACTATGTAACAGTCTCAAGCTTGCACATCGGCAATAAAAAAAATATTTTATTTTATGTTTAATTTTGTTATATCGATCTTGGCAATCAATTAATTAATACATATCAGACCACCCATATGGACTAGAACAATATTTGCATTCATGTTTATTATTTTGTGTTCTGAGGTTTTGTGAGTCCGATCGCATATCAGGGGTGCATTATTAATTCAATGAATGATAAACTAAAATATAGATTTAACTTGTTTTTTTTTTATCTATTGAAGCTTGTTTGTACACACACACATGAAAAGGTGGTTGATATCCTCCACTACATATTACAGACATAATGCATTTTTAATGCATGCAATTTCAGAACCCAAAAGTACAAAACCTAAAAAGTATATGCTTTATATTGCATTTGCCATCCAGGAAAAGTATAAGTAATAAAATTCCTCAAATGGTAGTATACAGGTGGAGATTAAAAAAAACATAATTCTTCAAATCTATGTATGCGAGGGAGGCAGCAGGGTGTTGTGATTCATCTTAAATTTAAATTGACATCCCTTAAAATAAGTTTTGTTTAGCAGTAATGTGGGTGTCTCCTGAACACTTGTAAAAATGTAGTGATGAGTTGAAGTGTGACTCATGCATCTGCCCATTATTATGCTAGCACCAAGTGTACGCAAGCTGTAGGCAAAAATTATTAATATGTACCCACTAAGTGCAAAACTCTTAAAATAATAGATGAAAATATGGAGATTTTGTCCTTTACTTTCTTTCACACAAAACTTTTCGAAGGCAATATCCAAACAGTATATTTTCTTTCTTACAAGTAAGAGCTATCAAGCATTATTCATTTTAGCTCTGTGTTTTGGAATACTTGATTATAGCCTATAATTGCTCTGTAATATTAAAAAAACACTGCACAATTAACAAAAACATATATATATGAAACACTTTTAGTCTAATAAAAGAATAATTAAGCAGGGAAAAAGTCATAACGCTAATTAGAACCCTGGAGTTATCCATAATACTTGGTGGTGGAAGTTGTGTGTATGAGTGTTTTCTATTCCAGAGAGCAATGCTCATCTGTGAGAGGTAAGGGGTGGTATCAATTTCAATCACATCAAATAATCTAACAATGACTTTTTACATCTTCCTGTTCCCTCCTTTCATTGATTGATAATGAAACACACCCTTATAAATCAGCTCTCATGAAGTGATGTAACAAATGGAAAATTAATTATTCTATTCATAATAAGAGTCTTCAAAATTTCTGATTTTCTTTATAAAATGTTTTTATTTTTATGGCTTACACAGCTGCTTATGTACTTAGTTTATTACATACAAACAAGAGTCCTTTTTGTTAAATTACAGTGGTGCTTTAGAAGCCACTTCTCATATAGATTCCTTGCTATCTCTGCCTATGTTCTAGCTAATTAATTGACTATTTATAGACTAGGCTCAAGAGATCATGATATTTACTGTTACAATTGCATGTTATTTTTGGGTTATTAAAACAGTTAAAAAAGCACACATTTCAAACTTATAGTTTTTTTTAGAAATGTAAATGAAAACATCCTTTTGATTGTCATATGTTATATGCCGTACATGTGGGAAGCTATTTTTGTGTTTCTTGTTCTGATTAGGATGTGGGAGCTTTGAATACATATTATTATTTATTATTATTATCTTTTATTTGTATCGCTCCAACATATTCCATAGCGCTGTACAGGGGATAACAACGGGGAAAATACAAGTTTAACAAATTCAAAAGTTGAAGGGCCCTGTTTTGAGCTTAGAATCAAAGTGCTTTATCTCAAAGCACCCTACAAGACTGGAAACTCGCTACCTACAATCAAAAGGGAATTAAAGGGCAGAGAACTGGGGAAGATAATAAGAAAATAAGGAATAGCAAGGGTCAAGAAGCAAGTGAAAGATAGAAAGAGTTTTATTTTAGATCGAGAGGGGAGGGATCTGAGGTGAAAGACAGTTATACTGGCTGACCCCTAGTGTTGAGATGATATATCTGCAAGTAGGAAGTCAGGTGTTTTCCATGGCTCTATAAATTTAATCTGAGTTGGGGAGGATGAGTGAGGGGTAGGGAGGGAGGGCAATATTCTGAGAATCTAACAGATGTAGTAGGCCTTGAAGCAGAATGAACGTGCACTGAAAGAAATAGAAAGAATGGATTGGGGGACATACAGTACAGAAAGATAGAGGAGTTAGAGAGGAATGGGAGAGAGACCTTAGAAGGAAGGTATGTGAGGAGGGGAGGAGAGCTGAGGTAATTATGCCAGCCATAAATGGGGAAAGGATGGGGGAAGGTGGAGACAGCCAAGCAGGGTATAGGAAACAGTTAGAAATTGAAAACAAACCATTAGAAATATTTCTATCTGCCAAGATATAATAACATGCATACAGTAGTGATATTAATAAACATATTGGCTCCAGGGATGGCGCGGTTTTCATAATCTCCTCCATACCTGCTGAGGTGGTGTGCATGCAGCTCTGAGAATCTAACAGATGTGGTAGGCCTTGAAGCAGAATGAATGTGCACTGAAAGAAATAGAAAGAATGGATTGGACATACAGTACAGGAAGATAGGGGAGTTAGAGAGGAAAAGATATAGGATTGTCATTATTTCCACTGAAAGATTACAGAGCTGTAAGAGGTTAGAGCACATTGACTAACAATGAGAAAAATGTGTTTAATATGAGTGAAATTAAGCAATACTATGCCATATTATTATTTATTATTAGCCTTTATTTGTAATGTGCCAACATATTCCGTAGCCAACATATTCCATAGCATTATACATGGTAGTGTAATAGTGTGCCCCCTAGAAGTCAGGGTAAGTAAGTGGACTGCCATTTTGGAGTTGCTGGAACTGCAAGGAGCTACAGGAGGCAAAGAAACAGAGACAGAGTGATCTGCAAACTTTGTGAGAACTATATGTATGAAGAAATACGGGCCAGTAACTTCATATATTATTTGTATGGTTTATTGTATGTTTTTGGCTCCATTCAGATTTAGCCAATTGGAGGCACTTTGTTAGTGAGGGAACTAACAATCAGTTAAAAGTAAGTCAGCGCTCTGGCAGATCTAGGACTTTTTATTTTCATTATTTTGTTTTGAGTTATATCTGTACTTGCAACTTGCCCGTCAAAAAATGACAGCAATAAAATTGTAAGGCAGGTAATGCTGTTTGCCACACAATGTAAGGCTTTTAGTCCTCTGAGTACCTTTGGCGCTCATCGCGTGTCTCTCCCCTGCTCTTTTTTTTATATAAATATATTTTTTTATAATAATTAATTAATTACATAATAAATTATTATACTTTACCTATTTGTAATTAATTTATCCAGCAATCAATATGCTGAAGAGCTAACAATCGCTTTTGTTTTTCCTGCAGCATACAATGTACATTTGGACTGTTGGTGACCTGAGGTGTAAGCGTCAGCAATGTGGCAAGTGTGCAGTGTAAATAGGCTGCATGCGCGAAGCTAAATCGTTTGTTTAGTTATGTAAAGTGGCATTTTGGAATGGTAATGTTATTAGTTTTAAGTTAGTGTTGTAAAATGGCGTTGATTAGCTATGTGTTAGCATGTGGAGCATTTTCCGTCCTTCCTAATAGTCTATTTTGTACCTTGTACGTTCCTGGGTAAAAGTTGTATGTGCCTGGCGGTGTTTTGCGTGCTTAGGGGTCGTGTAGCCTCGTTTTCGTTTTATTCTGCGGCCTTTTTTTTTCTTGCGTAGTCAATTTTCGACTGGCGAAACTCTACAAATTCGACTTAAATTCAACCTCAATCCCAGACGTCTTGGCTGCTCCCCCGTACTGTGTGCAATGTGTTTTGCATGTTTTTTAAAAAAATATATATGTTTTTTGTGTTTTTTAATGTGCGCGGTTCGGCGGTTAACTTAACTGTATTTTTTGAGGTTGAATTTTTTTTTTCTCTAAGTGGTGGTTTCCTTTTCAAAGTGTTATGAGCTGTAATTTTTGAGAAAGAGTGCATTTAGGAATGACAGAGTGCCCTACAGGAAGAAGACACATATGTCTATCTGAGATCAGAGGAAAAGTCATCCCAAGTATAAGCTGAAAGAGCTAGTTGTTTGTGAGTCACAGCACAATGGTAAACAGGAGAAGTGAGATCTCCTCACTAATCGTGCATCTCAGAGAGAAGCAGAGATCAACAATTCCACCTCAGCTAATAGAAATAGAAGAATCCCTGAATCAGAGAGAAGTAACTATGACAGAGAAGGAACTGATGTTACATTCTCCACAAGTACAGAGTATGTCCGATCCGTCTGATATGGCGACACAGTTGGGTCAGAGTGATGCATGTCCAGAAGAGACCGACCTCCAGGACCTGTGTATACAAGTTGCTGCATTGAATTCAGAGCAATGTCTACAGAAAGCTCATATGCGAAGCATAGCGAAGGAGCTTGTGCAGGAGAGGCAGTAGGAGGAAGAAAGTAAGGCTGAGCTGCCAGAGATAATCTGATGGACAATATAGAGGAGATTCTTCAACTGAACATGCAACCAAAAGGTCCAGCGCAAGCGGAGTGAAATGGATTTGCAGCAAGTTAAGAAGGAGATTCTTCAGCTGAAAATTGCAGCAAGAGAGTTAGCGCAAGCAGTGTGAACTGCATATGCAACAAGTTAATGAGGAGAACCTGTGGCTGAAGGAAGCAAAGGAAAATGAAAAGCTGAAAGCCTTGGAGGCAAAGCAATAAACAGAATGCTGAAAGTTTTTTTTTCAGAAACCCAAAATTTAAAAGGCTGCTAAGATGGGTGCTAGTCTAAGTGTTGAGTTTAAGTATGAAGTCGCTGAATAGCTGAAGACATTCCAGCCAAACCAAAAATCTGAGAAATCCAACCTAGCGAAGAGTATGTTTTAACCCATCCATACTGGACTGAAGAATCAAGCTGAATAATTCATTAGGACTTGATTATTCTATTATGTCAAAATAAAAGCTAGTAAAGAACTGCATTCAGTAAAGTATTCCACCATATTTATCAACATTAATTGAATATTCAAATTTGACTGGAAAGAGAGAACAGCCAAAATAGTATACCATTTTTATTTAACAATGAGCATATTTGGTAGTTCTTAAAAATTAACTTTTATTTATTTCTCTTAAAAATATTTAAAATATGACTGATTTAAATTTAGAAATACAACCCGTTGACTTACTTGGTAATGATTGAATATTGTATGAGAGTGTGTGCATGTATCTTCTTGCATTTTAATGAACTAGGTATGACAGACAGAATGGAAATATTGGGAGAACAGGATGATATTGTCTTTTCTTAATCTGAATATTTATTTCTCAGAAGGTTCTGTGCTATAAAGATGAACCTGATCAGGCATGTGCTATGGGAACAGAAGAATGAAAGATATTTCCAAATAAAGGGAACTATTGTTCCAACAAACAATATTGTAAATATGATTTAATATGTCTCTATTTTACAATTAAATGTTTTTGACTGATATATGGTGTAATGTTCTGTTAGGTGTCAGCCATGGGTCAGTAAGGTATTATGTGTGCAGAGTTATAATTATTTATGACCTCTAAAAATACACGTGTAGGGCCCCATTCCAATCTTTTGCACACCCACTTATGTGCAAGTTGTACAGTAACTTAGTGACCTATCTATTCCAATCCATCTAAATGTAATTGTTGCATGAATCCACTGCTGAATAGGCTAAAATGAGCAGCGTTACCAAGTTACGGTGCCCTGTCATGATGCTTCACACAAGTTACATACCATGAGTAAACCCCCTTTTCCTCCCCAATCCTACACATACTGGACACCCCTCATAGAGGCGGAAACATGCTGTTAAAAATTATTCAAGAGTAAGATCTGACATTAAAAACAGTATAACACTCGGAGTCGGATAAGGCTTAATTTCTTATATCCAACAAAATAAGGGGTTAATAAGAGCATCCTAATATTAAACATACTCTGAGGATCTCATGGATCCATCCCCTAGTACCCCTACCCCTATGAGCCCAGGGACACCCCAGGATTCTGTACTGTAAATAGGGAAGCCCTGCGGATTCCCCATACCACATGCTGACCCCCATGACACCTACATTTTAATCCCGTGCCCCAGAGGTTCTTAAAAGACTTCTATGGTAACTAAAACTTAACCCCTGCCTCTGGGGTCCCTAAATGACCCCCATGGCATTGAAATACTAAAGGGCCTCCATGACACTAATACTACTCCCTCATGCCTTACAGGTCCTTCATGGTATGAAATATAATCCTATATGCATGGTGTCCCTGTACCTCCATGGCATGTAAGAATTAACCCCATAACTACCATGGGTGTCTATATAGTTATACACGGTATTCTGCAATTAACCAGTAATACGATGGGGGTCCTTAATTACTCAATCAAAATGCTCAGGTTGATGGACTTTAACAATCTGAGCATTCTCACTGGTTATAATAAATTTCCCACTCAAAAACAGCAGAGTGACATTTAAAGATCAATTCTGATTGGCGGAAATATGAGTGACACATATTTAAGCCAATCAGATTACAAAAAAAAATCCTATTTAAAAGAAGCAAAAGCTTAAATTAATTTGCTGTGGGGAAGCTCTAAGCAGGTGAAACAATTTAGTTATAGAGTGTCAGGCTTTTTAGGAGAAGGGCTATTTCATAGGCCCAGAAGGTGAGGACATGATTGCTTCAATCAAGATAGAAGAGGACCTGAATCTCAAATTAATATGGACCAGGGCATCTATGATCATTGCTGGATGGGCATTAAGGGAAGGTAAGTATAGATTTTGTCCCATGCAGGTTTAATTTCTTTTTAATTTATATTTATTGTATTTTTTTAATTTTCATTCATTTATTTAATTTATTTTAATGTGTAATATTCTTTTTTATTTTTTGTAGTTTTATTGCTATTTTATGTAATTTAGTAATTTTTTATTTCTTGTGATTTCTTTGTTTTTTATGTTTGTTAGTTTAATAACGGGAATTTAATTATTATTATTATTTTTTTTGGTTAGTGAAGTGTTTTTTCTTTTTACTTCAGGGACCCCCATGGCACATCATGGCTTAACTTTAGTATTAGGGGGTCAATTTAGGTACCATGGGGGTCTATAGGGATGCTAAACAAGGGAGAGTGGTGAAGTAGATGAGAGGAAGGAGACTTGATTAGAATGGAGGACGGGGGTGAACAGGAGGAGATTAACTGAGGAGAAAGGAGGGAAGAAGGAGAATTATATTATGGTGGAGGAAGTTCAGGAGATGGGAGTATAATTGGAAAAGGAAAAGGATATGGTGGGAAGATGACAGCATAAATTAATACTACACAGCGACAACATTCTCCAAAATGCTCATACTGGTTTTGTTTTGTGTCCTGTCCAACTCTCTGTGACCTCATGGACCACAACAAACCATGCTGATCCACTTGGTATTCATGGCAGATGATACGGGAGTTGGTTGCCAGTTCCTTCGCCAGTGGGCCACAGCATACTGTTCCTGGTATTTATAGGTGGTCTCCCATCCAGGTACTGACCAGACCCAACCCTGCATGGCTTCAGGGTGGTGTGTGACCTCTTAGTTCCCTGAATGGAACTGATCCCAGGTCGCAGTGATGAAAGCACTGAATCCTAACCACAGAACCACCATCAGTGTAAATGATCTTAGTGTAAAGAGTGTATTAGCGGAGTAATTATCTATTTCACAAGTTTACTACTTATATATCTTCAGTAATAAAACGGAGGGAGGGAGCATAATGTCACTATGCCATATATCAAATACAAGCAGGCATTTAATTACACTCTGAGTAAACAGATGGGTAATATTCTTGTTGCATTTGGAAATATTCCTAAGCTATGGCCATATGTTAAATACTGCATAGTGGCCTTATATTATACATATTAGTTGGCAAACCAAGTATCTGCATGCAATAACATTATTCACAACAGATTGTTGTTATTAGACTCACATGTGCACATATGTAGCTGTAAACTGTTATTTCGGAATTCCACATAGCACAATCTCAGAAATGCCACAATTGTGCTTGCATTCTGCTACTGAAGCACCACTCTGTGGCCCTTACCTTAACTATCATTGTCAGATTTGAGATTGGAGACAAACCACCTGAATAAACTATACATATTTTTATGTCTTAAAGTTTAATAGACACCTTTTCCTAAGTACTATTAGTCATGATTTCATTGTTTAAGGACTCATATTGCCAGTAATTTAGGAATATGGCCAAGGGAGCAGGACATTGTTTGCAATGGGATTATGTTTTATTGTGTGGTTATATGTTATCTGTACATGGTTATTATGTATCCTAATTATAATATATTATAAGAGGGAAAATCTTATTTAGATCTTATGTGGAGTTGGTAAAAATGCTCCGCATAGAAGTTAGCTGCAGATCATTGCACACCCACACATACAGACCTTGGGTCAAGACAGATGTATGTACTTCAAGTAGTCCTAAGCAAACACTTGATTTTAACATAAAGGTTTTTTCACTAGCCAGCTATAGATATCTGGTGTATTTGATCTCAAGAGCTTTGATAGCTAAAGGTTGCAAGCCAGATGGGCTGACATCACACATAGACAAATGTACACAAGGGTGTGGTATTGGAGAGTATAAATAGGTTGTTTTGATAATGCAATAAAGGTTCAGTTCGAGTTTTCACATATCCAAGGTGTGAGACTATTTCTGTGTTTTGTATCCTGACTTGGGGAGTGGTCTTGCCATGGACCACTAGTAACCTGTATGTAGTATTCTCTGCCTGCACCTTTGGGCCTTGCCTTCTTCAGATGCCATCTTTTGTTCCACAGAGAGCAGGAACTACACGATTCTGCTGGGGTAGGTTTGAAGTAGGTTCATATCAAGGCCACTTAAAGAAGAAGATCTTGACACTATTTAATTTAATTTGATTATGTAGTTTAGCATTTATAACAATATTTATTTTCAAAACTTAGATGTGCCTTATTTGCAGGTATATATTTATTTTTTTAAACTTTTATTTGAGACAGTTGATATTTACAAAGCAGTAATATACCAGTGCTTACAATAGCAGGTTCACCTGGTTCTCATGATGTTCCAATATGCCAGGATGATAATGGCCCCGTACACACTGCTAAACAAATTCAAGAGTAGTTTGTTGTACATGAAAGTCAAACACCTATGAACTCATCAGATCAACTCATCAGACTAAACATCATTGAATCTTTAAGGGAAGTTTGTGGCACAGAATTGAAAGAAACTTTCAACTCATTCATCCCTCAAAGAACTGGATACTTTTCTACTTGAAAAATAGTGGAATATTCCACTACGCATAGTTCAAGATGTGCATAGCAGTGTTACAAAAAGGACTGAAGCTTGATATTAATATAGTGTTGAGTTGAGTGTTTCCATTATTTTGGCCACCCCTGTATATGATAGAAGTAAAATAGAAAAAGGCAAACATTATAGTGGCTAATTTTGTGAGATACACTGAATGTCAAGTTATTAGCTAGTTGCAGTTGAGTATTGCCATGCAGTCTAGAATTACAAGAAAGTAGGACATGTTAAAGCAAGTGCATACAATTTTCAAGTTGCTGCTAACGAGGCAACATTAAATGTAAGTCTAAGTATCATTAATCAATGAATTCAATATAATTAGATATGGTACTTGTTATGACCTGTAGCTGTACATTAAACCATATTTGAAATCTCAGCTGCACCACTTTAAGAGTAAAAACCCGGGAGAGCAAAGCCCTTTTATCAACATGTGTTTCACACTGGTGGAGTTACGAAAAAGACAACCATTATCTTATGCTGAACATAAACAAAATCATTAGCCAAACAATTTTGTTTAACATAAAATTATTAACACGTTTTATTAATTAATTGTACCCTCCTCAATGTATCTGAGTAAATGTTTTCACATCTGGGACTGCAAACTCTCTCCCTGTTCTAACTCTTGCCAAGCTGCTGCTTCGCTTTGAGCACTGTTACCTAGATGGTTGTCCACAAGCACTCCCAAATACCTTTCAATATCTGATACAGCTAGATTTGCTCCATTAAGATTATAAATTGCATGGCTATTTTTCCTTCCCAAATGCATAACTTTACATTTATTCGTATTAAATCTCATCTTCCATTTATATGCCCATTCCTCAATTTTATGTAAACCCCTGTGGAGGGAATGCACATCATTATCTGATTTAATTACCTTGCACAACTTCTTGTCATTAGGGAAAATGGAGACACCACACTTCAATCCTACCTCTAAGTCATTAATAAATATGTTAAAAAGGAGAGGACCTAATACTGAACCCTGAGGAACCCCACTTACCACATTAGTCCAATCGGTGTATGTTCTATTTACAACAACCCTTTACTTTATGTGTTTAGCCAGCTCTCAATCCATGAGCAGATATTTACTGCAATTCCTGTATCTCTTAGTTTGCACAATAGTCTCCTATGTGGCACTGTATCAAAAGCCTTTGCAAAATCCAAAAAGACTACATCCACTGAGTTGCCTTGATCCAGGTTCCTACTAACCTCCTCATTGAAACTAATTAGATTTGTTTGACATGACCAATCCCTCATAAATCCATGTTGACTCCTACTTATAATCCTGTTCAAATAGATATATTCTTGTATATTATCCCTTCTAAAAGCTTCCCCACTACAGAAGTGAGGCTCACTGGTCTATAATTCCTCAGATTTGCTTTTGGTCCATTTTTAAATATAGGTATCACATCTGCTTTTCTCCAGTCATCTGGTAGAGACCCTGTGTTGAGTGAATCTTGAAAAATTAAATATAATGGTTTGGCTATTACAGAACCCAGTTCCCTCAGTATCCGTGGATGTATTTCATCAGGACCCAGAGCTTTATTAACATTTATTTTTTCCAACCTCTTTTGGATTACTTTCTATATTAACCAATTAGTTGGCAAAGGTAGTGTAGCCCCATTATGTTGCAGTGTCCCAACCACTGGCACCTACCGAAGAAAATAACCTATTTAGCTCATCTGCCTTTTCCTGGTCACTAATTTTCAGATGGCCTGTTTCAGATTCTAATGTTCCTATAGCTTCCTTCCTCGCCTTCTTTCCATTAATATACTTAAAAAATATTTTAGGGTTAGTCTTACTCTCTTTTGCAATACATTTTTCATTTTCTATTTTAGCCAGTCTAATAGCGCTTTTGCAAGCCTTTTGATTTCCTTGTACTCCCGTAAAGCAGTCTCTGTCCCCACTTTTTTGTATAATTTAAATGCCTTTTTTTTACTTCGTATCTTGATCTTTAAATCATTGTTAAGCCACATTGGATGGGATTTGCTCCTTTTAATTTTATTCCCACATGGTATATGCCGATGTGTATGTATATTTAGTAAAGATTTAAATGTTGTCCATTTATGTCCAGTGTTTTTAAGTATCAGTTCTCTGTCCCAGTCTATACATTGTATTGCTGCCTTAGACCGTTAAAATCTGCCCTTTTAAAATTAAAAGTTTTCATTGGCCCCTTAAAATTTTATTTTTTTAATTCAATCTCAAATGTTGATCATTGTTTCTTAAAGGTTTCCCTATTCCAACATTTGATACTTTATCAATATTATTTGTGATGACTAAACTAAATCTAAGATAGCTTCATTTCTAGTAGGCTCTTGTATAACCTGGGCCAGATAATGATCCCTGAGTGTACTCAAGAACCTGCTCCCCTTAGCTGAACTGCTGGTCTCATTTATCCAGTTTATTTCAGGGTAATTAAAATCTCCCATTATTAGAACTTGCCCAAGCTTAGCTGCATTTCCAATCTGTAACAATAATTGTATTTCCTCCCTTTCACCTATATTTGGGGGTTTACAGCATACTCCTACTAATATTCTTTTGGAATTTGCTGCTCCGCTATTTAACTCTACCCACAAACATTCAACTTTATCACTAGTTCCACCATAAATATCTTCTCTGACTATAGGCTTAAATTCAGTCTTAAAATACAGACAAATCCCTCCTCCTCTTGTACCATTGCCTCTATCTTTCCTAAATAGGTTATAACCATCCAGATTAACAGTCCAGTCATGAGATTCATCCCACCACATTTCGGTAATGCCAATTAAATCCCATTTTTCATTAATTGCTAGTAATTCTAACGCTCCCATTTTTCCTTGCAAGGTTCTGGCATTAGCAAGAATACACCTTATGTTATGAGCCTGTAGTTCTGAAGTGCCTGCCACTGTACTTGAGTTACTTAGTACTACCTCCCTATTGACTATACTACCCCTCCCCCATCTCCTCCCCTATGAGTTGTTAATTCATCCCTTATACCCTCTACACTTTCTACCCCATTACTTATATCTAGTCCCTCCCCCCACCTACGAGTTTTAAAACTCCTCCAGCCTTTCTACCACCCTATCCCCTAGCACAAAAGCTCCCTCATCATTAAGGTGCAATCCATTCCTACTGTAGAGATTGTACCGAAGTGAGAAGTCAGCCCAGTGCTCTAAAAGCCCAAACCCCTCCTTAGTGCACTACATCTTTAGCCATGCATTAACCTCCATAAGCCCCTTCTGCCTCCCTGGGAATATGTGACACTGGTAGTATACTACCTTGGAGGTCCTTGCCATCAGCTTATTACCTAGTTCTCTAAAATCATTCTTTAGGAAACTCCATCTTCTACTAACTTTGTCATTGGTACCAATATGTGACAAAACCGCCGGTTCATTTCCAGCCCCTCCCAATAATTTGTCTATCCGATCCACAACATGACGAACCCGAGCACCAGGGAGATATTAAACTGTTCGATTGCTGGGATCTGGGTGACAAACCATCCTGTCTACCTTCCTAATAATAGAGTCTCCCATAACCAAAACCCGTCTGTTTCTTGGCCTATTCTATCTTCCCAGTCCTGTTCTCCCGGCTGTTAGAGGGAACAGCTCTATCTGGCATTGCCATTCCTGAATGGACATCCCCAACAGTTTCCCTCAATCTGGCAAATCTGTTGGTGTTTGCCAACTCAGAACTGGCCTGCTTTCTCCAGTTCCCCCTGATTCCCCTTCTAACTGTAACCCAGCTACCTCCCTGGACATCCTCACTAGCCCCAGCTCCACCCTTCATGCTAGGCCCAGCTAAACTGTGGCTAATTTTGTGAGATATACTGAATGTCAAGATATTAGCTAGTTGCAGTTGAGAATTGCCATTCAGTCTAGAATTACAAGAACGTAGAACATGTTAAAGCAAGTGCATACAATTTTGAAGTTGCTGCTAACTAGGCAACATTAAATGTAAGTCTAAGTATCATTAATCAATGAATTCAATCTAATTAGATATGGTACTTGTTATGACCTGTAGCTGTACATTAAACCATATTTGAAATCTCAGCTGCACCACTTTAAGAGTGAAAACCCAGGAGAGCAAAGCCCTTTTATCAACATGTGTTTCACACTGGTGGAGTTACGAAAAAGCCAACCATTATCTTATGCTGAACATAAACAAAATCATTAGCCAACCAATTTTGTTTAACATAAAATTATTAACATGTTTTATTAATTAATTGTACCCTCCTAAATTTATCTGAGTGTTTTCACATGTGGGACTGCAAACTCTCTCCCTGTTCTAACTCTTGCCAAGTATATCACAGCTGTGCCCTATGGCCACACCCATATAGAGAGACTACACATTACCTGTGTAATGTTGTAAGCAAGCAGTGACATGCTGCATGCTGAAAGAGAGAGAACAAGAGAAATGTAACAAATGTTACTCTGGGCGCTCCTTAGTAGTAAGAGAAATGTAGATTGTATATGATAATAACATTAAAGATGATACAAGTATTAAATTAGCTCAGTTCAAACATTGTAAACCAAACAATTTGTTGCATGAATGAGTACATGGGAGTGATGTTTACAAAGTTGGGGATGTTTGTGGATTTAAAATATCTATCACCAATGTAGAAATGGGTTTAAGTGTTACAATTTGTCAATGTACGTGTCCAGGGGAATGGTGCATGTCAAATTTAACATTGGTGGAGCAAACTGATACTTTCTTGATAGTAGTATAATTGTGACAAGGTGGTTGTCACAGCTCAAGACTATGTGATTTTCTTGGCTTGACAGATGCAAAAACAATCTAATTGGATGGTAGTGAACAAAATAAGAAAATAGGGGAAGGTGCATGGAGCTGACAAGACTACCAGTGTCAACCTACTAAAAACTATTTAGATTCAGTATATACTATCTACATAAAAGGATAAGGCTGAAAATAATTACATTTAAACCACTGATGTCTTTAAATGTCACGTTAATTAGTATTCCACTTTTTAACATATTTTTGTGCATTAGTAATTAGTATATATAGTTACATAGTTACATAGTAATTAAGGTTGAAAAAAGACTTTCAGTCCATAAAGTTCAACCTTATAAGATCTCCTCTGATCTGCAATATGCGGATTAAATATTTATTAATTAATTGTTAATTAATTATTAATCAATTATTTAATTATTTAATTATTTTATTTTATTTTTGATTATTAATTAATCCAGAGGAAGGCAAAGTAAAAAAAAAACCTAAGTGAGACTTAGCCAATCGTCTCAAAGTTAAAATAAAAAAATGTAATTCCTTCCTTACCCCAGGTACTGGCAATCAGATTTCTCCCTGGATCAATACTGGCTCTCTAATTATCCATGGTAACCCTGAATTCCCTTTTTAATTAGAAATAAATCCAGTCCCCTTTTAAAGTTATTTATTGAATCTGCTGTCACCACCTCCTCTGGTAGAGAATTCCACAGATTAACCCCCCTTACTGTGAAGAACCCTTTTCTTTCTTTAAGGTGAAATCTTTTTACTTCTAACCTCAGGGGTTGTCCTCTTGTCAGTTAAAAACCTCTTGGCACAAAAAGCTCCCTTGACAAATCTTTATACTGACCCTGCATTTATGTAAGGCAATCATATCTCCTCTTATACGCCTTTTTTCTAAAGAAAATAAGTTTAATTTGGTTAGTCTTTCTTCATAACTTAGCCCCTCCATTCCCCTTAGTAGTTTTGTTGCCCTCCTTTGTAACTTTTCCAGCTCTAAAATGTCCTTTTTATCAAGTGGTGCCCAAATTTGTATTAGAGATTTGTATAGTGGCAGAATTATATTTGCTTCCCTTGCTTCTATACCCTTCTTAATACATGCTAATATTTTATTTGCCTTTGCAGCTGCTGCTTCGCTTTGAGCACTGTTACCTAGGTGGTTGTCCACAAGCACTCCCAAATCCCTTTCAATATCTGATACACCTAGATTTGCTCCATTAAGTTTATAAATTGCATGGCTGTTTTTCCTTCCCAAATGCATAACTTTACATTTATTCGTATTAAATCTCATCTTCCATTTATATGCCCATTCCTCAATTTTATGTAAATCCCTTTGGAGGGAAAGCACATCATTATTTGATTTAATTACCTTGCACAACTTTGTGTCATTAGGGAAAATGGAGATACCACACTCCAATCCTACCTCTAAGTCATTAATAAATATGTTAAAAAGGAGAGGACCTAATACTGAACCCTGAGGAACCCCACTTACCACATTAGTCCAATCGGAGTATGTTCCATTTACAACAACCCTTTGCTTTCTGTCTTTTAGCCAGCTCTCAATCCATGAGCAGATATTTACTGCAATTCCTGTATCTCTTAGTTTGCACCATAGTCTCCCATGTGGCACTGTATCAAAAGCCTTTGCAAAATCCAAAAAGACTACATCCACTGAGTTGCCTTGATCCAGGTTCCTACTAACCTCCTCATTGAAACTAATTAGATTTGTTTGACATGACCTATCCCTCATAAATCCATGTTGACTCCTACTTATAATCCTGTTCAAATAGATATATTCTTGTATATTATCCCTTATTAACCCTTCTAAAAGCTTCCCCACTACAGAAGTGAGGCTCACTGGTCTATAATTCCTCGGATTTGCTTTTGCTCCCAATTTAAATATAGGTATCACATCTCCTTTTCTCCAGTCATCTGGTAGAGACCCTGTGTTGAGTGAATCTTGAAAAATTAAATATAATGGTTTAGCTATTACAGAAACCAGTTCACTCAGTAACCGTGGATGTATTTCATCAGGGCCCGGAGCTTTATTAACATTTATTTTTTCCAACCTCTTTTGGATTACTTTCTGTGTTAACCAATTAGTTGGCAAAGGTAGTGTAGCCCCATTATGTTGCAGTGTCCCAACCACTGGCACCTACCGAAGAAAATAACCTATTTAGCTCATCTGCCTTTTCCTGGTCACTAATTTTCAGATAGACTGTTTCAGATTCTAATGTTCCTATAGCTTCCTTCCTCACCTTCTTTCCATTAATATACTTAAAAAATATTTTAGGGTTAGTCTTACTCTCTTTTGCAATACATTTTTCATTTTCTATTTTAGCCAGTCTAATAGCGCTTATGCAAGCCTTGTTGATTTCCTTGTACTCCCGTAAAGCAGTCTCTGTCCCCACTTGTTTGTATAATTTAAATGCCTTTTTTTTACTCCGTATCTCGATCTTTAAATCATTGTTAAGCCACATTGGATGGGATTTGCTCCTTTTACTTTTATTCCCACATGGTATATGCCGATGTGTATGTATATTTAGTAAGGATTTAAATGTTGTCCATTTATGTCCAGTGTTTTTAAGTATCAGTTTTCTGTCCCAGTCTTTACTTTGTATTGCTGCCTTAGACCGTTAATATTTATCCTTTGAAAATTAAGAGTTTTCGTTGGCCCCTTAAAATTTTGTTTTTTTAATTCAATCTCAAATGTGATCATTGTTTCCCAAAGGTTGTCCTATTCCAACATTTGATACTTTATCAATATTATTTGTGATGACTAAATCTAAGATAGCTTCATTTCTAGTAGGCTCTTGTATAACCTGGGCCAGATAATGATCCCTGAGTGTACTCAAGAACCTGCCCCCCTTAGCTGAACTGCAGGACTCATTTATTCAGTTTATTTCAGGGTAATTAAAATCTCCCATTATTAGAACTTGCCCAAGCTTAGCTGCATTTCTAATCTGTAACAATAATTGTATTTCCTCACTTTCAGCTATATTTGGGGGTTTACAGCATACTCCTACTAATATTATTTTGGAATTTGCTGCTCCGCTATTTAACTCTACCCACAAACATTCAACTTTATCACTAGTACCACCTTGAATATCTTCTCTGACTATAGGCTTAAATTCAGGCTTAACATACAGACAAATCCCTCCTCCTCTTGTACCGTTGCCTCTATCTTTCCTAAATAGGTTATAACCATCCAGATTAACAGTCCAGTCATGAGATTCATCCCACCACGTTTCGGTAATGCCTATTAAATCCCATTTTTCATTAATTGCTAGTAATTCTAACGCTCCCATTTTTCCTTGCAAGGTTCTGGCATTAGCAAAAATACACCTTATGTTATGAGCCTGTAGTTCTGAAGTGCCTGCCACTGTACTTGAGTTACTTAGTACTACCTCCCTATTGACTATACTACCCCTCCCCCATCTCCTCCCCTATGAGTTGTTAATTCATCCCTTATACCCTCTACACTGCAGAGATTGTACCGAAGTGAGAAGTCAGCCCAGTGCTCTAAAAGCCCAAACCCCTCCTTAGTGCACCACATCTTTAGCCATGCATTAACCTCCCTAAGCCTCTTCTGCCTCCCTGGGAATATGTTACACTGGTAGTATACTACCTTGGAGGTCCTTGCCTTCAGCTTATTACCTAGTTCTCTAAAATCATTCTTTAGGACACTCCATCTTCCACTAACTTTGTCATTGGTACCAATATGTACTAAGACCGCCGGTTCATTTCCAGCCCCTCCCAAGAATTTGTCTATCCGATCCACAACATGACGGACCCGAGCACCAGGGAGATATCAAACTGTTCGATTGCTGGGATTTGGGTGACAAACCAACCTGTCTACCTTCCTAATAATAGAGTCCCCTACAACCAAAACCCATCTGTTTCTCTGCCTATTCTGCCCTCCCAGTCCTGTTCTCCCGGCTGTTAGAGGGAACAGCTCTATCTGGCATTGCCATTCCTGAATGGACATCCCCAACAGTTTCCCTCAATCTGGCAAATCTGTTGGTGTTTGCCAACTCAGAACTGGCCTGCCTCCTCCTGGTCCTCCTGATTCCCCTTCTAACTGTAACCCAGCTACCTCTCTGGACATCCTCACTAGCCCCAGCTCCACCCTTCATGCTAGGCCCAGCTAAACTGTGCTCAGAGAGCACCAACCCCCTTTCCAGTGGAGCAATATCACTAAGTGCTGCAATTCTCCTCTCCAGTTCTCCAATTTGGGCTTCCAGAGAGGCAACATGCTCCCACCTCTCACAGAGGTATGGACCCTGGATCATATGTTCCAGTATTGCATACATATGGCAGGATGTACACTGAGTGAGGTTGCCACTGGACTGACTCATAATTATTATTATTGTCTAAAAAATTTCAGTGGGAAAAATAAAGAATAAAAAATAATATATTTGTATAAAATTTTCCTCCTTTGCACTATAAATCTGCCCTCCCTTTTCTTTGAAGTCCCTCCGTTTATTTAAACTCCTATGCTTTTACTAGAATTGCACTTGATACTAAAAAATGTCTGCCTTCTCACCTGGACACAATTAGTGCACTCTGCAATTTATCAGCCTTTACGTGTAAGGTAAATCCACTTGTGAACAGCCCCAAAACTTTTTATACTAATTTAACAGTCAAGCCACACCACTCTCACCTGGGCACAATTAGGGCACTCTGCAATTTATCAGCCTTTACTTGCATGGTAAATCCACTTGCAAAATACATATATTTAAAATAAAGGAATAATACTACTTTCTCAATATTTAGACTTTCTATTTTCTACTTTGGGTGAAGCCCATTGTGTTATTAATATTCCTCCTTTGTAGCCAGGCCTCCATCTTGCTAATGCTGCAAGATGATTATGTGTGTCCTTGCAATAGATGTTATGGTAAATAAACTCTAAATAAAGGACCATTGTATTACTCTAACAACATGAGGTAAATCTTTTAATAAGGCATTGATCATTCATAACATTTATATTCAATTATTAAAACTTAAATATTCAAAATTACACTTATTTCAAAGTGCAGACCCAGCTGCTCCTGATATCCATTAACTATAAGGTCAGTGGGGAAATGGCTTTATCAATAAGGCAGCTGCATAATTTTCAGACACAAGGTGTACCAACACAATGATCTCCAGTGTTTGGAGACTTGTTGGGATACAGTGGCTTCCTTTGTCAACAACTTTTGTTGTGGTGGCAGCCTATGAATCAGTATCAATTCTCATCATATCTGATTATTCTTAAACCTTTTAAACCTGTCTCTCAGCCAACCCACTCACCGTCCCATTAATGTCCATACCAATGGGGGAGAGAAACACACATGCTTTAAAATTAATTGAATATTGTATATTGCTATCACAAATCATTATATAGTATTATTATTAATAATACATCATTAAAAAGACTAACTTCTCTTACTAGGGCATTATAGTGATCATTTCAATAGCCACATAATAATATGTCTTAGTGTATTGCTGTCCATTCTGCAAAAGTTCATAAATAGTTGAAAAGTTTGTGGAAGTCTGTGACTGAAAAGTAATTTGAGTATTGAGTAAGCGCACAATAATAGGAACATCTCACAGATGGCCAAAGATTTTGGAACTGAAGTCATTCCCAATGCACTGAATAACAGCAGCACTGCCTGTGTAACTTCCTTGCTCTTTTTCCAGAACAGCAAGTGCACAGCATTCCACTGTCAGCAGCCAAAAAAGACAGCCTGTTTGATTCCTAAAGTTCACCCACGCTTTCCTTCACGCTAAACTTTTTTTTCCTCAAAAAATGTAACATCTTTGAACACCTTTTTTATAATCAGAGGTACCTGGATTTTTCTATAGCTAATGATAGACTATTGTTTCTGCACATGCCTTCTTGTCAGCCAGGCGAATACTAACTGATGCTATCTATGATGCCAAACGCTCAAAATATATTTGGCAACACTTTGTCTGCTTTTAATAAATTATCACAATCATATTTATTTATACAATATTCCAAACTAAAGCAAGATCTCTGTTTCTGCTTTCCTTGGATTCTATTAACTCCTTAAAGGGATACAGAAGTTTCCCTGTTTTAATATTATTTAAATTACCTAGGTGTTTTTTTGTATATCTAAACATCATTCTGTTAACAAGTGCTTAAAAGTTCTGTTTTCAATTACTCAACATTCCAAACAGTCCCTGCAAAGATCTGCCCCACCACTCATGCATGCAATATTACTATTGGTAAGAGATGGACTAGCCACTTACAGACTGTTTCTCAACAGCATTTTTTGAAACACTGCTGAGAGACAATGTGTAAGCACCAGAAGAAACATTGTATGCATGAGCCGTGGGGGCAGACCATTGCAGGGACTGTTTGGAAGGTTTGAGTAATTCAAAACAGAGATTTTAAGCACTTAATTAATAGAATAATGTTTAGATATGCAAACAAACACTTAGGTAGTTTCTTCTAGTGTTAAAAAAGAGATTTCAACCCCACACCTTTCAAGCACAAAAAGACCCACATATCAGCATAATGCAGCACAATAGTTGCTAAATATTTCAAGAATAATGCTGTAGAAAAAATGGCTAATATGATGTATAGTCTGTTTTTAGGGTGACAGTGTCCCTTTGACTTTAGGATATTTAAATGGATGGCATAAAATGTGGGCTGAACTTCAAATATGATTCTGATACTGCTCTAGATCAGATGTTCTCAACCTTTTTTGTTCTGGGGACCAGTTGGTCAAATTCCAATGCTCAAGTAGTGAGATATAGAAGATGTTGAAAAAGGTGCTATCACTAAATTCCCACATAGTTTTGCACTTATTTGACTAGAGAACAGTTTAGCTGCTTATGAATTCCTCTATAATCTATCTATAACTGTGATTAATAGTGATGATATGCATTAAGAGTTTGGCTCTCCTCGTCCTTGTGGACCAGCAGATAAGGTCTCCAGGACTAGCACCAGTCTTAAGACTGACTAATAAGAGAGGTAGTAAAGCCCACTAGGGCACAGTCTCTTTTTGCTCATGTTTGCCACTACAGAGGAGAAATCTTTTGAAGCATATCAGATTGTGCCAACTCCTGAGGCCAGGCAAGTCTCCTCTCAACAGGAAAAATAGCAATCCCCAGCATATCAGCCATGAATGGCTTTCATCAGAGGAAAGCTGCCGATCTTGCTAGGCACAGTAAGCAAGGGGCCATATCTTGGCTTCCCTATATCTCTTATGAAATACCCTAATGGATTCACTGTAAATACTACAAACAAAATAGGAACACATCTGGAGATGGATAATGCCCATCTTGGGTGCAATCTCTTTTTGATCACTTGGGCCACTCTAGAAATCTCCTGAAGCACTAATAAATGCTAATCTTGCATCTGGGGTTGGATTTGACAAATATAGAGGCTGCAATACCTATAAAAATGGATGTTGAAATATATATTTCTTATAAATTCATAGGTAAATATGGGAATCTGCCCCCATGAAAGTTTACTTGGGGTATATTATAATATTATTGAATTAAATTAATGCTTTTATTATAATAATAATAATAATAATAATAATAATAATTTTAAAATGTTGCAATCCATCACTGTGAATCATCACTTGTTTAAAAGAATCAAATAATTAACTAGATATCATATTAGAAGACACAGTTATAGATACAATATGACCGTAAAAAAATGATATTTTATGTAATAACAACTGATATTTTCTTGAATAACAACTGTACGATAGAATCTCCCAGAAGCATTATAGGTTGTGCTTGTGAGAAAACTTGTTGCACTGTTTTTTAAAATATTATTCTACAGATTTATTAGTGGAAACGAAAGCTTTTATGTATTTACTAAGCAATTTTGTTAAATCCATTTCTGACCACCTATTTCTCCCTTGTCTTCCTACAATTATCTTATACATTGTATATTGGGCATTTCAGAGAAATGGTTACATGTAATACAATACTAGCAACCCGTTGACTGGGAGGGGGTGTATCTTCGTCAGTGGCCTGTCCTGTAAGGGGCGCCTTATGCTACCAGACATCTATATTATGTTCTGAGAAGCTGGAGAGGAAGAAACAAAGCTCCTAGAAACAGCTTGTCTGGCTCCTAAGTACTTGAACCACTTAAAGGAATAAATACTTCATCACTATATGTGCAGTTAATGTAATGACTGGGTATAAGAGATGGGGAAAATGAGTATCCATCAGGTTGAGGGGTTAGAATATTTTTGTACTTGGGTCCAAGGCCTCATGGCGTCCCTGCTAGCAACCTAAAGAGTGACAGCAAGTCTTGTCAAACAGTAGATCACAGGTGTATTGCATTACAATTTAAATAATGCTTTTACTATATACTATTCATATATGATAATATAAGCTGTGAGTTACAGTAAGTTCGAACATTTTGTGTACTTCTAATATTGTATATATATATATTTAGGGGGGTGGGTGACCTAGTCCGCATGACCCACTCGCCCAGGAAAAGAGTATGCGCAATACATTGCCTCTCCTTTTCTTGGTGTAGTGATTGCTGCATGACCACTGGCTGGCTTGCCAATCAGGAGGTCATTGCATATGGCCTCTCATACATTACTGTGTCTGTAGCAACACCTTTTCATTGTGCCCCCCATTTTCACAGAGCTTGATATGTTAATGTCTGGCAGTATAACCGGATGGGTAGGCTGGGCTGAATAGCCTTGGTTGGCAGCCAGCCTATGAGAAGGAAAACTTGGATTTAAAACCCGGGTAGATGCAGCTCTGTAAGGCCGTCCATCTAGGAGAAGGACATTCCAATATAACACCTACGTCTCGAGGACCTTATTGTCACAGACCAAGCTTGTTAGGCCATGACAGATGAACCCAGAGTGTAAAGGGTGGGACCAGTACTGCGCACTCTGCATCTCACCTAAAAACTCCATTGCGCAGGTCCAAGGGATACGTCTACATCTAGAACAAACAACATTTTCAAGCCCTGCAGTGAAGGGAAAGGGGTGAAACGACAGGTGGAAGATGTCACTAGAAGCCGCAGTCTCAATCCTGCATGCAGGTGGTTCAGATGTATGAGTCGGCTGATGCTGACCCAGGAGATGATGGCATAATTTGGCAGCACCCTGAACGACCAAGCAGCCTTCTCTAGGGACAGCACTGCTTGCTCCAAATGGAGAGGGGCCTAGAAAAGGTGGCCTAAAGAAAGCTTGTCTCCACTTCACCAGTTGGCTATCTGCGGTCAATGGGCATCTCCAAATGTGGCCGTAACTCAGTAAAAAAGGTAAGGCTGACACCTGCTTCACAAGGTGTATTTGGACTGAAACTCGTATGTTGTAACATCAGAACTATGCTTTACACAACAGACATCAGTCCCCCAGAACTGCCACAAACTATCAAGGCTGGCTATTGACATTGCTGCCCTCAGTGAAGTCTGCCTCCCAGAGGAAGGAAGCCTTTAAGAACATGGGGCAGGCTATAGCCTCTACTGGTTAGGGAAGCCAGAAAATGAGAAAAATCTCTCTGGTGTCAGCTTCATGGTCAGGAACCATATTGCCTCCAAACTTAAGGAACCATATTGCCTCCAAAGGGTCACTCGGACCGCATAATTTGTATGCATCTCCCACTTCAAAACAAGCAGCATGCTACAATTTTCAGTGTCTGTGCCCCAACTCTTCAAGCAGATCCTGCAGAAAAGGACAAGTTTTACACCGACCTGTGCAATCTTGTACAAAACATCCCTGCAGACAACAAGGTCATCATCCTGGGCTACTTCAATGCCAGTGTAGGCAAGGATTCAGAAGCTTGGAAAGGGGTACTTGGCAATCACAGTGTTGGAAGCTGCAATGACAATGGGCACCTTTTGCTAGAGTTTTGCACTGAGCAGAAACTCACCATCACAATACAGTTTTCCAGCAGAAAGACAGACTAAAGACAACCTGGATGCTTCCTCGGTCCAAGCACTGGCATCTTATAGACTATATTTGGGTGCACCAGTGAGACCTTCGATCTGCCCAGCGCAGAATGTAATACGGACCACCGTCTGGTGCGCTGCAAACTTCGACTCCACTTCAATTCTAAACCAAAGAGTAAAGGAGCTCCAAAGAAGAAGTTACAGATCGGTAACCTCCAGCCAGCTAAAGTGAAGGCCGGCTTCCAGGCAAATCTCCAGCCAAGACTAGAAAATCGCAGATGCTTCATGGATCCCTCTTCAGATGCTCTATGGGAATATCTAAAAACCAGCATCATGCAGACCTCTGAAGAGGTCCTAGGTTTCTCCACAAAGAAAAACAAAGACTGGTTTGACAAAAAACAGTCAAGAGATCCATGAATTACTGTTGAAAAAGAGATCCACTCATTAAGCGCATGTCACTCAACCGTCTTGCCCTAACAAGACAGCAGCCTTCTGTTGTGTAACAACTTCCAACAAAAGCTTCAGAAATTCAGATCCAGTGGTGGACCAGCCTTGTGTAAAGAACTCAGCGAAGCGCAGATGTCGGCGACTACAGAGGGTTTTATAAAGTCCTGAAGGCTGTGTGTGGCCCTTCACACCTGGTCCAAAGCCAGTTGCACAGTGCAGATGATCAAAAACTCCTTACAGACAAGGCGTTGATTCTGAACAGGTGGTCTGACCACTTTCAGACTCTATTCTGTGCTACCCGCATAGTTTCAGTGTCAGCGCGCCGTCGCATTCCACAACAACCAATGAAAACAGAACTGGATGAAATCCCTACTCTCGAAAAGACTGTAAAAGCTATTGTGCAGCTAAAAAAAGGTAAGGCTGCAGGAGTTGATAGGATCCCAGCTGAGATCTGGAAACACGGGGGCCCAGCACTTCACACTAAACTCCTTGAGCTCTTTGTTTGTTGCTGGTGCCAAGGCAAACTGCTGCAAGACCATCGTGACCAATTATAATTCTGTACAAGAAGAAATGAGAAAAGTCAGATTGCTCCTATTACTGGGGGATAACTCTGCTCTCTGCCACAGGGAAAACCCTTCCAAGAGTACTCCTCAACAGACTGTCAGAACAACTCTTCCCCGAGAGTCAGTGTGCCTTTAGAGCCAACAAGAGCACCACTGACATGGTTTTTGTTCACAGTCAGCTCCAGGAGAAATGCAGAGAACAGAAAAGGGGACTTTATGTGATGTTTATCGAACTTACCAAAGTGACACTTTGAGCAGGAAGGGTCTGTGGCAAATCCTGGAACATATAGGGTGTCCCAAAGTTACTCAACATGATCATCCAGCTACACGAAGAACAGAGTGGCCAAGTTAGGCATAACAACGACCTATCTGAGCCCTTCCCAATAAACAATGGCATGACGCAGGGCTGTGTCCTTGCACCCACCCTATTCACGCTATTCTTCAGTATGATGCTGCAAAGGGCCACAACAGACCTTGATGTTGAGGATGGACTCTACATCCGATTCTGCACAGACAGTCTGTTCAACCTGAGGTGACTAAAGGCCCACACTAAGACAGTGGAATGACTCGTTTGAGAGCTACTCTTCGCCAACGATACTGCCCTTGTTTCCCATATGGAGACAGCTCTTCAGCAAATGACATTTTGCTTCGCCAAGGCTGTCGAGCTCTTCAGTCTAGAAGTCAGTTTGAAGAAGACTGAAGCTCTCCACTAGCCTACACCTCAGGAAAATTATTTTCCTCCTTGCATCACTATTGCCTAGTCTAAGCTGAAAACAGTCCAACAGTTTACCTACCTATGTTGCATCTTCTCCTCGGAAGCAAAGGTTGACAAGAAAATTGACAACAGACTGGCAAAGGCAAATGGTACATTCAGCAATTTATATAAAAGGGTTTGGAACAACAAGCATCTGAACAAGTGTACAAAGGTCAACATGTACTGAGCTGTTGTTCTGACCACCCTACTGACGGTTCCAAGTCGTGGGTTACCTACATCCACCACCTATGACTTATTGAGCTCTTTCATCAATGTTGCCCCCGCACAATCCTCAACATTCACTGGAATGACTACATCCCCAACACTGAAGTCCTAGAAGGAGTCACCGGCATTGAGGCCATACTGTTGAAGAAGTAGTTGCACTGGGCAGGACACATCTCTAGGATGGAGGATGATTGGCTTCCAAAGATTGTGCTATATGGTGAGGTCAACACTGGCAATTATGACACAGGTGGACCGAAGAAGAGATACAATTACTCACTGAAACAGTCCCTTGATGTCTATCATATTGACCATCGTTGATGGTCTGTTTTAGCTTCAGAACGAATGACATGGAGAAGAACCATTCACCAGGCTGCCTCTTCTTTCAAGACCACATGCAGGGCTGGTCTTGAGGAGAAAAGTAGATGTAGAAAAAATGGTGTCACTGTTGCACCCAACCCAGAACAAGTCTTCCCGTGGAACCACTGCGGTGGAATCCGCCTGTCCCGCATTGGCATCTACAGCCACCAGAGAGCCCGTAGATGTGGACACCCTTCATAAGTTTTCATTTGCAAAGCCAAGACTATATATAATACACTCTGCATTATAAATATTCAGACTCACAGCTTCTATCATAATACAAAGCATGCTCTTTTCACATTTGAATGTAAGAACTATGCAAGAATGGGAAAGTGACTGCGCTATAATAAGAAATCTTAGTTAATATAGTAAGTTTGATGTCTGATCAATGACTTTAAGCGCACCATGCTGATTTTGTAAGATTCATTAGGTGTTTTATTTTGGTCAGAATCAAATTTGCAAGTAAATCCCAGTAAACAGCCTTTATTTTATTGTTCAGCTGTTACTTGTAATGCTAAGGCCTAAAATATTTTTTATAGTTTTTGCATTTGCCGACTTCAATAGCAGCCCATTATGCATAATTGCTTTCAAATTTCTAAAGCTAGCTAAACTGCAACTCGCATGACCCTTGTGGTGATTCATGAGGGTATGATAAGGTAACTTTCCTATATCTATAACTTCCATTGATTTAAACATAGCTTTCAGCCAGAACAGCACGCTTTATCCCTTAAGAACATGGATAAATCAATCTCCATGATAATGATTTGTTCAGTATTTTTACACAACATCATGTTAACACAGATCTTCAGTGGAGCCAAAATACAGCAGATCCAAATGTTCTTTACACAGGGAGAAAAGTCAGGGCTGGAATTACTAGGTTTTCTTATACCTCTTTGTTGCCAAAAATATAAGTGAAAATGAGATGTAACATGAATGTTGCATATGACCCGTAACTGTGTGTACAACCTTGAATGATATAACATGTAGTTTCAACTCTCATTGTTTTTCAGTTTTGTTGCAACTATTTTCCACTTCCTCAAAGATAAATGTTTCTTTGGAAAATGAAAAATGTAATGTATACATACATACACAGTAGCTAAGGGTAGAACCAAATATGTGCTGAGAAGAGTTTATTAGCAACTATGGTGGACCTTTATAAGATTATTCATTATTTGTTATTAAAATTGTGATGCACTGAACTAATTATTCTTTTCTAAACTCAAATACATATTTTTTCTTTATGTGGATCATTATGCTAATTGGAGGCATAATGTACTAATTAATATCGCAGTTTGTTTAATTGTTGTGGACAAGTTGTTATCATGTGTGTTAATCACAGAAACAAATTAATACACAGTACCAGTAATGACATACTATACTGGATACATGCTTGGAAAGAGGGTAAGAAGTGGATTAAAAAACATAGAAGATGGGGATAGATATGGAATGTTTTTCATTCCTGTTGATCCAGCTATAAAGTATTGCTGTAGATTAGCGAACACTTCACATGTTTGTGTGTACAACAAACAAACAACATTAGCAGCTATGTAAGTCATGGGCATATAAGCTTTTTTGAGAAAATTTTAATTTAGGCAGAGTCTGCAATTGTGTATAAGCGGCCATGATAGTTACACTTCCTTTTCAAGACACAAGGGGTTGTTACTGAGCCGGGCAAGCATGGATTGCAAGCATAATTGCAAGCTACCTCTAAGGTGCATTCGGGAGGGAGGCAGAAGGTGTCCTGTGCCAAAATGTCATCTAAATCTAACAGATCCCCCTTCTTCATCCCTCCTTCTAATATAATACAAACTAAAGAAAGCAATCCCACTCAGCAGGCAGTAGTTTATTTCTAATTAATAAATAGGCTGCATAAAAACATTGAAAGTGGGGGTACATATGATGGTTTTCATTCCCGCTCACCCCAATTGAGTCTGGATTTGTAAATGCAAAGTTGGAAGATGTTGGAAGATGGGTAAACTAAGAACAAAGCTTATGTCTAACTAGCAACTTGCCCATCAAAAATGACGTGAGTACAATTGTAAGCCTGGCAATGCTGTTTGCCATACAATGCGAGGATATGAGCCCTCTGAGCCCCTTTGGCGAGCCTCTTCCCAGTGTACTAGCATGGGTTAAGGGTTAGTGCCTTGGGTTAAGTGTTACTGCCTTGGGTTAAGTCTTATTGGCTTGAGTTAAATGTTACTGCTTTGTATTAAGTGTTATTGGTTTGTGTTAAGTTTTAGTGCTTAGGTTTACGTTTTTTCTGCAGCCATTTTTTTTCTCGCTTTGGCAATTTTCGATCTTGAAAAAAGGCAAAATATGCCTCAAATTAACTTGCAACCTCACTCACAGGCTCCCTGGCTCCCCCGTTATGCTGTGTGTGAGTGTGTAAGTTAATTTGAGGCCTATTTGTGTGTTTTTGCAGGTATTTTCATTTTAGTTGGTTCTGCCGTTAAAGTCTTATTTTTGCGAGCCCCACAGTCCATCTACGTGCTTCGGGTCCTAAGTCATATGGGCCGTAACTTCGTAACCATCGCTAAGTCATTGCAGCCTATGTCCCGCGTGCCTCAACTGCTCGCCTCGCTTTGCAAGGCTTGCGGTGCAATGAGTGCCTTTGGCACTCATTGCAGCCTAAGTCCCGCATGCTGCAGCCGTCAACAGCTCACCTCCCTTGGCGAGGCTCGCAAAGTGTAAATAACGGCCTGTATATCCACAACTATAATATGGGATTTAATTTCTTAAATTGATAGTGTAATAATTTTTATTTTAAAATGTTACAGCATATAAAATTAAACACAAAACTTAGTAGTATTTGTTTAAGATTTATTTAGAATATTCATGCAGCATCCCGTAAATTGTGTCATATTTTATTTTTTGTTTTTAGAATACTTGTATTGCTTTCCTGGGCTAAAGTGTGACTCCATCCCCTGATTGTTAGCTTTCCTGAGCTGGTGCTGATGTCATCACTCATTTCCTCCAATCAAAGCACATTAATTATCCACAACGCTGTGTGCTCTTAAGGAAAAAACACTGTTTGTAACAACAAGCCCAGGCTTTTATCCCAATATAGTGAAGGCAGCCCACACATTATCTTAAGGAAAGAGCATTATGACTATTAAAAATGTGCTTCTGATTTGATAAATGATCAATGGCATCAGCTGCAAAGGAAAGTAAGCAGCCCAGGGGAGGAGTCACATTCTTACCCATACTTCCTTTATGGGCAATTTCAATTAAAATGAAAACTGCTTTGCACCACCATGTAGAGCAGTTAAATCAACTATGCTGTTGTGATAACGATTTTTTCAAAATTAAACTGTTTATTTAACCTGACACTAAGCAAACATCTCTGAACTGCAAGATTCATTGAGCTTATAGCAACATTTCATCAAGTTGTGAAATTGATGGACCATTAATTACAAACTTCCTCTAAATGTTGCCTTTTATCTAAATGTTTGGAATTAAAATGTTTAAAGGATCTAAAGGAATATGATTGTATTTTTTGGTGGCTGAAATGAGAGTTCTATTACCATTTGCCGGGTGTTTGTGGTTTTAGGTCTTTGCAGAACCTGCAGAAACATATATATATATATATTTAAGGTTTTACAAAACAGTACAAATTGTATCCTTTTTAAAAATACAAAAGTTATTTTAAAAAATGTAATACAAATTAATATCATTTGCACTACCTTTTAATACAAGTTCTAAAACATATTGAATGCCATTATAAGGAATAGGTATTTAAATATTTGTTTTACTTTTTTAAATGCGTAAATAAAAAGTTTAACAGAATTTAAGTTTAACTAACATTTTGCCTAATAATAGTTGGCAATCTGCTGCAATTAATTAAGAAATAACCCACAAATTTATGAGCTACCATTCTGAACATGATCTTGTGTGGATAATTAGAAAGAAAGATTTATGCAAACCAGAGTTTTAGATACATTTCCAGGGAAGGAATATCAATCAAGGTGCATTGAAGCTATCCCGTGTCATAGGAGCTGTTTGAGAGAGGATCTGGAGAAGCAGTTAGCATTTGAGGTCTGTGCTGTGAAATGAGGCAGTGCCTTGAGTTCTGCGCTAATCACTATGTCCTTACTTGAATGTAAAAACTCTGAAAGTGAGCTTTTAGAAACAGATTTCTGGCAGATAACAAAGTCATATACTTTTATTGGTCACACATGTGAAAAACTGCCTGCCAAATATTCTGAATGCTGTGAACAGTCAGGTACTTTTACTTCAAGGTGGCAGTTATTTGGGTGGTGCAACATAGGAGGACAGGATTGGCGAGTTTTAAAAATTAAAGGTACACTGCAGTTCAAGAAAAAAGACACTTGTTTGTTAAGAATGTACCAAACTAACAATATTAGCAGCTGTGTAAGACATGGACATAAATCATTTTTGGGGAAATCTGAATTTTAAAGAATCTGTTTATGAGTATTGGAATCCATTCAGTGTTTGTTACATCACATCCTGAGCTGTATGATGGAAAGGTGTGTTTATTGTGATCAGTGGTAGGAGGGATGGGGATGAGAGGACAGGCAGAAGACCAGTGAAGACCAGTGAGCTTTATTCATAACTCGACACAGTTGATACTACACCTCTCCCCCCTCATTGGTCCAGAAGCAGATTGCTTGCTTCAGGAAATGCAACTACATATCTCACATACACAACTTCCCCCAATGTATCATGGATTATATTTTTTTCTAATTAAAAGCTAGTTGAATTACCCTTTGCTTGCTTAATTATGCTCTTAGCTAGACTCAAACTTGTTTAACTACGTGTAAAACATACACAGGGATCATCTATAAGGCAACATTTACAGGGTTAAATTAGTCATGTATTTACAGTATGAAGAACTGCACTTGATTAAAGGAGAGATGTCTGGGAGAGACTGACTTAGGGCAACAGACAATAAGGTTCTTTCTATATTGTTTCATTTCCAAAAAAATAACTATCAGAGGCCATAGTATTACAAATACTGTGAAAGTTATTGTTATATCCTCTCTCTCTCTTTATCTTTCTCTTCACTACCAGAAACTACTATCAGAACCCTCAGAGACTCTCTTTAATTTAAGTTGGCCGGGTTATCCATATAAAACCCCCCTGGAAGCAGCACTGGATCGATTCCCTTGATAAATCCACCATAATATCAAGGACATTCACATGGGGTAGGTGATGACATTGTTACCACCCTACTTCTGTCTGAATTGATTACTCACGAGAACCCTTGAACATTTATGCTAATGGAGAAGCTGTTAATTACAAAACTTAAGTTAAGGTCTTTGTTTTTGGGCCCATGTCAAAATGCTAACATATCAGTTTCTGTAAAAAAAATGTTTGCAACATCGCCATCACGTAAGAGCTAGTCAATAGTAACTACACAGATGTTGATTTATAGCAATTTGGAAGGAAAATACAGCAAGACTTGATACTAAGTGGGACAGGCCAGTACAGTGGTATCTTGGTTTTCAACTTTAATCCATTCAGATTGAGTCCAAAAAGGTAGCATTTCACATAGGTATCAATGTAAAATGATATAATATGTTTTTAAGCCCAGAAATTTCACACTTTAGTTTAGATGGTGTTGTTTTTTGATTCAAAACCTTAAAATTAAACAGACATAAATAAAAAAACAATAATTAGATCAAACAACATAGAATTTAACTTCACTTTAACTGGCGATGTAGGGGAGAAGTAAAGGATCTTGTAAGCACAAGCTACACTTTGATTCTTGTAGGTAAAGACTGCTCTTGGGCTCTTGGAGGCACAGACTACACATCACTTCCTGAAAGACATTTTGCGGGGTGGAGCAAGCACGTTGAGTATTGAGCAAGGGTCGAGTTCTGAGCCTACTTTGTCAGTCAGACACGAGCGAGCAATCTTTGAGTTCTGATATGGTTTGTATGTATATATATCAATACTAATAATAGTAGACTCACTTATTACACTATCTAGAATCCCTTACTAAGAATTATTATCTATCAGGGCATAAACATTGTTTTATTAAAATCCATATTTATTTCCATACATGTAAAATACATATGATAAAATGAAACAATGATTTAGAAAGATAAAACTGCACTGTCCCACCTTTTTGATGCAGATATATCGCCTTGAATGTCACACACTAGCATATAAACATTTTAGACATAATACAACAATAACACTTATATGTTATATATTTTAAATCTAATATTCATGTAATTTTTAATAGAGGGAGATCACAGTTGATTTTAGATATAAGTGCAAGGGTAATATAGAAATTATATATAGTATCAATGGTATCACAGGATTATATGCTGTATTCTGTCTAAACTGTTTATATGCTAGTGTGTGATATTTAGGGCAATATATCTGCATCAAAAAGTGGGGACAGTGCAGTTTTATCTTTTTAAATCATTGTGTTTAATTTTATCACATGTGTATGGAATAAAGATGGATTTTAATAACACAATGCTTATGTCTTGATAGATAATTCTTGGTAAGGGATTCTAGATAGTGTAATAAGTGTCCTTTTGTTTTTCTTCAATGCCAATATTTTGACAGGCAAACGTGCTGTGTATCAAAAATGTTCAGTTCCAAGGCAGTTGAGAACCAAGGTACCACTGTATATATATATTCCTTTTTTATATAGGGGCTCTCTGCATACAGACATTGATCAAAGGAAAAGTGTATATCCCAATCCTTCACTGCAGTATTTTATCACAATATAGTTACACTTTTTCTCCAATTTCTCCTTTTTTCTTTCGATTTTAAAACTCAAATGTATTAAAAGTTAAGTTTTAATTAAATTAAAATAGAGTTTTTTTTTGTGGTTCTTGTGGACTGTCTTTCCAATCTACAGGAGCTTTTTTGGATAAACATTTGACATTTCTATTCTATTCATTTAGTTATACATTTAGTGCAGCAACCCTTCCTCTCTACATAGAATCTATAACTACCCTAGGTAAGAAAATTGGTTAAATCTACACTAGTTCACAATAAAAGGCACTTGTATTTAACAATCTAAAAACATTAGCAACTGTATAAGCCATGGACATAAAATCATTTCTTGTTCAGAACTTGATCATGGACTTGTATTTTTTATCCAGCAGTGCAAAGAGGGAGGTGAGAGAGGAAGGAATTGGATGTGATTGAATTTAACACCACACTCCTTCCCCCTCATAGGCCCCAGAAAACAAAAGTGCATAAATAGATCCAGTCATAGTTCTCCAGAAATGTAAATGGCTCATCACATACACAGCTTTCACCAATATATCATGGATGTCTCCATTTCCAGCAGAAGCATCAAAATGTATTTTTTTCTAAATAAAAAAAGCTTTATGATTTTAAAAATGCTTAATTTGTGCTCTGTTATATAAGCAAATGTATACATTTTCTATTGTACAGAGGTCCTTTGAATCCAGTCATGCGGTTGTGTAGAAGAATTTATTTCTATTAATTGTAGAAAAATGACTACAGGTCAATTAGATTTGCATCAATAGTTCTTCACTCAACCAATATCTCCTGGCACTTCATAACATTGATTTAATGGCAATGCTTAACAGCAAATATGGAAGTGTTTTTGTTCAGAAACTGATACTGAAGGAGTTTGAACAAATAGAACCTCAAGAAGGTAAATGGTACTTAGGCCATTGACATCTGTGATACAGACCTATCCATCACACTGAAGATGAAATGAAATAATAATTTCCACTCAGCTTCTTGTAGTTTTCCCAGGACTATAATTTAGGAGTATAATTTATAATATAACTTGACATTTTATCGTAGCACTATGTTCACCAATAAGATAATTATATAGTAATTTGGGGAATTAATAAATGTTCATATGGAATTACTACTCAGAAAATTACATAATTATCGTATCTGATCAAGTATACTTAAGTATGCCTGTGGACTTGATGTACGTCCATAAGTTTAGCCAGGTACACTTAGAGGGATACACTATATTAAATACAGATTTAATACATATTTTTTTCAATACATAATGTTTTGCAGCATACACTGAATAGGTATTGCTGATAGACTCATGGAAACAGTCAGATTATTATTTGGCTGCTGCCTAGAGACACTACCCTTTTGGACTGCCTGCATTGGTGGTAAAAAGTTTTAAATCTACTGTATAAGTTACTCCTCCTTGTTTTTCATTCTGGATATTCACAACTTTGCTGCCTATTGTAGTCAATAAGAAGCTGAAATGAGAGATTGACACTTTTTTTACAAATGGTGTAAGAGGGTGTCGGATGAACCTGTGGTGTCACTTTATGGAATAGATCCCTCAAAGAGGTTCCTTTGAAAACCGCCAGGTAAATATTACATTTTCCCTAACAAAAATGTATGCTCCAGGCTTATATAGCTGCTAATGTTGCTATTTTTTTTTACATACATTATTTTCCCCCCAAAACTACAGCAGTCCTTTAAACAAAACTACTAAAACGAATATGACTTATCTAGTCACTTCACTTAATGTTATATTTATTATACCGTAATACTTCCCATATTTTTCTGAAAAATTAAGGGATATGTACTGCTTATTCCATTTGGGACCACATGTGAAAGAAAAAAAAATAACACTGGAATTAAAAAGTAGCTATTCTTGAATAAAGTGGTACTTGATGGTGGCATTAACTATTTACCAGATAAGCCTGAACAAGTATTTAACTCAATATACAGTCATTTCTCTATACATATTATGATGCCAAATTTTGAGGTTGTAACTATAGTATATATTAATGCTAAAATTATAGGAAATAAAGATTATTTAAACATATAAAAATATAATAAAAAACACTGTGAATAATTATTTGAAATAGTAAATACTCTACTTTTCAATTTAGCTTCTTAGAACTGCTATGATGTTTAGTTTAGAAGATAAGGTGCAGTCAACATCTTGTAAATACTTTATTAGTAGTGGCCTGAGTATCCAACTTTTCTATATCCAGCTTTCTACCAGCACAATCATACCCTCAACTGCTTCACACAGCCAACCTGGGGATATCATTGTCCCATATAAATAATTAACCTTTACCAGAAATCTGAGTCTCAGTGCGGTGTCCATTAATTTGTGGTGGTTTTGTGGTTGTTTTGTGTGTAATTGAAACAAAATGCAGCCTATCAGAGAGGAGAATCACACTCGAGAGGTGAGGGGACCACGTTCATCCCAAAACCCTCTTGCTTTCAGCTTTAAGGAACAACCTCTGGATGGTGAGGATTTGGATATTTCAGTGCCCAGCCTGCTTATTCAGCTTTGGGATACCAGTAACCAGGACCCAGGTCCTTAAAATAGAACCCAGCAGGGAAATCAGAATACAAGCAAGTTTATTAAATAATAAAAGCCTTCCCTCTAGAATGACACATACACCATGTTTATGTTTAGACAAACAGAGCATAACTTTAAGGGTTAGTGCACCCCTTTTTTATATCATTTCCACATGCCAGATATCAGAGAACAATTGCATTAACCAATCAGAATATTTGACATAGCATAATGATCGCTATGTGGGGCAAGATTAGCTCCAGGCATCTGGAGACTTTCTGACTCCTCTACCCCCTAGGTGCCAGATAATCTGATGGCACTGGTTTATCAGCCCCTTCTGACAGGGTTACGGACACCACAAGAGTTAATTACACTGGGCACATCCGGGTTGATAAGATAATGTGAACAATAGCTTCTGAAGACAGAATGTCTGGGTTGTGGGTCTTATGCAGGAAGTCTGCCATGGGAAGTAACAAAATGAAAGTAAAACTAATAGCATGGCATACTAAATACAAAGATGGCAGAAACATGGAAGTGTAGCTTTTTCTTTCTCTGCAGGTTCTTGTTAGCTACTAGTTTACCGATGAAATAGTAGCCCTGGCATTACAGGATTAGGGGCTATAACCACATTCTATTGAATAGAACATGTCAGCCATCTTGTATAATGCAATAATGACATAAGTTAAATTTTTCAATAAACCAAAATGAACAGTAACAACCCACAAAGGCCCAATGTCCATATGGTTGTGACAGCTCTGAAAGGTTGTTTTTAGTGGGGCTCAGGGGGATTCCACCCTAGCCCCAACAGTGGATCATGAGAAGGAGCTTTGCTACTCCAGCCCTAAGTTACACAGTTCTTCCAGAATGGTGCTCTGTGTTAGCGATAAAAGTTGCTTTTAGCAGTGTTTAATATATTACCAATGCTGGCACACAGCACCTCTGCAGTTACCTACTCTGCCTAGTGATAAACATGGCAGTGAGCACAATAGATTTTGTCTCTAGGTTTGCTGAGTATGTCTATAAGAGTATATTTTAAGTACTTTTAAAATTACTTGAAAGAGGTTTGGAGCAATAGGAAAATAGAAAATAACTGGAAAGGAGAAAGCAGAAGAGGATTATAAACAGAAAGAGTTATTGGCAGCCCTTTGCACCAAATGGGGTGACATTACACTCCTGTAAATATGTTTTAAAATTAGTCAAACACATACAGTATAGAGCATTGGTTCTCAACAGGTTTCTCCCGGACTGGTGCTTCTACCTGAGATCTTATCTGCTGGACCTCAGCAACGAGGAGAGCCTAACACTATACATACCACCACTATTAATCACAGTTATAGTATGATTAGAGAGGAATGTATGAGCAGATAAACTCTATTCTGTCGAAATTAGTGCAACCGTTGAATTATCAACCTGTTAAATATCTTGATCTCACATCCAGTCCCCTTTAGTGCTGGATGGTGACCATAAGGTCCCCAAAGCAAAAAAAATAATTGAGGACCACAGGTATAGAGTAAGGAATGACCATGTGTTAAACAACTCTCTTATATATCAAATAAAATTCATAGAAGTGCCTGGTATTCAATTTCTATGTCAGCCCACATACAGAGTGAGATGACGCACATAATAAGTGAAGGTTTCTTATCCTCCAGAAAGCTGATTTCTGTTAATAAAAGGCTTTCATCTTCAATTCCAGAACTATATCTTAATAATTAATGTCATAATCGTTGCATTTGGCTGCATTCACATAATTGATAGTTTTATCCTTGCTCCCTGCAAGTTCCAATTATTTTTAATAGTGATACATGATTACAGAATGTACAGAACTTTTAATTTTTTGGTGACAGACTCAACGATTCATATCACCTAATTTTAGTTCTCCATCTATATTTATTTTCCCATGTGTATTGTTTTGTCCCTATAAATTATTCTACTCTTTGCTACCTCTAACCTATTATTCTTCTACATATTATCAAGCCTTGTTCTTCCTTCCAAAAACATATTTGGCACTTCATATATGGCTCAGAGCCACATACATCTTCATCTATCTTCAAGCCCCCCCTGTAAATTTGTGTCTGTATGAAATCATGCAATGCAGGAGGCCTGTTTATTTGATATAGCGAGCTAATTGCTTGAAGAAGCCAAAACTTTGCTGAAATTATTGAAAACGTTGTAAAAAAATAAGATATATTTTGGACACAGTTTCACATGATATTATATATGAAATCTGCAACTAGCTTGATTGAGCACTGTTTGCACATAGCATATGAAACAAAAATCTATGATTTTGTACATTATATTACTGAAAAGATTTTGAGCTGGTCTGTATTTCAGAAACCAAATATATAAGGCCCACTATAGAAATCTAAACCTGCTATTTATCAACTTGCATTGCAGTGGTGAAAAATAACAATATAAGTAACACAGAACTAAAACATAGCAATTGTTGTTGTTTAGTCATATACTCGTGTCTGACTCTCCATGACCCTATGGACTGCAGCATGCCAGGCATATCTTGTGTCTGGTTGTACTAATCCATAAGGTTTTCATGGCAAAGATATAGGAGTGGGTGCCAGTTCCTTCTCCAGTGGACAGTGATTTGACTGACCACTCTGCTATTACTTCCCCATCTTGTATGACCCCACATGGTATAGCTCACAGCTTCATTGAAGCACACAAGCCCCCTCACATGATAAGGTAGCAATCCCGAAGGGGTAATGTAAACGACAACTGCAGTTCAAGGAAAAAGACACTTGTTTGTAAAGTATGAGCTAAACTAACACTATTAGCAGCTGTGTAAGCCATGGAAATAAAAACAGTTATTGGGAAAACCTGAAGACTCTGTTTATAAGTACAGGAATCCATTTTGTGTTTGTTACATCACAACCTGAGAGCAGCTGGATGATGGATGTATGTGTTTTTAGAGATTGTGGAAGGAGGGGTGTGGGAAGAAGGGACAAGCAAAAGCCCAGAACTTTTTTTGATAATTGGATAAGATTAAAATTGACACCACACAAATTGACACCACACCCTTTCCCCCATCATTGACCCATAAGCAGACTTCTTGCTTCAGGACATACAGCTGCAACTCTCCAGAAATGTCAAAACCTCTCTCACACACACAACTTCTGCTAATGTATCATGCACGCATCCAGTGTTCAGCAGAGGCATAATCATTTATTTTTTTCTAAATAAAAATCTGTATGACTTTTTCCTGCTTAATTATGCTCTTAGTCAGATTAAAGAGTATTTTTTATTGTGCATATTATCCACCACCTTAAATACAAAAAGATCTGTGATATCCATTATAAGTAATTGGTTATTTTCTTTCAAATTCCTTGAAATGACCCATAAGCAAAGGTTTTCAATAGGCAATGTGACTGTGTAGATAACATCTGCTTAATTCAATAACAGTTAAAAATCCCAAATAAATGGAAAGAAACTCATGAAAATAAAGACATATATTAGGAATATAAATATCATATAAAATATTCAAAGCATTTCAATTGGAAAAATAAACTATTTATCTTACTCTTGAAATGGCAATTATATTCTTCACTTTGCTATTGTGTATATAGCAATACTTGAAATCCTCATCCTGCATACAGAAGCCAAAACATGGTGGAATCCAAACAAATGCAGCAAAGTCAATGTATTTATTTGTTTAGCGGTCACTGATGAAATTCCTCAGACAGTCTGTCTTATCTGTGTATGCTATGTTCAATGTTTAAATAAATAAGTGCAAGCCATGTTTCTCTGGTTTCTGCTGCAGGTTACATTTTTACATGATCAGTAATATGATAAGCATATACAATGCCATTTCTGATTTTAAATGTTCAGGTTTATCATCAGATAATATATAGACTGTGATATGTGTCAGAAAAAAAGCCCTTATCTATGAAAGCCATTAAATATTATATGGCTGTATCTGTGTCATCTATAAACAATGTTGGATTATGAATGGGACAGTTTAACTGTAGCCCTTTGCATTTTTGTTGAAAGTGGGTGACTTCTAGCTAGGGATCCTAGAACAACTGCAAAAAAAATATCTATATATCCCCAGTATTTCTATATATCCCCAGAAATTTCTCAAATGAAATAGTGTTTTCCTACCTGTGGTAACAGCCCTGTGTACCTGCTGCTCTTTCTTACCCAAAGGAGTCTAGTCCAGTCATCCCCAAGAGAATCTCTTCCCTGATGTCAGCACTGGATAGGCTATGTTGTTTGTATCCCAGGGCTACTCCTGTCCTAACCATGGTTTCCCCTGACTGTCTAGGGTCTGGAGATCCTCATCCTTAGTGAATAACCTTTGTGTCTGTGTGTTCTGGAAATTGTGTGGCTAAACACTTAGGCCCCCATTCAATTGAGCTTGCAGGAGATCCAGAGGTCCGTAAGTGAGGTCACAAGCTATTTTGCTATTCAATTGGCATATTTTTGCGGGCTCTGATCGTCTTCAGTTTTACGAGCTTGAAAAATGGGTAAACTCGTAACTTACAGCCTCCAGAATCCTTTAAACTGTCAGTTTAAAAAGGCTAATATTGTAAATCGCTATTCAATTGTTTAATTTCCGCAAGCCCGCGAATGTTTTCATAACCGTAAATGGCAAAAGAAGGAGAAAATCCTATGAGTGCTAGAGAGGACCCACAAGGGGGTTAAACACCTACTCGTAGCACTGTGAATGCAAATAAAAAATCAATATTGCCCTGTAAATAATGGGGAAAGCGATGAAAGACATTAGAATTAATTGCACAACAGTCTCAAGCACGCAAATCGGCAGGAAATAAAATGTATTTTTATGTGTCATTTCGGGGTTGAATCGATCTAGGGTCTCAATGAGTTAATACATATCAGGCCACCCATATGGACTAGAACAGTTTTGGCATTAATTTTCATAATTCTTTATTTTGAATGTTTTGCGAGTCTGATCACATATCGGACCCCCAAATCGAATTGATGTTTGACTGCCGTAATAATGACAGTCTCATTTTCCATTGGCTGATTCGAAATGGGTGGTTATGGACTTTCTGAATTGATCATTTTCCTGCCCTGAACTGCTATGACCCAGTGCATGGTTTACGGTTTTGGCTTCGGGCCTGCAACTTGCAGCCTTGAGCAATTCAATAGCATTGCAATCACTTGTCTGCGATCGAGTTGTGGGCTTGGAATTGAATCTGGGCTTCAACATACTCATTATATACATGTTAAACGTAACTGATATTGGTATATATTTTTCATATGTAATTTTGGAATTCATATACTGTGATCAAAATTATTGTTTGCAAGGACAGGTCTAAGAGGCCCTTTGTGAAACTAACACAATGTAGTGTTCAGCATTGAAGACCTCCTGAGTGATTAGGTCTAGTGCAGCTTCCCAGGAAACTAACACCCAGAGCTGAATTCCTGCTCTCCACAGATCCTGAAGCAAACCTCCTTTAAAGGGAAACCCTAGCACTGATAGACAGATACCCTTTTATTAAAATTACTTTCAACTGTAAAATATTGTAAATTAGAAGCCTGTATCTCACCTTATATATTCCGTATGTCTGCAGGCTTGCTGCGGGCTCGCACACAATTAAGCAAGGCTCAGCGCGAGGCTCGCAATGTGCGCCAAAGCATCTTGGAACACCAACAAAATTTACCGCCCTTACAATCTTATTGCCGTCATTTTTTGACGGGCAAGTCTCTAGTAAATATATAAATATGTGGGTCTGCAGGGGCCAGCAGGGACCGAGGAGGCCACAAGGGGCAGATAGAGGCCACAGGGAGATGCGGGGGCCACAGGGGGCTGAGGAAGGGCACAGAGGTCTGCGAGGGGCCGCAGGGGGCTGAGGGAAGCCACAGAGGTCCGTGAGGAACCACTAGTGGTCTGCTGAGGCCATAAGGGCCGTCAGGGGCCACAGGGCCTGCAAGGGGCACAGTGGGCGGCCACAGTGGGCCATAAGGGGCTGCAGATGACCCACGTGAAATCTGCAGGGGCCATAAGAGGCTGTGGGAGCCACTGGGCCTGCAGGGGCACAGGGGCCCCCTAGGGGGCCACATTGGGCCATAAGGGGCTGCAGAGGACTAACGGGAGGTAATATGGATCTGTGGGGGCCACAGGGCCTGCAGGGGGCCCCTGGGGGGCCACCGTGAGCCATTAGGGTCTGCACGGGACCCACAGGAAGTCCAGGGGCTATTAGGTGCCGTGGGGGCCTCTGGGCCTGATGGGGCTGCAGGGGATGCATGGGAGGTCCACAGGGCCATTAGGAGCTATGGGGGCCACAGGGGGCCCCTTGGCCATGTGGGGGGCCACAGTGGGCCATATGGTGCCACAGGGGACCCACAGGAGGTCTGCGGGGGGCACAGGGGGCCCTGGGGGCAACATGGACCCCAGGAGACCCATGGGGGTCCCATGGGACCTGCGAGTGCCACAGAGGATCCACGGGGGCATCAGGGGATCAGCGGGGACCACAGGGGATCCCCAGGGGCCTCAGGAGGACCGTGGTGGCCACAGGGGACCTGCGGTGGCCACAGAGGAACCGCGGGGGCACATAAGATCCGTGGGTGGCACGGGAGGTCTGCGGGGGCTACTGGGGGGCCGTGGGCCACAGAGGACCCACGGGAGGCCTGCGGGGGCCCCTCAGAGGTCAGGGGCCTCTGTGCCTTTCACCGTCTTCACCGGCAGTAGCTCCGCCTATGACAACAGAGGCACTTGCCCACAACCCAGAGAAGCCACCATCAGCCTCCTGGAACCCTGTGCCTAGGAAAACTAAAACACTGCAATCAACAAATACCGAACCCCATATAAGGACTCCCCAATAAAGTGAGAAAGAACCCTGCCTAACATGCTGTCACATAAACAAAAGAGTGAACATAATGCCTTTCTAGATTCTGAGCTGGAGGATAAAACAAAACCAATCTGTCCTGTGGGGAAAAGATTAGTACAAGACACGATTTTCCTAATATTAAAAAGATGCTCTTTGACCAAAAAGGGAGTTTACACTAAGGAGTCCCCTTATGTTAGGAAAGATTCTTATTTTTACAGTATTGTTTATTAAAAAAAGAAAGTAGAACAAACATTCACACATAGTGGAGGAACACTGGATTAATGTATAGTAACATTCACAAATAACAATAACAGACAATAGAAGTTAATACTCAGATGAATTGCATTGAAACAGATGATAAAGCCTAAACTGCACTTCCTGCACATTTTAAATGAGGCAGGAAGTCTTAGGTTCAATTATATTTCAAAACATTAGAAAAAATGGCATTTATGGGGAACCTGTAAACCTATACAGTGAGGTTTATGCACAGTGCTCATGATGAGTCCATACAAATAACTGACGCAGATACATATCTGTATTTATGCAATGCTTCATTTCACAGGTTTATTCCATTTCTATCTAGAATACAAAGGGAGAGGATTGTTAAAGGAAGACAAATGGTTTGTTAACATGTCATTTTTCTGTGTTTAAAAAACTGTATGAACAATCTAGATTTTAGTGTAAAGTTTAAATAAAATGCCCAGTTTAGGGCAAAGTATGTATCCCTTATTTCTGGACTGTATCTCCATAGTATACAGGATGGGTCAATTGAATTGTAAGTGCCTGGTGTAGGGATAAAGACTGTGACCATTTTAGTCCTTACTGATTTGATAAAAACAACAGTATTTGAATAAAATAGAATCAATGCAGCTTTTAAAACCTATTAACAGGCTTGGTACAGTTGACTGGAGAAAACAGATATGAAACCTTTATTTAAGAGCTGTAAGCCTGCCTCTGTAGTGGAAAGCTCTTGAAGCATTGAGGGGTTGATAAGGGCTAGTATACAGTAATAATAAGTAAGAGTCAACACAGATTTCTATGAGGAGTTAAGTCGGAGCTTGGACCAAGGCGTCTCAGTAGACGTAGTCTTTTTGGATTTTGCAAAGACTTTTGATACAGTGCCACATGGTATGCTATTGTACAAAATAAGGGATACAGGCATATGGTAAAATATTCTCATGGATTGAAAACTAGCTAAAAGACAGGAAACACAAGGTTGTTATAGATGGAACATTCTCAGATTGGACTAATGTGGTAAGTGGGGTGCCTCAAGATTCAGTCTTAGTTCCTCTCCTTTTTATTAATGATTTAGAAGAAAAAACGGAAAGTAATGTCTTCATTTGCTGATGACACTAAGTTGTGCAAGGTAATTGAATAGAAAATTGATGTACTTTCACTCCAAATGGACTTAAATAAGCTAGAAGAATGGGCAAGTAATGGCAAATGAAATGTAATGCTAATAAATGTAAAGATATGCATTTGGGAAGAAAACATAAGCATGCCATTTATATCTTTAATGGAGCAAATCTAGGGTTGTAAGAAACAGAAAGGGATTTAGTAGTGCTTGTGGACAATTACCTAGGTAAGAGTGCTTAATGCCAAGCAACATCTGCAAAGGTAAGTTAAATATTATCATATATTAAGAAGGGTATAGAAGTAAGGGAAGCACACATAATTCTGCCACTATATAAATCCCTAGTATGCCCTCATCACAAAAAGGATTTTGTAGAGCTAGAAAAAGTTCAAAGAAGGGCAACAAAATTAATAAGGGGGATGGAGAGACTAAGCTATGAAGAAAACTAACCATTAAATGTATGAACTCGAGAGAAAAATTCTAAAAGGGCATATGATTACCTTACATTAAAATCTTCAAGATCAATCCAAAGCTTTTTCAAGGGAACTTATTGTGCCAAAAGGTTTGACAATAGGTCCCCCCAATGAGGTGAGAAAAAAAAGATTCAACCTTAAAATAATAAAAAGGTCCTGCACAGTAGGGGTGGTTAAATTGTGGAATTCTCTACCAAATGAGGTTGTGACAGCAGATTTAATAGATAACATTAAAAAGAGGTTGGATATATTTTTGAATAAAAAGGACATTCAGGGTCATCTTGGATAAATCATATTTGGGGTCAGGAAGGAATATTTTCCCCTTATGACACATGAATTACAAAGATCAGAGGAGATCTAAAAAGATTTTCTACTGGACTGTGAGACTGTGAGAAGAGGCTGTCCTAAATGTTTTCTGCTCTAGATATGCACAAGGTACTTATTGCACAAAAGAGCGCTGATAAAGACTTGGAGCCCGATTTAAATGCAAGCCCGCATCTCGCAGGATAGGGGCCGTATGTCTGCAGGCATGCTGCTGGCTCCCATTCGTCTCCGATTCCAGAGCAATTCAATTTAGCAAGGCCTCAAGTTATGGGCCGAAGCCTCAAGTCTGTAAACCCCTCCCGCGGCTGCAAACTGTTAATGGGCTCCGCTGTTACAATGCAATCACAGTATAACTTAGTGCGATGCAGGCCTCTCAGCCAATAGAAGGAGGTCTAGCTGCAGATGATTGACAGAGGGAGATTATAAAGTTGTGCTCCACCTGCCCATGTGTTGACTGTGTTGCATTTTCTTCCGAAGTAGCGCGCAGGTCCCGGAGTTGGATGTTTTTCAGTGAGAGTGAGAGAGTAGGCGATTAGTGAGAGCAGTATATTGTGGTTTTGTTTACTTCTATTAATCTATTTAGGATTTTACACTTAATACTTGATTACACATATTTACAGATTACACATAATAACAATACACATAAATTAAAGAACACATATACATATAGAGCTAGATCTGAGCAGGAAGTCATGGAGCAAACCCCCAGCCAGCAGGAACCGGTGAAGGGGTAGATAGAAAGAAAAGGACCAGAGGGCCCAGGTTTGGAGGAAGAGGATGTCATCTGGCTAGTGGGGTCACCAGCAGGATCACCAGCCACACCACCAGGATTTGACCCACTATCCCCCTCCTCCAGAGACTCAGCATCTCCCCAGGGCCCTCTTACCAGAGGCACCGGCTGGACTTGACTCCATCTCCTCCTCCCCTCAGCAGTGCGTCTGGGTAGCCACCACCACTGGGCCCACCAACACCACCACCCTTTTTGCACCAGGCTCCAGCTGGGCCTCAGACTCTCCCCACTGGGCCACCGCCATCTCCTCACCAGGCCATGCCCCATGGCCCTCCATCCCCAACATCAAGCCAGGCTGCAAAGATGCTGCCCCTTATGCAGTAGCAGATGGATCCAGGCCAGCATCTCTGTCAATAAAGCGGAGGTCATGCGTTCCATGGCCAGGTGCAATAGGAAGGAGAGGAGGCACTACCTAATGACTGAATCATACCGAACCAGAACGCATTCCAGGAGGTGACTGCAGATGCCATGCGACGAAATCTGGTCCCCAGCCCAGCCTCCTCTACCCCGGAAGCATCCCCCGCAGCCCGGTCCCTCCACTCCTCCCCCAATGCCTCCACCACTTCAGGTGCCACTGCCTCCTGGGGGTTGCCTCCCCCTGCCCCACAACCAGCACCAGGGATATGACAGCTGGCCATGGGGGATTGGGGCCCTGTGGCTAGGCGAAGGAGGACCTAGTGGCTGCGCAGATGTTTGTGCCTTTCAACAGCCCTCCTCAGTGACAATCTATTGGTCCAAATCTTAACTTAATCTTGCCTCGCTACAGAGTCTTGGATCTTGACCTATGTGATAATGATATTTTGTACCTCCCATCACACGATCCATGACCCTCTTCTCTGTTGACACGTAGGGTTCTGTTTAACATTTCACCAATTGATGGTCACTGAGGAATGCTGTTAAGAAGAGTTGCTGCAGTCCCTATCTTTTTTACAATTCAGGTCCATGAAGGCATCTTCTGCATCTGCAAGCATTTTGAAGGAAATGTATGAGGTCTAAGGTTTTCACAGTGCCTCTCAGGTAGACATTCCTTCAATGACAGCCCCCCTTAACATGTAGCTCCCACAATTTTAAAGCTTTAATATAGCCAGATATCTAAGACATGATTGATGTTAGCTTAAATGTAGACTAATACCGCTATGGCAGAGGACTTGCAAAGTCTCACAATGGCATGTTAATGACAGTCAGCATTAATATATGCACTAGTGAATCATGTGATCCTCTCCTCAATATCAGTATGAGAACAGATCCTTGTGTCTGATGTAAGTAACACTGAATCTTGCTGCTGACCTTTGTGTCCTCTCCATATTAATGGGCATTTTTCCATATTGCTGATATCAGGAGTTTCCTTTAACATGTGCTAACAGCTGTATAGCTGACGGATGTGGTATCAATGTTGATGAACATTATCATATGGAGAAGGTGATAGTACACCTTGACCACTGACGCTGGTCACAGCTAAGCATTTATTGTGAGATGACACATCATTATCAATGGTCATGGCAAGTGAGTTATCCTGAGAACTAGGTAATGGTTAGTAATACTTGCAGGTGGGAAGCAGGTGAGTTGGTATATTGTTACAGTTACAGTATTTAGCACTGTACTGTACGTGCATGGTTTTTATTTTTCTTTATCCTCCTCTGCCTTTTTTTATACAACTTTTTTTCAGATGTTTGTTTTGTCAACACACTGGCTGAAACTGGATTGAATAACACAGTCCAGTGGTTTAAGCAACTGTTTCATTGAGCAGATCTAGACAAGTTGCAAGTGCTATGCACATTAATGGTTTCTTCAATTAAATGGAGTGATTTCTGATGATCCTTTTTTTCATCAGATTCCGGTTGCAGTGGTGTAGTGAACACATGTGACCCTGGTAGGTGCTATGCATCATGCTTATTCTAGACTATGACATTACCCCCTTTAGGTATCTCCTTTTTTTCAACAATAGCCTCTTGCTCTCCCGGGGTTTAGTCTCCCTAAGGGTAATAGGGGACTCCAGACGTGGACCCCTTGCTCACTGTGCCTTAGGGAGTTCAGCTGCACCTCACTGACGAGGCCCATAATGGCCGAAACGCGTCTGTGGTTTGCTGTTTCTCCTGTTCAGGGTAGAATTGCCTGGTATTTCGGTGCTGGGTCACTCTTTTGAGTGGGACCAGACTGGTATACTACAGGATATTTCTCCCTGTGAAGGCCACAAGTGAGCTAAAAGAGGTTGCTCTCAGAGTAGCTTATCATGGCTATAGAACTAACCTATTAAGGTTGGTTCGTTCTCTGATGAGCACCTCTGACTTTGTTGTTTTCTATATGCAAATTACCTTTGGGGTTTAGTCTCCCTAAGGGTAATAGGGGACTCCAGACGTGGGTCCCTTGCTCACTGTGCCTTAGGGAGTTCAGCTGCACCTCACTGACGAGGCCCATAAAGGCCGAAATCCGTCTGGGGTTTGCTGTTTCTCCTGTTCAGGGTAGAATTGCCTGGTATTTCGGGGTTGGGTCACTCTTTTGAGTGGGACCAGACTGATATACTACAGGATATTTCTCCCTGTGAAGGGCACAAGTGAGCTAAAAGAGGTTGCTCTCAGAGTAGCTTATCATGGATATAGAACTAACTTATTAAGGTTGGTTCGTTCTCTGATGAGCACCTCTGACTTTGTTGTTCTCTCCTGGGATCTGCCCACACCACACCCATGATATTAATGAACAGTCTTGTCCATTTCTGATTGTGCTCTGTGTATGAAGTAAAGCTTTGTTATACCATTATAGCTGTGTCAGAGTGTTTTCAATGGTTGGGGTTATGGGACATCCACATAGTCACATTCCTATATCTGTAAACTAATTAGCCCTAGTTACCATGCAATAGATTAATACATATAATAACAACAATAATAATAATAATAATAATAATAATAATAGTAATAATATCATAAGATATCATATAATAATATATATCATATATCATAATAAAGGGTTAATACACATGGAAAGTCCAAATTGTGATACTGTGGAGTATCAACATTTCCCTGAAGGCCTGATAACAATATGACAAGTGATAATGTGAATTGATTGATAGCAACACACTTAATGGGATGTCACCAAATGGTAATGGGTATACAATGGCGTGGGACATTCCAGGATGGGTGTAGAGAGATTATCCCTGATGGAGGTGAGTTGGCTGTTGCTCCACGTGCCTCTGCATGGCCTCCATCTGTTTTTGCGGCCCTTCCTGTAGGGTTAGGGTAGATTACTTTGGTGTATGTTCCCCTGGTCCCCTTCAGGATTGCTAAGTGGTGGTGGTGAAGGGGCTTGTGTACCTGAATGAAGCTGTGAGCTATACCATGTGGGGACCCTGTAGGTGGGCAGGTCATAGCAGAGAGGTCAGACAAACCACAGTCCACTAGAGAAGGAACTATCAACCGACTCCAGTATCTTTGGCATGCAAACCTTGTTCATATGCACAGACAGAGACATAAGTAAGTGTGCTGCAGGCCATAGCGTCACAGAGAGTCGGATACAACTGAGGGACTGAACAACCAAATCAAAAATGTTCCCCTGGTACTTGATATATGCGATGTGGCGGTGTAATAAGGCCACTATTTGTTGTCCCAATGAAGATGTGATAAGTGAGATGTAGATAAGATGATCTTTGTATTTTTAGGGTCCACACTAGAGCCTCTGTGAGCAAGAAAGGGCTAATATGTCAGCCATTTCCATGTATTTGTGTTGCAATTTAATGAGGTAGTGTGTCTTTAATAGCTTTCAGCATGTTGCAGCATGGCTTTTCATATTGGCATATGCATGACCATTACAACCTATGAGGAAAATACATTTTTATTTGTTTCTAAATTTGATAGTTGGGAGTTGTGGAAGTAATTGTAATGCCTTCCATTGTTTTCCCCATATTTTAAAATGCATTGGTTTCTTTTTATTGTGATTTGCAGTGTTCCTAACTTGTCTGTAAACCCTTTGCGGGTCCTATTTGGAACCGTAAGCTTTGGGCCGACATTTACCTTTTGCATGCTTGCCTGTGGTCTTGATCGATTTTTGCAATTGAATAGCGATTTACGATTTAAGAAATCGAAAGTCTTGCGGCCGTGAAGGATCAAAGGCTTCGGGAGGTTGTAAATCATGAGTTTAACCACCACAAAGATTTTAAGGCAGTAATCCGTTCAGAGCACGCAAAAAAATGCCAATTGAATAGCAAATGAACTTACGGCCTCACTTACGGGCTACAGTAACTAATGATTGCTCAATTGAATGAAGCTCTTTGATTCATAATAGCATATCTGCTGTAGACTGAATCACTAAAATTCATTTGTAAGTTTTAAAAGCATTTGATTTTATTGTAAGTCAGTGATTAAATTAACAAATGTATGTTAATATTTTATTGACGAGATAAGGTGGGTTTATTTGTAGATTATTCATACATTTTTAATTCAATATGAATTAAAACTCACAATTAATTATATAGGTCTTAGAAAACATTTTACATTATTCCATTCACAATAAAAGTGCTTTCTCAATGTGAAAATTGTTTACACATTTTTGTTGTCTATTAAGAAGTGTAATAATAATTGTTTAAAGGACCATTGTACATTGGAAAAATCTGCATATGGTTGTGAAGATTTACACTGCCCCCTATTCAATTGAACAATTGTAAGTTACTGGAGGCCGTAATGTAGCCCGTAAACTAATTTGCTATTCAATTGGCGTCTGTTAGCTACCCGCAAACAATTTGAGGGTTACAGGCTGATAATCCCTGCAGTTATCAAAATTGTAACCATTATCCAGCAAAGCCTTTGATCTTTCAAGCCTGTAAATCACTATTCAATTACTACAATTCCTCAAGCCCGCAAATGTTTTCACACCCATAAATGGCAAATGTAGTAGAAAATACTACGAGTACCAGATAGGACTAGCACTGTAAATGCAAATAAAAAATGAATACTGCACTTTAAAATATGGGGAAAGCGATTAAAGAAATTAGAATTAATTTTTTTTTTAACGTTTAATTTCCGTGTTATATCAATCTTGGGAATCAATTAAATTAGTTTTAACCAAAATCTTAGAAGAGGAGCTATTACATTATTTTGCTTCTTGGGTACTCAGTCTATACAAGCTTTCACAAAACTTAATTAGTCAAAACATTTTATTTTAGACTAAATTAATTTCTTGGTGGCCAGGTTTGATTGATGAATAGCTCCCATTGCGTGTATTCATATTTGCTCTAAAAATTAATGCTCAATTTAACTTCAAGTAATGCAACATTTCAGCAGTCAGAGACCATACTCCATAAACATGAACTGAATAGAGGCTATGACATTGCAGCTGAGGGTGAAAACAAAAACATGGCAGGTTTATTTGAGTTAGCTGCTACTAAGTTCTTTAAAAGACACTGCTGTGCTAAATTTTATTTTGAACATTATTGTGCTTGAAATATGAATGATCTGATGCCAGAAAATGTATTTTATTTCCTCTGCAAGAAGTATTACTGTAACATCACATGTAATTGTCTCAAATATATTCAGAGTGTGAAGCTTTCTTAAGGAGAGGGTTGGGGATTAATTCACTAGACCAGGGGTGGGCAAGAGGGGCCACATACATGCTGCACACAGGTGATACAATCACTTGTTCAGTCATCCTGATTGACTGATCTGTGCACAGTAAGGAAATCTTCAAATCCCGGCTCCAGGACTGAACTTGCCCACCCCTGCCCTAGACTATACATTGTGGAAAAGTGACAGAAGAACTGCTCCCCAAATGCTTCTTGAATGCATGTTTTCTGATCTTTAACCAGTGTTCCTTTAAATTGGAATTGACTAGGAACCGGCCTCACACTGATGAGAGGCAGTTACCTCGAAACAGCTGTTTGTGAGCAGGTTTCCTGGCTTGTGTATAATCTATCCAGGGCTTTGCTCAAAGCTGTTTAATACAGCTAGCATATTCTTAAAGGAAGTTTAATTTAAAATGATATTGGATTACAAGAGCAAAGCCTTTGTGGGCACATTTGCATGCCCCTGCCCAGGTTACCAGAATGCATTGTAATAACTGTATTTCTCTGAATTCTGAGCAGGAAATACTGAATGATTACCTAAGGACTGCTGTAATTTGCTTTGCATAAAAAATGTTTGTTTGTTTTTTTCATTGGAGAAACAACACCATATTTTAAATTATTATTCTACATATCAAAATTATGCATAGGTCCTGAACCCTTCTCATTCAAGTACTGTGAATATAGCGCAAGTGAGCTGTAGAACAAGGAATGTGACAATATGGTGTGTTGTCGTGTAGTACGCAGACTGATATATTTACTTACAGTGATAAGTTTTGCTCCACAGATCATTTAATCTTACCTTATTCCCTGATTATAAGACTATATAAATTGAAACCATTCATCTTTTTTTTTCTTCCACTAAGCTTCATTTCTTCCAAAGAATAGATCTTAAATATACACCTAATAAGTGGAGAGAAGCAGATTTGCTATGAAACACTAAAGTTCACAAATAAGTTTTAAAAGATGCATTGAAATTATTTTCTTCAAATGCTGATGTTATTGCTAATCAATAACCAAACAAAAAAAGTGGATATTTCTAATCAATAAACATGTACTCCATATATTCTTTTGAAGAATTACATTTGAAAATATTCAAGCTGTTCTTAAAATGTAAAAAATACATGACCCTGGCAAGATCCAATGGGCTTTAGGATAAATTAACACACTTAAACAGTATATTTTGGGAAAATTACGGGCCACAGCTTTATTAAAGAAACCATAAACCAATAAGTCAGTAACCTCACGCCCTGGGCCCGCGCCCAGAGCCCCCCAGTGCTTTCCTAAGCACGCCCATGAGGCAGGGCAACGCCCACTTAAGCCCATGGGCCGGGTACCTCACCTCCCGCCAACCAAGACATTCCTATTTTCATCCTAACTTAGAATTCACAGAATCCTAACCCACAACTCTTTTCCACCCTTTTTTTTTTTCAGTTTAAGCTTCCTGAACTAAGCTCAACCAACCTCGCCCACAAGACGAACCCTACTTCCCATCTGCTACCTTCCTATCTAACCACCATTTTAGGGGAGGGAGGGAGGGAATCAGAACAATGGCCGTCGCGGAGTGATGAGGAAGCCCGCGAAACGGGCTTAAGTCCCTCCTCCTCCTCCCAGCCAATCCGGAGCGCCCAGGCTCCGGCGGGTCACGCAGCGCTGCGTCAAACCCGGCGTGCCTGGGCTGCCTACGCGACGGCCAATCTCAATGTAAAGGTTCTATATTTATTTTTTTTGGCCATTATCAAGTTATTCAAATAACCATATACAAATTTATGGACAATAGTAATGCTTTATGCAGTCATCTTTTATATACAATTGATTTGATATGTACACATTCATTAAAATAATAGTGTGCAAAAGAGTGAAAGAAAAGGAAGACATACATCATGCAAATATTTCAATTATGGCTTGATTATATGGTTGTCATATGAAAGCTGTTACATGCTGCCTGTGACAAACCCTTACATGGAAACCCTTATGAGTGATCGCTATGTGTGAACTATTCCCTGCTCTACATGTGGGTTGAGCTAAAGTACAATTATATATCTCCTGTAACAAATCTACCCTAGTGCTATGTGTTTTCAAAGAGATCTACAGGAGCTCGCAGTAAGCCTAAACCTTCTGGCTAAAATCAACCTTCCTCAAAAGAAGCGAAACCTCTTACAAGAACATGTGCAAGAAACTGGAAATCACCAAGAGGATCTAATAACCAAACAGAAGCCCCAAAAGCCTGAAAAATAACATTGAGAATGACCATATACAACAAAATAAGAGATATGCACATGTCAAAGTCCAAAAATAGCTGCAGGAAGTAGTGGAGTGAAGCTAGGTAGGTAGGAGTGTGGCTAAGACGTTAGGTGCCATACAGTTTTTGGCCTCTGGTAGGTTTTAGTCATCTGAAGGTTTTGTTGGTGACATGGTTCAGCCCACGATTTCCACGCGCAGGCCTAACTCCTCAATGCTGTGATGATGAAAGGCTGCCCCTAGAGACAGAATAGGGAGAAGGGGCATTTGACTGGGCTAAGTGCACAGAAGTTATAGGTAGGTCAATGTTAGGGAGGAGTTTATGGAGAGGTGTTATATAGGCTGATTTACCACTCCTTTGTCACTGAGCAGTTGGAGCAGCACAGCATTCATCAGCTTTGGCCTCTCCTATAGTAAATGCTTAGGTGGATCAATTAAAAGCACAGGTTGTTGTGCCTAGGCCCGAGTCCAATCGGAGTATGTTCCATTTACAACAACCCTTTGCTTCTTGTCTTTTAGCCAGCCATTCAATCAATATGCAAATATTTATGGCAATTCCTGTATCCCTTAGTTTGCTCAATAGTCTCCCATGTAGCACTGTATCAAACGCCTTTGCAAAATCCAAATAGACTACATCCACTGTGTTGCCTTGATCCAAGTTCCTACTGACCTCCTCATAGAAACTAATTAGGCATTTAAAAAATTCTAATTCCCCGCCGCGGTTCATTAAAGGGCACGCGGCACACCATTAGCCAAACCCAGCCACGGGCGTACTGTAAGTACCCACGCGGCACCTAACATTAACCCCCCTCTATTCTGGGGGTCCCCATAGACAAATTTCCCACCTTGTGGGGCATTAAAGGACCCGCGCAAAAAAAATATTAACCCCTGCCACGGGGGTACTATAAGTACCCCTCCAGGCACCTAAAACAGAGCCCCATGAGCCCTTTATTAACCCTGTCACTCGTGGGGCTCTGTACAGAGCCCCATGAGCCCTTAATTAACCCTGTCAATCATGGGGGTCAATACAGACCTTCATAAGCCCTTAATTAACCCTGTCACTCATGGGGGTCAATACAGACTCTCATGAGCCCTTAATTACCCCTATAACTCATGGGGCTCTATACAGAGCCCCATGAGACTAAAATTAACCCTATGACTCATGGGGCTCTATACAGCTCCCCATAAGCCCTTAATTAGCCCTGTCACTCATGGGAGTCACTACAGACCCCCATGAGTCCTAAATTAACCCTATAACAAAAATGTACCTCCTCAGTCGAATAGGGATCTATATAGATCCCTATAGAACACTATTAACCCCTAGGTTAACCCTACAAGTGCCACGAGTGTCCTCCAGGACTCTCATGACAAAGTCTAAGCACTACACTACACTATTAACCCTAACTATACCCCATTAACTCGTACTAAACCCTATCTGGACCTAATAACCCTTACTTGTACTATCTAACCCTTACTGGGCCAATCTAACCCTAACTGGGCATATTTAAACCTATCTGGACCTAATAACCCTAACTGGGCCTATTTACCCCTTCTAGCCCTTTTGAACCCCATGTAAGCCTATTTAACTCCTTCTAGCCCTATTTAACCTCATCACTTATGGGGTCTATACAGACCCCCATAAGCCTCCATCTAACCCCATCACTTATGGAGGTCTATACAGACCCCTGTAAGCCTCTATTTAACCCAATCAGTCCCATAAGGGCCTAAGAAGTCCTCATAGGACAATTTGACCCTATTATTAACCCCATAAGTGCCATGAGGGTCCTCAAGGACACTCATGACCCAAAGTACAAATACTACACTACACTATACCATTCTCCCCCAATAAACCACTAAATATAAACTAACCCCCCTCTACTCTAACCTATTTTTTTTTTTTTATTGGTATCAAAAGTAGACAATTACAATATAAGTATATAAAACAGAATACACAGCAAAAAAAAAAACGACAAAAGAAAAAGACAAGACATACATTTACAATACATATTGTGGACTTATACCAGAAATTATAATTTCTGGGAGCTAAGTCCCAGAGATATTAAAACTTAGATCATAACCGAGAAAGATCTTTATTTTGATCCCAAATTTTCCATTTATAACGTTTTATTTTTATAAGACCTTGCTCTTGAAGAGATTTTTCAAGATTTCTGTTTCTATCTACCATATATGTGATTTCCCCCCAAGAGGGAACAGAAGACTGACCCCATCTCCTTGCTATCAACAGTTTAGATGCCATGAATATCTGAAGTAAAAACGCAATTACGTCCAGAGCAAGCTGATTCGAAAAAATGTGAAATAAAACATTTTCTACAGAAAAGGAAATGGTAATGCCCAAAATATTCCTAATATGCCCAAAACAAGTTTCCCAAAATTGTTGAATTATCGGGCAACTCCACCATATATGGGCATGTGAACCCACCAAACCACAGTTCCTCCAACAAAACTTCAGATTATCTTTTTTAGTAATCTGAGCCATTTTTGTTGGAACATAATACCATTGAGTACTTAATTTAAAGTGTAGCTCTCTGTATGATGTATTTTTAATTATTTGATCTGTGAGAATAAATGAATCGGACCATTCTTCTTCTGACCAAGAGAGATTAAAAGAATGTTGCCAAATTTTAGATTTGTTAAAAGGGCATTTATCCATTTCCTCCCGCAAGATGTTATAACAATAAGATATTAAGTGCTTTCTATCTTGCAGAATCATTAGTTTTTCAATAGAAGTTAAAGATCTAACTTTAAAACTAGAATAGATTGAATCTCTGAACGCAGCCAGAAGTCTATTATATTCAAGCCAACTTTTTGCAGGAAGCCCAAATTTTTCCTTCAAGTCTTCAAAAGAAGCCCAAGAGTTGCCAATATATAAGTCTCTCAAACAACAAATGCCAAATGCTCTCCATCCACCCAAAAATGATAAGTTCAATTCTCTCTCTAATAATAAAATCGGAAGGATAGGGCTAGGAAAAGGCATTAATTGAGATCTCAATTTATGTTTATCCCAAAATTCAAGTATTTCACGAACAATATCAGAACCATCTAAAAAAAGTTCTTTTTTTAACTCCTTCCTAAACATCAACCAGCCTAAAGAATCCTTAACTACTGAACATCTTTCAACCTGCAGCCAACCTGCCACTTTCAAACTTTCTATACATTTGACTGCATGTGAGAACATTGTAGCATCATGATAGGTCTGAATCATTGGGTATGCTAGTCCCCCTTTCCTTAATGTTCTGGAAATTATAACTTTCTTTATTCTGTTGTTTTTCCCCTGAAAGATAAATTTGTCTATTATTTGTTGAAAATGTACTATAAAAGTTTTGGATAAAGGTATAGGAATAGATCTAAATATATAGCTTAATCTTGGAAGAAGCGACATTTTGGCTGCTGCAATTCTAGCTGTTAAAGTTAAATTCAAAGGTCTCCAAGAGGAAACAATTTTCGTAAGTTTATTTAATAGCTCCTTATAGTTGTTTTTAATTATTAACTGGATAGAATTATAAAATATGATTCCCATATGAGTTATGGTATTAGAATGCCAATTATACTGGTAGATGGATTTCAAGTAATCTTTTTCCGGACTAGCTAAATTAAGAGCCAAAACCTGTGACTTGGAGATATTAATTTTATAGTTAGAGGCTTTTGAATATTTATCTATTATTACATGCAAAGTTTTCAAAGACTCAATGGGGTTAGACACAAACACAACCGCATCATCGGCATACAGCATTATTTTATGCTGTATCCCACCAACTGTAATTCCATGAATAGAGGGGTTATCTCTTATAGAAACCGCCATGGGCTCCATTATCAATGCAAAGATTATCAGAGAAAGGGGACACCCCTGTCTCGTTCCATTAGTAACTGCAAATCTCTGCGTTTTAAACCCATTTCCAATGACCGAAGCGGATGGGGAAGAGTATAATGCTCCAATGGACTTAGACCCAAAAGAGCCAAGGCCATATTTCTGGAGTACACACCTGATAAAATCCCATCCGACCCGGTCAAAGGCCTTCTCTGTGTCCATTGATAGAAACACTGTTGGGAGAAGTTTGTGTTTAGAATATGAAATCAAATCCAACATGCGTCTGGTGTTGTCAGAGCCCAAACGTCCCCATACAAATCCAGTTTGATCTATTGATACAAGTTTGTGAATAACCTCACTCAATCTATCCGCCAGCATTTTAGCATAAATTTTTACATCAACGTTCAAAAGTGAAATGGGGCGGAAGTCTTTACATTCCAATATACCTGTGTCTTTTTTTGGTATAGTGATAATCAGAGCCTCTGACATTTCTGAAGGAATATGTCCCTTTCTTTTAATCTCATTGAAAAGATTTTTTAAATGGGGGACTAGGGTTGTTACCAAAGACCTATAGTAATGATTTCCAAAACCATCTGGGCCTGGGGCCGTACCCAACTTCAATTTATAAATAACGTCACAAATCTCTTTTTCAGAAAAATCATTATTTAGTGTTAAAACTTCCTCTGGTGAAACTTGTGGCAAATCTATTTCATTCAAAAAATGTTGAATGACCTCCAGAGATGGCTTCTGAAAAGAAGGATACAATTCCAAATTATATAACCTAGAATAATACTGTTCAAATGCTTCTGCTATCTGGACTAGGTTATTAAGATAGGTTCCATTGTGATAAATATAATCAACCCTTTTTTTAGTAGCATGAGATCTAAGTTTATTTGCTAAGATTTTACTTGGTTTACTCCCATAATGGTAATTTTTTTGTTGTAAAAGCCATATAGACTTATCAGTTCTCATCTGATTAATGTATTTAATCTGTAATTGGATTTTTTTAATCAACATCGAGTCAGAAGCATTAGGATTAATTTTATTTCTTAGTTCCAGATTATATAATTGGATATATAATGCTCTCTTTCTCTTTTCCTTTGACTTTGCAATTTAATCAGGATCCCTCTTATAAAAGCCTTATGTGTGTTCCAAAGTGTAATGCTAGATTCTACTGAAGCCGAGTTTACTTGATAAAAGAAATCAATTTCTTTTTTAAGATAATCCCGACTTGTCTCTGAATCAATGAGTGAGGAATCAAGTCTCCAAGATTTGGAGTTAATGGAAGAATTTTTCGAAAACAATTCCAAGTTAACTAGAGCATGATCCGACCACACTCTTGGCCCAATATCAACTCTCAAAGTTCTTTTAAGTGTATTGATATCTACAAAAAAATAATCTAACCTAGAATATGTATGATGTCTTGGAGAAAAACAAGTAAAATCCTTTTCATTGGTGTGCAGTACTCTCCAAACATCAATTAAATTATATTTTGTCATCAGAGAAATAAACTGTTTTGACAATCTTATAACTGATGAGTCTGGAGGTGAACGATTTTCAGATTTTCTATCTTTAGTTGGGTCTGAGAGCATATTGAAGTCTCCACAAACGATAAGAGATCCCTGTATCAGTTTATTAAACTTTTTTAAGATTTTACTAAGAAATTTAATTTGGGATCTATTCGGCACGTATACATTCAATATTGAGTATTTTTGGTGGTTAATTGTGCCTATCCATATTATATAATGACCCTCCTGATCTATTTCCACAAATTCCTCTGTGACCATAAGTTGGTTACTAAAAAAAATTGAGGTACCCCTTGCCTTTTTCTTATACATTGAATTGTATGCGACTTTATAATGTGTATTAAAAAATTTAATTGGAGCTCCCTGCCAATGAGTCTCCTGCAAGCAGATTATATCTGCTTTTTGCTGCAGAAAGCTCTTTAGAAAAAAACTGCGTTTAGCTGGATGATTCAGTCCCTGAACGTTTTGCGTTACTATCTTTAATGACATGCTGTTAGTATCACAGTAGAAATGATGGTCAGTCCCCGTTCCCCTGGAATAAATTTAATTCCAGTCCACAAATACAAATATACACCAATACATAAACCAAACATAAAACATTCATCCCTCCTCAACTCATTGAGGCATATCGGGAGGCAGTCCTCCTTGAAGAGGAAGAGTCCCTCCTGTGATGCAACAATGTCAGATAAATACATCTGAAAGCCTTAGCCGAAGCTCTATTGTACCCTCTATCTGTTTTTTTACTACTATCTTGGGTGTCCAAGCTTTAAATCCTACTCTAGATGTTTATATTATTCCCTTTAATTTGCGAGAATTTCAAACAGAACTCTCCCTTTAAATTCCCTACTCCAGTTGTGAACCCCTTCCCTTATAGCGATCACCTACTGAATTGTATTTTGCTCACTAATTTATAAAAGTAAATTTTCTTAGTGTCATTATTAAATACTAATATATTTTTACCCATTATCTAGATTAGTGTTTTCTTTATTGTTTCCCCTGTGTTAATAATAAAAAAAAGTGAAAATATATATTCACATCTAAAAAATTACCCAACAGCTAGTGAGTTTATATTTTACTCTTTAAATTTCCCATAGTAAAACAGTAATTTAAAAATATTAATCAAAACATGGTGTATTTTCCCCATTATCTAAATTCATTAAAGTGTACCATCTGTATGTTACTTCTAAATTAGCAGCAAAAAAATACCATTCAATTTTTTTCCCTTTTTTTTTTTTTTCCCTTTTTCTATCAAAATAATACATATACACTACTCTTTACAAATTTTTTTGATTAAAGACAATCTAATATTTATATTCCAATACATATTTAAATAACCGCTGTGAACCAACCTATAATTACTGACTTTTATTTAATTTTGTCAGGAAATTCTCCCCTTCCAAAGTGTCATTAATAATGTATCTGTGATTCTCATACCAAAAAATTAATTTTGGGGGATTTCCCCATCTATAGGAAATCTGTTTGTCTCTCAAAACTTTAGTCACAAATTTAAGTTTCTTACGTTGAAATAAAATTTCTCCTGTCAAATCTGGGAATATTTTAAGATTTTCATATGGACTCTCAAAACATTTTTTATTAAATGAAGCTTTTAGTATTGCTTCTCTATAGGACATATGATGCAGTTTTACAATTACATCCCTAGCTATTTCTTTGCCCATGTTAGGTGGAGGAGGAATTCGGTATAATCTCTCTATAGGCTTCTCGCTCTGGCGCTCCACTAAGCTTAACAGAAAGGCTTCCACAAATTGATGGAGGTCTTTAAAGGTAACAGACTCTGATATACCACGGATTCTAATATTATATCGTTTTTCAGCTTCCGCTAATCTGAGATTTTGGCTCTTTAGCGTCTGGATCTCATCTTTAAGTCCCGTTATCTCTCTCTTTAATTCATCGTTATTCTTCAAAATAACCTCTTGAATCTGTTCTACATTTTCTGTTCTATCTGTTAATGTTTTTATATTCTTAGCATTATTTTTAATTTCGCCTATCAATTCTTCCCTGATGGATATCTGAAACTCCATTAAAAGAGCTGTCATAGTTTTCTTTAACGCTGAAGCTGTTAGAGGTTCTTCAGGAGTGGTCTCTCTCACAGATTCATCTCCTATAATAACCTCGGCTTCTATAGGAGTTTCAGAAAAGTCTAACGTGGACTGAGAGAGTGAATATGATTCTCTCTTGTACTGTCTATTCTCTTTATCTACAGGAGAGAGAAAATTAGCTATAGCTTTTGAGCTATTGTTTTGTAATGTTTTTTTAGAGCCTTTACCCCTAGGGGCTTGTTGTTCTTTAGACCTTTGCATAGATACCACAGGGCTATATCAAAAACCAAAGGAAAGAGAGAAGAGAAATGGGAGAATAGGAGTGTATAAAAAATTATATACAGATAGTCCACTTTGTAACTTGCTCTTCTTTGCTGAACGGTTTTAAATACGAAACGGCATATATAATATATCTTGCTTGCAGAGTCGCTTTTCTCCCATCAAGTTCCCCCCAGCCTCATGAGACCGATGGGAAATGTCACAATAGGTGTAACTTGGACAATGTTGGATAATAAGACCCAATGGGCCTATTTATATGGGCTAAAAAATTCCCATCTTATTCTTCAAAGCCCATCATATGGGGGACACTTCACAGCAGCTTTCTTATTTTCCTCCACTTCTATCATTCAAATTGGCCCTCACATGCGGGTGTTATATTCTGGGAGTAATTGCAGCAGAAGCAATACAAACATGCACTCACCCTCTGCAACGTCAGACTTTCATAGCAACAGGGCGTTGGCAGCGTTACCTGCTGCGGGATAGATTAACCTGAAGCCAGTCCCCACAATGTTAATAAGGGAGTAAACCCCCTCTCATGAGACCGATGGGAAATGTCACAATAGGTGTAACTTGGACAATGTTGGATAATAAGACCCAATGGGCCTATTTATATGGGCTAAAAAATTCCCATCTTATTCTTCAAAGCCCATCATATGGGGGACACTTCACAGCAGCTTTCTTATTTTCCTCCACTTCTATCATTCAAATTGGCTCTCACATGCAGGTGTTATATTCTGGGAGTAATTGCAGCAGAAGCAATACAAACATGCACTCACCCTCTGCAACGTCAGACTTTCATAGCAACAGGGCGTTGGCAGCGTTACCTGCTGCGGGATAGATTAACCTGAAGCCAGTCCCCACAATGTTAATAAGGGAGTAAACCCCCTCTCATGAGACCGATGGGAAATGTCACAATAGGTGTAACTTGGACAATGTTGGATAATAAGACCCAATGGGCCTATTTATATGGGCTAAAAAATTCCCATCTTATTCTTCAAAGCCCATCATATGGGGGACACTTCACAGCAGCTTTCTTATTTTCCTCCACTTCTATCATTCAAATTGGCTCTCACATGCAGGTGTTATATTCTTGGAGTAATTGCAGCAGAAGCAATACAAACATGCACTCACCCTCTGCAACGTCAGACTTTCATAGCAACAGGGCGTTGGCAGCGTTACCTGCTGCGGGATAGATTAACCTGAAGCCAGTCCCCACAATGGTAATAGGGAGTAAACCCCCTCTCAGCGGCAAATGCTCACCAGCCCCCGGTGCCCAGTAGAATACATCAGCACGGCACACTGGCTTCCCTCACCTGGGGCATAACACAAGCTCACGTTCACCTTATGGTTTGAGGTCTCCTTTAACTGGCTCCTCTCACGAACCACCCTGGATATTCTCCTCACAGGCTCAGTCAGTTTCCACCAGCACTTTAGGCCGCTATGCCCCAGTAGTGTGGTTCAGATATCCATAAACTTTGTTTTGGACCCGGCCTCAGGCGGTCAGCCTCAAAGAGTTGTTGCGTCGGGGTTCAGGCCTATTAGGCCGTTGTATAGCATGTTTGAGATACACAGCTTGGACAGCCTTAACGACACTCTAGCAGAGCTTCGGCGATGTTTGCCCGGCTAGTCCCACATACAGACTAACCCCTTCCTGGGCGTGGCCCCGCAATGCAGCATTTCCCCTACTCTAACCTATTAACACCTACCTACCTAACACAAAATTACCAAAAATAAAAAAACTATGTTACAAAAAATAATAAAACCGATGTTACCAAAAATAAAAAAAACCTAAGGTACAAAAAATAAAAAAAGGACATCACAACCCCCCCAACTACAGAAAAAAAAATTAAACACCTTCAAAGAAAAGGCATACACACTCACATAACATTACAGTAATAAATACATTATAAATATACCCCTAACTACAATGCATTTCCCCCTATCTATAAATTACCCCCTATCTATCCATTACCACCTATCTATACATTATCCCCTATCTAGACATTACCCCCTATCTATACATAACCCCCTATCTATACATTACCCCCTATCTAGACATTACCCCCTATCTATACATTACACCCTATCTATACATCATTAAGGGCTTATGGGGTCTGTATTGACCCCCATGAGTGACAGGGTTAATTAAGGGCTTATGGTGGTCTGTATTGACCCCCAATAGTGACGGCATTAAGGGCTCATGGGGCTCTGTTTAGATCCCCATGAGTTATAGGGGTCATTAGGGGCTCATGGGGTTCTGTTTAGTGCCCCATGAGTGATGGGGTTAATTTTATGTGCCTGGAGGGGTACTTATAGTACTCCCGTGGCAGGGGTCAATATTTTTTAGCGCGGGTCCTTTCAGGACCTTTACAGTCCTTTAAGGACCTGCGAGGTGGAAAATGTAAATTTTTAAATGCAGCAGGGTCACAATCTATGCTGATCGAGACCCCTGCTGCAAGGGTTAATATGAGGACCCCCAGCATAGAGGGGGGTCAAAGGTTAGGTGCTGCAGGGGTACACAGTACAGTACCCCCATGGCTGGGTTTGGCTATTGGTGTTCCGTGGGCCCTTTAAAGAGCCGCAGTGGGGAATTTTACATTTTTAAATGCAGCAGGGTCCTGATCGATGCCGATCGGGGCCCCTCACTACAAGGGGTTAATATGGGATCACTTCAGGGGTCCTGATGGGAACCTCCAGTGTAGAGGGGTGTTAATTGTAGGTGCCGGGGGGGGGGGGGGGGCTACTTGGAGTCTATGTAGAACTGCCGCAGAGTTCCCATTCAGGACCCCCACGTCAAGTGATGAGGTGTGAAGCCTGCAAGATAATCCCGCAGGCTGTCACTCCTCCTGCACTGTTGCTCCGTGTTTGACACGGACGGCCCTGCTGCATAGCTCATACGTTGCTCGCAACAGGGCTAATTTAATAGCATTGTACCTTTTAAAAATTTGCAGCACGAAGGGCTTAAGTACAAACATTGTATCAAAGAGGCTGGAATTTACTATGGCTGTATATTTGTAAGTTTGCTTATTATGTTGTGTTTTCTTACAGAGTCACCTTACAAATATGGATTGTGGGACATTTGTTTATATATTGGGCCAGAAGGTCGGCAGCAATACAAGACAATGGTTGGCAGTTGGTGTTCCCAGAGGAAGCAGTTTTAATTAAATGGTTTAGGATACGGGGGATGAAATAGGAACAGGTCTTTGTTAATGTGGTCGGGTATGCTAGAGTATCTCCTCCCCCAAAGCTTTTGCTTCTTCATGCGGGAGGAAACAATTTAGGTTACATGCCAATGAAGGAGTTGATTAAAATTATGAAGAGGGATATTCTACGATTAGTTGAGTTATTCCCGGGATTACTCATTATATGGTCCCAGATTACACCTAGGATAAAATGGAGGAGAGCAAACGACATAAAAATACTGGATTGGGCTAGGTTTAGGATTAATAAGAACATGGCGTAATTTGTCAAGAGGTTGGGGGGGGGGTTCTCTATCAGGCATAAAGACTTTGCGACACTAGAGGCATGTACATATTTCTTAAAAGATGGGGTGCACCTCAATGAGGTGGGTCTTTCATTGTTTAATTATAAGTTAAAGGTGGGTATTATCCAGGCCATGAAGAGTTTTGGTGGTGCTTAGACTGGTGGTCTGCGGGTGGCATGGGTGCTGCATCACCTTAAGTTGGAGCTCATTGGTTGGTAAGGAATCCGGTCCTGGTTAGTCCCAGAGGTCTCTTGGACACGGGTATACAGCTACCTCTTGTTATCGGTTATTCGTTATCATATGTTTGTGATAATAAAGTTGTGGCCTGGTAATACCCTAAACTGGATTTTGTGTCTTTATTGGGTTGAAGGGTTTTATGGTCAGGTCCTACGTACCATGTCACTTATGCTGAGGTCAAGTCTGTACCTTGACACAGAATAGGAGGAAGGGGCATTTGACAGGGCTAAGTGCTGGGAAGTGATAGGGTAGGTCAATGTTAGGGAGGAGTTTAGGGAGAGGTGTTATATATGGTGATTTCCTTCTCTTCTGTCACTGAGCAGTTGGAGCAGCACAGCATTCCCTCCCTCCCTGCAGTATTATTGCGTTTGTCACAGCTAAGATGGGAGGGGGCGCTGCATCACCTTAGGTTGGAGCTCATTGGTTTGTAAGGTATCTAGTCCTGGTTGGTCCATGAGGACTCTTGGACACAGGGTTCCATTGGGCCTCTGGGAGGGTAAGCTACTTCCACGGACGGGTGTACTGCTATCTCTTGTTATTTGTTATTCGTTATCATATGTTTGTGATATTAAAGCTGTGGCCTGGTAATACCCCAAACTGGGTTTTGTGTCTTTATTGGGTTGAGGGGTTTTATGGTCAGGTTCTACGTACCATGCCATGTATGCTGAGGTCAAGCCCAGAAGTACATCAGTTTCCCCAGCACTAGAGAAGAAAGTTAAGAACCAATGTTTATCGCATGGGAGGTATGCCAGATGTAACCACACTCTTGTGGCACTAAGATCTCATCCCCAAAACAGGAAGGGGTACTGTAAAGGAATAGCAAGCACTTTCATTCCATGAATGTCCCAGTAATTTGTGATGCAACATGTGCATACAGAGTGTGAATGCATCCTTGGAAGTACTCATGCTGCACATATTCTGCTTCACTCAGTGCTATAGAAATTGGATTTGTTTGCTTCTAGTTGAGTATTTCCTAGGAATAACAGAAAATCATATATCTAAAAGGTAGCATGTCAGCCTAAAATATTTTTTTGAAAATATCATTAAAGAGCATGAAATGGTGCCCTACCCAGCCGCTCAGTCTCAGGCGCCCTACCCAGCTGCTCAGTCCCAGGCGCTCAGTCTCGGCGCTCAGTCTCAGGCACTCTACCCAGCCACTCAGTCTCAGGCACTCTGCCCAGATGCTCAGTCTCAGGCGCCCTAATAAGTCGCTCTACAACAGTCTCTCAGGTGCTCTACGCCCTACCCAGTCTCCCTACCCAGTCGCTCTACTCCAGTCGCTCTACTCCAGTTGCTCTACACCAGTCGTTTGGTCTCAGTCGCTCTGCACTCTATCCAGTCGCTCTACACCAATCGCTCTGTGCCCTACACCAGTCGCTCTACATCAGTCTCTCAGGCGCTCTGCGCCTTAACCAGTCGCTCTGCACCAGTCGCTCTATACCAGTCACTCTACACCAGTCGCTCATTCGCTCTGCGCCCTACTCAGTCGTGTGCACCAGTCGCTCTCCACATCAGTCGCTCAGGTGCTCTGTGCTCTACACAGTCGCTCTACACCAGTCGCTCTACACCAGTCGTTAGTCTCAGGTGATCTGCGCCCTACCCAGCCGCTCTACACCAGTCGCTCTACACCAGTCTCTGTGCTCTACACCAGTCGCTCTACACCAGTCGCTTAGTCTCAGGCGCTCTGCGCTCTACACCAGTCGCTCTACACCAGTCACTTAGTCGCAGGTGCTCTGCGCCCTACCCAGTCGTTCTTCACCAGTCACTCTACACCAGTCGCTTAGTCTCAGGCGCTCTGAGCCCTATCCAGTCGCTCTACACCAGTCGTTCTACACCAGTCGCTTAGTCTCAGGCACTCTGCACCCTACCCAGTCGCTCTACACCAGTTGTTCTACACCAGTCGCTTAGTCTCAGGCGCTCTGCGCCCTACCCAGTCGCTCTACACCAGTCGCTTCGTCTCAGGTGCTCTAAGCCCTACCCAGTCTCTCTACACCAGTCACTTAGTCTCAGGCGCTCTGCGCTCTACACCAGTTGCTCTACACCAGTTGCTCTACACGAGTCGCCTAGTCTCAGGTGATCTGCGCTCTTCACGAGTCGCTCTACACCAGTCTCTCATGCCATCCATCGCCTCATTCATGTGCTCACCACCTTTTTGGCCTTTGCAGCCCACTAAATCACCCTACACCTCCACCCATCCACAATTAAAACCTATCCTAAAGGAGCCCAATTCCACCTGCTCTCCTATCCTCTCCCCAGTCAAACTCTCAAGGCCTCACTAGAACCTCCGAACATACCAAAATCCCCACGTCTCCCCATCGATAGCTACCTTTCCAAGTAAATCATTACCTACCTTTCACCAAACCCATTGGGCAACGTCATATCCCTTACAATCTCAGCCGCCTCAATAATGGCCATTTTTGGATTATTTTGTCCAAACGAATGCACCACATCCCAATCTTAATCTGTATACCTTACCAAACAGGACAACTTATTCATCAAAGACACATGCCAAATCACCCTATCATTCACTAACACCAGTCGCACAGTAACCATAACCTACTATCCTACCGCAGACCCACGGTGTCTAGTCACCATCTCTTCACCATCTCCATTCAGCATTACACCACAAACCAAGCCTTCACCTATTACTAAGCATTGCAAGCCAGCTACTATCTACACCCACACTCACTACACTACACACACTACACCCACTACATCAGACTAGTCCTCACCCACCTAAGCCAGAATCCCTTTAACTACTCAGGCCACTCCTTCAGAAACGGAGCAGCCTCATCAGCTTCACGTAATAAAACACGGGTCCATATCTTAAAATCTTTTGGAAAACTAACTGCTATGCCAGATACATATCTGACCCAAACTTGAGCTAAGAATAGCTCCAAATGGCTTACTCAATAAATGCCTAGCCACTTTTTGGCCCTCTTTTCATGACCTAGTTTTGGCCACACACCAGCTACCAGGGGAGAGGGTCCCTACTACAAATAATCAGGTGAACACCTGAAATTGTGGGAGGGTCCCTCCACATGCCACCCATTTAAACCCCACTCATCTGTCTTCATCAAGCATGCTGACAGTCAACCCACCCACCTCTCCTCCTTTTTTCACAACAATTCTTTCAATGCCTTGGGCCTATTTTCAGGCCAAGATGACATAGCTTTGGCCATGCACCAGCTACCATTGGAGAGGGTCCCTACTACAAACATTGTATATAATGTGTTTGTCAGATTAGCCCAGTCAACAGTGTGCCCAGTCAACATTACATTATATATTGGTGAAATTTTGCATGCTTATTGTTGCAGTAGATTTTGATAGTGTGTGATATCCAATTTTTTTAACTACAGCACCTAAATATCTCTAAATATATTGGCTTGAAATTAACCCTGAAAATCACTTCATTCTAAATATGGACTTTGTGGAAATGCGTAAGAAACAATCTTGTTTGGACATTGTCTATTGTGATATTCAAGTCTCAATACCTTATCTTTGATTAATGGTTACAACGCTGACTCACTTTCAAATAGTTCTGATATATGTTAAAGAAGATCAACATGTTTCCTGCATAGAGAGTACACTTGTGGACCATCTTACTCTAAAATTAGTTAGCATCTACTTGCTGAACAGTACCCCTGTGCTCCCTTCCCCGATTTGGCTTCTTTCATACTCTATACCTAATCCCCCTTTATAGTGCTAATCCCCCTTTATAGTGCTCATCGCTAGCCTCGGAATGAGCGGCTTCACCGATCATTGCAGGCCTCATCCAACCCACCACTTTCATGCATCGCAATGAGCACTTTCGGCGTTCATTGGGAGCCCTGCGACGAGCGCCTTCGGCCTTCAATGCTCTATCGAGCCTCTCCCACCATCTACTTTTTGGGGCTCTCGATGAGCTCCATCAGACGCCTTCGACGCTCATCTCGAGTCCAGCAATGAGCTCCTTCGGCGCTCATCGCGAGCCCTGCAATGAGCGCTCATTGCAGACGTCGTCCAACCCGCCACTTTTGTGCCTTTGGCGCTCACTGCGAAACTCTCACCACTCTCTGACCCCTGTGTCTGTTTCCCCCTCTCCATTCCAGGTGTCTGTTTCCCCCTCTCTCCCCTCTCTCCCTGCCCTGTGTTTTTTTCCCCTTATTTCCCTCCCCTGTGTCTCTTTTCCCTACTATCTCCCCCCTGTGTCTCTTTTAATAATTGGCGTCTTTAGGCGGTCTTCCAATGGCTTCCGAGTTACGAGCTTTACGGATTGAAAAAAATAAATAAAGCCGTAATTTTTTTCAAAGTCTTGCATGCCTTGCGATCAGCGCCAAAGTCCTATGGCCTTTGGTGCTGATCACTGGCCTCGTCATGAGCGCCTGCAATCTGTTTCCATCCTCCATCGGTGCAGCGTCCTCACGCAAACAACCATGACGGTACAGATGGCCCTTAGGGGGCCCTGAAAGGCCACAATGACATGCACAAAGTCTTGCAGGCCTTGCGTTCAGGCCCTCATCACAAGGCCTGCAATGAGTGCCTTGGGTGCTCATTGCAGCCCACGTCATCTAAAAATTTCGAAGTCTTGCGGGCCTCGCAATGAGCGGCGCTCATTGCAGCAAAGACGTGCGGGGCTCACGATGAGTGCATGTGCAAGCCCGTAACTTTTAACATGGCGTGACCGACAATTTGTAATTACCACAACTATATATGTGATTATCCTTTATTTCATAGCACTATATAGGGGTTAAGTACAAAGCAAAAACTATTTTAACATATTGCAAAAGAATGGAGGGGCCCTGTCTTTGAGCTGAAAATGATTACATAGTGCTTATCCTAAAGCACCTTACAAGTGAGCAGAACATGAACATTATAAATATATATTGTTTTCAAACGATTTGTAGACTAAAAGACCATATTTGTACTATAGTCTAGGCATTTCTGAAATTGCCCAGTTATCGGCTTTATCAGATAACTGCCACTAGCTTGGCACCAAAGAGACTCAACAATGGATTTTTAGCACATTCTGACCCTGCATAAAATAGCAACTTTATGTGGATAACCTCATGGGAAAGGATCTGAAGAAATAAATATGTGAAGGCCAGTGTCTCATCCCCTTTCATATAGCAAATCACTATTGATAGTCCTGGCATTTAGAACATTTTTAAGATCACAGCATTGTGATGTATTTATGAAGAGAACTACAAAGCAGCAAAGAGTATCAGATAATAAAGAGTTGAATTTAATGTTAAATACATACATATATTCTCTTATTTCAGTGTGATTTACTTGATTAGGAAACAATTCTTCTTATTACAATATGTCATATTTTTTTATCCAGTTATTAACAAACCACTGTAGTTCAAGAAAAACTCCAATACCTGCGGGACTTTAAAATGAAATACGAGGTCGCAAAAATACCAAGTTAACGGCCAAAACAAGTACGTACAAAAACAGCAAAACCACAGAAAAATAAAAACAAAACATAAAAAAAACATCACACAGAGTACAGGGGGGGGGGAGGGGGGGGAGGCAGCCAGGAAGTCTGGGAATGAGGTTGCATGCAAATTAAAGTCGAATTTAGGAATTTAGGGAGTATGAGTATCGCCACTTAGAATTTTGGCTAAGCAAGAAAAAAAATGGAGGCTGAAAAAAATGAAAATGAGGCTACACGGCCCCGGAGCGCGCAAAACACCAACAAGGACGAACAACTATTAAAAACAAGAATTACGACCCGCGGAACTTAGAAAAAAATAATACGAGATTGAAAAAATACGAAGTTAACGGCCGAACCTTGAAAACCACGAAAAGCACAACTACAGGAAAATACAACGTAAAACAAACATCACACACAGACGTCTGGAAGTGAGGTTGCACGCCAATTTAAGTTGCATTTAAGAAGTTTCGGCACTTGAAAATCGGCTACGCAACAAAAAAAATTGCGGAAATCTTTTTAAACAAGGCTAAAGGAGACAGAGCAGCGAAAATCACCGACAGGCACTTACAAGTTACACAGGAACGTAGGAGATACAAAATATACCATTACACCGGACGGAAAATGCTCGCGAGCCAAGTCACACATAGAAAAAAAAATCAATTTTACAACACTAACTTGCGACACTTTCTCCTCAGATGATCAACAGTGCAACTGTACAATTTCAGATGCAGGAAAATCCGAAGAAATTGTTAGCTCTTCAGAATATTGATTGCTGCTTATTAAATATAAATAGGTAAATTATAATAATATATTAATTTATATTACTTTATTAATTCACTGTACTCACATTTTTTTTTTTTACACTGTACTTATATATCTGTCTGCGCGATGAGTGCCAAAGCTGATCGTTGCAAAGCAGGACACTTGAAGTACACGAGGGGAGAGGCTCACAATGAACGCCAAAGGTCCACAGAGGGGCAAAAGCCTTACATTGTGTGGTAAACAGCATTGTCATGCCTTAAAATTTTATTGCCGTCATTTTTGACGCGCAAGTCGCTAGTTTATATATAAACATGACATCACTGGACAGTGATATTTTAATAATTTAAAAGGATAGGATACACACATATTTGTTTAGTACTCATTTTACACAGTATTAGTAATTAAGAATTTGTAAGGAACCCAATGGTTATAGGTTAAGGTGCCATGGGCAGCCCCATTGTAGGACATTAATAATAGGTGCATTGAGACCTCATGGAAATAGAGATAAGTGCTTAGAGAGCTCATGGAGAAAGCAATAGAGTCCTTGGGGGCACATAGGAATCCCCAAGGGTCATAAGTACATGAAATTACATTGGGGCACTTATTATTTATTAAGAGTAAGAGGGCCCCCATCCAGAAGTAACGTGGGATGAGGAGAAAGAGGAAAGTAGTCCTTTGTTAATACATTTGTCAGACAATACCCATATAAGGAGCAATTACTTTGTAAATCACTAACCAGAGAGGCTGGAATTACTAAAGTACTAACATACTGGAAGTACTAAAAAAAGCTCAGGTCTACTGCTTCCGTTATTAAAGAAATTTGAAAGTACTGAAGTAATGGATCCACTTGAACATTAAGGGTTATTTTGGAAAAAAAGTTCTAAAAAATAAATAAAAAATATAAGAACATGAATATTCTTGTTTGAGAAATTTTATGTAAATGCAATACTGGAATCAATGGCAAACCCTCTATACACAACAAAATAGTAACTGTCAAACATGCATTGTGTGTTAAAAAATAATAAAATGTGACTTTTGTTGATACATCACCAAAAAATATTAAGTGTTAAAGTGTTTAAACAGGCCCAGCACAGTGGTGAAAAAATACTTAGTAGGAAATGTAATTAAATAGCTGTGGCATATGGCCACATAACAATACTGTTCTGTTATATGGCTTATGTCCAGGTTATTTGAACACATTGGTTTGTAGAAAATTAACTTCAAACGTAATTAACTTTGTTATACTAATATTAATCGCGATCATTCAATTTCTGCAGTGCATGGGAATAACACAATGGGTATGCATGAATAAATACATTCAGTAATATTATTTCCTGGTGTTAAATCTAATGGAGCTTAATGGATAGGTAATCAGCATTATTTAGCCTTATTAATATCTCATTAAGTCTAAAGACTGCTGAGAATTCCAGACTGTCCTGGATATTGTCATGGCATTACACTTAAATAAGGATTATAAGGTGGTTTATATCAAGATAAACATAATTTAATGATGGTAATGGAGCATTGTGAATTTGAGCCTTAAAGGGACATGAAAGGTTTTCTGGATTTTAATAGGTAGTTAATATACCTATGTATTTATTTACTTTTATGTACTTTGTTTTATTAAGAAGCAATTAAAAGCTATGTTTTTACTGTTTAAAAGCAAACAAATAGTCCCTGTATCTCTGTCTGCCAACTGCAACATATGCAGACACATACTCCGTAGGGATAAATGTGGTGTAGTGTACTAGAATATTAGGGACCACATCTCAGCAGCATGTCTTCTGAGATGTGGTAAATGATAGGTTAGGACACTACACTGCACATCCTCCCTATAGAGTATGGCCTCCATTCAATTGCACGCAGTTGCCTTAATAGCGTCCGTAAGTCTGCAGGCTTAAAATTTGCAACATTTACATATCAATTCAATTGAACAAGCCCGCAGCTTCATGGCCGAAAGCCTAAACCGTAAACCATGCAATCGTAAGTAGCATTTCAGAGCATGATTATGATCAATCAAGCAAGGCCTTAACTACCGATTTTCGAAACAGCCAGTAGTAAATGAGACCGTCGTCATGATATCAGTAAAACATGGAAGTTAAACGTCAATCAATTAGCGTTTAGAAGTCCGATATGCCATCAGACTCGCAATCCAGCAAAATAATAAAAATGAATGACGATACTGTTCTAGTCCATGTGGGTGGCCTGATATGTATTAACTCCTTGATTACAGAGATTGATATAACACAGCAATGAAACTTAAAAAAATATATTTTTGATTGCAGATTTGCAAGCTTGAGACTATTGTGCAATTAATTTTAATGTCTTTCATCGCTTTCCGCGTATTTTTAAGTGCAGTATTGATTTTTATTTGCATTTACAGCGATACGAACAGATGTTTAACCCCTTTGCGAGTCCTATCTGTACTAGTAGGATTTTCTTTTACATTTGCCATTTACCGGTGTGAACACCTTGAGCCCCATTCAATTGAAGTTTCGGGAGATCCAGAGGCCCATAAGTGAGCTCGCTATTTTGCTAATCAGAACGGCTTCCGAGTTATGGGCTTGAAAACATGGCAATAGTTAGCCTTGCAACTTACAGCCTCAAGAAGCCTTTGATCTTTCACTAAAATTGCAAATCGCTATTTAATTGCTCAATTTCCGCAAGCCCGCAAATGATTTCACACCCGTAAATGATAAATGAAGGAGAAAATCCCACGAGTGCTAGAGAGGACCCACAAGGTAGTTAAACACCTATTTGTAGCTCTGTAAATGCAAATAAAAAAATCATTACTGCACTGTAAATAACGGGGAAAGCGAGGGCAGACATTAGAATTAATAGCACAACAGTCTCATGCCCGCAAATCAGCAGGAAATAAAATGTATTTTTATGTGTCATTTCGGGGTTAAATCGATCTTAATGAGTTAATTCATATCAGGCCACCCATATGGACTAGAACAGTATTGGCATTCATTTTAATAATTCTTGATTTTGCGGGTTTGCAAGTCTGATCGCATATCGGACCCCCGAACCTAATTGATTGACATGTAACCGTCATGTTTTACTACCATCATTTTCTATTGGCTGATTCGAAATGGGTGGTTACGGGCTTGTGAATCAGGTTCCCACCGTGAACTGCTACGACCCAGAGCATGGTTTACGGTTTGGCTTGGGGCCTGTAACTTGCGGCCTTGAGCAACTGAATAGCATCGCAATCTGAGACGAAAGGGAGCCCGCAACTCACTCGCAGACATTCGACTGGAACTGAATGTGGCCCATTATTGGGCTTGAGGAATTGTAGCAATTTAATAGCGATATTTGTGATTGTAACATCTACGGGCCTCAAAGATCAAAGGTTTGGAGTTTCGATTTTGATAACCGCAGGGATTTTCAACCTGCAACCCGCATATTGTTTGCGAGTAGCTAAAAGACGCCAATTAAATAGCAAACTATTTTACAGGCTCTATTACAGGCTATTGAAACTACAATTTGCTAAATAAATGGAGGCCTATGTGTCTGCATACACTGCAGTTGGCAGACCCATCCAATATTTTTTTATTTTAGGCAGTAAAATCAGAGCTTTTAAGCACCTCTTAGTAAAATATAGTACATAAAAGGAAATTATTAAACAGGTACATTATATACAGTGACTTGCAAATATATTCACCCCCCTTGGCATTTTTCGTGTTTTATTGCTTCACAACCTGGAATTAACATGGATTGTTTGAGGATTTGCATCATTTAATTTACAGAACATGCCCACAACTTTGAAGATGTTTTTTTAATTTTTTGTTGTGAAGCAAACAACAAATAGGACAAAATAACAGAAAAAGTCAATGTGCCTAAGTATTCACACCCCTAAAGTCAATACTTTGTAGAGCCACCTTTTGCGGCAATCACAGTTCCAAGTCACGTTGGATAAGTCTCTATGAGCTTGCCACATCTTACCACTGTGATTTTTGCCCATTCCTCCTTGCAAAACTGCTCCAGCTCCTTCAAGTTGGATAGTTTGCGCTTGTGAGCAGCAATCTTTATGTCTGACCACAGATTTTCTATTGGATTGAGGTCTGGGCTTTGACTAGGCCATTCCAACACATTTACGTGGTTCCCCTTAAACCACTCAAGTGTTGCTTTAGTCCTTGTCCTGCTGGAAGGTAAACCTCTGTTCTAGCCCCAAATCACACACAGAGTGGTACAGGTTTTGCTCAAGAATATCCCTGTATTTAGCACCATCCATCTTTCCCTCAACTCTGACCAGTTTCCCAGTCCCAGCTTCTGAAAAACATCCCCCCAGCATGATGCTGCCACCACCATGTTTCACTGTGGGGATGGTATTCTTTGGGTGATGTGATGTGTTGGGTTTGCTCCAGACATAGCGTTTTCTTTGATGGACGAAAAGTTCCATTTTAGTCTCATCAGACCAGAGCACCTTCCTCCATACATTTTGGGAGTCTCCGACATGCCTTTTTGCAAACGCAAAACGTGCCATTTTGTTTTTTGCAGAAAGTAATGGCTTTTTTCTGGCCACTTTGCCATAAAACCCAACCTTTTGGAGTATACGGCTTCTTGTCATCCTATGTACAGATACTCCAGTCTCTGCTGTGGAACTCTGCAGCTCCTCCAGGGTTAACTTAGGTCTCTGTGCTGTGTCTCTGATTAATGCCCTCCTTGCCCGGTCTGTCAGTTTTGGTCGGGGGCCGTCTCTTGGCAGGCTTGCTGTTGTGTCATGTTCTTTCCATTTGGTTATGATAGATTTGATGGTGCTCCTGGGGATCATCAAAGATTTGGATATTTTTTATAACCTAACCCTGACTTGTACTTCTCAGCAACATGGTCCCTTACTTGATTGTATAGTTCCTTGGTGTTCATGGCAGTGTTTGGTTAGAGGTGCCTCTTGCTACGGTGTTGTAGCTTCTGAATCCTTTCAAAAAAGGTGTATATATGTAATGACAGATCATGTGACACTTAGATTGCACACAGGTGGACATCATATCACTAATTATGTGACTTCTGAAGGTAATTGGTTGCACCAGAGCTTTTTATGGGCTTCATAACAAAGGGGGTGAATACGTACGCACATGCCAATTTTTCTATTTCTAAAAAATAGTTTTATGTATATATTTTTTTCTTTTCACTTCACCAACTTAAACTTTTGTGTTCTGATCCATCACATAAAATTCAGATTAACAAAACATTGAACTTAAGGCTGTAATGTAACAAAATAGGTAAAAAGTCAAGGGGTTGAATACTTTTGCAAGGCACTGTACATAGTAAAATCCAGAAAACTTAAATATCCCTTTAACATGTTGTAAACTAGCAATAACAAATATATCTTACTATATGAGTCTCTTAGCCCCAGGAGTTGTTATGTGGTTTTCTTAGATTGCAAAGTTTTATGTTCACTTTTCAATATAAAACAGCTATTACAGCCTCAGAGAGCTTCTTCATGACCCTTGAAAAATCTAATAAGTCTTTGTCAATATTTACAATAGTTGCTGGAATACCTTTATATTTTATTACTCTGCCATACAAGTAGAAAACAAATAATATGTAAATGCCCTTAATACTGAAGTAGATTTGCTAAGCTAAGACAGGGGTTGTGAAGGGTTGCAATGGCAATATTCCCCAGTGGAAATATACATTGCATCATCAACCTGTTTTGCAGCCCCTGTGGTGCTTAATGAGTCTGGCAGAATCATTTTTAATAAATAATTGCACTTAATATAATTATGGTTCAGAGTTGCTGCAAAAATAGACAGAATTGGTTTGTTTGAATAATCTTTTTTTGTTATGTTTTTATCTGGACTGAATTGTGAAGGTATCATACTTCTTTTTTCTTTTTTTTTTATGGGCTTAGTCGTGAAAATAATCTAACTACCCAGAGGCAGAGTTACTAGTGGTGTGAGTGTATATATATATATATATATATATATATATATATATATATATATATATATATAAACGTATATATGTTTATGTGTATATATATATAATTTTAATATATATATATATATATATATATATATATATATTACGCATATAAATCCCCTTCTGGAACGCCAGTCAACCAAAATGGGCAGGTTATGCATTGAGTGGTACCAGGACGCCCAGTGCAAAAAAATATTTACAATCCCCCCAGCAGGGGAGAGGCTAGGGAGCCGAAACCTTTTTTTTGCCACCAGGGCCCTCCCATTTCTTGCTCTGCCAATATTCTATTTATAGGAACACTTTTATTTAATCATTAATGTCATTTGCCTTTGAATAAAAAGCAAGAAACCAAGAACATTTTTATTTAAAACTGGGACAAATTGAACTGTTATGATAACACCAAATGAAAAAGCCAAGACCTATTCTTTTCAAAGGAATACAACAGTTGAATTATCTGCTTTAAACTATAGAGCACATGACCATTGACATTTAATGTAATCTCTTAGTTTAAGTGAAATCCAAGTGGTTCACACCATACAGGAAATTTAGTTTAGTTTTAAGAAATGATTTCAGTTCAGTAGTATTATTTTCTGCTTACAATTACCAACTTGTAGAGTTTACCACGGGTGTCTATTTCATACAATGTAAGATACTTTAAGTAACTAAATGATCTCCTGATGGTCTCCTTCTTAAATTAGAGCTTTATCTTTCTGTTTTACTGATTCCCAAGCTAAGATATGGAATTATCACTGTATATCTTTCCTTTTATATACTACTTGAGGATTCCTTGAATATTGTCTTTGAAACTAGTGTGGTGTCCATTGCCAATGTATTCGGACACCTTACCAGATTGCCAGAGCAAAAAGTTATAGAAGACAAAAGGCTCTTGTGATAGGATAAATGACTCTCTCTTAGCATGGCATATGTAATTGTTTCTAAGGTTGTTGGCCTGGTAAAGTGTGTGCCAGTTAACAAACAGAAGAACAAAATTAAGACACTCTGCAAAGGTCAAGCTATTTCTACTTGCGCTTTTAGTGAAAGGAGAGACAGGCATATTGCCTTGGTAATATGAAGAAGTAGAGCAAGAAGTTTAGGATTAAAATAATATATTTTTCTTGAATTCTTAAGAGGCCCTTTGTACCGAACCCTCCGATTTTGATGCCATTTATCATGTGCTTAATCTATGCTAAATAAAGCAAAGTCTTCATGATGTTTTACGTTCCTGGATTTGCAATTAGCTGAGATGAGATAAGGGACCAATCTGATACATGACTTACAATAGCAGCATTAGCAAACGGTATAAAAGCCAAATGTATTAATTCTACTAAATTCGAATCTCTGCTCTATAGTGTTTCAAACTCAGTATCAAAATATCTAAGAATAAATATAAGTGGTTTTGTAAAAAGAAGTCTATTCCTTGTTCTATTTAAAATGTGGTCACCTTTCTGTCTTTGGTCAGTTTTTATACTTCTATTCTACTTTGTATTTGATGGTTGATGAACAGGGGTAGGACCTATAGTCCAAGGTCACATCCATAAACTATATCAATGAGAAATTACAGTAGTAGTACACCCATGACACATATACTATTGATCAGGTAAAGCAGGATTAAGTACGGTATATGCTTTTTTTATATATATATAGAGGACTGGGAGGAGGAAGGAGGGATAGCGCAAACCGGGCTATACCTGTATATCTAAAATGGCATACATGGGCCTCCATTCTATGGCTTCCATAAGAACTCCCATAAGGCTAACTTGTAGCTACGGGAGTCTTGAAAAGCACAGCAGAGCTATTCTATTATTCTATGGCTCCCACAAAAAAGAATCATGTAAAATGTACTGACTCGCACCAGGGGTTTCTAGCTGTGATGTGTGCTTGCAGCATGACTAAAGTATACCCATTAAAGTGACAGCATGGTACCCACTACCTAACATGAACACACTAGTCCCAACAACCTCCTATATCCTATCTATGCATTTAAACCCTTCAGTCAAGAAGGAATTCAATCGAGAAAGAAGAGGAAAGATTGTTCACATGGAAGTGCCCACTTATTCGGCACTGAAGAGTGAGAACCAAGGCATTGATGATCGTCAGTGGAGGTGTCAAAAGGATAGCTAATGTATATTTTTATTCCTTACAGTTGTATTTTTTTAATGTAGTGTTATTTTTAATGTATTTAGTGTTAGGGACTATAGAGATCCATATGGACCCCCATGGGGGTTAGTGTCCATGGTATAGGCATTAGTTGTGTGTACCATGGGGGTCCATGAGGACACATAATCATAGTTTAATATACTCCTTATGGGATAGGAGTCAGCATTAGGTACCATGGGGGTCCATAGGGACCCCCATGGTTATACTTTAGATTACCATTGGGGTCCATAGTTAGCCCCATGGTAATGGATTATATTTAGTTGCCAGGGTAGTAGATAGGAACACATAGTTACATAGTTACATAGTAATTAAGGTTGAAAAAAGACTTTCAGTCCATCAAGTTCAACCTGTTAAGATCTCCTCTGATCTGCAATATGTGGATTATTTATTAATTAATTAGTTGTTAAATAATTATTGATAGTATAGTATTTGAGGATGAATAAAGAGTTAGTCAATCAAGTTCAACCACCTATGATAACACTTTAGATTACCATGAAGGATCTTACCAATGCCCAAGTTAATGGTTTAATATTTGGTGACATGGGGGTCCATAAGGACCCCCATGGTTATAGTTTTGGTTGGGGAAATCCCGGGGCATACCTGGGTTCATAGAGGGTAGCATGTGTTAAAGGGGAATCCCAGGGAATACCCGGGCTCATAGGGGATAGTGGGTATTAAGGGAGAATCCCAGGGCATACCCAAGCTCATTGGAGTAGCAGGTATTAAGAGAGAATCCTGGGGGATACCCAGCTCTTTCCATGTTATGGGAAGGGTTTATATAGATATATAGGGATATGGAGGAGGTTAGGGCTAATGTAGTGTGCTCATGTTAGTGGGTACCATTCCAAATACGTTGCTATTGAGACTGCTGAGATTCAGACTCAGAGTGTCCTACAACAGTTTCTCAACTCCAGTCCTCAGGGCCCACCGACAGTTCATAGGTTATATATGTCCCTGCTTGAGCACAGGTGAGCTAATCGGAGGCTCTGCAGGTGGTTAAACAGAATTACGGAATCCCTGATTAGCTCACCTGTGCTCAAGCAGGGATATACCTAAACTGTGAACTGTTGGTGGGCCCCGAGGACTGGAGTTGAGAAACACTGTCCTACAAGAACATTTTAGGCAGTCTGCAAGCAGAGAGCTATGGGTAAAAACCCCTGGGTGCGAGCCAGTAAGTGTGATGTGATTATTTTTAGCAGGAGCAAAGTATCTGCAATTTTACATTATGTATGCCAATGGCCATCATTCTATGGCTCCTGTAAGACCTCCCGTAAAGCTGATTCCCGTAGCGATGATGTGGGAGCCATGGAATGGAGGCCATTAACATACATACATACAATGGGGTAGGAGCCAAAGAAAATCTGGGGGGGGATACCGCATATAGTGTAAAAATACCACACAACTGCTTCTCTACATACATACATACATTCCTACACCCATGCATACATACATAAAATTGAATAGACTCTGAGATATATGTGTAAAACGACCCTTTTCTATTATGTAATACCCCTCATATTAAAAACCATAACCTATCACATATGCTATCAATTACAACAGGGTATACAACACAGCAATAAAATACATTTAGTACTGATGAATTCAAATATAACATTTGATAAATCTGCCAATTTCAATGCTGAATGCCATTGGCGTATTGAAGTGAATTGAGGCAAACCAATATGCCAAGATACATTCACCCTTTGATACATCTGGGCCAAAGCCTTTTTCAGTAAGTCAGAAATAGACATTAATTCTTCCTGTATACTTTGCCTTAGATATATGTGTATAGTGTATATAATCTCAACATATCTGAATCATATCAAACTGTATAACCTGGGATCAGTAATTCAGAATCTTTTGAGTACATTTTGAGCGTCTTTGGAAGGCTGTCCAGACTGAATCCGGATTTGACTTCCCACAGGGGGACAACTATATATTTAGGAATGATTAAACTTTCTCTATTTTTACTTTTTTTTAAACTTTAAGAGATAAAGGGAGAATGTTACAACAACAAAAAGTGCATTTCATCTTAGAGGACAGCTGTAACACAGAGATGATTAAAAACAGTATGCAGCTTAAAACAATTAAAAGTTAATGTTTGCACTACAGTGGTTCCTTAAAGAGCAATACATGTCAATATATTGTATTAGCCTTTTTTCTCTGAAATATTTAGCATGTGCTGCTCAGTTTGCTAATTTGTGTCTCAGAGTGCTTGATGTGGGTGGAGGGATCTAACTGCTGATAACATTGGGAGTAATTGTTTTTGGCCTCCACAGAGACAGACAAGTAGAGTGAGATTCTGATCAGCACGTCAAATTTAGCTAATTAGTATTCACAAGCTGCTCATTTGCATTAAAACAAAGCATAAACAATTCTGAATTTTGGGTGACAGAGTCCCTTTAAATATTTCAACGGTTAAATATTGCAAAATTTCCTTCTGCTATTTGTTATTTGCAATTAATCCAAAAATAGAATTAGATTTATTCCCACAGGCTTTCCAGCGTCTCATTGAGGTGTATTGGAAAGTTTTAATAAACCTGCTTTGAAACAGTTAACATCTTACGTATATTTTCATAGTCATTGTGTGATACAGTGACTATATTGTCAGATATATTCAATGCATTTTTTTCCAGCTAATAGATGGGGAAGAAGTTGAGGCAATGACAGATTTTATATTCCTGGTCTCCAAGATCTCTTTGGACAGCGACTGCAGCCATGGAATTAAAAGATGTTTGCTTCTGGGGAGGAAAGGTATGGCAAGTCTTTACAAGCAAATATTGTTAGAACTATAGTATTCCCATTAGTAACATAAGGATGTGAGAGCTGGACCATAAAGAAGGCTGAGCGCCGTAGAATTTACTTCTTTGATTTGTGGTAAAGAAAACAAGACGAATTGCTCACTTGAAGGTATGATGATGAGACTAAAGCTCAAATATTTTAGCCATATTATGAGAAGACAGGATTACCGAGAGGAGACTCTGATGCTTGGAAAGTGTGAAGGCACATGAAAAAGGGGATGGCAGAGGTTGAGATGGATAGATGAGGTCATTGAAGTAATGATCATGAGCTTGGTGGATCCCAAAGGGGCACTGGCTAACAGATGTGCCTGGTTTGCTATGGTCCATAGGGTCAGTGAGATTCGGACACGACTGAATAACTGAACAACAATAACAACAAATATTGGAGAAAAAAAATGAATGTCTCTACTGTAACCTAGAGGCATCCAGGAAACTTTGATGGAAGTTGAGAAGGCTGTTCAGTTTGTTACAAAATTCACAAACAAATGTTGCTTTTTTTAAAACTCCAGTAGCCATTTTACTACAATATGGCAATATCTTAACTGAATCTCATCTTTTATAATTTATGACTAGTGTACCGGAAGACAGAAACCTCAGCATCCATTATACTTTAAAATATTTAGCAGTGTATCAGAGAAAATAATGCTTTGTGTTTGTGTAACATATTACTTACATGTGGTTTACATGGTTACGACACAAAGTATGAATGTGGAACGCCAAACACCCCTTCCAAAAAATTAGTTTTGACAATGGTATATTCTGTGCTTTATGCAGATTGGTCCTTTTTTCCCATGTGGTTTGCATAAAAAAGCAATATAGCGCCAAATCTACTGATCAGATTACCTGTTATCCTTGGTAACTAATCAAATTTGACTGAAAAAGGTACATTAAGAACACATTCAAGGCAAAGGAAAATAGGAAAAAAACATTTACGTATTTTAATTTGTCCTATGCCAAGAGACGGCCTCTGCTAAATTCATTATCTGATTTGCTCTAGCAGATTTCTCACTTATATAGTCATAATGTTCTTTTTGTTTTGACAGTCCATTTTTCATTGAAAGTATTTCCATTTACATTAAGTTTCCTTGATTAAACGCAAGGCAGGTTTGTGCAGAAGAGGTAGCCAGGAGAAAGTTATGATAAAGTTAGGAAGCCACAATTCTATCCTTACATTGCCTATTTATGGTACAAAATCACTTAAAATATTTGTATAATAAATTAAGTGTGAAAGCACATGATACAACTTGCAGCACAATCAGATACTCTATGTTCGTATAAAGTCATCTTACTATGCTATTGCAAGAATTGGGCATTGTGTTTTAATCTTTCCTCGTTGTTAGAACAAGGCATACTTGTATATAAAGAAGAGTAGCTTCTCAGAAGGACCTGTGCATTATCACTGAAACGCAGCTATGGTCATATGTGTTATCTAAGCCTCTAATATTTCATTAGAGATACTCAAGAAGATCAGCTACTTAGATAAATCAGTGGCAACGCAGCGACAATAGAGCTCTAACAACTATTTTAGATGAGAACAGGACTCTTTTAGAACAGGATTTCTTTTAGATACACAGTATTTGTCCTTGCTTAATGCTGCTATGGCTCAAGCTTTAAAATTAGGGGACTTTTAGTGCTTAAATGACCACTGTAGTGCATTTAAAAGTAAAGCTCGCATTTTTTTTGTGGAGCATAAAAAAAAAAGTATTCCGTTTAATAGTACTCAGCTTAACAGTATTCAGTTTAAAACAAATAAAAGTAGATATTTTCCTTACTGTTTAAATTGTCTGTTTTCTTTTCCCAAAAGGAATTGACTTTCTTCAGCTCCTTGTGCCTTATCGGGGAACAAGGCCAACTCTGCACTGAAGTAGATTGTTTTGCCACCACATAAATAAATAAACAAAGTGTGTAAAAAATTAGCACATCAAAGCAGCACATTAATTTTTAGGAGCATAGAAAAAAAAACATGAGCAGGAATGTGTCACAAAAAGTTTTAGTAATGTGATAAGAATCCCAAGTCCATATTAAGTCCTGTATCCTTAGTTTTGAAGAGTGTTATCATTTTTATTTCAAATGTTTTTCTTTACCTGAATACTTCAAGATTTCCTTCTGAGTATTTAGATTTTTAGGTTTTGAATAGGGTAATTATTCAGTTCAGCACCCCTGTAGGGACCAACCTGTCTCCTCCCTGCCATGGAACAACCCCTGCCTCTGTGGCCAATTGTTTCTGTATCCAACTGGGAAGTCGAGCCTGAGCCAGAGATGGGGTACCAACCCAACCACGGGTCCCTGCTGGTCCTCACCCCTGTACCCGGGCCACAATGCAATGGCCACCAACAGGGCCATCTAAGGAGGGATTGCCCCAACCTGAAGGGGTATCAGAAGCAGCTGCATAGTCTGCTCACACTCTGCCTTACAGGTCAGACAGACTGTATTAACAAGTACACTAAACTAAACTGCCCCCAAAAGACTCAACTGTTTCATCTATTGGCCCAATATTCTAAGGGACCGCTGAGTACCTGTCTACCCTAGACCTTTCAAAGGGGTACTGGCAAATACACCTTGTGTGGTCTCCTAGGGAGAAGTTGACATTTATCACACCATTTGGTGATGTCAATCAAGATGAAGAATGCCCCTTCCACCTTTCAGCTACTGCAAGGGCACCAGGTTTTGTCCAGGCTTACCTGGATGATATACCCATACGTAGCACCCCTTGGGAGGAGCACATCCAGCATATAGGGGTAATTTTAGATGTGGTTAGGGGAGCTAGACTTACTAGGCACCCGGATAGTAGAGGATAGCTGCCTGGCTTACCCCCCCCCCCCCAAACAAAAAACAGGTAATGGAGGTAATGGCTTTCCTGGGGACTGCAGGGTATTACTGCATGTTTGTTCCTTGTTATAATACCACCGCTATGCCCTTACTGACCTCATACACAAGAAGATGTTGTGGATGGTGGATTGGACACTGTCCTGTGATTATGCCTTCAGGACCCTGCAAGTCACCTGCTCCCCTGTTGTAACTGCTCTTGACTACCAACGAACCTTCCTTGTGCAGTCTGATGCTTCTACCTATGGTCTGGAGGTTGTTCTTATCCAGAAGGATAAGCAGGGGTACCTCAGCCAGAAGTGTCTACCTTGGGAGGTAGCCTATGCTCCAGTGGAGTGTTTAGCACTGGTTTGGGCCATCAAGAAGCTCCAGTATTATTTTTATGGCCAGGAATTTATTACTGACCACATCCCCTGTTTTGGCTATCCCGAGTTCCTGGGGACAATGGACGGTTACTTTGCTGAAGTCTAGTGCTCCAGTCTATAATCTTTATCATCCAGCATTAGCAGGAAAAAGTCCACCAGAATGCCAATTGACTCTCTCTCAAGAGGACAAGTAAGTGGTGTAGCTAGGGGACCATCTGACAGGATAATCCCCTAGGCTCCACTGACTGGAAGGGGGGAGTAGTTATCATGGACCACAGGACACTTGGTCTATTGGGTCTGGCCACTGGACCACTGAATCAAAGGGATATTACAATGGCCAATTGTTGGTTTATTATGTTATATGGTCACATATAGTAGTTACATAGTAATTGAGGTTGCAAAAAGACTTTTAGTCCATCAAGTTCAATCTTTCTAGATCCCATATGTTCTGTAATATGTGGATTAATCATTAATTAATTGTTAATTGATCCAGAGGAAGGCAAACAGAAGAAAAAAAAAACAGTGAAACATTGCCAGTTGTCTCAAAAGGGGAAAACAAATACATTTCCTTCCTGACCCCAGATACTGGCAATCAGATTCCTTCCTGGATCAGTACAACTTCTCTAGTTATCTAGGATAACCCTGAATGCCATTTTTATAAAAAAATATATTCAATCCCTTTTTAAAGTTATGTATCATATCCAATGTCACCACCTCCTTTGGTAGGCAATTCCATAGATGTGGCAAGTCTTTCTTAGCCCCTTTGCTGTTGCAGATGCTGCTTGGCATTGAGCACTGTTACCTAGGTTGCCCACAAGCATTACCAAATTCCTTTCAATATCTGATACCCCTAGATTTGCTCAATTAAGATTATAAATTGCATGGCTATTTTTTTCTTCACAGAGTCATAACTTTACATTTATTCGTGTTAAATCTCATCTGCCATTTTACCGTATATACTCGAGTATAAGCCGAGTTTTTCAGCACTTTTTAAAGGCTAAAAGGGCCCCCCTCGGCTTATACTCGAGTCATTCTCTCCCCTCCTCCCCCCCTTGTCTCTCTAACACCCGTGTCTCTCTAACCCCCCCATGTCTCTCTAACCCCCCCGTGTTTCTCTAACCCCCCGTATCTCTCTACCCCCCGTGTCTCTCTAACCCCCTGTGTCTCTTTCCCTCCCCCTTCCTCATCCTTAACCCCCCTTCTCATTCTAAACCCCCCTCCTCACTTTACCCCTCTAAATACCTCCCCCTCTACCTTTCCCCTCACTTACCTCCATCTGCAGCTGCTCCTCCGACCTCCGCTCCTTCCTGCGTCGGTACCCGGTATATGCTAATGACGTGACGTCACATGCGCGCCACATCATTAGCATTGGCCTGGTCAAGACGCAGGAAGGAGCGGAGGCCGGAGGAACAGCTGCAGATGGAGGTAAGTGAGGGGAAAGGGAGAGGGGGGGTATTTAGAGGGGTAAAATGAAGAAGGGGGTTTAGGATGAGGAGGGGTGAAATGAGGAGGGGGTTTTAGGATGAGGATGAGGATGGCGGGGGGAGTTTAGGATGAGGATGGGGGTTTAGGATGAGGATGGGGGGGTTAGGATGAGGATGGGGAGTGTTTAGGATGAGGATGGGGAGGGTTTAGGATGAGGATGGGGGGTTTCGGATGAGGATGGGGGGTTGAGGATGGGGGGTTGATGAGGGGGGTTGAGGTTGAGGAGGGGGGCTGAGGAGAGAGATTTTGGAGGGGGGCTGAGGAGAGAGGTTGAGGAGGTTAGGTTTCGGATGAGGATGGGGGGTTGAGGAGGGAGGTTTAGGATGGGGATGGGGGGTTGAGGAGGGGGGATTGAGGATGGGGGTGTTGAGGATGAGGATGGGGGTTGAGGATGGGGGGCTGAGGCTGAAGAAGGGGGTTGAGGAGGGAGGTTGAGGAGGGGGTTTAGAATGAGGAGAGGGGTTGAGGAAGGAGGTTGAGGATGAGAAGGAAGGTTGAGGATGAGCAGGGAGGATGAGGAGGGAGGTTGAGGATGAGGAGGGGGGTTGAGGTTGAGGAGGGGGTTGAGGATGAGGACAGGGGTTGAGGATGAGGAGGGGGTTGAGGAGTGAGGTTGAGAATGAGGAGGGGGTTGAGGAGGGTGATAAGGGAGGGGGGAGAAGAGACACAGGGAAGGGAGAGGGGGGAAGAGACACAGGGAAGGGAGAGGGAGGAAGAGACACAGGGAAGGGAGAGAGGTGAAGAGACACAGGGAAGGGAGATGGTGAAGAGACACAGGGAAGGGAAAGGGGTGAAGAGACACAAGGGAGGGAGGGGGGAGAAGAGACACAGGGGAGAGAGAGGGGGACACAAGAAAAGGTCACACAAGAGGGGGACACAGAGGGCGCAAGAGGGACACAGGGGGCAGCACATTTCCCACCCTGGGCTTATACTCGAGTTACTCATGTTTTCCAGTATTTTGTGGTAAAATAGGTGCCTTGGCTTATACTCGGGTCGGCTTATACTCAAGTATATACGGTAGTTCCCTTTAGAGGGAAAGAACATTATTTTCTGATTTAATTACCTTGCACAACTTAATGTCCTCAGCAAAAAATAGAGACAATACTTTCAAGTCCTACTTCTAAGTCATTAATTAGTATGTCAAAAAGGAGAAGACTTAATCCTGGAATCCCACTTACCACATTAGTCCAATCTGAGTATATTTAATTTACAACAACACTTTGCTTCCTTGGTTGTATGCCTTGGATCCCTATGGCCTCTTTTCATTATGCCATTTGAGCCTGGATGCTCACTCATTTAAATTTTTTAGGACCATTATTTGTGTGTAGAGTTCATTAAGCTAATAAAAATATTCCTCTTCCCAGGTTGGACCCCCCGCCCAGACATTCTGGCTCCAGAGTTTATCAACCCCTGCACATACCCTGACTGGCGGTAGCTGATAGCTGGGGCCATAGACTCCATGGCACCTAGCTGGGGAAATAGCTGGTGCCCGGTCCTTGGAGCCAGTGGGACTAAGGGAGGGTAATTCAAAAGGTCAGAAGGTATGAAACATGTGTTTGTCTAAGAAAGTGGCCCACTGTTGATTGGGGCAAAATCTGTATAAAATGATGTACCAAAAACAATAAAGTTTATACTCTGTTTGGGACACATATGAATGGTGTTTCATTTAGAGGGAAGGTGTTTATTGTTTTTTTTAGATCAGAAATTATTTTCTGCATCTTGTCCTGTAACCTGGTAACTTGGCCTGAGACTCTGCAGCTTGTACTAGAATCCGGTTAAGCTATCTTGTGTGTGCGGAAACAGAAACTACAGTATACTATCTGGAATGGTCTCTTTGGCCTCTTCACGCCCAACAAAAAAGCAGGTTGGGACATATATATATATATATATATATATATATATATATATATATAGTAAATAAAAAGTACATCTGTGTTCACACTTGAATGTCTAAAGCAAGATAAAAAACCTGCTTCCAGCTCAGAGTTCTGAGAAAAAGTTATTACACCGCATTCTGGGAAGATGAGCTGGCCCACAAATGCCTCGTTTTTTCAATCTGTAGCCATTATCAAACATGGCTTCCTTTAAGCTTATGCATGCTGTATTACACAGCTTTAATGCAAAGCCAAGGTTGGAATAAACACAAGCTGAGTATCCAATCCATGTACAGCTGTTTCAAGCTTACTGGCTATCATCAGCATGAAGCAGGATCCCAGCCTGTGTTGTGGACTTTATGAGTAGGTAGTTCACCACAACAATCATTTATAATATGGTGGGCAAAAGAGCGATAGAAGCCCTCCACCGTACAGTAGTACAGTAAATAAAAAGTTCATCTGTGTTCACACTTGAATGTCTAAAGCAAGATTAAAAAAAAACCTGCTTCCGAGAAAAAGTTATTACACTGCATTCTGGGAAGTTGAGCTGGGACATGCAAATGTTATATAATCCCTTAATACCTTAATACATACATTTTCTCTGATGGTGGACAAACACTATGGTATATAAATTAAGCCACATAAAATATTAAATGTATCTAAATTAAAGGGAAGTATATTACAAACTATCATTTAAAAAAAATAATGAAAAAAAAATGATTATATTTGGAGGATTATAAAGCAGAAGCATTATTTTTAATATTTTTCACAAAAAAATGGAACAGTCATGGTAAGAATAATTGCCTGTAATCTGAAGGGGAAACAAGCAATGAAGCTCTAAAAAGGATATTTAAATATACAGTATGTTTGAAAATTATTCCTAATATATCATTAGAAAAAAATATATAAATATTGATACCTCTGGGGTTGCTGGAGGCATTCATCTGTGAAGAGGCATTTGCATTTATGGACGATAGGGCTTGAATCTATTGATGCAAGCTGCCTGCTTTAGTGGATGTGAGGGGAGGGGGACAGGTGTAATATTTCAAAAGCTCCAAAACTCTCCCTCCCTCAACTTCCTGCCACTGTTTAGTAGATAAAAAATGTACACATGCTTTAGGCTTTTTGGAAGTGCTCAAGTATGGCAAAGTATAAGCCAAGTTTTTCATCCCTTTTTATTAAGGCTGAAAAGGCCCCCCTCAGCTTATACTCGAGTCACTCTCCCCCTGTGTCTCTCTAACCCGCCGTGTCTCTCTAACCCACCCGTGTCTCTCTAACCCCCTGTGTCTCTCTAACCCCCCGTGTCTCTCTAACCCTCCCCTGTGTCTCTCTAACCCTCCCCGCATGTCTCTCTAACCCTCCCCCCATGTCTCTTTCCTTCCCCCTCCTCATTCTAAATCCCCTTCCTCATTCTAAACCCACCTCCTCACTTTACCCCTCTAAATACCTCCCCATCTCCCTTTCCCCTCACTTACCTCCATCTGCTCCTCCGCTCTCCATCTCCTTCCTGCATCGGGACCCGGCATATGCTAATGACGTGATGTCCCATGCGCGCCACGTCATTAGCATTGGCCTGGTCATGACCCAAAAGGAGCGTGGAGGAGCGGAGGAGAAGCTGCAGATTGAGGTAAGTGAGGGCAAAGGGAGAGGGGGAGGTTTTTAGAGGGGTGAAGTGAGGAGGTGGGTTTAGGATGAGGAGGGGTAAAGTGAGGAAGGGGGTTTAGGATGAGGATGGGGGGTTTAGGATGAGGAAGGGGGGTTTAGGATGAGGATGGGGAGGGTTTAGGATGAGGATGGGGAGGGTTTAGGATGAGGATGATGGAGTTTAGGATGAGGATGGGGAGTGTTTAGGATGAGGATGGGGGGTTTAGGATGAGGATGGGGAGGGTTTAGGATGAAAATGGGGGTTTGAGGGTGGGGGGGCTGAGGATGAGGATGGGGGGTTGAGATTGAGGAGAGGGGATGGAGGAGGGGGGTTGAGGTTGAGGAGCGGGCTGAGGAGAGAGGTTGAGGAGGGAGGTTGAAGAGGGGGGTTTAGGATGAGGAGGGGGTTGAGGATGGGGGGTTGAGGAGGGGTGATTGAGGATGGGGGGGATGAGGTTGAGGAGGGGGGTTGAGGTTGAGGAAGGGGGTTGAGGAGGGAGGTTGAGGAGGGGTTTAGGATGTGGAGGGGGGTTGAGGATGGGGATTGAGGATGAGGATGGGGGATTGAGGTTGAGGAGGGGGGTTGAGGAGGGAGGTTGAGGTGGGGGGTTGAGGATGAGGAGGGAGGTTGAGGATGAGGAGGGAGGTTGAGGATGAGGAGGGGGTTGAGGAGGGAGGTTGAGGAGGGAGGTTTAGGATGAGGAGGGAGGATGAGGAGGGAGGTTGAAGATGAGGAGGGGGGTTGAGGAGGGGGGCTGAGGAGGGTGGTTTAGGATGAGGAGGGTGGGTTGAGGATGAGGATGGGGGGTTGAGGATGGGGGGGTTGAAGATGAGGGGTTGAGGATGAGGAAGGGGGTTGAGAATGAGGAGGGAGGATGTGGAGGGGGGTTGAGGAGGGTGATAAGAGAGGGGGGAAGAGGCACAGGGAAGAGAGGGGGAGGTAAGAGACACAGGGAAGGGAGAGGGGGAAGAGACACAGGGGAGGGAGAGGGTAGAAGAGACACAGGGGAGAGAGAGGGGAACACAAGAAAAGGGCACACAAGAGGGGGCACAAGAGGGACACAGGGGGCAGCACATTTCCCACCCTCGGCTTATACTTGAGTCACTCATTTTTCCCAGTATTTTGTGGTAAATTAGGTGCATTGGCTTATACTCGGTCGGCTTATACTCAAGTACATACGGTTATCATCAGAGGTTAATATTTTCTCTAAAACGTAATTTAGGTTCATGGCTTACAGTTGCTAATGTTGTGAGTTTGTTACATATTTCACAAACATGTGAGGGCTTTCCTAAAATACAATGGTTCTTAAACAGTAGGGTTTTTTTTTGCCAAGAAAGGGTGAGGGAACTAAATTCCTCTTGTATTATATGATTGAAAGAAAAACCTGCATATGTTTACAAGGTAGGTTAATAATATCAAGTTCAGATGTGGCTTGTGACTTCTTCACTTGTGAAATATGGATGTTACTTAACCATTGTGCATCATATATTAAAGAATTGCCCAGGAGTGACAGCTACAGATCTATAAATATTAGTTTTAGCTCTCCCCTATCACAGATGGAGCTGGTTAGCTGTGCATGGGTCATGGAAAGGTTGAAATATATTGAATCTCACTGGTCAGTGTGTGCTCTATTATGATAACATAAACAATGTGTTTTCTCTTACTGTTCTGAATATACAGATGTAGCAGACTTCATTGCCCCCCCAGGAAACACACGCTATTCTATTGCAATACAATATCCTTAGGATTTGAACTCAGCGTTGATACTGTTTGTCCTACCACATGTGGTTATACATAACCAAAGGGAATTCAGGAAGACTATGCCATATTTACATGTAAAGATATATTAAACGACTCAAAGGAAAGCTTACAAAGTAAGAAGCTTCTTTAATGAGTTGCTTACAAGTGTTGTAATAAAGTAACTAGTCTGCAGACTACAAAGTATGTGGAAAACCCCAACTTAAAAGGACACTGTAGTACAAAACATTCTATCATGCATTTAAAAACGTATGTTTTAGATATTGCAAAAGTGTTTTAACCTTGGGGAAAACTTTTACTGAATCGTAACACAAAGAAAACTTACAAACTGATAAAAACAAGGAGCCTCATTCAATTGCAAGCCCACAAGTCGCGGGATGTAGGCCGTAAGTCTGCGCGCCTGCTGCTATTCAATTCGGGAAGACCGCAAGATATGGGCCGATAGCGAAATTCGGAAACCATGCCATCGTATGTAGCATTTGCAAGCTTGAACAGATCAATTAACCAAGGCCGTAACTCCCGAGATAGAAACAGCCAATGGAAACAGAGATTGTCATCATTACGGCTTTGAAAAATGGAGTCCTACATGCTTGAATTACGAGTTATGATCAGATCCACATTCCAGATATAATGCAATATTGATAAAGCAGTAAATATGATATTCTATTACATGCGAGTTCCATTATATGTAGTAACACCTTGATTGCCGGGATCGACATAACACAGAAATTGAACATGAAATAAAGTATTTTTTCGGGCCGATTTGCGAGCTTGAGAATTTTGTGCTATTAATTGTAAGACCGAACATCACTTTCACTTTTAATAAAAGTACAGTAGTGTGTGAATATGTTCATTTAAAGTGCTCCAGACATGTCATTAAGCCCTTTGCGAGTCCTCCTTGTTACCAGTAACTTGTGGTTCGACTTTTGCAATTTAAGGGCTTGACAGCTTGCTTAGCAAGGGGCAATCTGAGCAATTGAATAGCGATTTTAGTTCTAAACTGCTAATGGCATACTGTAAACATGGGACTACAGTGTACTTTTCAATGATTTACAGTATTAGCTCCACATATTTCTAGGCCTTGTTGACTGATAAAATTCCATTAGTCCACTTGAAAGCATTGGAAGTAAGAAGTGATATATTTCAAGTTAAGAAGCTGAAAAACACTCTTCAATCAACATCACTATCATTTATAGAAGTCCTTAAACAAAAATAGAATGGTAATTTAAAGGCTGTAATAGTTTTATTAATTTTGCAATGTACTTCTTCAAAAGAATATATTGTACATACATCAATATATTAACATCAACGGACCAATAAGGAGTTGGGCCACCCTTTACCATTGGAAATTGTTAAAGCTTCTTTGAAATCTGTCAAACAAGTCCTGAACTTTGTGTAGTGGGACATTGCACCATTCATCAAGAAGAAAAGCCTCCAGTTCTTTGAGGGAGAGAGGAAGGTTGAAATCTACTCCAAAACTTCCCATAAAAGTTTAATGATGTCTAAATCTGGTTATTGGAGAGGCCATGGATTTTCCTCATATTTCTTTCTTTACATGCAGAGCAATCATAAGACCTAATGACTCCCAAGAAATGGCAGTCCATTCCAGTATGGATTCACCACTATTTGTAACAGTTGGCAACATACATTGTGAGTGAGAGGCATCATGTTCTCCTTATGTAAACCTTATCAACAAAGGTCTGCATAGTTAGAACTATGGTATCATAAAGGATCATAAAGAAGATTGGATCATAAAGAAGGCTGAGCGTTGCAGCATTGACACCATTGAATTGTGGTGTTGGGGAAAACTGCTAAGAGTCCCTTGGACTGCAAGAAGATTGAATCAATCAATGTTACAGAAAATTAAGCCAAATGCTAATTGGAAGATATGATCATGAGCATAAAGCTCAAATATATATCATGAGAAAACAGGATTTCATAGAAAAGAGTCTGGAAAAGACTGAAGTCACATGAAGAAGGGGACCGCAGAGACAGAGATTGATATATAAGGTAATTGAAGCAATGAAAAGAAGGGTCAGTGAGATCAGAGGCAGTGTTATGCTGCTGTCCATATGGTCACAGAGAGTCAGACACGAGTGAATGACTAAACAATTACTTTTGTGGCAATTAGCAACTACCCTTTGAAATGTCTGTCTATCTCTGCCAGGAACCACTGTTTATCTTGTGTTTTGTCATATGATGTCATTATTTTTTAGACTGTTTCCCCAAAATATTAGATAATTTGGCATTTTTGGTGTCCGATGGACTGCAAATTTTGGCACCAGCTACTTAATTGCTTTGAAATCTGACATATCAAAGAGATAATTGTCAGACGTCTTTAATAGCTAACACATACAGGTATCTGGCAGACAACCTTACTTGGTTTACCTTTTTGCAGCTGTATTTGTAACTGTGATTTAGTTATTAACATATTACTCCTTTTTCATGTGGAGTTTCTGTTATTTTGTCCAGCCCCTGTTTGAGAACAGCTGTTCTTCAATGTAGTAGTATATCCGAGTTTATACAATCCAAATCACAATATAGAATCAACCTGCTTTATTATCATTGCAGTCATCTCCTGAAGAGTTAATACATGCTAGTGTCAATGGGAAGATCGTTTTTCATCCAAACATTTATATCCTTTCAAGTTAAGCTATTTTGCTCCACAGAAAACAATTCATGACAAGCCTTGTGCCAAAATAACTGGGAAATCATCCACCCAGACAACTGTTTTTCGGTTGACGGTACTGATCAGTATTAGATAATAAGAGATGAATCTAAACAAAAATAATAAAAAGAATGCTGAACAGTGACACATGCATGCTTGTTTTCTAACTGATTCTCTAGGCAGTTCACTGAGAGAGACCTGACAATTTCTGTATTATGCTGAAAATTCAAAAGATGTTTCATTAAAGGGAGTCGTCCCTACACAAACAAATTACACTTTAGACTGGCTTAGACTTTCATTACATTATTAACATTGTATGGGAAAGATTTATCAGCATCAAGCTAAAATCGTTGATTATTAACAATATGGTCATGTTAAACTTGTAAATATTTGAATGGGAGACTGCCAAAGTAATCCGTTAACATTAAGAAAGTTTTAGTACAGGTGCCAATGGTTACCACATTGTGGCTACCAAAACGAGTGGTAGCCACTAGCAATAGTCAGGCCACTGTTGGAGGATTTTAATTAGTGGGGGGCATAACTGCTGTGGACTAAACATAAAAATGGAGCGGGTGTATATTGCCAAAAATTATCTTTGATCTAGATCTTCCCTATAAGAAGGAAATTCCACTGTTTCACATCTTTCCTAAAGAAATTACAATGGAATACAAAGCTCTCTTGATACAGATATTTACGGCAGCTAAAAACTCCAATGCCTTATATTGGAAACAAGAAAAAGTTCCCATTTGGTCAGAAATATTGATAAAAATAAAAAAAACGCGACACTTAGAAAGAGACATAGAGGATATTGGAATGTCCCATCTTCCACATGTTAAGTGGAAAGTATGGGATGAGAAGTATAAGGATTAGGAGGTGTCCTTTATTCATAGAGTGTAATATAAACACCTCCTCCTTCCGGAACCATCCCTTACCTCCACACTCCATTCCAGGCCATATTTTTTATTTTTTCCCCTTGTTTTTTTTTTTTTTTCTTCTCTTTTTTTCTTCTTCTTTTTTTCTCTATTTTTTCTTTTTTTTCTTGTTCTTATGTTATAAAATATTTTAAAACATTCATATTGTAATTATATAACAAGTTATGTGAGGTAAATTGTCTTTAATTCTTTACTTGGCACTTATTTATGCTATTAAGGCTATGTATTAAGTTATATATCTTTGGAGATTGGAAGGGATCATTTACACAGAGAAAGTACGTCCAACGCATTTGAAATTATATTATCTTATGAAATTCTACATATTAATACCTTTGTGACCAAGAATGGAATCATGTTTTTTGTATCATTATGTAATGTTTTGACATTTTTGAAAATAAATATTAAAAAATAAAAATAAAAATAAAAAATATATATATTGCCAGGAAGGCATTGGGATGTTGAAGATTTAGCTGTATGGTTTAAATTTAACCTTACTACATTCCAGGGTATAGAGAGATTATGTTGGGATTGTTTAGCGTAGGGCTGGGTTATAGCGGGATTGCATAATAACATTCATTATTTTATTATTTTCAATCTTTCCACATTAGTGCTGCTAAAGTTCCTTAATTGATTATATTTGTTCCACAAAACTTTTAAAAAGTGTCATAAAGGAAAGTTACACAACTGTCTAGAGACATATATTTTGTTACCTGTTCTACTGATTGTGATGTGCAATGTGTACCATCATGGATAAAGGAGGTCTTCTTCATCTAGAGGTAATGTAGAGAATTAAAGGGACTCTTTAACACCCTACATGAGAGAGAATAAGAAAAAAGAAGTTCCAAAAGGTGAGAATCTTTTTTTCATTGGACTTCTTAGAAGTAAGTGAAGTAATTTGTTTAATACACTGAGGATGTCAAAATTAATCAAAATTCACCCAGTTACAACATTTATAAAACAAAAAAATGCCTAAGGAGTCTGCCTGAGATTGTTAATTTAACTCGATATACCTCAGCAGTAAACCTTTATAGAACCAAGATCACAATGCTTGCGTTTCTGAGACGATGATACAGGATGCAGTAAAAACACTCTGAAACAAATGGCAGCCACCACCAAAGAAGTTTCAGTTCAGCTTGAGATCTTATTTGAACCTTGGATGAATGCTGGAATTATGTAAGTCTTAATAGATGCAGAGAATTTGCACTTGATGGATCCCAGTCAAGTAATCATTGTAACCTATTCCCTTGCAAAGTAAGGGCTTTGTTTTACAAAAAAAGTCATGTACTTCAGGTTTAAAAGTTCTGAACGCCATAAATTATAGATTCTGAAGTACTATCAGGTCAGCCTGCAGGAATGAATCATGACATTCTATGCAAAGACATGTTGGGACCTCTGAACTACAGGCAATAAATTGACTGCATATGCAACTCATCCACATCATATACAGTACTATGAAAAATGGGAACCATATTTATGGGCCAGAACATGGTATACATCTAAAAAGTACCTTGACAATTGTTATACAGTTAGCCTCACTTTTATTGGAGGACTTCTGTAAAACCCTAAATATTTTAACTAGGTACTGTTTATTCATTAAAAAATCAATAGTATTAAACATACTTTCAAAGTTTACATGCAGCTGCTGCTGGTATCCACCCACTATAAGTTCAATGGGTGAGGTGGCTTTGTCCTGCCGGCAGTGCTAAAAAATTTCAGGTGCAAAGTTACTGCTGTCCATTGGCTGGAGACTTGCAGCCCTATTAAATTCCCCCAATGTGTAAAACCCGTAGCCCGTTACAGGGCCCGGAAGACTTACAGTCTCATTAAATTGGGGCTACGTTGTAAATGTAGCGAGTAACTCGAGATTTATGTGCTATGGCTATAAAATGATCAGTGTAATGCTGCTTGCAGCGGACTTGCGTGGTAACACCAAGGAAGGCAGAGAATAGGCTACGTGTTGAGCAACTTTTAATTTAATGCACAAAAATACTTTGATCTGTCCTGCTCGTAACCCCAACATGTTCAATTCAATTATTAAATTGCAACGTGGTGACTCGTGAGCAAGCACGTAACATGTAAATGGAACCCAAAGGCCTACGTGTGCTCATGAGCACCCGCAAGGGGAGGTAAAGTCCAATACGTAGCACTTCGTAGGCAAATAAAAACACACTACCGTACATTTATTATAAGGGAAAGTGATGTTAGGTCTTAGAATTAATAGCACAACATTCTCAAGCCCGCAAATCGTTCCCGAAAAATACTTTATTTCATGTTCATATTTTGTGTTATATCGATCCCTGCAATCAATGTGTTAAGACATATACTGTAACTCGCATGTAATAGAATATTATATTTACTGCTTTCTTAATATTGCATTATATCTGGCCTGTGGGTCCAATCGCAATCTGTATTTGAAGCACGTAGGATTTTGAATCTACCCTCCCCTTTTTCAGTGACGTAAAGCTAACAATCTCTTTTTCCATTGGCTCCATCTGAACCCGTAACTGCGTGATTGCCTAATTGTTTGTGTTCGAGCACGCAACCCCGACGGCCATGAACTAGTTTACGAAATAGACTATCTTGCTCGTAGCTCGCAGCCCTTTCTAATTTAATAGCAACGTAAGTAGGGCTAATTTTAAGCACGCAACCGTTACTTGCTTCAAGTTGGACTTACGAAGCTGGAATTTAATATGGCTGTTAGGCTATTAAATTGGCCTCTTAAAGCTACCCGCAAACGATTTGCGGGTTACAGGTGGAAAAACCCTATGGGCTGTTTAAATCTGAACTCTATTGCCGCAAAGCCTTTGATCTGTCAAGCCTGTAACTGTTATGTTCGAAAATCGCTATTAAATTGCTATGAGTCCCGAAAAACACATTGGAGTTAAAACCCGCAAATGGAGGCAAAAATATTACGGCCTCCAAATAGGACCCGCAAAGGGTTTACAGACAAGTTCTCAACACTGTAAAGGACAATATAAACACACCAGTGAACTTTAAAATATTGGGGAGGCATGGAAAGGTATTATAATTACTTGCACAACAGTCCACAAATAAAAAATAGCCATTTCAAAATTATGTTATTTCATCATATGTTGGAATGGTCATGCATATGCCAAAATGAAAAGCATGCTGCAACATGCATAAACCAATTAAAGACACTCTACCTGATTAAATAGCAAAACAAAAACATGAAACTATTAACCCTTTCTAACTCACAGAGGCTCTAATGTGTACCCTGGAATATATATATAGGTGCATATACATCTCGCTCATCACATCTACATTGGGAAAACAAATAGTGACCAAATTACACCACCACATCACATATATCAAGTACCAGGGGAACATTTTATTGTTTGTTGTTCAGTCCTTCAGTTGTGTCTGACTCTCTGTGACCCTATTGACTACAGCACATTTAGCTATGTCTCTGCCTGTGATGTTCCACAAGGTTTGCATGCCAAAGATACTGAAATGTGTTGCCAGTTCCTTCTCTGGGATTTTTCTGACCTCTCAGCTATGACCTGCCCACCTACAGTCACCTTACATGGTATAGATCACAGCTTCATTCAGGTACATAAGCTCCTTCACCACCACCACTTGGCAATCCACAAGAGGACCAGGGGACACTAAATTGACGAATAGCAAAATATAATGGGAGGTTACCAAATGGGAATGGATATACATCTTGGCACATGGCCACCAGCAATGGCGTGGGACATTCCTGGATGGGCATAGTGGAGATTATCCCTGATGGAGGTGACTTGGCTGTTGATTCACATGCCTCTGCACAGCCTCCTTGTGATTTTGCGGCCCCTCCGGATGACTTAGAGTAGATTAGTGTGGTGTATGTTCCCCGGTCCCCTTCAGCATTGCTAAGTGGTGGTGGTGAAGGAGCTTGTGTATTGCAATGAAGCTGTTGATACTCCATAGTATCACAAATTAGACTTTGCATGTGTATTAACCCTTCATTTTGATTATATATGCTATATATTTTTATATGATATCTAATGCTATTATTACTATTATTATTGTTATATGTATTGATCTATTGCATAGTAACTAGGGCTCATTAGTTTACATATATAGGAATGTGACACACATGTGATGTATGTGGATGTCCCATAACCCCAACCATTGACAACACACTGACACAGTGATAACAGGATAACAAAGCTTTATTTCATACACAGAGCACAATCAGAAATGGAAAAGACTGTGCAATAATATCATGGGCTGTGGTGTGGGTGGATCCAGGGAGAGCAAGAGGCTTGGGGAAAAAAGGGGATACCTACAAGGGGTAATGTCATAGTCTGGAATAAGCATGATGCATAGCACCTACCAGGGTCACCTGTGGTCACTACACCACTGCAAACGGAATCTGGTGAAAAAAAAGGATCATCAGAAATCACTCCATTTAATTGAAGAAACACTAATGTGCATAGCACTTACAACTTGCCTAGAACTGCTCAATAAAAAAGATGATTCAGCATATGGACTGTGTAATCCAATCCAGTTTCACACATACATTGTGGTGACAAAACAAAAATCTGAAAAAAGTGGTCATCTAAAAAAAGGCAGAAGAGGATAAAAAAAAATCAACTTGCATGTACAGTACAGTGCTAAATACTGTAACTGTAACAATATACCAACTCACCTGCAAGCATTACTAACTATTAGCTAGGTCTCTGGATGATCAGAAATATGGGAAAATACCTATAAATACGGAGAGAACACAAAGGTCAGCAGCCAGATTAACTGTTACTAACATCAGACCCAGGTATCTGTTCTCAGACTGATATTGAAGTCATGCTCACATGCTTCACTAGTGCATATATCAATGCTGGCTGTCATTAACATGTCATTGTGAGACTTTGCAAGTCCACAGCCATAGTGGTATTAGTCTGCATTTAAGCTAACAACAATCATGTCTTAATTATTTGGCTATATTATAGCTTTAAGACGGTGGGAGCTACATGTTAAGGGGGGATGTCATGGAAGGAATGTCTACCTGAGAGGCACCGTGAAAACCTTACACCTCCTACATTTACTTCACAATGCTTGCAGATGCAGAAGATGCCTTAATGGGCCTGAATTGTACATAAAACTAAATAATACAAAAATAACACCTACAAAATAAGGCCTTAAAAAAAGATAGGGACTTTCTCAGTGACCATCAATTGTGAAATGTTCAACAGAACCCTACGTGTACACAGAAGGCACAAACATTTGCCCAGCCCCTAGGTTCTCCTCCGCCTAGGCACAGGGCCCAAATTCCCCGTGGCCAACTGCTGTCTCCCTGGTGGTAGTGCTGTCATCACTCCAGTAGGAGGGCCCTGGCAATAGCCTCAGTCTCTGGATGGGGGGATAGTGGGGTCAAATCACAGTGGTGTGTCCAGTGGTCCAGATGGTGACCCCAATAGACATATATCATCCTCCTCCTCCGAACCAGGGCCCTCAGCTCCACTTATATCCTCCTCCCCCTGCACAGGTTTCTGCTGGGTGGGGGCTTGTTCCTCCACTTCCTGCTCCAATGGAGCTGACGCCCCCGCCTCTGGCTTACCGCTGGACTCAGAACTCCTTGATGCTGAATGATAAAAAAAAGGTATATGTCATTAGTATGATGAATAATACATTGTTTTGTGTGCATTCCTAACTATCTGACATCTAGGCTTGAACCTAGACGATTCTCCTATTTGCAACTCAGATTAGCTATAATTTGCTAGATATGATCTATTCTTTGGTTCTTGGTCTTGATCATTCTTGGCTCCTAACGCTTTCTTGATTCGGCTGCGGTCTGTAACTGCATAGGCTGTGGTGGGCAAAATAATAAATGGACTCTCTAGTGGTTGATTACTGTTGTTGTGCCCAGGAATGACAGTGATTTGTCAGCTTAATGGATTTAATGATGCATCCATCTATCCCTTGTTAATTCCATAGAGCTGACATGTCAGTGTCCTTGTTGGTCATCATGTACATGTGTAGTGTGCATGTAGTGGCATGTTGATGTATGTGATATTCACCTGACATGGAGGCTGGGTCCTGCTGGGCCACCAGGTCCGAAGCTTCAGTGGCGGGCAACTGGCTAAGAAGGTCATTGACGACCTTCTCCCACTCATTATAGCTCACAGTCACTTTCTTGTCCTCCTTGGCCATCATCCTCCTCACCGTGGCCCTGGTGTCGTCAAAACGGTGCTTGACGGTCCTCAAATCCCCTGGCGCTGTGCCTACTGCTGAAACCTCAGCCGCTACCTCCTTCCATGCCTGAGACCTAGGCCCTTACCTGAACCCCCCCCCCCCCTGCAAGGATCACGGGGCAGACACAGAGTAATGATATAGGAATCACAAGGTTTTGGAGATCAGCAGCCTAGGTCAGCAATGATCCAATTCAGCAACTTGTAGGTGAAACAGGAACAAGCTTTATTGAAGGGAACAGGAACCACAATAATCTGGCAAGGTACATAGACAGGAAGTGCCTTATATAGGCCAAGGACCAGACACCTGACCAGACACAGCTGAAGAGACTAGTCACTGATACTATTGCTAGCAGAGTCAAGGTTTATCATATCTCAAGGAAATTCACAAAGGCAGGCTGGCGCAGTGGTAGGGAAGAGGTTCAGCAGCCTGTGGACCAGGGTTCAAAACCCAGCAGAGTCAATTCCTCACGTTACCCCCGCCTCTATAGGTGCAGCCTCTGGATGCCCTATTACCCGGTTTAACAGGGTACTGCATATGAAAAGACCGAAGAAACTATCCTCCTCACCATAGCCTTTCCAACGAACTAGATACTGAAGCTTGTTGCGGAAGATCCTGGAGTCCAGAATTTTCTCCCCCTCGTATTCATCCTCACCATTCCCGAGGACTGGAGGGGGGGCAGGGAAGGCTCGGCCAGGGAAAGTGTTGTCATGGAAAGGTTTCAGCAGTGCAACATGAAACACCGGATGTATTCTCATGGAATCTGGAAGTTGCAAACAAAAAGTGACAGCCTTGATCTGAGCGATGATCTCAAAAGGTCCCATGAACCTCTGACCCAATTTATGAGAAGGAACCCTAAGCTTAAGATTCCTTGTTGACAGCCAAACCTTGTCACCAACATGATAAACTGGGGCCTCCGTTCTATGCCTATCAGCAGCTCTCTTGTAACATTCCTGAGCCTCCAAAAGAGTCTCCTTCAACAGGTCTTGGAGATCTCGTAAGGTGGTTAGCCGATCAGTGACTGCAGGAATGGAAGTAGTAATTGGGAGACTCACTAGAAAGGTTGTATGGTAACCATAGTTGGCAAAAAATGGGCTCAAAGAAGTGGAGCAGTGTTGGGCATTGTTATAGGCAAACTCCGCCGTGGGTAGAAAATCCAGCCAGTCATCCTGCAGGTAACTAATATAGCACCGCAAATATTGCTCTAAAGTCTGGTTGGTTCGCTCAGTCTGTCCATTACTTTGTGGATGAAAAGCTGACAACAGATTTACATTAATACCTAGATTAGAACTAAAATGTTTCCAAAAACGAGATATAAACTGCACTCCCCTGTCAGAAACTACTTCATCAGGCACTCCATGCAAGCAAAATATTTCCCGAATAACCAGGTCAGCCGTCTGTTTAGCTGAAGAAGACCACGAGCTGGTATGAAATGACCCATCTTAGTTAACCTGTCCACAACAACAAGAATTGTAGTGTGTGCCTTAGAGGGAGGTAGTTCCACAATAAAGTCCATGGATATAGATACCCAGGGACGATGAGGAATCGGAAGAGGCTGAAGCAAGCCAACAGGGGATGAGCGAGGAGTCTTATGTCTGGCACATACATCACAAGAGGACACATACTTCTTAACATCCTCATAATACTTCGGCCACCAAAAGGATCGGGCGAGTAACTCTTGTGTCTTTCGGATTCCTGGATGACCTGCCGGTTTTGAGTCATGGTAGAGACGTTAAAGGGTCCACTCGCACTGACCCCGGAGCAAACAGACGTTGTTGAAAAATCCCAAACCCATTAAGCATCGTCATATGGAGATCACGAGGAGGATCACGAAGAACTGGATCTTCAGCGTAGCCCTTTTTAATACGAGACATCAGATCAGAAGGAAATGTAACTGCTATAAATATATCCTCCGGCAAGATGGTGGTCTTGGTTACGGTAGTATGGAGGGGGTCAGCTATTCTAGACAAGGCATCCGCCTTACCATTCTTGGAGCCAGGACGGTATGTAACCAAAAAATTAAACCTCGAGAAGAATAGGGACCAGCGTGCTTGTCTGGCTGACAGTCTCTTAGCTGATCGAATACATTCCAGATTTTTGTGATCTGTGAGGACAGTAATTGGATGGGTAGCTCCCTCCAAGAGGTGTCTCCATTCGATGAAGGCAGCTTTTATAGCCAATAGTTTTTTTCTGCTGGCACCATCTGGCAGGAATAGAAGGCACACGGATGTAACAGCATCTTAGGTCCAGTCCTTTGAGACAGTATAGCACCAACAGCTGAATCAGAAGCATAAACTTCCACAATAAATGGTAATTCCAGCTGAGGATGTACCAGGACGGGGGCAGATGTAAACAGAGTCTTTAATCGGGAGAATGCGGTATCAGCCTTATCGGACCACTGAAAAGGAGTCCCTTTACGTGTAAGTTCAGTGATCGGTGTAATACCGTCAGAGAAATTCTTAATGAAACGCCTGTAGAAAATTGGCAAACCCCACAAATCTCTGAATATCTTTTTCATTCTTGGGGATGGGCCAGTCCAGCACAGCTTTGATTTTACTTGCGTCCATACTTAAACCTTTAGGAGTTATTACATACCCCAGGAATTGAATTTCTGTTTGTTCAAACTCACATTTTTCAAGTTTAATGTATAGGTGGTGGGTTCCAAGGCGCTCCAGAACTATACGGACCTGTTTTCTGTGGTTTTCAAGATTATCAGAAAATATTAGGATATCATCCAAATATGCCACAACAAACTGATCCAGGAGATCTCGTAGTACATCATTGATAAGATGCTGGAAAGTTGCAGGGGCATTACAAAGCCCAAATGGCATTACTAGATATTCGTAATGCCCGTACCTGGTTCTGAAAGCTGTTTTCCATTCATCATTTGGTCTCTCCAAAAGTTCAGGAATGAGAGGCAAGGGGTAGCGGTTTTTAACAGTGATGTTATTAATGTCCCTGTAGTCAACGCATGGCCATAGGCTGCCATCTTTCTTTTCTACAAATAATATAGGAGCTCCTGCTGGAGAAGTAGATGGTCGAATAAAGCCTTTGGCAAGATTTTCTTGTATGTATTCATTAAGAGCTTTCAATTCAGGCTCAGAAAGGTAATATATACGGCCAAATGGAATAGCAGCCCCAAGTAACAGCTCTATTGGGCAATCATAAGGCCTGTGGGGTGGAAGCTGATCAGCATTCTTCTTATCACAGACATCTGCAAAATCCCGATATTGTAGAGGAAGCTTAGTCAAGTTTGTAGCAACCATTTCATTAATTGTTGTGGCAACAGGTGTTACCTTAGAGGGTTGACAATTCATTAAGCAGTGTTCTGAAGGAAAGGACAAAGTTCTGGTCTTCCAATCAATCTGTGGGTTATGCAGAGCAAGCCAAGGTACCCCCAAAATCACTGGAAACTGTGTTGAGGAAATTAGGTGGAAAGATATAGCCTCATGGTGATTCACTTCCAGAGTCAACTTTAAGGGCACAGTCTCATGTGTAACCGGGCCTGACGTAAGTGGAGAACCATCTACTGTCTCCATTAACACAGGTGAAGAATTAGGGATAGACTGAATTCTATTTCCTGCTGCAAATTTGATGTTCATAAAGTTTCCGCCTGCTCCAGAATCTATCATAGCTGTAGTTGAAATTTTACGATCACCACATTGCAACATGATAGGCACCACAAAATGAGGATGTTGAGTCAACATACCCTCTTCACCATGAGCCAGAGAAAACAAGGGTTGTGTGACAGAATCCAGTTGACCTGAAATCTGAGATTAGTGTCCAATCTGTGCACCCTCAGCCGCCATAGCTATTGTTCTTTTGGATTTGCTAGGGCAATTGATGGCATAGTGCCCTGCACTACCACAATACAGGCATAAATTGTGAGTGCGTCGCCACTGTATTGGATAATGGCCCTCTTATTAGATTTACCTGCATAGCCTCAGGCTCAGAGTCTGTAGGTGTTTGTGGGGTCGGAGTAGAAATTCTTGAATAGGAGTAGCACTTGGTCTAAAAGAGCCCTGTCTTTCCAATCTTCTTTTAGAATGTCTCCGATCAATACGGATAGCCAAACGCACAAATGCATCAAAGTCAGCAGGAAGATCAACACGAGCTAGCTCATCTTTTATAGCTTCTGAGAGACCTTTTCTGAAGTGGAACCTCTGGGCTGATTGGTTCCAGGTAGTATCAGCAACCCATTGTCTGAATTCAGCAGCATATTCAGCCACAGAGCGCCTCCCTTGATGCAAATGAAGGAGAGTGGCTTCTGCTGTAGCACATCGATTGGGGTCATCAAAAACTAGGCACATGGCCTCAAGAAAGTCATTTAAATTACCCAAGACTGGACTGTCCTGTTCCAGAATAGGGGTGCCCCAAGCCAGGGCTTCATCTTTGAATAGGGAGAAAATAAATCCCACCTTCTCTTTTTCAGATGGAAAACGGTGAGGTAACATCATGAAGTGCAAACGGCATTGATTTAGGAAACCCCTAAATCTTTTGCGATCTCCTCCAAACTTTTCTGGTAGGGGCAAACGGGCATCTTGTGCAGGTGTAACAGTAGCAGCCGCAACATCACGTGCCCTGTAGCTGGTATACTCACTGTGCATTGACTGAACTTTATTTTGCAGTTCAGCTACCTGGTCCTGCAGCACTTGAATGGTCTGTGCCTGGGTCTGCACAGTTCTTGCAGTAAAAGCAACCTGCTGGGCCAATGCAGAATCTGACCCGGCGGTCTCCATGAAAGGGCCAGATTATTCTGTAATGATATAGGAATCACAAGGTTTTGGAGACCAGCAGCCTAGGTCAGCAATGATCCAATTCAGCAACTTGTAGGTGAAACAGGAACAAGCTTTATTGAAGGGAACAGGAACCACAATAATCTGGCAAGGTACATAGACAGGAAGTGCCTTATATAGGCCAAGGACCAGACACCTGACCAGACACAGCTGAAGAGACTAGTCACTGATACTATTGCTAGCACAGTCAAGGTTTATCAGATCTCAAGGAAATTCACAAAGTCAGGCTGGCGCAGTGGTAGGGAATAGGTTCAGCAGCCTGGGGACCAGGGTTCAAAACCCAGCAGAGTCAATTCCTCACACACGGATAGCACCAAAGACGGCCACATTCTCCTGGTGCGATTAACTGTGGGCTCTGTGCTTGCCCTTAGACTCTTGCCCTCCTGACTGTCGATGGGGATCCTTACCTCCCCCGAAATACCACCCCCTCTGGGAACAGGCTTCTCCTCCTCTGTCCCTCTTCTATGTGTTCCTGGTGCTAAGGCCACCCTGCCACCGCTCACCTCCTCCTTTCCTCCACTCCTCCCCTCCACCACTCTTCTCCTCCTCCCCACCCCCCTTTCCTCCTCTCCAACACTACTACCCCTCCCCACCTCTCCACTCCTCTCCTGTCCTCTCTCCTCCCTCCATTTCAATCCCAAAAATAATAGAACAATAAATTAAAATAAGTGTTACTGTAAATATGTGATGGGAAAAAAAATGTTTGTATTGTGTAATTAATAACTGTTGAGGGATGGGATGTGGGGTATGGGATGGGGGGTGGAGGGTGTATGGAGTGACCTAGCTCTATGTGTCTCTATGTGTGTTCTTTAAATTATGCGTATTGCAATTATGTGTAATCAGTATATATATGTAATCAAGGATTAAGTGTAAAATCGTAAAAAGTAGAAGATGAACAAAACTGCAAGTTAATGCTCTCAAAATACCCCTGCTCTCTCTTTCTGTCTCTCACAAACGTCTAATTTCGGGACCTGCGTGCTACTTCATCAGAACATACAACACAGTCAACGCATGGGCAGGTGGAACGCAAATGTATAATCTCCCTCTGTCAATCATTTGTGGCTAGACCACTTTCTATTGGCTGAGAGGCCTGTCATATTACGTCATACCGCGATTGGATCGTAATGGCCGATTGCATCTCGGCCAGCCCCTTGACAACTTGCATGAGCGGAAAGGGTTTACAGGCTTGCGTCTACGGCCCGTAGGTCGCGGCATGGTTGAATGTAATAGCTCTGTAACTATGCTGAATTTCAAGCCCGCAGACATTGCAGGTGTGCCGTTGCCGCTACAGGCTTGGAATTTAATATAGCACTTGTTTTGTTAAAGTCGTTTCCCTTGGCAAGAAGTTGTTGCTGTGGGAGCAGCCGATAATTGTTTATGCTCTTTTAAAATCTGATTGTTGCTAAAACCATTTAGACCTGTTTCTCTGACAAACTCCCTCCCCTTCTTGATGATCCTTAACAGCGTGGAGGAAATAAGCTAAATTACTGATTGATACACTAATCTTTGACAATTAATAATTTTAATCATTAATCATTGTAATCTTGTTAAACATCTGACATGCATGTAATACATTGGATAATAAAATCATCCAAACACTATTACTCTCCAGGTATATCTAAAAGAAGTGACAAAACATGGCTAAAAAATAATTTATTTATTTTTATTATAAAACTGAAAACATGTGTTGTTTTTAAGTATTTTAAACATATTGTGAAGCTGTCCCACAGAGAAGCACTGAATACATCAACAATAATAGAGTTGCTCAATCAGAGAACTAATCAACCTTAATATCTTAGTTCTGTGGACATGATAATTCACTCTGAGAACAAGCTATTTTAGCTCACCTGTGCCCTCAGACTGATATACTACAGGATATTTCTCCCTGTGAAGGGCACAAGTGAGCTAAAAGAGGTTGCTCGCAGAGTGGGTTATCATATCCATAGAAATAACCTATTAAGGTTAGTTCCTTCTCTGAGCACCTCTACTTCTGCTGTTGCATAAGCACTGAATGCATGCTTCATGCTTCCTGACTTTATAACACAGTTGGAATAGACCATACGTTTTCTACTTTTATTATATTTAAATTTAAATTTTGTTTCATGTGTTTCTTTTTTTGTTGTTGAATTATATATCCTTCCCCATCTTTCTGTTCTAGTAAGATTCTAAGATTTTTCTAACATCTTAGCTCACCAAACCCCAGGGTGAGGAAAAATAGAAAACGAGACAAAGAAGTTCATAGACAGAATGATGGTTGGGACAGCTGAGTTCAGGCACATTCAAAGCCAAGGTCTAGATCTAGTCAAGCAGCAGAATAAAACAAGCCCTGGTCTGAAACCAAACAATTAGGAACATGTGCAGGAACAACATCAAAGTAGTAGGATAACTTGTACAGACACCAGAACACTGAGAGAGCAGGGTAAAACATAAGCCCTGAGCCCACACTACTGACATTAGATAGGGGGTAGATTATATTTTTAATTTGTATTATGGGCTTGGGGTGCTTTTTTAACATAGGTGAGTCTTGTTGAGCACTTTGATTGAGTATGTAGTTGTTAAACTAATATAATATTCATAAATAATGACAATCAATAAAACAACTCATTGAAAGAAAACTTAGGCTTAAATTTTTTTTATACTTGATGTCAAATTACCTTTATTTTACATCTAATCATCAAGTTACTAACTTGACCCAAGTAGAATCCTAAAGGGTGGCTGACACTTCAAAACTGCTTTGGTTTATTTTAAAAGCTGAAATATCTCAGATCTTAAACCAATATCTCCATCTTGCATTTAGCGAACAATTCACCAGAAAAGCAATTTTGCCATGATGGTGATAATAGGTTAGACCTGTCAGTAAACTTCAGTTCAAGGTGAAGTTTTGAGTTGTTTCTACTCAATTTTAGTGACACTGGAGTGAAAAGATAATGAGGCAAATTCTACAGCTATTTGGTTTCAAAATGGATTAAGTGTCACTTTCATTGTAACTAGTTAGGTAGAAGAAAGTGTCAACAACATGTATTTTTATTACCTCTCAATATAATGTTGGATAAACAAGATACAAAACAGGCCTCAATTACATGATATCTCTAAAAATGGCCCCCAAGGCAGCTTTTGCCTTGTGGGAGTTTTTGCAAGCAAATTTACAACCCTATTACATGCCCCCCCTTGCAAAAGAACACACATAATATTTACACCACTATTAGTTAGCTCTATCATACAAACATAGCTGATGTGTACATATAACAGACTATGAACATGAAACACAATCATCCCACCAATTAATACAAACACACTATATACTAGCCCTAACTTCCTCCAACCCTAATCCCTCTCTCTTACAGTAAAATAAAAAGAAATCATTATATAATACATGTAAACTAATAAATAATTGACCATGTAAAAAAATTGATTCATTGGTTTTTTGGTTACCATAGATCCAGTATTGCCAAAAGAATTCCTGGTTCTTCATTCCATGATAAACCGGCACATCCAATTCCAATATTGAAGCCTTCAGTTTTCACATTTGGGCCTCCTGCAAGTAACCTCTTCTTTGTTGCTAGATGCACTCAATACATATCGTAAAAGGCACCTCCCTTAAAAAAATATAGGGAGTTCCTGCGGTGAATGACTTTCTAGATGTCTGTTTGGTTGAAATAGGCCTCAGTCAATTTTCAGCCAATCAGCGTGGAGAAATTGAAATTCTCACATTTTGGTTGGTCCATATTGACCATTCAGAAACTATTTCCAGCCACTAATCTGATTGGTTGACTAAACATCTCTCCCCATGGACCCCAGCGAGAAGTACCCCTGGGGGAAGGAGGGGTTTACCAATAATTACTTATATGCAGGCTTTCCAATGAGTGCAAAAACATTCTTAAACTGCATAGTTATAATTTGTTGAGGATGAAGTGGTGGGATTTATATCGTTTTCTAATAAACTTTGTCAAATTTCATTAGATGATTTCAATGCCTCCACCATCAAACAAAATGCCCCTCATCACCTTGTCTGCTTTGCCGGGGGAGGGGGTTACTCCTAAAAGCCAATAACATGAGCAGAACAAGGTACCTCTTGTGCACTTGACATCCAAAATATACTAAAAAGAACAGTTAACAAATACAAGATGCATATGAGTATGAGTTATTTTAACTTTGTTCCATGGGGTATTACACATCAGCATGTGATACCATTATACTTCATTACAATTAAAGGACTACATATTGGTTTGCTCTTATGAAGATGATAACATGATAACAGCTTTTCAGAGAGTTTAAAATACATAAATACAGTCTTTAATTTTCTACTTCTTTTGTTCCTAACAGGATTGGGAGGAATGGGAGGAAATTGGACTCAGATCATTAGCCTTATTAAATTGCGATTTGGCCAATTGAATAGGGCTCTATATAAGCACATAGCATATATTTTTTACAGAAGTTTTTAGTTAGTGAACTTCTATCCAAAAGCAAGGTCTTCACTAACTAAAAACTTCTGTAAAAATATATGTTATATGCTTATATAGAGCCCTATTCAATTGGCCGAATATATTTCCTTAGTTCACTTGAAAGACTCCCAATATCAGTAGCCACTTCACAATAGAAATTAATATAAAAGTAAATCCCATTAAGATAAGTCCTCCCCCTCAGCCTGAGAGCAAACTAACTATCCAAGATGGATCCCCCCATGATGCAAGCAGTCTGCTAAATATTATTTATTTTTATATCCATGGTTATACAGCTGCTAATTTTGTTAATTTGTTACGTACTAAACAGGGTGTGTTCTTGCCAACTAGTGTGCTTTGCATTTCTCCTAATGAGAGTTATGACAGTTGTAAATTTCACATTTCCTTTGTATAGAAGTTTTCTGTTTGCATTAAAAGTCTCAAACATCAGGAAATAGTTTTAACTGTAGATCCCACAGCAGCATAGTGGTATTTAAAAATAATAAATTAGAGGCTATATTTTTTTACATTCTAAAAACATGTTACCTACTTTTAAGTGTAGCTCTTAAAAAAAGGATATATTATATTTATAACCACAATTGTCCTTTAAGTACATCCCATTTAAATGGAGAAATCACAATTCCAAGGATTGAAGGTAGAGCTAACATGTATGTGTGAGATAGAAGCAAAGTGTTGGATGGTCTTAGCTACTAATTCTCAGAGATTGTCAAGTTAAACATTAGGTGTAGTTTGAATGTGAGTTTAAATCCTGAGGAAAAAAAAATGTGTTGTGTCATAAGATGATTTACCTGCTTCACATGTGTTTTTCTGGGTTTTTTTCATACTGACTTACAATGATGTATTCCATGTACTCTAACTTAAATCTCCCTAAACTCTCAGCTGTTTTGATTGCTAAAATATATAACATAGCATTTAGCAACTGTAAATCACCATGTATTTAATATATAGCAGTATGTTACTACAGTACACTATATGCATTTTTTGATGACAGAACATTTGGATGCATTAAACATATGTTGTTTTTTTTTTCTGTCAGCTTATCAAGACACAACTACTTCCTAGCTCATTTTACAAAATAAATGATAAATAGGCCTGGGTGAGACCTGTATCTTGATTTACTGGGAACAGTCCTTTCCCATTATATGTTTAGCCTAGGAAACAGTCAATGTTATTGCACCTGGCTATCACAGCCAATTCTTCTACTCAAAAGAGGTCAGTGACGGTTAAAGTTGTGATTAGTAAAACTGATCGCAAATCACAAAAACATCAAACTCAATCAACTATGGCATTGTGAGTTAACAGAACCACCCACAGAAATGTCATGTTTAAAAGCCCACTTTGGTCAAACATTTAAAATAGCCTCTACACTTGAAAATTTGAAGTTTGTTTCTGCACAATGAGGATGATGTATAACTGCCACTAATGGAATGCTTGTTAGTTTTCAAAGACACACTTGAGTGAGACAGAATATATAAGAAGCAAACTCAGTAAGATTTGTATCCTCACAGTAAAGAATAATTGCATATAAAAGTGAAACATGTAAAGACCGTGTTCGTTATTCATAGTCCATATAGAAAAAAAAAATGATTTGTGCCATCATGATGATCAGAATCAAGTAGAAAATTTGTAAAATCATCTTCAATTGAAGCACTATTTATTAACTGCTTGGCTTTAGTGGCAGAATGTTATTTTCCTTGACTGTACCTTACTGCAGATATGGGGTAACTTAATCTAATAGGTAAATTAGACTCAATAGTCCCTTTCGCCTCCTCCCTTGGCTTACTCTGACCCTTCTGGCCCCTGGTGGCTCCCTATGGCATTCTCATGGCCTTTTTTGTTTCTCTCCTCCATTCTTCTCTCCTCTCCATTCCTCCCCACTCCTCACTCACTACTTTCATTTCTCTCCCATCCTCTCTATTCCTTTACTCATTTCTCTTCTTCTCTCTGCTTTTTCTTCAGCCCAAGTCTCCTTTCCACTAAGTTTCTACTTACTGTATGTCTCCATGTCTTTCTCTTTTCTCTCTATTCGTTCCCCTGCTCTGTTTTCCCTTAATTGTCTATTATCTCCTTTATTCTCCCTCTCCCCATTCTCAAATTTTTTCCCCTCCTCTTCTCTTTCCCCCTTTCGGCTCTTCCCTCTGCTCTTTTGTCTTCAACCCGCTTTTCTGCCACTAGCATCTTTTCCCTTTTCTCTCTCTTCACCTTCCTCGGACTTCTCTCACCCTTCTCTTTCTCTCTCGCTTTCCTCATGTTTTTTTCCCCCATGTTTCACAATCTCTTACACTTGTCTTGTCATTCCTCTTCCCTCTCCTCCATTCCCTCATTTCTCTCATTTCTCCTCTTTCCCACTCCTCCTCTCTTCCACTTATCTCTCTCTCTTGTCTCCTCTCTCTCCCACCCTTCCATTCACTTTTCAATTTTTTTCTCACCCACTACCCATTCCCATTCCCCTTCCCTTTCTTTCCTCTCTCCATCTTCCACTTTTCTCACATTCCATTTCCCTCTCACACTTCTCTGTTTCCTTTCTTCTCCCACTCTCACTGCTTTTTCCACCTATCTTTCAACCTTCCCCTCTCCTTCTTCACTTCCCCTATTCATCCCCTTACTTGTATCTGTCTCTCTCTGTATCAATAATCTCTCACCCTTCCTATTTCTCCGCTCTTCCCTTTCTCTTTCCTCTTCTCTCTCCCCATTTATCGCCCCCATTTCTTCCACTCTTCTTCCCTTCCTCTCTTTCTCCTCTATTCTCCCCCTCCTCTGTATCCCCTTCCCTCTTCTCATATCCTTTTCTCTCTCCCACTTCATTCACTCTCCATCCTTCTTTCTTCATCCTCCTTTTTCTTATAATCTTCCCCCCTCTCTTTTTCTAATTTTCTCTCTATATATATCTCTCTTCTCTATCTCACCTCCAACTTGTGTGATGGAGCAACTTTTCTTTGCACTGGTGCCACTGATCAGACTGTCCTCAGAATTAAGTGGTGTGTGATAGATGGGAGTAGCTACAGCCTGAAAGTGAACAGGAAACCAGCTATTTTTATTGGCTCACAAGATCAACTTTTTGAAATCAAAATAAACCAAAATGTTTATATAAATCTTTACTACTGGAAGGTAATGAAAGATGGACCATTACCTTTGCCATTTAATTTTATGGATCAATATGGGCTGGAGGTTTGGAGCCAAAAAAATAGTTTATTTTTATAGATGGTAACCATTGATACCAAAATCCTCCTGTCTGGACTGAATTTGCTAGATTTATTGAATGAACTATGTTAAGGTAATGCCTTGTTCACTACTGCTGCTCTCGGTAACAGCTGCTTGTAGATTCTGAATAGAACTAAAAAAAAAAGTAAGATAATTTATTATTTCCTCTCATTAATCTGCCTTCATGACAATTTTTACCCATGGAAAATTTGATTAGAATAGACTACATTTTACAGACAATATTGTTTAGACGGATTTTCTCTAGAAGATATATCTTAAAATTGATTTTCATAATACATTTCACAGCAGTTTGTGGGGTGTAGAACTTAGTATTCTTTATGGAAAATTTTATGAATTTTGTAATCTATTTAGGTTTCCAAAATGGAAAAGATAATTACATTATTTTAGTGTATGGAATATCCTGTTCCTAACAAGGAATATTTTACAAAAGTACTGTTTAACTGGCGGTCCGTGGGCTAGGTGTGACCCACAAGCTGTTTCTATGGCCACAGAAAAAGTCTCCTATTAAACCTAACATTATTAAATGGACTATTAAGTCAAAACAGTTTGTTTTATATAAAGGTTTAATTAATTAATTTGATCTTCCTCAATGTAATTTTCATTAAAAAATGACACACATTTACTAATAAGAGACCCACAGAGTAACAGTTTATCAGTTTCTGGAACCACCTCCTTTCTACCTCTATTCTCTCCTACAGGTTGACATATTGCTCACCTGTGACTTCTATCACTGTATTTTGTGAGCTAAAGACACACCCCACAGTGAAGAGGAATCACACTACCAGTGTCATGCTCGGAGACAGCAAAGAGACAGTGATATGCTGTGTGTTAGAAGTTTCTAAAATACACTGCTAGTATATATTTACTGTGTAAATATGAAAATCCTGTCAGTTTTTTGTTTTTAATCATCTAACAGCATGACACTGGTAGTGTGAATCCCCTTTCATGTGATTTGCAAAATATAAGTTACAAAATAAAGCAATAAAGTCAAACATGTTATTTATTCCACTTAATTATATATAGTAAAGAAGAGGTTAATTGTGATTCAGTGTAAATATTTTTTTTACAGATAATGGGTTCTAGGTACCCTACAGTTTTTTTTTATAGTTTTCCCAGAATAAGGGTGCTTTAAAATGCATACATAAGTGTGTATGCAAAATGATGGAAGCTATGTGGACAGCTCACTATATAGATGCAGGGATATTTTTATGGATTACACCGTACTTTTAAATTTGCAACTCCGTTTTATAATCATGAAAATTACTGTTGCTCCTGGATGAATTTACTATATTTTTATGTGGCAAATTCAACTTGTGGATACGCCACATTCACTATATGCTTCACGGACATGTTCCATCATCTGCTCATATGCACACACTTGCTGCAATACTAGCACACCCAGCAGGCTTGCTAATCTTGGATTCAGTAAAGCCCTTCTTATTTTTTTTTTCTTTATAATATTTTCATTGACCACACTAAAAAAATAACAAGAAAGTAATATTTTTAAAATTAAACACATTAAATGACTGGATGACATTTAGAAGAATAACTTCTAAAACCCCATGCCCAAGTATACAGAATGCTGTATGAAGGACAGTCTGTTATGTCTTTCTAATAGAGTGCTGGGTCATGGGTGTGTGCATTTTCTCTTTCAGTGGAGGAATGGTGAGGGGAGGGAACATGGAGGGATCAAGAGGCTATCACATAGGTAATGTGATTGAAATTGCCCCCTCTCCACAAGGCCAAGTGCAGGCTACTTGCACCATGAAATGCAGGCTGCTTGAATCATGAAATGCAAGCATTGTTCTTCAGAAATGTTAACACCCCTCTCAGACAGACAACTTCCACTAACAAATTATTAATGCCTATAGGTTCCAGTAGAGGCATCAACACTTTTGTTTTCTAATAAAAAATAGCTTTATGGTTTTTCCCTGTCTGATTATGCTCTTAGTCATACTCAAAGCTTTCAAACACATATATGTTTCATTATACTGTGCTGCTTTAATATTGGGATTGCCATTTAACACCTTATTTCAGTATTATGGTTGTATTTAACATTCAATGTGCTCTGTTTAATTCATAAAATAACACCTTCGACAATAACATGTTTCTCAGCATTTTTATGATGTTGGAAAGATTCCAAATTAGGGTGGTCAATGTAAAAAAAACTCTCCTAAAAAAGAAAGTAGCTAATAGTAACTAATTACAATGTGAAAATAAACACGATTTTCAGAAAAAGAAATAGAAGTTTACTTGAAATTACTATAACATAATGAAAGTACTGAGGCAATGCTGATAAGAATAAACAAAAACCCTTCTCTATGCGACCGTGTGAACAAGTTTAATACATACCATGAAATATATAAAACATTATATTGGTGATCTGTCTGTTGTAATAATTCTGCTGGAGTGGTTAAAATTTGATATGTGGAAATATTTACTAGCAGGTGTGTAACACATATTTTGCACCTGACATCTTGCAATCAGAACCTTTACTCCAGCGTTACTTTCATAGCAGTCCTAACGGATACATGAAAGGTCCCAGTTACTAAGGAACCGGAAAATACATATAAAGATACATACCGGTACTTTTTCTATGGACTTTTATTAAAAAAATGAGTGGATGTTTTAGATTTTTTAGCATAAATTATGTACAACAGGCTTGATTTTTTTTGCCTATGTCTAGGACCATTAATTAAAGGTCAACCGTAGTACCCTAAAAACATGAAATAGATGTATAAAGGAAAAATAAAACACTTGAATAAAATATAAATTCTTAACAGTTCTTTTGTTGAGAAAATGTGAAAAGTTGTGATAAAATGCAGTTATTTAGGGTGAGTATGAGGTGTATTACAATTGGTTATAGCACATCAGTGTGTCAGTCATAAATTGCTTTGTTGTATTTAGGTTACATACTGCCCCCGAATAATTTTCATTTGTGCGCCCTCGGTACCAAAGTGTGATGCCTGGGGCAGCCTATGGCCTTTTGGGAGCCTGAGTAAACGAATGGACTGTGGGTGGGCACATGTTAACATGGCATAACTGATCCCTTTTCTCTCTGATAGACACTGTCCCGCCATCTGGATACATGGACTGGTATTGCCCTGTTGGCACGGGTTGGTTAATATTGCCTGTGGTATGCTTGTGACATACAGTATATGATGTTAAGTATGAGAATCAACATATCATGTTTGGTTTCAAAATGACAGGTTTACCCCGAGGAATATAATAAAGCATATCACCTGAATTGTCAATGAATAGGGCTAGCGTTACGGAGTACCAGGTTGAGGGGGTTTGGGAAGGCTCAGTGGTTCAGGGAAGGGCAACATACTCTTAGGTTCTTTGGATTGGCCAACAGAAGGTTTGCAAAAGGTTGTGATCCAATTATGATTGGCCAGTGCTGTAGATAAATATAGTGTGCCTAATAAACAGTTGTCATTTTGGATATAAATAATTTACGTGTATTATTAATTTTGAGGAAGAAGTAATCCTATACATTGGGGTTATTGATGCTGCATCTGATTGACTAGCGTTATAGTCTGTGATATCCTTTTACTTTTCCCAAATGTAAACCCCTCCAGATATAGTAAATAGAGTGAATGATTCATCAGCCAATATCACTTTTCAAATGCTCAGTGGTCCAAGTTTTGTGTTCCTCACACAAAGCAGGGCTGGATTGAAGGTTTTGGAGCCCCTAGGCAGTGAAGTGGAGGAGCTCCTGTGAATGCATGGGCAAGGCTCATTGCGAGGCCTGCAAGTCGCTAGTTATTTATATTTTTCTATGGGAGGGCAACAAGCATATGTTACACAAACACATATCATGATCACTTGTAGCACACCTACAAACTGAGTTGTTCTGAGAGTTAAAGGGCTACTGCGCAATGAAAACAGAAATTTTTGAAAACAATTGTGTCTAACTAAGAGCATAATTAATCAGAAAAATAGTTAACTATTTTTTAATCAGAAAAAAATAATGTTGAAGCGTCTGCTGGGCCCTGGAGAAATCCCTGTTACACAGGTAGAAGTTTTGTGTGTGTGAGGGGCATTTACATTTCTAGAGAGATATAGTTGCATTTCCAGAAGCAAGAAATTTGCTTCTGGGTTATTGATGGGGAGGGGTGAGGTGTAATCATTTCAGTTATGCTTAACTGGAGGTGTGACTGTGTGCAGAGTTTACTGAAATGTGATCAGCAATATCCACACCTGGAACTACAGTCACAATGGCTTTGGAGACCAGAACTGCCTTCTGAAAACAATGGAGAACTTAGTGAAATAGCTGGAAGAGCAGAAGCTTCAGCAGCGACAAGCGAGATGACAATGCAGTCACTCAACAAAGTATTTTTGTGCTGAGGAGGGGGATGTGTGGCTTAGTGCGAGGTTTTAGAGGCTTTTTTCTCGAGCAAATCTTAAAGAGTTAGCTCCTGAAAGAGTATTATTAGCTCAGGTGAGCACAGTCTTTCAATAGAGGAACTGAGAAATGGGTGGGGCTGTTTTATATACTGTTGCTAACAATGAGAGACCAGCAGTGAGAGAGCTTAATATAGAAAGTGGCTATTCAGACAGAGGAATTGCAACTGAGAACTAGTGCAACCCAGAACCAGTGGATCTGAGATAAGTAGAGACACTCAGAGAGAGAAGTGTCCTGATATACAACAGAAAAGACAGAGAGACTGCAGCGAGGAGCTGAGGGTGAGCAAATCTGCAGCATTTTGGAAAACTGGACTTATGAATAATACAGGCCAGTGACTGTAAACAAAATATTTGGACTGTTTGTTTTGTTTGCTCCACCCAGTGTCAGCTGGGTTCAGGTTTGGATAATGAGGAAACTGACTTAAGTAAAAAGGTTGTGCTACTTGGGAGTTAGGCATGTTATTTTCATTGTTTTGTTTTATTCTTTCTTGTGACACTGGCTGAAGATTTAGTAAAATTTGACAACCTATTGAAACCTCCTGTGTAGTTGTGTTCTGGCTGCAAATAGATAGAAGAATGGGAATTTGGCACACTACATTTTAGCAATTCATTTATAGATCTGCATTATTTAAAACTATTTATGTGGTATTTTTGACTAACAGACCATAATGCTTGGTTTTTAGATGTACATAATTGTCTTCATGAGATCCAGATCTCCTGTGGTGCTAAACAGGCCTCCAAGATATTTATACTTTATTATCTAGTTCACACAAGGATACAATCACCAGATATGGTAGACGAGGGATGGGAAAACACAGCACCATATGTTTTTTTTGAACATAAAGAATAATATTATTTAAGAAACCCAAAATGCACATAGATAAATAGATAGATAGATAGATAGATAGATAGATAATTAATTAATATATATATATATATTAATTTATAAATGTAATGAACCTTTATCCAGAATCATTTATGTTGCAGTTGATGTATTTAGGATTTGGTTATTGTTGAATTTTATCATTGCTATCATGATTATCAGTTGGGGTTAGGGATTATGATTAAGGTTAGATTTTAAGAGTTTTCTAAGTTTTCTGTTTAGGACTCACTTTTGCAATGTGGTTTGGGTAAAAAAAGGAAAGGATAGTTTAAGGAGCAGAAGCATCACAAAAACATGACATGGACAATGTGATAACATAAATTATTCTATATAAGGTATTGAATAATATCTGCACTGGTAACATTTAGGTGCTATTGTGCACTATAATAGTAAAAAAACTGAGAAGCCCAAGAAGCTGAATATATATTTATAGAGTACTACTACAGTACACTCTCAGTTATCCAGAACTCCAGCAACCAGAAAAAAATGTAAAACTAAAAATGTAAATTTACAGGGCTCAACAAATGCCAGGAGACAGGTTGTCATGCCACATGATGCTTACAGGCACCTAGATTGCATCCACTGTCCTTCTCTTTACCTGGAAGCAGACAGGCATGAGTGACTGAGCCAGTGCCGGGTATGTCGTTATATTTCCCGGGTTCAGCACCGCACCGTCCAGCCGAACGTACCTGTGTGTAATTGAGGAGTGAAAGCTGCTGCTGCTAGGAAAGCCTTCACTGACAAATATACTTAGCAGAGCATCCTATATGCAGATAACTTGGCCACTTTTATTAGCAACTCTCAAGAAACCAAAAACTAAATTTATCCGGCAGCTACCAATCCCCATGGGTGCCGGTTAACTGAGAGTCTACTGTATAATATTTATGGAAACAATTACTGCTAATATTAAGCCAGGTAAAGGTTACACCATCACCCACACAGGAAGTTGGCTTAATCTTAAAGAGCATGAAAAACTGACAATTGTAGAGTGCTTGATAAGAGTGAACACTGATGTGACAAGCAAATGGTGATACTAATTGGAAAATGAAAGCAGCTAATTGTTATTTAGGAGCCAATCATATGCATATTAGGGAAGATGAAAAAATCCTGAATATCTCAGGATTGACTAATTTTAGAACAAAATGGTAATGAAACATAGACTAGTTTTTCATGCTACTTTAGAATAACTTAAAATATGGTAATGTACCATTGTGTGTTTTCCTTTCTCAAGTGATGCCCTTAAAGCAAAAAAATATATTTAAATGTTTAACTGATGTGGAGGCTTTCCCCTGTTAGCCAATGAGCAGTAGTATAGCTGTGTGACTCATACTTGTCTGCCAATTAAATCTACAGACAAATCTACGCATTTTCCTGTTTCAATGACGCTTAACTTATTTTTTTCATGCAAGACACAACTTTGGTGATTTGTAAAGCTTGTTCTTTCAAACTTATGAAAAAAAGATTTGTGTTCCGTGTCCCTTTAACGTTCATATGATTTGTCAACAGAAAGCAAAGTAAACATGACCCTGGGCTTTAGAATAAATAAACACACTGAAACAGCGTTTCTTGGGAAAATTACGGGCCACAGCTTTATTAAAGCAACCATAAACCAATAACCAATTAACATAATTAACATTGTTAAATCACAGCTCAAATAACATCCCGGAGGAGGAGCCCGGCCCGGTCAGTAACCTCACGCCATGGGCCCGCCCCCAGAGCCTCCCAGTGCTTTCCTAAGCACGCCCATGAGGCAGGGCAACGCCCACTTAAGCCTGTGGGCCGGTGCCTCACCTACCGCCAACCAACGACATTCCTATTTGCATCCTAACTTAGAATTCACAGAATCCTAACCCTTCAACTCTTTTCCACCCCCCTTTTTTTTTTTTAAATATAGCTTAAGCTTCCTGAACTTTGCTCAAACCAGCCTCGCCCTCTAGGCGTAACCTACTTCCTTATCTGCTACTTTCCTATCTGACCACCATTTAAGGGGAGGGAGGGAGGGAATCAGCTCAATGGCCGGCGCGGAGTGAGGAGGAAGCCCGCAAAACGGGCTTAAGTCCCTCCTCCTCCTTTAACATTGTTAAATCACAGCTCAAATAACATCCCGGAGGAGGAGCCCGGCCAGTCAGTAACCTCACGCCCTGGGCCTGTGCCCAAAGCCTCCCAGTGCTTTCCTAAGCACGCCCATGAGGCAGAGCAACGCCCACTTAAGCCCGTGGGCCGGGTGCCTCACCTCCCGCCACAGAGCAGGCGATGGATACCTCCTCAGGCTGTGATCCCCCCTCTTGCTCTCTTAATAAAGCCAAGGCCCGGCTAGCCCCATCCTTAAGCTACAGGATAAACAGCTCTAATCCTATATCCGTTAGATGGACCTTATCTGGGCGAAAGAAGTCATCGGCGCCTACGCCTTTGAATTCTTGGTGTCTAATGGTAATGAAACCCAAACTCCTTACAAAACTAGCCATCTGTTTGTTTATCTTTTGCCTTGCTCTATTCACCGAAACTGGATCCCTTGCGTTCTGCCAAGATCTCCTTTTGATCATTTCGGACCACAATATGAACAAGCCTGGGAACCGTTCTAGCCAACACTTCACATCCCTCTTCATCACTTTAAACATTTTTCTCATAGGCATTACACCCAAATCGTTGCCCCCGGCAGGTATAATTAAAATGTGTGGGCTACCGTGATGCTGAGCGTTGCTCTCCAACAGGCCATTCACCTGTGTCCATCTCAAGCCGCGAAACCCGAACCATCTTACTTGCATGCTTGTCTCCAGAAAGCCCAGTTGGACCTTGTCGCCAGTGACTGCGGCTAACCGGTGAGCCCAATACATGTAGGAATGGCCGATGATCCACAGCTGTTTAACTTCTGCAACACATAAAACAAGATCCAATTAGACAACCCTTTCTGGCCGTATGTATGACCTAAAGCGATGCGACTCCCATCTCCCAATACTTTTAACCATACTCTCGGGGAGACCTAGCCTTGTCGCCTCCGTAGCGGCTCCAATCCGAAACGAATGTGTGCCAAAGTCCGCCGTGTCCAAGCCTAAGTGCCGTAAGGACTTCTTCAGCATCCTTTCGTATTGAAATCGTGACAAGGCCTGGCCATTGGCATGCAATAGCAGTGTGCCAGGGGCCCGTTGGCCTTTTTTCCAAGTACAACCTCACACTTGCCTGGGCCACACTCCGTTCCAGTTTTGTATATGACCACTTCCCTTCCTTTTCCGGCCTGATCCGTTTTTGACCTCCTCAGCCATACCAGCAATCTGTCCCCTTCCAGACAGATGTCCTCCGCCAGCAGCCCCCCACCCGAACCATGCCTGTTTTCCGAGACCAGTTCCCCAATCCTGAAAGCACCAAAGAACACTAAGGAAAAGGCTGTATGGAAAAGCAGGGATTCGAAGGAGTCCCTGCATTGCACACCCAACGCCTCCCCCAGGCGTAGTAACAGGGAGAAAGTGATCGGGCGCCTCCTATCCATCCAGTGCTTCCCTTTGAACATGTCTTTTACCACCCGGCAAACCACAAACTCCTTTGTTAGGTCCTTCCGTCCTGCCAACCTGAACATAAATGTTAGGGCCGTCAACTGCCGAGCCACCGTTGCCCTGGAAGCACCTCTCTCTGTGCTCCGAAGCAAAAACCACAGCAGAATTCCTATGGCTTTCTCTTCTGAACCCTCGCCACCTGCCTCCTCAACCATGTCGCTCCACATGTTCCACACCTTCCTGTAGGCCACCCACGTCTTTGGCGCTACCGACTGCCTGATGTAACCAGCTACTGTACCACTCCAAGCTCCCAGAGTTCTGAAGGTATGTCCTCTCCTTGATCCTTCGCCGCCGGTGCCAGTGTGCGAAACCGGGTTCCCTGTAACCGAGAAAGGGCATCAACCATCCCTAAGGCTGGGAATACACTCTGCCCTCACCCAGATATTAGCCCGCAGGCAACAAAGAACCAAGTGCTGTATGACCCGTATCAACGGCCCAGATGCAACTGTCAAGCTATTAACTACCCAGACCGTTTTCAGGCTGCCTGATTGAAAAAGGACCTGCCGGTTTCTGAAGCCCCTGCCCCACAGATGAACCGCCGTGGTGATGGCAAACGTCTCCAGAACCATAGGATCTTCTGTAAGCCTTCCTTTGACCCATGATTCGGGCCATGGTGCTGCGCACCATGCGCCTCTAAAATAGGCTCCCATTCCGACCACACTTGAACCCGCATAGAGGTCTAGCTGCCCATTCGTCACCCTGCTCGGCTGGATCAGTGTGCTCCCATTGAAGTTCCGTAGAAACGCCGTCCACACTCGTGCATCTTACCTCCTGGCCCTGGACACCTTTATAAAAAGATGTGGCTGAGATATCCCGGCTGTAGCCAACGACATTCTTCTGCTGAATATACAGCCCATGGGAACGATTCTGCACACGAAATTCAGCTTTCCCAAGATGGATTGCAGCCTCCGCAGTGACACTCGCCTTGCGCCTTCCAGGGCCGCCAGTTCTGCAGACAGGTCCAACACCTTCTCCATCGGCAAGCTGCATTCCATCTTGTCCGAATTGATCCGAATCCCCAGGAAAGTCAGATCCGTGGTCGGTCCTTCTGTGTCCTTTTCTGCCAGTGGAACCCCGAAATCTTGACATATCCTTAGGAAGGTCCGCAGTATGAAGTCGCATGTGGCTAACCCCGCCGGTCCCACAAAAAGGAAATCATCGAGGCAATGGGTAATACCTTGGCAGCCTGACTCAGTGTGTGCTACCCATTGCAGGAACGTACTGAAGGCTTCGAAGTAGGAACAAGAAATAGAACATCCCATGGGGAGACACAGATCCACAAAGAACTGTCCGTCCACGAAGCAACCAAGGAACCGATGACTCTGAGGATGCACCGGGAGCAAACGAAACGCAGATTCGATATCCACCTTCGCCATCTTAGCCCCGACGCCTGCCCGCCTGCCCAGGTCCATGGCCCGATCGAAAGGGGCATACCACACTGACGAGTACTGTTTGTCAATCCCGTCGTTGACGGAACCACCTGGAGGATAGGATAAATGCTTGATGAGGCAGAATTTTCCTGCTTCCTTCTTCGGCACAACGCCCAGAGGGGAAATTACCAGACCCTGGAATGGGATGAAGGGAAAGGGCCCCGCCATCCTACCCAGTTCTACCTCGGTTCAGATTTTTTCCGCCGCTACCCCAGGAAACTCCTTTACCGATTTCAGGTTTCTTAGACGTGACTCGAGTGGGGCGAGAGAGCATGGAATCTTGAACCCTTCCTGGAAACCCTCGGGTAGTAGGGCGGCCGCCCCGGCTTTTGTTGCCAACCTACCATAGCGTTCTAGCCATGGCAGCATTGCACCCAGCTGTATGGGGGTCCGTCCCTTTTGAGCGGGCTCTCCAGCCCTGGATCCGTCCTTTTGTCTGGTGCATCTTGAGGCCGCGTGATCCTCTCCACAACTCGCACAGACGTGCTTGAAACGGCAGTTTGGTGCCTACTTGCAGTTGCCCTCGTTGAATGAGTGACAGAAGCCTCGACCAGCTGTGCTCGTAGCGGCAGGGCCTCTAGCTCTGCCTGGGTTACCGCGAAATGGCGACACTGCCCGCATTGGTGTCATTATGTTCAGCCAATAGGCCACCGCCTTATCGCTCCATGCCATCTCCAGACGGGAGGACATGTATTGCCGGAATTCCTCATCATATTGCCACCACGCCATTCCACCATACATCCGATATGCGTTCCTGATTTCCTCCATATACACGAACAGCCCGGAGCATTGTTCCGGGTGTCTTTCTCCTATGACACAGGCCATGATGGCAAATGCCTGTAACCAGTTGTCGAATGTTCTTGGCACGCGCCTGAAAGTGTGCCTCCGGTCATCTCCTTCCCTGTAAAACCTCTCTGTATTCTCGTTCATCCGTGACATTGGCAACAAGGAAAATATCTCGATGTACTCCCATCGCCAGATTTTTTCTTTGACGTCCAAGGCTAAATGCGCCCCCAGATTGTCCTGGGCGAAAACGATGGACGGCCTGGCAGCCGCATCCCGCACGTTTCCTCTGCTCCTGTTCTGCACCGCGCTCGTCGTGTGTGTAGTGGGGTTGGTAAGCTCCGCTCGGGGCGACCTAGCGGGAAGGGCTGGCTCCGCCCACACCTTCCCAGCCAAGCCCCCCACCCATGCCGCCAACTTCCGCATCGGAGACGGCAATGTTATGGGCTTCTATAAGGGCTTTTAGGGACGACAAGAATTGAGATTCCCTGGGAGAGGCTCCATGTACTGCCACCCCCGTCTCCCTAAAATTTGCCAGCTTCTCACCTGATTCTCCTTGCCCTGGTGCGGCTGCCATCCTGGGTGCAACCTGCCGGTCTGGACGAGCGGGCGTCCCTGCACATCTCGACCGCTGTGGGCTCCTTTCACCCCCTCTTGTGCAAGCACAGCTGCAGCCGCAAGACCGTCTGCTCCAAAACCTGGATCTCCCTCTGGCTCTGGGGAAGCATGAAGAACAATCACTAGCTCTCCTGCGTCTATCCCTCGTTATGGAATGCGCAGTACGCTCCCCCCCAAAGGAGTACTCCGACTCGGCGGCTACGCTAGGGCGTAAGGATTCCCTCCGGCTCGGCGGCCTATGGCGCTCAATGCTATCCCTACCCCGGTCCTGCCCCTGAGTCACTATGGTCGTCCCTGTATCCGTAATGATGTCAGGGATGGGTGAATTGCGCTGTGGCCTAGCTCTCCTGTCAGGGGATTTCTGTCTCCTGGCTGGTGTTGAGGTGAAAATCAAAGGACTGTATCTGCTCGTTGACTTCCGGACCCTGGTGGGGCGCGACTGCCGTGCCACCTTGGCCGCTACCGGAACCTCGTCGATGACCACCATGCTGTCGTCTGCAGCCATCTCCTCCATCACCTGATCCCTTCTTCCTCTGGTCATCTCTTTTTTCTTCTCGGCCTCTCCCTTGGAGTTGTGTCGTCCCTGCGAAACACCTGCAGCGCTGGCAGTGGGTGCGGCAGTGGGGACCGCAGGGGCCAAGCAGTGAGAACCTGTAGGAGCTTTTTTAGCGCTCCTTGTACTTTTTCTGTTCCCCTTGGAGCCTCGAGGATGATTAGGGGTGTCACCGGAACCTTGGTTCTGCTGTGAGCCATGGGACAAGACGCTGGGTGGTGGCTGGATGTCTAGGCCCTCGCCTGCGCTTCCCGCTGGCACCAAGCTCTCTGCTGTGGGGGAATAAGCTCCTGACTCTCAAGAACCATATCCGTGCCCTCCACGCTGCTCCTAGCCCTATTGCTCCGATCAGAGGTAGCACGCTGCTCCGCCAGGCTATCTAGGCTATGAGGCCTGTCCACCTGGCCTAGGCTACCGGTCACTGCAGGCCGGGCCTGTGCCTCAGTGGCGTCCATATTAAGCTGCCACCCCACTTGTGACAAATGTGACACCCTCCCCAGGGACCTACAGAGCAGGGAATGATGCTATGGGGAATTATAGGCTAATGCTGGGAGCCTGGGTCCCTATTGCCAGGACCAAGTGACAGGGGGAAGGGCTCTACTAGTGGGGTGCTCAGGGTAACTATAAGGGGGAGAGGGTAGGCTAATGCTGTGAGAGTGATCGGGGGTCACTTTATTAGCTGAGGCCCCTTACTTTACTTGCTTTTCCCGTTTTTTGCAGAGAGCGCAGCGTGCAGACCTCAGATCAGCTCAATGGCCAGCGCAGAGTGAGGAGGAAGCCTGCGAAACAGGCTTAAGTCCCTCCTCCTCTTCCCAGCCAATCAGCATCACCCAAGCTCCGCCGGGTCACGCAGCGCTGCGGCAGACCCGGCGTGCCTGGGCTGCATTCGCGCCGGCCAGGATCCTCTTTAAAAATGTAGGTGACTTGCAAAGATCTAGCAGCCCGCAATTTACCACCTTCAGTCTAAACTCGCTAACCCTGCCTTTTTAAGTAGGATTTCAGGGGGAGTGATCATATTATCTGACAATATTTAAGCGAGTACGTAATTTGCTTGTTAGACACAGCCAATAGTAAATGGATCTGTCTTCAAGACGTCAGTAAAACATGGAAGTTAGGCAACAAATTTATTAGTGCCAATAAGTAATTATTGCCAATCAGGTTTGTAATCAAGCAATCTAGCACCTTTTAAAATGCATTAGATCATCTGTTTTAGTCCATGTGGGTTTCATGATATGTATTAACCTCTTGAGTGCCGGAATCAAACTTACCAAAAAATAATTGGCTTTCGAAAACTTCCCATGCTTTTAAATTACAGTATTGTGTGTTTAATTGTTGCTGCAGCTATCAAAAGGTGTTTTAAAAAGCCCTCGTGAGTCCGATTTAGCACTCATAATATTTTTGCCAGAAACGTGATACTTTTTTCAGTTGCGGGTTAGACTTTATTTGCAAGCTAGAGCTACGGGTCTAATAGAATATAAATTTTGTGTATCTTTAATTATTTAGAGCTTGTAATGTTTGAGCTGTGCTAAAACCGATGAAGTTCTAAGGCACATTTGGGTCTTTAGCTGGCCCGTGGTGATTGTAAGTGGGTAACTCGTAATCAGACTGCAAGTAGCTAATAGAATGTGTGGCAATATTAAAAACAGTTTTAAGTGTATATAAATTTACCAATAGAATAGGACCTATACTTCTCAGTTTATGGTTAACCTGGGTTAACTGTAAGGTAGGAGCTCCCTGGTGGTCAAGTGGTTAGGATTTTGTGCTTTCACTGCTGAGACCTGGGTTTGATTACAATCAGGGAACCAAGAGGTTTTCATATAAGTATTTTAATGGCTTTATTTGTGTTCACAGTGTAGGCACTGGTGAAAACTTTCAGCTTGCAGTTACTTATACATTCTGACCTAAAACTGCTAGTCATCCAGAGGTTGGGAGTTCTGGTTGTTATGACACTTGTGTCTGGTAGATCGTAGTTTGTAGAAAGTTCTTCTTTTTATTGTGGTTCTTTCTCAGACTTTGGAAGAGTACTTACATTCTAATTAGACTGAACATATTTTATCATATTGCATATGTTTTGAAAAGTTCAACTTGTGAATTATGGCAGTTTTAATATCAAAAAAGCTTAAAAGTTTTTACAAAGTTTGCAAATCGTCAGTACTTCTTAAATTGTCCAGGTGAAGTGATTTGGTGCCATTTACTCTATGTTTTTTTTTTTTTTTTAATTAATACATCTCCTCATCATGGAAAGATTAATAATGAGGAACCAGGAAGATCTAGAGATATGTAAAGAAGTGTATACTGATTGACAAATCATCCACATTACTCAATATACAGCAATCTCTACTGCTTCTGGTACTCGACCTCTAACCATGTCATGTCCTTTCTCCATTTCTACCCAATTGTTTCAGAAATTTCCTATCTCTAATATATTCACGTCCTTCACCAGTCTAAACAATGGATGCATTTAATTTCATCCAGTCTTATGCTCTGATTACAATTTACATTGCAGCTTATGTGAAGGTCCAAATACCATGGCTCCATATTGTCTACCCTGCTAATGCTCTGTCACATACATTTCCCTCCCTACCTACTTATTTCTCATTTTCTCATATATTACTCAGTCACCTTCAATATTATTTACTCATATGACCCAGTCATTTGCTTATGTCTTGCATGCCTTTCTATACAACATACCCCTAGATTCACTAAGATTCATAGGGACTTCAAATCAGATTACTGATATTTGGAGCTTTTTTCTTTTCAGAGCTTACATAGGGCCATATTCAATTTGAAGCCCGCAACTCGATCTCAGACAGCTGAATGTCTGTGAGTATGCTGCGGGCTCCCGTTGGTCACCGATTGCGATGCTATTCAATTGCTCAAGGCCGCAAGTTACAGGCCCCAAGCCAAAACCGTAAACCATGCACTGGTTCGGAGCACTTCAGGGTGGGAACATGATCAATTCAGCAAGCCCGTAATCGCCCTTTTTGAATCAGCCAATAGAAAATGAGACATTATTACGGCAGTAAAACATGGAGGTTACATGTCAATCAATTAGGTTTGGTGGTCTGATATGTGATCAGACTCGCAAACCCTCAAAATAAAAAATTATGAAACTGAATGCAAATACTGTTCTAGTCCATATGGGTGGCCTGATATGTATTAACTCATTGATACCCAAGATCGAATTATCCCCGAAATGACACATAAAAATAATTTTAATTTCCTGCAGATTTGCGGGCTTGAGACTGTTGTGCAATTAATTATAATGTACTTCATCGCTTCTCCGTTATTTACAGTGCAGTAGTGATTTTTGCGGGTCCTCCCTAACACTCGTGGAATTTTTCCCTTCATTTGTCGTTTACGGGTGTGAAATCATTTACAGGCTTGGGGAAATTGAGCAATTGAATAGCGATTTGCGATTTTAGCCTTGCGAAAGTGAAAGATCAACGGCTTCTGAAGGCTGTATGTTGCAAGGTTAACCACGACCATTTTTTCAAGTCCGTAACTCGGAAGTCGCTCCGAGCCCACAAAAAGACGCCAATTGAATAGCAAAGTAGCTTGTGACCTCCCTTACAAGCTTCCGGATCCCCCGAAACCTCAATTGAATGAGGCCCTATGTTTGCTACTTGGTAAGAGTTGAGGGTGTGACCTAATCAGCTTGCCTTTAATCAAGCCAAATTTTCTAGGTAGATAGAATGGGTAGGCAACATTGGCCCTATGGTTCTGATCTTCCATCAAATCCCTGTTTTTATTTCCTATGGGGAAAATATTTACCACAGTTCTTCCATGGCCATCTAAACCTCTACTATATTTTAGTGTATATATCCAATAGTAAACATTTATTCTGCATACCATTAGGTTTGGTTTAAATGGATGATCTGAGATTGAGAGTAAAAAAATATTTACAGGGCTCATAATATAACCCAGAAGGAGGATATACCGTGTAAATGATGAGCGTTTTATTCTGACTCATTGCTTTATTGCCTCCTTCCAATGTTAGAAATAGTTTCTTACATGTGCCACATATTGTAAGCCAATTTTTTTTTACGAGAGCTTCAGATCAGCAAATCTTTTTGATGCTAATGCATAATAAAATGTGTATCACATAATTCTTCCTATCTCCTTCTATTTTCATTCCAAAAATGTCAAGTTGATATTCTATGATTAAATTCCATTGGCATTTGAATTAATGTCTTAGCCATAGTTCACATGTTTATCACTAGGATCCATAAAAGGCTTTAATGTATCAATATGCGCATGGCCAACATTCTTTGAAATGGCCTGCCAAGACCAGCCAGAGAAGCACCACCATTGCATACTTTAAATAGGGACTAAAGACATTTATATTTAATACTTTCATAGTAGTTTGAGAAACCTTCACATGTCCGTATGTAACAAACTATTAACTTTAGCATCTATTTAAGACATGAGCATAAAAAAGCATTTTGGAGAAAATCATAAATGCTTGTTGTCATGGGACTTACATCTTAACCTGTTAGTTTGCTGGGACCCTCCAGAAAAATGTTATTCTACTTGGATTTCCTTTCATACTTTATACTCACAGAAAACATTATATTGTAGACTATAAGTAAGGCCTTCTGGTGCCAAAGTATTTAAAATGTGATTCATCTAGTTTCAAGCTAATACAACATTTTATCTCTAACAGTCCCCTCCTAGGTTGGGGAACATGATCAACACCATTGTTCTCAAACTTGATATATAATCTTATGCTTCTGCACAATGATGTGCCATAGGTTGGTCTGATATACCACCTTCCACTGTGTAATGTAAAGCTTTTCTAATAGCTCATTTGTGCTTTGCCCACCACTCTCTAAAACTAGAAACCCGTTATTATTACAACAATTAACTGGACCACTTTTTTCAACCTACTTAGGGTACATATGCTTGCCAGGCAAATAATATTTGCTTTGGGGGAATGTTTTTTTTTTTACAAATATCTGGCACTGCTATCGGGTCTAGTATGGCCCTCCATACTCCATTGTACTGGCAGACTTTTAAAATAATTATGTTTCATGTCAACAAATCCAGTATAAACTATTACAGATGCTACATAGATGATTACTTTTTGATAATGGAGGGTGATGAACAACACCCTTTTAACTGGTTTACCCAGCGAAATTAACTTCCTACACCAGTTCAGTTCAATTGGTATATTAATTTTTGGTTTAAATAATTTTTATTGAAATACAAGGAAAGTACATAAAATCTGCTTATACATTGGGAATTTGTTACAGTATAATGATTATCCACAAAGGTTTAATAGTAGAAAACAAAATAATAATGATAATATCTGAACAAAAAAGGTGAGGGGGGGGTGTAGGAAAGAGGGGGGGGGGGGGTATGACATTTTGCAGACACTCTCCATACTGCAGGATGGGCGTAATTTTATTGATTTAATTTTTTTATAATTTGATTCTGAGAAATGTATACATTTATGGAGTTTAAATAGACTGGTAAATTAGGTACAACCAACTGATAAGGTTACACTCCACAGAGGTAGCAACCACCCTACCAATTTGATTAAATGCATCTCAGTTCAAATGTGTTCAAAAATATTTGTATAATAGGGCAACGCCCCTAAGATTTTTTGATGTAAAGTTATGCCTGTTGGATCCTACTTCTCAAGTTGATCTCAATAATTGCATGAGAAAGGTTTCCAATGAAAATCATTTTTTCACCTAATAACCACCTGTTCTGGAGAATACAGATCTTACATACGTCCTTCGAGAGGAATTGGATGATTGTGAATTCTGACTATAATTTGTCATTCTATGAAATTGATGTACCAAGGATAAGATAACACAGAGGACAAAGTCTCTGTGATTATTTGGTGAAAACTGATCCATCACATTGCTACCCATATATGTGGTGTAAGATACTATACGTGTACTTTAAGAAATTATTATTTATAAACCAAAAATATTTTATGAAGTTAACATTTTCTGTAGTTAATAGCATAAAAACACAGGTTTTGATTCTTGTAGGCACAGGCTGCACTTTGATTCTTTTAAGCACATGCTGTGCTTTGGTCCTTATTAGCACAGGCTACACTTTGATTCTTGTAGGCACAGGCTTCAATTTGATTCTTATAAACACAGACTGCACTTTGATTCCTGTAGGCACAGGCTGCACTTTGTTTCTAATATGCACAGGCTGCACTTTGTTTCTTATAAGCACAAGCTGCACTTTGATTCTAATAGACACAGGCTACACTTTAATTATTTTAGGCACAGGCTACACTTTGATTCTTATAAGCACAGGCTGCACTTTTATTTCTAATAGGCAGAGGCTGCATTTTGATTCTTGTTGGCACAGGCCACAGTACTTTCTTTACCTCCTGGTGAGACAAAATGCAGGGTGGCGCAAAAGCAACGAGTACCGAGGAATTGTCAAGTTCCGAGCCATTTTTTTCTCACTTGTTGAGTCCCAGTAAAGACAGGGTTATAGATGATGATGCTGACTAAAGGGTGAATCGATGGAAAACTTTTGGGTATGTGAAATAATGAAAGGACACTGTAATGAACAGACAGCATGACTTTATTTTCTATTTAATAGCTGATTACAAATAAATCAGTATTTGCTGGGGAAAAAAAACACTATAGCTTTTAAAACATTTGTTATTTAGACTTTTAGACTTCAGCAGTGTCTCTCCACCTCCTATCAGGTGTCCAGGATTGAGATATGATTTGTCCAGGAAGATGTCCTGATCTTTATCTGCTTCATTCCATGGATACCTAATAGGTGGGAAAAAAGCAGCTATGCTAGATCCTAAAGCACTAACTTTATATGCATTTTTAAAACTGAAATGATTGTTTTATTAAAGTAAAAATGACATTGCTTATCAATTACTAAATAAAAAAATGAAACCATATTGTATGGTCACTATTGTAGCCCTGTAAGTCATATATCTAAAAATATAACACAGGAATATAAATATAAATATTTAAAATGTTAATTAATTAATGTATCCTAATTATTTTAATTGTTGTATAAAATGTATGCTTCTAAGAAGCCTCCAGCATAACAGATCCTCACATTCACGAAACTACCCCTTCTTATTCTCATTATCTTTTATTTGTAATGCACAAACATATTCTTCCTGTTCTCTCTCGTGTAGGGTGCCATGTTTCACAGCTGTGAACTGAGACCATACCTATCAAAGCAATGCTGCTGTGTGTAGATACACTGCATGTTTCTTTCTATTGGCAGCAGCATGAGACACTGAGAGCGTGAAGTCCCTCCCCTGTGGGTTTTGCCTTAGGTCATAGCTCTGAAATGTGGCACAAAACATGAGAAAGAACAAAAAGGGAGGTGGAGGCTGCAGAAGGTGACAATCTGTTACTCTGGCGTAATGAGTGAAATATATATTTTACATGACAATTACATTGAAGAGGAAATAATTAATTGATTCTCCAAGTAAAAAAATTACATAAAACAAACAGTCCCTTTAACACAGTATATGCATATTCTTTCTCACATTTTCTTGGCTCTGTATATAAAGCTCCAGGTTATGCAGCCTTTTCTCACTGTTACTGTAGTTTCATAAGGGAGCAAAGAATGGAGACTAATTCAATCCTCACAGCTCATGTAAAAACCTGTAACTTCCATGTTGATATGATTTACACAGTGCCTTCCAGACTTGCACTACCCAGTGGGCCCTGATCTATTACCACAGAGGGAGGATGGAAAGCTAGCAGGGATGCAAACTGATCTTCAAACTGACTGCTATAGTAATTTATTTAAATGCCCTTCTGAGTGACATTAAAACTCATACATCCTCCCAGAAGAACACATATAAACTCACTGCACTTGCAATGAAACCTGAAGATTTTTAAACAGATTACTCTATGCAGCAATTTTACATCTGATTTTAAAATAGACACCCTGGAGTACAGGTCTTTTGTGATGCATTTCTTAGAATTCCACTCCATATGGCTTTTCAAATATTCTCTGAAATCAGCCTTCAAGAACCACAAGAACTGAAGGAAATTTTATTAACTTAAAAGACCACTGTGGTCATATTTTTCAAATATACACTTTTGACGAACTAAACTTAAAAATAAGCAATATTTTTTTTAAATGTAAAAAAAATATTATCATTTATATACAATTGTGCTGCTGGGCAATTTACAATTTTGAATCTGTATCTGCACAACAGGAGTGTGTTTGTCAGTGCTCTCAGCAGCACTAAAGGGAATCTTATTGGTTTACAATGACACACCCATCCAAAAAAGCATTAGGCAGCAGTATACAAAATCAATATGGAAGCACGTAGTAAAGTATAAGTGTAATTCTTCAAAATACTATACTTTAAATAAAGGACTGTAGTGTTCCAGTAATGGAAAACTACCATTACACCAACATTCATGGGTGTAGGAACTGAGGGGGATGGGTGGTGGGGGCGGGGACCCCCCCCCCCCCCCCAGATTTGTGTATGTTTGTATGTATGTATATATAAGCTATTTAATGGCCTGTGTATACAATGAGCTGTATCCTTACCCGGGCTTCACCACCTCAGAAAAAATATGGATTTATAAGAAATGTATTTAGACTGTAGTGTTTTTTTGACAGAAATGGAGGAACAATGTCACATTAAAAAGAGAAATCCAAAAATAAATCTATCTATTATTTATATAAATGTCTGTGAAAGTTCTGCTTTACATAAATGGTTGTAGATAAATGGAATTTATAGGGAAAGGGTATAACCACTCCATTAATAAGGAAAATGTCAGTTTCAGGGTATACCATAAATCAGTAGTATATGCTCTAACATACACTTTTACACTTAAATGGGTTTAATAATCATTTTGGCCATAACATATTGCACTGTCTGTACTATAATAAGGAAAACACCATTGCAGCATCAAATGTGGTATTTGATGTGTGTTCATTGTTGAACCTGAATGTGTTCATTGTTCCCAATGGAGTTGCATGGTACAATAGTTTGATACCACGTGACAACGAAGGATGATTTAAATTGTAATGCAGACAAAAATGGTGCAGAGATTTGCTCATGGAGGATATCAAAACAATATTTTGTGCCAAGATATCATTGTCTTTAGTTAGCCCTTTAATCTACCCAGTTGGTAGCTACGCTGTGCTACAAGATGAGGTGGTGTTGCAACATGATTGATGTCATGTTACTGAGGTGACAAGATACTAGCAATCACTGGGGCAATCTATGTTTTTCATCCACTATAGACTTCTCCTGAATCACAGAGGCATCAAAATACAATGTGTTGCTGTAATTCTGAAGGCACATTTAGAGATTGAGTTTAATATATAACATGAGGACATCTAAGCACTGGAGAAAATGTAAGTGTATAACTGTGTAAAAACAGAGGAAATTACAAGATAGTCTGAGACACTTTAACAGGGGGCATAAATGGATGCCTTAAATGCACCATGGATAAAAGATTTGTATGTGGGCCCAGACCGCTCAAGTAAACAGAGAATCAGCTAATTACTGTATCGTTTACAGACAAAAAAGTACATGAAAAGTGTCTATCATTCTAGACAGCATTATGTCATTCAAAGTGATACCTATCTGCCTGTGTCAGGACGATATATCCTTGTATTAGCTTCCCTTAAGTTCCACTGAGAGCATTAGCATTTGTAACTATATTCCTCCCACTGTACAGACATATACTTCCTGTGCATTTAAAGTCTCCTCCCATCTCGGGAAGTACAGCAGCTCAATCTAGAAACAACAGCATGACTACATTTAAAAGACAGTACATTAGAGGTTGTATTTTTATATGTTCTAAATATATGTTGCCTACTCTTCAAAAGAGTACATTTAAAAAAAATTATAACTGTTGTCCTTAAATTGGATTCCTTGCATTACAATAACATACAGTTGTTTTTTGTTTATTTATTAGGATTTTGTACACAAAATATATAACTACTGTGTGCTGTAAATAAATGTAGCTGAATACAACAGTTCACATAATACATGGAGCAGGCAAGATCGTTTTTCAACCGTAGTTTCGATCAGTAGGGATTAAACCAAGAGCTGAAATTGTATAAATTAATCATGATGTAATGTTACAATTATTATTTAACCACTCTCTGTCCCAGGGCTCTGGAAGATGATTTGTTATTGTATGATGTTTCCATTTTAAAGGCACTTCCACAGAGGGAAACAGGATAATTGTGGTTATAATACAATTACGTAAAAAATTTAATATATGCAACATTATGTGTGGATAAGTATATATATATATATATATATATATATATATATATATATATATATACATATATATATATATATATATATATATATATATATATATATATACACGTATACACAAATACTGTAAATTCATGGGATTTATCATACTTACTGTATATGCATTGTTGACATACATGTAGAGAATTTAAGGAATGTTTTTTCCAACTCCCTTAAATTGTATGTTGGCTTCTAAACATACAGGAAAATATATTTATTTTTTGTTTTTGAAATTTTACTTAGAAATATTGTACTCATTCTGTAATTAAATTTAACAATATTGTGACAGCTATATATTTATATTTAAGAAAAAAATATTGCATATTAGAAAAATTCACATTGAGTCTAAACATCATTGTGAAATATATAAAAGAACTTCTAGTTACTTTAATTATGGTAGTTACTTATATTATGCATTGATCATACAATTTCTATTTAATAATTTATATTACATTTTAAATTATTTTTCAAAATTAGATTATCAGCCTCCAAGTGAGGGGTTATCTCAACCCTGAAAAGAAAATTAAGAGGATATTTGGCTATATGGATTTAAAGGGTATTAGGAATAAATAGACAATAAAAGAATAAACAATGATTAATTGGCGGTCCCCACAGCAATATCTGGTTGCCACAGGAATCATCTTTAGCTCTACAAGTCTCCAGCTAATGGAGATTATTGTATTGTACACTGTGATAATGGACATGATACCAGACTCAATGCCTATGATTTTGCCCTTGCTTGCATCCCAGGTGGGAGATACGCCTATGCATACTGGAATTTCCCCTTCTAATATCAAGATCCTGAGCCTGGTACATAAATGAATTAGTGAATAATAGGAGAGACTCAAGGGTAAGAGAAGTTTAAGTTAGGATGTTGTTTGTTTCCTGTTTAATATCTGACTGTCCTTTTGTTCAGTCCCCTATAAAACTTCTTACCCATACCCAATAAAGTCAGTTCTGGTCAATGATTATAAGCGGTAGAGCTGTACTTTCTAAGCTCAGGGAAATTACTTTATGAGACAGTCACGCTATTTTCAAAAGAGAATCTCTGTACTCTGCCATGCCGTCGCTGATACCCACCCGATACAAGGACCTAAGCGTTAAGAATTCCATAGTGTGCCAGTTCTGCTGGTCACGTATTGTAACAAACTGGTGGCAGTGGTGGGATCCTCAGTCTGACCATACTGCTCTGTATAAGTCAAGACGCAGTATGATGAGCTCTAAATGCCTGACCTCAGGGTGCTAGTCCCGACTCAAGGAAACAAGATGTCTGGGTCAAGGAATTGTCCAGTTATGGTCCAGGGAGGTTGGATTAGGAGCTGGATCTACCTGAGGCTAGTTTGATAATGGAAACTTGCAGTTCCCAAGCAGTACCTACTTCTCTGAGTGAACCTAACTTGAGTTATAAGGTGTCCCACAGATATCAGGCCCGTATAGCCTTGCTCGGCGGATCAGTGTCTCCTGAGGTTGGGGCACCCATCTTGATAGCCATCATCTAAGAGGTAGTCAGGGAGAAAATGCTTAGCGAAGAGAAAAGGTCATTCCACATTTCTCAGGGTAGAACAAGTTACAATGGATCCAGAAACGCTTCCATTATAGCTTTAAGAAGTTTGAGGAGGCCACTGAGAATATCAATGGATGTTTACAGGACTTTGAGAGGCAATGCAGATTCCATTACAACGATCAAAGGAATGGGTTTGAATCATGGTTGGGTCTGATTGGTCGAGCCAGCACAGCCTACTGAGCAATTCCTCTAACTTTGCCTTTTCACTATGCGTTTCTGGGCCTTGGATTACCACCCTGATTTAGCTGAAGTCATTGGGCCCCTTGCTTGTTGAATACTGGGAGACTAGAGGCGAACCCTGTGCACCTACTCCTGGGGCTAACCCTCAGTGAGGCCCAGCCAGACCATAGACAACCTACCCTACCCACCCATTCAGTTGCTCCCCTCCTGTGCAGCCTATCAAGCCTCAGCCTGTGGAGCAATGCCATAGCCCAGTATCCCCAGTTGTGCCCTGGCAAGAATTAAGAAGGGAGCTTTGATGTTATGGCTGTCAAAGCCCTGTACACATACAGAGGGATTTTCCCCAGATCTCTGGCAGTCAGATCTCTTTTTCTTCCCACCAGGTCTATTATCTTAACAAGTGGATAGAGGAAAACTAAGAGAACAAAGAAGGTGCTCAGTTCAATGATTGCCAAGATGTTGAAGGCTGGGCAGGGGAACCTGCTTTTGTCCACACAGTACAGTCACCAGCCTGGGCATAATCACAGATGGCATATTCAACCCATCATTGTGATTAGAAAAGTAGATGAGGGGTTTTGAGATTCTGGACCCTAACTCTTATTCAGAAAACTCTTATTCAACCATCTCTCCTCAGTCCATCTGCCTTATCAGATATTGGATATAGTTGTTGCTGGAGGTCAGAAGCATTCTATCCCTGTAGCCAAAGTACATGTGGGAGATGTGGGTATGGTGACAAGGATCCTTGCAGATGTGTTATTGTGGAATGATCTTGGCCCAATGGAATGCAAATATGTAACTATTGTTACTTGCAGTGGGAACCTCCAAGTCACAAGCCCAGAGTAGGAGCAGCCATTGGACCACACTATTAATGTCCAGCCTGGTACCGTGGTGGGTACCCTGTCTCCTAGGGGGGAGTAGCGAGCCCTGGGCAGATCCTGATTAGTTTAAAGGGGAGTTAGGTCATGATGCTTCATTAGCTGGGGTCCCAGCTAGAACAGCTTCAGGGGAAGAACAAGCAGGGGCCAATAAATATGTGTGTGAATAGGGGCTTCTATACTGTGTGACTGATCCCTATTCTCTATAAACCCTGCTTAACCATCCATAATAAAGTCAGTTATGGTGAAAGACTGCACATTGTGTTTGCAAAGTTGCACAGCTGGCTAGACAAAGCCACCTCCCCACTGATCTTATGGTGGGGCAGATAGTAACAGTCAAGTCTAAACTTTCAAAATTAGTTTTGACAAAAGAGCAGGTTGGACCTGAAAAGTTAAGGACTACGGCCGCCTGCTATTTTTCATGAAATTCCTCCTACTGTGCACCTGTGTACTCACCGATGCCTCCGGGGGCCTGCCTTCTACTGGCAGGGAGTGTCTAAATATGTTACCAACTACTGTAACACTTGCAATAGTTGTCAACACCTGTGGCGACAAAGAAGGACCTGGAACCCTTTACAGTCCCTGCCGATTATAGAAACTCTTTTTCAATGTGTGACCATTAATATTGACCACTGACTAAATGTAGTTATTCGGACAAGAGATAAATACTTACCATGGTAGACTGTACTATGTGCTACCTGAAATATTTAGTCTTGTTTAGGTTCACTACAGAGGCCAATGCTTTAGTCACAATCTTTACCCAGATTGGGTTCCTGAGTGAGATCCTATCTGATCTGAACTGACTCACCAACTATGGCAACTCTGCTGGATTAAACACCTCTGCTCCACCCCATACTACCCACAGACAAAAGGTCTTTGGTACAATTAAGGCAATGCTTAGGGTTTCTACTCCTGCTAAAAAAAGTTTTCCCTGTTTGAACTCCTATATAGTAGTGATGTCCCGAACAGTTCTCCGGAGAACTATTCGCGGCGATTTTCGCATGTTCGCGTCCGCCGCGAACAGCGAACACATTCGCTTTTCGGTTCGCCCCCTATACTTTATTATTGAGGAACTTTGAACATCATTTATTTTATTTTATAATTTTTTTTGTGTAATCTATGCCTGCCTGCCAGCGTGTGGGTGTGACAGGCTAACACCTAACAGCTTATATTGTTCTTTTTTTTCACTACTCATACCTGGTGGTGCAACATACATTGAAAACAACCATTTTTTTCCTTTAATCTAATTTCTGTTGCCTGCCTGTGTCAGGCTCACAGCTTATATTGTGCTCAGTGACATAAAACAATACTTTTTGGACTGTAATAGATTGAATAGCAATTGCCTGCCTACAGGCGTGTGTGTGAAGCCTATTGCATCTACTCTGCCAACTTTTGCCAGTGCACAGTGACACTCATATCTGGTGGCACCTTAGATTGCACGCACAGTGCCACAAATTTAAAGTGGGAGGACCGACCAAGCATCTTTTTCCATCTCCCGCTTCCAAAAATCCATGCCATATACACGTCCCCTGATAGTGGACGTAACAGGGATTAAACCGATAGGAATAGTACTACTTAACAGTACACACCTTATAATAACGCAGACAGAGGCAACGCAGAGAGAGGAGTCTGAAGAAGAGGAGTCAGAGGAGGAAGGTGGCTTTGAGGAGGTGGAAGACCAAACACAGCAGGCGTCCCAGGGGGCTTGTTGTCACCTTTTGGGGACCCTTGGTGGCTGGGTGGAGGAAGAGACCTTCAATGACATCAGTGAGGACAAAGAACGGGACATGGCTAGCTTGGTATCCAACCTTGTGCAAATGGGGAGTTTGCGGTTGTGCAAAGGGACTGTTTGCGGTTGTTTGCGGTGCATTAAACGGGGAGATTGGTCTGTTACTGTGAAGCGGGTGTAACCCTTACACTACCTGATCGATACAACATCATACCTGATGTTTTAAAGCATGTTATTCCAAATAATTTAGGAATGTTAGGTGATTTATGCCCTTTATGGCTTAAAACCAGACTCTGCATCAACTATGTAATTTTCCGTGGGAGTTTTGCCATGGATCCTCCTCTGGCATGCCACAGTCCAGGTGTTTGTCCCCTTGAAACAACTTTCCCATCACTATTGTGGCCATAAAGAGTCCCTGTGGGTTTTGAAATTCGCCTGCCCATTGAAGTCTATGGCGGTTCGCCGGGTTCGCCCGTTCGCGAAGTTCGGGTCCGCTGTTCGCGAAACCGAAAATTTGATGTTTGCGACATCACTACTATATAGCCATTGTGTAGGGGGTACATTACATCTGCTCCAAGAAATTTGGGAAGTGGAGTATCATGTTGAGGAGGTGCTCACTGTGCCACATGCCCTGACTGGAATGGCTAAAGAGAATCTATTGGCTGTCCAAGCTACACAGAAGGTCTGGTACAACTGTAGGGCCCATGTTTGGGAGTTTCTTCTTAGTGAACAAACCCCTAAAACAAGCTCCAGGCTATATGGTATGGAACTCTTACAGTCATAAGAAAGCTAAATGACACTACATACATAGCGGGGATAGACGAGGATCATGTCATCGGAAAACTTCCACATTTAAACATGCTGAAGCAGTCCATTCATGGGATGCCCACATAATGGCCATATGCACTGCAACAACTGAGGACCAAGAGGAAGGTGTACTGCCTGACCTCTTTGCTCTAAAATGTGTAGGAACAAGAAAGACCTCAACTTTTTCTTTTCCTAAACTTAAACCCTTGCAAAAGCAACCACTTAGCCTCCCTGGTTTTGCTAGTTCCCCAAAAAGATGGTACTACCAGCTTCTGTGTACACTTCCGGAAACTTAATGAGAAGACAGTAATGGATGCTTTACCTACATACTATTCTGAATGAAAAATGCCCTCCTCCACTTTTCAAAGGCTGATAGACCTTCAGCTCCCTGAATACCACCCTCATGTCTCATACTATTCTGGCTTCACCTGACTACTGGCATGCTTTCATAGTACAGATGGATGCCTCTACATATTGCATCGGTGCGATACTCAGCCAAGTCAATGGCCAAGGCAAGAAAAATCCAGTTTCTTACCTCAGCTGCAGGCTGCTGTTCTGTGAGTTAATTAAGTGGTCATTGAGAAGGAGTTTAAAGGGCTTTAAAGAAGGGGCAACCCTATCTCTATGGCTGTGACACATTCAACATAGTCACTGAACACAGTCCCCTATTCTCATTGAACCGAGTTGCTGGGATAATGGTCGTCTATTTCATTGGAGCCTGGCCCTGCAGACTTACAATTTTACCATTCAATATGGACATGGTAGAGATCACAAAAAGCCAATGGGCTCTTCTGCCAGAAGGATCAGTGACTTGGTCTCGCTAGCCTCAACTTGTTGAGGTCTCACTTGAATTGGGTCATTGGAAGGGGAAGTGATTGTGACAATGACATGATACCAAATACAATGCCTATAATTTTTCCTCTGCTTGCACCATGAGTGCTGCTATTTGTACCTGATTACAGCTGCATGGCCAAGCCCTTAACCGACCTGACAAAGAAGCGACTGATCAATTGGACGCCAGCCTGTGAACGTCCTCAAGTCTCATCCAGCTCTGGCCGCACCTGATTACTAATCAACAACCAAGGCGAGAAAAATCCAGTTGCCTACCTGAGCTGCAAGCTGCTGCCCTGTGACCTTTTGTTCATTCCTCTATAAACACTGCTTAACCATCACTAATAAAGTCAGTTATGGTGAAAGACTGCACATTGTGTTTGCAAAGTTGTACTGCTTGCTAGACAAAGCCACCTCCCCACTGATCTTATAGTAGGGCAGATAGCAACAGTCAAGTCTAAACTTTCAAAATTAGTTTTTTTTAAATATCTGAATGTTAATTTTAATTATGATCAATGTCAAAATAAACTATCTAGATTATATTGTTAGTGCATTACAGTGACTCTTCAACAACATTTTTACTTATCAACATTATCATCCTTTTTTAAAATTTGCACACTTACTAAAAGGTTAGCTTTATATACTGAGACTTTTGTCTCTATACTTCCTGTTTTGCCTAAGGAGGAATTATAACGTGTGGGAAAGTCTTTACCTCTTTGTTTTCTACTCATAAAAGTATTTATAGACAAGTACTGTATATTTTTTGTTTGAAACTCAAATGGATTTATTAAAAACATATTTCCATCACACTGTAGCCAACAAAGGATGGCGACTTCATGTCTGATGAGATCTCTGGTCAAACTGGTGCTCTGTTGGCAATGATTCTGAACACTCTCCTTGACATTAGGCAAGGCAAAGGCCAAAGACATTATACAGTAACGGAAAATATCTGGAGTAGGAAAGTAATTTTTATCTATTCTGTTTTTTAAGTGTCAGTTGTTTTACAGTATCTTACAAAAGTGAGTACACCCATCACATTATTGTACATATTTTATTATGTCTTTTCATGTAACAACACTGAAAAAAGGATACTCTGCTACAATGTAAAGTAGTAAGTGTACAGCCTGTGTAACAGTGTACATTTGCTGTCCCCTCAAAATAACTCCACACACAGCCGTTAATGTCTAAATTGGGCCCAAAGTGTCAATATTTTGTGTGTACGCCATTATTTTCCAGCCCTGCCTTAACCCTCATGGGCATGGAGTTCACCAGAGCTTCACAGGTTGCCACTGGAGTCCTCTTCAACTCCTCCATGATGACATCATGGAGCTGGTGGATGTTAGAGACCTTGCACACCCCCACCTTCCATTTGAGGATGCACCACAGATGCTCAATAGGGATTAGGTCTGGTGACATGCTTGGCCAGTCCATCAGTTTACCTTCAGATTCTGTAGCAAGGCAGTAGTCTTCTTGGAGGTGTGTTTGGGGTCGTTATCATGTTGGAATACTGCCCTGCTGTCCAGTCTCCGAAGGGAGGGGATCATGCTCTGCTTCAGTATGTAACAGTACATGTTGGCATTCATGGTTCCCTCAATGAACTGTGGCTCCCCAGTGCCGGCAGCACTCATGCAGGCCCAGGCCATGACACTCCCACCACCAAAAGTATACATCTATACAGAGGAAAGGTAGTTGAAATAATCCCTAAATGACAGATAAATGGATAAGTTAACAAATAACACAAAAACACTGATATGAGATGAAACACACAGTTTGAACATAAACAGACATGCAGAGAGAGTGGAGGTAGAATCTGACATCATCAGGTAAATGCATATAGGGCGAATCAACACAGCATATTATAGAAAACATATATACACATATAGACATATGTGTAATATGTTTGGTCTGGGCCTGCATGAGCGCTGCCAGCACTGGGGAGCTACAGTTCATTGAGGGAAACATGAATGCCAACATGTACTGTTATATACTGAAGCAGAGCATGATCCCCTCCCTTCAGAGACTGGGCCACAGGGCAGTATTTCAACAAGATAACAACCACAAACACACCTCCAAGATGACCACTGCATCCTCAAATGGAAGGTGGGGGAGTGCAAGGTCCTAACATCCACCAGCTCCATGATGTCATCATGGAGGAGTGAAAGAGGACTCCAGTGGCAACCTGTGAAGCTCTGGTGAACTCCATGCCCATAAGGATTAAGGCAGTGCTGAAAAATAATGGTGGCCACACAAAATATTGACACTTTGGGCCCAATTTGAACATTTCCACTTAGGGGGGTACTCACTTTTGTTGCCAACGGTTTGGACATTAAAGGCTGTGTGTTGAGTTATTTTGAGGGGACAGCAAATGTACACTGTTATACAGGATGTACACGTACTACTTTACCTTGTAGCAGTATCACTTCTTCAGTGTCGTCACATGAAAAGATATATTAAAATATTTACAAAAATGTGATGTGTGGACTCAGTTTTGTGAGATACTGTATATATAGATAGGCATTGCTGAAACCTCTCCAGTATCTCTAGGCCTCAGTCTCTCCTCTCTCACTTTCTCTGAAACTACAATCACTTCCCTCCGCACCTGCCCCTCACCCACCCGCCCCTTGTTTCTCTTGATTTATTGAGTCACTCAAATTTCCTACAGCTGATCAATTAGCAACATCTGCTAACTATACCCAATTAATCTATTACACAATGTTTCCTCATGCCTGTTCCCTCCTCATTACATCCTGTCTTTTCCTCAAGCTCCTCTTCTCAACTTTTCCACATCATGTCTCCAACATAACCATCTCACCTTCCATGCTTTCCTCTCCTCTTTTATGCTCCCATGAGCTACTCTCATTCCTCCATTCACTATCTCCTCCCCCTTCTAAAGCTCATAAGCAGAAACACTTCTGCAAGTCCAAATCCCACCTCCACTCCCTCTCTTTCTTTCTTCTACTGGCTTCTTGGGACATACCTCCTAACACAGGCCCCTCACCCCCCACTCACAGATTATACTGTCTGACCACTAGGGGCAGATAACATATTACATACTAGGATCACTAACCAAATTACTTTCTCAGATGCTTTCCTTTTCCTTCTATATGAAAAAGCATTCTAACTTTGCATACTCTCCTACCTAATGAAACTTCACTTTCTTCCTGACCCTTGCTATTTCTTATCTGCCTCTTCTATCCCCTTTAGATTGTAAGTAGAGAGTTTTCAGTCTTGTAAAGTGCTTTGGAAAAAAAACACTTTCTACAAAGATTCTAAGCTCAAAACAGGGCCCTCCATTTTTTGCAGTTTGTTAAAATTATATTTTCCTTGTTCTTTTCCCCTGTATAGCGCTAGGGAATATGTTGGCGCATTACAAATAAAAGTAATAATAATAATAACAATAATATAGATAGACATTGCCAGTAGATGTAACAGCCATGCTTTTGGTTTCTATCATCATTTCAAGGGGGCTGAGGAAGCACAGGGGGGCTGTGGAGGCACTGAGAGGCTGAGGAGGCATGCGAGCTGGTGAGGGATGCAGAGGGTGAGAAGGCACAGGAGGGCTGAGGAGGAACGGGGCGCTGAGGAGGTACAGAAGTTGCTGAGAAGGCATGTGGGTTGAGTTGGGACAGGGGGGATGAGGAGACATGGGGGACTGAGGAGAAATGGGGGCCTGAAGACGGACAGGGACTAAGAAGGCACAGGGTGGCTGAGGAGGCACTAGGGGCTTACGAGGAACGGGGGCTGTGGAGAGTCAGGGGAATTGAGGAGACACAGGAAAATGGCTGAAGCGGGACAGGGGCACTGAGGAAGCACATGGGGGCTGAGGAGGGATGGAGCGCTGAGGAGGGACAATGGGCTGTGGGGGGACAGGAGGGCTGTGGAGGTACTGATGGGGCAATTTTCTAATATATATATACTAGCGACTTGCCCGTCAAAAATGATGGCCATAAAAAGTGAAGCCTGGCAATGCTGTTTGCCACACAATGGGAGCCTCTCCCCCCTCTACTTTACTGACCTCGCAATGAGCACCTTCGTCGCTCATCACGGGCCTCGCAATGAACGTCTTTGGTGCTCATTGCGAGTCTCTCCCCGTCTACTTCCTCCCTTGTGTCTCATTTTCCTCCTCCTCTCCCTTCCTTGTGTCTCCTCCCCCCGTGTTTTTATCTCCCCTCCCTCCCGTGTCTCTTCCCCCCTCCCCTGTGTCTCTTTCCCTCCTGTGTCTCTTCCCACCTTCCCCTGTGTCTCTTACCCTCTACCTCATGTCTCTTTCCCCCCTCTCCCTCCCCTGTGTCTGTTGCCCCATCCCCTGTGTCTCTTCCCCCTCCTCTCCCTCCCCTGTGCCTCTTCCCCCTCCTCTCACTCCCCTGTGTCTCTTCCACCTTCTCTCACTCCTCTGTGTCTCTTCCCCCTCCTCTCCCTCCCCCTTTACCCCCTCCTCCCCTGTGTCTCTCCCCCCCTCCTTCACTGTGTGTCTCTTCCCTCCTCCCCTGTGTGTCTCTTCCTCCCTTCTCTGCCTCCCGTGTCATCCGGGAGCACGCACAGCCACCCGCTCCTGCGCGCGCCCCTGATGCTGACGCCGCACAATGAGCATGTGCGGAGGTGTGGGATCGATAGTAGTTGTCAAACTGCGATTTGTCGCAAGCGTGACGATGAATCGCAGTTTGACAACTATTATATGTGATATATATATATATATATATATATATATATATATATACAGTTGCACAGTCACACACATTAAATGGTACACAGTGAAATAAGCCTTTTGCAGGCAACATACCAAAATATAAACATGTACTTAGTGAATTATGTAAATTAAAACTAGTAACAGATAAGTATGAGATACATGATAGAACTTAAAGGGGCATGGAAAGTTTCTGAATTTCACTAGGAACATAATATACCTATTTACTTTTGTAATTTCATTTTATTAAGAAGTGCTTAAAAGTTCTGTTTTTTTCTGCCTAAAATCTTAATCTTAACAAATAGTTCCTAACTGGTTTCTCCTGTCTGCAACTCAGGAAAGCACAGGACTGCATGTTGCACGCAAACCGAGGCACACAGTTGCGGGACTGCACGAAATTACAAAGTTAACGGCCGAACCACGGAACTGCTAAGACCAGCAAAAAAGCCCAAATATGCCTCAAATTGACCTACACACTCACACACAACACAGGGGAGAGCCTGGGAGCCTGTGAGTGAGGTTGCAAGTTAATTTGAGGCATATATGGCGTTTCTTTACACAATTGAAAATTGCCTAAGCAAGAAAATAAATGGCAGCTGGAAAAATGTAACAGGATGATAACAAGGCAGAAGGCAGTAAAAAAGACCCCAACACTGCAGACCCCAACACTGCACTCCAGTAACACTTAACGCAAGCCACTAACACATAACCCAAGCCAGTAACATTTAACCCAAGGCACTAACACTTAACCCAAGGCAGTAACACTCATCTCGAGGCCCCTAAGCTACACGGGGAGGAGAGGCTCGCAATGAGCACTGAAGGCGCTCATTGTGAGCCATGCAATGAGCGCAAAAGGTGCTCATCACGGGGCTCTCGATGAGCTCTGAAGGTGATAATTGCAAACCAAGAAAGTTGTGGGTTGCCAAGGCCTGCAATGAGCGAGAGTCTCACAATGAGTGCCAAAGGCGCTCAGTGCGGGGCTCATGATGAGCGCCAAAGGTACAGCATTCCCAGCCTTAACATTTTATTCCCGTCATTTTTGACGGGCGATATCCTAGCTTCTTAATAAAGAAAGTTACAAACGCCTCAAAAGTAAAGAGATACATAGGTATATCACGTTCCTAGTGAAATCCAGAAACCTTCCATGTCCCGTTAAAACAAGCGTAGTGTATACACAATAACAATAGTAAGCACACTTTACCTGGAATTTTGTTTTTGCATAATATATTTTTCAGATATGCTTGAAAAACAAATGTATTCTCAAATAGTTAGCAGATTAAAATCTCCAAGTTTGTGGAATCTAAATGCAATTTAAACTCATTTAAAGTGATCCTCAGATTTGCAGCTTTATTACCAAACCATTATTCATTGCAAAACAAAAATCATCTAAGATTATGAAAACATCATTAAGTCAACTAGTTAGTTGAATAACCAATTGTATATTTAACATTTTATAATAATAATAAAGCATATATTATTTTTCATTTTTGCTTAGTAATATTTTGTTGTTAACCAAAACAAGAGGAGAAAATAATTTTATTATACTACATCCACAATGAAACCATCATGTATACTGTCTTCCTGAGTTGCAGACAAGAGAATACAGTTAGGAGATATTTGTAAGATTTTAGGCAGAAAAATAGAACTTTTAAGCACTTTTTAATAAAATAAAGTTACAAAAATAAATAGGTATATTATGTTCCTGGTGAAATCCAGAAACCTTCCATCATTCCATGTCCCTTTAAGTTGTATCATCTATCTCATACTTATCTGTTACTAGTTATCATTTACATAATTCATGTTCATAAGTACATGTTTATATTGTGAATTGCAAAAGAAACCTATGTAAAATTGAATTAATATATGACAGTACCAGAATGTTTAATTATGACTTATTATTAGCCACAGCTACAAATGCTTCAAGGACTTGGAGATTAGTTGTGAACTTTTTACAAACATCTGTTGTAACCCTGATCTTGTGTCCTGTTCTCACAGTGCATGATGCCTAACACAGGTTCATGAAGGAAGAGGGAGGTGTCAGTTTGAGAAACTAATCAGTTTGTGACCAATCTTAATACTCGCATTTAACCGTTAATCTGAACATGCTCCTGTATTGAGATTAGTTACACAACATGAAAGCAAATCAGGACTTATTTTATGGGAGTCCATTATCAGTGACCCCCTTGATGGCATCTCTGTACATAGAGAACAGTGTGTTTTTCTTACTTCTACTATTGTTTTATTAATTTAAACTGCACCAATGTATTAGGTATTTTACATAGCATAAGAATGCAGCATGGGAAATACTATTTAAATGTTCACTGGAGTCGTTCCACATTTTTCAATAAATTTATGAATGTATAAATCACTTCTCCCATAGTCAAATATGACCCTCACTTGATTTATGACTTTATAAACAGATATATAAAAACTGACTGTAGTGATGTTCTCAAACATTTAATATACACTATACAGATAAAAAGGGTGATTGTATATAATGTCCATGCTCATAATGTGCATACATTTAAAAAATTAATTACTTTTGGAACTTCTTGTATCAATAGTTTACATGACGCCAATGGAATATATGCATTTTTTCATTCTCAAATGAGAATGTCTTAAAATAACCCATTCTCAAAGGCTTGGTTGGAAAGTGTCCAGAAATGACACTTGACCCTCACTCCTTAAAGGTGAATGGCATACATAGTAGTGTAATACCTGGACCCTCTATACTGACACCCTCCTCATTTGCACTTAATCAGCATCAGTCCTGATAAATTATTTACCATGGAGGAATGCAATGGGACGCCAGTTTGTCTGTGCATGCTCTCTTACACTCTACCAGACTAAATAAGCAGTGCTAGGGGCTAGGGAGAGAGCAGTGGCTGTTCTCAATGAGACCCCTTTTCCCATTCAACAGCCTTTGTGCATTCTGCCTACTGTGACCAGCCTCATGTTTAGATACTCCCTTGACATGTGTTTCCTTGAGTGGTTTATTCAGCATTGTGGATGTGCATCAAATTAAGTTAGACACAACAGGCCTTTCAAACGATAAACTGTACAAGGCTGAATGCAGAATGCTGTTTATAACATAGGAAGTGGGTTTGAAAAAAAAAAAAAAAAAAAAACATAACATGCAATCATTTACCCAGTAACGATGGACAAACAGATGGTTTCATTGTGTAGTGTAAAAATATTATTTTCTCCGCTTGTTTTGGTTAATAACAATGTGAAAAAAATACTACTAAGCAAAAATGAAAAATAAGATATGATTTATTATAAAATGTTGAATATTATAAAATTGGTTATTCAACTAACTAGTTGGCTTAATGATGGTTTTCATAATCTTAGTTGCTATGAAAACATTGTTTACTTTCTTTAATTTGCCTAAAATAATCCATATGATGTGGCTTTCAACACATAATGCCCAAAAACCCACATTAAAATAAAATAAATCATTGTGTTTTTTTTAGTGATCAATTACTGCCTTTCACTGCAACACACATTAAAGCTTTGTGTTTTTTTTTCTTTCTTTAGATTTCATATGTATAGTGAATACAAGCAAACATTATGATATTCCAAAGTTTAATGAATGTCATTATTTCTACTGTGATACATTAATATGGGTGATTAATGTAGAAAATACTAGTTTTTACACAAAATATAATAATAATATAACACCCATTGTAAGTAATAGTGCTTGGATGTAAAGGTGCATTGTTTAAAAAAAAAAATGGAATCCGATAATTTTAGGGAACATTTTATAAAATGTATAAAACTTAATTACATTTTGCTACTATTCATACATTAACAAAACATACATGTATGCAATAATTGTTACCAAAAACGTGCTAATAAAAGCTCATTAAAATCAACCAAAAAATAGCACAAGCGAAATAATATATATATAAGATTTTTTTAATCTTTCAGTGTGGATTTTCCTCGAGACCAAAAGAGATGCATGAGAGGGGTATAGTAATTTATTTACTTATTATTATTATCCTTTATTTGTAATGCATCAACATATTCCGTAGTGCTAACTTATTAAATAATCTATAATTTTATATGCATAGCTATGTCCAAGGCACATATAACAATATTTATAAAGTGTCACACAAAAATCTGATGACTAGTGGCCGCTGTTGTTTTTAGAAGAAATGGGTAAGGAGGAAAAAAATCTGTAATGGCTAGGGGCCTCATTCTATTATCGGCCGTAAATCGGCCGCAAAGCTGCGATTCCTTGCGGGGCTCCCGTTACCTTGCAATTCAATTATACGGCGCCGCAAGGCTATCCCCTTACGGCCGGCCGTATATCTTGCAATCGGCCGTAAGCTCAGAAATCTTTAAATGCAAAAATAAATTCAAAACGGCACTGTAAAGCTCTGTAAATGCTAGGGATCATAATGGGGGACATGAGGATTAATAGCAACCCCCTCTCAAGCTTGCACATCAGCCCAAATCCGAGATTACATTAACTGTTTATTTTCCGACCGCAGCGGAATAGAATAGGCAAATAGCTTGCGGCCGGTCCTTGCGGCCCGCATCTCCTACGGCCGATAATAGAATGAGGCCCTAGGGATTAAAGGTAACGACATTATTAACGTTCATTTCATGGGAGACAAAGTCTATTTTGTTTGCAGAAATGAACTTTGTGTGCTAAGAGCAAACAAAAAAATCTGAGCCACTTGTGATGTTTGGTTTCTAACAAAAATTATCTATTTTATCCTATTAAATTATACAACACACTACAATAAACTACCCTAGTACCAAGAGAGTGCAGATAGATATAGATATTGTTTTTAGAATGTGCACTGCATACATTATTTTCCATATCATTTTTGTAATTGAAATATAAAGGAAGATTGACAACCCAACTAAAGTTTATTATACATCCAAGTTTTCCCTAGTTGGAGCTGCTGATGTGTTTATATTGTTCATAAATATTATAGAAGTTGTAAATGTATCTATAAAATTTCACAATTTGCTTAACAATGCCAAACAGGCAATGGAGATTAGCCAAATGTACAATGTTACCAGATTATTTTGCCCAGTGTTCTTAATCTGCAATTCACACAGAAAATTACGGCTAATGTAACTTATTTTCCCTGTACTATAACAAAGCAAAACAGCCAATAGCGATTAAGAATATTAGTTTACAAGAGTTTTTCATTGGCGCATACCTATGCAATAGGCAACACTTAAACTGTACACAGACAGGAAAGAAAAAAATAAACCTTTATCTACAGCATGACTTTTTTTTGCATCTGTTGACTGTCAGGTTTAAGATTGCATTGGTGGTAGATAAAATGTGTTTTCTTTTTCTTGTTATTATAATCCAAAAGTGTGGTATTCTGTTTTGCATATTTAGGCACTTGCTGGACAAAAAAGTGTGATTATTAAAAGTGAAATTTGGATGCCATGGGCCTCATTCTATTATCGGCCGTAAATCGGCCGTAAGGCTGCGATTCCTTGCGGGGGTTCAGTTAACTCGCGATTCTATTATACGGCCCCGCAAGGATCTCCTTTTACGGCCGGCCGCATATCTTGGAACCGGCCGTAAGCTGTGAAATATAAAAACTCAAAAATAAATTCAAGCCTGCACTGTACAGCTCTGTAAATGCTAGGGATCATATTGGGGGACATGAGGATTAAAAGGAACCCACTCTCAAGCTTGCACATCTGCCCAAACCCGAGTTCAAATTAACTGTTTATTTGCCGGCTGCGGCGTGGGCATGTCTGAGGTGCTCCAAGCACTCTGGACTTTTTACATGGATATTTTACGGATATTAAAAATGAAATATTTTACGGATTTGAGTACAGGATAATTATGTGCTATTTTTTCTAACAACTAAAATCCCTTTATAGTCTTCTAAAAGTGCAGGATGGCTTTATTTAAGCTATTTTATGTGCTTAATTGGTGCTAGCGAGACCTCTTTCCTGCAAGTAAGCTGCGGCTCGTTTTTAGCCTTGCAGAGAGGTTTCCCGGAGCAATTGAATTGCAAATCTCTTGTGGCCGTTTTAGATCAAAGGCTTTCCTCCGGCGCGAGCGGCCGCAAGAGATAGCAAGGCACCGGCCGCAAGCCTGCCGGAATCCCCGGCCGTAAGGGAATAGAATAGCAGAATAGCTTGCGGCCGGTCCTTACGGCCCCGCAACGGCTGCGGCCGATAATAGAATGAGGCCCCATAGGTTTAGAGTCAAAACTAGCCACTACCTATATTAATCAACAACATTCTGAAAAAAACTCTTTTTAGATTTTATTTATATATAAGTGATTTAAAGAATAGTAGAAGCAAGCTATTAAAGTGCAGTAAGATAATAATGAAGGTTCAAATCATTACATTTTGTACTAAATGCCTATACATTATGAGATACATGGTTTACATGACCTGTAGAAAAGATTGGATTTTATTCTAGCCAAAGGCATTGAAGAAATGTGTAGTAGCTAGCAATAAAGATTATCAGCCTTATTAAATTGCGATTCGGCCAATTGAATAGGGCTCTATATAAGCACAGAGCATATTTTTTTCCAGAAGTTTTTAGTTAGTGAAGACCTTGCTTTTGGATAGAAGTTCACTAACTAAAAACTTCTGTATAATAATAAGGCTGTATATTGGCAATACTCCTCAGATGGCTCGATAAACCTCTTAAAAACACAGTAGTTTAGGGGGAAAAAATCTTGTTTTTGATGTATGTAACAACAAATATATATTACAGGCTGTATAAACCACAGACATAACATAATTTTGGAGAAAATGAGGTTTGGAGAGGGTCCAGCTACTTTGGACCCTGAGGATTAGTGTTTTTCTATTCAGCAGTGGAAGAAAATTCTGGTAGGAAGGAGGAGGGACATCAATGGACAATGAGTCCAGATTTTAGTATTAGATACCTACCCCCTGCACATGCTTTTATGCAGGAAGCTTCAAGTTAAATAAGGATAATACCAGCGCTCCACTTGAATTCAAGTATACGTTTTTATTTGGACATTGCCAAATGAAAAGACAACATTTTATGTATATATAGGACCCTTAATCATGCCTTGGCCTGGACACTTTCCCGAAGATTTCTTTTCAGCTGATGTATCTTTTGGATAATATTACCATATAGGTAAGCTGCACATAGATGTGTTAGGCCTACATTACATGGTCACTTTATAAGTATAGGAGGTGAGTATAGGCACGCTTTTTCTTTTGTGTTGGATAAGTGGCAGTTCGTAAAGGGGGGTTTTAAGGCCTAAGAGAAGGCCCACAAAGTACACCTTTTAGTTTTAGTTTTTGACCCCTCTCATTCCCTGCTGAACCCACTTATCCCAATGTATCTCTATTTATTTTTAAACACATGTCTGATTTAACTGATATATGAGACACTTCAGTCTGTATGGTTTATTGCTAGTCCATTGGTGCCACTATCTACATGTGTTATCCATAGGTAGAATTTCTAAGACCGGAGTCTCATTACAATAAAATCAATTATTCTATTTTTCCATAGTTCTCCATACTATAGTTTATAATCTATATATATATACCCCTGTCTTTCTATCTATTCTAAAAACACCATAACACATAGGTGATTATTTTTTTCCTGTCTGATTATTGTGTCACCAGTGCTATTGCCTGGGAATCGTGCCATCTAATATTGTTATGATGTTTACTGTATACAGTGGGATACCATTACTACTACTATATCTAGTGGGATGGTCTTTGCTTGTATTTGTTCATGACCGTCTGTTTTTTAACCAGTAATGTATTATATATCAATAAAAGTTTTTTTTTTTTTTGCTTATCTTACCAGTCTTATGGTTCATTTATACACAGTGGATGCAGTAATTTGGAGTTATTGTGCTGAGATTTAAAGGTGTACTTTGTGGGCCTTCTCTTAGGCCTTAAAACCCCCCTTTACAAAATAGTTTTTACACTGCTCAGCAGGACACCCATAGACTGTACAACTTCACCCAAGATAACTCACCTATTACTGGGATGTCTTATCTCCTTTTTGGATAAATTTACCACACATCCAACTCTTTTTTTGCCATAAGCGGCAGATCCCCAGTTTGTCATAATAGTTTAGGGATCTTGCTACAGCATTCTACATTAATGCGTTTGGGAGAAGTGTGTAGCACCAGCATTTAGGGAGCTTTTGACGGGCTCCAAAGCTGCTACACCAGTATTTGTAGGGTGTATAGTATAGATTTTTATTTTATACACTTTTTAATTTTTTTGCATTGGAGCTTTATGTAATTGATATTGACGTATATACGTTTGGACACTTTATAATGTTATAGTTTAATTATGGCTGCAATATCATATATAATAGTTGTCAAACTGCGGAGTTGTCGCCACTTGCTCCCTCCTTCCCCTCATCATCCTCCTCCTCCCCCTTATCCTCCCCCCCTTCCACTAACCCCCTATCCCCTTTGCCCTCTCTCCTTACGTTGATGCAATGACCTCCTGCTGCTCTTCTCTCCCCAGCAGCGCATGTTCTTGCTGTGTGTGGCCTATTTATGCTAATGACGTGACGTGCATGTGATGTCACGTCATTAGCATATGCCGGTTTGTGCTGCTGTGAAGAGAAGAGCAGCAGGAGGTCCTCGCATCAGAGTAAGGAGAGAGGGTAAAGGGAGGTTAGAGGAGAGGGGGGGGAGAGGAGGTTAAGGGGTAAGGAGGAGGATGAGGGGAAAGAGGGGGAGGAGGAGGATGACGGAGAGCCCTCAGGGGACGCTGCGGGCCCAGTACAGATTGAAGCTCCTGGTAATGTTCCTTCTACTGCAGGGCTCTGAGCGGGCTGCCCGCCGGCTGTGCCAGAGCCTGGATGCTTCCCTCTGAGCGGATGATGACCTTCTCCCCCCGCAGGCTTCCTCCCGGTTTCCCCTTGGGTCTCCCTCATAGGCCCTCCGAAGGCCTCATTGCCCAGCCCATGCTGATCCTGAAGCACTTCCCTTAGCCCAGCCTATGGCCAAGTATGGGACTGGAGTTACTATATTATTATTATATGTATGGGACTGGGGGGTACCGTAATATTATTATATGTATGGGACTGGGGGTACTATAATATTATTATATGTATGGGACTGGGGGGGGGGGGGGGTAATATTATATGTATGGGACTGGGGGGTAGTATAATATTATTAAATATATGTGACTGGGGTGGATATATGTTTGTGACTGGGAGGGTAGTATCACAGAGATAAGGCGAGGAAGATAAGGGAAAAAAAGTAAAGTAGAGGGGGGGGCTCCAGATCGAGGCCCAAAAGTGGTGGCTTTGCGGAGGCCTGCAAGAAGCGGCAAAGCCCCGTCAATTTTGAAGCGTTCATCGCGAGGCCTATAAAGTAGAGGAAGATGGGGGGGAGATGCTCGCAATGAGTGCCAAAGGCGCACATTAACAGCCCCACGATGAGTGATGAAGGCGCTCAGCGCGGGGCTCACGATAAGCGCTGAAGGTTCTCAGGCTGTGTGGCAAACAGCATTGCCAGGTTTAAATGTTATTGCCGTCATTTTTGACCGGCAAGTCGCTAGTAGCTATATATTGTATGTAGTTGCACCTTAATTCTGTATGCACGTTATATGAGTATTGAGTTTATGTAATGTTCCATTAGACAATTCTATACTGTCTATATGTATATACATGTTTATAATATATTGGGAGTAATAGCAGATTTATTTTCCTACTTAATTATGTATTGTACTTTTTTCATACCATATATGATACTAGCGTATTGCCCGTCAAAAAATGACGGCAATCAGTTTGTTTTAAAAGTTGTTTAGTTATTAATATACATATGTAATTGTGAGGTAGCTAATGTTGTTTTCTGTGTACTACTGAATTTACGTATTTTTATGCATTGTGTTGAAGAGCTGGCAATCTGTGTTGATGTTGCAGCAGCATTAGTGGTGTGGAGGTACTGTGTAAGCGTGATGAACGTGTGCAGTGTAATAGTGTGCTTGCGCGATCCGAAACCGTTAACGTAGCTGTGTACTTCCGCATTATCCTAAAATGGCGGATAATGTGTGGTATGCGTCTTAGCGGAATATCGGTACGTGTTTTCCGTGATTATAGTGCTGTCGACTGTTTTTCGTTTTGTTCGTGCAGCATTTTTTCTGCGTGCTCATTGCCAAAGTACTACGGTTTAACGGCTCGCCTCGCGCAATGATCGCCTGCGGCGCTCATCGCTCAGCCCGCTAAAGTACTACGGTTTAACAGTAAATATGGTCAACGGTCAAATGACGGTCACTAAAAATTAAATGTAGTGAAATGTGTTTGCCACACAACATGACGCTACATTTGTCCCTTTTTTTTTTTCTTAAAATAAATGTAAAAACATTTTTTTAATTTTTATTTTTGTAACTTGCAACTTAGATTTCACATCAAATGCGTTGGTTTAGGCGGGAAATCCGATGTTGCGCGAGACAAAGTCGTTAAATCTGTGTTAATGCGTAAATCTGTAATTGTGTTTCGGAAAATGTACTCACTACTGTCTTTTTACTCATTGCGCGGTTAATCCGCATCCTTTATCTCGTTGTTTTTCAAAGACATACGTCTGTGACTGTGTTTTACGCAGTTCGTAGTAGTATAGCCTCGTTTTCATTTTTTTCGGCGGCCATTTTTTTCTCGCTTAGCCGATTTTCGATCTTTGTAACTCGGCTAAATCGATCTAAATTGCAGTTCCAACTCACTTCCAGACGTCCTGCCTGGTTCCCCATGCTGTAAGTGACCTTTGTTTTATTTTTTAGTGTGTATTTAGTGTTTTTTTTACTGTTTTTGTTCCGCCGCTTATCTCGTAATTTTTTTCACCTCGTATTTTTTTTCTAAGTGCTACGGTTTAACGGCTCCCCTCGCTACGCGAGGCTTGCCTGCAATGAGCGCCTGCGGCGCTCATTGCCAAAGTGCTACGATTTAACATAACGGCTCGCCTCGCTACGGGAGGCTTGCCTGCAATGAGCGCCTGCGGCGCTCATTGCCAAAGTGCTACGATTTAACGGCTCGCCTCGCGCGGCGCTCATCGCTAAGTCGTACGCATTACGCAACAGAGCGGTTTAACGGCGATGAGCGCCTGCGGCGCTCATTGCTAAGTCGTACGCACTACGCAACGCAGCGTGACGACGAATCGTAGTTAGACAATTATAATATGTGATAAGTACTACAATTTAAGTCCAAATTCCCGAGTTTAGACACACAAACATCCCCGAAGCGAGAGAATAAAAGGCCGCTGAAAAAAACGAAAACGAGGCTACGCGACCCTAAAGCCGCAAAACAACACCAAGCACAGACGGATTTACCAAAATGACGTACGAGGTAAAGATACACTTTTAGCAAGGAAGCTAAATCAGCCACACACGCGTACTACATACACATTCGCTGCCATTTTACAAAACTAACTTAAACAATACGGAAGTACACAGCTACACTAACGGCTTCCCCTCGCGCACGCAGCATATTTACACTACACACTGCACACATTGCTGACACTTACACCTCAGCTCCACAACAGTGCAAACCTACATTGTATGCTGCAGGAACATCGAAACAGATTGTCAGGTTCAGCACAATGCTTCCTGTATATATAAATTTATTGATTTATTAATTATTTCGTTGGCATACAAAAATACATATACACAAACAAAAAAAACGGATTGCAATAAACACAAAAGACATTCACTGCACGCCTCACAAAGAGCGCCAATGCTGCTCATAGCACACAAACTACCCCAGGGAACAGCCTTGCAGTAAGCGCAAAAAGCAGATCAGCGCCTACCTTACAATGACAGCAAAAGCGCCTCTAATACAAAAAAATTAAAAAACATCCAACAGCCTTGCAATGAGCGCCGAAGGTCCCCAGGGTAAAAAACGCTTTACATTATGACTCAAACTGCATTCCCTGGCTTACAATTTCATGCCCGTAATTTTTTGCTAGTGTGGTAATAAATGGCTTTATATGATCACTATTTTTCAATAAAATACATTTATAGACCCCTATTGGGCTGAGGCGGGTAATAATAGTCTCATGCGGCTCTGTATAGAGCGCCATAAGTTATAGAGTTAATTAAGGGCTTATGGGGTTCTGTATTGACCACCATGAGTGACAAGGTTAATTAAGGGCTTATGGGGCTCTGTATAGAGCCCCATGAGTCATAGAATTAATTTAAGTGCTCATGGGGCTCGGTTTAGAGCCCCATAAGTGATGGTGTTAATTGTAGTTGCCTGGGGGATACTTAAAGTACCCCTTGCAGCAGGGATTATTATTTTTTAGGGCGGTTCCTTTGAGGACCTTTATGGTCTTTTAATGCAGCGGGCCACGATCGGTGCCAATCGAGGACTCCCGCTGCAAGGGGTTAATGAGGGGGGCTGCTGAGGTCCCCATGGACCCCTGAAGCAAGAGGTTAATGTGGGGGCACTTTGCAGGTCCCAATGGGGACCCCCAGCATTAAGGGGGGTTAATTTTATGCTGATCGAGGACCCCCGCTGCAAGGGGTTAATTTGGGGGCTGCTGGGGTCCCTATGGACCCCTGCAGCAAGGGGTTAATATTGGGGAGACGTTGGGGTTCCGGATGGGGGCCTCCAGCATTGAAGGGGTTAATGTTAAGTGCTGCAGTGATTTAGGAACGGTGTAATTTAGGAACGGGATTGGGTCAGGCAGTACTTATTACATAATTTACTTGTTAGCCATACTGACATTGGCACTTATTAACAGTTCTGCTCCACTGATGTGAAGTATTAGTTGTGTTTATCTGATTCATATCAGTATTTGTAATGCAATTTAGTTTATAGACTACATATACATATTAAAGTTTATAAAATCACAGTCAATGCCAGGAGCTTGACAGGAAATTACAAGGTGTGGAAACACATTTAAAAGCAAACATAAGATATATTTTACTACTCTTGTCATACTATGTACTATGTCAGTGTCTTTTAAAGTGTTTTTACTAAGATATTTCATAGTTTTCAGGCATCAAGAATCAGTTTTCTTAATCATCACAATAAAGTCTGAGTTTTAATATATGCTTGCTCATTTTTGTTTTTCCTCTCCAATATTAAGTCAATATAGATCTATCAACAAGTTTAATTTCTATCCAATGAAGTGAAAGAAGAACATTGTGAAATAATAGAACAATGTTGGCAAGACATGCTATACGTCTTTTTCATAAAATGTCTTCACTTTTTCTGTTAAATCATTATAAGGTGTTATATGATTTTATAATATACACTACATTTAATTTATATTTGAAAGTGTTTCTAAGAGATGAAATAAGATATGTTAGAAGCCTCCAAAACAAATGAGGACCTCCTTGTGCCTGTGTGGTATAGTCAATGTATTTACTAAGCAGATGTCTCTGTAAATCATATTATATCTCAGTTTGACCAATATGAATATAAAAGCCAATGGGGAGAAAAATACATGACAATCTCTGGACTGACACAGTGCTAGATTATATAATGATAACATAGCTCTGCCAGAAACTGATATTACATTAAACATAATTATATTTTTATGATTGTCAATTTAAAAATGACACATAAAACGCTTACTAATACATAGTAAACATTACAGTTTACTTTTTGAAAAAGTACCTATCAAGTGGCAATTCTGTGAGCTTTATTAGAGTTGTGTGGCTGCAGCTGGAAGTTATTCACTGTGTTGAAATATGTTATATATTTTTTTTTAAATCTCTTTATTAAGGAACTATAACATATGTGGCATGTCCACCAACTAGAATTGTGTCTGAGAGATATTGGTGCACCAATACAATAAAAGAAAAATCTTGTTCTCAATTCCTGCACTTTTCTATCTTGACTAAGTAAGACATTTTGTATTTCCTTTACATGCAAACCAATGGAATAAAGGAATTTATTAGCACCCACTTGCCCTAAAACATTATTCTAGATGATTACATGATTAGCTTAGCAATTATTGCAATAACTGTGAACTACTGCATGCATTGAAAATGGAATCTGTGAGGGGGGCGTGGCCTAACGGGGCAGCAAGACGTGCCAGACATCAGCTCCATCCCAATACCCACTCAATCCAGGGTAATCTGCCCTAATCCCCCACAAAAAAAAAACCTTTAAACACCAGCACGAGTGTAAGGGGGTGCAGGGGAAGAGGAGGAAAGAAAAATTGCGAAAATCGGGGCTAATTAACACGCCGCGTGGTTGAGGCCTAGTGCATCCGGCCTCCCCGGCGATCAGCAGCAGCAGCAGCAGCAGCTGCACAGCAGAGAAGTGCTGCAGGGGCGACCCAAGCAGCCCAGAAGCCCACTTTTAACCCCCAACGAGCAACACCTACCACTGGATCAAAGTAAGTGGTTGAGGCCTCCACCACCTGGTCCCCCACTGAGCTTGTGCCAAAGACTGAAACAGCAGCCTTTTTAAGCCCCACAGGGGAGTCCCCAACTGGACAGCCTACAACAGCACAATTACTGCCTCCAACGCATCTGTGCAAAGATTAAGATTAAAAGGGGTTAAAAGATTTAAGAGACAGAATCACAACCCAGCATCTCTCCTAACTTAATAAACGACAACAATTTGTGAGAAGCATGTCACAAATAAGCTGGCAAGACTTATCCAGACAAGTTTCACTAGGATTGTAAATATGTTAAACAATTCAAAAAGCAAGATGCAATAACTCACTGAATTACGCAAGTCACCTACATGAGCCGGCTACCAGAAAAGCTCTAGCCCACCTAAACTCTCATGCTCAACTAAGTAAAATCCCTAGCCTGCTTCACCTACAGCACAGAGTCAGAAGACGGCAACCTCTATAGATCACAACCTCAGGACAAGGTGGCATCATGGCGGCTCGCAGCAGCACCAAACCCAAAAAGAATCAAGCGAGTAGAAACATCCAGGAGTTTTACAAAGCTCCAAACGATGCGTCATTATTCCCGCACAACTCAAACTCGCTGGTCATAGAGGGAGAGCCGGAAGTAGCACATGCTCAGGTGGAACTAACAGACAAAAACATGGAAAAAATAAAACTGATGTTCCAAGAACTAATGACGACTGCTATCACTGACCTGAAAAGGGAGCTGCATGGCCTGGGACAAAGAACGCAGCTGTTAGAGGAGCAAACAGACCAGATAGTAGAAGCCCAGATGCATGATCAAGAGGTAATGGCACAACACTCCACACAGATAAAAGAGCTGACTGACAAGGTTGAAGATCTTGAAAACCGCTCACGAAGACATAACATAAGACTGAGAAATGTCCCAAACAGCATCTCAGACATACTGCAGTACTCAAAAGCGGTTATACTTGGGATCATTCCCACAAGCAGCGAAGCAGACTGGGCTATTGACAGAGCGCATAGGGCCCTTGGCCCAACAAAAGCTAACAACCAACCTAAGGATATAATAATAAGGTTTGCCAAACAAAGAGCAAGAGACTTGATACTCACAGCAGCGAGAAGGCTCAAAGAAATCAAAGGCCCGGACAACGCATCTATACAAGTATACATGGACTTGGCTCCGGCCACACTGCAGAAAAGGAAGGAGATGAAACCCATGCTGGAGATATTGTCCAGCCACAAAATCCTCTACAAGTGGGGTTTTCCATTTTCACTAATTTTCCTGCAGGGCGGATCCACTTACAGAGTACACACAGTAGAAGAAGCTGAGATCCTCCTGAGAAAGCTGAATTTACTAGCAGAGGATAGAGACGCTGAAAGGAGAAGTCCAAGACCCAGACCCAGTCTTGCCAAGATGTGGCAAGTATCGGCCAAAAAAACAAAAACAGCAGCCTTCAGTAGGGGGCCTCTCATGGAGCAAGCTACAGGAGGACGTCTGGACACCGCTCCGTCAGCCGACTGCGAGGATCCTGATGCTGATCATTGAGAGAGTATTGAACACTTTTTTTTCCCCATGAGCAGGTTGAGCCGAAGAAATTGCAGCAAATAGCTAAAATGTTTAAGTTATGTTAGAGACAGATAGATTGTTATATACAGATATGCAGATCTAGCTGTAGCGGAGCTCTTGAGGTGACTTAAATGATTTGGAGGGATGAAGATTAAGGGGAGTTTTGAGCCCTTAACAACTCCCCAGGTAGAACCCCCAGGAGGGAGTCCTCTCCCTAAGAGGTCAAACCCAGTAATGGGAGCAATAGCTACTGGCCTCAAGGTATGGAAACAGGTAGGGAGACAGGGAAACTACCAAATTGTTAGGAAATGTTTTAACCAGTTTATTGAAATGTTGAATCTAAGCTTCTGTATCTCTTTTGCTTTTCTTCTTAGTCTATCCAGTTTACAGGTGGTTTCGGCGCAGGTCACGGTCCTTCAGCATTCCACACCCAGGTAACCTAACCGCCACACACTCCCCACTGAGAACATATAAAGCTAACTACATGAAAAACCAATGGCTGATGTAGAGCACACCTTTCTAACACACAATGTAAGGGGCTTCAACTCTCAATTTAAAAGACGCAAAGCTTTCCTGTTTTATAAAAGATTCCATCCATCTGTCATATTTATGAAAGAGACCCATTTCGCCCAGGGCAAAGTACCCACCTACCTACACAAGGAATTCCCAGTATTCTACACTTGCAACCAGAAAAGCAAAAAAGCAGGCTTAGCTACATTAATACACCGTGATTTCCCATTTGTAGTCGAAAAACAAACCAAAGACAAAGAGGGTAATTTTCTAATTTTAACAGGAACCATCCTAAACCTCAGAATCTCATTGGTTAATATCTATGCCCCCACCACAGCGCCCACCAGAGCGCTCACTAAATTGCTAAGTACCTTGAAGCAAAAAGACTGGGGCAGAATCATGCTAGGAGGTGACATTAACCTTACGCTCGAGCCTTCTGTAGACAGATCAAGAGCAACCCATCCCACGCGTAACATGAAACAGCTCAAAACAATTCACACACAAATGAGGGAGCTAGAGTTGATTGATGCCTGGAGAGGACTACACCTCTCGGAAAAGGAGTATTCTTATTACTCCCAACTCACAATTCCTATTCCAGAATAGATGTTCTCCTAACTCATACCTCGCTATTTAACCACACAGTGGATGCCCAGATCCACCCTTGCCCTTGGTCTGACCACGCGGTAGTTATGCATGAGAGTGCCCTCAGACCAGGTACAAGCCCTAAAAGAGGGACACTCGTTCTCATGGCCAAAGGGAAGTATCAAATATCTAGGAGTTTACCTCACACCTATACAATTCATAAATAAGTACAATCTACCAGACAGGGAGATATTTAACTATAACAAGATATACCACAGGGTCCAAGAACTGGTCAAATCCTGGGGTCCCCCACGGGACACCTGGTTTGCGAAAGTATGTGCGCAGAATCCCCTAGCCAGAGGCATAATTGGTACCCTTTACTCGCTTGCCAACAAGCCACTTAAAGACCAAAAGCCTAAACATGTCCTACAATGGGAACAGGAAATGGGAGTAGAATGGGACACCCAGAGATGGGGAAAAATACACAAGGCACTGACTAAAGTCTCCCTCTTCTTTAGCTATTTAGAAACAGCAACTAAAGTACTACACAGGGTATACATGATAAATCCGCTTTCCCCTTCTGAGTGCTTTAGGAACTGCTCAGATAGAGGAACCTTTGGCCACATCTGGTGGGACTGGCCAAAAGTACAGGCCCTGTGGCGAAGGGTAACTGCAATGATCTCTGAGGTATTAGACAGGGAAATACACCCCTCTAGGGAGACATGCTTACTGGGAATGCCAGTACTGAACGTTAATAAGAATCATAACAAGTGGATACAAATGGCCATGCTGGCAACCAAAAGCCACATTGCAAAGAATTGGAAATCACCCCATTTAGACGCCCAAGAGGTTATAAAAAAATTAAACCACATCATGATTTATGAAAAAATGACGCATTCAATAAACAACTCCCTCTCCACTTTTAATCAAATTTGGGACAGATGGGTGGAGTCGGACAAAGCTATTTTAATTTAACAAAAACTTGATTTAGAGTGGAAATTAGTACACTAGGAAGGGAAGGTGTAATCGGATGAGGCAGAGACTCCAGGCCGGGGTGACGGGTGTCTTGGGCGTTGACAACTACTGGCGAATGGAGTAAACTGAAGAAGATAGACAGGAAGAAGGAGGAAAAAAAAAAAGCAAGGAAGATACAGGTAATAAGTTCATTGACTTGTTTATTCATTGTTTGTTCGATGTTATACTTCCCATATACTAGATGAATAATGTAATTCTCGAGATATGCAAAATTGAACATCTATATATATCTACATGGAAAGACAACAAGTTAGCTCACATGTAAGAATTTGACAAGTTTAGTATTGAGAAGTCAATTGCTAGGGAAGGAATAGCTAGCAGGCGTTTCCTGCAAAGTTGAGAAAACGGAAAAAGGTTATGGTGGACACATAAAGCAGACACCCAAAATTGTCAGGACAGGATAATCATTATTGACAACAAAGTTGTACAAGATATCTAAAATGTTGTTAAAAAATCCTGTTTATGCAAAATTGCGTTGGACCTGCGAGTCCAACAATATTGTGTTATTGAACACTGCTTATGTGTCAATAAAAAGATTTTGAAAAAAAAAAGAAAATGGAATCTGTCACCCCCAAATTACATTATTCTTAAAGAGCTAGTTTTACATTGTACTATCCATTTAATTTCAAATGGAATAATTTCAGAAATATTTAGTATTGTTTCTGTTGAATTCTTGTACAAAACACTATTTAGCTGCTTTCATGTAATTATTGTATATTGAGTTTCACATTAGCATATAGCATCCAAACAATAAATACTGAGAGACAGTGATGAACTACTGTTGGTATAACAAGTGCGAAGTAGGGGACCTCAGCTACCAGCCAGAGCAACCTGCAGAAAAGGGGGACTTTACTATAGGAAAGGGCAGATAGTTCATTTTTATACAGAGATGATCTGATCATTGTAGGGGTAGTATGACCAACTACATATACTTTTGACCCGCTATATGTACTATCTGGTATATAGAAGGTGAAATGGGCACTCCATTAACTAGCTCCATCACTTTGTAGAAAAAAAAACTCTAGTACAGTATATGTATAATATATAGTATGCAGTATAAAAATGTTCTCAATTTATCAATAATGTATTGACAATGAACAGAGGACTCATATAGCACACACAAAGCAAAATTTAGGATGAGTATCTGTAAGATTCAATTATTTTAATAAAACCAAGAGTTTGAATATGACTTTATTAGGACTATAAGGGAGGATATATTCAAGTTTTCTGTGAAATTGTAAGCAGCAAAATGTATATGTTTTTAGATTTTAATCATCAGTTAGTAGTGTTTTAATTTATTTTCCCATTATTTAATTGTGTTTTTGAAAAGGAATACTAATGTCGCCATATATACTCTGCACCATTAGTTACAGGGTGGAAAATCATTTGGAAAATGTGTTTACATGTTTAAAATGGACTTAATTATTGACATTTTAGTTTAGCCCTTGAAGCCCTCTCACAAAAATCTGCATAAATAATAAATCTGCAGTCTGTAACTGTTACACATTGTATTATATTGTATTATATTGGTGGTGCAGTGGTAAGTCATTTGTTTTAAAGATTTTTTTTTAATTTTAAATGATAGGTTCAATTCCCCGGCCTTCCACTTTCTTTTTTTGTTTTACTAATGAACTTATTAATTTATTTATATGAATTATATATGTGTTAAAGATACATTAGTCAATTTAAAATAAGTAGAAGACACTGACTTAGGACTAATGACTTACTAATGAAACCATTTTATGAAACCACTAAACCAGCACACTCCGCTTTATATATATTTTTTAAATAACTAGTTCATCAAATTATTTAAATATTTTATTTTAAATAAACACAAAATCTACATAGTTACCTCATATTCACATGTTTTATTATATAACATAATGGACATATTTCTGATTTTTTAACAGTAAACAAAAAAGCAGCTTTATGGGAATTTGAACCCAGGAAATTCTCTACCACACATAACAACCATAACTACTGTTCCACCTTCTCAGCTATTATTTAAGTTTCTAGAGTAGTTACAAGCAGTTACAAATCACTTAGTCACTGTCTGAGTCAAAGCTTCTACATCTAATTCTATTTAATTATCATTACATACCACGCTGTACAGAGCTCATTACTCATTCAGGCAGAGGCAACACACTGATATCGCCTGACTTAAATTGATCCATGAATTCAGCATCCAATTGTGCAAAGCAAATATGGGGACAGCACAAAACTTAACCTTTACTCAATAAAGGTTAAGTTTTATGCAGTTTATTTAGTTCTGCAGATACAGTCCCAACTTTATATTTTGGAGAGTGGGTACTATATAAGATACTCTATTCTTTTTCTGTGAACTACAGTTAGTGTTTGGATTCTAGCACCACCCCAATGTGAACTATTATATATGACTACTACTGTATATGGGTTGCCACTCTAATTTTCATTAGCTCTTAGGCTATTCCCTTCATTTCATATATGTATAGTTTGTATGCTCTTTAAGATGAAACTAGCTTGATGGGGGTGTCAAGAGGATGGAATTTTTAAGTCTAGAGTATGGCTGATAGATTTGTTGCCACTAAAATGATTCATGTGAGAAGTTCAAGGGGAGTGATTCAATTTCTTCCTTCATTAAGGTTATATGTAATGGTAGTGTTCTAATCCACTAGAAACATAAGGGGCCATTAGTAGGACTGCCTTTGCTGTCTTACCGGTAAGGTAAATTATAGTGAGAAGGGTGGTGGATGGGGCAAAATAACAGCAAGAATGGGGATTGATGGGGCAAAACAATAGATATGGCCCAATGCCATATACATAGAAGCCAAGAAAATTAGAGGGGACAGAATACACAGACAGACAAAACATCTTCTAAACACATACACACATTGAAAAATCAGACTTTATTACCTATTATATACATTTTGCATTACTTTCTTAAAACATCCTGCATCTAGTCAAACGAAAAAGAAGAAAACCTTGGAAATTGAAACCATAATCTTGCAGGTAGTTTTGTATTTTTAAAATATACTAATTCTAATAAATTCCTAAAATGTTTTGCCTGTTATCAATTCTAGTTCTTCAAAAGAATAAATATCGGACAGTGGATTTACTGCACCCTAGGATCTAGAATATTTCAGCACTTTAAAAATCAAGCATAGTTATAATAAGAATGAAGAACTGGTACTGGACGGAGGAAACATGGACCTGCCTTCTTTGACACCTTTACATTGATTTTACAAAAAAACATTTGTGTTCTCTTAAGTATTCTCTTTCCTCTCTCGATTTTTTTTCTGATCACCCAGAAACAAAACATATCACAGTCAGGCTAATAAAATTATTGTTCATTTTAATTTGTATAATTTAAATAATTTCAAATTAGCAATAATTTTCATTTTAATTTATATAATTACTGAAGTGACTAGATGGATGTTGCTTATGCATAACTCAGTCCAATGCTTGGCGTCTGTGACAATGACATGAATTATAAAAGCTTGCCAAGCAGAACATTGAGTCCCATGTGTCTTAAAAGCAGTTGTAAACTTCACCAATCTGAGCCAGTTGTTATCTTCATGCCAAAGTTAACATTTACCACTGGTTGCACACAATATAAAGCCAAAATTAATTATATATTGGTTGTTCCTTAAGGACACTGCTGTGTAATAATCATATTGATGTCCTGGCTGAAGGTAAACACATTGTTAACTAGCCAGCATATTTAATTTAATTGCTTTAGTTAATCCATGAAAAAGGGGTTGGAATATAGAGGTTTTAATGTGGACACATAAGTTCAATTGAGTTTATAAGGATCTGTTATTGTTTAATTGGTCATGATAATGCAACCTTTATTGTGTATAATAAATAAAGAAAATAATTTAAAAAAATTCAATACATATTCATGATGTAATGAGCTATGAAGTTATGATGGGTTGTTAAAGGCACTATGTCTATTAAATGTATTTAATAATAATATTATTACTGTTTTATAAAGCCCTACTTTTATGTAGTGCTATTTACAAGATATAGTGGAATAAGCAATTTATAAAATTTAAACCATTTACATAGAAAACAAAATACTGTACAATACAGTAGAGTAACAGACAAGCTGATGCAACAGAGTTGAAGTCAACATCCAAAAGAGCTTATAAGGTCTGCATCTAGAGTATTGCCAAACAACGAGCAGTTCTTTTTTCATTAATGTATTATAGGAGTAACTCACATTTCAGTTTGTAAAAGAGACATTCTACTACTAGAAATGTTTCTGAAAAAGGCAAAAATAATGTATCTAAGCAATGTGAAAAGTTTAGTGAGGGGAAGTGAGTTAGCAAAAATTTGAGTTATATGAATTTATGATTGGAGGTTAGAGACAGTGGGATTTCAAATTCAAAACAGTCAAGATTATATTATTGTCTTTTTAAAATGAGATTGTGTATATTTTTAAATAAAAGAGTAATCATATTTATGGGAACTCCAGTAATACTGAAAGTCCTTGTATCATGGAAGCCTATAAGTAGGAGTAGCCCAGTAGCAAGTGGTACCAGTGCAATAACTGAAAGGGCCAGAAACAATAAAAAGTAACAGGTAGTGCAGGGTCAATAGGCTAAAAGCACAGGATCGCAGTCATAAATAAGGCAGATGCCAGAAGAAGGAAGCAGACAGAAAATGGTCAGTAAGAAGCCAAAGTGAAAGGAAGCCTGAGGTCCAAAACACACACCAGAAGTCAAATACCAGGAATCATTCAAAGATTCAGAGAGAATGCTATGCAGAAGTGCAAAGACTAATAACTGAGCACCGTTACCCAATCCATAAAGCCTTACACAGACCTTGTGCTGAATTTACTGGTTCCAGAAACAAAGGGCCTGATTTAATGGCAACTCGTTCGTTGTAGGCCATATGTCTGCGGGTGTGTTTTGTGGGCTCCCGTTCGTCTCCGATTACAATGCTATTCAATTGCTCAAGCCCACAAGTAACTATCCCAAAGCAATGGTTCGTAGCAGTTCAGGGCGGGAACATGATCAATTAAGCAAGCCTGTAACCTCCCATTTCGAATCAGCCAATAGAAAATGAGTCTGGCGATTTTAGCCATCGTAACTCTTGCAAAAGTGAAATATCAAAGGCTTCTGGAGGCTGTAAGTTATGGGTTTACCACTGCAATATTTTTAAGCCTGTAACTTGTAGCCTGTTTGAAGCCCGCAACAAGACACCAATTGAATAGCAAATTAACTTGCGACCTCACTTACTTGCTGCCGGATTGAGCGAGAGCTCAATTGAATCTGCTAAAAGAATAGCTGAACAGGCTCTGTGCAGCAAGCAAAATAGAGTTAATGTGAGTTAAACCTGGACTGGATCAACAGTGTTTGGATCGCACTATGCTAACTTTTTATCTCAAAACCTTAAAAGATGCTGCACTACAGCAACAGAGCCACAAAATGGACTACAGCAGCACAGATATTATAGCAGAGAGCCAAAGAGTGGACTGCATGAACATGGGTATTATGACAGTGCCCCCCCCCCCCCCCAGATGTGGCATATGGACCTCCAGAGGACCAGGCTCCAAGGGATACAGCTGGTGAAATCTTTCAGAGAGAGCATGAACATGAACAGCAGGTTCCCATAAATTCTCCTCAGGTCCAAACCCCTTACATTGAACAAAATGTTGAAATTGACTTCCACAAATATGAGAATCTAGGACCTTTTGGACCACATATTCTTCTGAGTCATCAACAAGTACTGATGGAGGACCAGGTTAGGTTCGACCAAGGAAAGGGTTTATAGGTGATAAGTTAAGGACCAATATATCTAGCAGCCGATTTCTTTAAAGGATGTGTTAATTTGAAGTTGCTGATAGATAGCCAAACCTGATGACTAATCTGTAGGATAGGAGACAGTCTTCTCTTGGCACCAACAAACAATTTATAGTATTTCTGGGCTCTTTGATGTTCCCGGAAGAATGAAATATCTAAATCAAACTTAAGATGAAATGCATAATTGGCGAAGAACTGCAAGAACTGGAGTGTACAGTATGGTTATATGCAGATTATGTAAGATGTAATAACTGGCACACATTTGTCTTGCAAACAGGAAAAAAAACACCTCCGAAATCTTTTTTGTTCTCTCAGTTTGCCTATTAATTTGGAGATGTAAGGCAGTAGTTAAGGCTGGTTCAATAAAAAGGGATTTACAGAATTCCTTCCAAAACCTGCACATGAACTAGATTCCTCTTTTAGTGAGGATGGTATAAGGGACAGGGTTTATCTTTCACGGCCGCAATAGTCCCGAACGCTAAAATAGCAAATTGCTATTCAATTGCTCCAATTCCCACTCGCTAACCACAAGTTAATGGTACCAAGGAGGTCTCGCAAAGGGTTTAATGACAAATCGGAGCACTTTAAAAGCAGATAAAAAAGCAATACTGTACTTTTATGAAGAATGAAAGTGATGTTAGGACTTAGAATTAAAAGAACAGCTTTCTCCAATACTTTATTTCATGTTCAATTTTCATGTGATATCGATCATGGCAATCAATGGGGGGGGGGGGGGGGGGGGCATTAGAGAGGCTTCAAATATATAATAAATTATCCTATCATTTTTGACAGGCGAACTTGTAACCAACACTACCATACTACTTTTTACATATTACTATATGTGTCCCTGATATGTCACTGATTCCGTGATTATTTTATTAAATAAAGCAATTTAATACCATTGAAACTCTATCGGATTTGTCATCCTATGGCTCCAACCAGATACTAAAGGGAAATATGTTAATGATAACATCCACAGAGAGGAAAACATGTTTCTAGACCACCCATGATCCCCATTAAATAGGGTGTAAAATACCTTTACACACACATATATATATATATATATATATATATATATATATATATACTAGCGACTTGCCCGTCAAAAATTACGGCAATAAAATTGTAAGGTATGGCAATGCTGTTTACCACACAATGTAAGACTTTTGCTCCTCGGTGGACCTTCGGCGCTCTCTCCTCGTGTACTTCAAGTGTCCTGCTTTGCAACAATGACCTTTGGTGCTCATTGCGAAGAGAAGACAGATATATAAGTACAGTGTACAAAAATAAAATGTGAGTACAGTGAATTAATAAAGAAATAGGAATTAATAAATTAATATACTTTACCTATTTATATGTAATATGCAGCAATCTATTATCTGAAGAGCTAACAATTTATTTGTATTTTCCTGCATCTGAAAATGTACAGTCGACTGTTGATCATCTGAGGAGAAAGTGTCAGCAATGTGACAAGCGTGCAGTGTAAATAGGCTGCGTGCGCGAGGACAAACCGTTTATTTAGGCATTTAGTGCGGCATGTTAGAATCCTAATGTTATTAGTGGCAAGTTAGTGTTGTAAAATGGCGTTTTCTTTGTAAGTGTTACTTAGCTCACAAGCATTTTCCGTCTGTTGCAATGTTATATTTTGTATCTCCTACGTTCCTGTGTAACTTGTACGTGCCTGGCGGTGATTTTCACGGGTCTGTCTCCTTTAGCCTCATTGTCATTTTTTTTGTCCGCCATTTTTTTGTTCTTGTTTTTAAAAGTTGTACGTCCTGGTTGGTGTTTTGCGCGCCTCAAGGACGTGTAGCCTCATTTTTTCTCTCGCTTGGTTAATTTTTAAGTAGCGAAACTTCTTAAATGCAACTTAAATTGGTCTGCAACCTCACTTCCTGATGTCCTGGCTGTCTCCCCGTGCTGTGTGTGATGTTTGTTTTATGTTGTATTTTTTTGTTGTTGTGCGCGGTTCGGCCGCTAATTTCTTTTTTTTCTAAGTTCCGCGGGTTGTAGTTCTTGTTTTTAAAAGTCGTACGTCCTTATTGTTCTCTTGCACGCTTCGGGATCGTGAAGCCTCGTTTTCATTTTTTTCGCGGTCATTTTTTCTCTCTTAACAGATTTTCAAGTGGCGAAAATCCTTAAATTTTACTTTAATTTGCATGCAACCTCACTCCCAGAGGCTGTCCCCCCCGTGCTGTGTGTGATTTTTTTATGTTTTGTTTTTATATTTTGGTGTTTTTTGTGTTTTTGTATGTACGAGTTTCGGCCGTTAACTTGGTATTTCTGCTACTTCGTAATTTTTTTTTCTAAGTCCCCTGGGTCGTATTTTTTTCTGTCTAAGTCCCGATTTCCTCATCCCAGGCTTTTTTTCTAAATCCCGTGGCTTGTATTTTTAATTTTTTTTCTAAGTCTTGCAGCGCTTTTCTAGGTTGTTTTTTACCGAGTTTGAGGCGCTGTAGAGCCTCCACCTCTGCCAATGCCAACACTCGCTTCGCGAGGTCCGAATTTGCGGCCTGCAATTAGCCTTCGCCTCATTGCAGTTTATGTCCACCTCCGCAAATGCGGCCCCCTTCGCTAGGACGGCATTTGCGGCCCGAACTGCGTCCCTCGATTTGCGAGGGATGCAGTTCTGGGAGCTCACAAAGCATGATGACAACACGCAGGTTGACAATTATAATATGTGACATATACTGTATATATATTTTTTTTTTTTGTAGAGATATTTTATGTATATACAAGGACACAAGGTTACACTGACACCTAGTCATCTGACAGTAGCAAAGGAGTTAACAACTAATAATAAACTGAGGTGATTGAAGAATCTTACTGAGAAAAACCTGACTGTTTTTTGGGATTGTGCAAACTGTATACCTCATCTAAAATATAAACCACTACACGTTTCAATGTTAGAAAGGATTTCTGAACCAGGGGCTTTTGCACCTTCTCTACCCTCCCTATTTTTGTTTTATCTACAGTTGGTGACACTTGTGTGAACGGTGTCCATTAAGTGGAGTCATCATTACCCACAGCAGAGAACAGATGCGCTTAATTAGATATATTTTGACGACAGTAACAGGTGTTTCGTCTACGAACAATATTGACCCTAGTTAAGCAGTGTGTTAAACCACTGGTCTCCAGAATAAAAGAAGAAGTACTAATCCCCAGAAGTGGGTTCCCCTATCTTCATATCCAATTCCAAGCATCAGCTGTAATTGTTGGAACAACCATTCCCAGAAACACCTCCTACTATCAAGGTCAAAGGGAGCCTGACATCACAAAAGTCAAAAACACACCCCAGAAGTCAAATACCATGAATCAGTTAGAGAATCAGAGAGAATACTAAGCAGAAGTACAGCGATTAACAACTGTTGTCCAGTCCATGCAGGCTTATACAGGCCCTGTGCTGCATTTCCTGGTTTCCAGTAACAAAGAAGATAGTACTAGATCTATGTACCAGACAGAATGTAGATGGTGTAAATAAAACCTGGACTGGATCAACAGTATTCGGATCGTGCCATGCTCAGTTTGTATCCTGAAACCACAAAAGATTTGTGCCATGGTTGCTAGGCAGAATTGTTTTAAGCACTTAGTATAGATCAGGTGCATTGTCAGATGCTGTACTAGAGGAACAGTACTGAGAGACCCTGTGGACTGCAGGGACATAAGGACTCTTACACATCATTGGATGTATCAGGCTTACCATGCCTCTGAAAGGAATACTTTTGGAAGGGTTGTTGTAACACACATGAAGTGTCAATCTGTTCATACAGACTTGCTAAAGCAATTGGAAGTACTTCTGCTGGTAGGCCTCTTAGAACACAGTATCTGGTCTACTCTACAGCCTCTTACCTGGTGACACATGCTATTTTAAATCAGTCCAGATCTTGGGACATCTAGTGGATCCTGCAAAGTTCAGCCTGGACTCTCATTACAGGGTTCTGGTCAACTCATACTCTTTCCAGAACGTCTCACCACCAGGACCATTCTGACAGTGGGTTATTAATTCATGATGAATGCTAGGTGTTAATTTTTGGGATCAGAAAAAGTATTTGATCTCCCCACTTGAGAATGTAGAAACTAAGTTTTGCAGTCCACAGCAGAAATTCCTATATATATGGATCAAGGGAGATATAAACATTGACCATATGGTCACCAACATAATTCTTAATTGTAGACCCAAAATGGAAAAAGTAATTTAAAAAATATTAATGCTTTCAAGATTCAAGTAAATGTTTTCTACTTTTAAAAAACTATTTTAGAACTACAGTACAGTACAGTACCAAAATCTTTGTAGCTCCACTGATGATAGTTCAAGCCAGACATGTCTGCCAATATGTCTACTAACGCATAAGGTCAAAATTATCAAATTATCCAACAGCTTAATTTCTCCCCCAGAGTCCTTCCTGTCTTGTCTGCTTCAGCATAACAGTCTTTCTTCTAAAAATAATATAAAATGCACAGATGCAACCTCTCCAAAGACATCTCTGTAAACAGACTAAATTGTTAAACGGCTATAGCTGCATTAATAGCAGACAAGTTTATCATGATTGCTGTTATTGTAGTGAATACCAGAGGCATTAATAGCGGTTACACCATTCTCAGATTGTATTTACGTGCATTAGACATGGTTTGAAATAAGATTAATTCTTCAGTTATGTGGTTCTTCTATTGCTAGAATTTAGAACACCTGCTGTCTACAAAGCTAGTAGAAAAGGACCATTGATGAAAAGGTATGTCGAGTATGCAGTGAGACAAAGAGGAGTGACTAAATAAAGTTTGTTCTCCTCTACCATATTATTCTGTGGAACGTATTAATCGCAAATGGTGATAATTTAGTCCTTTGATTATCTACTTGATTAAGAAGCCATATAGATTTGGAATGCAAACCATTATCTTCCTGCTTTGGAGGAGGTACAGTTTGTGCAGAAGCAATACAAAAAATATCACTTTTAACTGAAGTTTTTCTGAATATTTAAGAGACAACTGCATCATATTAGAACAAATCTGCCTCTGATAGAAGGAAATTTAGATTCCAATCTCAAACCAAATCAATTTTCCTTCATACTAAAGCCAAGTTTTGATGTGTTAACATAATTTTAATGGACTACCAAAAGTAGTGGAAGCTATCTTGTATTAAATAAATGAGACCATGTTATGGATACACCCAGGTAATCATATGGTGTTGATATTGCAGGCAGCTGTTCAGTACATCATATTTATATATATTGTGACAAGGATGGCTGTATAAACTGTTTTCCACTTTGAAAGAACAATAGCACAATGGAGTGCAATAAACAGGATTTTATTATGCAAACAAAAACAAAACAATAGAAACAGAATAATTGCAGAAAATAAACATCTACATAAACGTTCTAACTGGACTTCAGGAACGCCCTGACTACAACTGAGCAGCTTGTCTGTCTCAGGGGGGGAAATAAATGCACGCTCATTTCCTTTTCCTGTATGTACTCTTACAGTCTCTGTAATGCAGGATACTTTTTACTGTGTGAAGTAATAACCGTGGGCAGAGCATAGGCCCGCCCTCTCTCCTTATGCTCTACCCCTGGCCCCTTTGACACGGCAGTTTGTTTTACTGCGCTGAAAGTCCAAAACCCTCAGTCTCTTCCCTGGGGTTTAATATAATAAATTGGGTACCTTATTGTATCCAATGTCTCTGCTAGACTTTGCAACTTCTCTTTGGCAAATAGGCCTACAAATCCTCTGTATGGTGGAGATTATCTCTCTCCTTTTGATTCTGCAGTTCCACACAGGCAACTTTCTCTATTTCCCATAGTTGCAGCGGTCTGTGACTTCCAGTCACACAGACTCTTCTCAAACTGGCAGTCTCCACTCCTGCCTCAGCACTCACTGTGTCAGGCCAGTTAGGCCTGACTGGGCGCGACTCCCTTCTCTCTGCTGTTGTCTAATCAATGCAGTCCACACCTGGTCTTCAAATAGGCTTGGATCACTGCCCTGAGTTAACTCTTTCTCTCCCAAGAGAAATCTTCCAGGATCTTTAATTAAACCAACCTCTAGGGGCACTCTTTGTTTGACTCTGTTACAATATATATATATATATATATATATATATACAAACATAGGTTTTTATGGGGGTGCGTGTATCTATTGAATGTATGCTTATATAACACAGAGGATATGTTTCTTGTAACTCTTTAGGGAACCATCCCCTAACATATGTTTGTATATTTTTTTAATCACCCTTTGGAACTTGTCATCTTCAGCTGTTGAAAGTCTTTAAAGGACTTCCGCAGCATTTAAATATTAACTCCCTGCAGCGGGGGTTAACATTTTTGATGCCATGGGGGTCTCAATGGTCTCCTATGATTATGTAGATGGGGTTGATTGAGCTAGGGGGATAGTTTTGAGCAGGAATGGGGGCAATTGGTAGTGAGGGGGAAGCAAGTGTTTTAGAGTACTCGCAATTTTTAAAAAACAAATCAGGAATATTCGGAGTTGCGAGTGCCAAGTAATTTTTTGTTATTTGGGCTTGAATAGCGTTTTGGAGCTAAAGCGACTAGTAATATTCCTGATGTGGGAAAACCAATGGGAAATCTTGTCATATTTTGCATCTCTGTCTTGCTGCAGTCCTCAGGAGTAGCTCTCTAGCAATCATGTTGAGATGGGTGAATAGAATAGCTAGGGAAAGTTACTTGGCATTTTTTCCTGGTGTAACTTTGCAACAGAGGGAATAGCTAAAATAAGTATTTTCTTCTTATGAAGTTCCCACCAACCACCTGTAATTCAAGTAATGCAGTGTAAAGAAGAGACATTCCACAGCTAAGTATTGTAAATATAAGAAATGAGTTCAAGTTTAGATTAAAAGCTCGGATGTTTTTATTTTGGAAATCAAAAAAATTTGTCCCACCCTGGTTTTTCCAAACATTGTCTGGCTTCCATTGCAACATTCCTTATGTCTCATCAGGCAAACCTTGGACAGGATTTATCCTTTTAGATTTACAGAATTGTGAATCTGTAAACGGAGTATTTAAATTCTAATTACTCTACTGTAAATATGACAGAAAGAGTTCATGACACAGATGAACACACAAGATTAGTTAACATGTACAGCACTGTGGAAAATTGTTAACATTATTTAGTTTTTAAGCATCAAATATGTTGTACAACTATCTTTATAACCCTCAGCTGTATATAGCAGAAATAAAACTAAATTCAAGCTATGCTTAGTTAAAAACATTAAATTAGTCTAAATATCTTTGTAGCTACGTATCTTCTAACATATGAGATAGATAGATAGATAGATAGATAGATAGATATTGATTTGTACAATGGTTTTAGTATATAGGGCTACCCTCTGGACTGTAAGTTATGTTATCTGTCTTAAAGTCTTATTGATTATGTTATGTTATCTGTCTTAAAGTCTTATTGGATTGGAGCAGTTTGGATTTACAAAGAAAATAAATAAAAGGGTGCAAAAGAAAAAATAATATAACAGATCTTTATTGGTAAAAGTATTTAGAAATATATACTGTCATTGACTTTTCCCCAGCGAGGGTGTTGGCCCATTTAGCTCCTCAAAGAACAGACTTCTTGGCTCTGCCACTGCATTTTCTGCATGGACACCACTATTGTATTTTTAAACCTGCTTTGTTCCATTGTTTTCCAGATTAAGTTAATCATGTCTAATATGTGCTAGAGACGACAGGATGTCTATTGAAGGTCATCAATAATCCTATTGCTCTCAGGAAGCTACTGTTAGATGCCATGTGGAGTTTATCTCTTTTAATTGTCTGCCACCCCCTCTCATTGTTGTGCTGTGTACACCCCCTCTGTATCTATCCCGAGAAATATTGCTGTCATTTAAAAAAAAAAAAAATTCACTTGGAGATATATAGAAATTGTGTATCTCTGATTATGTTCCTGGTGGCTGTGATACTGAACCTATCTCCACCCTCTAAGTAACCTGTCCTGATCACTACAACAGGAAGGTTACTGGAACAGTGGATGGCTCTGGGCTTGTATAGCCCCTACTCACGGATCGTCACAATATAAACAGTAATGTGATGTAGGCCTTATTTTAGATAAGTTTCAAAGCAGCTGAAGATGACTGGGACTTGTACCAATACCTTACAAACATGCCTACAATTATCACAGTTTACATGTACCAATGCCTTACAAAACATGCCCACAATAATTACAGTACTGACCATAAGGGTGCCACATTATCCCCACTAGCTACTGGCCACTATAATCACTGTGAAATGTTGTAGGCTATTGAGGAAGTATGTTCAACTCCCCACTGACTAAGATAAAAAAAAAAAAAACATACATGCAAAATGCCTAATTTGATGTATAATTGAAATGAAAACTACAGTTTCTGTCTTTTTGTCTCATTAATCTTTCAAATTAAGTTGATAACAGCCTTTGATCATTAATGTCCATAGATACAAGACAACTTTGGGAAATGCAAAAAGATTTCCAGTGGCAGACTTATACTTGAGCTTTGTGTGTACCAATACCACTTCTAGGTATGAAGATGCTGTATTAGGACTCCTCAAAAACATAATACAACCTTTTATTTATTGCATTTACACTATTTATTGCACCATTTTAGTTGTGTGATCTCCTTCCTGAGGTGGGACAATACTTTGCATGCAGAGAAAACTGGATTCCTGCAGAAAACAATAATTGCATAGAAGAGTAAAACATAAATTCTGTGTTTCTTTTTACTTTTTAACATTTTCCAGTTTTTAAGTTTTATTATAATTCAAAAAACCACATAAACATTTATATTTTTTTAAATGTATTTTGTTAAATGACTGTTCTTAAAAATATGCACACAAACATATAAAAACAATAATACAGTCTCTATTTTTTTATCTTATATTTGCATTTATGCTGCTGTGGAAACAACTTCCAGTGCTCTCAGCATGGCTATAATGAACATCATTCATTTACAAAGACACAGCAACCTGAGAAAGTGACAAAATGGAAGAATGCAGTAAAAAATAAATGCATAGAAAACGTCCATGATTTGGATCTGAAATGTCCAATGTAGCAGTATATATACACCCCCTATCCCCACCTTTGCACACTGCAATTGGAGTAGCGGATACATGTTATGGGGGTCAAGCATGCACAGTTTAACAGCTCTTTCAGTTGGCACAGGCACAATATTTTGGTTGTCAAAGGTGCAATGGTTGGTAACAACAAACCAGGTAAAATGATAACATGTCTGTGCATTGTTATCAGAACTACATTAACAAAATAGTAATGACATTCAGTATTGCTCCTACCTAACATGAAAACACTGCCTGTGACCCTGGTTATTCTCATTATCCTCATAGGGTCCCTATATGTCTCTCTTTTTACTTTTTAACATTTCTAATTTTTGAATAAATATTCTTTTATTAGAAGGTATGCAAAATCCATACATAAATAAAACATTCTTAACAGTCATAAATGTCAGCTTTATCAAGTCCTCTAAACATAAAATTATCATTTTTCAGCATTTAACTGACTAAACCTTCTTGTTTTTTTTAATTTTTAGTGAGAAAATTTTCTAATGTCTAGGCTGGTTTTTCCAACCATATAAAAAATACAAGGCAAAATGAGCCAATTAACTTCTAGAGTACACAGTCGATAGAAGTATACAATATAAAATGTATTACCTATCTATATTAACTAAACTATCATATACCATACCCCAGAAAAGAAAGAGAGAAAAAAAAAATATATAAACTAAATAAAAGAATCATTGGCCCCTCATGGCGGCCCCAAAGCAGTCCCGGCTTATCTCTCCCTCTTACCTCAGATCCTTCCCGCCATCCAGCACCACTGAAAGGTCTCCAAAGCTCCCCCACTCCAGTCCACTCCTCAGAATCGCTTCAAGCAAATACAGGCATTATACTAAGGAAACGCTAAAGGAGGATGTTATCCAAGGGTCCCAAACTATCTGGAATTGGGGCATCCTATCTAAAACAATATGAGTTAGCCTCTCATTAATAAGCAAATAGTTGATCTTCCTAATTACCTCTTGAAAGTTTAGATTCATGTCCTTCCATCTACTAGCTATGTGAATCTTTGAAGCTAATGCCATTATTTGAAACAACTTGTTCTGGGATTGGGACAAGTTTTTAATATGGACCCCCAGTAAACAGGATTCAATTGAAGGAGCTACTTCTCTATGAAAAAGTGTGGAGGCTAAACGGGTCAATCGTTCCCAGAGATTCTGGGCACGTGGACAGGCCCACCAAACATGAATATGATCCCCCACATCCTGGCATCCCCTAAAGCATTTGTTACTCTCCTGTGGCCTAAACTTCTGCATTTTATCGGGAGTACAGTAAGCCCTATGTAAAACTTTAATTGATGTTTCTAATAAAGCCGAATTAAGTGATCCTTTTGAAAGATTGGAGCAAGATTCAGTCCATTTGTCCCAGTCCCACTCCACCCCCAGATCCTTTTCCCAATGCAGCATAAACTTGGGTTTTTGGCCCCCCGAAGTGCCCAGAAAGGTGTTATACAAAGAACTCAGGTTACCCTTGGCAAGTGGGAGATTTTTACAGATAACTGATAGCCAGGAGGCTCTGGGGGGCCCGGAATCCTTAACCATCTTGGTAACCCAACTTCTAATTTTTAAGTAATTGTAGAGTTCTGTAGTTGGCAAGTCGTGAGTCGTGCAAAATTGGTCATAGGTCAGTAGTTTGTCATTGGCGAACCAATTCCCTATGCGATCCAGGCGTCTGGAGGTCCACCAAAATCTAGACGTAGAACTTGAATCTGCTAGAATTTGTGGGAAGGACATAACTGATAGAAGGGGTGATAATTCCGTGCTAAGTCGATGCCTAGATCTAGCCCATCTCCAGGCCTGGAGCGTCAAGGAGATTATGGGGTTTTCATGAGTTATGAAAGGGGCAGAGTCCTCAGGCATCCAAACCAACTTATCCCAACTATGTGGGGACATTTGATAATTTTCCATAAAAACCCAAGATGGATGGTGTTTCATAGAGTGGGCTCTAGGCAAAGGAGCCAAGTGTGCAGCTTTAAGATAAAGTCTTAAATTCGGAGTCGCGAGGCCACCTCTATTCTTGGAGCGAAACATCACCTGCCTGGGAATGCGAGGGCGTTTATCGTCCCAGATGAACCGGGAAATGCTATTCTGGAATTTGTCTAGGTCTTTAAGGGGGAGAGGGATAGGAAGAGATCTAAATAAGTATAGTAATTTAGGTAAGATATTCATTTTCACAGCCGCAATGCGGCCTGTCCATGAAATCTTAAAGCTCCTCCATTTCTGCATATCCAATGTCAGAGATCTATACAAGGGAGGAAAATTTGCCCCGTACATATCCCCAAACTTGGAGGTAAGTCTAACACCTAAGTATTTTATAGACTGTGCGGGCCAAATAAACTGGTAATTAGCTTTGAGGATGTCAATCTCCCCCTGCGGCAATCTGATCCCCATCGCCTCAGTCTTCTCAACATTCAGCTTAAGACCCGAGATTTTGCCAAAGTCCTGGACAGTGGACATGAGTGCAGGTATGGATGAAAGGGGATTGGTTAGGGTGCAAAGCATGTCATCCGCAAATAAAGAGCATTTGAAATGCTGGAGGCCTACCTGTACCCCCTGGATGACTGGGTTGGCTCTAATCGCTTGTGCAAGGGGTTCTATAGCAAGAGCAAATAACAGTGGGGAGAGCGGACACCCTTGCCTGGTCCCTCTTTGAATGTGGATGTCGACTTTGTGATCTCCTGGGAGTTTTAGATTGGCTGCTGGGGAGTCATAATATCTCTTAAGTAAATTAATAAAGCGTCCCTTGAATCCAAATTTGTCCAGAATCTTATATAAATATGGCCATTCTACCGTGTCAAAAGCTTTCTCTATATCTAAAGCTAAGAGACAGACTGGTATATTAGACTTCTGAGCCATGAACTGTGCATTCATGACCCTCCTAACATTGTCCCCAGCCTCTCTAAAGGGAACAAACCCAGTTTGGTCCTTGTGGATCAAATCGGGTAGAAATTTAGAGATGCGGGTGGCCATAATTTTCGCCAAAATTTTGACATCCCCATTGATTAGGGATATAGGGCGATAATTTTTCACCTCTAAAGGGTCCCTGCCATCTTTTGGAAAAATCACCAAGTCAGCCCGGTTTAACTCCGGGGGCATAGGCTCTCCGTTTAATATGGCATTAAAAAGAGATGTCATGTGGGGGGTAAGAAGAGGTTCAAATTTTTTATAATACAAGTTAGTGAAGCCATCCGGTCCCGGGGATTTGCCCAACTTAAGATTCTGGATAGTAAATTTAACCTCCTCCTGTGTTATTTCTAAGTTCAAATCATCCAGTTGATAATCCGGTATTTTAGGGAGGTCGCATAAATTTAGAAAGGAGTCTATATCTGATCCACTGCAGTGGGTTTGCGAGGAGTATATTTTTTGATAATAATTTTGAAACGTTTTTTGGATTTCATTGGGACTGTAGGAGATTTGACCGCCAGGTATCCTAATTTGGGTGGTTCTGGGTTGGGAAAATTTATTGTTTAGTCTTTTAGCCAAAAGGGAGTCAGGTTTGTTTGCCTTCCAGTAATAGAGGTGCTTCATTTTTCTCATAGCCCGTTCAGTTTGATGGGACAAAATAGCGTCCAGCTCAAGCCTAGTCTGGTCAATTAATTTACGCCCCTGAAGAGAGGGACGCTGTTGGTTTTTCTCCTCTAACCTCTTTAATGAGGTAGAGAGCTCTGTCTCCTTCTGCCTAAGAAGTTTCTTATGTATAGAGGACAGCTTAATGCAAGTTCCTCTAACAAAAGCCTTATGGGCGGCCCAAAGCCATCCAGCCCCAGTGTCGGGGGTGTCATTAGTCTCAAAAAACAGCTGTATGTCCTTGGATATGGAATCCACACTACTCGGATTAGACAGAAGGAATTCGTTCAGAACCCATTTATAGGGAAGTCGAGGATTAGGACCCAGATCCAGCTCAGCTAGTACCAGATCATGGTCTGACCAGGGGCAAGGGACTATCTCAGAGTTTATAGCAGAGTCATACAATGAGGACGTGATAAGTAGAGCGTCAATCCTAGAGTATGTCAGGTGAGTCTGGGAGTAGAAAGTGTACTCTCTCTTGTCCGGGTGCTTACCCCGCCAGACATCAACTAACCCCAAACCATTTAGTAAGGACTTAATCTGATTAGTCTTGTTGGGAAATCTGTTGGTCGGTTTTCCAGATCTGTCAAGTGTCGGGTCTAAGGTCAGGTTAAGGTCCCCCCCAATAATCAATTTCCCCAAATCCTGAGCCTCTAGTTTTTTCAACAGGTCTATGAGAACAGAGTAGGGGGAGTTCGTAGGAGAGTACAGAGATAGCAGCGTCATTCTTTCCCCTCTTATAGTCCCAGTTGCCATAACGTAATTGCCATCCCCGTCTACCCGAGTGGATTCTACCTGGAAGGGGAAGGTCCTATGCAGCAAAATTGCACAGCCAGCTCTCTTAGTGGGGAGAGAGGCTAGATAATAGGTAGGGTAATCCTTATGCAGGAATTTAGGTTTGTTGCCAAGGGAAAAATGGGTCTCCTGCATGAAAATGACCGAGGGAGTATATTTTTTGTAGAATGCAAAGGCCTTCCTCCTTTTAAAGGGGGAATTGAAGCCCTTCACATTGTGGGTCACTATGGTGTATTTAGAAGTAGCCATTAAAAATCAGGAGTGTAGGTGTATGCAACCTTACCTAATAGCTGAGCACGTGAATGGCGGGGAGTGGAAGAGCCCGGAGAGCAGACAGAAGTCCCAGCGGGTATGCTGTTGGCGGCGGAGAGATCTCTCTTTTATCAGGAGGGCTGAGAGCAATGAAAAGGGAGAAATGCAGTTTAATATCGGAGAGGTAGACAAATCCGGGATAAAGCAAACAAGCCAATAACAGAACAGAAACAAGAAACACAAAAATAGGAAAAATAAAATAAAAAAATAAATAGATAAATAAAAAAATAAAAAAAAAACAGAGCAGGAAAACAACAAGTTTACAGTACGACTAAACTTCAAGCTGTAATTTCAAGTATATAGCAGGATCAGTATAAAACAATCGACTACACAGACCCTTCTATCTCTATTTATAGTAAACAAAGTAAAAGACAAATCCACGTAATGTGGGAAACTAGTCTGGCAAACTATATTAATTCTAAATGGCAATAGTGCGAACTATTCTATCAACATTCTATCTGGATTATAAACAATGAAAATTGAACATCAAATACTCAGTAAAATATTATCAAAGTCCAGCTAGGTAGGAGGCCTCTCAGGTCGCGGGCCCAACTTTGAAGAGGCCGAGAGTCCAGAGTCTGCTGAGGATACCAAGCGCTTGTCTTGTAGATCGCCCATATAGTCCCGAAAGCCACTGGGCCCCTCCAAGATAGGGACTTGTTTGCCATGAACTTGTGATGGCTTTGAGGTCTGCTGCCTCTTAGGGATCAGCGAAACAAGGTGCTCTTGATTTGCTGCTGTCGTGGGCTCCGGGCATAGCTGTAATCTCTGCAATACATCTAGGCAGTCTTCCAGAAAGCGGGTGGTATAAGTCTTGCCACGATAGGTGAAAGTCAGAGCAAACGGAAAGTTCCAACGGTACTGGATCCTGTGCTGAATAAGAATAGCAACAGCCGGTTTCATAAGTCTCCGCTTATGCAGGGTATCCGGGCAGAGGTCCGCATAAAACTGCAGGATTGAGTCATCCGGCCCCTTGATGGTATGCAGCTTCCTGGTGGCCGATAGTAGAAGATCTCTGGCCTGCTGCCTTAAAAATCTAACAATAACATCCTTGGGAGCCTCCAAGCTCCTCATACCACCCAAGGCTCTATGGGCCCGCTCAATCTCCCACACACTTTCGGGCTGATTAGGGAGGATTATGGGAATTGTGTCCCTCAGATAGCCAGACAGGTCCTGTATCGCTCTCGGTATACCTCGGATGCGTACATTATGCCGGCGGGACCGGTTCTCCAGATCCTCTATCTTATCCGTGAGATCAGAGATATGAATGGAGTTTTGAGCAATAGAGGATCGGTCTCTTTCTTGCGCTTCGGCCATCCGATCCGATGCGTCCTCCAGGATTTGAGTGCGGTGCCCCAGGTCCTTCAAGTCTTGTCTTAGAGGATCAATAGCTTTTGCCAGGAGCAGCTCAATAGTAGCCACTGACCTGGCAGAGAGGTCCATACATTGGCTAGGAGCGTCAGGAGTACCTTCCCTGTCCGAGCCATCCGAGTGTTCTGAGGCAGATTCCGCAGGTAGGGAGCATCTGGCAGATTTAGGTGTAAAGTGCTCCCTAATGCCCTTCGCTGAAGCAGTTCTTTTGGGTTTCGGCATTTTGGAATACGGGCCGCAGGGTTCAGCAAAAGGTCTGTTATGGAATCAGCCAGGTATAGAATAGGGGGAAGCTATGCCCCAAGTGGTCTGAGTGAAAGTCCGCTGGCCCAAGTAGTAGAGTATGTCCAGATTATAAGGGTGAGTTGAGGTAGGTGATAGCTGTGCTGCCAGGCCAATTTCCCATTCGTCTCCTTACTCCATAATTATAGTGTAGTCTACAGCCAGGGCACTGGAGAGGCCTTTGAAAATCCGGCCAAACAGAGAATAGTCCTTTGTTAGACGGGTGGCACAAAAAGTTGTACCCTCTTCAGGTGGTCTGTCTGCTTTTGTTGACGGGAGCCTGTTAAGTAGAACTCAGCCTTAGGATAGATCAGTACAGACAGAAAGCAGCAATAAGGCCAATGATGATCTGCAGTATTGTAAACGTCCACACGGTGGCAGCACATGCGCTGATGTTGTAAGAAATTAACACAGTCTATGCACCTGGTAGTAAAAGCAGAAGTCTCAAATGTAGGTAGACACAATATTTTGTTTGATGCACAAATGTTCCATAAAAAGTGCCTAAAGAGAGCGTCAGTTTCTGAGACAAGGTACACCCACAGTGCTCCCAAATATTATGCAATTCAGACTCTGGCAATGCTATGAGATAAGCCTCTATATCAAGAGCTCAGTCCTGAGAGGGTAGCTTAAAGAGTTGATTCACACAGCCTTAACCCCAGATCTCAGAGTTGTGTGGGGAAGTGACAATAAATAGAGCATTGAGTGCCTTGCAAGCTGGGAAATATTCAAGCAGCTTCCTCTTCCTACCCCACCAAGACTCTTTAATGGCAGCCACAGTGCCTTATATGTGGGGAGAGTGCTAAGTAGCCACTACTTGCGTTGGGTGCACTGCTCCCTCATTTGGGGATGTCTGGCTCTCTCCTGGGGCCCCTCTGGGGAGTTACAGCACTCTGGGGAAGATCCCCCCTACCTGCAGCCGTCTGGTGGGTGCACAAAATGGCGGCCCCGCAAGATGGCGGCCGCGTTTCGCGGGCTTTCTGCCCCGTTGTTCTGGGACCACACTCTGGCCAGAGAGGTCACCCTGGGATCCCGGCCGGATCCAGCCGCCACCAGGATCAGCTCCAGCACCCTCTCAGGAGCTGGGGAATAGAGCCCCGAAGTCCTCTGGGGCCTCAGGCGTCGTCCCGTGACCGGGGGTCTCCCGTGCTGCTGGGCCGCCTAATAGGCTCCCCGTTGCTCCCCGGGGGATGGGGGCAACCTCCAGTAGTGCCCCGTGTGCAGGCAGGGCACAAGCAACCGCTCCAGGGCAGAATAAAAAGCCAACATTTCTAATTTTTAAGTTTTATTATTATTCAAAAGACCACATGTACATTTACAGTAGACTCTCAGTTAACTGGGACCCATGGGATTGGTAGATGCCAGATAGATGTAGTCTCTGGTTGCTTAAGAGTTACTAATACAAGAGGCCTAGATTAGCTGCACATGGGATGCTCTGCTAAGTATATTTGTCAGTGAGGACTACAACTTTCACTCCTCACGTACACACAGGTACGTTCGGCTGGAGGGTGCAGTGCTGACCCGGGGAATGTAGCATACAGTGGATGAAATCTAGGTGCCTGTAAGAATTTTGTGGCATGACAACTTGGCTCCTGGCATTTGTTGGGCCCTGTAAATTAAATTTTTTATTTAAAGTACAGTATTCTAGTTGAGAGTTATGGTTGCTTGAGTTATGGATAACTGAGAGTCTACTGTATATTGTTCTCCATATGGGGCCTCCAATTGTAACCATGCAGGTTTTTATAGATCCCTCTGGCACCTAACATTAATCCTTATACTGTGATGTTCGTGATTCCCTAGTTCTCAATATTTGTACCCAGATAAGCGAATACATCCATCTTGATAGATATAGATAGAAATCAGTCCTCTTCTTTTTTGCTTGATGACCCTCAATCCTCTCTTCAGCCCAGACAAAGGGTCTCCACCTAAAACACGACTCTACTAAACAAACATAGCTCCTCCTAGGAGAAGCACCCTGCATAGTAATGTTTTTTTGACTGTGCCCTGGCCTTATAAATTAACTTCTATGGCCTTTGATTGGCTAAAATATGTGTCAATCTATGACGACCCAGAGTTGGGGCACCTCAATTTTCTCCTTCTTGGTCGTGTCTTTTAAGTTCAAAATCTCAGTGCCCAGCAAACACCTTTTAGGGTAACTCTGGAAATCACAGTTTGCAAGCTCAGCTCTAAGGTTACTGTTTTGTTAAAAAATAATAAACTCTGTTACATCCCCTAGATTAAGATTAAATCATAACATCAGACACCCCATTGATTAGCATACTAGACTCAGACTGCCTTCAACTTTAATATCTTCCAAAAACAGAACATTTCAGAAAAAAACAACATTAACATGAATTGGGGAGTGCACAAGTTTGAATTCCCCACTTGGATGCACAAACATCAATGACATGGATAGCTGTAATGCTTATATTAGTATAGCCCAATCAGAATAGTTCTGTGTCCTTGGGGACAGAGATGATGTCACAGAAGGGCCAGCCCTCTCCTGGTGGCTTATCTGTGTTACCTGAGTTGAAAGCCAGCAGCCTACCAGGACAAAGGAATTTCAGGAATGGAAACTAGTTCAGACCAGTTACATGCTATGGGTTCCATTTTGTTTTGCTACTGGTGACCAAATATTACAATAGCAGTAAAGCACAAAATATCCTTTAAATGACAAAATCATATTTCTGCCAAGCTGGGTTGAGTATTTTAGTATAGGAACTCTGATTGGTTACTCAGTAGGCTATCATTCCTTTTCTGACTGGTTTAGGTCTCAGACAATCAGAATGCAGAGATTTAAATCTGTGTGTTCCAGAAATTAAATGTCAATCAGAATAGGCTTTAATTCTAGTGTTACCCTTCCCTGATTGGCTATGGAAACAATGTTAATTAAAATAAATTGCTATTGTGAGTTGAAACACACAATGGTGAATATCAACATTGAGTGTAGTCAAAAGCAGGATCTCCCTTTAGTAAATCTATAGAACTTGGATTTTCATGGTAGCTGCACGTAATATGCCCATTCACATTAACTTGTGATGAGCCATGTACATCTATCTGTTAGGGAGAAAGGTTTTTAGTGGATTGTACGATGAGCTAAGAAACTGGATTACATATTAACACAGGCTATTGAGGATGTGGACTCACCCTCTATCCTCTACCCTAGTAAATTTCCCCCACATTGAAAAAAATAACCATAGTAAAGCATTATAGGTACATCATAGTAGTAATATAGACTTATAGTAATGTCATTGGTGCATCTCAGTAATAATATACTCTTATAGTATGTTTTGAATAGACATCAGTTATATACAGAAATGCCTCTCATATTCTACTCAAATAACAAGGAATAACAATAAAGTGATTAGTTGCTGAAATTTTATTGCCAAAGGGTTTTTGAAAATCACACTCCTAAACAAATTTCTGATCAAACAATGCACTGAGAACAAAATAAAAAACAGTTTGAATTTTCAATTAATTCTCAGACATTAAAAGCTGTGTGGAGCTTCTTTATCTCTGCTGATTTGGAAAAGGACACCAAAAAAAAAAAAAAAAAACGCACACTTAAATGACAATACTCTTTTTTTTCTGCAATAAAAAAATCAGCTTATTATTTTTTTTCCAATGAAAAGAAAAATGTGAAATATACAACTGCAGTAATGACAGTAAATAAACATTTAGAAGGGGGTTTTAAGGATTTAAAAAAAACAATTATAAAACAGTGAAAAGTTTCAAATGGAAATGTTTTACACCTTTCCTACTTAATTTTCGCAGCTCTCCATGATGTTTCAGGGCAGTATACATGAGTTTCTCTAAAGCTATCGCACTTCATAACAGAATATGGACATTGTAAATGATCTTATATAACTGTTCTTCATTTATTGTCGGTACTATAAAATACATTATATTGTACATTTCCAACTTTTATATTTAAATTATCCCTCCATATTTAATGCCAGAACAGGAGCCTTGTACATTTTTGCTATAGCTGTTCTTCAAATAAAGTTATATAAATACATCATGCATTGCATTCCTTAAAGGAACACTCTAAAAAAAAAAAAAAAAAGAAAATGAACAGTAAAGTTATGTGTATAAAAGCACTTTCAGAGAAAACCTTAATTGCAGCAGAATCTGCTAGTGCATGGAAGCTGTTTTGTTACAAGCTTGAAAACATGGCGTCCATCAAACTCAAGATTTACAGCCTCCAGAAGCTGATCTGTCACTTTCGCAAGGCTAAAATCGCAAATCGCTATTCAATTGCACAAATTCCCCAAGCTCGCAAATGTATACACACTTGTAAACTGCAAATGGAGGAGAAAATCCTACATGTGCTCGAGAGGACCCGCAAAGGGGTTAAACACCAAATGGTAGCACTGTAAATGCACATAAAAAAGTAATCCTGCACTGTAAGTTACAGGGAAAGCCATGAAAGATATTACAATTAATTGCACAACAGTCTCAAGCCCACAAAACTGCGGGAAATTACATTTATATGTATGTGTCATTTTGGGGTTAAATCGATCTCGGGTATCAATGAGTTAATATATATCAGGCCACCCATATGGACTAGAACAGTAGTGGCATTTATTTTCATAATTCTGAATTGTCTATGTTTTGCGAATCTGATTGATTGACAAATAACCTCCATGTTTTACTGCCGTAATTATGACAGTTTCATTTTCTATTGGCTGATTCCAAATGGGCGGTTACAGCTTGGGGAATTGATAGGGTTCCCGCCCACAACTGCTCCGAAGCAGTACTGGCTTCAAGACCCATGCATGATCCATTTAGGCTAAGATGATGAATAACGGACACGATGACTGATTGGGAGAAACAACGGGCCACAGCTTTATTTATAAACAATTATATATAACAAAACATAACTTTATGTACACAAAATACCATCCACGGACAGTGACCTCACGCTTTGGGCCCTGCCCAAAGCCCCAATGCATATATTAAGCACGCCCTGTGAGGTAGGCCCAACGCCCACTTAGGCCAGTGGGCCGGGCAACTCACCTCCCGCCACGGAGCACGCGAGGGACGCCTCCCGAGACTGCAATCCCCCCCTGCTGTGTATCAAAGCCAAGGCCCGTACGACGTTCTCTCTAAACTCCAACATCAGTAACTCCAGCCCGATTTCCGGAAGATTTACCTTGTCCTTACCGAAAAACTCGTCAGCCCCGACCGGCTCAAACTACTTATATCGGATGGCAACGAACCCCAACTTCCTAACGAAACTTGCCAGCTGCTGGTTGCTCTTCTGTCTTGATTTATCCAAACTGACAGGGTCACAAGCGTTACGCCACGATCGTCTTTTTATCATCTCTGACCAAATCATAAACGTACCCGGGAACTTCTTCCTCCATTTTTCCACGTCTCTCTTCATGACCTTTAGCATCCTCCTCATGGGAACCGTTCCCAGATCATTCCCACCGGCATGAATCAATATAATACTGGGCTGACCGTAACGCTGGGCATATGTGTCCAACAACTAGACCACCGCATACCTCGAATCCTGCACCACCACACGTGCAAGTCCGTAACAGGGAAATCCAGTTGTGTCTTTCCTTCAGTAACTGTGGCTAACCTGTGGGCCCAGTACACATACGAATGGCCCACGATCCATAGTTGCCTCTGTCCTCCTGAAAGCAGAAAGCAACATCCATTAGAACACTGCCCTGGACCTGACATAGGAACAAAAGCGTTCTGACTCCCATCTACCGACTGCAGCGTCGGGCAAACCTAGCCTGGCTGCCTCCGTGGCTGCCCCAATACGTAAAGAGTGTGTCCCAAACGCTGACTGATCTAGTTTGAGACGCTGCAATGCACTTTTTAACAATCTTTTTAATTGGTAATGGGATAATGCCGTCCCATTGGCGTGAACCATCAGCAAACACCGTCCCGCCACTCGCTGTGTGAGGTACTCCTCTGTACAAGCATAGGGGCAACACTCCGTGCCAACCTGGTGCAGAACCACCTCCTTTCCTTTTCCCACTTGGTCGTTCTTAGACCTCCGTAACCATATCACTACCGTGCCTTCCCTCAGGCAGTTATCCACCACTTGCAGTCCCCCAGAACCGTGTCCACTGTTCCCTTATCTGAAACGCTCCAAAGAACGCTAGGGAAAACGCTGTACAGAAAAGTAGAGATTCAAAGGGGGGTCTGCAAATCACCACCAACACCTGAGCCACTCTCAGTAACAAGGAAAAGGTAATCGACCTCCTTTTATGCAGCCTGCGATCACCGCTGAACATTCCGCGCACCACCTTGCGCATTAGAAACTCCTTTGTAAGGTCCCTCTTCCCTGCCAACTTAAACATGAAAGCCAGCGCCATGACCTGTCTCCCTACTACGGGTCTTGCTTCACCTTGCTCAGCACACCGCAGCAGGTACCAAAGCAGGATCCCAAGGGTCTTATCTTCCGTCATAGTACCACCAGCCATTGCCACTAGGCTGTTCCATTATGCCCACATGCGTCTGTACGCGGTCCATGTTGAGAGGGCAACAGACTGTCTGACGAGTCTCGTCACCTGGCAGCTCCAAGCTCCCAGAGCGTTCGCCTGAGGGGCCAATGCCCTGAACTGCTCCTCCTGAAACCGAGAAAGGGCATAAGCGATCCCGTTCTCTACCCCTGGAACGTGCCTCGCCTGGAACCATATGTTAAGTCAGAGGCAGCATAGTACCAGATGACGGAGTAGTTGTACTACCGGCATGGATGTTGCTGTGATGTTATTTACGGCTTCCACCACCCCAATCTTATCTGTGTGGAATATAACACGCTGGTCCCGGAAAGCCGGACCCCAGATGTGTACTTCTGCCACAATGGGGAATAACTTGAGGAATGTGAGGTACTTTGTCAAACCTGCCAATACCCATTCCTCCGGCCAGGCCATGGCACACCATCTCCCCTGGAGATGTGCCCCGCAACCTACCGGTCCAGATCCGGCCGTGAAGAGTTCCAACTCTGCGTTGGTGGCGCTCTTCTTTTGAAGAAGCACAAAACCATTAAACTCAGCAAGGAAAACTGGCCATACCCTTGCGTCGTCCTGCATTGCCCTAGAAACTTTAATGAAATGATGTGGTCTCGCGATGCCTGTGGTAGCCAGTAACATAATCCTACAGAATATCCTCCCCATGGGGATAATCCTGCATGCGAAGTTCAACTTCCCTTAGATAGATTGCAACCGTCGCAGGGACACCCTAAGCGCGCCTTGCAGCGCACTGAGCTCCGCTCGCATGTCCACCACTTTTTCCAAGGGAAGACTGCATTCCATTGTCGTGGAATCTATCCGAATCCCCAGGAAAGTTAACTTAGTCGTTGGGCCCTCGGTTTTGTTATGGGGCAGTGGTACTCTGAAATCTTGACAGATTCCGGTGAAAACCTCCAGCATGAAACGGCAAGTGTCGTTCCTGGCTGGACCGACGAGCAGAAAATCATTGAGGTAGTGCGTAATGCTCCGGTACCCCGCTTCCAGGCTCACAACCCATTGCAAGAATTTGCTGAAAACCTCAAAGTAAGCACACGAGATTGAGCACCCCATGGGTAGGCATAGGTCGATGAAATAACTGCCATCGACTAGGCAACCTAGCAGCCGTCGACTCGACTGATGGACCGGCAGCAATCTGAATGCTGCTTCAATGTCCACTTTTGCCATAAGCGCACTGGCGCCGCCCGCCTGACCATCTCGACCGCCAGGTCGAAGGATTCATAAGACACGGTTGCCTGGTCTTTTGAGATACTCTTGTTTACCGAACGGCCTCTGGGATAGGAAAGGTGTTGTATTAATCTAAATTTTCCCTTCTCCTTCTTGGGGACTACCCCGAGTGGGGAAATGACCAAGTCCTGAATGGGAGGGGATGCGAATGGCCCCGCCATCCTACCCAGTTGGACCTCGTTAAGCACATTGTTTGACGCTACCCCCGGGAATTCCCTAGCCGACAGCAAGTTTGGAACCATGGGACCCTGTAACTCTATGTCGCATGGAATACGGAAGCCCTCCCATCTTCCAGGAGCCGCGCGGCTTTGGCGTTGCCGGCCATTCTACCGTAACATTTTAGCCACGGCAGCCTTGCAGGAGGCTCTCCTCCTCTGCTACCATCCTTTGCTCTGCCGCATCTGGCAAGGTGGTGCACCCCCCCCCCCCCCCCGGGGCTCATCTACAGACCCCTTCGTTGAATGCAAAACAGGTCTTGAGACCCGTTCCCGCTGCAGAGGTGGGGCCTTTTGCTCCACCGGACCCACTACGAAAGGGCGGCGTGACTTGCATTGGTGTCATAATGTTTAACCAGTATGCCACCGCTTTGTCGCTCCACGCCATGGTTGGCCTGGAGGCCAAGTACTGGTGGAATTCCTCATCATACCGCCACCATGCCATGCCCCCATAGACTTTGTGGGTGTTACGAATTTCGTCAATGTAAACGAACAAACCTGAACTCTGTTCAGGGTGTCGCTCACATAGGACACAGGCCCAGATGGAGAAAGCTTGAAGCCAGGTATCGAACGTCCTGGGCAGCCATCTAAAGGACTTACGATGATCCTCACCCTCAAGGAGGCCCCTCTCGCCCCCTTCCAGTTGTCTGGACATGGGGAGAAGGGAGAACAATTCTACAAATTCCCTCCTAAAGATCTTTTCCTTAATCTCCTGGGTAAGATGCGCACCCAAGTTATTAAATGAGCACAAGACTATGGGTCTCATGGCTGCATCGGTAACCCCTGCGTTGGTACTGCCTGCTATCGCACCCGGACCCCCTCCGTCTCGGGTGGCCCGACCGTCCCCTTGTCCACAGCCGGCGCTGCCTGCACCGCCGCCCCACTAGTAGATGGCTCGTTCCATGCGCTCTTCACCGCCCTATCCACGAGCCTATCTCTTGCTCACTGACAGTAATGTTAACAAGAGACCCAAAAAACTCAGCCTTTGTGTGTAGGGGTTCACTTTCTCCTTTTGCTGCTGCGCGACCCAACATTGTGCGCTCACCTGCTTCCGGAAGCCTCAGAGTGGAAACTGCCAACAGGGTATTCCTGCGTCTCTCCTGACGCTCCGGGGACTCTGACCATTTTGCCCTCTCAGATGCACCAGCAGGATCTCCTGCTTCTCGATCAGGATCTCCTTCCGGACCTGTGGGTGCAAGAGGAACAGTCAATAGCTCTCCATGACCTCCATGCCCGTGCCCATACCGTCCGCTCCTCCCCTGAGTGGTCCTGGTCACCTATGCTTACGCGGCTGGAGTAAGCTAGCCTCTGCCGCCCCCTGTAGGGGTTCCCCTGAGACTTCATTTGGCGTTGTAAAGTCTGACCCTCAGTCTCAGCTCTAGGACGTCTTAGTGGGGTATGTGTGAATAGCAGTGGACTGTACCTGCTAGTAGCCTTCCTAGCTCGAGTGGGGCGCGCCGGCCCCGCCACTGCTGCTGTCACTGGCACGTCATCGATTATAACCATGCTGTCCTGGCTGTTCATTTCGCTGACCACTCTGTTATGCCTCTCTCGCATCGTCGCCATGTCCCGGTCACTGCCTAGGGTGCGTCCTGTAAAGTACCAGAAGCACTGTTAGCACGGGGGGTCGTAGGGTCTGTAGGAGCTTTATTAGGGCTCCCGGCTTTTCTCTTACCCCCTGCGCCCCCTTTACAGGGTGGTAGCGGGGGGTTCCTTGACCTTTGTCGTGGCCTAGGTCCTTTCGGCAAAGTGACCAGTGGTGGCCGGAGTTCTAGGCCCTCACCTTCACCGCTTGTGGGCCTGGCTCTCACCTGTTTGAGGGGTATGGGGTCCTGGCCGCCCTGATCCTGTAGTCCCCTCCTCTCTCGTGGATCTTCCTACTGATTGGCGGGGGTCTGCTAGCCCTACACTGATGGGATGGGAATATGTCCCCCTTGCGCCTCCGGTATTGACCAGGCCACCAGCCACCGCAGGCTGTTCCTGTTCGATGTGCTGAGGGCCAAGTGCAGAAGGCATGGGGGGTCCCAGCCTGTCCTGCACCCACCTGACCCCTTGGCTTAGTGCACGGGTCCTGACCCCAGCCAGTAAGGCCTCTATGTCTTCTGTATCCATGGTATACAGGCACACAAAGGAGACAACCACAAGACAGCACAGAACAGTGTAAGAAACCACACACTACACACAAACACAGCACAGGAAAAGACAGGGACAAAACAGTGAAAAACGCACACAAAAACAAGCATGCAGAGCCTAAAATGTATGCCCCTTATGTGCTACCTCCTATTTGTACTCTATTGCTGCAGGACCTCAGACCTCCATCCGTTTCAGTCGGGAGACCGCGCTGCTGTGCCCTCGACGCAAATGATTGGCTGACGGCCTCACAGGCTCCGCTGGGTCACACGACGCTACGTGTTGACCCAGGAAGCCTGTGCAACCTCCATGTTAGACAAGATCACAACTCGCGACCTGGAGCAATTGAATAGCTTTGCAAACGGAGACCAACGGGAGCCCGCAACTCGATCGTAGACATGCGGCTGTCTGCGATCAAGTTACGGGCTTCGAATTGAATGGGGCTGTAAGTTAATTTGTTACAAACTTTACAAATAAATAAAGTTTTTCCCAGTTTACAGTGATCCTATAATTTAACATTTTTTTATGTTTACTCTCAGCATACACAGAGGATATTAATTTGCAATTTAACAGAACTGTTTGTCAGTCCTTTATTATGACTATTGCTTCTTAAACATGTTTTGGCAACGTGCAAAAAAGAGAATAAAAGATTAATGTTGATTGTTACCACCCAATTTGCAACGTCCTAGACTCCTAACAAACACAGCTTTATCTTATCTCTGGTTACTTTACCTTGGACTAGAAGTGCATTAAGATATTTTATAGTGTACTGCAGTATACTGCTTTGGCAGACAAAAACAGTTAGTTCAAGTTATGACTAAATCAACTGCGCTAGAAGAGGCCAATAAATTGTTTTGCGTATGATTATAAATAAAAATTTGGTTTGGGTTACATGTGTTTTATTCTTGCCCAGATTCCTTTCGAAGAAGAGGAATTGCAGCTACAGTTTTATACAAGTGAAATTAAGCAGATTTGTCAAGAGGCTTTCCCGCTGCCATCTCTCTGCCAGAATGATATCAAGTGTTTATTTTTATTTTTCTACAATGTGTTTTACTGTACATTATCACCCATGTAGAACACAAATTAGAGTTTAAATATATAATACACGCAAGGGTCACTGGATAACCAAACAAGGAAAATTGAGAAAAGGAAAGGAAAGTTAACACTCAATATATAGTATATTTTAAATGCAAGTTTAAATTGCCATCTTTTACAGAAGTTGATTGCTTTTGAATATGTGAAAAAGATAAATAAATGAATTGTTTAGGCAAACATTTTGTTTCAACTAGATCACTTAAATAATTGAGCAATATTTTCAGCTTCTGGAGCCTCTATCTTTCTTTCTTGTCTCATGATAGTTTCATGTTGCGTAGCTGTGGCATGTTGCCACAGCCACACGGGGGGAACTTCATACTACCAGTGTCTTATGCTGCACAGACATGCAACAAGTCACATAGCAGCATGATATAAGTGTTGCTTTTGGGCAATTCCCATGAGAGAAAACAGGAAGAAAGAGAGAGACTCTAGAAGGTAAGAATCAATTACTTCTTGAAAGTATGTGAAGTGTACAATTTAGATCACATTGAGGGGTAAAACATAAACATTAAATAAAATAAAAGGCATAAGGAGTCCTGTTAAGTTTCAGTTTTTATTTACAGCATTATTAAAACAACATTGTAATGGCCTAACAGGAATTAGACGTTTAATTAGGCAGTCATCTTTAATAAAATGTATTTTCAATTATTTTTAAAAACAATATTAATGATTACATTTATGTTGAAATATCAACTTGTAAACTTCTATTATTAATGAAGCAGTAGCAGAGCTAGAGAATGGAAGTAACTGGTACCAAAAAATTTGCTGCCCTCCCAAGTGTTATGCCCAACCCATAACACCTCCGCTTCTTAAGACCCGTTTCCACAGCTGCTCCACTTCCCTTACCTCCGGTCTGATATATATATACATATATATATATATATATATATATATATATTATTATTATCTTTATTTATATCGCGCCAACATATTCCGTAGCGCTGTACAGGGTGTTGAGTACATAGCAGAAAACGAATTAAACACCTTGTAAAGAATGGAGGGCCCTGTTTTTGAGCATAAAATCAAACATACATAGAGCTTGTTTCCAAGGCCTGTCACAAGATTAAAAACTGGCAAACTTATATATATATATATATATATATATTTATATATGTAATGACCCAGGGATAGGGGGTATGAATGCCCAGGGCCACCTGCTATAGACTACAGATATCTGGCTTCTGTGTCATTCACGGTCTCTGCGTTAGGAATCAGCACTGCTAGGACATGCTACCACCAGGAGCAAATAAGAGAACATACCATTTCTATATGCCTAAGCAGTCAACTTATTTATTTTTGAAAAGTCAGCAATATTTATAGAAGTTCATACAGAGGGGGTGTATACAATACATCAATGACAGGGAGTGGCACACAAACACAGGACATTGACTCCACATGGGGTTCAACATTAGCATTCTGTCTGGCACCAGTGAACAATAGACCAACCTCCAATACACGACGTCTCTGGCTGTCTAGCATATCAGACATGTAATTAGCTTATCTGGCAACCAATGGGAAAACAGATTACAATACAATGACTGGTTCCTGTCTGTCTACATTGTAGACCTATTTTGTTTAACTTTTCATGACCATTTAGTTAAAGTTTAAACATAACACAGAGCAAAGTAATATTACATGGGGAATTACATATAGTATGCAGGATAAGGCAGAAATATTTGCCATAAAGGGGTCTGGAAAGGGGTCTATGACAATATATACAGTGCCTTGCAAAAGTATTCACCCCCTTGGCATTTTTCGTGTTTTGTTGCCTCACAACCTGGAATTAACATGGATTGTTTGAGGATTTGCATAATTTAATTTACAGAACATGCCCACAACTATTAAGATGTTTTTTTTTTTTTTTTTATTGTGAAGCAAACAACAAATAGGACAAAATAACAGAAAAAGTCAATGTGCATAACTATTCACCCCCCTAAAGTCAATACTTTGTAGAGCCACCTTTTGCGGCAATCACAGCACCAAGTCCCTTTGGATAAGTTTCTAGGAGCTTGCCACATCTTACTACTGGGATTTTGCCCATTCCTCCTTGAAAAACTGCTCTAGCTCCTTCAAGTTGGATGGTTCGCGCTTGTAAACAGCAATCTTTAAGACTGAACACAGATTTTCTATTGGATTGAGGTCTCGGCTTTAACTAGGCCATTCCAACACACTTGTTTCCCCTTAAACCACTCAAGTGTTGCTTTAGCAGTGTGTTTGGGGTCATTGTCCTGCTGGAAGGTGAACCTACATCCTAGCCTCAAATCACGCACAGAGTGGTACAGGTTTTGCTCCAGAATATCCCTGTATTTAGCACCATCCATCTATACCTCAACTCTGACCAGTTGCCCAGTCCCGGCTGCTGAAAAACATCCCCACAGCATGATGCTGCCACCACCATGTTTCCCTGTGAGGATGGTGTTCTTTGGGTAATGTGATGTGTTGGCTTCAATTTTAGTCTCATCAGACCAGAGCACCTTCCTCCATACATTTTGGGAGTCTCCCACATGTCTTTTCGCAAACTCAAAACGTGCCATTTTGTTTTTTGCTGAAAGTAATGGCTTTCTTCTGTCCACTCTGCCAAAAAAGCCCAACTCTGTGGAGTGTATGGCTTATTGTCTCCTATGTACAGATACTCCAGTCTCTGCTGTGGAACTCTGCAGCTCCCCCAGGATTACCTTAGGTCTGTGCTGCCTCTCTGATTAATGTCCTCCTTGCTCGGTCCGTGAGTTTTGGTGGGCGGCCGTCTCTTGGCAGGTTTGCTCTTGTGCCATGTTCTTTCCATTTGGTTAGGATAGATTTGATTGTGTTCCTGGGGATCATCAAAGATTTAGATATTGTTTTATAACCTAACCCTGACTTGTACTACTCAACAACATTGTCCCTTACTTCTTTGGAGAGTTCCTTGGTCTTCATGGTAGTGTTTGGTTAGTGGTGCCTCTTGCTTAGGTATTGCAGCCTCTGGGGCCTTTAAAAAAAGATGTGTATATATAATGACAGATCATGTGACACTTTGTGATTGCACACAGGTGGACATAATTTCATTAATTATCTGACTTCTAAAGGTAATTGTTTGCACCAGAGCTTTTTATGATTTTTATTCTGTTTTCTATTTCTAAAAAAAAAGTTTTATGTACATATTTTTCTCATTTCACTTCACCAACATAGACTATTATGTTCTGATCCATCACATACAATTCAGATTAACAAAACATTGAATTTAAGGCTGTAATGTAACAAAATAGGTAAAAAGTCAAGGGAGGTGAATACTTTTGAAAGGCACTGTATATATATATATATATATATATATATATAACATATATAGTTGTGAGCATGCGGGTTGTTGCTAACGCTGCAGGCTCACGTAGCGAGCCTGCGGCCTTCGCGATGCGAGGGCCACAGTTGCTGGCAAGGAGCGCCGCTCCCAGGACTTCGAAAACTGAAGTTACACCTCAATTTCACTCGAAATACAAGAGTTTAGACACCCAAAAATCCCCTAAGCGAGAGAAAAAATGGCCGCCGAAAAAAACGAAAATGAGGCTACAGGACTCTAAAGAAGCAAAACACCACGAAACACCTACCAATTTTCCGAAAAAGACGGACGCGATTCAAGAACAAGGACACCAAATCAGCCACAGACGCGTAACACACATTAGGCGCCATTTTACAACACTAACTTACACAATGTTTAAGTACACAGCTACCCTAACGGATTTGGCTCGCGCACGCACACTATTTACACTACACACTGCACACATTACTGACACTTACACAGCAGCTCCACAGCCCTCAAAACACACATTCTATGCTGCAGCAACATCAAAACAGATTGCCAGCTCTTCTGCACAATGCTTCCTGCATATATTACTTCAAAATAGGTAAAGTATATTGATGTATTATTTTATTATTTCATTAGCATTAGCAAAAAAAAACAATGCTCATAGCACACAAACAACCAACAACCTTGCAATGAGCGCTGAAGGCGCTCAATGTGAGCCACGCGATGAGTGTCGAAGGCGCTCAGGGCGAGGCTCGCAATGAGCTCTGAAGCATTTTGTAACACCAACAAAATTTAGCGCCCTTACAATCTTATTGCCGTCATTTTTTGACGGGTAAGTCACTAGTATATATATATATATATATATATATACTAGGGACTTGCCGGCCAAAAAATGACGGTCAATAAAATTTTAAAGCTGGGAATGCTGTTTGCCACATAATGTGAGTCTCTGACACTCTTAACCTTTTTGCTATCTACAAAGAAGTACAACATATAATATATATATATATAACAGTAAAAAACTATATTGAAACTTAGCCAATTGTATCAAAAGATGAAAAAATTAATTCCTTCCTGACCCCAGTAAATGGCGATCGGATTACTCCCTGGATGAATCCTCTTAATTTAATTATACATTTATACATCCGTCGGGTATAACCACTGTTCTCTATGTTTTTTGCCATTTTATAGAGTTTCCTTAGTGAAATCGTAGTCCTCTAAAAAGTGCCTGAGTGACATAAAATTGCGTCCTTGAAATAAAACCATTGTTCTCTATATTTGTTGTGGTATTTTTTGTGAATTTGTCCTAGATATAAGAGCACTGTTCCTTTTTTAATTGGGTTATTTGTAGATCAGTTGTATTGTTATTCTTTTTTCTAATTTAATTTACAGAACTTCACAGTAGACAATGTTTTTTGTACAAATTCGGCCATCATCTAATAAACTACTAATTACTTTGGTTGCAAGCTCTGCATAATCGTCGTTAGTTATTGTATGTTGGAATACAGCCGATATAATCCACAGCCGATATAATGTCCTGTTTGCAAATCATTTACAATGGAAAATCATTTACAATCATTTACAATGGCAAATCATTTACAATTTCCACTGTATCATTGGGTAAATTATTAATTTGTTCTGTTTTTCCTTCTCCAATTTTGCTGACCCACTCATTGAAATCATTTTGTCCTCCTTATCTCATATTTTGTTCTAATTTGAGGTGAGTAAAGAGTTTCCATAGTGTACTTGACTTTATACATGTTTCTACAATGGACAACAACAGGTAATATTTGCCTAAAATCTCCACCTAACAACATCACCTTTCCAACAAAAGGCAAATCATTATCCATGACTTCACAGAACTAACGGTCACTACATTGTAGGGCATGGCATGACATCATTGTAGCTTCATCGATTATAATTAATTTACTTTTCCTCCTTTTTTCTTGCTTGTAAAGATGTAATTCGAATATCCGACACTGATGTTTCCAGAATGGGAACTGGCAGTTTAAATCCACTATGCACAGTTCCTCCACCTTCTAAACAATGTGCGGCAATTCCAGTTGTTGCTCAGTGTCATAGGCTTCAAAGTTTATTTCATCTATGAGTCCTGGATCTGGCAGATTACAATTTGCACAATTTAATCCATGAGAGAGAAAGACCTCTTGAATTTCAAATGCTTTTAATTTTGCAATAGGCTCATTGTATTATTGCAAAAAGTCTTCAGAAATATTTGATTTAAATTTGTCCCACAAAGCAAATGCATTTGGAGCATTTGAGAAGATGCAAATGAATGCAAATTGTTCTCTCATCTGCCGTGGCATTTGACACAGTGCTCCTTCTTCTAGACATCTTTCCCATTCTGTATGATCAGCCAGGAAGTTTCTGTGTTGCCCAGCTAAATGAAATGTGTAATAAATGGTGTCATTAACAGTTCTCAACTGTTCAAAACTTTGTGCACCAGAAACATTTAAAAGGAGTTAACCTAAGCAGAAACGTTCAAGGTCTCTTGGACTTACAGTGTAAATTCTAGGTTTTTCTTTCTTCACCATAATCCATTACAAATGATATGTCACATAATGATATGGAATATGTATAACAATTCCCTTGCTTCCAAGTCAGTACAATTTAATTGAAACCACGCAGTTAGTGTAGTTTGGCGATGCTCACTTTGTACCAAAGCACTTCTTTCATTTCCAACATTAAAGTAAGCTACTGTATATACTCGAGTATAAGCCGACCCGAGTATAAGCAGAGGCACCTATTTTACCACAAAATACTGGGAAAAATGAGTGACTCGAGTATAAGCCGAGGGTGGGAAATGTGCTGCCCCCTGTGTCCCTCTTATGCCCTCTGTGTCCCCCTCTTGTGTCCCCTCTCTCTCCAGTGTCTCTTCTCCCCTCTCCCTTCCCTGTGTCTCTTCCCCCTCTTGCTTCCCTGTGTCTCTCCCCCCCTCCCTTCCCTGTGTCTCTTCCCCCCTCTCCCTTCCATGTGTCTCTCCCCCCTCTCCCTTCCCTGTGTCTCTTCCCCCTCTCCCTTCCCTGTGTCTCTACCCCCTCCTCCTTCTCAACCTCCCTCCTCAACCCCACTCCTCATCCTCAACCTCCCTCCTCATAATCCCTCCTCATCCTCAACCTCCCTCCTCAACCCCCTCATCCTCAACCCCTCGTCCTCAACCCCCTCCTCAACCACCCTCCTCAATCCCCCATTCTTATCCTCAACCCCCCATCCTCAACCCCCTCCTCAACCCCCCCCATTTAACCCCCCCATCCTTAACCCCCTCCTCAACCTCAACCCCCCTCCTCAACCCCCCTCCTCAACCTCCCTCCTCAACCTAAACCCCCCTTCTCATTCTAAACCCCCCTAAATACCTCCCCCTTTCCCCTCACTTACCTGCTTCTGCTCCGACCTCAGCTCCTTCTTGACCCGGCGCACATGTGACGTCACATGCGCGCCCCTCGTCATTTGCATATACCGTGTGCCGGCACCCGGTATATGCTAATGACATGACGTCACAGGCGCGCCACGTCAAGACGCCGGAAGGAGAGGAGGCCGAAGCAGGAGCTTCAGATGCAGGTAAGTGAGGGGAAAGGGAGGGGGGGGGTATTTAGAGGGGTAGAATGAGGGGGGTTTAGAGTGAGGGGGGGTTTAGAATGAGGAGGGGGGGTAGAGAGACATGGAGGGGTTAGAGAGACAGGGGGGGTAGAGAGACACGGGGGGGGGGGAGTGACTCGAGTATAAGCTGAGGGGGCCTTTTTAGTCTTAAAAAAAGGGCTGAAAAAACTCGGCTTATACTCGAGTATATACGGTAAGTGTCTTTGGGGCAAATGTTCAGCTAATCGATATAATGCATGTGAGCGATCATGCATTTTAAATTTTAGAAGATGCCACATTGCTTCTGGCGCACTTACATAGCGAGCATCTACATGAGATGCAAGTTCATCATGTAATAACTTGTTCTGGATGCAAGCTTCTACATTAATGTGTGCATTATACTTCATCAGCAAATGTGGATTGTATGGCACGACATACAGTATCTGTTGTCAACTTTTTTCCATGAATAATGGCATTGTGGCCTTCTCTTCTTCTATATAATGGATAGCCATCACAATTAGCATAAGTTTTGTCTCTGTAATCCTTTGGAAATTCTTTAGTGCATTTTGATTTTCCATACATGGTGATTGTGGATTAATATCTCCACATGGTTCATGAATCATGTGATGAGTTACAATCTCATATAGTCTACCATGTATTTCTGGATCTGGTAGTTCAGCAATAATCACTGAATCCACTTTATCAACAGTATCCAATTTATATTTCTCTTGAAGGATTATAAGAATATGTGCATGTGGAAGGCCTCTTTTTTGAAATTCTATGGTATAAACATAAGTCAGACATTAGCCAAATAACTGACTTATGGTTATGTTACATATTAATTCAGTTAATTTGGTTTTGAAGACTCTTGCCACTAAATCTGGTCTATCGGAAGTAGTTTGTCCAATTAACAGATTCTGTACAATCTCTGGTCATTGTGGATTACATGTAAATGTAATAAATAAATAAATCTGGCTGTCCAAATTTAGTTAAAATAGCCATAGCATCATTGTATCTATCTCGCATATTGCAAGGAGATCCTTGGAAAGAAGAAGGCTTTGTCAGCTGACAGCTCTATGCTTGTAGGTACCTCAGCAACATAATCTATCAGTCCACAATATTGTTCTACTCGTAGTTTATCTGGTTGATATTTCATGAAATGTACATTATTTGCCACAACTTGCAAATATTAATCAATGATCCATTGCTGTGTCAGTTTTCCACCACATAAAACGGAATTAAATCCATCTCGAATAGCAGTTTGAGACACTTTAAATTCAAGCATGGAAATATTATTTCTGACACGTACTTTAGAAATTGGGTAACTGTCAGGTGTTAATTTGGGTTGCCATCCGGCTTCCCCATTGGGGTAAAAAATGGGATATGTGTTTGGATCTAAATTAGTACTTAAGATACTTATGTTGATGTAAGGTTGCTCATCATCTCTGGGATAAATTCTAATATCCCTCTGGAATGGTGGTTCTCCTCATCATTTTGAAAGACCATTTCAACCTCATTTGATGTAGTAAGCGGTGGTTAGTGGTAAGCATTTTTTATTTTCTGGAAGCTGCATACATTGTTCAACAGCTTCCATACAACATATAGTTGAGCAAATTTTCTTTATTCCCCTTCTTCTGGATGTAAATGAGAAGTACAATGGTAGGTTTGTCCTTCTACTTTGAAACAGTAAGGGCCATGTCCTGGCACATTAGCAGCTAATGTTGCACCCACAGATGCAAAGGATATGGCACTATTATACGATCTGATGTTCAATTTGAAATGTTGTTAGTTGGGGAAAGAAGGCTGTGTCATAATGCTTTCCAAATATGTTGGGAATTGTTGTCTTTGTGTAAGTCTTACTTTGCCTTTTTGACAGCAATTAACGAACTTGCCATCTCTGGGTCGTTCCTGTTTTAAATGATAAGCCCCACAAAACTGACAGACAATATTCATATTACCACAGTTATGAACCTCTAATGCTAAAGATTTAAGTAAAGGACAATTCTGAGAACATATAACAATATGACTCTCTAAATCATGATTAGAATTGGTATCAGATTGTTCAGCAACATTTTCTAAATGCTTTTGTTTTTTAGTTGCCTTTAGTTGTTTTTTAGTTTGTCAGCCGCTAGTCTTTTGTTTGTGAGTCTCTCCCATTCTTTTTGTCATCAAATTTTCTTTTTTCTGCCCATCTTTTTTGACGTTCTCTAGTTTGACGTCTTTTCTTTTCCTCCTTTGGTGCCATATTAATCTGTAAATAAAAGTAGTACATTAGTACTTTTGCTCCTTTGTTTATTTATTTGTTTTAAATGAACTTTTTGTGCACCACTGTTGGCATTTGGGGCTAGGGTACCGCTTTTTTTGTATCCTGTTTTGCATGCGCCAATGTTGTAATTAGGGGTTTACAGGTATGGGGTTAGGCTTAGAGTGTTAGTTAGGTTGCAGTACGTTTCTACAAAGGCAGACACAAAACAGGATAGATCCTGCCATTTTATATGAGTAAACAGCAGTACTTGAATGTTTTTTTTGTTTTTTTTTTCTTTTAAACTTGTAATATTGTACCTCTTGTCTTCAATGTGTTGTGTATACATTGCTGTAGAGATAATGAGACTCAGAGAGAGATGCAAATGTTAGCATAACATTTCAATCAATTTGTTTTTGTACTAAGACCATACAAAACAGGATATATACATCCATTTTGTATGTATTCAGAGAGGTTTATGTTATAGGGTTAGGCTTAGACAGTAGTGCATACAAAGAGGATAGATCCTTCCATTTATTATGTGTTAAGAACATTTGCTGTAGTATCCTGTTTTGTGTCCATCACTGTTGGCATTATGGGTGTAGGTTATGGGTTTAGGCTTAGAGGGTTAGTTAGGTTTCAGTACGTTTTTACACTGGCGCACACCAAACAGGATAGATCATGTTTTTTTTTTTTAACTTGTTATATAGTACCTGTTGTCTTAAATTTCTTGTCTATAAATGACAGAGGGTCCTCTGCTGCCAATCTTCCTGCGACACTCTTCAGGCAGTGTCTGTTGAAAATGACAGACAGAGATGCAAACGTAGAAATAACATTTCAATGCTTTTTTTTTTTTTTTTTACTAAGCCCATAGTATTTTTGTTAAGCAAATGTATTTTTGTACATTACCTGTTAGGTTTAATTTGATGGCTGTACATTTCTGCAGAGTTTACAGTCTGTGTTAAATCGTGCAGTGCTGCAAATTAGTCAGTGACACTCTTCAGGCAGAGTGTAGAAAATGAGAAAAGCATGAATTATGTTTTCAAATATGTCTTAATAAAAGCTATTTTTTGCTTTAAATGTCTCTTTGTTATTATTTTAAAATTTACACCATTTTACCCCACATAAACATTTATCTGTCTTTTTAATTTTGCTATACATGAATAATGTCTTCTAAATGCTTCTGAACATTAATATTGTTGTTTTTGACAATATTTAAAACCATTTTTTTTAATATTAATTTATTAATTAATTCTAAAAATGTATTTATCTTTTCAATGTTACTCTACATGAATAATGTCTTCTAAATGCTTCTGTACATAAATAATGTTGTTATTGGCAATATTTTAAACCATATATTTTTTTTTAATTATTAATTAATTAATTAATTAATTAATTATAGCTTACCTATTTGCTGTAATTTGCAAGTTTTAAAGTGATAATCAATTTGCTTCAGAAGTAACGCCACCAGTGAAATGTACAGTCACACTTTTTTTTAAACAGGCACACACCAATTTCCAGCCAGTGTGTGTGAGACCAAGGATGCTGTGAGGGCCATGGCAGGTTGTGCTAGGTTGGGGGCAGGGGGGGTGGAGGAGGGTCCTCATATACTGCACCATCTGCTCCACTGTAGCTCTGTCCCTGTAATGAAGTTTAACATATTTTTCCAAATTAAATCAATGGCCTATGGCTTCAATTTGATGCTACAACACTTTGAATACCCTAGTTGTGTGAGGTGAGGAGGGGAGTAATAGCAAGTCTGTTATCTTAGCGCCAATGCAGTGATTTTTATATGTATATATTTGTTACATTTGTATTTATTATATCAGTGAGTTTCTTAAAATGTTCTATGTTTATTTTCTTATGCCCATTTTAGGGCTTATCATATGTTAATTATCTAGTTTTCCCACATCTATGATATTATTGGTGGCAAAATTATTTTATTCCAATTTTAATTTTATATACTTTTATTGACACTTGCTTGTATATTTTTTAAACTTAAATTTGGATTTTTTTGGTAGGCTTATTATTTATAGTATATTTAGTACATTTTTATTAGTGTCTCAAATAAATACTATCCAGATATACATCATGTTCGGCTATATAAGCTCTCTCTTTTTATCCTAGTTTTTTGTCCTGAGCTTCCAGTTGGAGTTTTTTGGGATATTAGCGCTGAAGGATGTTTGTTCTACAATCAAAATGAACAATAACAATTGCCTACGTCATCTGCTTTACGTAAGATCTCACCTATTTTCCTGGAAGTTCTGTTTTAGTCATTAATATATTTCTTGGCATATGAGTTACATTGACTGTCTGTTAAGTATAAAAAAAAGTCTTGAAAATGCATTATTAAGATGTATTGCTACTATTCTCCATGATGTTTATGCTTAGCTGTAGAAATATAAATACTTTTGTGTATAGTGCTCCATACACACTCATTATGTAGAGCTGACACCCCAGGCTTCTAAATTTCTGCTAAAGTTTGAAACAAAACAGGAGGAATCTGACAAAGTGGGACATTTTGAACACAAGACACTACAATAATCTGGAATTAAGTAAGGTTCCTCCTAAATTGTTGCTCTTTTTACAGTAGTGCTAACTTGTGTTATTAGCCATTTCAGCTCACTCTGGCAGTCTGACTAATTGTTTAAAAAAAGATTTAATCTCTGATTTATATGACACCAATAAATAAGAGATAGTGATTTTATAAACAAAAAGTTCTTATTAAACAACAAGAGAAAAAAAGACTTATATCAGTAAATCAGTGATAGAAACACTATACATATACAGTATATTATTTACAGGATTGTAGAATACTACTTTATTCACCACTTTAACACTTCAGCTGCCAGAATAGTCTGCTTCTCTTTCAACCTTTTAACTTACCGTCCTACTCTGATGTTGTCACTGGCCGAGATATGATTAAGGTCAATTAATACATGTGAAAAAAAACTCATACATGGACTGTCGACTTCCCACTCCTACTCACCTGTTGTTCTGCACACACATAATGCCACTATCTCACATGAATAAGCTGTATGCTATGTGAGGAAGAGAAGTGCACAGATTGGCAGATCAGTCCAGAGAGAATGTTTATTTTTCCTTCTCTCAATCAGTAGACTTTACATATTTGTCAGTGCAAAAAAACATGGTACCTGACTATTCTGCCTTATGATAAATCTGGCCTTGCCCACCCCTTGGTAAGCATGTTTAATATTAAATATTTGTTTTAAGAACCTAGGTCATAAATCATTTTTAGAATATATTTTTAACCTAAGAAGCATTTACATTACAACCACGTCATAGTGTTCACTGTATTCATTTATTTTATCCAAAACAAAATGGTAAAATCACTGTAGGAAATTAATTATTTTAATTAAATTAAGGAGAAGAGAAATATTATTTGCAAGTGTTAGAGAGATATGATGGACTGTCTATTGTGGAAGACAGGCAGGCTCTCTCACTACACAGAACATGCTGAAGGTCGCATGCGACCCCCAACTGGCCTGTTGCCCACCACTGCTATAGACAATTAGAAGACTGAGTGCGCTCAGCATATATAGTTGGTAGTTGATGTTTATATTTATCTTTATTACCATTAATGTAACCTTTCTTATGATAAGCAATGATGCAGTAGTGGTAGCCACCATTGTTGTTTCAGTTTATTCTTTTCATACAAGTGGCATAAGACATTGAAAGCAGGAGAGAATTCAACTACTTCTATTGAAATGTGAAAATCAGAATTGCTAGTACTTTTAACAAGACTGAAATCCACTGCATACAGAGTTATTTTTAACTTTCAAAAACATTTTCTCATGTTCAAGTAGTGAACTTTAAAATAGCACCTAAAATATGCCATTACAGAGTCCTTTTAAGCAACTTTCAATACAATTCCAAGAGACTAGCGTTTACCTTGTTTGTACATGAACTCTGCTTCAAAAAAGCCTATAAAGCAGTCAATAATGATTTTTTCATTGTTTTATAATCAGTGGCTCTGCAGTAACTGGACAGTCCTTGGAAGTAAAAGCTAGGAGTGAGCTCATCATATACTTAGATAATTCTGAAGAATTTCCTTTTTGTGCCTTGCCAACTCCCTGCCAAGTTTTGGGTTTGTCTGCCTGGTTGAATCAGGTGAAAGGAATGAACTTCCTCTAAGAAACATTTTTATTCCAATAAAAGCCAGGAAAGTCCCTAAGGGAACAATAAATGCACAATGTATTTGGGAAAGAGAGCAGTTAAGGTAGAAAGCCTATTTTACAGATTCAACATTTCTGGCATTGAAAAGGATGCTACTAGGCACATCTATAATTATCCGATAATGGCCCACACTCTTATTCATGTGCTGTCATTGTTTTCAGGGATTTTCAGGATTAAATACAATGGACCATTAATTCTAGCTGACATGAGACATAACGTAACATAGGTAGTATACAGAAAGGTTCTAGGGTAGTCAGGTTTCACTTGATTAAAATGCAGTGTATGCAAACTGATACTATGTTTTACTTTTTAGGGGAAACAACTATTTAAAGGGACATTGTTATCAGAAAAAAAATTACATTCTGTTTATATGACACTGAAAACTGGCCACATATTTGACTTCCCTGATCCCTGGGGAAGTCTGTTTTAAAGACAAAACATGTCAGAGAGTCACATAGCACTATAATGACACCTTAATATCAACCTAAACACTCCATAACTTAGCATTTTATCATTCTATTCTTTCCATTACATAATTTTTTTTAGTAGTATTGGTCCTTTCCCTTTTGAAATTCAGCAACAATTTGCCAATAATTCGCCAGCAGTGGCAGCAGCAGTGGTTGCCGCCAACCAACCTCTAGATGTCGCTGCCAATTTTCAGTTCCAATACCATAGAGTTAGGGTTAGGTAAACTTTTAGGGTTACGGTGAGGGTTCTGGTGAGGGTTAGGGTTAGTTGAGGGGTTGGGATAACCTTCTAAGGTTACAACTTGTGTGAAACATCAGCAGTGTTGCAAAATATTCGCAGCACCATCTATTTACACTGTAGCTGTCAATGGTGGCAAATTCAAAACAGGATAGACCCCTAGTATTATTGCACTTATATATCTTGAGAACTTTAACTGACTTAGACCTACATTCCATAAGATCTCCCATAAGGTTGACTTGCAACTACAAAAAGTAAATTTGCTGTGTCTCTCTATGGCCATCGCACTGGTTTTGCCCATATCTCTTTAGCTCTAATGTGTACTTGAAGGAGACACTGCGTCTCAGTAGTCTTCATAGCAATGATGCAGAATGGTATCCACAAACATGAATACATTACACTCGTCCTGACATCTTACAATTCCCTATATATCTATATAAACTATGAGCCATGTCAGGGAAAGGGGTAAATAATAATAAAAACTAATACAGGGGTTAAATGACCCTCCGCCTATGACCTGCTACCCTTTATGAGCTGGGTATTCCTGGGATCCTCCTTCAACATCAGTTATTTGAATTACATGGATTACAGTGATCAGATATAGGGCAGGAGTATTCAACTACTCAATTCTAATTGACTGAAATAGGATTGACACATATTTCAGCAAACTGAAATCTGCAAAACTGGTATATAAAGCAAAACCGAGGTCTAAAAAAATGTAAGTCAGCTCATCAGAGGAAGAACTCCATTAGATAATTTTTTTATAGAGCAGCAGGTTTATTAGGTGGAGGCTCATTTCCGTGGGACAGAGATGAGTACCAAAAATTGTATTTTTAATGTTTTTAGTGTTAGCGACTACGGGGGTCCTTATGGACCCCAATAGGGGGCTTAAGAGCTCCTAAGGATACCTGGGTTCATAGGGAGTAGTGGGTATTGAGGGGGATCTCAGGGGATCCCCTAGCTCCTAGGAGGTAGCAGTATTAATCCCTTAACACGTATTTGAGCAATCATTACCCCAAGTATCCCTTAACTATGTTAAAAATCACTATGACATGCCTCCTATAACAATTTCAAATCTCAGTAAAATTTAATGGGAAGTGCCTGTAATTTAAAAAAAAATCTTTCAACCCCATGTTAAGGTAGAAAAAAGCATGGATGCTTCAAATATGTCGCTATGAATAAGCTAATCCCATTATTTGTGTTTTTTCCAATTCAAGGCTTGATAGTAGTTAATATCACTGCCTCCTATGAGCCAAGGGATCCCCAACATCCTCTCTCAATACCTGCTACCCCCTATGAGTCAGGGGATCATTTAGATCCCCCTCAATACCCGCTACTCACTATTAGCCAGGGGAATCCAAGGATACCCCTTCAATACCCACTACCTCCATGAGCCCAGGTATCTCCAATGGACCCCCATGTTATATAAAGCTATGGACCTCCCTGGCACCTAAAGTTAACTTCTATACCATTCTTATTAAAACAGGGGACCATATTTGATTGGATAAACATTTTCTCAATCCGTGCATTCTGATTGGTTAGACTTCTAACCAATGAGATATGGGATGGGAGTAATTAAAAAAATCAATTCTAATTGGCTGATTTACACATATTTCAGTCAATCGGAATCTGCAAAATTAGTATATAAGGGGAAAGCACACTCAAAAAGCTGCTTTCCAGGGATTCGATGATCATTACTGGAGGGCATCAACAGGATATATAATGTGTATTTTTTCCCCCTTATAGGTTTAATTATTTTTTATTTTAGTATTTTTTTCATTTATTTGGTGTTAAGCATCATGGTGGATTGGGATCCACAGAGGTCCTTTGGTGCTAGGAATGGTATAGGAGTTCAATTTCTGTGCCGTGGGGTCCCCCATAGTCAAAGATTAATATACCACTTGGGTCCATTGAGACCCCATGCTATTGGAGTTAATGTTAGGTGCATTCAGTTGGTAGCTGCCGCTCTCAGTTGCATTGCAACATTATAAGGTTTGGACTTGCAGTTACCAATGAGACATGTTTGTAGTAATTATTGTGATAATGTCTCACGCACTATAGGCTTCCAGAAGTATTGCTTTGTACTTTTGTACAGAGTTGTTTTTAATGTCTGAAGAAGCCTCAAAACTGATCCAATGAACAGCACATTCTAATACATTATTCTACATTTAAATATTAAGAGACTGAAAAGACTGTAGTTAACTTGTACCTCACTTGTACCTAGTTCTGTGTTATCTAACTGTATTCTAACAATTTTGTAATATCCATCAAAAACACTTTAGTCTATATTTACTAGGCTTAACCATTAAATAACCAGTGCACAGTAAAAAAATATGCTTGGAAACTTTGAATCTAACTAAGAGCATGATTAACCGGGGAAAAAAAGTCATACAGCTAATTTCAATTAAAAAAATGACGCATCGGTGGAAACTGTGTGCGTGAGAAGGACATTTACATTTCTGGTGAGCTATGGTTGCATCATAATGCAAAATATTGCTACTAGGTTTGATTTCTATTATTATAATAATCCGGCAACACATAACAAATATAATAAATGCATGCATTTGCTGATCTTTTGTTAAAATATTTGGTAAATATACATATATAAAATTTGTTAAAGTTATTGAAAACTCTTAGGACCTTATTCAATTGCGATTTGGCCAAAGCATAATTTTTTTACCAAAGTTTTTAGTTAGTGAAGACCTTGCTTTTGGATAGAAGATCGCTAACTAAAAACTTCTGTAAAAAATATGCTGTGTGCTTATATAGAGCCCTATTCAATTGGCCAAATTGCAATTGAATGAGGCCCTTAGTGAATAACATTGATAGTGGCTATGGCTAGTATTTATACACAACACACCGGCATATCAAAGGATTACAGCTGGAATAGGAAGTTACTAGAAAACACAACTAAGTAAATATATGGAGGTGGATTTGATGCCTATTCTTGCTGTCATATGTCCCTTAATTTCTCTGCAAAGTTTAGTAAATCTATACCAATATCTTGACTAGCAAAACTTCCACATTAAGGGGCCACTGTAGTTCAAGAACAAAGGTACTTGTTTGTGAAGTATTTAACAAAGTAACTACATTAGCAGCTAAGAAAGACGTGGACATAAAACATTTTTATAGAAAATCTGAATTTTTAAAGATTTTGCTTATGAATAGAGAACATTTTTTGTGTGTATGTTGCATCACTCCCTGAGAGCTGAATTTGTAATTATCAGTGGAGAGACGATACCTCAGAGGTTCTGTAAAGCCATCAAGTTTAATTTGTTCTAGTTTAAAATCTATCTTTATGACTTACTTATTCTCTTAGGCTCAAAGTTTTCAAACATATTTTTTTTCGTTGTACAGTGGTCCTTTAAAAAAAAAACTACATATTACTTGTATCTTAAAACATGTTGTTTTAATCATTTTGATATTATTTCAGTTTATCTGCATCTGGTGACTGTAGACCAAAGAATCCTTCACAAGCGATATATCTTTTTAAGATGCAACAGAAGCAACCAGAATACTGACCTCAGAGTCTATGACATGGTCGTTCTCCAGGAACTCTCTGTACACCACATAACTCATATTTAGACCTGACTTTCCCTAAAATACGATCCTTGCCTGATATCCTAATGTGAATAGCTTCCTTTTATGAAAGAGAACATATTTTTCTCGTAAGCATTGTAAAATATAATTTTATGACTGTGTAGTTTTTTCTAACGATCAAGTCATATATTTATTCTTAAATCTCAATTTCTGGTGTGTCATTCAAGGTTCAATGAATTCAGAGTGTTTAAAATGATTATATAATACTTATGGAAAGTGTACCACAAAGTAAAGGTAATAAAGGTATTATAAGTCATCAGAGGGTTTTCTGTTCAGGGGCACAAGGCTATGAGAATTTAGAGGAAAAATTGGGTAGATTCGCCTTTTCAAAGTGGTTTAATATCCCAAAATTCAGACTGATAAATAGAATTATCACAAAGTTACATATTAAATGGCACAAGGGAGATTCCAATTATGGGATAATTTAGAGCTATTTATCAACTAAATGTTATTTAAAAAAAATTGCATATTCCTACAGTAAAGTTGGAGTTTACCATTTTGAGCTGTCAGCCTTTGTGATCCCCCTACAAAACAGAATTCTTATCTTTGTTTCTGAATCACTGATACAGACTCAAGACATTCCTTTTTCTTGTCATGATTGCAGTCAACTGTGCAGAAAGAGGCTAGGAAAGCTCAATGTGCAGGTGACCACAATCAAAATGCACAGACTCAATGCCTCAGGGGCTTCTCAATTATTAATATCAGTAATCTCATTAAAAACATAGGAGTGGAGATTGAATCAGAATGACAAACTTCAATGTTAGTGAACTAAGGTTCTAAATTATACCATATTTGCACACCATATTTGCACCCTCCTCTGTGTAATGTAAAGGAACACAGCAAAGCTCCCAACTTTGGTAGATATTAAAACCGTCTAGAAATGAGAATGTTTACCGTTGGTTGTTTTTAGGAAAATTAAATTAGGGTTACATAATTGACCTTGAATGTTGCAATTTTTTGTCATTAATACTTTTTTAAATATTCTCCAACCTGTCTCCGTCTTTTATCTTGTTTCATTAATTAAATGTCATTGCATCGGGTGTTTAACAGGATTAAAGAAAGATGAGATTTCTATTAATCATACTGAAAACAGTGGCACATTTCAATAAAATCACACTGCATAATTATAATAATTTAATTACATGAAACAGATAATAAATCATTGTGTTCTTTGAATGAACATATTGAAGATCACAATGGTGTTTTAAAGGTCTACTGCACAGTGAACAAATATATTTTTTTCAAACTTTATGACTAAGAGCATTATTACCAAGAAAAAAATAAAGCAGTCAGTTTTTAATTGGAAAAAATATGTTGATGCCTCCGCAGGACCCTGGAAGGATCCATGTTACATTGGTGGAAGTTGTATGTGTGAGAGGGGAGTTTACATTTCTGGATAGCTGGTTGCATTAACATCCTGTTTCTGGGCCAGTGAGGGAAAAGGGATGTGGTATTAATTTCAATCTTATCCAGTAATTAAACAAAGGCTCTGGACTTCTACCTGTTCCCCTTCCCACAGCCCTTCCTCGGATAACTAAAAACAAACACCCTTTTCATCCAGTTCTCATGTTATGTAAAAACACAGAAAGTTGATCCCTGTACTAATAAACAGAGTCTTCAGAAATTCAGATTTTCCCAAGAAATGTTTTATGTCCATGGTATTTTGTTGTTATTGTTTAGTTGTTCAGTCTTGTCCAACTCTCCGTGACTCTATGGATCACAGCACGGCAGGTGTATCTCTCAGTCACTGCCTCTCGGAGTTCCATGTTCACTGCTTCAGTGCCCTCATCTATCCATCTCCGCCTCTTTCGTCCCCTTCTTCTTGTGCCTTCAGTCTTTCCCAGCATCAGAGTTTTTTCTATGGAATCCTGCCATCTCGTGATATGGCCCAAATATTTGAGCTTCACCCTCATGATCATACCTTTTAGTGAACAGTTTGTCTTTATTTCCTGTAGTACTGATTTATTGGACCTTCTTGCAGTCCAAGGTATACATAGCTGCAAATATTGCTAGTTTGGTACATGCTTCACAAACAAATGTATTTCTTACTTGAACTGTAGTGATCTTTTAATTCAGGTTTTCATGGATGTGAAGTCATATTGGACTTTGGGCTTTTGTCAGACTGAGATTAAATCTCTATTAGCTGAGCACATACACATGTCCCTGCCCAGGATCCCAGAATGCAGTGCAATATCTGGATTTCAAGATTCTGTGCAGGAAATACGTTTTAAACTTATTTTAGATGTTCAAATGTGAACACACATGCAATATTTATCTACTGTACTCTGTACAGTGGAGGGCTTCTAACACTCTCTTGATCACCATATGCTAAATGATGATGTGGTTAAAAATCTTTCCACAAATCTGTAGCAGGAGTTATGTACCAGCCCTGCTTCTTGCAGCTTCCATCACAACAGAGTGTGAAAACTATCGGTTCCAGGCCTTTTGACTAAGATTAAGTGTAGTACCTTGGTAGCACCGGCCTGGTAGAGCTCTAGTCTCTGCCTCTACTAGGATGTGGGAACAGGAAAACACTTGGTCTTCTGGACTGAGGGTTGAGTTGTTTTGAATGCCTGGTGCTTCTTTGAGGGGTGCATCCTGACCCTTGATGCAAACACTGACATTGATACATTTGAGCATTCTTGGGTCCCCTGGCCAGGACTTTTGGTTTGTAGGGGTTCCTGTATATTTTTGATTTTGCCCTCAGCCTACAGGTTGTGGGAGCACTTGCACAGTGCATCCCAAGCTCATAGCCAGAGAGATTAGGCATTGCACTAAATCAGATGGGGTAGTTGACATATGCCCCATCTGAGGCTGTCAGCTATCAACGGATTGATTATGAAGACACAGTACTGTTTGGCAAGGACAATGATAAGAACACAATTTTGCTTTTATTTTGGAAACCGCATGTTCTCCACACCCCTTGTAAGGAGCTGGGTGGAGTCGGTGGTAGCTTCTCCCCAAGGAATCTGAGATAAGGTGGCAGCTGTCCCCCTAGCGATGATATTGTCCTCATCGAAGGGCTCTGGCCTGCATATGGAAAAAGACCCCCCTCCCCCCCATTCCTAGGGTGGGCTGTTGAAACAATCTATAGGACTTCCTGGACCTTTTGGCCGGAGCCCTGAAGACATAAGGGGTCCTCAAGTCCTCAAGGTAAGGGGACCCAAAGGCTTCACTGGAGCACTAGTTTCATGGAGCACATGGACACGGAATGGCACAGTTCACTTTGAGCATTGCCCTGGCATTCTTCTTCTTCTTCAATGAGCTTTTCATTAGAGCTAATTTATACACTGGTAATTTACATTCTGCATTCCCATTATGACGATACAAAATTGTGTATTTAAAGTTTTACATTTTTGACCACTTTGACTTGGTAATGTTGATTGACATGGTAATATTATATTTATCTGCGAAACCTGGTACATACTATTTGTTTGCAATGGCGCAGAAAAAATAATATAGATTTCAAATTCAAAATTTCACCAGTGCAACAGTCCTCTCTCAGGTCCGACAGAGATGTAGCTCTTGAACAATACTGGATAAAGAAAAAGTTTGCAAAGCAGTGCTGCAGATTATATTATATATTTTTTATTATTATATTGTTATACTTGGATAAAGTAAAACAATAAGAATTTCTTAGAATTTTTAGGTCCATTGTAGGACCCAATAATTTTATAAGTTATCTATTTTAACCCACATTCTATCTATTTTGGTATACATATGTTACCCTCACTAGGTGTGATAAGATATTTCTTCCTTTTGTTTGTTTGTTGTTGTTTTTCATTTGTTTTTTTGACTAAAATTATGTGCATTTATTAAATATATTTTAAACATTTTAACTGGCAACCCACTCCAGTATCTTTAACATGAAAACCTTGAGGATTAGCACAACCAGACACAGGATGTGCCTGGCGTGCTGCAGTCTATAGGGTCACAGAGAGTCAGAAACGACTGAATGACTGAAGAACAAATACTACAAGATTGGAATGTTTTGTATATCTTAGGAAGATACCTGTATATCCTAGCAGAGGTGCAGTTTTAAAATGAATTTTTTTGTAATTTTATATTTTTATTATTGTAATAAAATACTATTTTAATATACTACATTATGTCCGGCTCTATGCTCTCTCTTTGATTTATTTTTTAGAATAATTATTTTTTTGTTACTTTAAGGATTGATTAAGTAAAGTAGGTTTACTTAGTTTTAGAAGGGCAGCATGTGCTTTGCTACAGGTGTGGGGAAATATTCCCCAAAGGGGAGTTTAGTGAAGTTAAGTGAATCTGAAAATACTGCTTATGAAACCAAGTTGAAAAAAACAGTTTGGAAGATAAAATGTAAAGTACCTTCTGTATAGGATATACACGCCTACAGGTGCTATAACAACTTAACAGATGACTCACACCCAGAAACTTAAACTGAATAATAGTTTTAATTTTAATAACAAAATTCCTCTGAGACACGTTCCCACTACATCATAACTATGGAAGCTGTGTCTAGAAAACCTAACTAACCTTTATTGTTATGGAGCAACAGACAGACAAGAGCTGTGAACACAGTCTGGCATTGTAGTCTACACTCTGCCCTGCATAGCTAAATATAAAGTCATAGTTTGCACATTGCATTAAAGGGCACTTTCGACTAAAAATATGTTTCTTTTATATGAAATATCACTCTTAGAGAATTTTAACCTTGTAAATGTTATGTAACTTGCCTAGTTTGTCAGTTACTCCTTTATGTTTGTGGAGAGTCGCCATTTAAAAATGGATGATTGTCACTAACACTGAGCTCTGTGAAGAGCTACAACACGAGCCAATCAGACTGGGTTCTAAACTGTGACAGTTCCATTCATTTTCTATTCTTACCCCCTAATATGCAGAGTTCTTGTAGCAATAAAAAGCATAGACAGGTGTTCCCGATTTACAGACGACCCATACTTACACTAATTGTTTTTATGTTCTGTGTAAATTAAAAGAAAGAGCACAATAGTTTATGTAACTTATTATTACAGTACAGGGGTATTGTTATTACACTGTATTATTATTACCACATATGAGCCATTATCATATTGTTATTAAAATTGTTATTCAGGGATCCAGGTTACATACAAATCCAGTGTAAAGACATTCTCAGAAACATATCTTGTCCTTAACGGGGACTGCCTGTATCTGAATTTCTGTAAGTGAACTCTAACTTGTGTTTTAAAAAACTTCTTCTTTAAGAAAATACATATTCATTCTTTGGACCTTCCCTGTTTCGTCCCCACCAGAAGTGTTGTGCAGCGGTCAGTAGGTGGTGCTAAGGTGTCTTGCCGAGACTTCTTAGCGTTGGGGTTATGATTAGGGTTAAGGTTAGGGTTAGATTTAGTTTCAGGGTTATGGTTAGGGTCTAGGGTTAAGGTAGTGGTAGATGATAAGCTTTACACACCACTATTTTACACTAAATCCTAACCCTAATCCTAAACCCTTAGCCTAACCCCTAACCCTAACCTCTAAATCTAACAGTCACCCTAAGAACAAATTGTCAAAGTTTTGAGTCAGTGGACTATATCTAGTGGCATATATGCACTTTTATCAAGAGGCTAATTATACATGAAAATTATATGGAGACCACAAATACATTTCCTGCATTGAAAATATAATGTGTTAAAGAACTGGCAAAAGTCTTATACTTTTTGAAAAACATTACTTGATAATTGGAGAAATGATTAAAAAAAAAATTGTGTTTAGTTTATAAACTAGGGTTCCAGGGCTTATACCTCTGTTTACACCTCCAAACATGAGACAACCGAATGGTCCAAAATCGAAAAAGGAGTGAGACATGGTTGTATACTGTGACCTTTTTTATTCAACTTATATGCAGAGTACATCATGCATAAGGCTGGACTGGAGGAATCCAAAGCCAGAATCAATATTGCTGGAAGGAATATCACCAACCTCAGATACGCTGATGATACTGATCTGATGGCTGGAAGTGAGGAGGAACAAAAGGACTTATTGACAAGGGTAACATAAGAGAGTAAAAACCAAATAAAAAAAAGAATGGGGAACTTTATTTCAATTCTTGTTAAAAAATTAAAAACGCCGGTCAAACACTCAAAAAGTACATGTGAGAGTATAGTCTTCATAAAGGTATGAGGTAGGTAATATGTTAGACTACATAAAACATACATGAAGACACACAAGGCCTATGTCCCACTTTTGGGGATCCTCCTAACTTAAGCGATATCTGGTCCAAAATGTACTATGCTATATTGCCTCAGTAAATTAATTATGCAACACCAATCCTTTGATAAAGCTGACATGTAGTGCAGCGAAAAGGTCTGTCAGGAACTTTAAATGCAAAATGTTTTGATTTTTCCCATCTAGGGACTGCCCTTTAACTTTCTATATGAGCCTTTTGCTAATTATTCACTGGGTCTCCAGTTTGTTTGGTGACTGTTAAATAAGGACAAATGTTGATATCCTTTGCAGGGGCTGTATGTTTTGTTTGTTTCAGTTTTTAAAGTGTGTATGGTTTGCATGGCACACTGCAGTGTTGCATAATTTACTGAGGGAATACAGCATAGTAAAATTGGAATCAAATGTCCCTTAAGTTAGGAGGTTCCCTAAAAGTGGGACAAAGACCTTGTGTGGCTGCATGTATGCTTTATGTTACAAGGAATTTTTTTCCATAGGTCAAACATATTATCTACCTCATACCTTTAAGTAAAATGTACCCTCACATATACTTTTTGAGTGTGCCATCAAGTTTGCAGGGTTTTTAAAATTTTAACAAGAATTGAAAAAAAGTTCTCTATTTGTTTTATTTAATTGGTATTTACTTATTTTGGGTGTTAAGCACTGGAACTTTTTATTTGAAGCTTGTCTATTTTGACTTAAAATAAAAGAGTGCAAAAGCTGGCCTGCTGCTCGACATTAAAAAGATGAACATCTTAGCAGACGGCAATCTCAAATAAACGTGGAAGAAGTGGAGACAGTGACAGATTTTATTTTCCTGAGATCCAGGATCGCTTCAGATGGTGACTGTAGCCATGGAATGAAAACATTTTGTTTCTGGGGAGGAAAGCTATGGCAAGCTTGGACAACCTAGTAAAAAGTAAAGATATTACACTATCAACCAAGGTCTGCATAGTTTGAACTTTGGTATTCCCAGTAGTTATATACAGATATGAGAGCTGGACCATAAAGAAGTCTGAACGCCATAGAATTGACGCCTGTGAATTGTGGTGTTGGCGAAAACTATTTAGAGTTCAAGAAGATCCAATAAATTAGTTATTCAGGAAATAAAGACAAACTGTTCACTAGAAGGTATGATCATGAGGCTGAAGCTAAAATATTTTGGCCATATCATGAAAAGTCAGGGTTCCCTAGAGAAGGCTCTGATGGTGGGAAAGATTGAAGGCTCAGGAAGAAGGGGACGACAAAGGCAGAGATGGATAGATGAGGGCACTGAAGCAATGAATATGAACTTGCTGGAATTCAGATGGATAGTGACAAAGATATATCTGGTATGATGCAGTCCATTGGGTCACAGAGAGTCAGAAGCGACTGAACTACTAAACAACAACAACAAGCAGGTGTGAGCATGTTGCCTCTCTTGATGCTCAAATTGGAGAATTGCAACATTTCATGGAATTGCTACACTGGAAAGGAATCTGGTGCTCACAGTTTAGCTGGGCCTAGCATGGAGGATGGGGGTGGGACTGGAGCTAGTGAGGATATTCATGGAGGTATCTGGGTTAACATTACAAGGTGAAAGAGAGAGCACAAGAGGAGGAGGCAGGCGAGTTCTGAATCACAAACACCAACAGACTTGCCAGATTGAGTGAAACTGTTGGGGATGTCCATTTAGGAATGGCAATGCCAGGTAGAGCTGTTCCCTCTAACAGCTGGAAGAACAGTTCCACTGGAGCAGACAGGGGGCAAATTAGGCAGACTAACAGACAGCTTTTGGTAGCAGGAAACTCTATCATTAGGAAGGTAGGCAGAGCAATATATCGCCCTGAGATCACAGTATCTGAACATTTTTCTGTTGCTTGGGTGCTCAGGTTTGGGCATGATCGGGTTGATAAATTGATGGGAGGGGCTGGAAATAACCCAGCAGTATTGGTACATAATGGTATCAATTACAAAGTAAGTGTCCTAAATATGGTTTTATGGATCTAGGAAACAAGTTTAGGGCACGGATCTCCAATGTAGAATTTTCTGATATAATACCAGTGCCACATGCTAGCCCTGGGATACAGAGAGAGCCAAAAAAGGTTAATGCGTGGCTAAAAATGTGGTGCAGGAAGGGGGGTTTATTGCTACGGTGCAAAGTAATATAATTCTTCCTAATTTGCCCCACTTGGAATATGGAGTACAACTGTGGGCACTACTTCATAAGAAGAGCATTGTAGAGTTGGAAAAAGGCACAGAGAATGGTAACAAAATTAATAAAGGGAATAGAGGCATTAAGTTATGAAGAAAGACTAACCAAATTAAACTTATTTCCTATAGAAACAAGGTGCCTTAGAGGGGATATAATTACCTTTTTTAAATGTATTCAGGGTCAATATAAGGTGTTGTCAGCTGAACTTTTTGTCCGAGATGTTATGAACTGACAAGAGGTCATCACTTGAGTTTAGAAGAAAAAAGATTTCACCTTAAAGAAAGAAAAGGGTTCTTCACAGTAGGGACATTTAAACTGTGGACCGCTCAAGCAAAGGAGATGGTGACTGCAGATTCAATTTTATTGATCCAGGGAGTAATCCCATTACCAGCATTTGGGGTCAGGGAGGAATATTCCCCCCTCATGCGATAAATGTAAATGTTTCAATGGGTTTTTTGTTTGCCTTCCCCTGACAAACAGTTCTCTAATTACGGGGATCATAGTAGATCTAAAAAAGTTGAACTTGATTGACTAAAAGTCTTTTTTTCATCCACAATTACTATGTTATCCATTTACCTTACTGAAAGGTCTCTCACATTAGACTTGTTAAAATAATAGAGATGAATTTCTCTATAGTATAATATAAATGGTGTGCTTATTCCAACTCACATTAAAACAGACTGATTGATAAGCAGATTATTAACTGTGCTTTGTAGTATTGTAACACACAACTAAATATATCGAGAAACCTATAACAACCCTTAGTCTAATTTAAAATTTGTTCTTTAGTAACAAATATTTCTAAATACTAATGGGTAGCGCTAGCTTTGCTATCAGCGGCGAGATTGGAGGGCCCTAGTGCAAACAAAATGTGAAGCCCCTCCCAAGAGGGGTTATCACAAAATGTTATGCACAGAGCCCCCATGGTACCAACTCACGCAGTGCCTCCCCTAACCCCTTCCCATAACAGCTTCCCTCCCTAAGACCCTTTGCCAAAACTGCCCCCAAGATCTTTTTTCATAGCTGCTACTCTTCCCTTCTGCCTGCTCAAATCTCCTTCACCTGCATCACAGCTCCAGGATGCACAAGCTCCACTTTCTGTTGACATCTTGTATGGAGTCGGGGCTAGTGGGCCAGGGTGGGTGGGTGCCTACACTACAGAAATATATATACAGTATCTCACAAAAATGAGTACACTCCTCAAATTTTTGTAAAAATGTTATTATATCTTTGCATGTGACAACACTGAAGAAATGACCCTCTGCTACAATGCAAAGTAGTAAGTGTACAGCCTGTATAACAGTGTATATTTGCTGTCCCCTCAAAATAACTCAACACATAGCCATTAATGTCTAAAGCGTTGGCAGCAAAAGTGAGTAAACCCCTAAGTGGAAATGTCCAAATTGGGCCCAAAGTGCCAATGTTTTGTGTGGCCACCATTATTTTCCAGCACTGCCTTAACCCTCATGGGCATGGAGTTCACCAGAGTTTCACAGGTTGCCACTGGAGTCCTCTTTCACTCCTCCATGATGACATGCTGATGAATGTTAGAGACCTTGCACTCTCCACCTTTGAGGATGCCCCACAGATGCTCAATAGGGTTTAGGTCTGGTGACATGCTTAGCCAGTACATCACCTTTACCTTCACCTTCTTTAGCAAGGCAGTGGTCGTCTTGGAGGTGTGCTTGGGGGTCGTTATCATGTTGGAATACTGCCCTGCGGCCCAGTCTCTGAAGGAAGGGGATCATGCTCTGCATCAGTATGTCACAGTATATGTTGGCATTCATGGTTCCCTCAATGAACTGTAGCTCCCCAGTGCCGGCAGCACTCATGGCGGCTTCCAGCAAAATATTTTGATCTGTGTAATTTTTACCTGTAAGCTAGCCTTTCTCATTTACCCACTGAGGCAATGCTGCTATCAATGTACTGATCTATAGCAATTGCTAATTGCCTCTTGGGAGTCTGCTTATATTTTTTGCAGTCTATTGCTAACTAACCTAAAGAATCTGAGTACGTGCAGACAGTAATTAAGCTAAATAGCAATTAATTCCACCCAAAGCAGCACAGACTTGGCGACAAAAGTTCAGTGTAAGAAAATGCATTTTTGATAATAATTGTTAAAGTACTTATTACCTATTGTTTTCAGTTACACCATATTTGGAATGTCTCCTATATCCCCTTAAGTTTGGATGGGATGCCTGTCACTTTTATTAATTTGTATCCCTTATAATTGTGTAATTTATATCTTCACCACATAATATTTTTGTATACTATTGCTGCAATTGTTTTAATTATGTGCGTATTGTTGCCAATTTTGAGCAATTATACAAGTATTTAAACCAACTTCTTGTTGGCCTTAGCAGTCTATGATTAAGCACCAATGTAACTCAAAATATGCAAGGCAGTCATCGTACATTCTTTTAATTATATTTGTTATATTGTTTCATTATTTCGCTTTGCATATTTTTTTATACATCTCTGTATATTTTATACATGATAAAAGCTGGGATTAAATATTTAAGTTAATGTGACATGTAACACATTTCTTCCTATCATGAATGTAAAAGAGCATGTTTTAACCATTATAAAAGTGCCTTTTTAATGAAAAAGTATTTAGTAAAACTTTTTTTTAACTTATTGGAAATGTCACACTAAATTCCTCTGTATGAGCAGAGAATATGCATGACTCTAGATATATATTGCTACATAAATTGCTGCACATTGGCTAACAGGGACAATCCCTCAAAGACAGTTATACATTTAAAGCAGTATATTCTGCTCCAGGAGCTTCATTTCCAATAAAAAACACACGGTTTAACATTATCGAATGCCCTCGTTTTTTGCATAGGCCATCAAAAAAACTATGCAGTTTAAAAAAATGTAAAGTAAATTTTTTTCTTAGTTTTTAAACAGTGTGTTTTCTCCACAAGCAGAAGCCTGTGTGCTAAACTAAAAGTAATGTCTGACCAGTGTAGGATCTGCTCAGACTGAGCATGCTATGACGGCTCTTGTACTATCACTAAGTAGGGCCTATGGGGCCTCTGTATAGGCGGGTTGGGTGCAGAACTAATACTATCATGATGTCACTACAGTGTTTCATTAAATATCCCAATTTCATGTATCTTCTATAACATATATTTATACAACAGAGTGAAACTTTATTTTTGCTTAATAAATCGCTATCATAGAAAAGATAAGAAGTTTAGAATGTATTTCATGTTTAACCCTCTTAACTCTGCTTATCCCATGCATCCCTTTTTATCAAAGCTCACTATAAGTTTTATCCCTGCTGGTTAAATATAGCTAAAGGTGTTTCTAAAAACTTTTTAGAACACTACTTTAAGAATTGTTGAGAAAATCCAACCATAATTTAGTGAATTACAGCAAATCTGGTAAGTGAAAAACGAAAGGTCTCAATGACCAAAACTTACTCTGAGTAAAGCATTCTGTGAATTACCTATTTCTCCACTGAGAAGCATTACAAATGTTCAAGTTTAATATGATATATTTTATGTCAAAACTTGGGTTATTTTGATTGCTACAGAATTTTTATGTAAATGTTCAATGTTTTTGCCTTAAATTATAAATTAGTTAATTTAAATAGGTAGGTTCCCGTTTTATTCTTATCACAGTGGCACAGCTAGTGCATTAAGGGCTCCAGTTCAAACTAATTTGGTGGCTCCCTTGCAATCAATTTATATATTCTATTGGGGTTAATACCCCTTCTGGATTGCTACCTTGTCGTGGTGAAGGGGCTTGTGTACTTCAATGAAGCTATAAAGTGCATGCCATGTAGGGTAGCACAAGAAGGGCAGGTCATAGCAAAGAGGTCAGACAAATCATGGTCCACTGGAAAAGGAACTTGCAACCAACTGTATCTTTGTCAAGATAGCATTATGGATAAGGATGACACATAACGATAGTTGTGCCTGGCGTGCTGCAGTCAATAGGGTCACAGAGAGTTGGACACAACTGACCGACTACATAACAAAGGGTCAATAAAAAAGCCAAAAATAAAAGTAGATAGACAGATCACTCAAAGGATGATAAGATCACATTTCTATTCTCTGTCTTGCACCCATAAAAAATGTAAAGATGCAAAGTACCTTTTTACTCCAGGCATCTGTCATAGTAGCCCCTGTCCCGTTGCGTGCTTTTGGTGCTTTGTGCCTGCTGCACCGGCATTTGCTGTTCCATTGGGTGCTAAGTGTCATGGAAGCTGCATTGAGCAGTTTCAGTTCTTATTCATTTATTTAAGTGTTTCAGTTTCCATGTATTTGAAAGGTGTTCTGTCTATCAATTTATATTTTTTTAACACTGTGAAATATTCACTGTTGTGGGCTGAATGTGGGTCACTTACATGGATTAATACATCTTTAATCTACTGAAACATGACTGCATATTTTATCTGAATTGTTCCACATGTATTAAAGGGTATGGCTTAGTATATATGTAAAATTAATCTTGTAATTTACTTTTTCAATGACTACATCACAATAATTACTCCTTCCTTCTCCTTGCTGTATCCCATTTCATAGGTTCATTTGTGTTTATGTGTATACACAATATGTCAAAAATGATCACTGCATATAGATATTTATGTTCATATACACACCGTATTCCATGCCACTGCACTTGCATCTTCAGGCTACATGCTGCCCCATGAATATGTGCTGTCCTAGGCCTGGGCCTTGTAGGCCTAGGTAGAAACACACCTCTCTTTGAGCCATTAAGATAAGATCTCCATGTGTAGCTCTGTGTCACAAGTACAAAAGTGGTAACTAAAGGAGTGTAGATAAAATGCACGGTTAAGAGCTGATGCTTTAGCATAGAGAATCAGACAAAGTATAAAGGAATGTACATTTGAACATTGGCATAGCAGCCCCCAAAACTTTTGGGGGGGTAATTTACCTCAACTCCAAGGACAGATGCAATGCACTAAGGCCCTGCTCCGGGGGTCCCATCGCTGCAGTGCCCCTTAAACGCTTTTTTTAAAATTTATCTGTTTAAATACTCCAATGTGCCCCTGGACCCCCAAATATAATTAAAATGATATCACATATAATAGTTGTCAAACTGCGAGTCGTCATCACGCTTTGCAAGCTCACGAAGCGAGCTCGCAAGAACTGCGTCCCTCGCAAAGAGAGGAACGCAGTTCTGGCCGCAAATGCAAGGGACGCATTTGCGGAGGTGGAGGCTCCAACGTAAGCTGCAATGAGCCGAAGGCTCATTGCAGGCCGCAAATGCAGACCCTCACAAAGCAGGGGCCACATTTGCGGAGGGGGACATAAACTGCAATGAGCCAAGCGAGTGTCCGCATTTGCGGAGGTGGAGGCTATACGGCGCCTCACTCGCAATTAAAAACAACAAAGAAAAGCGTGACTTTGAAAACAAACAACCACGTCGCAATAACGCTCAATGAGGAAATACGGACTTAAACAAAAAAAAATTACGACACACGGGACTTAAAAAAATACAAAATACGAGGCCCCAAAAATGCAAAGTTAACGGCCGAAATGCATACATAAAAAAAATTAAAAAAAAATAAAAAAAAAAACATAACAAAAACATCACACACAGCATGGGGGGACAGCCGGGACGTCTGGGAGTGAGGTTGCATGCAATTTTAAGTTGCATTAAAGTATGAAGTTTCGTCACTTCAAAATCGGCTAAGCTAGAAGAAAAATGGCGGGCGAAAAAAATGAAAACGAGGTTGCACGACCCCGAAGCGCAGAAAACACTGAAAAGAACGTACACTTTTACAAACAACTTTTACGACCCATGGAACTTTGAAAAAAAAAATACGAGGCAGAAAAATATGAAGTTAACAGCCGAACCGCGCACATCCACAAACATTGAAACCACATAAAACAACAAAATACCATATAAAACAAACATTACATACAGCACGGGGGAACAGCCATGACATCTGGGAGTGAGCTTGCATGCAAATTTAAGTTGCATTTAAGAAGTTTCGTCACTTGAAATCAGCTAAGCGTGAAGAAAAATGGTGAAAAAAATTAAAACGAGGCTAAAGGACACAGAGCCACGAAAATCACTGCCAGGCACGTACGCGTTAGCCAGGAACAGAGCACATAGAAAATATACCATTACAACGGACAGAAAATGCTCACGAGCCAAGTAACACATAGAAAAAAAATGACATTTTACAACACTTACTTACAACTTATAACATTAGGATTGTAAAATGCTGCTTTACCCGCCTAAACAAAAGTTTTGGCCTCTCATAAGCATCCTATTTACAGTGCACACTTGCCACATTGCTGACACTTTCTCCTTACATGATCAACACTCCAACTGTACATTTTCAGATGGAGGGAAACATTCGGATTCTAAAATGCCGCTTTACCCGCCTAAACAAACGGTTTGGCCTTGGCCACGCAGCCTATTTGCATATATGTATATGTTTCATGGAAAAGACATACTGCCACATCTGGTAATGCATGATTACGTTTAATTTAGTTATTTTTTTGTGTTCCCTATTCATATAATCTGGGGGGAATCTGGGGGGCTTTGTGCCCCTATCCCCTTCAGTTCCTATGCCCCTGCATTTCAATAAGCTTATTAGAGATGGCAATTATTACAGAATGTACAGATAGAATACACAAGAAAAAGCTAACATGCTTCCATAAACAAAGGCATGATACAATAGAAAGAGAAAAGTTGTAGAATGTATAGTAAAGATGATAGACAGTAACATACATTTGTATAGATGAGAGGAAGGATTTTGAAAAGGTAGTATTAGTAGACAGCGAGCTGGAAATATATGAATATGACATGTATGTCATAGAGGTGAAGGGAACTCGGGATTCTTACTCCCCCTTGACTATGTGCCCAGGGTCATTTACTTCAGATCCCCAGAGAATATATACATATAACATGTGTAAGAACAACACATTATTCCCTGTCCCACTAGCGCTAATCTGACCGAATGCCAAAGGCCTAGGTTACATAGCCCTCACTATTGTTTTACTTGTTAAAATCACATGTTAAAATGAACAGACCAATCACATTCTACAGATTAAAAAAAACAACAAGTCTCTACAAGTGATAACACCAAAAATGTCCCCATTATAAGCAACCACAGATAATGAGCCTAGTTATAACTTGAGAACCTATATCTTATAGCGAGTGCCTACAAAGACTTGTGACCACATGATTGGCCTAAAATGACTGTTTATAGTTTGTAATCCTTACTTGGAGGAAATAGTGAGAAGTTCCCTGAAAGCAGCTGACTTATGACACCTCTAAATAGCAGACTCAAATATATATATAATATATTGTGTTTTCTCCATCTTTTATGCACATATTAAAATGATCAAATGTTTGCATAGTTAAAGGCTCTCCTGTGTACCACTCATCAGATTCCCCACAACCTGAGCCTCTAGCCTCCTAGACAACACTTACAGATCTGCTAAAACTTATTCACCATTACTCACCAGCATGGTATCTCAAACCGGTAACCATTTCCATTGACTAGAATAGAAAAGGAGTGAGAAGATGTTTCAGAACCCAGTGGTGGAAGGGTGAAGGTTAGTACATCTGTAGCTATAACTTAAACTGCAGTATATATATAAAAAATATATATATATATACACAAGCATGATGGTGGAGGTAATAGTTACCTGAATGGTCAAGAGTGGTCTGATCTGCCAGTTCTCAATTTTGCCAATTTCTCCAGCTATTTGGGAGACTATTCACATCATAAATTCAATTCTGGTGACTCCAGGATATCAGGACCTAGCGATCCATCATCTTCCATACATGCTAATTTGTTCATGATTACTTCTAAAATAAAATAAATGTGGCTACACCTGTAAAAAAAAGAAAACACACACACAGATAACATCACTGAAACTTTTAGATTAAAATGATTGCAGGAAATCACACAGTCAGTTACATGATACCACAAAACAAAATAGGGTGCGAAAGACCAAATATCTGCAGGATTAAGTTAGTGCTGTCATGGGCCACTGACACCAATACATTGGCCCTGCTTTCATCCAAAATATCTTGCATAGCATTTGTAACAACCTACAACAAGAACTGACCAGGTGCAACACCTGCCCATAAACAATATTTAAACCTGCGATGTTCAACATAGTTCTACAATGAGTTGTGCCACAGTTTTGTTTCTTTCGGTGTCAGAAGCCTCTCTGTTTGAATTGGTTCCTTTTGATCTTATGTTATGCATGCATTGCAGGAATGATTGCAAGATCAAAAGGAGTCAATTCAAACACAGAGGCTTTGGAGTTAAAAAGATCAGATACAGTGTTTCAGTTCAAGAACCAAACAACACATATCTAATATAAACTCAGCCTTCAAAGTTGCATTCCCCCTCCCAAGAAGCATTTAGGAGGTTAGCTCATAAATGCATGATAGCAAATTTATAATGTATTTATGCCATGAAACAATGTACAACACAATGATAGATTCATCAAAGGCAGGTATTGATTTTTTTTCAAATAATGTTATCTTAACATGTACTTTACGCTTCTTTGGATGGGTGAATTCTTTGAGTGGTCCATATTTTGAGGCATATAGCTCCACTTTACAAAGAATTTGACAGCATACTTCTTTATTGCAATATACTGTTCTTCACCAAATAAATAGTATGTGCCAAAAAGTATAAAATGTTTAGCTAAATATTGCATGGAGTTTTCTTTATTTGGAAATCAAGATCAAACATATATTTTTTTCATTAATCATGTGACACATTTTAAAACTGTATATTATAAAACTTTAGCAGAGCTCTGTGCATTTTTGACTGTTGGATAAATATTATGTAACTTACAAAGAGAAAAAGTATTTTTTTTATTTTTGTGAAACAAACTCTGATAAATATATCAGTGTTTCAAAGATTAGTTACATAAAATTAAATAAAAATTGTAAGCTAAAAAAAATTAAAAAAGGTTATTGTAAGAGCATCCTGATGAATGTGACTATAATACCACTGGATGAGGAGTACTAGCCTTTTCTAGCCACATCTTAGTACCTTTAAGGATGTATACCTTAATTATTTATGGCTAAGTGCCTTTTTCATGATTTATTTTAATTTCATTTTTTGATTTTGATTTTTGTACACAAGTGCATTTATGTTCGAAGCGCAAAGCAATGTTAAACTGAACTAATAAAAATACAGACACTGAGTTAAATGACGACTTTTGTACATATGGCTTATTGGTGGAGATTCAATATACTATCATAAGGGCTCTGAAGTCTTGTGAAAGTTTATGATAATTATTTACCACAAAAAAAAATTAGACATAGTCTCCTTAGCAAGGCTATGGAATGGTACCAATTAATGTGAACAGCCTACACTAGCCCTTACATCCTCCATTATCCCAATATAACTATAGTATCTAAATAGTAATACAAACAAATGCAGAGGGCTTATGATCCCTCAGCATTGGATCCACTAACCCCTATGAGCTGGGTATCCCCAGGATTTCCCCTTATTACCAGCTACCCCCTATTAGCTAGGTATGCCCCAGGATTCCCCTTAATATCTGTTTCCCACGATGAGACCGTGTACCTATTCATATATGACTGACATATATTTCAGTCAATAGGAGTCCACAAATAATATTATAATATAAGTTGAAGGCGCAGTCAAATCAATGTTAGTCATGTGGTAATTTTTTTTTTATAGAGCCGTGGCTGAGGTCCATTTCCAGAGGCCAGAGATGAGAACCAAGGGCTTAAAAAAAAGAAAGAAGATGATGGGTTCTTCAGTCCACATGGAAGTGCCTGCTTATCCATGGCTGAAAATTTATGAACCAGGCATCGATGATCTTCACTGGAGGGCATCAAAAGGATAGGTAATGTATATTTCCCCTCTTACAGCTGTATTTTTTAATTTTATGTTGCTTTTTTATACATTTAGTGCTATGGACTGTGGTATCCTTATGGAACCCCATGGGGAAATTAGGGTCCATAGGGGGCCAGTATTGCCCATATAGTAATAGGGCCCCATGGTGTAGGGGTTTACTTTACGTTTCATGTAGGCATTGAAAATGAGGATATTTGACTCCACCTCTTTATCTCCACTTGATAAAGATACCCCAATATGCCAGAAACAGCAAATTTTGTATATCTATATTTCTCAACTATTAAATTCTTTGCTCATTAACAAAATACTGTAATATTAAAAAAATGCAAACTATTTCACTGGTTCTTCACCATTTCCTTCCCTTAATACACTTTTTTTTTTGTTAATGAGCAATGTAAGAATTTTTGTTATACTACTCCTGTGAAACAGTGTATGATACGGTTTCCATGAACCTAAGAAATATCATTGTATCATCAATGGCATGGATTCCAAAATGTACTGTTATTTTAGCTTCCTTTGAAGTGTTAGGTTGTGGTGATATATTGGTGACACTGGCCACAAAGTGATTGATGATCACAATGGAGCAATAGTATACTTTGGTATTGGACTCAATTATGACTCTCTATACTTCTTAATCACTCATTTCCACTTCCCACAATGTATCACTGTACTGACTCAACTCATTTCGGGCACTGAAACACTAACCTTATAGGGAAGAAAAAGCATAATGTGGATATATAATGAATAACATATTCTATGTTAGCCAATGAACTGTCATTGGGTAACAATTTACATGGCTACATTTTATAATTTCCTTAGATTTCCAAGTCTGGCTATAAATAACAGTTTGAAAAAATGTTTAGAATGAGCATCCTACATACTCTAAGCCATAATGAAAAATACACAACCAATATCCTCTACTACTTATACAATCCGAAGTAAATATAGACTAATGATGTAGCAACTAACCCAATCTAATTATATATAATAATTCAAGCTATTATATCTTTGTTACAATATGAAATAATCAATAATAAAATATATACAGTATCTAATATATTACATATTTTAAAATACAAATTATGTATATGTATATATATATATATATATATATATATATATATATATATATATATATATATATTATTTATATCATTATATCTGTTGATTTACAACAATAATTGCAGTAGAGTATATAATAAATGTTATATATAATATATTACTCAAAAAATGCTTTTAATACTGGCCAAGCACTTTTCATGTTTATATTCTTTTACTGACTTATTCAATGTTTAGAAAAATGTTAAATAGAAAACTCGGCAGACAAAGGCCTTTGTTACAGTGCCACATGGGAGTCTATCATACAAAATAAGGGATACATAAAATTAAAGTAAATATCTGGATAGAACACTGGTGAAAAGTTGTAAATGGAACATATTCAGACGGGACTAATTTGGTAAGTGGGTTCCTCAGGGTTCAGTACTAGGGGTTATATTTTAATATTTTTAAGAAGTTATGATGTACATAGCACCGCAACTTAGTAAACTACAAATTAGTATCACTCTTTTTTTTCCAGAACTGTGTGAGAGCCCCTCAAAATACTCTAGAACAACCAGTCTAGGTTACAGTATGCTTTTCCATTCTTTTTCACTCAAAAGCGATCAATATTGTATTTTACTGTGCTCACGCCAGTTACTGAAGCTGCATAAAGCCTTATTGAAGGTGATTATAAATATCATCATTCTTCACTTCATATAAGAGAAGTAACCAGTAATGCGCAAAGCACTTACATTGCTCCATTAAAAAGATGCATTAATTCCTGGATTATGTAATCCAATTTAATTACGGCCATATTCTAAACAAAGAGGAGGAGAAAAGTCTAGCAATATCTTTATGTATAGTACAGTGCTTTATACTGTTACTGTAATAATAAGTCAACTTACCTGATGTTCATCTACAGGCAGTGCAAACCATGCTGAATCTGTCATGAGAAATCAGTTGCCATGGCCAATAACAATGGTGTGGGATTACACAAGGAATGATAATTACCTGTGACCACAATCAGTAGGCCAACAGCCTCATTAAATTCGGGCTACGTGTTAAAATGTAGCCCATAACATTTAAAGTAGGACTTACGGATATTACATTTGCCCAGTAAACTCCCCGCAGACGACTTGCAGGGTAAGCCGCAGGACGTCCGAAAAATGCTTACGGGATGTAAACGTGGAACTTCGCAGCCCGCAAATCCTTTGATCTGTCAAGCCTTTAACTGCTACAATTCCAATCATAATATTAATTTGCAACAAAGTCACGCACGAGCTAGCCCGTAACACGCACATGGAGCCCATAGCCCAACGTGTGCAGGACTCGCAAGGGGGGTAAAGACCAATACGTAGCCCTGTAAATGCAAATAAAAACACACTACTGTACTTTTAATAAAAGAGAAAGTGAGGTTAGGTCTTAGAATTCATAGCACAACATTCTCAAGCTCGCAAATCGGCCCCAAAAAAACTTTATTTCATGTTTAATTTCCGTGTTATCTTGATCACGGCAATCAATGTATTAATACATAAACTGTAACTTGCATGTAATAGAATATCATATTTACAACTCTGTTAATATTGCATTGTTGTCGAATGTGGGTCCGATCTCAACTTGTAATTGAACCGCATAGGACTTTGAAATCTACCCTCCCCTTTTTCAGTGACCTAACACCAACAAACTCTTTTTCTATTGGCTCCGTCTAAACCCGTAACTATGGTCTACACTAATTGATCGTCCTCAAGGCCGCAAATCCAACGTTCTATTAACGAGCTACGATATGCGTCTCAAGCCTGTAGCTCGCACCCCATTCTAATTCAATAGCAAGGTAACCCAGGCCAAATTTCAAGCCCGCAGCCATTGCAAGCTTCACGTTCGACTTACGGTCCTCAAATTCAAGAGTACTATTACCATCTCTATTTGTTATTGTTTTGCCAGATTGATATCACATTTTCTAGGTATACAGTTGTTATAAGGTGATAACTAATTGTTATGATATCATGATGTCTCAACATATTTCAACATATACACATGATTATTTATGGAAAATAAAGGTCATCAGCTTTAATGTCTGTTAATTATATCAGAGAAAAGTATCTGGTCTCATAATGTTAAGAGGATGACATGCTTAACTAATGCATGTGTAACTGCTGGCTTTGATTAACATAATATTGTAGGAAAACAATGCTTAAAACATGATACATCTGTTTATTAATGGTATGTGGGATACATTTGCTGGGGGAATGTCACAGATGGAACACCTACATGAAAGCCACTGTGAATATAGTAGCACTGCTTGCAGATAAGCAAAATGTATTAATGGATGTGAAATTTGCCTAAAAAATACAGTTTTTTCATTAATAAAAATAATAAAAAGGAACTACATCATCTCTACATACCAGCATTCCACAGTGGCCATCAATTGGTGAAATGTTAGCCATAGCCACACTTGTCCAAAGAGAGGAGTTGTGAACTCTGTGAACATGCATGAGTATGTTTGGCCAATTGATGTTCACTTAGGAGTGTTTTTGAGAAGGTAAACATTAGCTTAGCTACTCTGTCTAAGCACAGGACCCCCATCCTCTGTGCCATCACTCCCTCTCCTAAACCTCAGGAAAGTTGCAAAGGAGGGCATTGCAGATGGATGTGGAGGCATAGTAGCTTGAGGAGTCTTGGAGGGAGATGAGTAGGGCCAGGGAGCTGATGTGTTGAAGACTGTTATGTGGTAAATGGGGTGGTGCTTGTCACCAAAGCATACTGTGTGATGTCCAAGTTGGATGAGTGAGCTCTGGTACAGACTGCATGTAACAGACTGGCCATGTAGCTGTCTATCTGGACATTGTGCCTCCTCAGCTCCACGTGGTTTGCTGGGAGTAACTCTGTACAGGAGACTCACTATCATATCCTCCTGCCTCTGTTGATATGCCAGCATCTCTTCCAGCATAGCTGTCAACGGTGCAGTAAGGGGCTGAAGACTGCCCATTGGGTCATGACTGCTTGAGGAGGCGGTGGTGCAGAAGTGGGGAGGTGCTGGTGGTGTCACTGGTGGAGAATGTGTGTCCAGGTGTTTGGAGGAGGTGGTGGTGGTGTAGTTGGTTGTCGTGCCTGTGTGTCTGTCCAATATGAGGGTGCAGGGGGTTAATCGATGAGGGGTCCAGAGGGTCAAACTCAATGGGAGTTGCAGACAGTCAAGCAGGTGACCCCACTGACCACATATAAGAATCATCCTACCCCTCCTCATATCCCAGGGCCTCATAAGTTGGCTCTCGTTATTACTGCTCCTTTTCCTCCTTTTAACATGGATACTGTGCATTGAGGGCATAATCGCATCCTCCTATTCCTTGGCCTCTGTCCCCACCTCAGTCTCCGGTAAGCATTTGGACATCCTGGGTGCTGAAATGACATTATCATTTTATCGCTGTGTGTTGATGTGTGTTATGAACTTTGTACTGGCTTATAATAAAACCAATATGTCCTGCTTGGGTCTGCCCTCTGCAGCTCAAGTAGACACATACACTGAATGTGCTGTGCAGTGTAAGTGAAGGGATGATAGTGTATATGATATTTACCAGTCAATGGGGGGGGGGGGGGCACCAACCATAGTTCTTGCTGCTCTGGCCTCCTCTGACGTGTTACTCCTGAACTCATATGGCAGTCATTGTATCTGTGCTTCACAGACCTCACATTCCTGACAGCGAATCCTAGGACATTGACCTTATTTGCCACCTCATTCCAACACTTGGCCATCTAGTCAGGCCTCCCTCTCCTGGTTGTGGGCATGGATTTCACAGAGGAGTGCTATTTACTTGTGCGTATAGTTAGGGGCCCTTTGCTTGGGTAAAGCTTCATGTCATCCTAACTGTGCCTGGGGATCCTGACTTCCCCCAACGTCTCTGAGGTCTGTCCCTCCCCATCACTTCGCCGCCACTTGCATCAAGCACCTCCCCCTCTATCCCTGAACTAATTTGCCGATAGGCCACGAAATCCGGACCCTACAAATACTATGCAAGGCCTTGAATTGCACAAAAAATCCACCACAGTTGTGAAAAGCTTTTTTTTGGAGCAATTACATAACAGAATTAAATAGGGCCCTAGGTCCTCTTCTTTTTAATATATTTTTAATGATTTAGAATTAAGGCGGGATAGTAATGTTTATATACTTGCTGATGACACTCAATTGTCCATCTTAATTAAATCAGACTAGAATATTATTTTCTTCCAAATGTACTTGCATAAACAAGAAGAATGGTTAAAGGACCAGTTAAATCATCACAATGTGGACCATAGCACTGTAAAGATGTCATAAAAGCATTTTGAAATACTGTTTGAATTTTTGAAATACGTGCATTTTTATTTTAGTGGATTTATCTGTTTATATTTTTTTCTGCCTGCCTACTACCTGATTCAGAGCTCAGATGGCATGGTGTTCCTCCCCCTTAATTACTTCAACCAATCAGGTTACAGGGATGTGTGTAACATACAAGTCTATGAGAAGTCAAACACTGAGAGCTGTTCAATGAATGAAACTCTTTATTTATTTTTAAACTTGTAGTTTATAAGTTTTTTTAAAACATAACATAAAAATAAATAAACATAGAAGAATTAAATTATCAATCACGTATATATGCCTTTATTTCAAAGATACATGAATAAATGGGAAAATATTAGTCTTCGTATCACCATAATAAAAGTAAAATAATGCTCAATCATTAACGTATAGCAAAAATTGAGTCTTGCTAATAAAATAATTATATTGTCAAATGAACTTTACCACTATCTATGTCACATATAAATAATTTAACCAAGATGATCTACCTCATCTGTAATAAGTAAAGAAGAGGTTTAATACATTGTCATTAAACAAACAATTATTAAACACTTACCTTATTTAAACCTGCCTCTTTTCAACCAGGATACCGGCCCTAGCGGAAGCCAACGTGAAACAATCGCGTCAGCAATTTCCTTCTTTGTCTCACATCGATGATATCATCTGGCAGCACACCAGAGATCTAGGAAGACGGATCAGTGTGTCTCCAATGGGAATTATTTATTGATTTTGTTTCAATTGAAGTGGATAGCTCCAGGGGATGTAGGTCAGGAGGTGAGTGTAGATATTTACTCTACTCTACTGTAAATATTTGTATATATTAGCTATACTATTAGGGGGCAAGTAACGGGTCCTTTAATCTCTGTTACAACTGAGCAATTGTAGGGTTTTCTTGACAGCATTCACCAATCCCTGTAGGGAGCTATCCAATAGGCAGAGCAGATGGTATATGCTATTCGATGTATATCTCTATTTATTATTTAAATATGGGATATCTATAAGGGTTCTATGATTCAAGTGATATTTTGATTCTGTTGGATATAGACCGTTTTAGTATATAAGATCTCCTATTGTGATATATCCCATTTATATATAAATACTCATTTTGATTAACCACTGCCTGTATATTATTATTATTATTATCTTTATTTATATCGCGCCAACATATTCCGTAGCACTACACAGGGATTGAGTACATGGCAAAAAACAAACTTAACACCTTGTAAATAATGGAGGGCCCTGTATTTGAGCATAAAATCAAATGTACATAGTGTTTGCTTCCAAGGCACTGACACACGATTAAAACCTTGCAAACTTGCAATCTAAGTGTTTAGGGTGACAAATGCTGGAGCAGGGCAAGGAGTTCCAAATAGTAGGGGCAGCACGAGAAAAGTATGGAAGATGGGAGTTAGAGGAGGTGATGAGAGAGGAGGAAAGAAGAAGGTCGTTAGCAGGACGAAGGGGGCGGTTGGGAGAGTATTTTGAAACAAGAGATATAAGGTGGTGCACTGTTGTTGAGGGCTTCATATGTTAGGGTCATGATTTTAAATTTGATTCGGGAAGCTATGGGAAGCCAGTGGAGTGATTGACAGAGAGGAGCTGCAGACACTGATCGTTTGGTATTGAGGATGAATCTAGCAGAGGCGTTCATTATAGATTGGAGACGAGAAATGGATAGGCCAGCAAGGAGGAAATTGCAGGGAATTGCAGTAGTCGAGTCGAGATATGATGAGAGAGTGTTCACATTTTTGCTGTGTCTTCTGTAAGATAATGACGAATGAATTTTGGAGATGTTTTTTAGGTGAAACTATCAAGATTTTGTTATTGATTGGATGTGAGGAATAAAAGAGAGGGCGGGATCCAGTAGAACCCCAAGACAACAGGCCTGGGAGGTAGGAGTGATGATGATGTTGTCAACAGCGAGATATATTCGAGGAGTGGAAGCTGTAGTAGAGGTTGGAAAGGTTAGGAGTTCAGTCTTAGACATATTGAGTTTGAGTTGATGGGCGGACATCCAGGAGGATATGCTAGAGAGGCAGTTGGAAACTTGAGCTAAAAGAGAGGGGGATAGCTCTTGTGCAGAAAGGTAGATTTGAGTATCATCTGCATAGAGATGATACTGAATTCCAAAGGATTTTTTTTAAGGGTGCCAAGGGAGGAGGTGTAGATGAAGAAGAGGAGGGGGCCTAGGACAGAACCTTGGGGAACGCCAACAGACAGAGGGAGAGGTGAAAAGAGGTGCCAACGCTAAATGTAATATCTTTAAGATAGACTGTGAACCATGAAAGAGCTGTGTCCTCGATGCCAAAAGAGAGGAGCGTTTGGATTAGAAGAGGGTGGTCAACTGTATGGAAGGCAGCAGAGAGATCCAGGAGAATTAGAGTAGAGTAGTGAACCTTTGATTTGGCAGTTAGCAAGTCATTGGTGACTTTTGTGAGGGCTGTTTCTGTGGAGTGTTGGGCCCGGAAACCAGATTGGAGGGGTCAAGAAGGGAATTAGAGGAAATAAATTTAGTGAGGCGATTGTAAACAAGCCGAACAAGCAGTTTAGAAGCCAGGGGAAGTAGTGAGATATAGCGATTTGGAGGCAGAAGCTGGGTCCGATGAGGGCTTCTTGAGAATGGGTGTAGTTGTGACATGTTTTAAAGAGGATGGAAACTTGCCAGTGTTTAGGGAGAGGATGACTAGATATGCGAGAGCTGGGATAAGTGTGGTGGATAGGAAAGGGATTAGCTGTGATGGAATAGGATCATGAGGACATGTTGTAAGATGAGAGGTTGAAAGTAAAGTAGATACTTCATCCTCGGTTACAGGGTCAAAGGAGTCCATAGTGGAGGAGGGATTGGGGAAGGGTAAGGGCTGGGTGTTGTCGGTTTGTGGAGAGGATGGTGGGATAGGGCCAAGAGATCTCATTTCGGATGGTTTCAATTTTGTTTTTAAAATGGCTGGCAAAGTCATCAGCAGTGAGAGAGGAAGGGGCAGAAGGTGGGGGTGGGCAAAGGAGGGTGTGGAATGTAGCAAATAAACGTTTAGGGTTGGAGGACAGGTTTGATATTAGTGACGACAAGTAGAGTTGTTTGGCAAGATTGAGGGCAGAGAAGTAAGAGTGCAAGGTAAACCTATAGTGGAGAAAGTCTGCTGAAGTACGAGATTTCCTCCATAGTCATTCTTCAGTGCGTGAGCATCTCTGTAGATAGCTTGTTTGTGTAGTGTGCCATGGTTGTGGATGAGAATGAGGGCATTTGCTTGTGATTATGGGGGCATGAGAGTCAAGGGTGGAGGTTAGAATAGTGTTGTATTGTGAAGTGGCGACATCCGTGCAGGCAAGGATGGTGAGGGGGCTGAGAAGGGGTTTTAGTACATTTGAAAATTGTTGTGGGTTGAGTGCTTGCAGGTTTCTGCTGGTTCTGGTGGCAGGGATTGAAGAAGGGTGGTGAGCGGAAGATGAGGTGAGGTTGCAAGTTAGCAGGTGGTGGTCAGATAGGTGAAGTGGGGAGATTTCAAGGTTGGAGATAGTGCAGAGAATAGTAAAAATAAGGTAAATGGAGTGTCCACCACTGTGAGTTGCTGAATCTGTCCATTGTGAGAGGCCAAAGGAAGAGGTAAGCGCAAGTAATTTTGCAGTTGTTGGGGAGGTGGGAGTGTCAGTGGCTATATTGAAATCGCCAAGAATGAGTGAAGGTATGTTGGAGGAGAGAAAGTGAGGGAGCCAGGCGGCAAAGTTGTCCATAAATTGAGATGGTGATCCAGGAAGGCAATAGATCACAGCTACTCGCAGAGGGATGGGAGAGAAGATGCGGATAGTGTGGACTTCAAAAGATGAGAATTGGAGGGAGGGAACAGGGGTATGCAGTGAAAAGTGTAACGAGAGGATAGTAGTATGCACACACCTCCACCTTGTTTGTTCCCAGGTCTAGGAGTGTGGATTAAGTGTAGACCACCATAAGAGAGTGCAGCAGGGTAAACAGAGTCAGATTGAGTGAGTCAGGTTTCTGTGATAGCCAGTAAATTGCAGCGAGTTGGAAATGAAGAGGTCATGAATGAAGGTAAGTTTATTGCAAACAGACCTTGCATTGCAGAGGGCACAGGAGAAGGGTAACGTAGATGGTTTGTGACAAGTGATGCGTATTAGATTATGTTATTATATTATATTGCACTTTGTTAGTCATCTGGGTTGAGACAAAGTAATGTGTTGAGACAAAGTAATGTGTCTTCTGTATATATGTTTTTTAATCATCATATTTTAATATTTTTGTGGTTTTTAAAGTGAATAAAGTTTTTATTTTATATTTATGGTTGTCAGATTCGTTATAGTATCTCTACAAAGTAGTTTGTGCACTGCAGTGAGAGAGTTATTTCTTTAACTGGCTGTAGAGTGTTCTGTCCTTTCTCTCCAATTTAATGTATGTTTAGTTTTGCACTTGCTACTTCATATATGACATTTAGAATTCTGATCTGATGTTTTGTTAATTTGGTATATTCTCTTGTGGAGATAATGTCATTGATATTGACCAGTAATTTGAAGTAGGTCTCTTCCCTCTTCTTTACTCTAACAATATTTATAATCATCCAGTAAATGGAACAACACAGAGAACAACAATGAAGTTTAATGGAATAGGAATCACATATTAGTGATGAGAAAGTTATCAGCTTCCTGACATGTTGCCACTTTTTTATCTATTTTATAATTTATGATTTGTTTTTGTTATAGTTTAATTATTTTTAATACTGCAGTACAGGGTAGTTCATTGGTGATATAACCTTATCAAAAATATGTATGCACCGAGCTATACAAGTCACAAACAGTAACTTGCAGACCCTTATAAACAGAGTCCTTTATATAAAGCATGCACGGAGCTATACAAGTCACAAGCAGAAATGTGCAGATCCTTATATGCAGAGTCATATATATATATATATATATATATATATATATAAAGCATGCACACAGCTATACAAGTCACAAGCAGTAATGTGCAGTTTCTTATTCGCAGAGTCCTCTGTATAAAGCATGCACTGAGCTATAGATGTTACAAACAGTAATGTGCAGATCCTTTTTCTCAGAGTCCTCTATATAAAGAGTCCAGCGAGCTATACAAGTCAAAAGCATTAATGTGCACATCATTATAGTCAGAGTCCTCTATATAAAGCATGCACAAAGCTATGCAAGTCACAAGCAGTTATTTTCAGTTTTATGCAAAGTGTATGCTTCTGGGCCAATGAGCGTGAAAAGGGTGTGGTCCCTATTTCAATCTTATCCTAATATCAGACAAAGGCTCTGATCTTCTCTCTGTTTCCTCCTCCCATACCACTCTCTCCATTGATAACTACAAACCCCTTCACAACACCTTGCTCTCATTATGTGATGTAACAAATACAAAATGGATTCCCTTACTTGAGTCTTAAAAAATTTAGTTTTATCCCAATATTTTTTGAATGTGCATGGCTTATACAGCTGCTAACGTTACTTTGGTACACACTTGATAAATAAGTGTCTGTTTTCCTGAACTGCAGTGGACTTTAACCAAATACCAACGCCCTTAAATATGAGTCACTGAAGTGGTAGTTATTGATCATGTGCTGTAGAGCGTGGGTGTAGGAACCAACTCCTTCCCCCAGATTTTTAAGTATGTCTATGCTGTAAATATTTATAGAAGCTGCTGTGCATTTTATATACACAATGAGCTGCATCCCCCTAAAAATTATTTTGGCTATTACACTCCTGCTGTAGATTGATTTTTCTTAGAAATATTTGATATTTATAAACTGATGATCTTTTAATTCATTAAAATAACATAATTTCGTTTTTTTATTCTCTATAGTCTGCTTTTTAATTATCCTTTCACTGAAGAAATAATTTTCATGAATAGAAGTAATTTTGGTTTGAACTACAGTACAATATGTCACCACGATTAAAAAAATATTTTTTTATTAACCCCATGTTTATGGCATTGTTTTTATTTTTTGCAGAGATTTATATTATTATCCTAAAAATGAAAATATTTCTACTATATTATTATATCAAAAGCTCTGAATAACCTGTACAATTACTACAGTGATACAGGAGAGTTTTTTAATATGCAAAATAATTTAAATTATGCTCACCCCAATTCTCTCTCTCTCTACAGGTCGCAACTTTTTGTTCAGATCTCGACACCAGCAGACACTTCAGATGACAGCATAATTTCTAAAGAGGCAGGCACCATCATACCCCTTTTCTTAGGATCTAAGAATCGCACACCATGTACCTTTGATTATTACAAGCAGACTCCAATACCATTTTCAGATGGCACAGAACACCAAAGACTTCCCCCCAGTTCTAGCCCATGCTCTTCAGCTCCACCCTCACCACCTGGGAGATGTCTATCCCATGATACATCCCCCCAGTGGCCAGATCTCAACTTACAGGGTTATAAAACAATACTTCTACCTTCCAGACTAAAGCTAGAACAGTCACACATGGCCGATCACAGGGCCATATAAATTCTTTAAAATCTTTAACCCTTTGTCACATAAGTGACTGCATTAACTTTATTATTTAAGCATAGCCCACTATCCTATTTCTAACACAGATACAGTATTCCAATGTTAATCAATGACAGCACCACATGAATGCACCACATCCGTGATAAAACTACATGTAGGCACCATACCCGTGATACAACTGCCAAGCAAGTCGCCAGCACCCTCCAACCACACATATAACAACTGATTCCCCCCAAACAGTCCAGTGGGACATTTATTTGCCACCCACAGCACCCCATGGGGTGTAGGCAAAGGCGAAGCCCATAGTCCCACCCAATTTATCATGGGGATTCAAATACTGATATTTTTTACGAAAATAAAGAAACAGTGCACAATAAACCCCTTCAGTGATGCAATAGGGGAAGTGAAGATGTACAAAAGGCTTTCGGGACTCCCTGCCTGATTATACCATGGATTCCAAGACCCCCTAGTTATTATTAAAAAATAACACATCCATATCTTAATTGCACACTTATGGTTAACCTCCCCCACGTGCCTCATATGTGCAGCCTCACATTTGGAAGGACCTACAGGATACACCGAAGTTTCCTGTGCAGTTATGATTCTGATAAAAACCAGGATGTCAGTTCATGCTCAGTAGGACACAAGTAGGTGATTGTAGAAGGGTTTGTAGTTGTTGACCTATTATATATATACTAGGGAATTTCCCGTCAAAAATGACGGCACCCACCGTCTACTTTATGGGCCTTTGGCGCTCATTGCGAGCCCGGCAATAAGTGCTCATTGTATATGTCGTCCAACCCGCCACTTTCGTGCCTCATGCTGAGCGCCTTCAGTGCTCATTGCGAACCTCTCCCCACTCTCTGACCTTTGTGTTTGTTTCCCCCCTCTCCCTTCCATGTGTCCCCCCCTCTCCCTCCCCTGTGTCTCTTTTCCCCCCTCTCTCAGCCCTGTGTCTCTTTCCACCATCTCCTTCTCTCCCTCCCCTGTGTCTTTCTGCTCTCTCTCCCTGCTCAAGTATTGCTCGCCTCGCGATAAGCACCGTTGGTTCTTTTTTTCAAAGTCTTGCAGGCTTCGCGATGATCAGCTAAGTGTTACGGGCTTCGGCCTCATTTTGAGCATTTTTCAAAACACTTTCAATACGTCTTTATGACCACCATTATTTTCTTTGCTTAGCCGATTTGCAATCTCCGAAAAACGCCAATTAAGCATCAAATTAGCTCGCAACCTCACTCACAGGCTCCTTGCCTCTTCCCCTGTGCTGTGTGTGAGGTTGTAAGTAAATGTTTCATTCATCTTTTGGCGGTCTTCTGACGGCTTCTGAGTTACAGGCTTAAAAAAAATGACGTCCGTTAAAGCCGTCATTTTTTTCAAAGTCTTGTGTGCCTCGAGATCGTGGGCATCATGTCGAGCCTGTTTCAAAGTCTTGCGGGCCTGGTGCTTATCGTGGGCCTGGCAATGAGCCACTCATTGCCGGCCTTTTTCAAAGTCTTGCGGGCCTTCGGCGCTCATTGCAACCCCCGTCATTTAAAAATGTCAAAGTCTGTAAATGTTAACATTGCATGACGACAACTCGCAATTACGACAACTATTATATGTTATATAATATAGATAATATCTAATATATTATATCACAGTAAATCACAGGGTTCATTTTAAAAGATAGATTTTGGCACATCACCTCAAGCTAATCTTAAAAAGAATTTTCCAAAATATACTTTCCAACTGCTAATGTACTGACAAGACCTAGAAGAGGCTTTTCTTACATATGTAACCATTTAGACTTTCATTTAAATAGATGTATTTGTTTATTCCATTGTAAACCACCTATATATATATAATGCTATATTAGGTAAATAACTTTGCATATATAATTTGGCTGGTGTCGAGTTACAGAACATACCAACATTTAAACTCATTATTATTATTATCCTTTATTTGTAAAGCGACAACATATTCCGTAGCGCTATACAGGGATTAACTACAAGGCAAAAATTATATTAACACATTGCAAAAGAATGTTGGTCCCTGTCTATGAGGTTAAAATCAAATGTATATAGTGTTTGTTTCCAATTCCCTTTACAAGATTGAAAACTCCAAAACTTACAATCTTCATTAGAGAAATCTTCCAGTGTTTCGAAAGCTACCTTTGCTCATGAATCAAACAGTACAGCTGCAAAAAAAATAGATTTATTTATGACAGTTACTGTATACAACTTAAAGGGACATGTAACACATTTATTTTTTTGCAGTAATTTTCATTAATTTAACAGAACATGCTGTAAATATTACAAATGTGGTGTTTTTCATGAAAAATATCCAGTAAAACCAGTTTAAACTTAATTGAAACTAACACGAAATACCCATAGCATATCTTGATCGGCAGACTTGATTTCTGCTTTACGAACATCATTTGAAAACAAGAAAACAAACAGTGGTACATTATCAAATACCGTCTTTCAGATGTAACCAAGAAAAAATACTTTTAATGTCCCTTTAAGGAAGAAAGAAATAAATTAACCCACAGGTTGCCATGATCCTTCATGACATACACACACAAGACATGACCAATGACATCAGCTATGACCTCTCTGATAACGTCTAATGCCAACACATTTGTATTATGGAAATTAAGCCAAAATAAATCACGAAAAGCAAAGAAACTACAGCAAATAAACTTCTACTGCTATGTATATATATATATATATATATATATATATATATATATATATATATATATATATATATATAAACGATTATGGGTTGCTCTTGCAACCCATAATCGTTTCAAGCATGGCTTCCCTTAAGCCTATGCCTGCTTTACCACACAGCTTTGAGCAAAGCTAAGGTTGGATTATAAACAAGCCAGGAATCCCACCTACGTACAGCTTCAAGTTGCTGCCTCTCATCAGAGTGGGGCTGGTTCTTTATATTGTATAGTAGATTTTTTTGAGGAGGCAGTTTACCACAACAATCATTTAATATATGGTGGGCAAAAAGCAATAGAAGCCCTCCACCGTACAGTAGTACAGTAAATAAATAGTACATTTGCATATCATTTTCTCTGGAACATAAGGTGATGATGAAATTCTTAGTACCAATTAGATAAATATATGTGCTATTATAAAAACTTAAAATAGAGTGACCAGAAATTATGTTTTAAAGTTACTTTTAAGTTACACCATAGGCCTTATTCAATTGCAAGCCCGCAGTTGCCTTCATAGCGGCCATAAGTCTGCAGGCCTGAAATTTGCAAAAGTTACAGAGTGATTCAATAGAACAAGCCAGCAGCTACCGGGCCGAAAGCCTAAACCGTAAACCATGCAATCATAAATAGCATTTCAGGGCATGATCATGATCAATTAAGCAAGGCCATAACTACGGATTTCGAAACAGACAATAGTAAATGAGACTGTCATCATGACGTCAGGAAAACATGGAGGTATGCGATCGGACTCACAATCTGGCAATGAACAAAATAATACACATGATTGAAGGAAATGTTCTAGTCAATGTGGGTGGCCTGATATGTATTAACTCCTTGATTCCTATTTGATATAACACGGAATTAAAACGTAAAAAAAAATATATTTTTGATTGCAGATTTGCGAGCTTGAGACGGTTGTGCAATAAATTCTAATGTCTTTCATGCGCAACATTTACTGTAACATTGGAGAATGAAGCTATGCTATCAACTTACAAAGCAAATCCATAATGCAATAACTCTTAAATGTGGTAAATAATATGTTTTGTGAGCCAACTTAGATTTCTCATAGATGAATAAAATGACTGGAAAAAGAAGCGAGCCTCAGTTATGATAACCTCCTTTTATGATTCAATTGAAAAATTATAATTATTGCAGATCCCCTCATTGGGGAAAATGTTGGTTTTCCATTATCCAGCTATATGCGTGTTTCAGCCCTCTCCTCCCTGAAGTTTAATTACTTTTATCTTTGTATGAAGAGACTGGATCCAGAATGTGAATTATTCAGCTGTTTGGGAAGTGAGACCTTCCTCAATCAAACAGGGCATGACAGGCCACTTTAAAGCCCTTGTAAAACCCTGTTTCAATAATGCATTGATAACTAATAATATTCCTATTTAATGATTTATAATAGCAATATTGAATATTAATTGCTTCCATCCTTATAACGACCAATACCTAATGACAACATTTGGTTCTTCTTGTTAGGACATTACAGTGGTCATTTAATTAAGCCTGGATCAAATATCAATCTCTACTACATCCAGCACTCATGCTACTGAGAATATGAACCTGTTTATCTGTTTCAAAGATGCCACTTGACTGTTGGGACTTTGGAGCCTATCAAAATATTTTATGCACATTGCATCACAACTTAGTAACCTGCCAAGGCTGAAAAAGTCTGTATTATCAAGTTACTGTCTGCTGTTTAATTAATTTTGATTCAAAAGCCATGAAAATAGAATATTACAATCCTCACGTAAATTACTGAAGCTGCATAAGGCCTCACGGTAGCAGTTTTCCCCACAAAAAGTTACTTGTACTGAATACCACCCATATGTTCTTTAAAAAGGCTTGTCGAGACCTTTCAAAAGATGTTAAAGAGACAGTACTGTACAAAACAATCATGAAAAAGCATGTAGAAATGAATACTTAACATTATGAGGCATTTTAAAATATTTTTTTTATGAATGATAATGTGTGAGTCTTTATACATCAGGGATCATCAACTATTAGCAATAATACACCCCATATAACATGTATCAAGTGCAATGGTAACACAGACACATATACTCAAGAGGTTCATACAAATAAGGAAATTCACATGGCCTACAACAGCTGCATACATCCATAGCCTATTAAAGGGCTAGCTACACCCCAAAACATAATCATAAATTGCAGGGATCCTGATCTAAATCGCAGTACCAACAGCGTTCATGTGTGTCACATCCATGGGAAGGTATGTTATGTACACAATACCATTGTGTGTTATGGGGGGGTGATGAGAAATATAATCAAAGACAGCTTGAGGAGTGATTGACACTGGTTGAGGCTAAATGCTGGCTAGTAAAGAACAGGGTGTGGTTTAAGCACGGGCATAAGGGTCAAATGATGGCAAGGGGTATAGCATTAATGTGTTTTAGCTGTTAAGGAAGGCCAGCTAAAGCATAAGGAGGCTGTGGAGAGGTAGATAGAGCCCTGAAGAAACTTAACTCCAACATCAGAAATCGTGGGTACACCTATTCTGTTAAGGCCCACGCCATTGCTGCTGTGCATTTGACAATATAATATATAATATAGTTAAATATTGTCTGGTGTTATTGTATTATTTTATTTATTTTTTACATGTGATCAAGAACAGTGTTATAATGTAATGATTTGGTAGTATTTCCTCAAAAGAATAATTATTTGTTATTCACCCATAGTGTACAAATACAGAATGTGCTAATAATGTATTAAATATTGCTTAAGCACACTTGGGTCATATTAATTCAGGCAACATCTTGAAAACCATGTCTGTGGCACTAGTATGGCTTGTATTGTTCACATGAAAATATTTTTAAAGAGTAAATAAGGCTAAATATTTGATCACTTAATGCAAATTCCAGGCGTTGTGTGCACCAATATGTCAAGATAAATTATGATGGTATCATATCATATTTAACTTAGCAAGTGTGATTACTTGACCACAACAACGTTAATTGCTAATTAACATAACATTATTGACATAAGATAACAGTAATCAAATGCTTGAAGACAAATTATTATGCTGTTATCTGTATTTTATTATTCTCTTCATGCAGATGATTTCTGTAAATATGATTTATACACATCCACTATACCTTAACACAGGATGGGTTTACTGAAATGTATTATATGGAAACACATATCACATTGTTTACTAAATGTAATGTATGTTAATGTGACAAATCACTAATCATTAGAAACAACCGGACACGTGGATTATGGTATAATACGAATATATGTTTATTATATGCACAGAGCACAGTCTTAAATGTTTAAATGTGCTTTAATATCATGATGCAGGGATACCCAGGAGGACAATAGGATTTTTAAATGGGATAAACTGAAGGGTTAAAAGTGTATAATAATAATGCATCACATCTACATGCAGTGCAAACTATGCTGTATCAGTCATGTGGAATCAGTTGCCATGACCAACAGCAGATATTTAGCAATGGTGTGAGATATCACAAGGAATGCTTATCTGTGACCACAATCAGTAGGCCAGGAGTACTATGACTTTCTTATGACTTTCTCTATATGATATTGTTTAGCGACATTGATATCACAAGTTAAAGGGATACGGGTGCTATCATATAATATCTAAGTTTGTTATGATATCATGATGTCCAAAAAAATACACATGATTATTGATGACAAACAAAGGTCATCAGTCGTAATGATGTCTGTTAAAAACTATTTAGTCTCATATTGTTAAGAGGATGACATGCTTAGCTCAAGCATGTATAACTGTTGAGTTTGAGTATCATAGTATTGTAGGACTATGTAATTCTACCGCCATATGTGCATTGGTACATATTAAATGTAGCATCAGTCATGGGGCTTAAAACATGATATATGTGTCATTAATGGAATGGTTATATGAAAGCCACAGTGTATATAGTTTACTCACATTATTTGGTAGCAGTGCTTGCAGATGAACAACATGCCTCAATGGATGTGAAATTTGCACAAAATATCATCTCTTCTCATCTACATTCCTAAGTGACCATCAGTTGGAGAAATGTTCACCATAACCATACATGTCCACAGAGAAGAGTATTATGAGCCATGTGATGGTAGGTAGCCACATTGATATCAATATCACCATCACATAGGCCATGATTATCTACTATGTGGACAGGCATGAGTAAATAAGTTAATACTAATTATTTTCATTTGAGATGGATTAAATGATATGCAACTCCTATCTTTTACTTTGTCTGGTCGAAGGGCCCCCACCCCCATGTCACTATATCCTCTCTTCTCTCTCTGGGGAGATGCAGGGGGAAGCATTGCTGAGGTGGAGGTGGAGGTGGAGGCATTGCTGATGGAGGCATGGAGTGAGATAGGTAAGGGCCAGGCTGTTGATGACTAAGTGTCTGTTCTGGAATCGAGGAGGCAGTGCTTGCCAGAGCGCATTGTTGTGTGTTCATGTTGAGCTGGATTTCACCGCCTGTAACAGCCTGGCCATGAAGGTCTCACATTGTGCTCCTCATCTCCCTGTAGAATCTCCTATGTGTGCATGCCACTGTTGTTTGTTGGGAGAACACACCCTGGAGGAGGCATATCGCACACACCCCTAGGAATAGCATTACTTTATAACCAATTGCAAATTTATGATGAGCAACAGCTGTGTAACAGAGACTTTATCTTGATACTAATCCTGTGCCACTAAAAAAAATAATAATATATGGCATCATCATTGATTGTTTAGGCACCCACTCAATGTAATCAGACCTTCCTGCTCTTAATATGGAAGTGAATGTTCTGATTTAGAAACACAGGAACCTTTCCAAATAAGATTAGGGACATTGACACGAGTTGACTTTGACAAGTCATGTTAGGATTATAACCCAGAACAGGGCTGTTGTAGATTGATTTATCAAAGTCCATTTGCAAAATTTTGCATATTCTTTGTCTCTGCCTGAAGCAATATCCTACATGGATTTTGTCACATTCAAATAAAACCATGTTTGCTCTGCTAGGTCAGTGCATTCTGCAACATACACATGCAATATACATACATTATCATTTAAAGGACCACTACACACAATAAACACTGTTAAAATGAAAGAACATACATTTCTATACTTTATTTCTAATGTTTAAACAATGTAATTCTAGTGGTTATAATTGTTAATGCTTACCTTTATAGGTTTCTGTCAGTCATTTTGTGAGCTTAGCTCAGCCCCTTTTGCATAAATATTGGTGGTGCCACTCTAGACTGGTGTAGATCAAGCCTCAGATCTTGGCTGCAAAGCTTTAATACTATTTAAGAATACCTAAAAAAACAACTTATGTTAGGGATGACAGAATTATTTTCATTATCACATAAGGGTCAGTGAGGGGCAGTAATTGATATGGTTAGTGTTGGTATTAAGATTTTCTTGAAATATGAGGACACAATTCTTCAAAGGCTGTCTTTTAAAGGACAACTATAGTTTTGGAAAAGCCTTGCATAAGTACATAATAGAATAACAGCATTAGCAGCTATGTGAACCATAAAAACATTTCATATTTAGCAGACAATGATTGTGTTATTTGCACATCTGGAACAGCTACTTGATGTGTTGCTTGGGGATGGAGGGTTCCTATTGGACATCCCTGTTTAGTTCTATTGGATATTTAAAGTGGCAGAACTGAATAGAGATGGTATGTGACTCTAAACTTGCTCCATTCCTCTCAGGTGTATAAACATGTTAGGAACAGACACATTATCTGCTCCCATCACAGCAAACTGTAATGCAATAGTTGATATTTAAAAGCTGTTTTCATTTAGTTTATACTTTCTTTCAGGTTCTTCATAAGATCTTACTATAAATATTATTTTTCTGTGATCATGTAAGCCTTATTTTTTCATATTATTCCATATTTTCACTACAGTTATTTTGTGGCATATGGGGATTTATGGAAGCTAGCACATTTATGTTATGGGTCAAAGGCTCTAAGGATATTGGCTGGTTCATACCATCAGAGATGAAGTCCTGAACCAACTTGTATTTCACCTTAATAAATAAATTCTGATACACTAAATATATAACTTACTGGAAACGATATAGGGACAAATTCACTAAAATGAGTTAGCACTGAAGCACTTTTCTGAAAAGTGAGAAGATTATTTGACATAATAGATGTTAGATTACATATTAAAAGGAAAATAAATTGGAGAAGTTTCACTTCACTAGTGACTAAGTGAATTTAACCCAAAATGGGAGATCAGGATCAGTTGCTAAACATATTAATACTATATATATATATATATATATATATATATATATATATATATATATATATATGGGCATATTTGTTATTCTGGAATCTATCTATATATATTTAATTTGTGAACAAGGAATACTTGCATAGTAATTATTTGATATTGTCTTAAGGTTTGTCTTTTATCTTATGCTCCCCTGCTCATACTCAGCATGCTGTTGTTTCCTTAGGTATACATTGGACAAGGACTGCAGCATCCTCCTGTGGACAACTGAGCAAAATGTATTTCTCTAGTTTTTTATTAGCTATTGCTGATGAAAGAAACACTAAATTTTAAGATAATTTTCTTAGCTATCACTTGACTCTTATGTTAAGGCCTACTAGCTGTGTTATTAGTAACAGTAATCAAATCAAAGTTAATTCTAGACTACATTAAACACCAAAATATTAAATTGTCAGAAAATATCTGCTTGCATAATTTATTCAGTCTGCAATATTAGAGAATTTTATTCTTAAAAATATAGGAATACACTGTATATATGAATCATTTAACATTAATTTGTTTCACCTGTACTGTCTACATATTTGAAACACCACTTGTGTATTAAATCATTAGTTGTTAACAGACAATTCTAGGACTGGTACCTGACACATTATGAGCCAGCCATTAACGATTGGCTGATGAGGATGAAGAAAGCCTAATACTTTAAATATGCCGCAATTATTTGTAATTGTTATAGATAGAAGTATGTAGTTAAAATGCACCCTACTCAAATCAGTGCAAAACCAGGTGAAAATGTTGTATGGCACATGTAGTGTCACCCTGTCAGAAATGTTAGGGATCTCAGGCAGTCTCCATGAGCACTGGAAGCTAACCAGTTTGTCCCGACAGCAACAAGTTTGAGCCACTATATTAAAACATTGGCCAGGGCAACTGGGGGTGCAATTTACTAACAAGATGCACAAGGAGCTGCGATCTACGTCAGCTCATCGTAAATCAGCAGTACTCAGGACTCCATACGATTTACGAAATCACTAGTATTATAATTAGCTCTGAGATGAGTTATGGTAATGCCCGATGCAGCGGTGTGTATGCATGTTGTACAACATATTCATAAAATATCTATCTAACCATAACACACTACACTAGCCTGTTGCCCCTATGAGCCCTGGTGTCCCCCATGACACCCCTCAACACTCAGTGACAACCATCAGACCTCCCTACCCCCACCACTTGCGCTTTATGGTGGGAGGGCACATTAACCCTATCAGAGTCCCTTTGGGCCTATAAGTATAACCAAGGCTCCTAACATTACCCATGTAGCCTACGGACCATAATATACTATATTAGCACCATGGGTGTCCTTATAGACCCCCACGTCACCTAACATGAACTTAATATGAACTCTACCTACTACCTTAGGAGTTTCTAACATAAACCCTAACTGTTTAGTTGTTATTGACTCCAGGTGTTCCCTTTTCCTCATGTGGATTCACAAGGACCCTATAGTCCCTAATGCAACCCACCAAATTAAATAAGTTAAACAATAAAATAAAAAAGGACTGCAAAAAAAATATTTTGCAAAATAAAAAAAGAATTACAATAAAATAAAATAAACTTACCTGCTAATAAAAAATATTAAAATGAAAACTACTGAAAATAAAAAAGTTAAGCCTGTAGGGGGAAAACTCATACTTACCCATCCTTTATTGCCCCTGCAGAGAAGATCTGTGATACCCTCATCCTCAAACTTTAATAAACAGACGCATCCATGTTGATAGTACATTTGTCTTTCTTCTATCTTGCTTGAAGACCCTGGTTTCTAATCTTCAGCCCACGGAAAGGACCTTAGTCTAAAAAGCTTGCCATTATCTAAAAAAAAAGAATTAACTGAGTTCTCCTCAGGGGAGTTCCCCTGCCCACATATTTTTGACTGCTCTTGGTTATATACATTTTTAGAATGCATGGATTGAAATTTGTGCATTCCTATTGGTTAGCATTTAACCAATCAGAGGGCTTTATTTCCCCTCTTTCTGATCGGCTAAAAGAGTCAATAAAAGAAGATCATGTAAGCTCAAAATAGCCAGTAGTAAATTACCCCTTGTTTTCTCATTTGCAAGATTGTAGCAATCCTTGTCAATGTTTTAATCATAACCAGCAAAAATAAATGTTGGTATAAACAAAGTATGGGGTGAAAGAGGAAACAAAACCACCAACAGGATCTCCTTATACCACAAATGTTTCTAAGAGCTCTGTTCCTTCATCCCCTGAAGAAAGGCACCTCACAAATGTACCCCGTCTCAATGGCCCAAATTGTATTACAACAGTGGAAAAAAGGGCATTATACAGCTGCAGGCAAAATAGATGGTGATAAAGGAGGATATGGGTGTGAGGACGGGTAGCATGGAGGACAGAGACATATAAGAGAAATATGTAGAAAGCTGTGAAAGGTGAAATATAGTTAATGGAAGACAAGGATTAGCAGGACAAAAGATGTCTGAGATGATAGTGTTGAGAACAGGGACTTGGGTTACTTCTAGTCAAGCAGATACAAAGCACCATGGCCCAAAATATGGTAGGTGCCCTTTGCTACTGACATGAGTAAACACAGACTGTTAGTTTATTAGGGGAAGTGCTAGATGGTGGTCTGACCACCAACTTAAATTGTGTGCATTTTATTGCACAATACAGTCACCTAACTTGTACAGAGAAGTAGCATGTTAGACCCCATGTAGGTTAGGCTCAATACAGTGCTTCTATAGTAGTTTTAGCATCCCGTTACAAACATCTATTTCCTACCGGAGATCTTGGAGATGCCTAAAATGCACAATTTTCTGAATTAGTATGTCAAAGTGAAAAAGGCCTATATAATACAACATACTCTCATGTATTCCTAAAAAAAGGATCCATGTTTATGGATTATTCCTAAATTATAGCAACTACGACATATTAATTAATTAAAGTAAGAAAAATAGTATTGCATTCATTTGTGCTTACTTTGTATTACTAATATTGAAAATCCTCTGGTATCAGAACACTAGTGTGTAAACTGAAGCTATATTAAGGCTATCACATATTTCAACATTAAAGTAAAAGACACAAACAGATGTGATGAAGCGATTTCTTTGTTTATTTAATTAAATATGTTTTTTTTTTTTTTTTATTAAAATAAAATAAAAACATTTACAGATGAGGAGACATATTATTTATGCAAACTATGACATCTCCCAAGCACATGACCTAGAACAATATGTTAAGAAATGGCAGTTATATATTTGTTTTTTTACAAGTTACTTTTGCTGTAAAAAAGTAAGTTCTGTAGTCATGTCAGTCTTCTAGGCAAATATCTAATGAGCTTTATAACATTATTTATTATTTATTATAATATTTATTATTTATGGATAAATGAATAGAGCATCTAGCTACTTTATCTTTGAACATGGACAAGACATACAATAAATTATGTTGTATCAAACAGAATACTGTCATATATTAATGCCTATTATCCTCTACTGGATATATTGTCATTGTTGAGAATCATGAATTTATAAATCCTAATAAATAGATTTCCAGCCTTATTAAATTGTAGCTTCTTAAGACCAACGCGTAGCGCGTAAGGGCTGTGTGCTTGAAATTTGGACGTTTTACGTCTCTATTAAATTAGAAGTGCTGCGAGTTATGAGCTAGAGACACTAAATCTTAAACCAGTTCTTGGCAGTCGGAGTTGCGGGCTAGAACGCAAACAATTAAGCAAGCACGTAGTTATGGGTTTAAAGGGAGCCAATGGCAACAGAGATCGTCATCATTGCGTCACAAGAAAATAGAGGATGGATTTTAAAATCTTACTGGGTTCAATTACGAGCTACGAGCGAACCGACATTCCAGTCATAATGCTATATTAATAAAGCCGCAAATATGATATTCTATCACATGCGAGTTACAGTATATGTATTAACACATTAATTGCTGGGATCGATATAACACAATAAAAATACATGAAATCAACTATTTTTCTGAGCTGATTTGTGCGCTTGATAATGTTGTGCTATTAATTCTAAACCCTAACATCACTTTCCCTTTCAATATTAGTACAGTAGTGAGTTTTTATATGTATTGGACTTTACCCCCCCTCCGGGTCCTCTCAAGCACACGTTGGCCTTTGGGCTCCATTTGCATGTTACGTGCTTGCTCGCGAGTGACTACGATGCAATTTAATATCTAAATTTAAAACAATACAGTTACGGGCTTGACGGTTCAAAGTATTTATGGCAACATTGATCAACACGTAGCCTATTCTCGGCTGTCCTGTGTCTTAACACGCAAATCTGCTGCAAGCTACATTACAGGGCTAATTCAATAGAGTAACCAGTAAATTTGGAGTTACGGGCTACGTTTTAAAACGCAGACCCAATTTAATGAGGCTGATAATCATGTACATTTAAGTGGGATTATAGTGGGGGGTAAAAAGTAGCATTAAATAGCCCTATTACCTGTGTTTCTAAATAGCTCCCATGGAAAACATAGGAATTTGATGTATTTTATGTTTTAGTTTTGCTTAAATGCTCTTATTCCCTCTTATTTCCACGTGTAATAAATATGCTTGTTGTATTTTCTCTGAAGCAAATGGTATCTCAACCTACTACAAAAACAGGTAACTAAAAATAAACTTCTGAGCTTAAACTGAACAAGTTGAGAAAAGATACAGAAAAACTGTGCTGGAAATACATTGTCAGCCTTTTTAAATTGCAATTCTGCAAATTGAAAAGGGCTCTATTTAAGCACATATTTTTTTACAGAAGTTTTTAGTTAGTGAACCTCTATCCAAAAGCAAGGTCTTCGCTAACTAAAAAGTTCTGTAAAAAAATATGTGCTTAAATAGAGCCCTTTTCAATTTGCCGAATCGCAATTTGATAAGGCTGTGTATTAGCAGGGTAGTTAACACCAGGAAATTGAGACAACTTTCACATCTAACATCAAAAAAATTTATTAGGTGTCTACCTCTATCATATCTACTGAAGTATTTAAAATATATTTTTTTCAAAAAAATCTCCCTAGACCCAAATGCTTTTTTGAATTAACATTATTATAGCTAGATACACAGCTTTTTCAAAATTAAAAAAATGTATGGGAAGTCTGTTATATAGACAGAGACCCAGAGTAAGCACACTTGTTTAACTTATTTTATTTAAGCATTTGGAAACCATTTAATTCTTGGCAAAATAATGTCATATTAGTCCACATTGCACATGTAAAAAAAAAACTTTTCTAGAGATTCTAATTTTTCTTCCTATCATCCTTAACAAATATCCACTTCATTCTACTATTCACCATGTGTGACCCACAGTGAATCATATGGTGCATGCATAAAATGCTCTTCATTTATGATTTATTCTTAGTAAAAGACCAACTTGACATTTAGGATTTGTTACTACTCAATAGTGTTCTAATTTTTGCTCATAGTATGGTGACCTATTTTGAAACCTCTTTATTATCCATATGGAGATAGTCATTCTAGGTGAAATAAATTATACCAAAATATAACTACAACCCACAATGAATCATTGCATGACACTACATTTCTTTAACTGAATTATCTGAGATGAGTTGTAATGATTTTATTTGGAAAAAGTATATACCTATAAATGGAAACTGGTTAGCCTGAGACAATGTTAGACATTGTAAGCAGAGATGAGATGTCGGGATGATGTCACTGTGGCATGAAGGTTATGCTATGATTCCAGAATGCTGTAAAAATATGCCCCCGGCAAGGATCCCCCCTCCCTCAGGCAATGACACAAAGGAAATACCAAAGATAAAAGCTAAATCACTAGTGGATAGGCACTTCATTTAATTCTGTGGTTATAAGCACTGCTGTTAACGGAACATAATATCCCAAATGTAAGTACACTTGTGAAAAAACACAGAACACCCTACATTAAAAATACAGAGCTAAAAATATATGTTCTTGTAAATGGTGATGTCATTAACATTTTGGTAAGTACTGAAAAATAATGACGGAATCTCTATATCAACATCATTTTTTAAAGGTTTTAAAACAGATATCCACATTTATTTTGACACATACTATTCATAGAATGAATACACAGGATGAGAGTCTTACAACATACATTTCCACTAAAACATTTGTGGCTCTATTTTAGGCACATGTCCATCAATTGCATCATTACATTACATTCTACTTTCCTGATCTGCTTAGATTCATATACATTTTTAAATTCAGTTATGTATGCACAACTTTGGAATTACTGGGGATATATATCAAAGGAATGGAGCTAATAAGTATACTTGTTTGCTTATTTGTTATCTATGGACCTTGATAAATAGGCTGCATAAAATAACACAGCTCTATGGAATCGGTGTGGCATTTGTGTATATCTAAAAAACTATAAAAAGTTATGATAAAATAAATTAAGTAAATACGAGTGAGGTTGACGGGATTAAACACTTCCTGTTTTCAATGAAGCCTATTTATGAAATTGGGGATAAACAATACAATTTGATTCAAAAGCTCTATAGATAATATAGATGTAGTTATATTTACCTCCACATTTAAATCTTGTATATCATCACTTTTTAACTAGATTTAGAAATATACCCAGGCTTTGTTATATTTATTGTCACATTATATAAAAAAATATTATAATTTCTTATTTGTAGTTGGTGATACTTTTTAGAAGGTCAACTTAAAAATCTCCTCTTAAAAGAGTAACCAGAAATATACGGTATTTGATTAAGACCATCTTTCTTAACTTGTCTAGGTTGAAAGCAACCTTCATTGGCTCCTGCACTCCAGGTAAACCACGAATAATGTTTAAAATGTTTCTACATTATATCAATGTGATGTATAATTCCATATAAGTTATTGGAAAGAATAAAAATGTGTTTCTTAAGAATTTACTGAACAGTACTGGACAATATTATTTAACCCATCATACACACATACCATACCTTCATACATACTGTATGTACATTTGTACAAAAAAATCAGTGGTTCATATCAACATAACAGGAAAAGATGTAACAGCAATAACTACTGCGCCTGAATAAACACTGCCCATTTGTTCCTACACTCATGACAGTGGCCCTTAATATAAATCTAACTCGATAAATATAGATCCAACAATGAAAGCAAGTCAGTGTGCCTTTCACAACTAATAATATGTGCCTCCTGCCATCTACAGCTGAATAAATCTGGCTTTAGCATTATCTTGATTAGAAATGTGGATACAATACAGCACTGTAAATGATGGGGGACACAATGGGTGACATTAGAATTAAAAGCACAACATTCTCAAGCTCGCACATCGCCAAAATATAATACTTTATTTCATGTTTAGTCCTATGGGCTTCAACCTCCAAGTCGTAGGACTTTGGAATCCAACCTCCATATTTCATTGAAGTCCTACGGACTTGACTAAGGAGTTACGGGCTTGGAGGTCATTTAAGCCCGTAGAACTATGGACGGAAATTAAACATGAAATAGATTTATATTTTGGCGATGTGCGAGCTTGAGAATGTTCTGCTTTTAACTCTAATGTCAACCATTGTGTTCCCCATCATTTACAGTGCTGTCTTGAATTATGTACCAATGTGTATATACAGTGGGGGAAAAAGTATTTGATCCCCTGGTGATTTTAAACATTTGTCCACTGACAGAAAAATGATCAGTCTATAATTTTAATGGAAGGTGTATTTTAACAGTGAGAGACAGAATAACAAAAAACAAAAAGTTATAAATTGATTTGCAGGTCAATGAGGGAAATAAGTATTTGACCCCTTCGTCTTAGTCCTTGGTGGCAAAACCCCTGTTGGCAATCACAGAGGTCAGGCGTTTCTTGCAGTTAGCTACCAGGTTTGCATACATCTTCGAAGGGGGCTTTTGTCCCACTCCTCTTTGTAAATCCTCTCCAAGTCATTAAGGTTTTGAGGCTGATGTTTGGCAACTCGAACCTTCAGCTCCCTCCACAGATTTTCTATGGGATTAAGGCCTGGAGACTGGCTAGGCCACTCCAGGACCTTAATGTGCTTCTTCTTGAGCCACTCCTTTCTTGCCTTGCCTGTGTGTTTTGGGTCATTGGCACGCTGGTGTACCCATCCACGACCCATTTTCAATGGCCTGGCTGAGGGAAGGAGGTTCTCACCCAAGATTTGACCATAAATGGCCCCCTCCATCGTCCCTTTCATGCAGTGCAATTGTCCTGTCCCTTTAGCAGAAAAATACCCCCAAAGCATAATGTTTCCACCTCCGTGTTGGACGTTGGGAATGGTGTTCTTGGGGTTATAGGCAGCATTCTTCCTCCTCCAAACACGGTGAGTTGAGTTTATTCCAAAGAGCTTGATTTTGATCTCATCTGACCACAACACTTTCACCCAGTTCTCCTCTGAATCATTCAGGGTTGAACCCAGTGAATTTGTAGCAATTTAATAGCGATTTTTGAACGTAAGAGTTACGGGCTTGACAGGTCAAAGGTTTTGCGGCAACGGAGTTCAGATTTTGACACCCCTTAGGGTTTTACTGCCTGTAACGATCAGTGGGTAGCTTTAAGAGGCCAATTTAATAGCCAAAAGTCTTGCGGGCTCCATTACAGCTATGGTTTTACACGTTGGGGGAATTTAATAGGGCTGTTTTCTCAACCTCTATCTAAAATGACAAAAGAGGTCATAAATACTGGATCCAAGTATTTTAAATATTTTCTGGGTTTAATTTCCAAAAACATTTATCAGAAGTATTGGTTTAGTTTTCTCAAAAGTGTTCTACTACAACATTTAAATTGCCAATTTTATAAATATTTTTACTAGTTTAAGGAACAATGACGACCTGGGAATTGGGAGCAACACTGTAAATGTAGAGTAGAGACAGAGTTGTGAATAGATTTGTCAACATTTATAGAGATCCAGAAGCACAATTGGGAAGTAAGTAGTGATTAGCTGCAAAGTATTGTTAATAAAAAGTTACCCTTGGGGTTATACATTAGGAAAGTGTGGACCTGACTTAATTGAAACTGAATAAAGAGGATTGTATAAAGTGCCTGTGCCCTAAGTTTTATATGTCTAGTCTACAATGTCCGCCTCTTTTCATTTTCTCTTTGCACTGTACTTCAAGTTGCTTTACCTCTCAATTCATGTTATGGACAAAGAGTGAGAAAATATATATCAGTACACCAGCTAACATTGTATATGGATGTCTCTGCCCTATGGAAAAGCAGCCATATGAAAAACAGAAAATAAACATTTATTATGTCATGGAGCATTCCAGGTTGCTAAATTGGCTCTAATTATATCCTAGATAATGGCCACTTATAGTGGTGTTTATGTTGTCTGCTCGATCTTTGAGGCAACTACAAATTAAATAGGTAAGCAAGATATTAGTTTGAATCTATTAGTGCCTGGTATTTATGGAAGGATTATTGAAACAATTTGAACGCTATTTACTTTTTAAGTGTACTAGACATTTGCTGTATTTTCACTTAAAGGTATATGTAAGTTTCCTGGGTTTCAAATATTTGGTAAGAAACAGGCAGTGATTATCAGAAAAAGCTTTGTTATACAGAAAACTGCAGTGTACTTACAAAGTTACAGGTAGGAAAGTAAAATCCAGCTTTGCACACCCACAAGGAGCTTACGTAACCAAGTACACAGAGGAGAGATAGCCAGATAGTTTGACCTTTTTTGTAGAGAGACTTTACATCACAGCCAGAAACCCCAGAGTTTGATACAAATGTATCAGCTGCCTGACCCTCCTCCTGATTGGCCAAAACAAATAATACATTTTATGCTAATTTAGCCTGGGTTTCAAGGGGGTTAACTCTGATTTTCAACTGCCAGAAATTACAAGACATTTTGCTATCTTCAAGGTAAGTATATACATGTTTATTTTTCATGCAATTTTTTTTATTACGCTACTGATTCTCCTCTATTCGATGCACTCATAATGCAGTAAACTTAGATACACCTTTAAGTAAACTAATATGACACACACATGATAAAGACGATAATTGAGACTTTGCAATATTCTGTTGCCGTTAGAAAGGAGTAAAGTTTACCTGGGTAGAAAATGTGCAACTTACAACTGTAAAAAACATATTACGCCTTACACTACACAATGTGTTAGTTGAAGCTGAATTTGTTAGTTTAGGTGGAGATATTCTATCCTGAAGTTACTAGTGTCAGTAGTTATGTAGTTTATGTGTTTACTTCCCTATCTACATATTATGTGAAACTTGGCAAAGAATGTATTAGTTACTGTAGGAAGACACACAGTTAAATCCAGTTGTCATAGAAGGCCATTGAAAATAAGTATTTTTTCAAGATAATAATTATTGTATGCAAATGGTAGGCCACTTAAACATCCTTCAGCTTACATCATGCATTGTGAGCAATCAGTACTGGTATTTTATGCATAGAATTATAATATGGGAGCACCAAAAAGGAATGATCCAACAAGCAGAGGTTAACACTTCTGTGTCTGTCCTGTTAGAGAGGCCTGTTCTTGTGGACTGAAGTGGTATTCAGGCTTTCAATTAAGCTATGGGTTTCTCAAGCTAGTGTGGTGCTCAACCAACTATCTTGGTTAGTCTAGTTCTTACAAAAAATCCTATGAACACTGTGTAAGGAACCTGTTACAAACACAAAGGTCTATGAGATCTTACATGAACACATAAACCGTCACACTACATGAGAAACAAAGCATGCACCACATCCCATTACTGCTACACACATTTTATCTATGCAATGATGTACAAGCATTGTCTAATATACTTAGTAGTGCTTAATAGTACTCTTTTAATTGTCTGTATTAGTTAGGGTTTAAAATAAAAAGGATACAGTGTTCCCATTTTGGAGCAAAAGAACCAAATAATAAAAACATAGATGATGGATCAAAAAGAATAAATGAATGTGTGAGAAATAAACAGGATTAAGTATAACAAATCAAGTGTCTCTTAAAACTGAATTTCCTCATGTTTCTTTCATTTCATTGCTTTTTCTGCAACTGTACTCTCTTATAAATTCCAGGAAATCTTATATTCAACATTTTTTAAACAAAAATGTACTTAACAATTTGATGTTTCTTAATAAATCTACTAATAACATATAAATGCCCAATTTTCATTGTGCAAGAGTTGGCGCTTTTAAATTAAAGCATATTAATAATAATAAAACATGCAGATGGGATACATTGATGATAAAATAAGGCAACATGAGGCATACAGGCTTAATGTGCATAAAAATCCTTTTAACATATTTGAGCTTTTAGTTGTTTGGTACCCATGGAAAAAAAACTGTGATAAAATCTTGGAGGAATTATGAGTATCTTTCACGGTCTCAACACACAGTTTGCCTTGGCAAAGAATTCATTTTTCTAAGTGCTCATTTGGACCAAAGCATAATGCATTTCCTATTTTGTGGGTTTGCAACTAAGAAAAGATTCAGTTAACATTGTGTATTTTTCATTATAGAGAATTCTCGTAATGATTGCCGGGCAGATGTGAATCCAGATCAGTATCAAACACTGTATGGAGGAAGCTTACATACGAACATGATATGAAACACATTTTGAATGGCATTAGTTAGCTTTGGTCACAGAATTGCATATCAGATAAAAATGACACTGAGATAAGTGGACATTATTAGCAGTTGAAATTACAGGGCACTTCTTCAATTACAAATTAGATCTGCTTGGCTGCTCAAGAAATTGAGCACAATTATTAATAAAACACACAGCAAAGGAAAATATAGAATGTTAGAATTATTTAAATTACATTAAATGAAATAGGCAATATTGGGCTGTTCATTTATATAGTGAGTCATTAATTATGTGTATTTGAAAGGTTGTAATCTTTTAGAGTTTTTGAATGCATCCTCTGCACCATGAAGGTAGCTATTTTCTCTGCTTTCATAATAAAAAACACAGTGCATTCTATACAATAAAATATTTAAGTTCTTCCCAACCCGTAAAAGAGACAAGAAGAGTCTGCACCACATCGAGGGCATAATTATAATACACAAGAATTAGTAAATTGAGAGTATATGCAAGTCGCTATCATGCACAATGTCCTCTGGTAGATTGAGGATTAATGAGCATCTTTCAGTAAATACTCCTGTATGACAGATTTATTACCTTCTTAACAAAGAAAATAACCAGAATAGCTAGCATACATTTTCATTTAATACAAAATCTACATAAAGGTTCCAGTGACACCATTCTTTAGTCTATCTTTCAGTGGTGGGGGTCGTAGGGGGGGCAATTATATGTTATTTTTTATTTTATCCATAGTGGGTCCTGTTGTCTTATAAAAGCCATATTCTTTGTATGGCATACATTTGAACAATAACTGTAGTACTGAAATATGGCACAAACAGCTCTAAGCAATGAAGACAGTCAGTGTACATGGCCAAAGTCTTTATACATTTTTATAATTTCAAACTATTAAACCCCTTCACTAACAATTTCTGCTTATTGCGCCAACCAAAGTCTTGTACATCAATCTTGTGTTAATAATAACCTGTCATAATGTCTTTCATTTATTTCAGTGAAATATACTGTTTTGTTCAAAATGCATATCTACTTTGACAACGTCAATGAAAAACATTCTCTAAATTACCCTAAATATGTTTTCTACACAAAACGTTTTTTTGGTACTTTTTCTTTAATGAATTTCAGATTTTGGTTTAGCTAGCAGATATTTAAACAGTAAAGTATTGCTTCATTCATTATCTAATTTCCTTGCATAACTGCTTGAGACATCAGAGGGACTTAATTCATGGTTTGTTATAAACCGCACTGCATCTCCCAGTGAATATGACTTACTGCAAATCTATGTGGGATGACATGGCAATTATATCTTTTATACAGTAGGTAAATTTGATTAACTGAATTCTGTACATTGCCAAACAATCTGGGTAATTACAGTCTGTGCCGTGCCTACCATATAGATGAACTAGTTAGCCATGCTTCAAGAGGCAGAAGCTGTAAATAACAATATTAATACAGAGAAGAATGTGCCTTTTAAACAATATTATCAAATATTGTCCTTGTGACAGTTCAATTCTATGTTATAAATAATTATTGTTTCTCTTTTTTTTTGGTAATTTATCTAATACGTTTATGTAACCTCATGGACCTGTTCCATTTTAGATAATGTACTTAAACACCTTTCTGAAGAACATGGCATGGCTTTAGAATCTAAAAAATACATCCTTTAAGTTATTAACTTTTATATGCAATTATTCTGCTGTGGAGTCTGGTAGGTTTCCAGGGATCTTTCTGAGGTGGCTGAGGTGGGAGGAAAGAGAACTTGACTGTGTTCAGAATGAGAATCTTGCATATAGAACTTCCAGTCAATTCATTAAGTTTAATGGAACCCTTATGAATTTGAAAGGACTTTGTAAAGAAAATGGAAGTATGTAATAATACAATAACTGCATAAAAATGTAAAGTCTATGTTTATTTATTTTTTTCTTATTTTTGTTCTTTTTAAAACATTTGCCCAATATATCAAGTGTTGTTATTCAAAAAGACTGTATTGAAAAAAACTTATCTCAGTGGTCCTTTACTCAGTATCATGCATAGACTATTATCTACCACAAGGTTCATTTATACAGTGTATGATAGTTGGCTGTTTGATATGTTTTATATAAAATATACTTTTTTTTCTAAACAAGCTGAAAATTAACAAAACTATCAATAACTTTATAACAAAGCTCAAAGGGCCTCATTCAATTTGGGCCGTAAATCCATTGCAAATGTCCAATTTTCTGCGATTGCGTTGCAGGCTCAAGTAGGTCTACTTTTACTCTGCTATTCAATTGGCCTGGCCCGAAAATTAGGTGCCGGTCGCGAGAATCGGAAACCATGCTCTCAGAAGTAGCATTTGCGGCTTGAACATGATCGCGGACGCAAGCCCTTAAGATCGAAGCACTGTATATGCAAATATAAATTCAATCCAGCACTGTAAATTATGGTGAACACAATGGTTGACATTTGAATTAAAAGTACAATATTCTCAATCTCTCACATCGCCAAAATATAATAATTTATTTCATGTTTAATTTCCGTCCAAAGCCTTGCGGGCTTGAATGACCTCCAAGCCCGTAACTTGTTATTCAAGCCCGTAGAAATTTGCAAAAAATGGAGGTTGGATTCCAAAGTCCTATGGGCTTGGAGGTTGAAGCCCGTAGGACTTTGGACAAAGAATAAACATAAAATAAAGTATTATATTTTGGCGATGTACGAGCTTGAGAATGTTTTGCTTTTAATGCTAATGTCAACCATTGTGTTCCCCACCATTTACAGTGCTCTGATTTGTAATTAAGCCCTTTGCTAGACCTTCTTGGTCCCAGTAACCTGTCGTTCTATTTTTGCCCTTTGCGGGCTGGACGGAGTGGAAAATCGGTGCAACTGAATAGGGATTTGGGATTTTAGCGGCCGCAACTCTTGCGGCCATGAAAGATCAAAGGCATGGAGGGAAGTAACTTGTGATTTTACGAATCGCAATCGATAGCAGCTCGCAGCAAGTAACCCAATCAGAGCCCGCAAACGAACAGCATTTGAATAGCTAAGTAACTTGCTATCACACTTGCGATCTCTAAAAAGTAGCAATTGAATGAGGCCCAAAGTATCCTATGTCATAAATGTTCCACTGCTAAACAAAATGTTTGCCATTACAGCATATTATAAATTAATAAAGTCTTCAATTGATATGTATTTGATGGTTATGGGGTATTAACCTTATAAAAATAATGTACATGTACTCGATGAGAAAGTAATAATACATCTTTAATTACAAATACAGCAGGTGCAACATGTATGTTAAACAATATGCATCCATTAAACTGTTCATATATTTTTTGCTTATTTCTGTTCCATTAAGCAATTTATTTTAGCACATTCTAAAGGTCTCAGCATGAAAACAAATTAAATAGATTTTTTTAAACCTTTCCATTTGTGCCAGTAAAATTTGTCTGGTTTTGGGAATCCTAATTATATGAACTTTAAAGAAATATCTTTTCTTTAAAAAATGGATATTACACTAGAAGTCTGCTTTAAAGTTAACTTGCTACAGGAAGGAAGCTTTGATTTCAAACAGTGCTTTAAAGTCAAGGAACCTTTTCCAAATACTGTTACTAAGCCGACTCTATTGTGATGGTAATGACATGTTGCGTGGGAAGTAGTGGTTTTACTTGGATAAAGAGAGAAGGAGCTTTGTAATGATTGATGTAACATATGAGGGTCAAACCACAAAATCACTAACGTACTCTTTGGCCAACCAAGTGGAATTGGGTTACTCAAGTTTCTATACATTTTTAGCGAGTGGCAATATTTCACAAATTAAATATGTTTCCTCCTGAGGGCTTCCTCTACCCGTAAATTTACTTTCCACTTGTTTGTAGTATATGTCACTAATCTCTTACTGAGTTCACAGTGAAAGTATAGATTGCAGCGCCATACTGGCCACCCAAACTACATCTGAATACCAAGACTTTTTAAAACATCCTAATCACCCAAGATGATCACCTTTTAAGTTAAAATAAGTACATATTTACAATTGACTATAATTAACAAGTATTTATCAATGAAAAAAAAATTATGAACATACTCATACATATATTTAAACTTTTTAGAGCCAAATTGTTATTTCTGTTTCAGATTAAGTCAGAGGGAAAACTATTTTTGCAATTTTTTTTTTCCTTCCCATTCACATATAATATTTATAAAAAAATATTCTAAAACCAATTTATTTAATTTATAATAAACAACACAAATGATATGACTAGATTGGTTTATTGTGTAACTGATGGCAGTCTAGATTTAACTAATTAATTTTTGTAATAAATATAAATAATAAGTATGACTCCATCTACTATATTTCCTGGCCTATAAGATGCATATAAGACACAGCAAACCTTTGAAATAATAATTTCGGAAAAACATATGTTTAAGTAAATATTATTGATGCTATCCCCACAAAGAAAAGAAAATAATTTACACATAAAAGGTGAGATTTACAGTCTGATTATTAATCCTAGACCATGTATGCAGAGTAATGTATGCATAAATAGGAAAATAATTTATATATTTATAATCACAGACAGTGTTGATTTAAAATTAGTGCAATACAACAAAGAGTTGCTCAGGTGTATTACACTGGGATATCTATAATAAAGTGTTGTAGTAAGCCCATTAACTTTATCCCAAATGTACCGTATATACTTGAGTATAAGCCAACTTTTTCAACACATTTTTTTATGCTGAAAAAAAAACACTCGGCTTATACTTGTGTAAAAAAAAAAATCCTCCTCCTCCCCCCCCTTATCATCCTCCTCCTTCCCCCCTTATGATCCTCCTCCTCCCCCCCTTAACATCATCCTCCTCCTTCTCCTCCTTCCCCCCTCCTTATCATCATCTTCTTTCCCACATAACCTCCTCCTTACTGCACCCTCTCCAATCCCTATCCCCCTCTCTCCTTACTTGCTACTATGCTCCGATGAGCTGTGGCCTATCCTGACGCTGCAGCACCTCTTCCAAACCGGCATATGCTAATGACGTGACGTCACATGGTTGTGCTTTTCCATATGGTTTCATGGCAAAGATACTGGAGTGGGTTGCCAGTTCCTTCTCTAGTGGACCAGAATTTGCTTGACCTCTCTGCTATGACATGCCCATCTTATGGGACCCTACATGATATAGCTCACAGCTTCACTGAGACACACAAGCCCCTTCATCACGACATGGTGGCGATTCATAAGGGGATAATATATATAGAAACCCCTGCGATTGTTAAAATCGTAACTCCGACCCTGAAAAGCCTTTGATCTTTCAAGTCTGTAAATGTTACAATGGCAAATCGCTAATCAATTGCTACCATTCCTCAAGCCCGCAAATGTTCTCACACCCGTAAATGGCAAATGTAAAAGAAAATCCTATGAGTACCAGATAGGACCCACAAGGGGGTTAAACCCCTGATTGTAGCACTGTAAATGCAAATAAAAAATCAATACTGCACTTTAAAAAACGCGGAAAGCGATGAAAGACATTAGAATTAATTTCAAAACAGTCTAAAGCTCGTAAATCTGCAATCAAAAATAATTTATTTTTTATGTTTCATTTCCGTGTCATATCATTCTTGGGAATCAAGGAGTTAATACATCTCAGGCCACCAGCTACAGCCTGAAACAGAATCGCCACTCATTTTTATTATTTTGTACATTTCGTGATTGTGAGTCTGATCGCATATCGGACCTCTAAACGCTGATTGATTGACGTTTAACCTCCATGTTTTACTGATGTAAAGATGACAGTCTCATTTACTATTGTCTATTTCTAAATCGGTAGTTAGGGCCTTGCTTAATTGATCATGATCACACTCTGAAACGCTACTTACGATTGCATGGTTTAAGTTACAAGAGACTGTTTTTTTTACCCCAGGGAGAAGTCAGTGGTTTATAAAGAATATAGTACTCACCAAATTAATGTGTTAAGGGACCCTGGGGTGTGGCAGTTGGAGAGAAGGGCAGGCCAGTGCCCCACCCATCTACCTGTGAGAAATTATACAAATCAAAGCGGACTATATAAAGAGAACTGTGTTTTATTTTTACCTGAATGCAAGAAGCGACTCTAGGACTAGTCAGGGTATTCTTGCAGTAAGTCAGATTGTATGCGCAGATTTGTATTTTCTGTTGCTGCAGTAACCTATATTGTTTATATTTTGAGACTTTATATTATCTTTCTCATAGAAAACAATAAAAAGTACTTAAATGTGGGACCTGCCTTCAAAAGAGGAACATTCGTGAGGCTAAGAGGAAGATCTCCCCTGAAATGAAGGGTAGTCAATCCAAAAGAGACAGATAGGAGGTATATATTCTGCAATGAGAGATAAGCAGAACATACACAAAAGATAATCTACTGTACGCTAAAGGGACTCTGTCTCATAGTTTACTATACTAAAATATTATGGTTGTAAGGTTATTTCTATGATGAAATAATATGTTTACCTTAGGCCAATTATAAATTATACAATTATAAAAAATGAATTGTTAATGTTTTAACTCACACAATTTTTGGATAGCAGAAACAAATATATTCTTTGCACTGTGAATAAGCTTTCCATTAAGCAATCTTTGTTAATAGGCCAAGATTATATATTGTTGATGTGCTGCTAGCACCTCACTAACCTCACCTCTCCATCATCTTACACATTGATGAATATGGTCCTTTGAGGGTTCCCATGTGGTTTTTAGACAGTTCTCTAGAATGGTACAGTATGTCCATTTTCTCTTCCCACAAGTAGTAGATATCTCTCTCATTTTCCCAAATTGCACTTAATAACATCTTCACAATTTATTCAGCCCTTTCACTTTTACAGTGGATTCTAACCACTGTTGTTATGAACCCAAAAAGGGGTCAAATGAATTGCATAGCACTTTTGAAGACTTGGGTAACTTATGTTAAATAGGTTTCCAATCGCCACTGTTAGACCAGTGCTCCAGCTCATTAATTACATCCCTATTTATAACCATGTATAAATAAAACTAATTAAGATAAATATGATTTATAATGGGGTTAAATAAAATTATTTCCATTGTACTAATTAGAGTTACAACATCAAATTGATAGGGTCATTGTTACCTAAAATGAATAACTAGCGAATTGCCCATCAAAAATGACATTTTAAGCCATGGCAATGCTGTTTGCCAATTGGGATTTGGCCAGTTGAATAGGGCTATATTTAAGCACACAGCATATTTTCTTTACAGGAGTTTTTAGTTAGTTATGACCTTGCTTTTTGATAGAAGTTCACTAACTAAAAACTTCTGTAAAAAAAATATGCTTTGTGCGTATGTAGGGCCATATTCAATTTGCCAAATCGTAATTGAATGAGGCCCAATGTATGGCTTTTGCTCCTCTGTGGACCTTGCGCTATCATTGTGAGCCTATCCCCTTGTGTATTTCAATTGTGATGCTTTGCAATGATCACTTTTGGCGCTCATCACAAAGACCGATATATAAGTACAGCGTAAAATGGCAAAAAAATGTGAGTACAGTGAATGGATTAATAATGGATTAATAAATGAATATACTTTACCTATTTATATTTAATGTACAGCAATCAATATCCTGAAGAGCTAACAATCTATTTGGATTTTCCTGCATCTGAAAATGTACAGTTCGAGTGTTGATCATCTGAGGAGAAAGTGTCAGCAATGTGGCAAGTGTGCAGTGCAAAAAGGCTGCGTGCGCAAGGGCAAACCGTGTGTTTAGGCGGGTAAGGCGGCATTTTAGAATCCTAATGTTATGAGTTGTAAGTTAATGTTGTAAAATGGCGGCTTTTTTCTATGTGTTACTTGGCTTGCGAGCATTTTCTGTCGGTTGTAATGGTATATTTTGTATCTGCTACGTTCCTGGCTAACTCGTATGTGCCTGGTGGTGATTTTTGCGGCTCTGTGTCCTTTAGTCTCGTTCAATTTTTTTCGGCCGCCTTGTTTCTTCTCGCTTAGCCAATTTTCAAGCGGCGAAACTCCTTAAATTCGACTTTAATTTGCTTGCAACCTCACCTCCAGATGTCCTGGCTGTCCCCCCATGTGTGATGTTTTTGTTATGTTTTGTTTTTATTTTTAAGTGTTTTTGTTGTTTTTTGATGTACGCGTTTCGGCAGTTAACTTCATATTTTTGGGACGTGGGTTTGTCTAAGTCCGTATTTCCTCATTGCGCGTTGTTGTTTTTTTTCTAAGTCCCGCAGCGTGGTTGTTTTTTTTCAAAGTCCCGCTTTTTTGGGTTGTTTTTAACAGCGAGTGAGGCGCCGTTGAGCCTCCACCACCGCAAATGCGGCCCTCGATTCAAGCTCACAAAGCGTGACGACGACTCGCAGTTTGACAACTATTATATGTAAAAAATTAAAGATGTAATTATTTATTTAAACTTATAAAAATATTTTGCACATTATCATTTCAACTTGTTCAAAATACCAAATTATAAATATGTCACTTCAATGTCTTTAATCCCATTAAGTACAATGATGTTAATTGTATCTACACAATTGATGTTAGCATATTAGGAACTCCTACTAATCCCACTTAGAACATGCTCTAATTTCATTAGAGATGAGGGCAAATACCACAAGTTTGTCAGACAATTATGTTCATTTAAAAGCATTGAAAGCTAAGTACACCTTATGTGTACATTATCTTACAATGCATGTTCCTTTAAATAAAAACATACAGGTCAAAATGAGAAATAAACTTTAGTCACTTGTCACAGGAGACTAAAACAGAGACTGTCCATGCAACAGTAAACAATGACTTACATTTTTGTTACACACCATACAAATATCTCCCAGAGGGTGACTAAAAGATATTCCACATGACATGTGAGCATGCAGCTGCTTGAGAGTACGGTCACATTGCTTTCAATAACATTACTAAAGACTGTAATATACTAGCTGTAAAGATGTATAAAATAATGAAGCAATCTAAAAAGCTAGTTAATTTGAAATTTGCTTACAAAACAAACTACGCTATCTGACATATAATAACATACAGTATTTCATGATCATCCAAAATCACTTACATTGTATAGTTTTACTGTTTACTCTTAAAAGGATATGGATGTCACAAGTACTGCTATGCACCACCTTTACTGGTTTGAAAACTATCTAGGGAAAGTACTATTCTTTATAAAGTCCCAACATTGTCCATAGGTCTATTTACAAAGTTGAATAGACTACAGTTGGTTGGTGTTTAGTTATTCAGTCATGTCTGATTCTCCATGATCCGATGGGCTGCAGCACTTCAGGCACATCTGTCATCCACTGCCCCTCTGAGCTCCCTCAAGCTCATTTCGTTGACCTCATCTATCCATCTCCACCTCTGTCGTCCTCTTCTTCATGTGGTCTTTCCCAGCATTAACATTTTGGCTTGATTTCCTGCAGTACTGATTAATTAGATCTTCTTGCAGTCCAATGATCTCTAAGCAGTTTTCTTCAACGCCACAATTCAAAAGCAGCAATTCTATAACACTCAGCCTTGTTTATTGTCTCAAATCTGTATGTTACTACTAGGAATACCATAATTCTAACTATTCAGACCTTTGTTGATAGTGATATAGCTTTACTTTTTAATAGCTTACCCAGGCTTGCCATAGATTTCCTCCCTAGAAGCAAGCGTCTTTTAATTTCATGGCTGCAGTCACCATCTAAAGAGATCTTGGAGCTCAAGAAAATGAAATCTGTCACTGCCTCCATTTCCTTTCCGGCTATTTGCCAGGAACTGAGATTGCTGTTTGCCATAGTCTTTTTAGCGTTAAGCAGCTGGCCAGCTTTTGCACTCTCTCCTTTCACCTTCACCAATAGTTCCTTTAGTTCCTCCTCACTTTCAGCCATCAAATTAGTAACAGTATCTTCAGGTGTTGAAATTTCTCTCAGCCATATAAATGCCTTGCTTTGGATTCTTCCAGTCTGGATGATGTATTCCACATATTGGTTGAATAAATAAGGTGATATTATACAACCTTGTTGCACTGCTCTACCGATCATGAAACAATTGCTTGTTCCATGTTCGGTTCTGACCATGGCATCTTGGTCCACATACAGATTTCTCAGGAGATGGATGAGATGGTCTGATACCCTATCTCTTTAAAAACAGTCCACATTTTTTTTGTGTGATCCACACAGTCAGAAGCTTTAGCATACTCTATGAAGCAGAAACAAATATTTTTCTGGAACTTTCCTACTTTCTCTTTTACTCAGTGCATATTGGCAATTTGATCTCTTGTGCCTTTGAAAAACAGGGAATGCACATCTGATAGCTCTCAGTGCATATGCTGTTGGATACTCACTTGCAGGATCTTAAGCATAACTTTGTTGACATGGGAAATGATTGTTCGATAATTGGAGAACTCTTTGGAAATGGCTTTTTTGGGATTGGTATATAGGCGGACATTTTCAAGTCTACTGGCCACTGTTGAGTTTTAAAAATTTGCCAGCCTAATGCAAGCAACTCTTTCACAGCATCATCTTCTAGGATTTTGAACAGTTTAGCTGGGATTCCATCAACTCCTATAGTCTTTCTAGGGCCCATCCCACTTCACTCTCCAGGATGTCTGCCTCCAGCTTATTGGACAAGCTATTGAGGTTAATAATACTTTTAATTCTGAACTTTGCAATAAGAAGCTCGTGATCTGAGCAGCAGTCAACTCCAGGTCTTGTTTTTGCTGACTGTATAGAGCTCCACCATCTTTGTCTACAAAGTATATATTCAGTTTAATTTCTATATTGTCCATTTGGTGATGTCCATGTTCTTGACAATCGTAAAAGATCTGGTCATTGCCTGATATGAAATGTCCCATCCCAGTCCATTTGAGTTCACTAATTCCTAAGATTTCAATGTTTAATCTTGTCATTCCATATTTGACCACCTCCAGTTTGCCTTGGTTTATAGTTCTAATATTCCAGGTTCCTATGCTGATTTTCCTTTCTCCCCCTCAAACATATTCGGAGTGTGGCGTCCTCTCAACTTTGGCTCTACGCCGCTTCACTCTCGGACAAATAAACCCCAGAAAAGTGCAACTTTGCAACAAAAAAAAACACGCCATAGGACTTAGAAACAAAAAATAAAAATACGACCAGCGGGACTTAGAAAATAAACACTAACGCGTAAAGAGGAAATACAGAAAAACAAATACGAGTTCGCAAAAAATACGAGGTTAGCAGACAAAATGCGTACATTCAAAAACAACACAAAACAATACAAAATACAACAACAAAAAAAAACACACAGAGCATGGGGGGACAGCCATGACATGTGCCACAAAGGTTGCACGCTAATTAAAGTCCAATTTAACGAGTTTAGAAAATTAAAAATCGCCAAAACGGGAAAAATTGTCGGACGAAAAAAATGAAAACGAGGCTGCACGACCCCAAAATGTGCAAAACACTGCCAGGCACATATGACTTTTGCCAAAGGACGTACAAGGTACTAAAATACACACGCTGCACAGAAAATGCTTGCGACCCGCATAGCACATACACAAACTACGCCATTTTACAACACTAACACTATGAATCTAAAATGGCAATTTACACAACTAAAGCAACGGTTTGCCCTCGCGCATGCAGCATATTTATAATGCACAGCTGGGACATTGATGACACTTTATCCTCAGAGCAGCAACAGGCCAAATGTACATTGTATGCTCCAGGAAAATAAAAATAGATACTTAGCTCTTCAGGCTATTTATTGCTGGATATATCAATTACATATAGGTAAAGTATATTAATTTATTAAGTCAATAATTAATTAATAATTAGACTAACAAAATTGACATACATATCTGTCTTTGTCATGAGAGCCGAAGGTGCTCATAGGAACAAAAGTAAATGAGAAGAGCGGATCGCTATGAGTGCCGAAGGCGCTCATTGCAAGCCATGCGATGAGCGCCAAAGGCGCTCAGCGCGAGGATCGCAATGATCGCCGAAGGTCCTCAGAGTATAAATGATTTACATTGTGTATCAAACAGCATTGCCATGGCTTAAAATTGAGCGGCTCTCTATGAGCGACAAAAGCGAATGAGTTAAAGGACAGTTCTTTATTTCAACCTTCCCTCCAATAAACATTAACAAATGACACTACCTAGGTTGATGTTTAAGAGTTACCTCTTTAGACATCAACACCATTGTCAAATGTGTTCTATGGTATTTTGAGTAACTAAACTTGATAATGGGAAAATGTTTTAAATATTTCACTCTTATGTGCAATTATTCTTTACTGAGGGGATTCCTTTAATTTACTTACTTCATCTTTTGTTGTCTTCATCACATTGTCCTTGTAAACTAATACATGATCCCTTAGACCTTAAACTAAGTACTTCCTCTGCAATTAAGGTCTCCTCCAGGAAGAATATAATCAGAAACCAAACTGGTAGATTCCACTTTAGCAAAATTGCATATAAAAAGTAATACATTTATAATTTCTTTCTTAACTTTTTATAAACAGTTTGTTCATTATCACGTGCCGTTTCGTTTCAAAACAGTACAGTTTACATATAGGACAATGGCTCTTTAAACTCAGCACTTGCAATTCATCCCAGGTTTGAATTCATTTTAATGTGTAACAAATTGAAAAAGTGGATACCATTTGAAATTCACTACCCAGAATCCACGGCTGAAATAAAAACAGAGTAATTCTGTGTAAACTCTTCATATGTTTAATAGTGGATTTTGTTTCAGGAAAAAATATTTTTCTTTGCCATATTTTGTCATCATGACCTATGACTAATGCACTCAAGTAAACTGAAGACAGATCTTGTTTCTATTTTTTTAGGATTTTTAAAGGATTCTTTGAATCAGAGTTTTGGTGCCCTTTTCATTAGAATGTTTGTCCAATAAAAATGTATACCTGCTAATATTTAGGAAAGAGTTGGCCATGTCTTGATGCTGCACATTAAAGTCTAGTGCTTTTGGTGGTGGAATCCAATTCCTGTTGAAACTGAGGTATTTTTCCTTCTCAGATGAGCACCTCTACTCAATTTGCATACATTTTCCTCGCCTTATGGGTGATAGGGGGAACCAGACGTGGACTCCTTGCTCACTGTGCCTTAGGGAGTACAGCTGCACCTCACTGACGAGGCCCATCGAGGCAGAAACACGTCTGTGGTTTGCTGTTTCTCCTGTTTAGGGTAGAATTGCCTGGTATTTCCAGACTGGGTCACTCTTTTGAGTGAGAACAGACTGATATACTTCAGAATATTTCTCCCTGTAAATGGCGCAAGTGAGCTAAAAGAGGCTGCTCTCTGAGTAGGTATCCAGACCTAGAGAAAAAACCCACTGAGGTATTTTTGTTCTCAGATGATCACCTCTACTCTATTTGCGATAGAATATGCACAGATTATGTCACTGGTGGTTTTGGAGTTATCCATATAGCTGGTCAGGCTGCAATTACAAACTAACAGGGAGAAGTCAGTAAATATATTCATCCCTCTAGCAGGATAGAAGCAGTTTATAAAAAGAAAGTATGTGTAATACCTACACCGCACAAAAAGCTTCCATGAATAAAAGCTAATTATATATAAATAATGTATATGTATAAATATAAATAGCAGATACATATAATATATATATTATATAACAATATAATATAAATAATGTACAGTTTTAAATCCAGTCACTTATTTTTATTTGAATTTTTTAAGTATAATTAGTTTTTCTTCATGTAAGCGTTTTGTGTGCTGTACAATAATATATATTATGCTTTAATTATTTAATAAAGTGCTGTCTTCCAGCTATGGGGATATATTACACTCTAGCCCTGTCATGATGTAAGTAGAGTCTGTCTTACCATATTGCATTCAGTTATAAGAGTATTGTTCAAGAAACCAAACTTTTTACGAATTCTTATATGAGAGAGTGGTTTGTGATTTTCATTTCTGGAGAACAATGTTTGCATCTATTGATGCAACCTGCATGCCTCTGGGCCTGAGAGGAGAGAGGAATGTGGTGTCAATTTCAATCATATCCAATAATCTAACAGACTTTTGTTTTATCCCTCTTCTTTTCCCCTCCTCTACTGATAAAAAAAGAACTGAGTGACCCAGTAGTCAGGAAGTGATATAATAAAATGGATTCCTCTAATCATAAACAATGTTTTTATTACCGAATATAAGCCGCATCTTTTTTCCGATTTGCGAGCTTTGCTAGTTACCTGTTTCGGTTATATTCGCAAACGTAAAATGACTGCCAATTTGCGTGGTTGAGACTGAGGTTTTGTAGCAATTGAATAGCGATTTGCGGTTTTAGTGATTGTAACATCCTGTAAGGCCTGTAACCTGCAAAAGAAGTTACAGTACTAATTAGAAAGCCTGTTTCTTGCATTGGCTGATCACTTGGAGAGAGTCTTTTTCTCTCCAATTTTAAGGTGCGGCTTATATTCGAGTACAATCTTTTTTCTTTTTTATCACCTTGAATTTTACAGGTGCGGCTTATATGCGGGCCAATATGGTATCTCTAAAAAACTTTTTCATGTTCATGACTTACACAGTTGATAATGTTAGTTTGTTACATACCGTATTTATCAGTGTATAACACATACTTTTTCTCCCTGAAAATAGGGGGCAAATGATAGTGCGTGTTATACGCCGATATTCCCTCCCCCCTCCTTATCCTCAACCTCCCTCCTCACTCTAAACCCCCTGGCACGCACGTGACTTCACCGGGTCAAGGAGCGGAGCGGAGGCCGGAGCAGAAGCAGGTAAGTGAGGGGGAGGTATTTAGGGGGGTTTAGGTTGAGGAGGGGGGTTTAGGTTGAGGAGGGGGGGTTTTGAATTTGGAGGGGGGGTTAGAATGCGGAGGGGGGTTTAGCTTGAGGAGGGAGGTTGAGAAGGGGGGTTGAGGTTGAGGAGGGGGGTTTAGGATAGGGGGTTGAGGTTGAGGAGGGGGGTTGAGGATAGGGGGGTTGAGGAGGGGGGTTGAGGGGGTTTGAGGATGGGGGTTTGAGGAGGGGGTTTGCGGAGGGAGGTTGAGGAGGGGGTTGAGGAGGGGGTTGAGGATGGGGGGGTTGAGGAGGGAGGATGAGGAGGGAGGTTGAGGAGGGGGTTGAGGATGAGGAGGGAGGTTGAGGATGAGGAGGGGGTTGAGGATGAGGAGGGGGGTTGAGGATGAGGAGGGTGGTTGAGGATGAGGAGGGGGGTTGAGGATAGGGGGGTTGAGGAATGAGGATGAGGATTGGGGGGTTGAGGAGGGGGGTTGAGGGAATTTGAGGAGGGGGGTTGAGGAGGGGGATGAGGAGGGAGGTTGAGGAGGGGGGTTGAGGATGAGGAGGGGGGTTGAGGATGAGGAGGGAGGTTGAGGAGGGGGGTTGAGGTTGAGGAGGGGGGTTGAGGAAGGAGGATGAGGATGGGGGGTGGAGGAGGGGATTGAGGATGGGGGGTTTGAGGAGGGGGTTGAGGAGGGATAATGAGTAGGGAGGTTGAGGAGGGGGTTGAGGATGACGAGGGAGGTTGAGGATTTTGCTTCAAAGTTCTTTATTTGAATTTTTTTTGCCCCTGAAATTCCCTTCTTAAAATGAGGTGCGTGTTATACGCCGATAAATACGGCACTTCATAAACAAGTGCCATTTTCCCCATCTGAATAGCAATACAAATCTATCTCTGCTAAGTAAAAAACATAATCACCATTAAGGCCTACTTAAATTGGTATTTTATATTGAAGAAGAAGAAAATAAGAATAGACTATTTCATCCAAATGTATCTAGGCCTAAATTTAAATTTTTGTCTGCATTGGCAAATAGCTTAAACAGAAATCACATATATAGTTGTGAGCATGCGATTTGTTGCTAACGCTTGCGGGCTCGCACAGCGAGCCGCGGCCCTCGCAAAGCGAGGGCACTGGGCGAGGCCTTCAGTTGCTGGCATGGAGCGCCGAAGGCGCTCCATGCCAGCAACTGCGACCCTTGCAAACTTCACGTCGCAACGCAAATAACACGACACACACATTACGACACTCGCAAACAACATACCACACACGTTCACACACATTACGGCCTCGCAACACACGGACGCAACTCGCGAACATTACAAAATTAAAAACACAATACATACACACAGCACATACATAAAAAACTTACCTACAGCAACAGGGAGCATCCAGGACTTCAAAAATGCAACTTACACCTTCGTTTCAATCAAAATAAAAGAGTTTGGACAATAAAAAATTTGATATGCAAGAGAAAAAATGGTTGCCGAACAAAACGAAAACGAGGCTACACACGCAAACACCATACGAGACACGTTACCAGACATTACGACCTTGCAAACATCGGACACAACACGCCGACATACAAACATTTCAAACACAATAAATACACACACCACACACATAAAAAAATTACCTACAGCAAGAGGAACCATCCAGCACCTCAAAAAAGCAAGTTACACCTTCATTTAAATAAAAATAAAACACTTTAGACACTAATGAAATCGCTAAGCGAGAGAAAAAATGGCCGTTGAAAAAAACGAAAACGAGGCTACAGCACTCTCAACACGTAAAACACCACAACACACTCGCAAAACAACACACGAAACTCGAAAAACACCACGAAGCACCGACGGATAATCCGCAAAGACGCATACCACAGATAACCCGCCATTTTACGTCAATGCGGAAGTACACCACTACGCTAACGGTTTCATCTTGCGCACGCACACTCTTATACTGCACACATTCATCACGCTTACACAGCAGCTCCACACCACTAATGCTGCAGCAACATGAAAACATGTCAGCTCTTCAACACAATGCTTCAAAATAGGTAAAGTATATTCATTTATTTATCTATTATATATTTTAGTATTACACACCAAACAGCATTAGCTACCTTATGATTTGATTGCCGTCATTTTTTGACGGGCAATTCGCTAGTTTAAGAATAATTCAGAGTGATGAAATGTTTCATTTGTATAGATAGTTCAGCCTTATTGCAGTGAGGGTACAATGCTGACTGTTCAATTGGAATGGCTTGGATGGAAATTTGAAAGTGATAGGTCACCAGGAGCCACATTAAATTCCAAGCCCGTTGGTGCAACGTGAGACCCGCAACGGCTGCGGGCTTGAAAGTTTGCTGATTTACGGAGCTATTAAATTAGAACATTTTGCGAGTTATGGGCTTGAGAGGCAAACCCATAAACCCTTTTTCACACATTGGATGTAGTAACTCGTAGTTATAGGTTTAGATGGAGCCAATGGAAACAGAGATTGTCAGAATTACGTCACTGAAAAATGGAGGTGGGATTTCAATGTCTTACGGGGTTCAATACTACTTACGGTTACTTGGTTTACGGTTTAGGCTTTCGGCCAGGTAGCTGTGGACTTTTTCTATTGAATCACTCTGTAACTGTTGCAAATTTGAAGCCCGAGACTTACGGGTGGTATGAAGTCAACTGCGGGCTTGCAATTGAATGAAGGCCTTAGTATAATAAAAACATCTTAGTGAACAATATGCCCTTTAAAAGCTAACTTTAGTGAAAACGACATTTGTCATATTTAGCAAAGAATAATAAAAGTATTAGAAAGAAGGAAGACATATTGTGTGTTCTCACTGTCTGTGTACGCTCTGTCCCTAGTTGTTGTTACACATAACTACGGTAATTTTAAATTGCAACGGGTGGGGCAGATATAATGCCACAAAGGTTAACTATTTCACTGCATTTTCACTCTACAGCTCCTGGCAGATGTGCTGTACATATTCAGCTTATAATATGTTTTTTTAACCTTTTTTTCTTATAAAAAGGTGTTTTTTAGGCAGGTAAATGGGGTATTTACTGTACATGGTTGGAGAATCTATTTCTGCTTCTCATACCAATAACCACCAAATAGCCTCTCATGTACAGTATATGGATAAGATCAAATAACTTTTTGTGTACACATGACTATATGTTTAAAGTACGGTAGATTGAAAGAAAAATATGGTACATTGTGAGTCCCAACCAAATACTCAGAATCCTTAGCAGCAATAAGACTACAAGGTACAAAACCACAAGGTACTGAGCAATCTGCGAGTAGGCACGTTTTCCAGTGTTCATGTGAATATTCCTAAAAGTCGTTTTCGCTTCATAAAATAATAATATTTAAAATGATTTTGACATATTTTGTCATCCTGACCCATGTAGACATTCAAGTAAATAGAACACAGATTTGTGTTCTTTTTTTTGGAAAATGTCTCTGAATCTAGATTCAGGTCAAAGCATATCCAAGTTTTAGTATTTGGACAAACATTTAGGAAATTATTTGCAATGTTCAGGTGTTGTGTAGTCAATGTTAAATAATCTCTGAAGTGCCAGATCAATAGTATGGTCCTATGAAGAACTTGATAATAGGTAAATGTTTTTAGGAAGTATAAAGCAATACACACAGCCATTAATCTTCAGCTATTATATTCAGTTTTTTATTTAATAAAGGATACTTGCTTTTGTATTTTTGCTTTTTTTCTAATATGATTATACGTGGGAGAAATGGGAGGGATCTTGGATACTGATGGCAGCTCTTTTCAGTTCTATTGAATGATTGCTACAATTACTTTTAATTCGGCAACAGGACAAAATAGAAGAGAAAGTCATAGTGGAATAACTGTCTCACTGAGGCTTCAGGCAAACTAGCGGTCCAAGATGGAAGTACCAATGGCAGAGTCTAATAAATTAAATATTTTACCTAAAAATGCTTATATACTCATGGCTTCCACAGCTGCTAATGTTACTAATTTAATTATGAGTAAGATTATCTTACTGTGTTTGGTTCTTTACACCAGCTATAATACTAAGTCTAACTAAATGAGTGTTAATCTTTATTAATACTTACTACTATGAATTACAACAATATGATCATGTTAGATCCATAAACCCACTGCAAAGCACAAAAAACAAAAGTACAGGAACCACAAAAAGGCTCATCATAATACAAAGTGAATGGCCATAGGGTCAAGACCACTAATACCACCTAATGTGCCTATGGACAAATTATATGGGACATGCTGTTCTAATAATACACTATAGTTCAAGTACTGTACAAAGAGATAAGTTTGTTGGAAATACCTGTGCCTTCGCTTTCGTAAGTACTGCACGCTTCATCCTTAGAAGCAAACCCTGACGTACGTTTCGTCAGAGTTGTGCTGACATCATCAGGGGGAGGGTTAGCTACAGAGGAAGCTAGTATGCTCTTACATAGCTCATCGCAAGCCTCTCTAATCATTACAGTGGGAAGTACTAAGTGGGGAGCACAATAATTAAAGAGAAATTTTTAATTTATATACACATCATTAAATAGATGGCAAATCACTAATACATTGATTAACTAAAACAAATAAATTAATTAACAAATAAAACCTACCACTTTTCTGGCCACTCTCCAGACCCTTCGTAGTATATCATAGATATGTGAGGAGCTCCCTATCAGATAATATTAAATTATAAGTATTAATGAACATGATTAATGGAGTAAATTACAATACGATAAGAAAATAGTAGTATAATAACATTGGATTCCCTTTTTCATCCAAAACACCCACTTACTTACAGGGAATTATGATCTGTTGGTTTCAATTTAATATAGATTACCCCTGTTGTTGAGCAATTGTGGAAACAATTTATGCAGTATTTTCATCCAGTCAATGGATGTCCAAATGATTTTGACTGAAAAACATATTTACATTCTGCACAGGGCCCGCTTTTTTGTGTAGTTTGCATTGGGTTTATGGATCTAATATGATCATATTGTTGTAATTCATACACATGTTAGTATTAAAGTATCAATAGAAATTAACACTCATTTAGTTAATGTTACCAGTTTGTTACATATTTCACAAACATGAACATTTTGCTGAGCTACATTTTGCTGGTCTTTTATGCTGTCATTACTTACTTTGTTAAGATGAAATTGATAATTTTCATGAAATGAAAGAGACAGAAATAGAGAGATATTAGTATTGATTGTGGCCAACCATCTATGTAACAGTGCTTAATGCCAAGCAACATCTGCAAAGTAACATATTTGTTGTTATTTTGTTGTTTAGTTGTGTCTGACTCTCTGTAACCTCATGGACCATAATACACCAGACACATCTTTATGTCCACTGACATCTTTATGCTGATCCACTTGGTTTTCATGGTGGGGATATTGGAGGGATTTGCCAGTGGACCACAGCATACAGCTACTGGTATTCTTAGGTGGTCTCCCATCCAAGTACTTACCAGGCCCAACCCTGCTTGGCTTCAAGGTGGTGTGAGCTCTTGGTTCCCTTACTGGAATCAAACCCAGGTTGCATAGTAAAATATTAGCATGCATTAAAAGAGGTAATGAATCAACGGAAGGCAAAAACAATAGATACCTTTAAAAAGGAGTTGCATATATTTTTAAACAAAAAGGACATATAGGGTTATGTTGGATAACTGGAGCCCAATGGGTTTTTGTTTTTCTTCCTCTCAATCATTTAACAACAATTAACTTGTTACACAAATCAGAGATCTAAACAGGTTGCATTTGGTGCACTAAAAGTCTGTTTTCAACCTACATTGCTATGTTACCTTTTGACTGACCCCCAACTGCAGTAATAATTAGGACATTACAGTCACTTTCATAGGTAGGATATTGATCCAGGGAATCATGTGATCAAGTTTTTTTTGTGATTTATCTTTATTTGGATGAACTTACAATTCACATAATACAATGATCAGATAAGATCTACAAAGGTTGATTTTGATGGCTTTTTGACTCAAGTTCATCATTATAAATGGCATGTTAAATCAAAACTTCTTGTTTCCTAGTAATATTTCACTTTGAGCGTCAAGAAGACAATAGTCAAGTTAGTAATAAAGTTACACTGCAGCCAAATGCACATAACATTAAATTAAAATGTAAAAATATACTTTGATCCAACATTCCCATTTGTTACCTTTCCCCTCTTACTCTTTAACATAAAGGTTTGCAAAATGTTATTATATGAACATTAAAGCAGAGTAACTAAAACACTGATTATGTGATATAGGTGAAGCAGCAAATTTGATTTGTTGGCCACACTGTGGCATAATTAACTCTTGATATAATTAAACCCCATGAGTCATTCAAAGGCTTTCTAATTACACCCTCATTAACAAACTTTAGTCATTAATACTTGATTCAGATTAGCTGAGGAAGTTTCCTTGAGACGTAATCACATAAAACACAGAAGAATTTGCAACTTGTTCGCTGCCAACCATAATATTATATTATAACTGGACTGGTTGGGGACTTATCAGCTCTGGACATTACAATTCAACAGTATATTGTTTAACTTAGTGCTATACTGTTCAGATGCTCTAATGATCAGGATCTCATGCTACTTAGAACTGCTCTATTTTCACAGCTGCTAAGATTTGTGATAATTAGTAGCAGATGGACCTTTGGGAGAGATACCTTTTGCATCTGGTGATCCATAGGGACACTAGAAGGAATGCTTAATGGCTTTCAAACTTCATATTGTAATTATCATTTCCATTTCACACTCTTCTAATTCCATTGGTAATATAGTAGTATGTCAGCCAATGTCAGCTTTAAAAAGAAGACAGAATGAATGCCAAACCGGTGCAGAAAAACCTGTGCTGTCCTACTCAACGTGAAAAAGCAGCTCAAGGTGACTTTACATGGGAGTAATGCCTTCTTAAACCACTAGCATAGACAGAAGACCAAAGTGCAAGTGTACTTAAAGGGACACTGTAACTTAAACACGTTTGTTTCTTCTTAAAGAGCATTAAATATTGGCTATATATTGTACTAGCCATATCGAATAATGGTGCAGAATACAAAATGCTAAATATCTTAGTAATAATATACAGTAATTGTCACTAGGCATAGGCATATGTGTTTTTTTTTCAGAGAAAACAAAGAAAAAATGAAGAAGAAAGAACACTTACTGGCATTGAGTAACAAAAAAAGGTAATGGACAACATACAACTAATATTCATAAACCTAAGATATGTAATAATAATGTCTTCTTTCTCTTACTAACAAATGTATGGTAATAGAAATAAAATTAGCACAAGATGTACTTAAAAGTTGTATGACCACAATAACAAATATGAAAGGAGATGCTCTGAAGGTAGAAATGGCATTGACGTAAGATGTATGGTAATGATAGAAAACGAACTATATTGTTAATAAAATGGTTAGTTTCATTGTTTTTTTGTATCCCACATAAATTATAGTTCTCATTGTGTTTTCCATTTCAGTTTTTATATTTGATGCTCATTTTTTTCCCTATACTACGTACATAAACTCATAGCTTACTCTTGTATGCTCTCATTTTCATTTACATTCCATTGTACACTTGAATTAATGCAAAATATTCTTGTGCTTATATATAATTCTACATTATTGCAATGTTATTTATTTTTAAATATGTCATTGTACATAAAAGGTCCAAGGTAATGCTTCAACAATCTGTAAGATGTGATTTTGAATATTTGTATTTTCTGCAATTTGGTAATTTGTTTAATGCCTTAATGCTTACACCCCTACATAAACAGCACCAAACACCATTTCTGATTCTAACCCCAATCTCTGCTGCTAATGCATATAATACAATATAATGCTCCCAATATTGCATCAAATAACTACTTAATCAATCTAGACCCCTGTGGTATATTAACCCCCTACACACAAAGGGTTATATACAGTCCCCCATGGTTAACTAAATGAACCCCTTAAGATTCCATGGAGGTCTATACAGACCCCCATAGTAAACTAAACTACACATAAAGTGTCACGGGGTTCCACCAGAACCCCCATGACACTGTAAGATAAACACTATTCAACACTATTAAAATGAACCAGCTAAATAAACATAATTTGAATTTCCTAAATATGCCAAATAATATTAAAACAATACAATTAAAATTGAAAAATATGACAATTAAAATTAATATATAATGAAAAGAAACACAACCTGTAAAATAAAATAAATTTATAATACTTACCTAGGCCTCATCGACGCCCTGGTCCTCAATCTTCTGCCCTGGACTAGGCAAGCTATCCAACTTAATTGAAGAGGTTCTGGTCCTCTTTCATCATGTTTGTAGCACAAGGTCCTCATCTTCTGGACCAGGAAAAGGCCCTCCATAAAAAAAAACAGAGCTCCAAAAAAATAATAATTAACTAATCTAACGGAACTCCTTCTAGAAGGAGTTCCCCAGCCTCAAATGACTGCTGCCATGCTTTGTGTGGCTTAAATAGGGTTTTTGAGTTATACATGTCAGTCTTATTTCAGCCAATCAGATTGGGTTTACAGTTGTGATTTGGACTATCAGATTACTCAGATGTTAGATCCCTCAATCTTCTGCATGGGTCCTTGAGGGACCCGCACCCCCCCCAACAACAGAGTTATGTTTAGGTGCTGGGTGGGTCAGATTGGGACCCCACTGGCAAGGGTTATATTATAGGTACAACGGGGGTCCTTTTAGGACCACCATTACACGGAGTTAAAACATTTTTTGCCATGGGGTTGTCAATGGACCCTCATGATTATGCAGATGGGGTGATCGAGTAGCTGGATGGACTTTGAGCAGGGAAGAGATCGATTGATAATTTACTCCTCTATGTGTATGAATAGAGGGAATCCTGAGTTTTAGTTTGTTTGTGCTCAGTAATTTATTCAGCACAGCTGTTCCTCACAAGACCTGAGCCTTGTAACCTCCTGCAAGGCTTGGTTTATGAGATGTGGATGTACTCAGTACGAGTACTGGTGTGTAGCTTTGAATAGATGTGTAGGGTATGGGAAAAAAGCTCTTGCAGCCGATTTTATCTAGAAACGCTAATTGAGTTGCTTGAATCGATTAGGGCTCTAATGTTTGCAAAATAAAATGACATGTAAAATTGTAAAATGTACAGGTTGTGTTTATTTTTTTTATTTTTAAATACATTTGCCTATTATCAAGATTAGTTCTTCAGAAGATCATGAAGAAAATAAATAAATGCAGTGGTCCTTTAATAAAGTCAGACTAAAATTTCAGGTATATTTGTCATGTGAATTTCACAAACATACTTACCTTCCCACTGCTAAGTGGAAGAATTATTACAATTATCAATGTAAGTTATAATGGTTGTTCTTTAAATACATTTTTAACAGTTCACAATACAGTTTCGACAGGCTCTAGGCCTTTTCTCATGACTGATATTTATATTACGAGTCAAGTATGCTGTTCTTGTGTAACTAATGTGTTTTTGCAAGTCCCTTGCCATATTTTCCCATGTTTTGTGCATGCAATACAGACAGTGTGCTCTGGGCTTGCAAAAAATGGAGGGAAATGTGACAAGAGACTTACAAAAAAAAAAAAACACATTAAGTATCCAGACTCAGTGTATGTGAGTTCCTATAACAAACTTCAAAAAACCACAGTGCAAACAGAAATTACCATGGGAACTTATAAAAATATTTATGAAACCATATAAAGTAAGTTTTTAAATATAAAGCCAAAAAATGGAAAAAAAGTAAAAATTCGATCCTGGATATAAAGTTTGTGCATGGATTAGTTATATCAGTATGCTGTGTGAGTGCCAGCTCATTTTGGGTTTTTAAAATGTTAATGAAATTAGTCAATTAACGGAAGTATGAAAGTCCATATATACAGTGTGCTGGTTTAAAGATCATGTATTCGCAATGAGCAAAATACTTTTAGAGTTGTGGAGGGGGGCTGTTCAGCACTGAGTTTAGATAGACACCACTTCAAGTAATCAATTATAATTGATAAATAAGCACACACATATAAACAGTGGCGGCTGGTGACTTTTCAAGTTGGAGGGGCGACAGGGCGAAACATAGCCATTCCTCCTTTTTCAAACCACACCCATTTTTATAACTCCTCCCCCTGATGTCATGGTGACCTTTATAAGCCCCGCCCAATGACCTTATACTTGTGAAGCCCATTGAAATACATGATCACCAATACAGAAATGTCAAGAAGTAAAGTAACAATGTGTTAAATTCATTGGTATACAATATAGATTGAAAAAACTGATGTGACAAGACTACAGCAATATCATAATTGCAACTATACGTATTAACAGGAAAATTAAAGGAGTGACACCTACCATTAGTCGGGTCTTCTTCTCAGGGTATTCACGTTCAGTAAGTTGACCAACGAGTAGAAACAAATCTGCAGCCACATAGGGTTTGCACCTGGGGTTGAAAGAAAACAAGCAAATCAATCAGACCATTCAAGAACAAAACCATACTTAAAAAACATTAAACGACCAAGTGGAACCATATAGGCCCCAAACATACCTTAGAAGACCAAGTGGAACCATATAGGCCTCAAACATACCTTAGAAGACCAAGTGTGACCATAGGCCCCAAATATACCTTAGAAGACCAAGTGGAACTATATAGGCCCCAAACATACCTTAGAAGACCAAGTGGAACCATATAGGCCTCAAACATACCTTAGAAGACCAAGTGTGACCATAGGCCCCAAACATACCTTAGAAGACCAAGTGGAACTATATAGGCCCCAAACATACCTTAGAAGACCAAGTGTGACCATATAGGCCTCAAACATACCTTAGAAGACCAAGTGTGACCATAGGCCCCAAACATACCTTAGAAGACCAAGTGGAACTATATAGGCCCCAAACATACCTTAGAAGACCAAGTGGAACCATATAGGCCTCAAACATACCTTAGAAGACCAAGTGTGACCATAGGCCCCAAACATACCTTAGAAGACCAAGTGGAACTATATAGGCCCCAAACATACCTTAGAAGACCAAGTGGAACCATATAGGCCTCAAACATACCTTAGAAGACCAAGTGTGACCATAGGCCCCAAACATACCTTAGAAGACCAAGTGGAACCATATAGGCCTCAAACATACCTTAGAAGACCAAGTGTGACCATAGGCCCCAAACATACCTTAGAAGACCAAGTGGAACTATATAGGCCCCAAACATACCTTAGAGAACCAAGTGTGACCACATAGGCCTCAAACATACCTTAGAAGACCAAGTGTGACCATAGGCCCCAAACATACATTAGAAGACCAAGTGGAACTATATAGGCCCCAAACATACCTTAGAAGACCAAGTGTGACCATAGGCCCCAAACATACCTTGGAAGACCAATCAGCACTGTATAGGCCCAAACCAGTGGATCTTGGGATTCAAGAAAACAACAACATTTCACTTCTGTTTAGACAACACAATAATCAATGTCAAACAAACACGTTGAATTAGCATATGGATAACCATATGAGCAGTAACGCCACGTTACTGACCTTTCACACACCTTTCATAGCTCCTTCAATATGCACACCCACACACCATTCATACTTTACTTACCACTAGTTATTTTTGGTAGTGAGGTGGTGCCATTTCTGAGAACTTTACGTACCCTTGAAGGTGCCTCCAATTCCTTCAAACCAATGCATTCAACCACTACAGGGCCATGGTGCTTTTTAAATACCTTTTTATCCTCTTCAATGTGGAGAAGCATCTTTCAGGTTCTTTAGTAGTCTTCGGTGTTGTAAGCAGGATTCCTTATAGCTTCACTCACTCTGTTAAATTATGTAGATTAAATTGATGCTAAAGTTGCTGCAGAGCAACAGCACTTGTACAGACATGGAATTCTTGCTTCCCGTACACAAGTGACAGCTACCCTTGGAAGTGCCTCCAATTCCTTCAAACCACGCCAAGGCTTGTTACTGACCATGCACACACCTTTCATAGCTCCTTCCATATGCACACCCACACACCGTTCATACTTTACTTACCACTAGTTATGTTTGGTAGTGTGAGGTGGTGCTGCTTAACGCAGTTTATCTTTGCACACCCTGGGGGTATGCATTCTTCTTTGCTTCAATCACTTGTATTTCAATTTTGCACGGCGATCTTTCAAAGAACAAAACTTCTTAATGGTTTTTTCATTGAAGTCTGGGATCTCGGAAATCAGTTGCTTTTCCATTGAGAGCATCGCCAATGCATTCAACCGCTCCAGGGACATGGTGCTTCTTAAAAAGGTTTTTATCCTCTTCAATGTGGAGAAGCATCTTTCTGATTCTGCAGTGGTCATCGGTGTTGTAATCAGGATTCTTAATAATTTCACTGTCTCTGTGAAATCATTCTGCAGATTAAATTGATGTAAAAGTTTGTGCAGAGCAACAGCACTTGTACAAGTATGAAAATCTGTCTTCCCATACAGAAGTGACAGCTCAGTGCGTAATTGTTCCTTCTTCAGTATTGGATATGCTTGCACGGTGTCTTCCAGAGCTTGGGTTGGAAAGCAAGTGTCATGGGTTTTATACAAGTCATTTTGAACAAGTTTGGCACTGACTAGGTGATTTGAAAATGAAAAACGTTCTTTTGCATGAACCACCACTATGTCACATACCTCTCTTGAAAGTTGTCTCAAGGTTGAGATCTCCGCACTCCGTCTGTTGACTGTTACATCGCTCGGCAAACTTGCTTCTATCTCTTCAACAGAATTACGGATTTTCTGGATGCTGGCGACAAAGTCTTCTGTGACTTTTTTGATATAAACAGTATCCGTGTCTCGCTTCTGAAGCTGACTATAGAGGATGTCAACATGTGGCATTATTAAATGAAATAATTTAAGGAAGTAAAGGAACTCCCTGTCTTCCAGCATTCCAATGAAACCTGTGGCTTCACGTATAGATGTTGGATCAAAGTTTAGACATGCTTCAATTGTCTGGAAACACTCAAGTAGCGCATCTCTGTTCTCGTAGATGACGTTCACGGTCCTAACGTTGAAGTTCCATCGTGTCGGTGCACCTCTTGGAAGTCTTCTACCTACTACCTCATCCAGAACTCCAGTCCTTTTTGGAGAGCGTGAAAAAAAAGATGGTATGCCGCCTATGTTGGGAAAAAAAACTCGAACTCTTCCAATCCTTGAAACTGCTTTCTCCATTATTAGGTTCAGTTGGTGAGCATAGCAATGGACGTAGTGTGCGTTCGGGTACACGTCTTTTATTTTTCTTTGAACTCCTCATTGATCTCCACGCATCACACTGGCACCATCGTAGCTTTGAGCTATGAGTTTCTCCTTGTCTTCTGGCTCTGGGAGAACAGTATTCAGTGTTTCCAGCACAACAGCAGCAATCGAGTCTGCATCCGTTGATTTCATTTCCGTGAAGCCATCAAATCTTTCCACCACTTGATGCTTCTTGTCAATGTAGCGATAGACTACAACGCACTGTGTCCTAGCGGAAATATCGGTTGTTTCATCCGCTTGGATTGCCACAAACTGGGCTTCCTTAAGCTCTTGGTGAATCACTTCCTTAATAACTTCATGCATGCAGTCCAGTAGCTCATTCTGCACGGTTTTGGACGTGCCCTTAAACACAGTTGCAGTCTTCAAATGCTGTTCCATTGCACTATCGATACTGCCAACCAAATCCACCAGGCCTCGAAACACTCCTGGATTTAGCGATGTTTCACTCTCGTCGTGTCCTCTTAATGCCAGTTCAAAAGCGCCACAAAAGCGAACACAATCAATTATCTTGGAAAGGATGTACCTTTTCTTAGCCACTTCTTGGTTGTGTTTTTGAATACTGACTTGGTATCCTTGGTCCAGTTGAACTGCAATGTTCGCCTGTCCAAGCATCTCAAACTTGATCCTGTTATCCAAGTGAGCTTTAGAACTTTTGTGTTTCGCCAATTTGTCAGCTAGATGTTTTACGTCAGTCACTCCAGTTTTGGTCCAAGCAGCGTCACCACCAAATAGGATGCATGGGAAACAATATAAGGCCTTCCTAGAAACGCTTCCACAAAGCCAGTCGTTCTTCTTGTACCATTCAGTATTGAAAGTACGGATATATTGCTTCCCTCTATCTCTTGCGATTTGCTGCAGATTTATCTCTGGTTGGTCAGGTCCTAACCGTTTTACTTCCACCTTCTCCTCATAGGCTAGGGTGCCGAAAGGCTTCACAAGTAGAGAGTCAATAGTATTCATTTCTGATACCAATAGAAGAAAGAGATCACGGTATATTAATTTATATTATGTCACAAAATTACTTTAAAATAACAGTGTTTTGAATTCATTGGTATACATTACAGATTGCAAACCCTCATGTGACAAGAGTACATCAATATCAAATTTGCACCTATACGCATGGACAGAAAATTAAAAGCAATGATACTCACCAACAGTTGACTCTCCTTCTCGGGGTATTCACGTCCAGTAAGTCAACCAACGAGTCCAAACAAATCTGCTTCCACAGATAGTTTGCACCTGGGGGGTGATAGAAAACAACAAAAAAAACATTAGAACGTTCAAGACCCAAACCTTAACTTTTAAAACCTTAAAAGACCAAGTGTGACCATATAGGCCCCAACCGCACCTTAAAAACCTTCAAATTCCAAGTGTGACCATATACTCACCTACAGTTGACTCTCCTTCTCGGGGTATTCACGTCCAGTATGTCAACCAACGAGTCCAAACAAATCTGCTTCCACAGATAGTTTGCACCTGGGAAGTGATAGAAAACAACAAAAAAAACATTAGAACGTTCAAGACCCAAACCTTAACTTTTAAAACCTTGAAAGACCAAGTGTGACCATATAGGCCCAAACCGCAGCTTAAAAACCTTAAATAACAAATTGGGACCATATAGGCCCCAACCGCACCTTAAAAACCCTAAATAACAAATTGGGACCATATAGGCCCCAACCGCACCTTAAAAGCCTTAAATAACAAATTGGGACCATATAGGCCCCAGCCACACCTTAAAAACCTTAAATAACAAATTGGGACCATATAGGCCCAAATTGTACAAAAAAAAATAAATAAATATATATATATATATATATATATATATATATATATATATCTCAATTGATATCAATATATCTCAATAAATAAATATATACATATATATATATCAATAAATAATCAATATATAAATCAATCAATATATATATATATATATATATATATATATATATATATATATATATATATATATAACTCATATATATATATATATATATATATATATCAAACAATAATCAATATATAAATCAATATATATATATATATATATATATATCACACACACACACATAAAAAATACACATAAATATACATAAACATATACATAAAACAATATATATTAATTGATATTTATTATTTGATTAATTGATGTACTTTATTACTTATCTTATTATATTGTTCATGTATTTCTATTACACATTATTTTTTATACATATTGCAGTGCTATTTTTTGGCTATACATGTTACAGGATATTATCCTGTAACATTTATATCACATAAAATAGCCCTGTAATATGTCTAATACATACTGGGTCAAACAAGTTCACACTAACCTTTTTTTCCCTTACAGGCTTCCATACCTGCTTGCTGATTTGCTAATTTTTTAAAGACTCTCATTGGTTGAAATCAATGTCAATCAAAAATTTCAGCCAATCAGAGTCCTTCAAAAATTAGTATATAAAGCAGACCGTGGGAAAAAATCAATTAATCGCGGGTGGGGCTCCTTGTAGGAGGAGCTCTGTTAGTTTGTTGTTTTTTTTTTTTTAAAGCGTCTGTTTTTTTTTGGTGGAGGCCTCTTTCAATGGGCCAGAATGGATGGATGGACAATGGCTTCAATCAAGATTGGATTATTTTTGGACAATGGCTTCAATCAAGATTGGATTATTTATTTGACCAGTGGCTTCAATCAACATTGGATTATTTGACCAGTGGCTTCAATCAACATTGGATTATTTATTTGACCAGTGGCTTCAATCAACATTCGATTATTTGACATGGGCTTCAATCAACATTGGATTTTATGACATGGGCTTCAATCAACATTGGATTATTTTTATGACTATCCAGGTCATAGAGGACAGAAGGCCAACGCTGGAGGGGTCAATTTGACAGGTAAGTATGTGCTGTTGTTTATTTTATTTTTATTATTGTTTGTTTAAAGCTGTTTACTTTATTTGTATAATTGTAATAATGTTTTTACTGTATTGTTTTTCCCTTACCTTATTTTTATTTTATCTTTAAAAGTGACAGGCACATGCACATGCCTGTTACTTCTAAAAATTGAATAAAAATAGGGGGGGGTGTGCTAGGTACTGGTAGGTAGTTGGATCAGGGTGGGGTCGGTCACGCTCAGGCGCCCATTGGTCGGTCAGTGGCTGCGTAGGCCACGATCAGGGGTGGCACAGGCCTCATGGGGGTGAACATGCCCCCCCATGTGTCCTGTGCAACCCCGCTCACCCCCCGAATACCCCGATCACCGTGATCGGGGTAATCGGGCGGTGGCATAGCATAGGCCACATCGGGGTGGTGGTGATCGGGCCTCGGGGGTGGCACAGGGCGGCGACATGGAGGTGATCAGAGGTGGCACAGGCCTCATCAAGGGGGTGATCCGATCACCCCCATGTGGGCCTGTGCCACCCCGCTCACCACCCGACTACCCCGATCCCGTGATCGGGGTAATCGGGCGGTGGCATCGCATAGGGCAGGCCTGATCGGCGGTGGCAAAGGCCACATGGGGGTGATGGCTGGGGGTGGCACCAGGCATTGCAGGCCTAGGGTCGTCGGTGGTAGGTAAGTTGGTGGGTGGCTGGGTAGGTGGCAGGCCAGGCAGGCATAGTGGGGTAACTGGTCACCCCTACCTTTTATTAGGGGCTACTAAGGGTTTGGTTTGGCCAGGGGCAGGGCAGGTGCCAGGTAGACTTACTGTTAGGCAGGCAGCAGAGCAGATGTGAGTAGTTTCAGCCAGGGAGGTCTCTCAGTCTCAGCGTGACCAGGGTCAGGAAACAGAAAGGGGGAAGGCACAGGCAACTGGTGGTTTTATTCACTGTATCAGTCAATCAAAAAGTAAACTCGAGGCCCTATTAGCTGGCGGGCGCTCAGGGCTAACGGTCTGGGTGGGTTTACAATGTTCTCTTAGCAACTGTACAACCTTCCATCATGATTGGTCAATGATGGAAGACTGTCAGTCATTAAATTGATACATTTATGACCGCCCATGCATATCGTCATTGTGATGGTGGGCGGCATGCATTAACGGTCAGGGGGCCAGGCCAGGACTCATTGAAGAGAAGAGTCTAAAGGTTAGTGTACTTTACTAGTGTAATATGATCACACAGGGTGCAGGGGGCTACAATAGATACACAGCAGCATTAGTTAATGTAGCGCAAGGGGTTATCTTAAAGTGACAGTGTCCCTGGGAATAGCTTACTAACTTTACTTCATTTTATTACTGTATTAAGACTTGAATGATGATGTACACCTTACATTTAATTGTTTTGGGGTTATTACTAATACATTGTTGTGTTTTTTTATTGCAGGGTCACGAAAATATTTGGGGGGGCGTTTGCCCTGACGCCCCAATGGACAGGCCGCCCCTGCATATAAACCTCACTAGTTTTCACAACATTTTATAACCCATGTGATTGAGCCCAAGTGATGGAGATGAAGAGAGAGATTTCAAGGTACACGCTTGCTAATGCCAGTTTGTGTGTATGTGTACACAAAAAAACATCAAGAGTGATTCTCACACGTAGGATCATCTCAGAAGAAAATATAAAGCTCCCATGGTTGCAAAGACAAAGTGTACAATATATTTTCGACAAAGCAAAATGCATCCAAAAAAAAATCTGTGAAGTCCTCACAGAGATCTAAAGCACCTAGCTTAAACATTGAAGAACCCTGAGCAAAAGAGCCATAACTAACAGCCCCCAGAACATTTTGCACTTCATAATCTGCACATAAAACGAGATATACAAGAGAGGTATTTTGTAATATTGGATATGGGTGATAGGAGGCACCAGACGTAGACTCCTAGCTCACTGTGCCTTAGGGAGTACAGCTACACCTCACTGATGAGGCACACTGAGGCCGAAACATAGGTCTGGGGTTTGCTGTTTCTCCTGTTCAAGGTAGAATTGCCTAGTATTTAAGGGTTGGGTCACTCTTTTGAGTGAGACCAGACTGATATTATACAGGATATTTCTCCCTGTGAAGGACACAAGTGAGCTAAAAGAGGTTGCTCTCTGAGTAGGTAACAAGACCTATAGAACAAGCCTTCTTAGGAATTGTTATTTCTCAGATAAGCATCTCTACTTTTTTTGCTGAAATAATAAGCAAACCATATATACTTCTTATTAAAGTTATTTTTAGCATAACTGTCTTTAAAATCAAAGTTCCTCCCTGTTGCATAATATTTAAATTGGTGGACTATTAATTGCATTTTTACACCCTCACTTATGTTAGGCTACCTGTATTGCTACAGCCAGTATAAAAATGTAATATGTGGACAGTGCATTAATGCTACTTATGTAGAAGGCATGGAACTCATATGCTAATGTTGCCCTAATTATATTAGGTAAATGCTACATAATACATGATTATAACAGTTTAAAATTACATATATTTTCTTAAATACATAATATTGTGGAGCAATTATATACACATTCTCATTACTGATTTTCCATCTAAATAATTTATGTAGGATTTAAATCCAGAAGATCTGTACTAACTGTAAAGGTTTTGTTATAAAAAAGAAATATTTGCTATAGTTATCTGTTGGTTTTACGGAGCATTATCTATAGCCAGCAGGTTCGGTGTATTTAGTTCACACTTTTTTCAAAGACGAACTGTGTATAGGAGTTTGTATATACAAACGGCAAGATCAAGGGGATAGTTAAAAGAAATAAAAAGTTCTAGTGACAGCAGTACATCCGTTAACATCAACAATACTCAAAGGAATATTTAGACAACCAATACAGCAGAAAACTCTTTTCAAAAGGTGTTTTGACAAAACACAAGTTTTTTTTTTTTAAAGACTTAAAGAAGTTTAAATGTATGTATAAAAATTACCAGACTAAGCTATGTGTTAGAGTAAGCAAGGGAAATGCTGTCACCATGTACAGGGCTGCTCCCATGTCGCAGCACTCTATGTTTTATATTTCTTCCTCTGTCAGACTTTTAGCATCTCTTCACAGCTTCACATATTGTCTCACCTTTCCAGATAAGCTTTCAACCATGCAGCTTAAAGGTTCACTAACAAGCTCTACCGTATAATTAAATGCCCCCTTCCCATATATCCTGAAATCTGAGCAGTGTCTGCAACACCCTCATCACAAACTTAGCCCCCCTTCTAATCTCAATATTGCAAAATTACACCATGTTTAAGAGCAAAGTAAATCCAGAGCAAGCCAGAGCCAAAAATGATGGCAAACTTTTCCACTGCTTTTGCACTGCCAAAAGATTATGAGTTACCCAGTTAGACTTTTACACCAAAACTATATTCTAATCAGACTTTATGGATCATTGGCAAAATAGGGCGGAGCCGTATTATGGCAAAATAGGGCGGAGCCGTATTATGCCTCCCTATTACGGGTCTCTTCGGGTCTATTCCGGGAAGCTCAATTTCTGTCAAACCAGATTTTTTTAGCAACTATCCCTGCTCCCTGCTTTTGAAGAAGTCTTGAGAAAAATGTAATATATTTATTTGATGAGTATGATATCCGCAGAGCTTGATGTAAATTGTAAAAGATGGGCTTCTTGTTGGGATGCTTGGACCTTGTCAATTGGCTGTCAGTAAGAGCCACAGAAACATTCTACATTGGTTTTAAAATAGCCTTGAGGCGTCAGGCTCCCCTCCTGACTGCCGTAAAGTAGGAGTGCGAAAGATTAACAAAATTGTGTAGCTCAATCAGCATGGGGGCCTTAGATTGCAAGTTTGCATAAAACCAGTGTCCTCAATTCAGTCCAACCAAGTATGTGTTTTTTTTTACTTGTCTGTCTTATTTACTCATCTGTACTTTAAACTATAGAATATACTGGCATTATATCGATAAATTACCATATAATTAAAGAGCAACTCATATTTTAATGCAATTACCACTTCACAAATAATTTCCATATATAAAATGTTGTTTGTCATAGACTAAAATGAGAGGTTTGAAAAGCTGTAAAAAAAATACATGTTTTCCATTCGCTGTTATCCTATGGTACATATTTACTAAAATATGACATCTCCAAGACTTGTGACATGTCCTTAATATGATGGTTCTATAAAAAAAAGTAAGACACCTTGTAATTATGTTGTATTCTTATATAATTTTTTAGAAAAATGGTGTCAGGTTGTGTACATTTTCAAAGGACTATATGGTTTTATAACAATGGTACAATAGAATATAATTTGGAGGTAACATTTGGTTCATATTACCTAAGGTATATAGAATACAAAATATGTTGTTATCATTCAGAAAGCCCTAGAATTGCCTTAGGACTAATGCAGAATATGACAATATATCACACCATACACACCTGTGGACATAGCAACATCTGCTCCATCTGTGTTTATATATTATGTAATATATTTCTTCTTATATAATACAGCCATTAGAACTGAAAATCACAAAAAACGTCTTCATGAGCTGTCTGCAAACATTCTGAAAAATAGGGTAATAAATCAATGTAGCCTTATTCAGCCAGATCTGAGATGACCAAGCACATGCATATTTCACAATGTCTTGTGTATTTATTGGTTCATGGTTTTCCCTTGCTCATTAATCACGCTGAGCATCACATTGTACTCAGGGACCTGGACATTGGCCGTTGACTGTCATTTCCACTTTCACAGACCTTGGGAACCTGTTCAAATCCTGGGAAATAAAATCAAAAGTCATTTGGCAGCAGATTTATAAATGGAATCCTGCAAAATAGATGAGATATCAAAATGCCAGTAAAAAGTAGCAATGGGGCATCTGATAAGGAAATCGATTAAAATAAATGTATATCACATTGACAATACAGTGTATTTCTGATGTTTTTAACTGGATAATATATTAGCTATGTCATTTAATATATTGTCCTAGAATTTGCGAAGAGGATAAATGGGCCTTTTATTTGATGGTGGCCGTACAATAAGGTTTTTATTTGTATATTTGTTTACTGATTAGGAATAACATTAATATTTTAGGAAAACAACAATGTAGCTTTTGAAAATGACATTTGAAATTAGCATTGAAGCATCCAGTAGTTGTGGTTCTCTCCATCCACCCCTCCATTTCACCCTGGGGGGAAGAGGGTCTGCCCAGAATTTATTTTCTGATTGGTTAGCTTACAATAGCCACTGCAGGGAAGTGGCCAGATAAACAATAATATCAGGACAGGCCTTTTGGGCAGATCATCTTCCTCTTCTGGACATATAATAGGGGGTAGAGAACAGCATATCTGTAAAAATCTAAAAACTAAACTTCAGGTGATGTAAACCTGATAGGAAAACATGTGTCTGTATGTTGTTAGCAGTATCAGTGCTAACATCTAAACACTAAAACGCTATAAAACTAAACTTTAGGTGTACGATTTATAAGCTACACTGATTTTGTTTGAATATAAATTGCACTGCTAATCGGCAACTGAATAAACACATAAAACCATAATTGTTCTTTAAGACTAGATCAGATCAGTACTGTTAAATAATTGTTAGATACATTTAGGTTAAGAGGTATATGTATTGCAGTATCACATAAAAAAAATGACCAACAGCCATATTAAATTCCCCCAATGTGTAACCTGTAGCCTGTAACGGAGCCCGCTAGATTTACTGCTATTAAATTGGCCTCTTAAAGCTACACGTCAACGGACTGCTGGTTACAGGCGGAAAAACCCTACGGGATGTCGAAATAGGAACTCTGTTGGCTATTAAATTGCTACGAATCCCCAAAGATGCCCTGGCGTTCAAACCCGTAAAATATTACAGCCTCCAAATAGAACCCACAAAGGATTTACAGACAAGTTTTCAACACTATAAAAGACAATATAAACACACCACTGGACTTTAAAATAAATATGGGGAAAGCATGGAAAGGCATTACAGTTACTTGCACAACAATCTCCAAATGCAAAATAGGCATTTTAAATAATAATTATTTCATCATATGTTGGAATGGTCATGCATATGCCAATATGAAAAGCCTTGCTGCAAGATGCATACAGCAGTTAAATGCGCACTACCTGATTAAAAAGGCAACACAAAAACATGAAACTGAAGCCATATTAACCCTTCCTCATTCACACCACTTCATGGTACAATCCATTTACCTTTACAGCCTAAAGAAAATTTAATCACTTGACTTCTTCCCCCCACTTGTCTCAATTGACAATGACAGCTGACAAAGCAGTTGGGCGCGCAGTGGGGCATGTTATGGAGAGGAGCACTGGAGACATAATCAGGTCTGGAGTGTTGGCGGACTCTGACAACAGATCCTTGAGGGAGTTTAGGTCCAGCAGTATGCTTGAGAGTCCTTCTGATAGCAGTGACTCATCTTTGGGTGTCCAGGCGGATAGACCTTACAGGCAAAAACAGCCAACTCATGGTTCTTCTTGCATTACCTGGTCATGCTCCATGAGCTGCAGGTCGAGTCAGTGCTGCAGAATGGATTCCAGTTCCGAGAGAGAGTCTTGCTCGTGACATGGGAGAACTAGTCACAGAAGGACCCAGCTCAGTGACAGTCTGGAGCGGGAGAGGCCAGGACACACCATGAATAGACGAGATACAGGTGAAGTGGCTAGCACAGGAGGGTGCACTGATACTGCTAACAACATACAGACACATGTTTTCCTATCAGGTTTACAACAGTTCCTGGGGTCACATGGCATTCACATTAGCAAGGATGGGCTAGGTGAATGTGTCTCCAACTTGGCAGGGAAGGCTTGGATGTGCAAGGCTAGTCAGAGTCAGGTAACGTCTTATGACCACTCATTAGCAAGACAGGCAGCTCCTATTATGGTCTCTGCATTACAGGAGGTTACAGGTATCCTGTCAGCCGAGGTTGTAATGGCTCAATCAGCCGGTGAGGATAGAGTGTCCAAGAAGTCGGTACAGTCCACAATAGTTTGCAGCCTGGACAATCTGGGGGCCCACCTATCCATTGATGTTAAGGAGAGAATATATGGAGATATTTTCCCTTCTACCATCCACGCATCTCATGGTTAGCCAAGAGGGAGGCTTGTCAAGGCCTGAGATGGAAGATAGGAGGAAAGGGTATAGGAAGACTCCCAGGACAATCGACAAGTGGCTTATTTTGTTTCTATCCTGTCATGTGTCATCGGGGAGAAGTTCCCTAACCAATGCTCAGCGCTGCTCGTGTACTTAGACGAAATAAGGAGCGAGTATTGCACTTACGGCGGTATGGCATGGTGGCGATACGATGAAAACTTTTGTCAGTGTTTGGCTACCAGACCAGGAATGTCATGGAGTGACAAAGCAGTTGCCCACTGGTTGAATTAAATGACCCCCATGCATTCAACTTTGCCCTTTCGAAGTGGGGCTGGCGAGCCCAGATAATCCGCCACCGTGAGAGGTGCGGTCAGGAGGGTGTGCTTTTTCCTCAACATAGGAGTAGGCAAATAGGTACCAAATTGTCGATTTACACACGTGTGCTCCAGCTGTGGGGGGGAACACTTGGTACTCAAATGCGGTAAGGCAAAAGACAGTGCAAAGACCACTAACAATGCTGCAAAATGGCAAGACACCAGTGGTGCTGGATGCAATACTGCCATGTCTCGAATGCTACGGTAAAGTATACGTAAAAGCCAAAACCGCAATGATACTGATGGAAGGATTTCATGATGGTTTTATTATTCCCTCTGAGGAGGATCAGAAGGTTAATCTACAGCCTACAAATCTCAAATCAGTAGCTGAGTTCCCCAGGGTGGCTGAGTAGAAGAGAACCCCCCATCCCCTGTTTAGGAATATCACCTCTGGGAATAGTGCCAAAAAAGGAAGAAGTTAAACTTAGGCTTATCCACCATCTTTCTTATCCTAAAGGTAATTCAGTCAATGATTGGATTGATTGGGATCTGTTGTCAGTATCTTATTCTTCGTTTGATTCGGCAACTGAAATTGTGAGACTCCTGGGGTAGGGTCATGGCAAAAGTTGAAAATGAGTCAGCTTTTCGACTACTTACAGTCAATCCTAAGAGCCATTGGCTTTTGGGGTGCCGTTTGGGACATCATTGTTATGTAGATCTCTGTTTATCCATAGGAGGCTCGGTCTCTTGTGAATATTTTGAGACCTTTAGCACTTTTCTAAGGTGGGTTACAATCAGGATATGCGAGTATGGTTCACTATCTGGATGATTTTGTATTTGTTGGCCTTCAAAACCAGGAGGTTTTTTTATTATATATTAGCAATCTTTTCTAGAGTTGTGCGCGCCTTTGGTGTTCCGCTAGCAGAGAATAAAACGGAGGGTCCCACCACTAATCTCAAGTTTTTGTGCATCACTATTGACTCAGTGTCAAGTGTAGTCTCCCGTTTGGCAAGGTGGAGAATATTGGAAATGAGCTCAAAGAGCTAGATGGAGCGCGGAGGGTCTCCTTGCGTAGGTTACAATCCTTGCTGGGCAAATTGAATTCTGCTTGCAGGATCATTCCTATGGGGAGAATATTTTAGCTACGGCAGGGGTATCAAGGCATCCATGAAGGAAGATGCACATGTGTGGTTGAAGTTTCTGGAGACATTTAATGGCCGGGCAATTATTCACCCCTGTAAGCTATACAACGTCGATTTGGAATTGCTTCTGATGCGCACGGTTTCGGAGCAGCAGAGTGGCCAAATAACTGGTTGGGAGCGGGTTTAACGTCTTGGCCTTCTTGGAGCTGTTCCCATTGTGCTATCGGTAATGCTATGGGGACAAGAATTCAGGGACAAGCATGGGCTATTGTTCTCTGACAACATGGCCGTAGTTCATGCTATTAATAATATCACTACTGCATCCATCTCAGTCTGTGTCATTTAGTGCTGGAATGTTTGCGCTTGTTTGCAGTCTGTGTCATTTAGTGCTGGAATGTTTGCACTTGAATGTGTGGTTCCGGGCACACCTTGTTCTAGTATTTAAAAATGGGATAGCTGATGCTATGTCTCGTTTTCAGTGGGAGCACTTTAGTCAGCTGGCACCAGAGCATAAGGGGAGCAGGTCTCGAATGTGCCATGGGAGCAGGGAGCAGAGAGATAGTGTCATTGATTTGGAGATCTTTGGCCCATTGACTTGGTCTGCTTACAGGAAAATCAGCTGCAACTAGCGGGCCAGCGGTACAGAGAGGGGCCACCCGAAATGTCAGGACCCACGCAAGACAAAGCCTAGCTCCCATAAAATGCCTTCACAGATACGGAAGAGGATATAGATGGATACTTGCAGGACTTTGGAAGACTGTGCCATCTACAAGGTGTTGAGCAAGCAGACTGGGTACCCCTGTTGGCAGGCAAATTGTCTCGCCGTGCCGCAGAAGCATACAGGGCTGTACCTTACGAGGACAGCCGAGACTACAACCGGGTGAAGCAAGCTATCCTCACCCGGTATACGATCACCCCAGAGGCCTACCGACGCCGATTTCGGGAGCTCCTCAAACAAGAGAAGGACTCCCATGCAGAGTGGGCTTGTCGCCGACACCGAGCGGCCATGGGATGGCCGTAAGGTTAGCAGGGGGAGCAGTACTCCGCTTACACACTGCCAAGGTGCATCTGAACTGGGGTGCGGGATCGGGAGTTGTAACAGTGGGGTTGATTCAAAAACTGCCCAAGGATGTACTTCTGGGGAATGATTTAGGCCCGCTCACTTCAACCTTTTTGCCCCAACCCACCATCCAAGACGTTCATCCCGTAACCACCCGGCAGCAAGCTCGCAACTCGGATCAGCCCACACACTCTGAGGCTCAGGTAAGCAACCAGTACCCACCCCTAGAGAATCTGCCCTGGGATAGCCCCCTAGAATTTGGGAAGGAGGTAGCCATAGACCCCTCGTTACAAGTATATAAAGATCGGGTCATCTCCAGTCAGGCAGGGGTAGAGGGGGAACAGTACTCATGGGACAAGGGATTACTGTATAGGAATACAGAGAGGGTAGGGGCTGGGTCCATACCGATATTCACCAAGCAGTTGGTAGTGCCCCAGAAATATAGGCAGGAATTGCTCCGGATTGCCCACAATATCCCTCTATCTGGACAGTTAGGGGTTAGTCGGACTAAATACCGGCTAACCCAGGACTTTTTCTGGCCAGGGATATCCAAGGATATCCGGCAGTATTGTAGGACCTGTGACACATGCCAGAGGGTGGGTAAATGGGGAGACCGCCAGAAAGCCAAACTTTGCCCCCTGCCAATGGTAGAAGAACCATTTAGCCGGGTGGCCGTAGACTTAGTAGGGCCCCTAAAGAGACCAAGCCCTTCTGGCAAGAAATATATCTTGACCATCGTAGATTATGCCACTAGGTATCTAGAGGCGGTGGCACTGACCAATATCCATGCTGAGACGGTCGCGGATGCACTGATTTTCTCTCGCATGGGATTTCACTTCGCCGTGAGATTATTTCGGATCAGGGAACCCAATTAACAGCTGAGGTCACCCACCAACTCTGGAGACTCTGCGGCATTAAGCCCATAGTGAACTCCGCTTACCACCCCCAGTCTAATGGCCTATGTGAACGCTTTGATGGGACGCTGAAACAGATGCTCCGGGCGTTCACCGACACTAGAAAAGACTGGGAAAGATTTCTGCCCCATTTGTTATTTGCATATAGGGAAGTACCCCAAGAATCCACCGGATTCTCCCCGTTTAAACTACTGTTCGGGAGACGGGTGAGAGGCCCCCTAGATTTAATAAGAGAACAGTGGGAAGGAGAGACCAGTGTAAACGGTACCCCTATCGTCCCATATGTGTTGGAGTTTAGGGACCGCTTGGAGGAGTTGACCCAGATTGTACGCTTCAACCTCCAGGCGGCCCAACAACGCCAGAGCCGGTGGTACGATAGGGGAGCAAGGGACCGCAGCTTTCAAGTGGGACAGAAAGTTTTAATGTTAAAACCTGTCCGCACTGACAAGCTGCAGGCCGCCTGGCAGGGCCCATTCAAGGTGGTAGCACAACAATGTGATACCACTTATGTGATTGGCACGTGCTCAGGAGTAGGGAAAAACCGCATGCTCCATGTGAATATGCTAAAACCCTATCATGAGCGCATGGAGGATGTGGCAGCTATCTGCGCCCCATCCTCTGAAGATGTTGAGAACCTTTCCCTACCCGACCTCTTAGACGAGGGGGACCAGACAGAGAGTTTAGGAAGGGTACAGTTAGGAGAGAGGCTGAGCCCACAGGAGCGTACGCAGGCACAGGAGTTGCTACGAGCAAAGGAGGTCACCTTCTCCAACCTGCCTGGGTACACCCCTCTGGCCACTCACTGGGTAGACACCCCCGACCAATTACCCCTATGCCAGCCCCCCTACCGCATCCCCGAATCCGTAAAGGAATCTATGCAGAAAGAGATTCAGGAGATGCTACATTAAGGAGTTATTGAGCACTCTGATAGTCCCTGGGCCTCCCCGGTAGTTCTAGTACCCAAGAAGGACGGAATGACCCGGTTCTGTGTAGATTATAGGAGGCTAATTGACCAAACCGTGTCTGATGCCTACCCCATGCCCCAGATAGATGAGCTCCTAGATAGATTGGCCCGAGGGCGATACCTCACCACCATAAATTTGTGTAAGGGATACTGGCAAATTCCACTAGCCACAGAAGCCATACCCAAGTCGGCGTTTGTCACCCCGTTTGGCCTGTACCAGTTTCGGGTCATGCCATTCGGAATGAAAAACGCTCCGGCCACGTTTCAGCGGATGGTAGACTGGCTATTGGATGGGCTCCAAGAGTATGCTTGTGCATACCTGGATGATATTGCCATTTATAGTGACCACTGGGAAGAACACCTGACCTGTAGGACTAGTGTTAGACCGCATTAGGGCAGCAGGGTTGACTCTCAAACCAAGCAAGTGCCCCCTAGGGATGACAGAGGTACAATACCTTGGCCATCGGGTAGGTAACGGGCAGCAGAAACCCGAACCCACCAAGATAGAGGCAGTAGCACAGTGGCCCACCCCCCGGACCAAGACCCAGGTCCTAGCGTTCCTAGGGACAGCAGGGTACTATCGCAAATTTGTGCCCAACTATAGTGCTCTAGCCAAGCCCCTTACTGATTTGACCCGTAAGAACCTTCCTAGGCAGGTAGTCTGGGCCCCAGAGTGTGAACAGGCATTCCAGCAATTGAAAACGGCTCTGATCCAGGCCCCTGTGTTGGCTGCTCCTGATCCAACCAAACATTTTCTTGTCCACACCGACGCTTCTATGTTTGGATTGGGAGCCGTATTGAGCCAAGTTGGACCTGACGGCGGCGAACACCCGGTGGCTTATTTAAGTCGCAAGTTGTTACCCCGGGAAGTAAGCCACGCCACCATCGAGAAGGAATGCCTGGCTGTGGTATGGGCACTCAAAAAGTTACATCCATATTTGTATGGACAACCCTTTACCCTGTTTACTGACCACAACCCGTTGGTGTGGCTCAACCGGGTGTCTGGAGACAATGCCCGACTCTTGCGCTGGAGTCTAGCACTGCAACCCTTTGACTGCACAATCCAGTATCGCCCAGGCAAGCACAACAGTAATGCTGATCGGTTGTCTAGGCAAACAGAACTAGAAAAGCGACCAACAAAAAGTTTTGTCCGGACCTCCCCAGGCCGATCCATTGGGACAAGACCGTGTATGCCGGCTTATGGTCACGAGGGAGCAGTGTAACAGAAACCCATCCCTGTTATTATACCAAGGACATTGCATCCTTGCCCAGGGCATTATACCAGGCCAGGGAAGGGTTAACTGGACTATACTAGACCCAAGGGTTAATCTTGGCTTTCCATCATCTTTGTTTAGAAATGGAAGTCTGCAAGGGACAGGAAGAGCTAACCCAATTATCCATCTGCTTTGTTTGTAAAAGCTCTATTGTGTAGGGAACCAGTCGGCTCAATTGATGATGTGATAAGATTATAATCCAGTTGCTAATTAAGTCTTTGCATGGCCAAAGGTGGGAGTATTCCATTGTCCTTGTGAAGACTCTCACCCCCCGTTCTGACTGTATATATATGTGTGTATAATAATTAAACGAAATTCCTTTTCTGAAAATCCACGGTGTGTATCGTCCATTGTGGAGAGAGGGACTTGTGGGACCAGGCTGCGCTATACTTGGCTATCTTTGTTATTTATTAGCGGAGATAATGACCTCTAATGTCACAGCTCCGTTACATTGTTTGTTAATAAAGCGCTGTGGCCAGTTGTACCTCCATTATGTGTTGTGTGCCTTTATTTGGGGAAGGCACCAATAGATCATGCCAGGTCAAGAGAGATTTCTCCACATTTTAGACTAAACGGAATAGTATAAACATTTGAAAAAAATGTTTTTGATGAAGCTCTGACTATGATTAATATACTTTAGTTATTATACATAAATCTGCTGATAAATGTATTTATATCAATATAATCTAGTTCATGAGAAATAAGCACTAATATGCAAAAGCTTAAATCAGCATAAACTTAAAATGTATTTACAAAACTATGTTTTGCATTGCTGATGATGAATGTCAAGTAAAACCATATTTAATACAAATTCTGTGTGTATATATATATATATTTATGTGTGTATATATATATATATATATATATATATATATATATATATATATATATATACACATGTATATACATGCATATGTATACATATATATATAGCTTCCAAACAAGGTATTCAGTTGAGAAATAATTTTGTGAACTTACAAATAAAGTTGAACTTTTAAAGTGCTACTAAAGTGAAAGACATTTTATGGAATATTCTGTTTGAATTCAGACTAAACATATAAACAGCCTGTCATAGAGCAAGACTAAGTTTGTGGAAGAGCTCAATCTGGCTCAAGCAATTATTTTTCCTTATTTAACTGCATCACTTTTACTGCTAGATTCTTAGATAAGAAGCACAATACTCCCTATGAAACTGAGAGGCTAAACGTAGACAAATAAATGCAGTGCAATGCTTGGCATTCTTTGTCAAAGGGTCATGTAAGTGATAACACCGATTATTTTTACTTCCCTGAGAATTATTGCCAATGCATTACTCAAAATATTACATGTTGTTATAAAATATGAAAATTCCCATGTCACCAGTAAATATTTGAAATAAGACATTTATATATCTCAGTTTCAAATAGTGCATAAACATGTGATTCCTGAATTCTGCATTTGTAGGAGTTACATTAATGAAAATAATATTTATAAAGTACCAGTTGATGTGCTAAGAGTTAAATTAATAATTTAAAAATAAAACAGCAATGACATAATGATCCATAAAAGTAAACAATGCAACTGCACTTATAAATAAATATAATTAAATTTTGTGTTAATAAAAAACATTTTATTTATTTAATAACGGAGCTTTAAACTTTAATATTTTAAGCATAAGTTACATGAAAAAGTCCTTCTGCTTTCCTGATGAGTTTATGGTATCTCTAACATTGGTTGGTTAGTTGGTTTGTACAGGTAGATCAGTATAACAGAAACTGCCTAATGTTCTTGTATTACAAGACTTTAAAAATGTATATCATAATAAAACATGTTGCACATTACATTTGAGATCAGTAGAGAAAACTTGTGTCATGCAATAAAGTTATTCTGCTTTGTTTTGTTTTGTGTGTGCGTGAGTTTTTTTTTGTCAATTCTAGGGTATTATGGAGTAGTTTATTTTTCTTTTTTTACTGAACTCATCTTAACTTCTTTAGTGCTTCTAGATATTTACCTTGATGTAAAATCCACGGTCTCTGTTTTATTAGTAAGAGGAGTACATGATAATTTGGACATTCAATTTTATAACTAATAACCTTCAAGTCTGCTATAAAACTCTTACTAGCTAATGGCTTAAACATTTTTGCTGACTATATGTATGTGCTGTATAATAAGTATTTAGAGTAGAACTACAATCCATTAAAAGCTTTTGGTTGTAGCTCAGTTTGGAAAAAAGTTTATAATTTGCTGCCAAAATATGATTTCAGCCAGTAGGAAATGTCTGAATTTACTTCATGGTGGTCACATTGATCCTTAAACTTTTTTACTCTGTATTTTATTTCCCAGTGGTTTAGTTTAGAGTTTGTCTCAGAGAGGAAAGCCAGATAATTGGCTTACTTGGGATGTACCCTCCACCTACCAACACTTGTTTTAAAATGCATTAGTTACTTCCTTCCATAGGAAATGATCTTACATGTCAATACTGCATTGGCCGAGACAGGCTATTATTCCTGATATTTCCACATTGCAGGGAGATTTAGCCTTCTGAGAGTGTAAATCCTGACAGTAAATAAAATTCTATGTCAGCATAGCCATCATCCTAAATGGACAACATATTGACATGAAATTTAAACACTATTAAATTGGAAGATTGAGAGTTAGCTAGGTCTTAGAGGAACTTAGACTTTAGATACTTACTGTATGTATGACTAACTGCATTTCTACAGATTATCTGACTTGAGCTTATCATTTTGTACTTTTTCAAGTAAAAGTACCATGTAACACTTAGAATGTAGAAATAGACATCCACTTTATTGGGAAGGGAACCACATAAATACAAAATAAAAGGTAAAAATGTAAATTCATTAAGGAACATATACAGTGTGTGGGGGGGGGGGGGGAAGTATTTGATCCCCTACTGATTTTGAACGTTTGTCCACTGACAAAGAAATGACCAGTCTTTAAGTTTAATGGAAGGTGTATTTTAACAGTGTGAGACAGAATAACAAAAAAGAAAAAGAAAAATACATGTCAAAACAGGTATACATTGATTTGCAGGTCAGTGAGGGAAATAAGTATTAAATCCCCTATCAATCAACAAGATTTTTGGCTCTCATGTGTCTTTTATACAGGTAACAAACTGAGATTAGGAGCACTTAAAGGGAGTGCTCCTAATCTCACTTTGTAACCTGTATAAAAGACACCTGCCCACAAAAGCAATCAATCAGATTCCAAACTCTGCACCATGGCCAAGACCAAAGAGCTGTCCAATGATGTCAGGGACAAGATTGTAGACCTACACAAGACTGGAATGGGCTACAAGACCATCGCCAAGGAGCTGGTGAGAAGGTTACAATTGGTACGATTATTTGAAAATGGAAGAAACACAAAATAATTGCCAGTCTCCCTCGGTCTGATGCTCCATGCAAGATCTCACCTCATAGATTTTCTATAAACATGAGAACGGTGAGAACGGTGAGGAATCAGCCCAGAACTACACAGGAGGATCTTTTTATTGATCTCAAGGCAGCTGGGACCATAGTCGCCAAGAAAACAATTGGTAACACACTACGCGTGAAGGACTGAAATCCTGCAGTGCCCGCAAGGCCCCCTGCTCAAGAAAGCACATGTACAGGCCGTCTGAAGTTCGCTAATGAACATCTGAATGATTCAGAGGAGAACTTGTTGAAAGTAATGTGGTCAGATGAGACCAAAATTGAACTCTTTGTCATCAACTCAACTCACCGTGTTTGGAGGAGCAGGAATGCTGCCTATAACACCAAGAACACCATCCCCACCGTCAAACACGGAGGTGTAAACATTATGCTTTTGGGGGTGTTTTTCTGCTAAGGGAACAGGACAACTGCACTGCATCAAACAGACGATGGATGGGGCCATTTATGATCAAATCTTGGGTGAGAACCTCCTTCCCTCAGCCAGGGCATTGAAAATGGGTCATGGATTGGTATCCCAGCATAACAATGACCCAAAACACACAGCCAAGGCAACAAAGGAGTGGCTCAAGAAGAAGCACATTAAGGTCCTGGAGTGGCCTAGCCAGTCTCCAGACCTTAATCCCATAGAAAATCTGTGGAGGGAGCTGAAGGTTCGAGTTGCCAAACATCAGCCTTGAAACCTTAATGACTTGGAGAGGATCTACAAAGAGGAGTGGGACAAAATCCCTCCTGAGATGTATGCAAACCTGGTGCCCTCTGCGATTGCCAACAAGGGTTTTGCCACCAAGTACTAAGTCGAAGGGGTCAAATACTTATTTCCCTCATTGACCTGCAAATCAATTTATAACTTTGTTTTTGTTTTTTATTGAATTTGAAGAAAATATAAGATTTACAACATAAAAGTTAAAGAATTTTGTACTTACATTTTAGAAACATTAACATACATAACAAATACAACACAAACACTATATTGACTGGGGTAAAGTTACATAGGATAGCAAAGCACTGCGAGTGCAGGATATAACAGAGTTAAACTAAGGAAAGATCTTTATCTTGATCCCAAATTGTCCATTTATAATTTTTTGAGTTTCTTAAACCTTGCTCTTGAAGGGGTTTTTCTAAATCTCTGTTCTTACCTACCAAGGGCCCTATTAAATTCCAGCCTCGTAAATAAGAGGCTTCTACTTAAGCCCTACGTACTGCAAAGTTTCTCTAAGTTCCAATGCTATTAAATTAGCCCTGCTGCGAGCAACGTATGAGCTACGCAGCAGGGCCGTACGTATCTTTAATATATTATATGTTATATATTATATGTAATATATTATATGTAATGTATGTAATGTCATGTATTGTATGTAATGTATGTAATGTATTATATGTATGTATTGTATTGTGTTTATCTGTCTTTCCTTTTCAGGTGTGTAATTTTTTTATTTTCTGTAGTGGGGGGTGGGGTTGTTTTTTTGTTTTCTGTAGTGGGGGGTGGGGTTGTAATTTGTTTTTTTTTTCTGTACTGTAGGTTTTTTTGTTTTTTGTACTGTAGGTTTTTTGTTTTCTGTACTGTAGGTTTTTTGTTTTTTGTAATTAGAGTGTTGGGGAGGTTTATTAGGGGTTAGGTAGTGTAGGTAGGTAGTGTAAGTGTTAATAGATTAGTGTAGAGGGGGGTTAGTTTAGATTAAATGGTTTATTGGGGGTTATAGTGTAGTGTTTGTAGTTAGTGTCATGATGGTCCTTGAGGACCATCATGGCACTTATGTGGTTAATGTTGGGTTGTAACAGGCCCATAATGGTAATAATATACCCTTATGGGACTGATGGGGTTAAATAGAGCCTTATGGTGGTCTGTATTGACCACCATGAGTTAATGGGTTAATTTAGGCCTTATGGTGGTCTGTATTGACCATCATGAGTTAATGGGTTAATTTAGGCCTTATGGTGGTCTGTATTGACCATCATGAGTTAATGGGTTAATTTAGGCCTTATGGTGGTCTGTGTTGACCATCATGAGTTAATGGGTTAATTTAGGCCTTATGGTGGTCTGTGTTGACCATCATGAGTTAATGGGTTAATTTAGGCCTTATGGTGGTCTGTGTTGACCATCATGAGTTAATGGGTTAATTTAGGCCTTATGGTGGTCTGTGTTGACCATCATGAGTTAATGGGTTAATTTAGGCCTTATGGTGGTCTGTGTTGACCATCATGAGTTAATGGGTTAATTTAGGCCTTATGGTGGTCTGTGTTGACCATCATGAGTTAATGGGTTAATTTAGGCCTTATGGTGGTCTGTGTTGACCATCATGAGTTAATGGGTTAATTTAGGCCTTATGGTGGTCTGTGTTGACCATCATGAGTTAATGGGTTAATTTAGGCCTTATGGTGGTCTGTGTTGACCATCATGAGTTAATGGGTTAATTTAGGCCTTATGGTGGTCTGTGTTGACCATCATGAGTTAATGGGTTAATTTAGGCCTTATGGTGGTCTGTATTGACCATCATGAGTTAATGGGGTAATTTAGGCCTTATGGTGGTCTGTATTGACCATCATGAGTTAATGGGTTAATTTAGGCCTTATGGTGGTCTGTATTGACCATCATGAGTTAATGGGGTAATTATAGTTGCCTGGGGTTAATATTTTTAGTGCGAGTCCTTTCAGGACCTTTACGGTCCTTTGAGGACCCGCGAGGCGGGAAATTTAAAATTGAATTGCAGCAGGGTCACGAACGGTGCCGATCGGGGCCCCCCGCTGCAGGGGGTTTATGTGGGGACACTTCGGGGGTCCTGATGGGGACCCCCAGCATAGAAGGGGGGTTAATTTTAAGTGCCGCGGCCGGGATTGAGTAATAGTTTGCGGCGGCCCCTTTAAGGAGCCGCGGCGGGGAATTTAAAAGTTTTAAATGCAGCGGGGGGCCTGATCTATGCAGATCGGGGACCCCCCCTGCAATGAGTTTATGTGGGGACACTTCGGGGGTCCCGATGGGGACCCCCAGCATAGAGGGTGGTTAATTTTAAGTGCCGAGGCCGGGATTGGGTAATAGTGTGCCGCGGCCACTTTAAGGAGCCGCGGCGGGGAATTTAAAAGTTTTAAATGCAGCGGGGGGCCTGATCTATGCAGATCGGGGACCCCCGCTACAAGAGGTTAATGTGGGGGTGCTGCAGGGGTCCTGATAGAGACCCCTGCAGCATGGGGATGTGTATAGGGTGCAGGGGGGAGCCTCACACTGCTGTCTCGGGCTGTTCCGAGGCAGCACGTAGAGGCTTTCGGATCCCTTGCGTGGACTTTTTGTCCACGTAGGGATTCTTACGATATGCGAGACTCGTGCATAGATTTAAGGCTACGTAGCTCTCTCGGAGCCTATTCTCGGCCATTTTCTCGCAGTCATATCGCAAAGCAGGCTGCGAGAGATTCGGTACTCGCAAACAGCAGGAAAACTGCCTTTTGCGAGCACCGAGAGAACTACGAGGGAGAATTTAATAGGGCCCCAAGTTTGTAATATTGTACCATGAGGGGACCAAGGACTGATTCCATTTCTTTGCAATCATGAGCTTGGCAGCCATACAAATCTGTATCACGAACGCTTTAACATCCAGAGATGTATGAGTTGAAAAAATATGGAACAAGACAACCTCCGCAGACAAGCACGTCTGAAAACCAAGAATAATATCAATGTGGTGGGAACAATCAGTCCAAAATTGTTGGATTATGGGACAATCCCACCAAATATGAGAGTGGGATCCAACGTAACCACAGTTCCTCCAACAAAATTTAAACTTTTCGTTTTGCGATATCTGAGCTATTTTTGTGTGGACTAGATACCATTGATTGATAAGTTTAAAGTGAACCTCCCTGTAAGATATACTTTTAGTTAACTTATCAGTGAATGATAATGAATTACACCATGCTTCTTCAGACTGGGAGCATTTAAGATGGTATTACCAATTTCTGGATTTACCAGTCATCTGTTTATCCATTTCCTCTCTTAATATATTATGACATTTAGATATTAAATGCTTCCTTTCTTTCATTAAAATAAGTTTTTCAAAAGACGTTAGAGATCTAAGAGTGGATTGAAAATACAGTGAACTTCTGTATGATGCAGTAAGACTGTTATATTCCAACCAACATCTAGGAGGAAGAGCATAAAGTTTAACCAAATCCTCAAAAGAAACCCAGGAATTATTAATAAAAAGATCGTTTAGACGTTAAATACCAAATCTGTTCCAAAGTCTCAGAAAAGGTAAATCCAACTCCTTCTCTAATAGAGAGAGAGGTATAATGGGACTGGGGAATGGCATTAATTGAGCTCTTAATTTGTACTCAAACCAAAACTTTAAACCTTCAGAAACAATATCCAAGCCATCCAAAAGCAGATCTCTTTTAAAATATTTTCTGCATAGCAGTGAACTCAAAGAGTCGTTCCATGCCAGACTAGCTTCTATCTGCCACCATTTAGATGTTTCATGGGTATCAAACCATTTTAGTACATGTGAGAGCATAGTAGTGTTGTGGTATGTTTGGATCATTGGATACGCTAATCCACCTTTATTAAACCTTCTGGAAATTATACATTTTTTAACCCTATTTGGTTTTCCTTGAAAAATGAATTTATCCAAAATTGATTGAAATTGTACTAAAAGGGTTTTGGATAAGAAAATAGGGATAGATCTAAAAGCATAACTCAGTCTCGGGAGAAGTGACATTTTAGCAGCTGTTATTCTGCCTGAAAGATTTAAATTCAGGGGTTTCCAAGAGGAAACAATGTCAGAAAGTTTAGATAATAACAGATTATAATTATGTTTAATTATAAGTGGAATAGAACTATAAAAAGTAATTCCCATGTGAGTTATGCTTTTAGAGTGCCAATTATACTGATATTTAAGTTTCAAATAATCTCTCTCACAACTATATAAATGAAAAGAAAGAACCTGCGACTTAGCAATATTTATTTTATAACTAGAGACTTTGGCATAACTATCTATTGTTGCATGCAGAGATTTTAGGGCATCAGTGGGGTTAGAGACAAACACAATCACATCATCAGCATAAAGCATAATTTTATGCTGTAAATTCCCAATTGTTATTCCCTGTATTTGGGAATTAATTCTAATGGAAGCAGCTAGCGGTTCCATTATTAAAGCAAAAACAATGGGGGAAAGGGGACATCCCTGTCTCGTCCCATAGGTAACTCCAAATGTATGAGTCTTAAAACCATTGCCAATGACCGAGGCGGATGGGAAAGAGTACAGTGCCCCAATGGCCTTAGAACCAAAGGAGCCAAAGCCAAATTTTTGGAGTGTGTGCTGTATAAATTCCCATCCGACCCGGTCAAAGGCTTTCACTAAATCTATAGAAAGAAAAACTGAGGGCAGAAAATTAAGTTTGGAGTATGATATTAAATTAAATAATTGTCTAGTATTGTCAAAACCTTGGCGGCCACTAATAAATCCAGATTGATCAACTGATATGAGTTTGTCAATAACTCCACTGAGTTTATCCGCTAAAATCTTAGCATACATTTTTAAATCCACGTTAAGCAATGAAATAGGCCGGAAGTCTTTGCATTCCAGTTTCCCAGATTTCTTTTTGGGTATAGTGGTAATCAGGGCTTTCATCATTTCAGCGGGGACTTGTCCCTCTCTTTTAATTTCATTATAAACCTCCTTCAAATAGGGAGCTAATGAATTTATAACTTTTTTGACATGCGTTTTTTTTTTGTTTAATTTCGTTATTCTGTCTCTCACTGTTAAAATACACCCACAATTAAAATTATAGACTGATCATTTCTTTGTCAGTGGTCAAACATTCAAAATCAGCAGGCGATCAAATCCTTCCCCCCCCCCCCCCCCCCCACTGTATTCTGTAAATCTATATGGTTCAAAAGTTTCTTCTGAAGAAAGTAAGGTTCACTGGGAGCTTGTTGGAAGTTGTCTTCATTGAAATAAATAGCTAAATATCTCAAATTAATCTGTCTATGTAATTGTCTATCGAGAAATTGTGTATCACCAACATTTTTAGTTCTGAAAATATTCAGTAGGTAAGAGTTCTTAAAAAGTCGTTGAAAATAAATCTGCATAAAATACAGAGCTTTGGAAAACCACAAATAGTTATTTTTGAAGTCTTAAAACTCGGAACCTCATCTTTGAAGAAGTTTCCTATTGGTCTTAAATGTATTGACTTGTACAATCCCTGTTTCTCCTAAGCCAATATATAAATATAAGTGGATAATAATTAATTCTCCAGAAAGACTCCATGCATTTAGGAAAGAAAAAAACAGAAACATAGTTATATCTTATTGGAAAGCAATTTGAAAACACTACTGTAGTTTGTCATTCAGGATTGATCTAAAGATTTTTTTTGTTAGAAGCGGTTTGACAATTGCTTCTTTAGTTGATCAGGAAAGATACTACTTTGCACTGAAAAGTTTGTTTTTGTGAATGCTGGGCCAATCAGATCAGGACAATCTTTGAAAAGATGAGTTGGGCCTGGATCCAATACACATCTGGTGGAGAGCAACTATCTAATAATCTGCCCAATGTGACCCATGTCTGCTTGAGCAAATTCAGACCATGGGTCCAAAGAGTTCACATTCACCTGCTCTTGCTCTTAACCTTGATAAGCCATCAATTTTGTCATACTAATTTGAATAGAGGATACTTTGTAATGGACAAATTCAGTGTAATGTGGTTGGTACAATGTTATATTAGGCTGTAGACAGGTTGGCTTGCATAGCATTTCCATAGTGTGGAATAACTGAACTGGTCTGCCTCCATGAATTCTCTGGAAAAAATGTCCTTTCTTGCCCATAACGATAGCTTGATTAAGTATACATATTACTTTTGTAGTGAATGGATTATTTTGGTCCTGTATCTTACAAAAGATGTGCAAATTTGTGTCTATTTTTTATCAAAAAAATAAAAATAATACATTACTATAAAAGACCTTCCAAAAAAACTAAATTCATAATAATGGTTAACGGTAGTCTGCATTGTATTGCAATTTATAGTTTCCTTGTTCTTCTCTTTCTACCTGCACAATTACAAAATGAGTTCCTATAGTAAAACTAAATCAATTAATTAGGTATTTTTTTAATATGTACTGTTTACCAAAGAATGTATTTCCTGATTATTGCAATAAAAATGTTTTAAATTGAATGTACTATGTCACTTTTAATTTGCGAAGATGCAGGGTCTAGTAGTTGTATTATTGCAATAAAAATGTTTTAAATTGAATGTACTATGTCACTTTTAATTTGCGAAGATGCAGGGTCTAGTAGTTGTAAGCCAAATTTGTAGTATTTGCATAGACAGGTGAGCATTCAGAAGAATAATTCAGCAACAGTTACAGTACAGTTTCCTAGACTTCTGAGGACAGTAGAAGCACAAAGCAATATCAGTGTACATTTTGTAAACTATAGCTCATTCATGCTCAATGGCAACAAGACTCATATTTATTAATATTAATAATATTTATTAATTGATTTATTAACTTAAAGGGACACTTAAGTCCCCTATTTTCCAACATGTATTTAAAACAACCTGCTAAAAAACTTTGTAACTTTTTTAACAGGTTGTTTTAAATACATGTTGGAAAATAGGGGACTTAAGAGTCCCTTTAAGTTAATACATTATTAATAAATGTGAGCTTTATTGTTGAGAATTTATGCAAGATTTCTTATGAATCTTAAAGCTTGAATATGGTGAGTTTCATAGTGGCACAATGATGAAGTACTCACATAGAGCCTCATTCAATTCGGAGCCATGACTCGATAGCCAAATAGCCGATTTTCTGCCATTGAGTTGCGGTCTTTAGTAGCTCTACTTTTTCTTTGCTATTCAATTGGCCGTGGTCGCAAGTTAGGCGCTGGTTGCGAGAATCGGAAACCCTACCATTGGCAGTAGCATTTGCGGGCCTGAACATGAACATTCCCTCAAGCCGTAACCCCAGTCCGAACCAGCCAATTGCAATGGAGCCTATCATCGATTCAGGCTCCATATGTGATCAGACACGCAAACCAAGCCCATGATGTAGGGGTCCCACAGGATCCCCACATCAACCCCTTTCTGCAGGGGTCCCGATCAGGACCCCTGCAGCATTCAAAATGTCAAACTTCCTTAAAGGGCCGTGGCAAACACATTGATAACCCCATGCCTCGTTTGTACAGTACACCCCCGCGGCACCTTACATTATCCCTCCATGCTGCAGCGTTCCCATCAAGACCCCAGGAGGTTGCTCACATTAACCATGGCTGCGGGGTACCCCTACACTACCTAGCTAACCCCCTATTAAACCTCCCAACACTCCACTAATTACATATGAAAATAAACCTAGGTTACAAAAAAAAATTACATAAAATAAAAAAAGAATCTCTGCATCAAATGAAAAAAGAACCATTACATAAAATAAAAAACCCACTACTTACAGAAATTAAAACAAAGCACTAATTAAACAAAAATAAAACCTACACCCAATAATAAAAGAAAGAGTAAATTAGACCACTTACCTTGTCAAAATGCCCCTACAGCGATGCTGGTCTTCTGTTCTTTGTCCCACACATGGCCCTCCAAAAATGTCCACAGGGCCGGTCACACCTACAAAAAAAAGAAACATTACAATTAATTCATAAATACATACAGCATGTCCAAAATGCCCATGCAGCGATGCCTCGGTCTTCCTTCAGTCGTCGCAGGCAGGGCCCCTACAAAATAAACCTGAAGTTCTAAAAAAATAGACCCCCATGAGTGACGGGGTTAATTAGAGGCTCATGGGAGTTTGTATAGGCCCCCATGAGTGATAGGGTCAATTTTATTTGTAGCCCAGATCCTCTAAGGACCTTTAAGGTCCTTTAAGGACCTGCGGCTGGGAATTTTACATTTTTAAATGCTGCAGGGGACCTGATCGGGCCCCCTGCAGCAATCGATGAATGTAAGGGACCCTGCAGGGACCCCCTCATCATGGGGTTTTTATTTAGGAGCAGTGGGGAGGATACATAAGAGCTTTCCAAGCCCTTGCGACACCTCCTTGCGCCAAGTATGCTGGAGTTGGCTTTTAGCCATTTACGGTCTTGACGGAGTGATTAGGAAGGGGGGATCGGAGCAATTGGATAGCGATTTGTGATTTGAGACTTGCGGCCTTTAAAGATAAAAGGCTTTGATGAGCGCCTACTGGCTTGGGTTAAATGTTACTGTCTTGCGTTAAGTGTTACTGTCTTGCGTTCAGTGTTACTGGCTTCAGACTCTTTTTTACTGCCTTCGGCCTCGTTTTCATCCTTTTACGTCTTTTTAGCCGTAATTTTTTTTCTAACTATTGTGAAAAAACGCCAAATATGCCTCAAATTAACTTGCAACCTCACTCACAGGCTCTGTTAAATTCGGAATTTAGTGCAGCCCGCAACTGCGGGCCTTGGTTTACGAGGAATGCATCTACGGGCTTTGGTCCTAAGTCCTACGGGCCTCATGATGAGCGCTTGTGGCACTCATTGCAGGCTAAGTCCTACGGGCCTCGCGATGAGCACCTGTGGCCCTCATTGTAGTCCAGCAAATGTTTACTATTTAACATTGGGTGACGGCAACTTGCAGTACCACAACTATTATAGTTGATAGGTAGAGATGTCGCGAATAGTTCGCCGGCGGACTGTTCCCAGCGAACATAGCATGTTCCCGTTCGCGGCGAACTGCGAACATATGCAATATTCAACCCGCCCCCTATACTTTATCATTGAGCAAACTTTGACCCTGCATGTCACAGTCAGCAGACACATTCCAGCCAATCAGCAGCATACACTCCCTTCCAGAGCCTTCTACCTCATTTGGAATCATAACTAACTTGCAGTCTTACTGAGAGGAGGCTGAGTGTTGGTGATACTGCATCAATAGGGAAAACCATAGCTAGGCTACTGTACACAGTGTGCAATGCAGTCCTGAAGGACTCTTTTGATCTCTGCTGCAAGGACACCCCTGTGTCTCTTCCCCCCCTTATCATCATCCTCCCCTCACCTTAGCACCCAACCCTAACACCCCTCACACTTATCCATAACACCCATCAACCTAAGACCTAACCCTAACACCCCTCACACTTATCCCTAAGACCTAACACCCCTCACACTTATTCCTAACATGCCTCACCCTAACACCCCTTACACTTATCCTTAACGCCCCTCACCCTAACCCTAACCCCCCTCACACTTATCCCTAACACCGCTTACCCTAACCCTAACACCGCTCACACTTATCCCTAAGACCTAACACCCCTCACACTTATTCCTAACATGCCTCACCCTAACACCCCTTACACTTATCCTTAACACCCCTCACCCTAACCCTAGCACCCCTCACACTTATCCCTAACACCCCTCACCTTAACACCTAACCCTAACACCCCTCACACTTATCCATAACACCCCTCACCCTAACCCTAACACCCCTCACACTTATCCCTAACACCCCTCACCCTAACCCTAACACCCCTCACACTTATCCCTAACACCCCTCACCCTAACCCTAACACCCCTCACACTTATCCCTAACACCCCTTACCCTAACCCTAACACCCCTCACACTTATCGCTAACACCCCTCACCCTAACCCTAACACCCCTCACACTTATCCCTAACACCCCTCACCCTTACCCTAACACCCCTCTACTTATCCCTAACACCCCTCACCCTAACACCTAACCCTAACACCCCTCACACTTATCCCTAACACCCCTCACCCTAACCCTAACACCCCTCACACTTATCCCTAACACCCCTTACCCTAACCCTAACACCCCTCACACTTATCCCTAACACCTAACCCTAACATTCCTCACCCTAACACCTAACCCTAACACCCCTTACACTTATCCCTAACACCCCTCACCCTAACACCCCTCACACTTATCCCTAACACCCCTCACCCTAACCCTAACACCCCTCACACTTATCCCTAACACCCCTTACCCTAACCCTAACACCCCTCACACTTATCCCTAACACCCCTTACCCTAACCCTAACACCCCTCACACTTATCCCTAACACCCCTCACCCTAACCCTAGCACCCCTCACACTTATCCCTAACACCCCTCACCCTAACCCTAACACCCCTCACACTTATCCCTAACACCCCTTACCCTAACCCTAACACCCCTCACACTTATCCATAACACCCATCAACCTAACACATAACCCTAACATTCTCACACTTATCCCTAAGACCTAACACCCCTCACACTTATTCCTAACATGCCTCACCCTAACAACCCTTACACTTATCCCTAACACCCCTCACCCTAACACCCCTCACACTTAGCCCTAACACCCCTTACCCTAACACCTAACCCCCTCACCCTTATCCCTAACACCCCTTACCCTAACACCCCTCACACTTATTCCTGTGTCTCTTCCCCCCTTATCATCAAGGGAGGGGGGAGGATGATGAGGGAGGGGGCAAGAGACACAGGGGAGGATGATGAGGGAGGGGGGAAACAGTCACAGGGGAGGATGATGAGGGAGGGGGTAAAGAGATACAGGGGAGGGTGATGAGGAAGGGGGGAAAGAGACACAGGGGAGGATGATGAGGGAGGGGGGAAGAGACACAGGGGAAGATGATCAGGGAGGGGGAAAAGAGACACAGGGGAGGATGATGAGGGAGGGGGGAAAGAGACACAGGGGAGGATGATGATGGAGGGGGGAAGAGACACAAGGGAGGATGATGAGGGAGGCGGTAAAGAGATACAGGGGAGGATGATGAGGGAGGTGGGAGGATGATGAGGGAGGGGGGATGAGACACAGGGGAGGATGATGAGGGAGGGGGTAAAGAGATACAGGGGAGGATGATGATGGAGGGGGATGTTAGGTTATTTATGCCCTTTATGGATTAAAACCAGACTCTGCATCAACTATGTAATTTTCCGTGGGAGTTTTGACATGGATCCCCCTCCGGCATGCCACAGTCCAGGTGTTAGTCCCCTTAAAACAACTTTTCCATCACTATTGTGGCCAGAAAGAGTCCCTGTGGGTTTAAAATCCGCCTGCCCATTGAAGTCTATGGCAGTTTGCCGGGTTCGCCGGTTCGCGAACATTTGCGGCGGTTCACGTTCGCGGTTCGCGAACCGAAAATGTTATGTTTGCGACATCACTATTGATAGGTTATGCCAGTGCTGTTCAAATGGCATGTGACCTGCCAGTTTATTTCTGGCACTAATTGCCAGGGAGAATCTCCTCACAAACCTATTATTAAAATAACAAAATTAGGAGAGTTAAAATACTTGGAACATCATATATAATTTCCAAAACGTTTAGTAATCTCATGCAAAACATAAACATATTAATCTATATATTTACATATACATTTTTTTATTATTATTTTAAATCCTGCCCAACAGCTCATTAGGCAATATAAATCTAGCCTACTCGCTCACTGGTTGATAAAAAAAACTGGCTCCCGTTGATCTAATAGTTACATTTTTTGTATTGTATTTATAAATTGTGCATTGAGTAATGTATATTATTTTCTTAAACTGCAATGATTTCTTATAATAAATACAAAACAAATACAATACCTTCCTATACCAGATACATTTATCTTAGTCTAAAGTCTGTTTTACATTGATATGAATAAAGCATTTAGCAAGGGTAAATTCTCATTTACTACCATATTGCGTTTATTTATTTATTTTAAATCTGGAAAGTTTTGGATTAACCAAAGCACGCTATTTAGACTCTGCATAAATACTTAGTAGTGCTAGTATGTTAATGGTAGTTATGAGATTTGACTAATATTTGCGCCCTGAGAACTGACAGATTGTCAAATCAGATGGATTGCTTTTGCATAACCCTTTCACCTGCAAGCACACATTACATACACACCAGTAAGTGAACATAGGTCAATATACTAAGAATAAAAATTCACCTTAAACCCTCACATACTGTCATTCCTAATATATAACTTTAACAAAACATACCCAACAAAATGTAGTTTTTGCTTTCTCATAATATGTGAATCTTGCATGTGATATACTGTAGAGACCTCTGTGGTTTCAGAAGCTTAGCACGGGAAAGCCTTGGTAATTTTAGTAATTTAAAAGGTATCACACCATATGAAGTGTCTCTTTCCAAAATCCTATGGCTATCCACAAGGTAAAGCTACAAATATCTGATACCATAAACTAGACATGTGTGAATATTTCTCCCTTTTAGCAGATGATCAGGCCAATTTGAACATCTGTGGAAATTCCATGGTATACACAAACTAAAACAGTGAAATTCATTGAGCAGTTAATATATATATTTAATTTATATCCACTGATTCTAAACATATATTTTGGATAGTGTGTTTGCTTGTATAAAATATGGACAGTAAGCCACATCTAATGGATTACAGATATATAAGCACTATGAAGTTATAACAGGTCAAACATGCCATAGCTGATCTAATTGTTGACAGCACATTTTTTGATCAGTAGAAAACATAATTTATTTTAACCTATAAAAGGACCATATTTTGGGTTGTGATTGATGAACCTTTGGAATGACAAGAGATCAGCTTGTATTAATAAATCAATGAGAACTGTTTAAATATATTATTTAAAAAACAATGTGCTGTGGATGCTTAACATTTAAATATGTAATTACATTAATGGTGGTGCTCAGCCATTTCAGCACACTGGTAGCACATCAAAAGTTAACACACTCATATTCTAAATATCCACTGGGTAATATTCAGTATCCTATCTTGAATAAACCACAAAACCATTTCCAAACCCCCCAGACTAACACTTTTAGCAGCCACCACCAATGACTGCAAATCCCACCAACAGTTTGTACCTAGTAGAAACAAATAGCTGGCTCTTCTAATCTGAACTTAACAGAAGCAATTCCTCATAAGAAAGAACGAGCAGGCAAACAGGGACCATATGTGACACACTCAACAAGACCTACTAAACAATCACTCAAAGGTGCTTTCCAATAGACTATCAGCCCTATTAAATTCCCTCAATGTGTAAAACCGTAGCCCGTAATGTAGCCCGCAAGACTAACAATCTGCGGGTTACAGGTGGACGTCGAAATTTGAACTACGCGGACGCAAAATTCTTTGATCTGTCAACGTTTGAAAATTGTTATTTAATTGCTACAAATCCACTGGCGTTCAAAATCTTAACCCACAAATGTTGCCAAAAAGCCAATGGCTACTATAGAGGACCCGCAAGGGGGTTAAAGTCCTCTCTGTAGCACTGTAAATGCAACTATACACACATTACTGTATTTTCAATTAAAGGGAAAGCGATGTTAGGTATTAAAATGAATAGCACAACATTCTCAAGCTTGCAAATCTGCAATATAAAATACTTTTATTTCTGTTTAATTTCCATGTTATATCGATTCCGGCAATCAATGTGTTAATACATAAAATTGAACTCGCATGGACTAGAATATCAAATTTACTGATTTTTTAATATTGCATTATTTACGGAATGCGGGTCCGATCAAAACTCGTAATTGAAACCCGTAAGGCTTTGAAATCTAACCTCCCTTATTCAGTAAGGTAACGACGACAATCTCATTTGCCATTGGGTCCATCTAAGCCCCTAACTACGGGTTTGAGTAATTGATCATGTTCACGGCCGCACATCCAACGTGCGCAAGAATGTTTTACAGGTTTGTGTCTACGGCCCGTATCTCGCGGCATGGTTCAATTTAATAGCTCAAGCCCGCATCCTTTGTGGGTGTGCCGATGCCGCTACGGGCTTCAAATTTAATGGGGCTGTATATGATTTGCCTCCTCAATGCTGCAAGGCAAATCAATTACATTTATGGAACCAAACCAGCCCATGTTTGTCCAGAAAGGAGTGGACTATGAAAGGTGTGGCATTCCAATAACTTTTGGAAAAGTATGACGGGTGGTGATTTCATTTTCCATGATTACATGACAAATTATGCACCAAAGAATAAGTATTACATTCAATATACACATTACATTGACATAAAAATTGAAGGACAAAATAAGCATCATAGTTATAGACAGTTCTTATGAAGAACCTGACTGCAAAAAAAGTTTAAAATCAAGTACAGGTTTTAATTGTAACTATTATTTCCAATTTTTATTTAATAACTGCATTTTTTATCTTTGTTCTGAACAGGAAAAGACACATGAGAGGAATAGGACGAGTCTTGAATCAGATAACATCTCTTTTTAGTTTTACTGATTGAATGCATATTTGAATTGCCACTTGACAATAGAACTACATAGTAAGGTAACATTCTGTAGGATAACCCCCTCTTTAGGCTACAGCCAACTAGCAGTCCAACAAGGCCTAGGTTCCATGAGACGCGCTAAAATGCTTGCAAAGCAAAATTTGTGACACCACATACAATAAGGAATGTCAGAAAAAGTTGGAGTATTCACTGTGTCATGCTGCACAAGCAAGGTTGCACATTAAAAACTACAATAAGCTAAAAAAGTACACTGGAAAAACAATTTAAAGGACTATACATAAGACAACATGAGTTTTATACATGTCAAAGCCCTAAGTAGATGTCAAATAGGTAAGCCGTCTCCTCTCCCCCAATAAATACCATGACTACTCAAGTATCTCATTTGACTGTAAAAAAATATCTTCTCACATCCTTAAACCCTGACATACTACAAATGTGTTGCAGAGGGGAGGGTGGGTGTTTTTGTTAGTGTTAGGAGTTTGGGGAGCAGAGTAGGATCTTATTATTTATATTATAAATTAGCATAGTAACATAGTAATTGAGGTTGAAAAAATGTATTTTGTCCATCATGTTCAACATTTGTAGATCTCCTCTAAACCTTGTAATATGTGGATTATTTTTTTAATTGATCATCTAGTGGTTCCCAAAAACTCTCATGAAGGACCCCCAGACAGGTCAGGATTTTGATTTTACTGTGTGTGGAAATTAGAGGCTTCATGGACTGTTGAATACTAATTACCTCACCTGTGTTCAATAGAAAAAAACATTAAAACATTCCAAGTGTCTCATAAATGGAAAAAAATCCTTCCTGACCCCAGAATTCTGGCAAACGAATTACTCCCAGGATCAATACTCTACCTTCTCTAGTTATCTTACCACTTTTTAAAGTTATCTATAGAATTGCTGTCTCAACCTCCTTTAGTAGTAAGCTCCACTCTATGACTGCCCTTCAGGTGAAGAACTCTTTTCTTTCCTTAAGATGGATTCTTTTTTCTTCTAGTTTACATATACAATTTACACAGTCGCTAGATATATGTAATAGTCATATTCATACTATCCATCTCACATATTCATTGCATCTACTACATACATCGTACCTATTCCTTTGAATACTCAGGTCCCCTCGCTATATTTTGTATTACTACACACCGTTCAGGTATCTTTTACTGTGTTTAATGAGAGATAGTGTGTATGTTGAGCATGCATAATCCATCTTTTCCTCTTTTAGTCCCGTTAAATAACTCTCTAAGCATCTTGGTGGTTTTGCTGGTGGTTAAAGTACTAGATTTTGGCATTAAGCGAGCACTCAGTAACAGCTATTGTCACTCACTAAAATATAGTAAGTGTCATGTTGCACTATTCGTCCTACAAACCAATGGCAGGTTTGATGTAGCATTGACTCGCTAAGCATTTTAACATGCAACACGTAATTGGACAATTTAGCGAGGGAAAAATCTAAAAGCTAAAGCTTATCATGAATTATGGAATCTTGGCCCAAGATGGAACTGTCCATGACACAAGCTGTCTCCTAAATGTAAGATTTTCTATAAAAATGCCGGTATGATCATGGCTTTCAAAACTACTACTTCTAATGTTGTTAGATTGTTAAATTCTTCGAAAGATTAAATTATGTAGTCATCCTGCTAATATCTGGTTTTCCATTCAGTGACAGCTCACATATAGCCTTATTCTATTAGCTACTTGCAAATGCCTAGCACTCATAAATTTGGCTTTGGGTGTTTTTTTTTTATAAATGTTTATATGCATTCCATTGACTTAAGAATTCATTAGCAGCAATAAGTAATATTTGCAGAATATGTAGCAATATTAAGAGTAATTTTAAGTGTGTATAAAATTACAAATTGGGCAAATGATAGTGTTTTACTGAGGATAACTGAAATGTTGTATGTGGAGTCACATGCAATTTACTTCATTCTGTCATTGTTCTCACAGAGGGTGAATTAAATATCTTAAATTAAACATTCTTACTTTTATTTAGATAGGGGAACTCATAAACCATGTGTATTTATCTGGTGCTACTTGTTAAAGAATGGACAATGTGCACAAGATTTAGATTAAAATAGTTTACAACATCATAGGCCCCCAAAAGCCTTGAGCTTTCCTTTTCACGCTGTGAAAACCCCAGATTAATCCCCAATTCTAGAACACTTTTTAACCTTCTCACTTTCTAAAAGATAACTCTGTGGCTATAAAAATCAGTAAAGTTTAAAGTGCTTGTTCCCTGCAGGAAAAAAAACAACATGCAAATGATCAGAGACTAAAGGGCTGCATAAATCCACATAAATGTTATTTTTCCCCCTCAGTAGCAGATACTTGGAACTTCCCTCCCTGCATGTCTCGTCTGATCTCCTGTGAATAAATAAATAATGAACATGTGCTTCTCTGACTCCAGGATCATGACTGCTCCTTCTTTTGCACAGAACTGTTTGCATCAATTTAAACCATTAATTGAACCCACAAATTATGGTTTTGCTTTAATATATTGGATGTCCAATTTTTTGACCTTATTTTAATATTATTAGATGTTCAGACATGCATAATTCCAAGAATTTGCAAACAAGACACACTGTTATATGTTACAAAAATGTAACAGTCTCCTTCAGTAAATACAATTTTGTTCTTAATCAAATCCAAATAAACACATCTTTCAAATTGTAATTTTTCACAATAATAAACAATATTATAGCAGGTTTGGGGTTTGAAACAATAAATATTATTGATCATTATGTAATAAAGTTATGTAAGAGTCGTTAAGCATGGATATTTAAAACAGAAAATAACAAGCACAGTGCAGTTAAATGTGTTTTTTTTTTGTGTTTTTTTGCATGATTATATCTCAATGTTATATGCATTTCCATTGACTTGGATAGAAAATAGATATGAAATTGCTTAATGTACCCAGTAAGAAGTCCAAACATGGAGTGTCGTTTTTATCCATGCGGAAATGTAACACTGGATTAATTGAAGTCAAGTAGAACTGCAGATTGGGCCTCTCACAATTGTTGTACTGTATCCAATAAGATTCCTGATTAACATATTGCAAAATGAACTTACTTTATTAAATAGGAATATGAAGAAACCAAGAATAAAAAGTAAATATGCAGATAGTGAATTTAAAGATTTTTAAATATACTATCAGCGTAGTTACTTTTTATTCTTGGTTTCTTCATATTCCTATTTAATAAAGTAAGATATTTAATAGGTGTTAGGCACCAAGGAAGGTCAAGTGCAAAGCTAGGTGAATATGAGTTTTTATGAAAAGGGTTGTATTGCCTAGACTTTGTCATCCACTGAAAATAGCGATATATCATTTACACAGTATATACCTTCTATCTATCTATCTATCTATCTATCTATCTATCTATCTATCTATCTATCTATCACATGCACCATGTAGCTTTCAAACACCCACTAACATTCAAGATTTGGTAAAACAGATCAACAGACACATGGAGTACCCAGACACACAAGTAGGTACTGGATGTTTTAATACCCCAACACCAAGTCAGGTAAATATTATAATGTGTACTTAGAAAAGGTTGATATGGGCCCGGGTACACCAGCTATGTACCATCAAAGTGGCCCAAAACTCCAAGACCTACTTGTGTGTTTGTTGTGTATGTTCTATAAGTGTGTACTTTTCTACTGATGTATATCTGTCCCTGAGGTCTTTTCGATTTTCCACCCGTTGAAATCATTACCTTAGGATGTGCACCAACTTAAAATTTCCTGATTCAATGTTAATAACTACTATTTATCATTATGTAATAAAGTTACGTAGAAGTCCCTCAATATGGATATTTAAAACACAATAAGAAGTATAGTGCAGTTCAATGTATGTTTTTTTTTGGGGGGGGGGGGGTTGCATGATAATATCTCAATGTCATATGCATTTCTATTGACTTGCATAGAGAATAGGCTACAAGCAGTGCAGCTATATGAATGCATCAAACCATCAGCATGGGAAACAGGTGAGATTACAGTTAGGAATTGCAAGGTGAGGCACCTGACAGTAAAGGTTAGCTCACCCAATAAGATGTTGTTCATTTGCTACTATCAAATCAAACCTCTTTATTGGTCACATTCATATTAGGAAGAATATGGATAATCAGTCACATGCATACAAACTTCAATGGTAGTTCTGATTATCAGGTCTTTTATGGAAAAAGACAACAAACAAAATGAACAAACATGAGAAATAATTGATTGTAATTTAGACCATGGTTCTTAGAAAATGAATTCTCACAAGTGCCACGCTCTACTGGTTGTAACAAATGAGGAGAGTGAGAATCATTGCACAGATCAGCTTGTACTGCATGTAAAAAGTTAAAATGAAATATCTGCAGTTTTCATAAAACATATGGCTTCACATAAAAGTTATGCAAGTAAATGAATTAGGAACAGAGCTTTGGTAGAACAACAGGGTTTCTTCAGCATTCCCACACAGGGTCTCTCAAACATTGGCGAAAATGTACTGAGCTACTCAAATACATCTCATGTTTTCTCCTGATTTACTATGTACTATTTCCAGAGGGGAAAAAGCTCAGATCTTCTCACCTCATCTCAGGTGATAAAGTGCTTAGGGTATTCCCCCCATTGTCTCTCAACTTCTGATTATTTCTCAAAGCTGCTTGCTGTGATGGATGGTCTCCGACTCAGGACGGTCTGTCTCTGACTTGACTTGCCACTGTAATGATTTTTCAAGTACCACTGTGTTTTTTGTTTTTTTACTATAATGTTTATTGAATTACTAAGCATGATAATGGGAAACATATTTTCAAAAAGTAAAAATGTATAAATAAACACAACTTTTATATTTTGCAACTTTTATATGTAATTATTCTATAATGCATGGCTCCATATTATGTTCTTCTCTGCTACTGCACGTTACATTCTTAGGTGGGTGTGTCCTTGTCAACTAACTACATTTCTTTTAGCCCTGCTTAAATAGCTGACTCTAACTGCCACATACCCATTGTGCTAGCAAACACTTCCTGTATATTCAAAGTCTCCTCCCACTTCAGGAAGTTGATATGCTGAAGCCAACATGTGCATTTTTTTTAAGTGTAGTTCTTCAAAATAGTATAGAATTTCCTTCCCTACTGTGCTTTACACCACTCAGATAGTTTCAGCAGGTACAAAACTGAGTACTAAAATATTATTTTATTTTTACAAATAATGCCGCCATTTAAAAAAAGGGTGATTATCGAAAGTAATCAATAGAATATACATGAAGAGATTCTCAGACAGGAATAGCAGCATTTTAGTGGGATATTTAAGATTTATATTTGTCTTTTAGGAATTGAGTTTCTCTGTTTCTTACTGTCTTTTGCAGGGCCTAGCCAGATTTGGGGTATCTATTAGAGAGCCTTCCAGGAAGAAAGACCAAACAAGGTGATAGGCCAGATCTTCTTTGCTATCCCTGTCTGAGAAACTCTTCCAGGATATTCAATTGATTTCTTTGGATGGAAAAGTATGGTGATCACCCATTTTAAATTGTGGTATTAGTTGTAAAAATAAAGTAATACTTTAGTACTCAGTTTTTTTCTTCAAGTAGTGGTCCTTTAAGTAGTAACGATTGGTATAAGCCACTATTCAAAATATTGAGGCAAGACAAGTCAATCTTTTGTGAGAAAGATTACACTTAATATAGTTGGGATTCTTATCATATTAAATGGGCTTGGAACACAATTCATTTTTTCATAAATTATATACAGTGGATATAAAAAGTCTACACAGCCCTGTTAAAATGTCAGGTTTCTGTGCTGTAAAAAATGAGACAAAGATAAATAATTTCAGAACTTTTTCCACCTTTAATGTGACCTATAAACTGTGCAACTCAATTTAAAAAACAAACTGAAATCTTTTAGGTAGAGGGAAGAAAAAATATAAAAATAAAATAATATGGTTGCATAAGTATGCACACCCTTAAACTAATACTTTGTTGAAGCACCTTTTGATTTTATTACAGCACTCAGTCTTTTTGGGTATGAGTCTATCAGCATGGCATATTTTGACTTGGCAAGATTTGCCCACTCTTCTTTGCAAAAACACTCCAAATCTGTCAGATTGTGAGGGCATCTCCTGTGCCCAGCCCTCTTCAGATCACCCCACAGATTTTCAGTTGTATTCAGGTCTGGGCTCTGGCTGGGCCATTCCAAAACTTTAATCTTCTTCTGGTGAAGCCATTCCTTTGTTGATTTGGATGTATGCTTTGGGCCGTTGTCATGCTGAAAGATGAAGTTCCTCTTCATGTTCAACTCTCGAGCAGAAGCCTGAAGGTTTTGTGCCAATATTGACTGGTATTTGGAACTGTTCATAATTCCCTCTATCTTAACTAAGGCCCCAGTTCCAGCTGAAGAAAAATAGCCCCAAAGCATGGTGTTCCTTTGGTGATGTGAAGTGTTGTTTTTGCGCCAAACATATCTTTTGGAATTATGGCCAAAAAGTTCAGCCTTGGTTTCATCAGACCATAACACCTTTTCCCACATGCTTTTGGGAGATGTGTTTTTGCAAAATGTAGCCTGGCTTGGATGTTTTTCTTAGTAAGAAAAGGCTTTTGTCTTGCCACTCTACCCCATAGCCCAGACATCTGAAGAATACAGGAGATTGTTGTCACATGTACCACACAGCCAGTACTTGCCAGATATTCCTGCAGCTCCTTTAATGTTGCTGTAGGCCTCTTGGTAGCCTCCCAGACCAGTTTTCTTCTCGTCTTTTCATCAATTTTGGAGGGAGCTCCAGTTCTTGGTAATGTCACTGTTGTGCCATATTTTCTCCACTGTGTTCCATGGTATATCTAATGCCTTGGAAATTCTTTTGTACCCTTCTCCTGACTGATACCTATTAACAATGAGATCCCTCTGATGCTTTGGAAGCTCTCTGTGAACCATGGCTTTTGCTGTGGGATGTGACTAAGAAAAATTCAGGAAAGACCAGCTAGAGCAGCTGAACTTTATTTGCGGTTAATAATAGGCACTTTAATTGATGGCAGGTGTATGCTGACTCCTATTTAACACGATTTGGAATGTGATTGCCTAATTTTGAACACAGCTATATCCACAGTTATAAGAGCGTGTGCAGACTTATGCAACCACATTATTTTTCTTTTTCTTCCCTCTACCTAAAAGATTTCAGTTTATTTTTCAATTGAGTTGTACAGTTTATAGGTCACATTCAAGGTGGAAAAAGTTCTGAAATGATTTATCTTTGTCTCATTTTTTTACAGCACAGAAACCTGACATTTTAACAGGGGTGTGTAGACTTTTTATATCCACTGTAACATGATTCTTTTTTCATATATTTCAAAGAGTATACTTTAAAGTAGTATTTGTGAACAAATATTACGTAAAACCTGTTTACACTCTATTGAAACTAACATCAAATCCATAGAGCATATGTATGTCTGTAGATTTCATTGGCAGACAAGTATGAGTCATATTGCTATATTAAACCTCACTGGCTGACATGACCAAGTCCCAGCCAAGTCAAACATTTGAATCAGCCTTTTTCTGCTATGACGTTTATTTGAAAACAGAGAACACACAGTGGCGATGTCAAATACCCTCTTTCATATCGGTCAGACAAAAAATATATATTTTGATGTCCATTTAAGGCTGGGTCTCTTTAATTTTCAACATTATTTAAAAGCTAAAAAGGGAAATATAGGACCAATCAAATATGATGTTTATTGATATACCATATGATGTAATTTTTTTTTTTGCAGCATATTATTCTTTACATATATTATAAAGGCTAACATGCAAAATATATTGCAACACACATATGCTTTATCTCAGGCATGTTTTTTTGTTCACCACATGCAAAAAATCGTGATACATATTCTTGTAGTTATGAACATTGCTGGGGGTAAACTCCCACAAAATCCTTCCTAATGACTTTCCAATGCTTGTTTTTCACGGTTATTTAAGCCTTAGAAGTTAAACAGATCAATGCTCCTCAGTGGGAAACTCATTTTCATGTTCATCTTTCTATACTGGTCATTGTCTTTATGTTCTATATAGAAACAGCTAAAGCTATGAATCCTGCATTTTGTGCTGCTTTCTTTAAATATTAATCTGTAATTTTTACATCCATTGATGACTTCTACTACTTTACTTAAGACATCCCCTTCCGGTCTCCTCTGTATAAATGTATGCATTTTTTTTTTAGTACTAGCTAATACCACAGTCCAAAAACAATTACTGATTTATTTCAATAAGCAATTCTGCATTTAGTCACCACTAATGAAATGTTGTAATCAAATGGCAATATTATTATCATTATTATTATCATCTAATAATATTATTTCACACTCTATAATCAACACATGCATGTGTGCATTATTTGCAGTTATACTCACTATACATTTTTCTGTCTATCTTTCTGTACAGTAAATCATGCAATATGTGGCAATATTTCCCTTTAATTCTTATGTTTAGCTTAGTTCAAGATTATTGGAAGACTTCCCTGCTGGCATACCAGCTATTCATAAAGAAGTGTTTTTGTTTTTCCAAACAGTGGCAGTTTACATGGTAGGATTATTTAAAGGGACTTATTGTCTATTTTGTTCTTATATATAAATGTTTTAACTAGGTTAATTAATTCATTTTAGCCTCTTTAATGTAATTGTCATATAAAATGTATACTTCACTTTATTCTGAAAAGGTTCCAAAGTAGCAATTTCCCCCTATGGGTCTGCCCCCTCTCTACCTTTTCTCCCTCATGTACAGTGCCATGTTGCACATCTGTGACCTATGGTCATACCCACAGGAAGTGGTGTTACACTATCAATGCAATACTGCTGCATGCAAACACACAGTATGGCTCTGTCTGCTTGCTAAGAGCTTTACATTGGTAGTCTGAAGTCCTTCCCTGTGGACCTGGCCTTAGGTCACAGATGTGTAACATGGCACCATATATGAGGGAGAGGGCAGTCCCAGAAGGTGAAAAACTGTTATTCTGTGGCCTTCTTAGAAGTAAGTGAATTGTATATTGTCATATTTTATATGACAATTACATTGAGGAGGAGGATAACATTAGTTGATTAACATTGTTAAAACATTTACATAAAACAAAATAGTTTGCCTAAAATGTCCTTTTCCAACCAGATGTAAGGCAATGCATAGCATAAAATATAGACTTTCACTAAATCTTGTTGTAATGGGTTGCTTTGGTCTACATTAAAGCCATTCCCATTATTCACTAAGATCTGTTTCCTAGTAATACATCCAATACATTAATTTTTCTTCTCTCCTCCACTGCGATGCAGTTATCCCGCATTATGACCTGAAGCTTTGAGAAGATTCAATTCCCATAGTTATAAGTAATTTATTATTGATTGCAAAATATGCCAAAAACAGTATGGATATGTTTATTGTTGAATGAAATATTGTTACGGCATGGGGTTTACTCTTTGTCAATGCCCAAGGGTTCCTTTCTACACCTCAACTGGAACAAACAGCAGAATTTCAGTAGTCTTTCTTCAGATCAGACGGCCACAAACGGAGCATGGAAGCTAATCGAGCAGTGTAAATTTCAGTATAGCCAAGCTTTTTTTTTACCTATGTTACACATTTATGTTAAACTTAAGGTCCCCCATATTATTGAACTCAGCCCACATCCATAACTGAAAGCAAGACATTTTAGTGTAGGATGTACCCAAACCAAGCTTTATGGATGAGAAACGACTATAGGAACCAATAGAAAATGAGAACACTGTCATTATTATAATGTGTTAAAACAATTGACGTAAAAACATATTATTGTTATTATTATTATTAATATTATTATTATCCTTTATCTGTAACATGCCAATATATTTCATAACGCTGTACAGGGGTACACATATGTTGATATTGGACTGTTAAGTGCCAAATAATGTTGAACGTTCATCATTTTTACTTGTTTTTTTGGTGCTTTACTGTCACTTTAACTGCTGCTGCGGTACTCCAGAATGGTTTTAAAACCCTTTGCGAGTAATCCTTGGTATACAGAATATTTCAGTTTTTTGCAGTTACGGTACTGCCCTGGTTTGTGAGTGATCCATAATGTCTTATTAGCATAGTGTTTTGGTGTAAAAGTCTAACAAAATAATCTTCACATTTTTCTATACTATTATAATACAAATGACAGTGCAAATAACTATAAAAATAGGAAAATGCATTAGAGCCTTGATTAGTATCATAATGCATTGTGTAAACACACATTTAATTATAGGTGTTTATACAGAAGAAATGATTATTCATGGAACATGTACACTGCTAGCAAATTATATTCATATATAAATATATATATATATATATATATATATATATATATATGATCCCATTTCAAATTCTACACCAGTGACAGCAGCAGTTGCGGCAAATGATCGCTAGATGGGGCAGTTGATATTTTGCAGCGATACCAATATTTGAGACAAGTTGTAACCTTAGAAGATTACCCTAATCCTTAAGCTAACCCTAACCCTTATCCTCATACTATCCCTAACAGCCTACCTAACCCTAACTCTATGGTATCCTCACTGAAAATCATCAGAGTCATCTAGTTGGTGGTTGGTGGCCCCACTGCTGCTGCCACTGCTGGTGAATTTATGGTGAATTTAAACAGGGGAAGGACATATATATATATATATATATATATATATATATATATATATATATATTTATATATATATATATATATATATATATATATATATATATATTTAAGAGCCTCTGTCTTCTAATGTTGAGCATTTTTTTGCATACTTGGTTCTGTAAAACCAGTGATAACAGTAAATTCTATTATAAATTCTGAACGTGGACAGCATCAGTAATCGGTAATGATAATATCAAGAATATAGTACACTTTTTTTACTCATGTCTTTAAATGCAAGTACATTTAATTAATAGACCACCCTTATGTCCAGACATTGGCTCACGATCTGCTTAATAAAGGAGTTGTTTTAATGAATATTGGCTAATATTGTTAAAATACAATCCCACATGGTGTTTGATTGCTTCATGAAATCTGCAACAAGGATTAAAAGAACCAGACACAGCTACAATATCCATTTAATTGCAAAGAACCCCAGAAATACTTTATACTCAATGCACTTGTCTGAGCTGCCTTATTCCCATGTGCTAAGAACTTGCAGACTTGACAAATGAAGCCTGGGAGCCTCTTTAAACTGAAATTTACCTTTTAAAGCACCAGCTGTACAGAGTTAGGAATTTCAATTCTTCTGAGATGGAGCTTGGTCTCCAAGACCTGGAGCTGGAGTTGAGGATCTGTCTTGAAAGTGAAAAGTAATGTAAAATACAGAATCAGCAAAAAGATTTAATTAAAATGGTAATGAGTTTTACATAGACAAAGAAAAAAATCAGTGAATAAAACCGTAAAAAAATGTAGGAGGTCCAGAAAACAGAAAATATTAACCAGGAAAAAATATGGAAAATAATGACTTTATTGGGTTATTTTACTTAAGTATGTTTTTTTTTTATTTATTCTGTTTATCAACTGGGGTAAATAGTGTTTTACAATTTTTGATATTCAGCCTAAATTTATTTATCAAAAAGAATTAAAAAAAGAGCTAAAAAAAGTAGTTTATGTGAAGAAATACACAGAATATTAACGAAACTGAGCTACATACCTCCAGTTTTAACTCCAAGAAAGATCCATTGTATATGGGAATATTACAGTAATACTGAGAATAAAGGGATACTTTTATTTTATTAGGTGGAGAAGGGCAGCTAATTATTTAATTACTGTATTTCTATAGAAAAGTGATATATACAGTGGTACCTTGGTTCTCGTCCTTAATCTGTTTCGGACGACAGGATGAGTTCCAAACAATCATTTCCCAAAGGAATCAATAAAAACAATGCGCTCATTGCGGGCCTCCTTCCCCGCAACTGCGTCCCTCACTTTGTGTCGACAACTCGCAGTACAACTATATGTGATACCACACATTGGCTCTTACAGGCACATGCTGCACATTGGCTCTTACAGACACAGGCTGCACATTGGCACTAGAGGCACAGGATGCCTATTGGCTATTACAGACACAGGCTGCAGATTGCCACTTACATGCAAAGACTGCACATTGGCACTTACAGGCACAGGCTGCACATTGGCTCTTACAGGCAAAAACTGCACATTGGCTCTTAACGGCACAGGATGCACATTGGCACATACAGACACAGGCTGCAGATTGACACTTACAGACAGAGGCTGCACGTTGGCACTTACAGGTAGAGGCTGCAGATTGGCACTTACAGTCATATATACAGGCATATATATATATATTAGTTGTGTATCTAGCTGCGCTTCTGGATTAAAAATCAGTAACATTTTTGTAACACACTTTTATACAATTAAATAAAAATAATTATAAAAAGCAATTGTGTTGTGTAGCAAATTCAATATTCTTAAGACAAGCAGCCTGATCTAATTTTTCAGATCTCTTTGAAATCTTTTTCTATGTCTTTATATTGTGTCTTTAGATGCTTGTCGCTTATCTTCAGTTTCTTTTTCCTTAGTGCTGAAAAATAGACAAGGAAAAAGAGGCTCCTCTAAGGTAGTAGGTGATTAAACAGTTCCACCTGTGACTACCAAAGCATGACCCATGCATGATCCATTTAGGCTAGGTAATGAAATAACTGACACGACAACTGGAGTTGGGAGAAACAACGGGCCACAGCTTTATTTTGAAACAATGTAAACAACAACCATAACTTATTTAAATGACTAATTTAGTCCTTTCCTTCCGGGGGAGGAGCCCGGCCACGAACAGTGACCTCACGCTTTGAGCCCTGCCCAAAGCCCCAATGCTTATCTTTAAGCACGCCCTGTGAGGTGGGGCCATCGCCCCCTTAGGCCAGTGGGCCGGGCAACTCACCTCCCGCCGCCAAGTCCTAAATAAACATTACACAACATACAATAGCCACTACTCCGGATTCTTTAACCAAAATATATATTAATTTCAATATTTCTTATTTATATTATATATATATATATATATATATATTTTTTTTAAAGAATACTCCATATACAACTGTTAACAACAAGATACAGGGTGGGTGGGTGGGATTTCAGTCGGGAGACCGCGCTGCTGTGATCAACGGCGCAAAAACGGGCTTCCGACACGCCCTTCGACGCACCTGATTGGCTGATAGGCTCCGCTGGGTCACGCGACGCTACGGGCTGACCCAGGGAGCCTGTGCAGCCTCCGCGTCATTCAGGAAACAGAACCACAGCACGCGGTGGGCTGCTGCTGCTGACCTGTGGAGATACAGACACAGAGGACTGAAGGAAGTTATCTTCCATTTGTGGACATTACTAAACCTAATGTAAGCTTTTTATATTATTTTGTACTTTGTATTAAAACTTTATTGACCATACCTCTCTCTCCCTGATGACTGCATGCATAAAGCTGACTGCACATATAACCCTGCACAAGGAGGGCAGTGACAGGATCTGAGGGCCTGAATAATCTGACATAAATGTAAGGAGATTACCTACTTTTTAAAGAACTTTCCTCATTTGCAAAACCTACTACCTTAGAGGAGCCTCTTTTTCCTTGTCTATTTTTCAGCACTAAGGAAAAAGAAACTGAAGATAAGCGCCAAGCATCTAAAGACACAATATAAAAACATATATATATAGTTGGTTCCTAGGGCACCAATCATGTATAGGGGTGACGCCAGGGCCCCCAAATTACTTTACACTGGGCCCCTCCATTCACTAGTTCTACAATCCAGTAGTATTACATTTTAATTTAGTAGACTAAAACTTTGACTTCAATTAGATTTATTATTTTATGTCCTTAAATCTGTCTTTTTCATCCCATCCTATGACTCTGCAAAAGGGTAGGATTAGTGTTATGTTCCTTTAAGCTGGGCAGACATTCTAGTTCCATTATCCCTTTATAAAGACTATCTGCTCCACTGACTTATTAAAGCAGACATGCATACTCTGAAGACAACAAAACCAGAAATTTTAAAGTAAGGTCAGCAAGGACAAGCAGTGAGAAAGAAATTATTTAATCCGATCAAAAGTTTCCAAACAAGTCAGGCCAAGTATCCTACATCATGCTTTTCTAATTCTCTCTAGAGTTTTATATTGATTAAAATGTCAAGATTCAGTAACCATAGATGCACATGCTATTGTGGAAGAAATATGAATAATTAAACAATATTCATGAAATGGCATATAACAAAAACCATGCAGACCAAGATTTATTAAATGCAGTAAGACTATCTCACTTAACACAAAATTAAACATGTGTTACTATTTTTGTGTAACTGCTTCCCTCCTAGTGGCTCTCAAATTAATTCAGAATTGAATTCTAAACTCATTTTCAATGGATCCCAAGTAGAATCTCCACTGAGTACACATATATATATTTTCGCGACTGTGCCTGAAAAGTGTACCTCAGCGCTATCTTCTTCTTTGGCTTCACCAAGCCCTTGGTTGGAGCTTTCCCTTTTATAGAGGCTGTATGGCCTTTTTGCTGGCCTCACCAAGCCTTGCTTGGAGATTTCCCCTTTTTGTTCCAGCTTTTGGCCCCTTTTTGCAGGTGTTGCCAAGCCCTTTGCTTGGCGATCTTTGCCTTTGGGTTTTGAAAACCCACTGTTTTAGTTGTTTTATTCCAAATCCATATCCAGATTCTAAAGGCTTTTTCACCATCACGTAGCTTCAATAAACCCTCAGGTTTCAATAAGTCCTAAACCGGCTGTCGCTAGGCAGTACTTCGATATTTTTTTGGCCCATCTATGTCCTTGCCTATGCCGAAGCACTCTTTTTTTCTTTGGCACAAGGCTTTTCCAAGCCCTCAGGCTTTCCTGAAGATTTTTGTCCTTTTTTATAGCTTTTTGGCAAATTTTTTTGAATGCCCATAACAAGGACAAGCCCTCTTTCATTGTCGCATGGCTTTCAACAAGACCATATTGTAGATTCAGCTCTTATGTACTAAACATCTTCCCTGTTCATGTTTCAAGGTAATGCTTTCGCTAAACACCTCATTGCTGCTTTTAACCCCATCAGCTGTCCTTGCCCATTTCCAAGGACTCGTCATGTCCTGATATCAGGCCATGATGTTCATAGCACCAGCCACAATTCAGCTACCCCTCACCGTTTCTTTTTGCAGCTTTTGGTGCCTTTTACGCCATATGTCCGTGAAAGCATTTACATTGCTGGAAAGCCATGGTTTTGAAACTGCATTGTTTTTGACGGTTTTACCCCTTGCTGTAGGAGAGGTACCTGACCACAAATATATGCATATGTATATATCGAGAGATCTAGAATTTCGAATCAAGGGAGCTCTATATTTCTCTTACAGAGAGTTCTAAAGAGCTGAGGATGAAGGGCTGTAAGTCCAGGCACCAGACAATGCTATGTGAACTCTACATTTATGATTAAGTTTAATTTTGCAATTTTTTGTGTCCCTTATTCATATAATCTGGGGGGGGGGGGTTGTCCCCCCCCCCCCTCCCAGTTCCTATGCCCCTGCCCACTACCCTAAAGCAGAAGGGGTGAGACCCACTACCCTAAAGTAGAAAAGGTGGGAGAGGGGCCTCCAGTACTGACCACTTATCCTGGGGATTCCCAGGTTCATAAGAGTAGCGGTCATAGGAGTTTGTAGTTTCTTAATTGTTTTACATATGAGCACTCCAAGCTTCTCAGGCACTTCCAGGTAAACTTCTGAGAACCTCATAATCATTCTGGGAGTCATGCGAAAGTGTCTTTGAAAATGAGGCAGCTACTCGGTGCCATGGAATAGAAGACATTAATAGAAATATTCATAATACTTCAGATGTGGGTCAAATGATATGCTATTATATTGGACTAAAAATTACAGACAAATGCAATTGCAGTCTAATCCACACATAACATGCAGAGATACTAACCACTTTTTTAAACTCAAATTATTCTCACATTTTCTCCATTTGATAAATATACACCATGCTAGCCTAAGCTGAAGCATATGTAAACATTCCCGTAGGCCTATATTTATTAATCAATATAACTGGATCTGACTTAAGAAAATATTACTTACTCTTAAATTACTCTATGGGGAAAATTTGTAGCTGTCTACAAAAATCACACAACTTGATTAATCAGCCCCTAGATAAATATTAAAGAGAATCTACTCAGCTCTTGCACTTATTACTCTTTTCTGTTGTGGTGCTAATTATGGCAGTTGTTTAAATAGTTGCTATGGAATGACTTTCAATCTGTATATACAATTCACCCTGAAATTTTAATAATTTGATTGATACTTATAATAATACATGCAGAAATATTATCACAAATTAATTTATTAGTCTATTACCTTAGACTATATTGCAGAACAGTTTGTTAATAACTCACATATAATGTAGATGCTTTGAAGAAAATGAAGAGTATTTTTCAGGAGTGTATTACTGTAAATTGATGCACAGTATCCAAAAACGACGACAGTGATCAGCATTTATTACAATAATAACTTAAACTTTGGTATTTTGATTTTGACTGCCGAGGTTTCATCATCAGAAATTTGCACAACAGTACCGAAGTTATAGATAACAAAGTATATTTAATCATTTCTTAACTGACGTCATTGTTTTACTATATATCAGTGTATTGTGCAGTGCTTATAGCTCTGAAATTGTTTTACCAATCAGTTGGAACTGGCATTTTTTGTAAAGTTTCCAAAACATTTGAAAATTGTGTTTTGTGGAATCTAGGAAAATGTCATCTATACACACACACACATATATATATATATATATAAACCATAGGTGTATGCAGGTTTTAATTTATGTATCTATACAATATGTTAGCTAAAAGTACAAATTTTAAGACATTTCTATTCATACAGAATACTAAGGGCACTGAACAATGTGGAAGTCCAAACGACCAGGGCACTACTAGACATGTGTCTAAAACAACATTACAGCCAACCCTTTTGCTTATGAGGCTGGAAAGCATACGGCTGGGCACTGCACCCATGCTGACGAGGGCCAGTTGTCAAAAACGGCTTCAATTTGCACAGTAGAGAAATTGCACCTCTTCTGATTGGCAAAGGGTTACCTTCTCTGATGAGTCATGTTTTCTGCGCCATCAACTGGACGGATGTTGGTGTGTCAGGTGCAAAACCTTTGAAAACAAACACTCTTCAACAATTGTTTGTCCACTCATACCTCTGGAAGGCACTCTCAACCGATTGGGTTATCTGTCCTTCCCTACAGATCAAGTACACCCATACATGTTGACTGTCTTTTCTGGAGCGTAAGGCATCTTCCAGCAGGACAACGCAACATGCCATATGGCCAGAATTGGGCACAGGTGGTTGGAGGAACACGACAAATACTTTAAAAAATACTTCCCTGGCCTCCAAACTCCCTGGACTTGAACCCCATCGAGCACCTGTAGGACCACCTCGATCGCCATGTTCGCCATATGGATCCTCCACCACACACTTTTCAGCAGCTGTCAGAGGCTCTGCAGCCTGCATGGCTCTAGATATCTTTGCCAACCTTCCAGAATCTTGTTCACTCACTACCATGGCGTCTAGCTGCTGTCCGTGCTATATACAGTGGTTATTTGGGATATTATTGGTCATAATAAGGTGACTAGACCATGTAGTTAAAGGACCACTGAAGTGTGATATTTATAGTGTGCTCTTATGAAAAATATAACTTGGTAATTGGACAAAATGTAGAAAGTTTAAAATAAATAAAGATAGCCATTAATTTGAACTATTATATTTAACTTTGCTTTAATGGCTGCAGACATTTGCTTTTGTTCATAACGGGATTAGACACCAGGAAGGGAGGAGAGCAACACTGGATTCAGATAAGATCTACATTCAGTACTTTTGAAAATGGCACCATGAAATAGGACTAAATTAAAGAGCAATTCCCAATGGGGGAACCTTCCTTCTCAAACTCCAGACCAACTAACAATCAAACATAAAAGTTACAATGACATAAGCAGTATCTCAGAAATTTAAGATTTAAAAAAAAATGTGTTCTCACTGTTTATATTGTTGAGAATGACTGTTTTCTGATATTTTAATATTTTATGGGAAATAAAGTAATGTATATTCAGGGATTCATAAACTGTTTTTCACAAGTGGAATTTTTCATGACCAATTCTATGAAAGATAATAAACACTATTACATCCCTCATCCAACTTTACAAATGTACCTAAGCATCTCCTAGTGAGCACACGTCTATACATATATTCTCTCTTATGTGCTTTTGTAACTTAAACTTATATTATCTTCCATTTCACCCCCGCTCGTTTACTTTTCTAAGAAAAGTTACTGTAAACCAGATGTGACTCCAGTTCCTCGCAATCCTTCCTCAATACTTAGGTCATCGTTTGTATGTAAATTGAATGGAGTAAAGCAGAAATTTCCCATTGCTATTTGGTCCTTATTGTCATTATATTTTCCAGAATTTACCACATTTAAACATTTACAAAAATGTTCAGTTGCTGAGAAGATGGCCTCCAAGGGATTTTAAAATAGCTACTGACATCCACAATCAATTAAACAGCAGTGATTGTCATGGTAACTGGCAATGCCACATAAACATGACAAGAAAAACAAGTTCATCATATACAGTACCTAGACTAGACTCTTGGTTCAGGCAATCACTAGCTTTACTGGTTTTATTTTTCACAAGCACGACCACCATTAAAATATTGGGGCCCAGTAAACGTAGTCATTACAACATTATATATCCATTTCATTCCTCATCTCTCTCATAGAACTACTGCCATTTACCATTTTAATCAACCCGTATTGCCCCTACACACATTAAAAGTAAAAAAAAAAAATAACAGAACCTTTCCATTTTGCAACTTTTATATGCAATTATTCTTTGCTCCATTTTGCTTTCTTGCCAAGGTTGGAGGTTGTGGAGAGTTTGGTAAAAATAAGATCTAGGGAGTGTTCGTCATGGTTAGTTGGGGGTTCTGTCCATACTGAGATGCCAAGGGAAGAGGTAAGAAAAAGTACATTTGCGGCTGTATGTCAGTGGCAATATTGAAATCATCAAGAATGAGCGAAGGTAGGTTGTAGGAGAGAAAATGAGGGAGCCAGGCAACAAAAGGATCCAGAAATAGAGAGGCTGGTGCAGGCATGAGATAGGTCACAGCAATTTACATAGAGATGGGTGAGAAGATGCAGGTAGTGTCAACTTCAAAAGATGAGAGATTAAAGTAATACGCCCACACCTTCACCTTGCTTCTTCCCTGGTCTAGGTGTGTGACTTTAGTGTAAGCCATCCTATGAGAGTGCCACAGGGGGGACAAAACCTGAAGGAGATAGTTCAAGTGATAGCAAGTAGATTGAGGGAGTTGGAAATAGGTAAGTCATGAAGGAAAGTGAGTTCATTGCAAATAGACCTTGCATTCCAGAGGGCATGTAAGGGCAAAGTAGAACAAGCAATAGTATTGATGGCTTCCTCCAGTGTCTGCAAATTGGCCTCTTCACTTCGAAGTTGAGGCACATGAGGCATGCAGTTGGTTCAAACTCGAAAACACAGAAAAACCACTAAAATAACAAAAAAAATAATAATAATAACACATTCACACACAGCCATGGAGCCTGGGAGTGAAGTTGCAAACAAATTTGTCGCTCGAAAATCGGCTAAGCAAGGGAAAAAATGGCGTCCGAAAAAACGTAAAAATTCGGAAACAGGATGGAAACAAGGCTCAGCGAGGCCAGGCATGCAGAACTGAAAAAATACACGACGGCAAAGACAGTAACACTTACACGAACAATGCCAGGCACGCAGGACTTATAAAATACACGAAGGCAAAGACAGTAACACACACGAACAACAACAGGAACGCGGGACTTTGAAAAACGCCATAGGCGCTCATCCCTACGACACCCTATGACTTTCAGACCGCATTTGAGGAGCTGGAGGCTCCGGCGTCGGCTAGGGGCTGCATTTGCGGAGGTGGAGGCTCTACGGCGCCTCACAACCCCTTACATATGACCACACAAGCGGGAGTTTAAAAAAACAAAACAAACACGCAATTACTAACTATGGACTTACACAAAAAAATACTGGACAACCCGCGCACAGCGGCAAACATTAAAAGACACAAAAATACACACAAAAATAAAATAAAAACCTTACCCACACCAACGGGGGACACCCAGGACCTTTGCAACTCTGCTTCAACCTCGAATTCGGTCAAATTTACAAAGTTTAGACACTTGAAAATCCCCTAAGCAAGAGAAAAAATGGCAGCCGAAAAAAACTAAAACGAGGCTATACGGCTTTTACCAAAAAACCTGTATGACCTACAACATACACCATTAGCAAGGACACTTCATCATACAAACCCGCCTACCACATACACATTTCCCGCCATTTTACAACACTAACTTACAAAATGCAGAAGTACCCAGCCACACTAACGGCTTCCCCTAGTGCACGCAGCCTATTTACACTACACACTGCACACATTGCTGACACTTACACCTCAGCTCCACAACAGTGCAAACCGATATGGTATGCTACAGGAACATCAAAACAGATTGTCAGCTCTTCAGCACAATGCTTCCTGCATATATTACTTGCAAATAGGTAAAGTGTATTAATTTATTAATTTATTACTTATTTAATTAGCATCAAAAAATACATATACACAAAAAAAACACTATCTCAATAAACACAAAAGCCATTCACTGCGCGCCTCACAACGAGCGCAACGCTGCTCATAGCACACAAACTACACCAGGGGACAACCTTGCAATAAGCGCAAAAAGCAGATCAGCGACGACGTTACAATGACAGCAAAAGCGCCAGTGATAAAAAAAATACAACAACCAAGAGGCTCGCAATGAGCGCCAAAGGATCTCAGACCACCAAAAACATTTATGTCTGTGGCAAACAGCATTACCTGCCTTACAATTTTATTGCTCCGTCATTTTTGACGGGCAAGTCGCTAGTACTTTTATATTATCACGTAAGTCAGTGTTTCAGTAGAAGTGATAACCAAGTTTTTGGTCAGTTACTGGCTTTGCTTATAATAATATTGTGTATATTAGTCATATACAAAGGAAAAGGGGAACTTTTACATAACTGTAATATATTTGTGGTTTATTATTTGTTTCCAGTAGATAATTGCAACAAAAAATTACAACATAATGTGAAGACTGTTTTATGCTTTATTATGACACCCTTTGGCAGGAAGGATAAGCAGGAAGAGACTTTGGTTGCTTATTTCATATAATATACTTTTCTACCGCTTTACTTTTGTGTATTTTATTTTATTAAGAAGTTATTAAAAGCAGTGTTTTTTTCTGCCTAAAATCTTGCAAATAGTTTCTAATTGGTTTCTCCCCTCTGAAGCCCATGCAGTATCCCAAAGTTAGTAATCAGTGGCAACATTCTGCAACATGCTGCCTGAGAGAGGTCATTGACAGGCTAATCTGAAACACTGCACTTCTTAGTCTGTGTATTCATCAGCTGCATGAACTACAGAGGACAGACCCAGACAGGTACAAATTGTATTGTTTTAGTCCGAACAAACAGAGGTTACAAATTCTTCTTATTAACATAAAGTATATAAAAGTAAATAGATGCATAGGTATATTATATTCCTAGCGGAATAAAAAAAAAACTTCATGTCCCTTTAGTTAGTTATTTTTCTGAAAGGTAGATAAAGCAGTACTAATATTATCAAACACTGGCTTCATTTCCATGTTTACGTTTCCCCCATATGTTACAAGACAAATGAGTACACTGCTGAGTAACTGAGCAGCTTAGACCTAAATTAAGTGATAATGGAGGCAAAATAGCTAAATTGTATGCAATATATCACATTTCAGTTTAATGTATACAGATTATAGCAGCCTGTTTTAAAATATAGTAAATTTATATTGTACCCTTAAATGCAAATAATAAATGGAGCATGAAATGCCTGATATTAATATATAATGAAAAGTTATTTCCGCTAAGGGAACACTAAGGAGGGGGGATCTAGAAGTAATGTTTGTTTAGGTTTTGCCATGGGAAGGAGGTACAGTATGTTCATAGGATGTGGGGCAAAGTAACATGATAGTTGCATCTGCACAAGTCAAGTGATTACTGCTATGGGTTCTGTTATGTTATACAGTCTGTCATTATATTGTAAAATATGTCTCCAGCTTCAAAAATGTATTTCAGATAATAACATAGGCATTGTAGAAATGTGCCTGACTGCTGAGAAAGCTTCCATAGTGCATATCAAACAGAGAATTTAAGCTTTCAGAATAAACGCCTCTAATGTGTTTATATGTAGCATAACTAAATCACATTAATATCAGTAAAGTAGCAATTGAATGGATTTTACCTTTTAGTTTATCATTTATATTTACTGTAGTTTCAGGACTAGAAATTAGCATTATAAAAAATAATTAGATGGGCATTGTAATGTTAGAAGTTACAGCTGGACAAAAGTTCAAATTTAGCAAGTGAACAAATAAGACAAAGCAGACACATCTTAACTCCATAATCACTCAGGAGTTCAAAGAAATACCTTGAAGTTCAGTAATTTATTCAGAAAGGAATATCTATAGAGATACAAGGTTACAGTGCCTGGCAAAAGTATTCACCCCCCCCCCCCTTGACTTTTTACCTATTTTGTTACATTACAGTCTTAAATTCAATGTTTTGTTAATCTGAATTTTATGTCATGAATTAGAACACAATAGTCTAAGTTGGTGAAGTGAAATGAGAAAAATATATACATAAAACTATTTTTTAGAAAAAGAAAAACGAAAATTGGCATGTGCTTATGTACTCACTCTTTTTGTTATGAAGCCCATAAAATATATATATTTTTTTATATTTTAATAAATAATTAGTGAAATTATGTCCACCTGATCTGTCATTACATATACACACCTAAGCAAGAGGCACCACTAACCGAACACTGCCATGAAGACCAAGGAACTCTCCAAACAAGTAAGGGACAATGTTGTTGAGAAGTGCAAGTCAGGGTTAGGTTATAAAAATATATCCAAATCTTTCATAATTATTATTATTATTTTATTATCTTTTATTTGTATCGCGCCAACATATTCCGTAGCACTGTACAGGGGATAAGAACAGGGGAAATACACGTTTAACAAATTCAAAAGTTGAAGGGCCCTGTTTTGAGCTTAGAATCTTAGCAGAAAGTGCTTTATCCCAAAGCACCCTACAAGACTGGAAACTCTCTACTTACAATCTAAAGGGAATTAAAGGGCAAAGAACTTGGGAAGAGTAACAAATAAGGAATAGCAAGGGTAATGAAGCAAGTGAAAGATAGAAAAAGTTTTATTTTAGAGGGAGAGGGGAGGGATCTGGGGTGAAAGAGTAGTATGTTGGCTGACCCCTAGTGTTGAGATGATATATCTGCAAGTAGGAAGTCAGGTGTTTTCCATGGCTCTATAAATTTAATCTGGGTTGGGGTGGGTGGGTGAGGGGGAGGGAGGGCAATATTTTGAGTATCTTACAGATGTAGCAGGCCTTAAACCAGAGTGAATTTGCACTGAAAGAAATAGAAAAAAGATGATCCCCAGGAGCACCATCAAATCTATCATAACCAAATGGAAAGAACATGGCACAACAGCAAACCTGCCAAGAGATGGCCGCCCACCAAAATTCACGGACCAGGCAAGGAGGGCATTAATCAGAGAGGCTGCACAGAGACTTAAGGTAACCCTGGAGGAGCTGCAGAGTTCCACAGCAGAGACTGGAGTATCTGTACATAGGACGACAATAAGCCGTACGCTCCATAGAGTTGGGCTTTATGGCAGAGTGGCCAGAAGAAAGCCATTACTCTCAGCAAAAAACAAAATGGCACGTTTTGAGTTTGCGAAAAGGCATGTGGGAGACTCCCAAAATGTATGGAGGAAGGTGCTCTGGTCTGATGAGACTAAAATTCAACTTTTCGGCCATCAAAGAAAACGCCTTTATCTGACTCAAAACCAACACATCACATCATCCAAAGAACACCATCCCCACAGTGAAACATAGTGGTGGCTGTATCATGCTGTGGGGATGTGTTTCAGCAGCCGGACTGGGAAACTGGTCAGAGTTGAGGGAAAGACGGATGGTGCTAAATACAGGTATATTCTTGAGCAAAACCTGTACCGCTCTGTGCGTGATTTGAGGCTAGGATGGAGGTTCACCTTCCAGCAGGACAATGGTCCCAAACACACTGCTAAAGCAACACTTGAGTGGTTTAAGGGGAAACATGTAAATGTGTTGGAATGGCCTAGTCACACCCCATTCCTCAATCCAATAGAAAATATGTGATCAGACTTAAAAATTGCCGTTCACAAGCACAAACCATCCATCTTGAAGGACCTGGAGCAGTTTTGCAAGGAGGAATGGGCAATAATCCAAGTGGTAAGATGTGGCAAGGTCATAGAGACTTATCCAAAGCAACTTGGAGCTGTGATTGCCGCAAAAGGTGGCTCTACAAAGTATTGACTTTAGGGGGGTGAATAGTTATGCACATTGACTTTTTCTGTTATTTTGTCCTATTTGTTGTTTGCTTCACAATAACAAAAAAAAAACATCTTCAAAGTTGTGGGCATGTTCTGTAAATTAAATGATGCAAATCCTCAAACAATCCATGTTAATTCTAGGTTGTGAGATAACAAAACATGAAAAATGCCAAGGGGGGTGAATACTTTTGCAAGGCACTGTAGGTGAGTGCTTTGAGCCATTGATAAATTATTATGATTACGAGCAGGAAAAAAATACCCAATGGAGAACATCAGTTCTAATGTATTTGTCGTTCAGTCGTGTCTGACTCTCATAAACCATAACACACCATGCTGCTCCACTTGGTATTCAGGGCAGAGATACTGGAGTGAGTTGCCATTTTCTTTTCCAATGGGCCACAGCATACAGCTCCTGGTATTCCTAGGTGGTCTCCCATCCAAGTACTGAATAGGCCCAACCTTGCTTTACTTCAGGGTAGTGTGACCTCTTGAATCAAACTGGAATTAAACCCAGGTGGCAGTGGTGAAAGCACCGAATCCTACCCACTGGACCACCAGGAACCCTTTAGTCCATACTTATTAAGTCTGTTTTATTCCTATGAGCACAGTAGCTAGGTGTTAAATGATCTGTCAGCAATTAATATGAAGCTGTTGATATGACAAAAGAGCTTTTACCAGTACTATCGAGATTTGGATGTTATTCAGAATACAAAAAGCTCTGCAATATAAGACACCCGCAAGATACCAGTCTAAGAAAAAAATGCACAATGCATATTTGGAAAATAAGACACAGGTCATTTTATAATTTTAACACTATAAAAAGTAAGTTTTATATTCTATTAAATTCCAACAAAACATATGTTTTTTTTTTTCATGGATTCTTCTGTAATTTTAGAGAGGTTGGCTGATGTTCCTGTAAATCCTCTGAGTTTCTCTGGGGCTTGGCGACTTCATGTTTTTGGCTAATTTCGTGTTCTCAATCCCCCTCCGGGAAACATAAAAGATCAACTCCTGAAACATTTTACCCCATTCATATGATAAGAGTGATGAGATCAACCACAGACCAAGATATCTGGTAATCATGTTGCTATGTTTTTGTCTTGACTGTTTATCTACAAGTTTTTGGTTGCTGTTTTTAATCAACAAATTTCCATATTGGATCCTATTTTTGGGCAACATCTGCTGAAAATACAAGATGACTGTGAAGAAAAAAATATGTTAACTGTGGGCAGACAAAAGGGTTCTTTTTTGTAAGATGATACCATACTGCTGATGATAGGCAAATTTGTTCTCCCCGCATAACAATTGCACATTCTACGTTACCAGTGTATGTACTTTTAAAAATAATTCCTTATTAAAAACAGCTGCAACTTTGGCTACTGTGAAATGTCAGATCATGTAGCTTCCTCTTTCTGACATGCTAAATTAGAATTTCTTTTTAAAAGAAACTAAAACAATTTGGTATTATTTCCTAGAAAATCATTTTCAAGGTTAGTCCATGGGGATTTTCGGATTTCTATTTTTATTGCCCCTGTTCTTTTTGCAGGAGGTGCCTCAAGTTTCAAGAATAATAAAGAACTTGTTAAATTGGAGCTGTTAAATTAATATAGGCCAGATTCTAATGTCCCCTAATCCAGCTAATATCGATATCCTGAGAAATGCAGTAATAATTATACTACAATAAATTAATTTGCTCCCTATAACCTACATTGTCATCGACCATGTTATGTTTAATAGAAGATTAGGTACTACTGGACACTTGTGCAAATATGCAATGTTTTTTTTTTCAATAAGGTGTCAGGTTTCTCACTAGTGAGGTGAGACTTCTCAAAATCCTATGTTGTTCTATGGATTGTATTAACTAAGAAGTGAACAGATATCGACAAACTGAAAAATAAAAAAAATAATAGAATACAAAAATGTATTTACACCCATAGTGTTTTCCTTCTTGTAAGAAGATGCTCTCCATAGTGAAATAGAGCATTAATTGAACTGTACAAATATTAATGTACTAAAAATATGCCATGGATATAAATCAATGTTTCATATAGCTTGATTAAGAGAGTATTAGTCCAGCACTCACTACAAACACACTTATTAGAGGTCATTTTTGGCAGTGACAGCATCAAGTTTCCAAGCTTGATTATTTATCCAATAAGAGCTTGCTCTGCTGGTGGATTTTTACATTTATCTACTTTCAGCTTCACATTGTTAGACAACTTTATTTATGCAAAGTCAGATCACTTGTTAGCCCATTAACACCGTGGGACATTGCTTTTTGTTATTACATGGTCTCTTGTTACATATTTACCCTTTCTAATTGCCATTAGCTGTAAATCTTAACATTACAAAATCATGATGAGTATGTTGTTTGGGAATACAATATGTAAAGTATGTATAATAAAGTGAAGCTGAAGTAAAAAAGAAGGAACATGTTCATCAAAATATTGATACTATGAAAATACTCAAACAGAGCCAAGACTGATGTCCTGTGCGCCTTACCATTTCTTCCTGTATAGTTTAACTTTCAAACAGTTTGGGCCTTTGGATAGTATTGTACCAACCCAGCTGCTAATACTGCAACATTTGCCTTGTGGAATGATGTATATATACCCAAATAGAAAATACATTTCTCTTGTCAGTTGAAAACCTCTTGGCACAAAAAGCTCCCTTGACAAATCTTTATACTGACCCTGGATGTATTTATATAGGGTAATCATATCCCCTCTTAGTTTCATTTTGTTAGTCTTTCATCATAACTTAGCGCCTCCATTCCCCTTATTAGTTTTGTTGCCCTTCTCTGTACTTTTTCCAGTTTTAAAATGTCCTTTTTATGTAGTGGTGCCCAAATTGTACTCCATATTCCAAATGACGGCGTACTAGGGATTTGTGTAGTGGTAGAATTATATTTGCTTCCCTGGCTTCTATACCCTTCTTAATACATAGTAATATTTTATTTGCCTTTGCAGCTGCTGCTTGCCATTATGCACTGTTACCTAGGTGGTGGTCCACAAGCACTCCCAAATCCCTTCCAAGATCTGATACCCCTAGATGTGCTTCATTAAGTTTATAAATTGCAGGGCTATCTTTCGTTCCCAGTTGCATAACTTTACATTAATTCGTATAAAATTTCACCTGCCATTTAATTGCCCATTTCTCGAATTTATGCAAATCACTTTGGAGGGAAAGTACACAATTTCCTAATTTAATTACCTTGCACAACTTTATGTCATCAGAAAAAATGGAGACACTACTTTCCAGTCCTACTTCGAAGTCATTAATAAATATGTTAAAAAGTAGAGGACATAAACCTCCTCATAGAAACTAATTAGATTTGTTTGACATGACCTATCCCTCATAAATCCATGTTGGCACCTACTTATAATCCTGTTCAAATAGATATATTCTTGTATATCATCCCTTATTAACGCTTCTAAAAGCTTTCCCACTACAGAAGTGAGGCTGACTGGTATAATCTCTGCCCCAGTCTATACTCTGTATTGCTGCCCTTAGACCATTCAAATCTGCCATTTTAAAATTACGTTTTTGTTGGCACCTTACAGTTTTGTTCTTTTAATTAAATCTCAAATAAGATTGTGTTGTGATCACTGTTTCCCAAAGGCTGTCCTATTTCAACACTTGATACCATGTCAATGTTATTTGTGATGACTAAATCTAAGATAGCTTCATTTCTAGTAGGCTCTTGTATAACCTGGGCCAGATAATGATCCCTGAGTGTACTCAAGAACCTGCTCCCTTTACCTTTACCTATACTGCTGGTCTCATTTATCCAGTTTATTTCAGGGTAGTTAAAATCTCCCATTATTAGGACTTACCCGTGCTTAGCTGCAATTCCAATCTGTAATAATAATTGTATTTCCTCACTTTCACTTATATTTGGGGGTTTATAGCATACTCATTCCAGTATTCTTTTGGAATTTGCTGCTCTGCTATTTAACTCTACCCACAAACATTCAACATTATCACTAGTTCCAGCATACATATCGTCTCTGACTATAAGCTTAAATTCAGGCTTAACATATAGACAAAGCCCTTTTTCCCTTTTACCATTGTCCCTATCTTTTCTAAATAGGTTATAATCATCCAGATTCACAGTCCAGTCATGAGAGTCATCCCACCATGTTCCAGTAATGCCTATTAAATCCAATTTTTCCTGGCAAGACTTCTGGCATTAGCGAGCATACACCTTTTCTTATGAGTCTGTAGTTCTGAAGTGCCTGCCACTATACATGAGTTACTTAGCATAACCTTCCTATTGACTATACTAACCCTCCCCCATCTCCTCCCCCTTGACTAGTTAATTAATTCCTTACTCCCTCTACACTTACAACCCCATTACTTCTATCTAGTCCCTAATATGTAGGCAGAATGCAGATCTATGAACAGCTAAAATGTTGCATATCTTTTTTTAAATAAACACTAGGAAGTTTTTTCTTTACAGTCATAAATTCAGAATATTTAAATTAGGAAGATCATTGCACATAATGCAACAAAATGCTTGATGGGTTTAAGATTGACTTCAAATATTAACTGTATGTATATTAATTAGCTGAAAGTTGTTATCCAACAATATTTCGGATGACTGTTGCTTTCATATTCTGACTAGTTCCAGGTATTAAAAATAACTTTTGTCTTTAAAGAGACATTTGGGTATATTTTTAAATATGGGGATAAATGGGCTTATGATCATTTTTATCTCCCTTGTAAAAAAAATAGGGCCATATTCAATTCGAGGCTCAAAACTCGATCTCAGACAGCCGAATGTCTGCATGTGTGTTGCGGGCTCGCGTTGGTCTCCGATTGTGATGCTATTCAATTGCTCAAGCCTGCAAGTCGCTGTCCCAAAGGCAAAACCATAAACCATGCACTCGTTCGTTGCAGTTCAGGGCAGGAACATGATCAATTCAGCAAGTCTGTAACCTCCCATTTAGAATCAGCCAATAGAGAATGAGACTAACATGGAGGTTACATGTCAATCAATTAGGTTCGGGCGTCCAAAATGTGATCAGACTTGCAAACCCTCAAAATTAAGAATTATGAAAATAAAATGACAATACTGTTCTAGTCCATATGAGAGATATGTATTAACTCATTGATACCCAAAATCGATTTCAACCCAAAATGAAACATAAAAATAAATGTAATTTCCTGCCGATTTGCGAGCTTGAGACTGTTTTGCAATTAATTCTAATGTCTATCATTGTTTTCCTCATTATTTACAGTGCAGTATTGGTTTTCTATTTGCATTTACAGTGCTGTGTATGGGTATTTAACCCCCTTGAGGGCCCTCTCTAGCACTCATAGGATTTTCTCCTTCATTTGCCATTTACGGGTATGAAAACATTTGTGGACTTGGGGAAATTTTGCAGTAGAATAGTGATTTGCGATTTTAGCCTTGGGAAAGTGAAAGATCAAAGGCTTCTGGAGGCTGTAAGTTACAAGTTTAACCATCAACATTTTTTCAAGGCCGTAACTCGGAAACTGTTCGTAGCCCACAAAAAGATGCCAATTAAATAGCAAATTAACTTGCAACCTCACTTACAGGCTACCGGATAGTCCAAAACCTCAATTGAATATGGCCCATACTCCATGGGGTTAAACAAAGTGGAATTAAAGATCCCGACCTCTTACGTTTTCTATAAGGGCTATTCTTAAGTTTATGCCCACTTGATAAATGGACTCCACAGAAAACATAGCAAGTGGAAATATATTATGATTTAACTCCACTTAACTTAACATGTTCATTGCCATTGATCCCTGTTTATACCCATTTTTGCATTCTTTGATAAATATACATTATTGATATATACTTTATAGTATATAGAGTGAGATACGTCTCTTTAATTAATATCTAATTCTGTCGAACATTTTTTCCAGCTAGAGAGATCATATCAAATAGGCTCCAAAGGCTAATATATTAATCGAAATGTACCTCTTACTGGAGATAAAGCTATTAACTTAGTGTGTACAGCCAACTAGCATAACGTATTGGGTGGAATACATTTAATACAGAAGTATTTCAGTGTGGTTAAACCCCATATCCAAAGCATATTTTGTTTGAAATCTCAAGGAATGTATTTTAACAATTTTTTTGAAACACAAAAATCCATCTCTTGTCTACTAGAAGAATAAGGATCAGATTAACATATTCACAAGTTTATCTCTCCCTGAATCAGATAAGACAATTTGACTATTATATAAAGACTTAGTTTAAAAGCTTAGATCTTGAACAGAATCTCTACTTTTTACATCACATAGAGAGTTCTGTTTTCCTATAGTAAATATAATCCAGCTGAGAAAAAAAAAAGATTTTTCAACTAGTCATAGTTAATCTGAAATAACATTTGATAACATTTTGCCAAGATTTGAAGAAAATTAGAAATGATCTGTACATTTCAGCATGTAGACTTTTCAACATCAGTTATGTGACTTTAATAAAATTGTGGATTTTCTTTTAGCGTTTCTACACACCAATAATTTTTTCCTGGGATGCAGGCCAGCAGATCAGTAAATAGTGGTTCATAATCACCAGTTAGCACTTTAGCCAAGGTGTATTAAATGCCAGAGAACAACACATGTTTTTTAAGAGGACAATAGGAAACTCTATACAAGAGTTGGTTATCATCAGGTCTTCCTCACAGCCATATGAAAATAATTATATAAATGCTGAACATAAGTGTATAAATGCTGGCCACAGGTTACTTGTATTGTAATTCTCCAATTATGTCAGAAGTCTAACAGAATCAGAAAATGTAACTATGTAAGTCTATCTTCTGGTGATTCTTCTGGGATATTTTTCAGAACTGGCAGCAACTGTATGTGTATGTAATGTAAACGTGCATCAGCAATTCCAGAGGTGTATTTATGTATAGCCCAATTAGGCTTAAGCTTGAGATTACTGAACTTTCTCAGCCTATGCACAAAAGAAGAGTAGTAGAAAAGTAAAAAGAAATGGTTGAGATAAAAAATATCAGGAGAATAGCAGAAGACTTAATTAAAAAAACTGGGAGTGGGCACATATTTGATTGGATCTAAGGCAGTGGTGTGTTTCTTCCTAGCCCACAATGCCCACAATGCCAGGTCCAGGACATGGTACAACACGCTGCCTGAAGATCCCATTGCAGTACATTGGAAGAGTGTATGAATATACATGACCTGCGCACCGCACAGTGGGTATGTCCTTATGACACTTGGGCACAACTCGCTCCCTGAATAATTAATTTGGCACAAAATACTTCCTGAGGCCTCTAAGTAAACAATTAGACACACCAACATTTTTGGGGGTAACATACTGGCCACAGCGTTTATTGGTAAACCCCAAATCACATGAATAACAATACCATTAATTAAGTAAACATAAGCAAGTGAGGGGAGGAGCCTGACCCGAGACAGTACATGCTTTTTTAAAGTATTTATTTATTTTTTAATTTACACCATGAACACATATTTTCCAATTTTCAATACATAAACACATAATTTCCACATTTACAATAAATGAACACCTATGTTCCAAGTATTAGGGATGGGTGGGTGGGATCTAAATACTTGGCTAGCTGGGGGCATAATGGCCAAATGGCGCCAACTCCTATTAGTGGCTCCGCCCCCAGCTAGAAACCCCTTCTCTCCCATACTCCCAGGCCTGCCAGGTTACGTGGCCCTCCTACCAACCCCAGGAGGCCTGGGGAGGTATACACCCCGTCCACAAAAATGTTTATACCATGGTATTTATTTCTATAAGTGTACCTGACACATTCTAACAAACATAAACACACATACAACCATTATTTTAATATAGATATGTGGTAATCTCATGTATTTCTGCCTAAACTAATAATGATAATGGCTATGGAAGCAGAATTTCAAAACGGCAACATGGTGACTGAAGACACTGAGCAATTAAATAGTATTTTTATATGCACTGAAATTGGGAGTAATGTTTCTATAAGTACATTTTTTATTGAGTGCTTCAACATTTTCTGCCAAATTACATATATATAAAAAAAAAAGGTTTGGGGGGGAGAGAAGTGCGAAAACACTTACTAGTGTAGGTTTCTCGTATTTATTTGATAAATACAATATATACAATATATTGTTTTTATCAAATAAATTGGAGTATTACTGCATGATACCGTTGAGGGGGATTGGTTTTGCCACAACCAAGATAGACAAATAAAATCCTAATTAGCACATCAAATATATAACTAGTAATCACAAACCACTCATTTAGATATGAATACAGAAGTTATAAACACTTATCTCAGGAATTATTCACTTTAGAAACAAATGGCTAGTACAATGTTCAGTGAGTTTTCATGCTCTTTAAGAATACCTCAAAACATTTGAATTGGGGAGTCCTTTTAAGGGCTTGAGTGCTTGGAGTTTAGGCTTCAACATGCCCTTGCCTTGTCACAATATATAATGATGACGCGGAGGCTGCACAGGCTCCCTTGGTCATCCGGCAGCATCGCGTGACCCAGTGGAGCCTAAGGTTGCATCAGCCAATCGGAAGCGTCGGGTGGGACTTCCACCGCATTCGCGCGCCGGGAGTCAGTTCGTCGCGGTCTCCGAGCAAAACGGACGGAGGTCTGAGGGCTCCTGCAATAAAGTATCAGAAAGGAGGAGGTTTAACACTGAGAATACTCCCCAACTATAAAGCACATAAGGGGCAGCGTGAGAGTGCCTGTCAGTGTGTGTGTGTTTTCTGTGTTTTTTTCCTGTTTTCGCGGTCCGTTAGTCTGTCTTGGGGGGGTTTTGTTGTGGCTTGGGTATGGATGCCTTGGAGTTAGAGGCCTTGCTGGCTGATGTTAGGACCCGGGCCTTAATCCAAGGGGTCAGGTGGGTGCAGGACAGGCTGGGCCTGCCCATGCCTTCTGTAGTAGGGCCCCCTTACATTGGACAGGCTCAGCATGTAGTAGCTGGAGGCCTAGACAATAATGGGGGTGCCACTGGGCCATCCTCCCATCCCTATAGTGCAGAGCCATTAGATCACCGTCCAGTGGAGGGCCAGGCTAAGGGCGAAAGAGGTAACACGGGGCAGGGCAGCCAGGACCCTGTACCCCTCAGGTAAGAGAGAGCCGGGCCCACGGGCAGTGAGGGTGAGGGCCTAGAACTCCGGCCACCACCAGTCATTTTGCCCAAGGGGCCACGGCCACGGCAAAGGACAAAGAACACCCCTTTACCAATCTGAAAAGGGGGCGCAGGGGGTAATAAAAAAGCCAGGAGCCCCAAAAAAGCTCCTACAGATCCTCAATGTGTCGACCATGCGGTCCCCTCTATTTCCCGTAATAACAGCGCTTCTGGTGCTTTGCAGGGACGCAGCTGGGCATGGTGACCACACGGGAGAGAAGAAACAGAGTGGTCAGTGAGATGAACAGCCAGGACAGCATGGTCGTGATCGACGACATGCCCGTAACAGTGGCAGTGACGAGGCCGGCGCGCCCCACCAGAGCTAGGAACACCACAAGCAGGTACAATCCACTGCTATTCACCCACACACCCTTAAGACGACAGAGAGCTGAGACCGAGGGCATTACGGTTAGGCCACAGCAAAAAGTGACTAATTTTGACCCACAGGTAGAATTTGTAAAGCCTCAAACAGTGTCAAGGGTACTTGTACAGAGGGCTACAGAGCAAGCTTAGGTGACCATGACCAGTCCTCAGGGAAGGAACAGACGGTATGGGCATGGGCATGCATGGAGAGCTAGTGACTGTTCCTCTTGTACCCACAGGTCCGGAAGACGATCAAGATCAAGGAGTAGGAGATCTTGCCGTTACAGTTGCGCCTGCGGATCAGAGAGAGGAGGGAGCCCGCGGAGGACCAGATGGTCAGAATCCCCAGGGCGTCTGAAGAGACGCAGGGACTGTTGGCCGTGTCTACTCTGAGGCTTCCAGAAGCAGGTGAGGTCCAGATGGTGGGAAGAGTAGAGGAGGCAGAAAAATGCGAACTGCTACACACAAAAAGGGGTTTCCTTGGGTCCCTTAAGACCCTCTTAGCCACACACAACATCGCGGTAAGCGAAAAGGAGATGGGTGCGTGGATAGGGGCCTTAGCCAGAGGTGCGTGGGCCGAGCAGTCCACCAGCGAGGCAGTGGGGAGCGGGGCGCCGGCCGCGGTAGTGGCGGCACCAGGGCCCCCAGGGGCGATGGGTGGGCCGGGCCCGCAAGCAAGCAGCACCAATGCAGTAGCCTCAGATGCAGCCATGAGACCAATTGTCTTGTTCGCATTGGACAACCTGAGGACACATCTTCCCCAGGAGGTAAAGGAAAAAATCTGGAGGAGGGAATTCGTGGAATTGTTCTCTCTTCTTCGAGAAGGTGATGATCGGATCAGGCCCTTTAGGCGACTGCCTAGGACTTTTGACACGTGGCTACAGGCCTTTTCAATCATGGCATGCGTGCTATGCGAACAACACCCTGAGCAAGGCTCAAGTTTGTTTGTATACATAGATTAGATACACAATGCCCACAAAGTGTACGGGGGCATGGCATGGTGGCGGTACGACAAAGAGTTCCCCCAGTACCTGGCATCTAGGCAAGCGATGGCATGGAGCGATAAAGCGGTGGCATACTGGCTGAACATCATGGCACCTATGCGCGTCATGCCGCCCTTTCGTGCCGGAGCTGGTGGGGTCAGGGGCCCCACCGCCACCGTGGCTACAGATCTCAAGACCTGTTTTGCCTACAACGAAGTGGTATGTAAATGGGCCCCTAACTGCAGGTTCAAGCATGCGTGCTCCAGCTGCGGCGGCGAACAACCCCTTGCTAGATGCATCAGGCCAAAGGAAGGGGGCAGAGCAGAGCCCTCTGCCCAAGGGCAAGACGCCCATACGCCTCCCGGCATGCTGCCATAACTAAAAAGCTACGGTAGAGTGGCGGGCAACGGCGCCGCGGCTCGCTTCCTGGAAGCGGGTTTCCAGAAAGGCTTTCGGATCACATGCACAACAGATCTTGCTGTCGGTCCAGGAATTCCCTGGGGCAGCAGAGGCGAAGGTGCACAATGAGGTGCAGCTGGGGAGGATGGCAGGGCCATTCGTTCCACCCCCCCCATCCAGGATCCTATCGTTTCCCCTCTAGGCGTTGTTCCCAAAAACGAGACAGGAAAATGTAGGTTAATTCAGCATCTCTCCTACCCCAAAGGGGGGTCGGTTAACGACGGTATTGCAAAGGATCAATCAGCCGTATCCTATGAATCTTTTGACCAGGCCGCTGAAATGGTCAGGTTTGCCGGCACAGAGGGGCTCATGGCAAAGGTGGACATGGAAGCGGCGTTCAGATTGTTGCCGGTTCATCCGTCGAGCCACCGGCTCCTGGGTTGTTATGTCGATGGCAGCTATTTCATCGACCTATGTTTACCTATGGGTTGCTCGATATCATGTGCCTACTTTGAGGCGTTCAGTTCATTCTTGCAATGGGTTGCGCGCACAAAACAGGGTACAAGAGCATTACACACTACCTGGACGACTTTCTGTTCGTTGGTCCAGCAGGGCAAGATACTTGCTGTTTCATCCTGGAGGTGTTCACCAAAATCTGTTTGGATTTTGGGGTACCGCTGGCCCACAAAAAACCGAGGGCCCCCCAACGAAGGTGACTTTCCTGGGAATTCAGATAGATTCCAAGACAATGGAATGCAGTCTTTCCCGGGAAAAAGTGTTGAACATGAGAGCGGAGCTCAGCGCGATAGAAGGTGCGTGCAGGGTGTCACTACGACGGTTGCAATCCATCATGGGAAAGTTGAACTTTGCCTGTAGGATTATCCCCATGGGAAGGATATTTTGTAGGAGAATGTCCCTCGCTACCGCGGGCGTCGTTAGGCCACATCACTTTATAAAAGTCTTGCGGGCCATGCGGGACGACGCACAGGTGGGGTCGGTTTTCCTGGCCGATTTCAATGGGTTGGCGATTATTCACAAAGGGTGCGCTACTTTTTACCGGGGGGTCAGGAGCAGTTGGTTGCGGTGCATATTTTCAAGGAAAATGGTGCGCCGTGGCATGGCCGGATGAATGGGTGGTGGCAGGCCTTACGAAGAATCTGACATTCCTCGAGTTATTCCCCATAGTAGCGGTGGTGCACATATGGAGTTTTGGGATCGGCGTGTGTTATTCCATACGGATAACATGGAAGTTGCACAAGCAGTAAATAACCTCACGGCAACTTCCATACCGGTGGTAAGATTACTTTGGCACTTGGTGTTGTGCTGCCTTCGCCTGAACATATGGTTTCAGGCGAGGCACGTACTGGATTTGGAGAATGGCATTGCTGACGCCCTTTCTCGGTTTCAGGAAGCACGGTTCAGGGTACTGGCCCCCCGGGCGAACACGCTGGGAGAGGCCATTCCCGCAGAGATCTGGGAGCTTGGAGCTGCCAGGTAACAAGACTCATCTGACAGTCTGTTGCCCCGGCGATGTGGGCCGCGGAGGAAGGCGAGAAAAAAGCAGTTGTTGGGAGACAGGTCACTGCCCTGGCTTTCATGTTTAAGCTGGCGGGGCAGAGGGACCTTACAAAGGAGTTTACATTGCGCAAGGTGGTGCGCGGCATGTTTAGCGGGGATCGCAGGCCAGATACCAGGCGGCCGATTACCTTCTCTTTGTTACTGCGAATGGCGCAGGTTTTGGCAGTAAAGTTCAGGACCCCCTTTGAATCTCTGCTTTCCCGTACGCCTTTTTCCTTGGCGTTCTTCGGAGCGTTCCGGATAGGTGAGTTAGTCGCAAACAGTTTGACACGGTTCCGGGGGTGTACAAGTGGTGGATACCTGCCTAAGGGACGGCACGGTAGTGATATGGCTTCGGAGGTCTAAGACCGACCAGTTGGGTAAAGGAAAGGAGGTGGTGTTGCACCACGTGGGCACGGAGTGCTGCCTCTACGGGTGCATGGTGGACATGCTGACGGGATGGCGTTATCCCGGTACCAATTTGAAAGGATGCTAAAGGTTGCACTACACAGTTTGGGGTTGGAGCAGATAGGCTTGCCTGACGCAGCGGTCAAGCGGATCAGGAGATGGGAGTCAGAACGTTTTCGGTCCTATGTGCGGCCTAAGGCAGTAGTCTAATGGATGTTGCTTTCTGCTTTCAGGAGGACAGAAGCAACTGTGGATCGTGGGTTACGCGTACTTGTACTGGGCCCACAGGTTGGCCGCAGTTACAGAGGGAAAGACACAACTAGGTTTTCCTGTTACGGACTTACATGTGCGTTGGCTCAGGGTTCGAGGCCTGCGGTGGGCGAGGTGGATGGGTTGTTGGACACATACGCCCAGTGTTACGGTCAGCCCATTGTTATATTGATTCACGCCGGCGGTAATGATCTAGGAACGGTTCCCATGCGAAGGATGCTAAAAGTCATGAAAAGAGACGTGGAAAACTGGATGAAGAAGTTCCTGGGTACGTTTCTGAAATGGTCAGAGATGATAAAGATCCTGGCGGAACGCTCGAGACCCCGTCGGGTTGGATAGATCAAGGCAGAAGATTAACCAGCAGTTGGCAAGTTTTGTTAGGAAGTAGGGTTTCGTTACCATCAGATACAATGAATTCGAACCGGTCGGTGCCGACGAGTTTTTCGGTAGGGTCAGGTACACCTTACGGAAATCGGGCTGGAGTTATTGATGTTGGAGTTCAGGGTGAGTGTCGTACGGGCCTTGGCGTTGATAGATAGCAGGGGGAGATCGCAGTTTCGGGAGGCGTCCCTCACGTGCTCTGTGGCGGGAGGTGAGTTGCCCGGCCCACTGGCCTAAGTGGGCGTGGCCCTACCTCACAGGGCGTGCTTAATATAAGCATTGGGACTTTGGGCAGGGCCCAAGGCGTGAGGTCACTGTCCGTGACTGGGCTCCTCCCCCTTGATGTTAATATGTTAATATGTATAATATATACAGGTTTTTAAGTTATGTTAAAATGGTTAATCACATATATAGTTGTGAGCGTACGAGTTGTTGCTAACGCTGCGGGCTCGCGTAGCGAGCCCGCGGCCCTCGCGAAGCGAGGGCACTGTGCCAGGTCCTCAGTTGCTGGCATGGAGCGCTGCAGGCGCTCCTTGCCAGCAAATGAGGACCCTCGCAAAGCGAGGTCTTCAGTTGCAGCAACTGCGACCCTTGCAAAATTCACAACACAAATTCCCAACCCAAAGAACTGCGAATCTCGCAAAGTTCACGTCACAACACATTACGACACTCGCAAACAACATACGACACACGTTCACACACATTACGGCCTCGCAACACTCGGACGCAACTCGCGAACATTACAAAATTAAAAACATAATACATACACACAGCACATACATAAAAACCTTACCTACACAAACAGGAAGCACCCAGGACCTCAAAAATGCAACTTACAACTTAATTGCACTCAAAATAAAAGAGTTTAGACACTAAGGGCCTCATTCTATTAGCGGCCGCAGCCGTTGCGGGGCCGCAAGGACCGGCCGCAAGCTATTCGGCTATTCTATTCCCTTACGGTCGGGGATTCCGGCAGGCCTGCGGCCGGTGCCTTGCTATCTCTTGCGGCCGCTCGCGCCGGAGGAAAGCCTTTGATCTACAACGGCCGCAAGAGTTTCGGCCGTAAGAAATTCCTATTTGCAATTCAATTGCTCCGGGAAACCTCTCTGCAAGGCTAAAACCGAGCCGCAGCTTACTTGCAGGAAAGAGGTCCCGCTAGCACCAATTAAGCACATAAAATAGCTCAAATAAAGCCATCCTGCACTTTGAGAAGACTATAAAGGGATTTTAGGTGTTAGAAAAAATAGCACATAATTATCCTGTACTCAAATCTGTAAACTATTTTATTTTTAATATCCGTAAAATATCCATGTAAAAAGTCCAGAGTGCTTGGAGCACTTCAGACCTGCCCACGCCGCAGCCGGAAAATAAACAGTTAATTTGAACTCGGGTTTGGGCTGATGTGCAAGCTTGAGAGTGGGTTACTTTTAATCCTCATGTCCCCCAATATGATTCCTAGCATTTACAGAGCTGTACAGTGCAGGCTTGAATTTATTTTTGCGTTTTTAGATTTCACAGCTTAATAAGAGGAGATCCTTGCGGGGCCGTATAATAGAATCGCGAGTTAACAGAACCCCCGCAAGGAATCGCAGCCTTACGGCCGATTTACGGCCGGTAATAGAATGAGGCCCTAAATAATTTGTTAAGCGACACAAAAAATGGCCGATGAATAAAACGAAAACGAGGCTACACACGCAAACACCATACGAGACACGTTACCACTCATTACGACCTCGCAAACATCGGACGCAACACGCCGACATACAAACATTTAAAACTTAAGAAAGACACACAACAAACACATAAAAAGCTTACCTACAGCAAGAGGAACCATCCAGCACCTCAAAAAAACAAGTTACACCTACATTTAAATCAAAATAAAACACTTTAGACACTAATACCATCGCTAAGCGAGAGAAAAAATGGCCGACGAACAAAACGAAAACGAGGCTTCAGACGTAACTACACTACACTTACTCGCAATAATGAAACACATACTATGCGGAACGTATCACAATCATATTAAACACCATTTTGAACAGTAATACGCAGAAAATGTAGTAACATATATGGCACATTTATGTGCATAGGCTCACAAAAAAAATACGGTTCATTTAACAAAACAACAAAAAACCATAATTCTATATTAAACAGAGGTTTATGTATAGTGACGACACGCACATATATGTCTATAATGTATAGTGACATCTGACACGCACATATATGTATAGAATGTATAGTGACATGTGACACGCACATTTATGTGTATTGCCCCTGCATAGTGACATGTGACACGGACATATATGTGTATCATGTATATTGACATGTGACACACACATTTATGTGTATTGCCCCTTCATAGTGACATGTGACACGGACATATATGTGTATAATGTATAGTGACATGTGACACGCACATTTATGTGTATTGCCCCTTCATAGTGACATGTGACACGGACATATATGTGTATAATGTATAGTGACATGTGACACGCACATTTATGTGTATTGCCCCTTCATAGTGACATGTGACACGGACATATATGTGTATAATGTATAGTGACGTGACACGCACATTTATGTGTATTGCCACTGCAACAAAATTAGCTTAAAACAAAATCAGTAAACAACTACATTTAAATGACATTATATGTCATGTATACTGATATGTCACACGCACATATATGTGTATCATCTATAGTTACATCTCACACACAGACATTTATGTGTGTTGGAAAAAAAAAATATAAGGTTAATTTAACCATTTAAATATGAGTCATGTATACTGATATGTCACACGTACACAAAATAATTACATTAAACTATGGAATGTGCTTCATGTATGTGACATATGTGTGTAGCCCCCAACAAAAAATAAGGTCAATTGAAAATAATTACAGAAGTATATTTAAATGACATTAATTTACTGCAATTCAATAGATCATATAAAGCTGAATCTTTCTATTTCTTTTAATATTCAAACAGACTCTGCATCAACAGCGTCACTCAACAATTTGCACCGTGCACTGTGAAGCACAATCCCTTTTAAAGAACACCAACAAAGAAGAAGAGGTAAGATACAACAAGACATTACATGCTCAAAAGGCAATGCTTTGCTAGATGAAAAATTATAAATATACAAATAACTATTTAAATTTCTTTTTCAAACAGACACTACAAGAAGACCGGCGGATTAAGATTGGCAGGAGGGGACCCTCTGACATTCGACACTTCAATCAAGGTAAAGTATTAAGTATAAAAAAGAAAGAACCATGAGCCTTATTCAATTGCGACTTGCTCAATTGAATAGGGCTCTATATAAGCACATAACATATTTTTTATACAGAACTTTTTAGTTACTAAAAACTTTGCTGCCGGAAAATAATCAGTTAATTTGAACTCGGGTTTGGGCAGATGTGCAAGCTTGAGAGTGGGTTCCTTTTAATCCTCATGTCCCCCAATATGATCCCTAGCATTTACAGAGCTGTACAGTGCAGGCTTGAATTTATTTTTGAGTTTTTAGATTTCTGAGATTACGGCCGGATCCAAGATATGCGGCCGGCCGTAAGAGGAGATCCTTGCGGGGCCGTATAATAGACTCGCGAGTTAACTGAACCCCCGCAAGGAATCGCAGCCTTACGGACGATTTACGGCCGCTAATAGAATGAGGCCCTAGGGATCCAAATAATCACATAACATATATTTTTTAAATAACTTTTTGTTAGTGAAAACCTTGCTTTTAGATAGATGCTTAATAAGTAAAAACTTCTTTAACAAATATATGTGATGTGCTTATTTAGAACTCTATTCAATTTTCAACATTGCAATTCAATGACGGCCTTAGAGTACTATTACATTGTAAAAAATGCAATTGAATGAGGGGCAAACTATGCAACATATGCAACATATGGTACACACAAAGGCCCTCATTCAATTTGGATTGGCCAATTGAATAGGGGTCTAAATAAGCACATAGAATATTTTTTTTAAATAAGTTTTTAGTTAGTGAAAAACTTGCTTTTGGATAGATGCTTACTAACTAAAAACTTCTTTAAAAAATATATGTTATGTGCTTATTTAGACCCCTATTCAGTTGGCCAAATTGCAATTGAATGAGGGCCAAAGGCCCTCATTCAATTGCAATTTGCACAATTGAATAGGGCTCTAAATAAGAACATAACATTTTTTTTTAAAGAAGTTTTTAGTTACTAAAAATCTATCCAAAAGAAAGTTTTTCACTGACTAAAAACTTCTTTAAAAAAATATGCTATGTGCTTATTTAGGGCACGATTCAATTAGCCAAATCGCAATTGAATGAGACCCTCCCACGCCGCAGCCAGAAAATAAACAGTTAATTTGAACTCGGGTTTGGGCAGATGTGCAAGCTTTAGAGTGGGTTTCTTTTAATCCTCATGTCCCCCAATATGATCCCTAGCATTTACAGAGCTGTACAGTGCAGGCTTGAATTTATTTTTGCGTTTTTAGATTTCACAGCTTACGGCCGGTTTCAAGATATGCGGCCGGCCGTAAGGGGAGATCCTTGCGGGGCCGTATAATAGAATCGCGAGTTAACTGAACCCCCCGCAAGGAATCGCAGCCTTACGGCCGATTTACGGCCGATAATAGAATGAGGCCCAAGTTCACTAAATACAAAATTCGGTAAAAAAATATGCTCTGTGGTGATATTGAGCTCTATTCCATTGGTCAAAACACAATTGAATGAGGAGCTGACAATTTAACAAATGCAGTAACCAAAGGCCCTCATTCAATTGCTATTTTGGACTATTTAATATGGCTATAAATAAGCACTTTTAGGCCCTTATTCAATTGCCATTTTGCTAATTCTATAGGGGCCTCATTCTATTAGCGGCCGCAGCCGTTGCGGGGCCGCAAGGACCGGCCGCAAGCTATTCGGCTATTCTATTCCCTTACGGCCGGAGGCTCCGGCAGGCTTGCGGCCGGTGCCTTGCTATCTCTTGCGGCCGCTCTTCTTTTTTTAAAGAAGTTTTTAGTTACTAAAAATCTATCCAAAAGAAAGTTTTTCACTGACTAAAAACTTCTTTAAAAAAATATGCTATGTGCTTATTTAGGGCACGATTCAATTAGCCAAATCGCAATTGAATGAGACCCAAACTGCTACACACAAAACAGAATTGGAACAAACTCACACAAACACATAGCAAAATAAATTAACTTTCTTATTCAATGTTTAACAACCTATAAGCCTTACAAAGAAGCAAAAATAAAAATAACAAAAGTGTTGCGCACCTAATAGCATTGTACAAAAAATCACACAAACACATAGGAAACTACATTAACATTCTTCTTTAATGTTTAACAACCTATAACCAGTACAATCAAGAATAAATAACTTTTGCACAAGTGGTGTGCACAAAACAGGATTGTCAAAAACTAACACAAACACATAGCAAACTACATTAATTATATTATTTCATGTTTCACTAACTATAACCATCCCAATAAAGGTTAAATAAGTATACCACAAGTGGTGCGCACAAAACAGGATTGTACAAAAACTAACATAAACACATAGCAAAATAAATTCATATTCTTATTTAATATATCACAACCCACAAGCTTTACTAAGAACTTTAAATAAGAATAACAAAAGTCGTGGGATTGTACAGAAAGTAAAAAAAAAAAAAAATAGAAAAAAATAACCATAACTGATACAATACAGCCAAATTCATACATTTTTTACTTATTTAAAAGACATTTCACTCAAACAACATTTTCTATTTTATATTACAACAGATACTGCGTGAAGACAATCGGACGAGGACTTTCTCCACAGGACCGGACCATCGGACGAGGACTTTCAACACAGGACCAGACCAGCAGACGAGGAATTTCAACACAGGACCAGACCATCGGACGAGGACTTTCACCAAAGGACCACAACATCGGACGAGGGCTACCGTCACAGGACCACAACATCGGACGAGGGCTATCGCCACAGGACCACACCATCGGACCAGGACTTTCAACAGAGGACTAGACCATAGGACCAGGATTTTACACACAGGACCACACCATCGGACGAGGACTTCCAACAGAGGACCACACCATTGGACAACGATTTTGAACCGAGGACCAACAAACATTCGGATTTAAATCACACTTCAACCAAGGTACAGTATAATAAGTACTAAAGTATAAAACTAAAGAAACTGCTTTCCGTTGCATCCGTGTCAACAGAAAAAAAAATAAAAAATTTACTATCTCCCTTATTCTATTTAAATTGCTACTATGCAATACATAGCTCAATAACCACATCACTTTTTTTTTAGCAAAGAAGTTTTGCAGTGGTAAATATCTATCCACAAACAACGTTTTTAATAAATAAAACCATTATTTTAAAAAAATATGTTACATGCTTATTTACAGCAGTATTCCATTGGCCAAATTCTTAGCCAGTGAGGACAGGAATTATAAATTTAACTAAATATAAATGATACATTAATGATTTGCCTTTTATTTCACCAATTGTGCACAAGAATCTTTAACAGGAATTACAAATTAAAATATACACAATTACATTTATTTTTTTTCCTTTACAGATTAATATGGCTGATAACGAGACCAAAGAAGAGAAGAAAAGACGTCAAACTAGAGAAAGACAAGAGAGATGGGCCGCCCAGCAGACACCGGAGGAGAAAGAAATTAGACGAGAAAAAGAACGCAAAAGACTTGCAAATAAAAGAATATCAGCTGCAAAAATGAAAGATACAACCAAAAAAAATAAAAAGATAATAAAGCATTTACAAACTGTTCCTAAAACATCAGATGACATTTTACAAGATACCAGTCAAGACAGACCAAAAAAAGCAACTACAAAAACAAAGCATTTACAAACAGGACATTTCAACAAAACAAGGACAACATATACCAAGAAAATCCACGAAAAAAACTAAACATTTAGAACCTGTTGTTGAAACATTTCATGACTTTTCATCTGATGAATATGAAAGTCAACATCCGATATGCTTTGCAAATTGTCCTTTACTCAAGTCTTTAGCAGTAGAGGTTCATAGTTGTGGGGACATGAGTACTCAATGTCAATTTTGTGAGGCTTATTATTTTAAACAGGAGAGACCCAGAGATGGACAATTTATTAGTTGTTGTCAAAAAGGAAAGTTTAAACTTCCAGAAAGGAAACAATTTCCAACCTATTTACAAAATATTATGACTGAACCTACTTTTCCAAATTACAAAAATTTTAAGACAAACATAAGATCCTACAATAGTGCCATATCATTTGCATCTATGGGGGCAACATTGGCTGCTAATGTACCAGGACATGGTCCTTACTGTTTTAAACTCCAAGGACAAATTTATCATCGGACTTCACATTTACATCCAGAGGAAGGAGAGCAAAGAAAATTCGCTCAACTATATGTCCTAGATACAATGGAAGCTGTTGACCAACGTATGCAGATGGAAGAAAATAAAAAATGCTTACCCAGTGTTTTCATAGAGCTAAATAACATTATGGACAACAATCCCTACAGTAAAGCTTACAAAAAATTGGCAGAAGTAGAAAATGAACAACTACTTCATGCACAAAGACATCAATTACCCATGCCAAAGGTTAATATGGTGCTTAAAAGAGACAGACATACTGATAAACGTCGTTATAACTTGCCAACATCAAATGAGGTTGCAATGGTCTTTCAGAATGATGAAGGAGAACCACCATTTCAAAGAGACATTAGAGTATATCCCAGAAATGAGGAGCAACCATTTATTAATATTAATATCTTAAGTCCAAATTTAGATCCAATGACATATCCCATCTTTTTCCCACATGGAGAAGCAGGTTAGCAACCAAAATTAACCCTTCCCAGTTACCCAAATGCTAAAGCCAGAATCCGAAATAATGTTTCTATGCTTGAATTTAAAGTTGCTCAAATTGCCATTAGAGATGAATTTAATCCAATTTTATGTGGTGGAAAACTAACACAACAATGGATTATTGATTCATATTTGCAAGTTGAGGCAAATAATTTAAACTTTATAAAATATCAACAAGATAAACTACGTGTAGAACAATAATGTGGACTCATGGACTATGTTGCTGACGTGGCTACAAGCAGAGACATGACAGCTGGCAAAGCCATCATTTTACCATCTTATTTTCAAGGATCTCCTCGAAATATGAGAGAAAGATACAATGATGCTATGGCTATTGTGACAAAATTTGGAAAACCAGATTTATTTGTGACATTTACATGTAATCCACAATGGCCAGAAATTAATCAAAATCTACTTCTTGGACAAAGTGCTTCAGATCGACCAGATTTAGTAGCCAGAGTTTTTAAGATCAAATTAAATGAATTAATACGTGACTTCACTATAAATCAGTTATTTGGCAAATGTCTTGCTTATGTATATACCATTGAATTTCAAAAAAGAGGCCTTCCACATGCACATCTTCTCATAATACTTCAAGAGAAAGATAAATTAGATACTTCGGACAAAGTGGATGCAGTCATAGTTGATGAACTACCAGATCCAGAACTATATGGTAGACTATATGAGATTGTTACTCATCGCATGATTCATGGACCCTGTGGAGACCTTAATCCACAATCACCATGTATGGAAAATAATCAATGTTCAAAAGATTTTCCAAAAGATTATAGAGACAAAACATATGCAAATTGTGATGGATATCCACTTTATAAAAGAAGAGAAGGAGATAGTGCCATTATTCGTGGAAAAAAAGTGGACAATAGATATGTAGTACCCTACAATCCACATTTACTCATGAAGTACAACGCCCACATCAACGTAGAAGCCTGCACTTCCATCAAATCCATTAAATATGTCTACAAATATATTTACATAGGTTACGATGCAGCTACTATAGTCGTCAAAAGTGCAGACAACCCTGAAAGTAGTGAGTTAGTACATGATGAACTTGCATCTCATGTAGATGCTCGCTATGTCAGTGCGCCAGAAGCTATGTGGCGGCTTTTAAAATTTGAAATGCATGATAGATCACATGCAGTATATAGGTTAGCAGTACATTTGCCACAACGACATTTAGTCTATTTCCATGCTGGAAATGAAATGAATGCATTGGCCCAAAGTGAAGATCGTCACACTACACTAACTGCATGGTTTGCATTAAATTCCACTGATGCTGAAGCAACACAATACTTATATATTGAAATTCCATATCACTATGTTTTTGTGAATGGATTATGGAGAGCAAGAAAAACCAGAGGCAATAAAATAATTCCACGAATTTACACAGTCAGTCCAAGAGATGTTGAACGTTTTTCTTACGGATATTACTTTTAAATGTTCCAGGAGCACAAAGTTTTGAACAATTAAGAACTGTTAATGACATTGTATATGAATCCTTCCATTTAGCTGCAAGACATAGAAACTTACTCGCTGATGATACAGAGTGGAAAAGATGTTTAGAAGAAGCAGCACAATGTCAAATGCCACGACAGATGAGAGAACAATTTGCTTTTATTTGTATCTTCTCAAATGCTCCAAATGCATTAGCTTTGTGGGAGACTTTTAAAAGTAATATGGCTGAAGACTTTATGCGACGATACAATGAACCCATTGCACACTTAAAAGCGTTAATGGAAATTCAAGAAGTCTTTTTAACTCATGGATTAAGTTGTGCAAGTTTTAATTTGCCTGATCCAGGTCTTATAGATGACATTAACTTTGAAGACTATGACATTCAACTACAAGCAGAAAGAACAGAAGAAAGACTTGCAACTTTAAATACACTACAATTGCAAGCATTTCATGCCATTAAAAATGCTATAGATGATGACATGGTGACAGAGCGTTATTTCTATCTTGATGGACCTGGCGGATCAGGAAAAACATATTTGTACAATTTATTAATGAGTTCAGTACGAGCACAAGGAAAAATAGCAATGGCGTTTGCCACTACTGGAATTGCTGCACTTTTATTATAAGGTGGAAGAACTGTTCATAGTGGATTTAAACTGCCAGTGCCTATTTTAGAAAATTCTGTGTCAGATATTCGCATGACATCCTTACAAGCAAAGAAATTGAAGAAATGTAAATTAATTATAATAGATGAGGCCACAATGATGTCATGCTATGCCCTCCAATGTATTGACCGTTTGCTTCGTGAAGTCATGGATAATATTTTTCCATTTGGTGGAAAGGTAATGTTGTTGGGTGGCGATTTTAGACAAACATTACCTGTCGTTGTACATGGAAATCGAACAGACATTATTGAAACATGTATAAAGTCAAGTACAGTATGGAAACATTTTACCCATCTTCAACTGCAACAAAATATGAGATCAGAAGGCCAAACTGATTTCAATGATTGGCTTATTAAAATTGGAGAAGGCAGAACAGAAAAAATACTACATTTACCTGGCGACACTGAAGAGATCCCACCACATATGATTTGTCAACAAGATATTATATCGGCTATATTTGAAGGGAGCATAAATAACGAAGAATATTCCGAGCTTGCCAACCAAGTTATACTGACGTGTAAAAATAAAGATGCATTAATACTCAAAAATGAAATCTTTAAAAAAATTAATGCACCACAAAGAAATTATCACAGTGCTGATTCTGTACTTGCTGATGACAATGAAAGTCAGGCAAACTTTTCAACTGAATTCATTAACTCTTTAACTCCTTCTGGAATGCCACCACATATTTTGCAGCTAAAGAAAGGTGCAATTATCATGTTACTGCGAAATATGAACCCCAAAAAAGGCCTATGCAATGGCACAAGATTAATTGTTCAACAATTAAAGGACCATTTTATAGATGCTGAAATTTTAACTGGGACCCATAAAGGAGAGAGAGTTTTCATACCAAGAATAGATTTAGCACCAAGTGAAAGTAGTCTCCCTTTTATACTTCAAAGAAGACAATTTCCCATTATTATGGCATTTGCCATGACCATTAATAAATCACAAGGTCAAACTTTCAAATCTGTGGGTATTTTCTTGGAAGAACCAGTTTTTGCACATGGTCAATTGTACGTTGCGTTGTCACGGTGCAAAAATCCACAGGCTATTAAAGTTTACATTGAAAACAATGAAAGTCAAGGTGATTTATTAGAAGATGGACGTATTTTTACTAAAAACATTGTCTACTATGAAGTACTATAACTTTGCAGGATACAAACTAAAGCCATGCAAACATTTTGGAAAAACATTCAAAAATACAAAACAATTGGTTGTTTAATTCAGTCATAATTAATGGAAGTCATGTTTATGGATAATTCGCCTCACAAAATACTTGCCTTGCATTTCTATGAAAAATTATGTTAAAATGTTAAGTCACTATGTTAATGTTTCTAATGTTACAAGTTTAAAAACAATATTTTCAAGTTATTTCATTCAACATATTACAAAGTTCATGTTAAGAGCTCAAGCACCTTTTAAGTCACAATGTAAATATTCTCTGTTATCTTAAGATTACTACCTACATTAATGTTTATCGCCAGTTTATGTGCTCAGTAATGAATTACTTTAATTACGTACGGTTTAAGGAGAGTTTTTACTGTATGCCTTCCTCTACATTCAATGTATATTAAACTTAACAATTATTCTGATACAAATTGCATGTTAATACTGATTAATTTAAAGTTAAACTGTTTTTACATTCAAATGTTAATACTTTTAATTCAAAATTATGTTACAAAATGTATTTACTATGTTCCTGTTTATAATGTTCAAAATTAGACAAATGTTTTGCAAAACTTCCAAAGTTACATAAAAAATAAAGTTCAATTTTAAAAATATATACTTTCAAGGTTATTGCTTACATATATTTTAAACTTCATGTTAAAATTCGGCACGTTTCAAAAAGTCTTTTTACTTTTTACTTTCCTCTGGATTCTATGTATATTAAAGTGAACAATTCTTCAGATACAAATTTCATTTTAAAAAACCATTACATCAACGTTTTACAAAAATACATGTTCATACTTACAAGGGTCAAAAATATATTTAAATAACTAAACAACTTCACAAACATATACATCACATTGCCGTCATTTTTTGACGGGCAAGTCGCTAGTTTATAATAAAGCTGTGGCCCGTGTTTCTCCCAAAAAATCGGTAGTTGTGTCAATCATTTTACACAAGCCTAAATAGATCATGCTTGGGTCATGAACCTGCCTGTGGTACAAATAAGAACTAGGTAAGTATGGAAGGAATTGTTACATTTTTAATATTACCTCTATTTTAAATATGTGTCTGTACTATGAAATGGCACATGTGGGGTTAAGTGCTACCACAACCATATTTTTTAAATAGTAATTATTATTTAGGTCACACAATAAAATTTAAATATATATACACTGTAAATGATTATAAGAGACAAATATGTGTGTAGTAATGCTGAAAAGGAAACATGTCATATTTGCATACTATATTTTAATCACTTATATTGCTTTTTTTCAATTGAAACTTGAAAGAAAACAGTTAACGCTCATAACATGCAGTTTGAAAATAGATGCTTTTACCCACTACACTAAATCATTGCATTATAAGTTATTAATATAAATATCTATAAAACTAAAATATAATCTGTGGCAGTCAAAGCTTGGTCCTCATTATCTGCAGCTTCTTCTGGGAGGATTTCAGGAGCTATATAAGCGATAACTAAAATGACTTTATCTAAGCCAATTCTTGATCAATTTCCCACAAGCTTTTCCATCCTTTATCTGCTGGTAAATTCAGGGTTCCTTTAATTTACACCAAGTCATCCAGTGTAGGATTACAATTCAGACATCCACTTCTGTTACTCACTCAAACTGGACGCTTTAAAGGACAGATTGTACAAGTTAGGCATTTGATTATAGACAATATTATTGTTCTTTCTTTTGTAATTATTACTAAATAAAGGATTAAAGTCATAAAGAACTATTATAATAAATAACAATTTATCACCTTATAATTATTTCCTATTTACGTCATGTTTTCTGTATTGCTGACATTGCTGGATTATATTGTACCAGAACAATCTTTTCTAAACAACTGAAAAATCTTAAGCAAATAGAGGTAATTTAACAATCAACAACAGGATGTGCACAAAATAAAGCAAGACAATTTCTGAATATAGCAATAGTAACATTTTGTGTTGCATCGTGTTACAGAATAACTTTTGGAAAAGGAAACATCTTCTATATATACAAAGGTCAGCTATACTATGCAAAAGTTATGTTTTATTTATGTAGCATAAATCTGGCGGATAAGAACCAGTCGAGACATTAATGCTGCCTAAAGAGCTTGGCTTGGCCTTATGTGGATCCCAGCAATGCTAGAGTTCTGTTAATGAGTCCCCCTAATATTTTCCCCTTCTGGATCTCTACCTTGTCGTAATGAAGGGTCTTGTGTACTTCAGTGAAGCTGTGAGCTATACATTTAGGGTCTCCCAAGATGGGCAGCTGAGAGGTCAGACAAACTGCAGTGCACTGGAGAAGGAACTGGCAACCCACTCCAGTATCTTTGCAAAGAAAACCATATGGAGCACAACCAGAAACACAGACAGATGTGCCTGGAGTGCTGCGTCCATATGGTCACCGAGAGTCGGACATGACTGAAGGACTGAGCAACAACAAATGTTTTTACAAGAAGTCTACCCCACTTATCAAGAATCCTTTCTATAATATTGTTATGTGATCACACAACACCTAAATCTTCCAACCTCCCAGTACCAAAGATATCTAATTTTCTAGTATTACCCTTTTTTCTGTGAACTACACATAAAGACCTGCGTGTAAAGAATGCTCTGTAAGTGGCAAAGTGTTTTTAAAAAGTGCTTGTACAAAAAGAGACTCGCCATGTTTAATGTGCAGGCAACTGCATTTAAGAGAATGGACCCAGTGCATTGGAGGCTTATCTGTAATCAATGTCAATTATTTATTGTTAACAAACAATATGAATCTTTTTTGTGGGAGGATTACAAATGCTGACTGACAGCGTAAAATCCCAAACTATGTGTTAGATTACTGTTTTTAAAGAAGTCAGAAGTTATTCAGAGGAGGCCAATTAATTTAATATTGATATTAAAGAATTATAGACTTTTGGGAAATCCTTTTTTGCTAATATTCTTTTGGTCATCTTGGATAAGCATATTTGAAGCTCACTCTCATCTTTATAGCGGCTATGTTTTAATATGATATATAATCATAATCATAATATAATATGATATATAATCATAATCATAAATAAGTCATGTTGTGAAAAAAAACAGAATATATAAGAATATATTTATGATAGTAAAGGGGAAGATACTCTTTAAAATTTAATTTAAATAGCATTTAGTTTGAGTTATACATTTTTTTTTCACTTTGTCTACATATTCCTATAATTTAATGAGATAGTTACAATGTTACATATTAATTGAGGTTGAAAAAAAGAATTTTAGTCCATCAAGTTCAACCTTTTTAGATCTCCGGTGATCTTTCTAATATGCAGATTAATTGTTAATTGATCCAGAGGAAGGCAAACAGAAAAGCCCACTGAAACACTAACAATTGTCTCAAAAGGTAAACAAATCAAATTATTTCCTGACCCCAGATAATGGCAATCTGATTCCTTCCTGGATCAATACTCCCTCTCTAATTAACCAGGATAACCCTGAATGCCCTTTTTATTCAAAAATATATCCAATCCTTTTTTAAAGTTATCTATTGAATCCGCTGTCACCACCTCCTCTGGTAGAGAATTCCACAGATTAACCACCCTTACTATGGATAACCCTTTTCTTTCTGGAATCTTTTTCCTTCTAACATCAAAGGATGTCCTCTTGAAAACCTGTTGGCACAAAACGTTCCCTTGACAAAGCCTTATATTGACCCTGAATGTATTTATATAAGGTAATCTTATCCCCTCTGATGCACCTTTTTTTCCAAGCGAAAATAAGTTTAATTTGGTTAGTCTTTCTTCACAACTTAGCCCCTCTATTCCCTGTATTAGTTTTGTTGCCCTTCTCTGTACCTTTTCCAGCTCTAAAATGTCCTTTTTATCAAGTGGTGCCCAAAATTGTACTCCATATTCCAAATGAGGGTGTACTAGAGATTTGTATAGTGGCAGAATTATATTTGCTTCCCTTGCTTCTATACCCTTCTTAATACATGCTAATATTTTACTTGCCTTTGTAGATTTTAATGTCTAACAAAATATGTTTCCATCATATGTGATGACACACCTTTTTTCTATCCATTTTAACTTACTTATATATATATATGGCACTGGAGGGTGGTCCGGGGTTAAATATAAATGTTTGCCCCTCCTACCTGGGGGGAGGGACATTTTTTGCACCGGGGCCCTCTATTCATTAGCTCCGCCACTGTCACTTCGGCAACATAATTCTAGAATTTACAGTGAATTGTTATATGCAGAATGCAGCCCAATATTCTTTTTAAATGATGTTTAATTTATCTACATGCATCTACTTAATTTTTTTTTAGAACAAGAAATACATACACCTTTATATGCTAATAGTTTCATATATTTTGTATGGTTCAGAAACTGTAACCAAATATTGTTGTCTATACACAGTTAACCATTAAAACAGCAAATATAATTGTATTCTAATATTCACTGGTATAGCCAACAGTCTTAAAAATCCAGAGGGTCAGCCATAACAGTGCTGGCCAGCACTGAGGATACCTTTATTGTGAGGTTCTGGCATGATGTCATAGTGCTATGACATAACAGTGGTAAGTGCCTATAATAGCTCTGTCTTCAGGTCTTGTCATTCATTTTACAGAGACATCTGAAGATCATGGTTGACTAACAAAGAGAGCTGTAGAGGGCCAGTTACCTGGGAAAGTGATTTGCAGTGTGCCGGTCCCACTAAAGTGATCTAAGTTCGTCCATCTGAAGAAGACTGATGCCCTGATGGAAACAGATCATCCTGCATCATAAGAAGGTTTGTCCATCTGATGAAGACTGATACCCCGCTGGAAAGAGATCATCCTGCAACAAAGGAACTGACCAGGGAAAATTCCCACCATCTAATAAGAAGGGCAATTTTATTAAATCTAATTAATCACTGGGCGACTTTAAATGATCACAAGAGTACGTCATCATATATACTCTGCACAGTCAGAGGGTGAAAAATGAGTTTACATATTTAAAATAGATCAATAGATTGAGATATTATAATTTAATATAATGATAATGATGAGTACTAGCTATTTAAATGTATTTCTTACATATGCTTTATTATAATACCTAAAGGACATATTTCTGCTTGCAATAGAGCATAATAATGATAAAATGGGTTACGTGTGAGCACTTTTTCTGTAAAGGCATATGTAGAGGAAAGGTATGAGAATGGCTATCAAAGCAAATTACACTTTATTTAGCCAATTCTAATAAAGTTAAATATTGAGCTTCTAATACCTTGCAGACCCTCAAAGAGAAAACATGAGCAAGGTTGTGGCTGCCACTTCTAAGTGAAGAAGCGCAGGCACACATCATCTTACTGGGCTACTGGTGTAATGGTGGAGTGACCATGTGACTGCCTCTGATCACAGGTACACAGCATCTAGCAGAGAGGAATCCAGGGCCCTGTTGTAATGGTGGAGTGACCATGTGATTGCCACTGATCACAGGCACACATCATTTAGCAGAGAGGTGTCGAGGCTCATTGCTGTAATAGGGGAGCGACCATCAAGTTCATAAGTGAGGCTGAAACCAGTATAATATCGGCTGCATCATCATCCAGTTGATGATCTATATTCATGATTGCTATTTGGATCAGATTCACTGTTTATATTATGCTGCTCCAGGTGTGTCTCACTGTCTGGGGGAAGCCTGAAGTTATAGTAGGATGTCACTTCAGATAATCAAAACTGACTGAAAAGGCTGATCTAATGATAGATATAAATGCCACACAGAAGCAACTATCAAGGTGCCAGCCCTTATGATATGTAGAGTTGCAGCTCATCCAGGAACTGAGGTGCTGTATAAATCTTTTTCTACCCAGACTGGGAGAGATTTCTAGCTGGCCCCAACTTTCACACAGGCTTCTAGACCAGAACTGTCTCTATTTGTGAGAAATACTGGTATGGTTCAGTTCTATGGAGTATCAGGAAACCATTTATGCCAATATTATTGCTGGATGGCTGAGATAGAAGCTGATTTTAAGCAGATTATGTACGGCACGCCTGGAGATCAGTGAAAACACAGCTTTGCACCATGTCTGTCGGCTTTGCTTACATATTTCTGATTTTTAAACAATAAAGAAAAAAATAGTCAGCCCAAGGATTTGAACATGGGACCTTCACCACCACATACTGCAGCCTTTTACCTACAGTGCCCTCTGTTTTGTTGCTAAACAAACTGTTAGAGCATCAAGTTGTTACAAATCACTGCAGATCCCTTCCGTTTCCAAGGCTATTCAAATAGCCAAGGCCAAACATTGCTGCCCGAGATCCGAAATTGGAAACCCAGGTTTCCAACGTAAGCAGAGCTGGGCTTGCGAGTGCAAGCTCGTAGTTGTTTGTCACTGTCAGCCAATAGGAGTGGAGGCCGTCATCATGACGGCATGAAACCTGCGAGTGCTCCCGCAGGTTCCCCACATTAACCCTCAATAATACAGGGGTCCCGATCGGGACCTCTGCAGCATTTAAAAATTGAAAGTCTCCGCTGCAGGTCCTTAAAGGACCCAGTGCAAACATATGGTTACCCCCATGCTGCATGGGTACTTTAAGTGCCCCCGTGGCAACTAACATTAACCCCCCAATGCTTTGGTCCCCCATTGACCCTAACTGCCAATCAGATTGCAGCCAATCACAATGGGATTCACCCATGGGGGTGTATCCCATTCTGATTGGCTGAGGGGAATAGCGCCTTATGATTGGATTAGAAATTATTGACAGGTCCATCCGCCATTCAGAATGGGATATAGGGGTGTTTCCCATTCTGATTGGCTCACACCTTGATGCCTTCTGATTGGCTGAAATATGATTGACAATGTTTTCAGCCAATCAGAAGGCTCCATTTGAAAATGTTTACCAGAAGAGTGCTACAAGCCTCATTTGCATGGGGAGCTCCTCCAGGGAGAAACTCTGTTAGATTTTTACATTTTTTTAGTGAGTCTGTTTTTTTTTCCAGGGGCCCTGGCAGAGAAAACTGGAAGAAGGACAGGAGCATTGAGGAAAGGTAAGTGTAATATTTAGAATGTCTTTTATATGTTTAATTTTGTTATTAATTGTAATGTTTCTTTTTATCCTAGGGGTTCTGGACCTGCTGCAATGAAGGATGGGCCCTTATGCTAGGGACGAAGGCCAGAAAACCATTGTCGCATTTGGGCGGTAAGTGGCCTTATTTAGCCTATTGTAGTTTTAGTGAAGGGATGGTTTTAGTTCAGATTTAGGGTTTATTACTGTATGTAGTTAGGGGTTTAATTGTATGTAGTTAGGGTATTAATGTATGTAGTTAGGGGTTAAATGTATGTAGATAGGGGTATCAATGTATGTAGTTAGGGGTTAAATGTATGTAGATAGGGTATTTGTGTATGTAGTTACTTATGTGGTTGCTGTTAGGGTTCTTATTGTCCCATAATGGTCTTTATAGACCCTTAAGGGACTGATGGGGTTTAATAGAGGCTTATGGGGGTCTGTATAGACCCCAATAAGATATGGGATTAAATAGGCCTAGATAGGGTTATTGGGTCCAGATAGGGTTAGATAGGTACAGTTAGGGTTAAATTGGCCTAGATATAGTTACATAGGACTAGACAGGGTTAAATTGGTCTAGATGGGGTTAAGTGGTTGGTGATAGGGTTAATTAGATATTGTGAGGTTTAAATATGGTTAGTTACTTAAATGGGTTAATTAGTTAAAGGGGGTTCATTATTTAGAGGGGGGTTATTACTTAGATGGGGTTAATTTAGATTCATTGGTTTATTGGGGTGGCTAATAGTGTGGTGTAGGTTAGTGCTTAGACTTTGTGTCATGAGGGTCCTGGAGGACCCTCATGGCACTTATAGTGTTAATATTGGGGTTTATTTGTGTCCCATGAGGGTCTGTATACACCCTTATGGGACTGATGGGGTTAATTAGAATCTTGTGGGGGTCTGTATAGACCCCCATAAGTGATGGGGTTAAATAGAGGCTTATGAGGGTCTGTATAGACCCTCATAAGTGATGGAGTTAATTAGTGGCTCATGGGCTCTAGCCCCATAAGTGATGGGGTTAATGCCCCATGAGTGATGAGGTATAGAGCCCCATGAGTGATGGGGTTAATTTGAGGCTCATGAGGCTTTGTATAGAACCCCAATGCATGATAGGGTTAATATTTCAGGACCTGCGGCAGAAAATTTGAATGCAAGGGTTAATGTGGGGATCCTCCGGTGGTCTCGATGGGGACCCCCAGCATATGGGGGGTTAATGTTAGTTGCCGCTGGGGTTAGTTGTCGCGGGGGTACTTACAAGTCCCTTTATGGGATGGAAGAAGGACGAGGAGCCTAAGGTATGTTAGTATGGATCGATCCATGGTTAAATATTTCATCCAGTGCCTCCATACTTTATAGGATCCCACTAAGTTCCCTAAGGTATCTGAAGAGGAGCCCACTGGCAATGTACAAAATAATAAAAATTGTGATACTGTTCTAGTCCATGTGGGTGGCCTGAGATGTATTAACTCATTGATTCCCATGATTGATATGACATGGAAAGGAAACATAAAAAACAACAACTTTTGATTGCAGATTTACGAGCTTGAGTCTGTTGTACAATTAATTCTAATGTATTTTATAGCGTTCCACGTCTTTTAAAGTGCAGTATTGATTTTTTATTTGCATTTATAGTTCTACGATCAGGGGTTTAACGTGCTTGTGAGTCCTATTTGGTCTTTGTAGGATTTTCTTCTACATTTGCCATTTACAGGTGTGAAAACAAATTGCAACGACTGAAAACTGATTTGCATAGAAACATTTACGGGCTTGAAAGATCAAAGGGTTTAGATGGTTTGGAGTTACAATTTTGACAACCGTGGGGATTTTTAGCCTGTGACCCACAGATCTTTGCATTGAATAGCAAATTAGTTTAGGGGCTACATTACAGGCTCCAGTAACTAACAATTGCTCAGTGGGGGCCTAAGACTCCTCTTGTGTTACCTGAGCAGTGTCTTCTCCCACACATTCTTCCATATAGCTTTACACAGGGTTGTGATCAGCTGCCCCTACTTCTCTAGTGTGTAATTCCAGTAGAGAACTGTGAAGACATGGCAGTGATTATTTTGGGCGCTGTCCTAAAGTAAGGGGCCTGTGTGAAGTAATTCAACTATTTTGGGGGTAACAAAGAAATCAGGTGAATTCCTGCAATACTTACATGGAACTATTTTGAGATGGGTAAGCTGCTGTGAGCAATTAAAGGCCTTATTATTTGTCAATTTTGGGGCGCTGGATATATTGGCTGCCACACTGTGTAGTCTTTTTTTTTTTTATGTTTGAGGCCAAAAAGAATGACTGCTTAATTATGCCATATTTTTTCATATGTAACAAGGAGCTGAAGAGTAGGGCTTCTGCATCAAGTAAGATTTAGTTAATTGGGATGATCAGTGGCTAATGAGATAAGCTTATGCAGTCAGCATTTTTTTTTAAAACCAATGGATGTGTGAGGTTGTCTTCTAACAGTATCATTATTTAACTATGGAGGGCACCAGTATAGTGGAATATTTCGGGGCCTGTTGAGGTGGGTCCCCTCAACCTGCAATATTTTTATTTGAAAATTGTATATATACTCAGCATGACTATACTGTGTAGCATTCTTATATCCTAATTATCGGTTCATGAATATTCAGCATCATTATCAAATGCAATGTTTGTTATCAGCATATAGATCAGTGGTGGACAACGGGTGGCTCTGGTGCTTTACGTGGCTCTTAGGCACTCTCCATGTGGCCCCCAGCCTGTTCCCTGGGGTGGGAGAGTATTTCCCTAGTCCATTATATCTCTCCCAGACAAATAATACTCAATTATGCCCCTAAATAATTATCATTATATAGACCTTTTTTGATCAATTAATTATTTTGCCACAGGGGTTGATTCAATTGACTATGGTTAAAATAAAAAGGTTAAAAGCACTTTGAGTCCCTTTTATGGACTCAGGGGCTGAATATGAGGCCCTGCAAATGAAATAGGTGTCCAACTATGGTATAGATACTCAATCAACATCCTTATAAAGTGTGAAGGAGAATCACAGAGAGGGAGAAAAGTGAGAGACAGATGTGAGGCGAGAAGGACAGAAACATGTAAGAAAGTTAGAGAAAGAGAGACATACACAGCCCTATTAAATTAGAAGCCCATAGTGGGATCGGCAAGCCTGCAAGGGCTGCAAGTTTGAAATTCGTCTGCGTTACATAGCTATTAAATTAGAACATGCTGCGAGTTACGGAATTGAGAAGCAAACCCGTAAACCATTTGTCGAATGTTGGATGCACGGCCGTGAATATGATCAATTAGTCAAACCCGCAGTTACGGGTTTAGATGGAACCAATGGCAACAGAGATCATCATCATTACATCACTGAAAAATGGAGGTTAGATTTCAAAGTCTTACGGGCTTCAATTACGAGTTGCGATCGGACCCACATTCCAGAAATGATGCAATATCGATAAATCCATAAATATGATATTCTAGTCCATGCGAGTTCCATTAAATGTATTAACACATTGATTGCCGGGATCAATATAACACGGAATTTAAACATAATAAAAATTATTTTATATTGCCGATTTGCGAGCTTCAGAATGTTGTGCTATTTATTTCAATACCTTGAAATACCTTGAATACCTTCACTTTCCCTTTTAATATACGTACAGTAGTGGGTGTATATTGCATTTACAGTGGTACGGATTGGACTTTTGGGTCCTCCCTAGTTCCCATTGGCTTCTTGGCTCCATTTTTGTGTTACGGGCTTGAACGCCAGTGAGTTTGTTGCAATTTAATAACATGATTGGAAACGTAACAGTTACTGGCATGATAGATCAATGGATTTACAGGCGGGCAGTTAAAATTTCACTGTCCCGTAGCCTTTTCTCGCCCTTACCCCGCAAGTCGTCGGCGGGTTGCTTTACAGGGCCAATTTAATAGCCGCAAGTCTTGCGGGACACGTTATGCGCTACGGTTTTCAACATTGAGCTAATTTAATAAGGCTGACAGACAATGAGAGGGTAGACTTGGATACACACAGACAGTGAGAAACACACATATACAAAGGGACAAGGGATCAAGTTTTGAAAAATCACATATATAGTTGTCAGGGTATGTAACGTTTGCGATGTTGGTCACGCTATTGTGTCCCAAGGGACGCCTGCTCGCCTCTATGGCAAGGCGAGCCATCAACACACACACGACTTAGGCTGCAATGAGAGCAGCGAGACGAGCAGTTGGGGCACGCAGGACTTAGGTTGCAATGAGCACTGGAGGTGCTCATTGCACTGCTCACCTCGCAAAGCGAGGCGAGCAGTTGAGGCATGCAGGACTTAGGCTGCAAATTCATTGCACTGCAAGTCAAAATATGTAGCACTTTGCCGCTGACCGTGAGGAACGCAGTTTGCTAATTTAACGGCCAAAATTAGTTCAAGCACGTAACTCGAAAAAAAACCAAAACAAGCAAATTAATAAAAGGTTGTGAGTGAATTTGAGCCATATTTGCAGTTTTTTGTCAATCGAAAACCGGCTAAGCAAGGAAAAAATGGTGGAGTAAAAACGTAAAAAATCTGAAAGGATGAAAACGAGGCTGAGCAAAGCCAGGCACGTGGGACTTAGAAAATACACGAAGGAAAAGACAGTAACACTCACGAACAACGTAAGGCACACAGGACTTTGAAAATAAAACCAATATCAGTCAGCACGCGACATACAAACATTCAGCACACACACAGAGGAGAAACACACAGGGAAGGGACAGAAGAGAGATGCTGGAAAGAGATACATGGCATTCCCAAGCACAAAACTGCCAGGTTAACGAACCCTGCAACGAGCGGACCGAACATTAGGCGGGAGAAAAGGCTTGCAATGAGCGTCGAAAGCGCTCATCGGGGGGCTCGCCATGTGCACTGCGAGCGAGAGAGGCTTGCAACCAAAGGAACTCAGTGGAGCAAAAGCCTTACATTATGTGGCAAACAGCATTGCCAGCCTTACAATATTATTCCCGTGATTTTTGACCGGCAAGTAGCTATTGTAGAATATTTATAAGATACGTGAAACTACTGTTTTATTTACATGGTGGAAATGATGTGGAATAGACTTCCATCTACATAAAAATTTCCTTGAGATCATTTTAAAGTTAAATCTTTTTTAGGTGGATATAATGAGCAGACTTAATGATGCAGTATCGATGTTTCTGCGCAAATATAACACCAATATTTATAATACAATGCAGCCCCTTGTCCCTCAGTAGAGAACAAAGAAACAATGCAGTGCTAATTCATCCAATCTGTCAAGGAGAGTTAGTAATCTATTTTTAATCCTAGCATAAATTGATGAATGAACTCCAATTGCATTGCTTATATTACATTATAATGTATTATCCATTACCATAAGCGTAATTATTGTATGGACAATTATAAGTCCCATACTACTTAATAAAGCCTTCATTGTTTTCAAGAAACATAATGAGGTGTCAGTATTGTTTTTACCAGTAATATCTCATTTACAATCTGACGTCAGATGGAGCATGTTTTTACAAGGGTTACTTATGAGAAAAAGGGAGAATATACATTATTTAGTGTCCAGAAACCGTGCTGTGATTCACTTCCTAGTTTACTACAAATTTCACAGTATTCTTCATTTCACATGAAGCACTTCATGCTTGGGACCTTCCCAGCAGATTGATGATTCTAGTGAAATCCCGAGAAGTATGACTGTAGACTCACATGTGACAATAGAACACCATTGGCCATATCTACTAAACAGTCAAGTTGATAACTACTGCATTCATATATTATCCCAAGGGACAAAGGACATATATACTAAATGGAATGTCTTTTTAGGTCTATTGACATTCCATTTAGGCAAATCCACTGGTATATTTACCCCAAGCAATTTTTACCTGGTCCAGTGTCAGTTTCCATTTTACACTACTAGTGGTACTGCAAATTAACTTATTAAACATAACCGATTAAATCATTAATTTGTATGCATGTTTAATTAAAAAGTTTAAACTAAACTTAAGTTGCTCATATTAAAAACTACACTTATAGAAGTTCAAATATATGTATAAAAGTTGTAGCAAATGCGGCAAGGTCTCTGTATGTGAAGTGATGGAAACTGCTAAAGAAAAGAGAACATGGACATAATTGTCACAATTTAGGATTATACCGGTAATTTAATTGGTTCTTGAATTGGCTCTTCAATTTTTACTTAGTCAGCTCATTATTCTAAGTGACAAGAATTAAACTTCTAATGGCAGCTTCCACTCTTCTCAAAATTGGAATAGTAATTGATAACATAGGCAGGACCATTCAAATGCTTCAGTGGACTTACATCTACACCATTCAAATCTGTGCCTAACAAAAATGTATTACTTGAGAACCATGATTATTCTGCCATGAAAAAGTTGATATTAAAACCCAAAGAATTATAGCCGGAATTGAAATGGAGTGAAAACTAGTTCTTAAAGGAATATGTGTTTATTTCAAGTGTCCACTAGTGATATTGTTATTCCTTAATGACAGTAGTAGTTATTCCAAATGTTGGAAATATATATGTTTAACATGTGTGTGCTGGTCTAAAATATACATACTTACAGCAGAACAGACACACTCCAAGACTCTCTCTTTCACCTGGAATATTGGAGAAAATGTCTGGAGAGAATTCAGAGAAAGAAAGAACTGAGTACGCTTGTTCATACAGTAAAAAGGACAGGTCTTCAGGTCAAATCATTTCCAAACTAGAGTTTGCTATTTGGTAACCTTTTTGCAGCTCTGTGGATGCATAGCCGCTCACAATTTGAAGGAATTAAAGGGACATGGAGGGTTACTGGATTTCACTGGAAATATGATATATCTATATCTCTATTTATTTTTATGTATTTTATTTTATTATGGAGTGCTTAAAAGCTCTGTTTTTCCTCTCTACAATCATCGGATTTGTACCTGTTTTGATCTGCCCTCTGTAGCTCATGCAGATATGAATACGCAGAAGTGCAGTGTTTCACAATAGTCTATCAGTGACCTCTCTCAAGTAGCATGTTGCCACTGATTGGTTATTATTAGAAGTACACTGACTTCGTGAGCTGCAGAGGAAGATACCAGTTAGGAAATATTTGTAAGATTGTATGAAGAAAAACCAAGCTTTAAAGAACTTCTTAAAAAAATAAAGTACACAATAGTAAAGAGATACTGTACATAAGTATATTATATTCCTAGTAAAATACAGAAACCTCGCATGTCTCTTTAACATCCGGCAAAGAAAATGGACATATCATTCATTTTATTATATGGTCTTTCTTACATCTTGTACTTTACTTTGTGTTTCTTATTACTTATTGTTATTACTGTGAAAATTGTACACAGAAATTAAAATATCCTTCCAAGAATACAGAAAGTTTTTCACCCTCAGTCACTTTATATTTGTTTTATAGTACATCGTGCAAAGCATTTACAGACGCCAAACTGCTGTATTGTTTTTCTTTAATATTAAAAATAATTTAAAATGTTTAAACTAAATTATTACAGTTTCATATATGTCTCTTAACCCTTTCCCCACACCAAATACTTAGGAGCATGGAACTCAAAACAATAACTTGGATCCCTGTCCGACAGAATATGTCTTTCGGACATACTATTTCGACCAAAATATCAGAGATCACTCCAAGGCATAGGTTTCAGTGGTTGAGCGACTTCAGGTGCATCAGGTGCATGGTACCGGGACACCCAGCAGGGTAGGGATCTTTTGAAAGCAGGACAATTAATTTATTATGGTAGAAGACCATATATTTATTTTTATAGAAGGCTGATCTGACAATCTACATATATTGTTGTCTTTTTATTGACCCCTACAGGCACTTACTTTATATAGAGGAGTTATGATGATTTTATACTTGGGTACTCCATTCACGTCCTCAGAGAGTGATAGGCATCCTGGGGGGCCAAGTTGAGCCAATATACCATACAGTACCCCTTCTGGATTGCTACCTTGTTGTGGTGAAGGGACTTGCATACCTCAATTAAACTGAGAGCTATACTATGTATGGTCACCCAAGATGGGCAGTTCATAGAAGTGAGGTTGGACAAATTGCAGTCCACTGATGATTGAACTGGCAACCCACTACAGTAATTTTGCCTATTGATAAGCAGCACCAGAAAAACATTCAGATGTGCCTGGCACGACTGAAGGATTGCTCTCTGTTGGCAGCCAGCACATGGCAGCAGCTTTCTCCCCAAATGTTTTTTTTTTGTTTTCTGCACATAAAGGTATAAAAATCATCTGATTGAAGATGGATTTTGGGGTGAGAAGGTGATTCTGCACACAAACGTAAGGAAACAAGGGAAGCAGACTTAATATAAATCCCTAGTGTGCTAGCATTTGAGTACAATGTTGTGCATCACTTCATAAAAAGGACGTTTTAGAGCTGAAATAGGCAGAGAGAAGGGCAACAATATTAATAAAGGGGAGGAGCTACTGTATTTAGTAAGGCTAAACAGATTAAACATGTTAAAATGAGCCATTTTTGTCTTCCTCTGGTCTGGATTAATTACAAATTCACACATTACAAGGATCTGGAGAGATCTAAAAATTTCGAAATTTGGTTGCTGCTTTTTTTAAAATAAATGTTTAGATGTATTCTATTGACTCCAGCTTACAAATTCCAACCTCAAGGTGAAACTGGTAAACCCTACCTTTTTTAAGTCTGATTTCAGGAGGTATAATCATATGAATATCTAAGCAAGCCTATAACTTAAAAAAATGTTAAGCCTTCAGTGCTCGTCGCAAGCCTCTCCCCCCGTCTACTTTATGGCCCGGCAATAAGCTGCTTTGCTGCTCATGCAGGTCTTGGCAACCCGCAACTTTCGCTATTTGCAATGATCACCTTCTGCACTCATTGCGAGCCTCTCTGACGTCTGTGTATGTTTCCCCTCTCTTCCTCACCCTCTCTCTTTGCTTTGTGTCTTTTGTTTTTCTTTACCTCCCCCCGTGTCTCTCTTTTCCTACATCTCTCAGTCCTGTGTCTCTTTCCACCATCTCCCCCCTCTCCCTCCCCTGTGTCTTTCCCCTCTGTGTTTCTGCTCAACTTTTGGGTGGCTCGTGATGAATGCCGTTGCTTGCGTTATTCGGCTAAGTTTTATTGGCTTTTTCCTCACTTTTTTTCTGGCTTCGGCTAAGTGATACCGGCTTCGGGCTCGTTTTTACTGGCTTTGGCCTGTTACGTTTTTTTCGGCCACCATTTTTTTCTCACTTGGGCAAAAATGCCTCAAATTAACTTGCCACCTCACTCACAGGCTCCCTGGCTCTCACGCTGTGTTGTGTGTGAGTGTGTACGTTTTTTTATTTGATGGTCTTTCAAGTTACATGGTTGAAAACATTTTGTCCATTAAAATCGTAGTGTGTGCCTCGCAATCAGCGGCAAAGTGTTCCGGTTTTCATCGGTGATCGCAGCCATCGACATGAGCGGCTTCTGCAGCGCTCATTGCAAGTTTTTTTTGCCTTCTTCTAGATCAATTCACAATTTACATATTACAAGGATCTGGGGAGATCTGAAAATGTTGAACTTGATAGATTAAAAGTATTTTTTCAATCTCAATTCCTTCCGGCCCTATTCTATTAGAAGCCCGCAAGTGCCTCAAACTCAAAAATAAATTTGGTTGCTGCTTTTTTATATAAATGTTTAGATGTATTCTATTGACTCCAGCTTTCAAATTCCAACCTCTAAGCTAAACTCGTAAACCCTGCCTTTTTAAGTCTGATTTCAGGGGGCATGATCGTATGATCTGACAATATTTAAAAAAGCCTATAACTTACTTCTTAGGCACAGTCAATAGTAAATGAGACCATCATTATGACGTCAGTAAAACATGGGAGTTAGAGATAAACTGCAATTGGAGGCTAAGAATTACTTAGTGACAATAAGTAATATTTGCAGATGGAGCTCGCAATTAAACACTCTAGCACTTAAAATGTACTAGTGACTTGCTTGTCAAAAATGACGTCAATAAAATTTTAAGCCTTCGTCGCTCATTGCAAGCCTCTCCCCAGTCTACTTTATGGGCCTCGTAATGAGCGCCTTTGGTGCTCATTGCAAGCTCTGCAATGAGCGGCTTTGCCGCTCATTGCAGGCCTTGGCAACCTTCGGCGCTCATCACAAGCCTCTCCCGACTCTCTGACCCCTGTGTCTGTTTCCCCCTCTTTCCCTCCCCCTCTTCTCCCTGCCCTGTGTCTTTTGTTTTTCCTTTTTTTTCCCCAATGTCTCTTTTGCTTTGTCTCTCACCCCTGTGTCTGTTTCCACCCTCTCCCCACTCTCCCTCCCCTGTGTCTTTCTCCTCTGTGTCTCTGTTCAAGTTTTGCATGGCTCGCTATGAATGCCATTGCTTGCGTTGTTCAGCTAAGTTGTACTGGCTTCGTGCTCGTTTTTTCTGTATTCGGCTAAGTGTTACTGGCTTTGGGCTAGTTTTCACTGGCTTCGGCCTGTTACATTTTTTCAGCCACTATTTTTTTTCTCACTTAGCCGATTTTCGATCAAGGAAAAACAGCAAATATGCCTCAAATTAACTTGCAACCTCACCCACAGGCTTCCTGGCTCTCCCCCTGTGCTGTGTGTGTAAGTTTTTGTTGGAGGGCTTTTTTTGGTGGTCTTTCAAGTTACGCGGTTGAAAAAATGTTGTCCGTTAAAATCGTAAATTGTGTGCCTCACCATCAGTGGCAAAGTGCTACGTTTTTTGACGGTGATCGCAGCCATGGACATAACTGCCTTCTGCGGCGCTCATCGCAAGTTTTTTTTGCCTTCCTCTGGATCAATTAACAATTCACATATCACAAAGATCTGGTGAGATCTCAAAATGTTGAACTTGATAGATTAAAAGTTTTTTTTAGTCTCAATTCCTTCCAACACTATTTTATTAGAAACCCCCAAATGCTTGTTTAGATGTAACTTACAAAGCCCTTAACAATAGCGCACCCCAGTACATCTCTGCTCTCATCTCCAAATACTCCCCCACATGCCCTCTTCGTTCTGCTAACAAACTACTTCTTTCTACCACTCTTGTCACCTCCTCTCACTCCCGCCTCCAGGACTTTTCTTGTGCTTCCCCTATTCTCTGGAACTCCTTGCCTCGCTTCACCAGACTATCCTCCTGCCATAAAACACATCTCTTTAATGAAGCCTTTAAACTTCCACCCTAACATGCTCAGCACTACTCTCTCCCTACTGTACCACATACAAATATCAACCTTTAGATTGTAAGTCTGCAAGGTGCTTTAGGGAAAGTACTATGGACACCAGATTCCAGGGCCCACCTTTCTTTGCAAATGTATTAATTTTAAATTTGCCTGGAACTTAACTTAGGTATAGCGCTACGGAATATGTTGGCGTATTACAAATAAACAATAATAATACAAATAATAATAATGCATTCTATTGACTCCAGCTTACAAATTCCGACCCCAAGGCTGAACTCCTAAACCGTGCCTTTTTAAGTCTGATTTCAGGAGGTGTAATCGTATGATCTGACAATATTTAAGCAAGCCTATAACTTACTTCTTAGGCACAGCCAATAGTAAATGATGTCATGACGTCAGTAAAACATGGGAGTTAGAGATAACCTGCAATCAGAGGTTAAGAATTACTTAGTGCCAATAAGTAATATTTGCAGATGGAGCTTGCAATGAAACACTCTATCACTTTATAAAATGTACTACCGATTTCCCCTCAAAAATGGCGGCATTAAAATTGTAAGCTTTCGGTGCTCATTGCAAGCCTCTCCCCCCGTCTACTTTATGGGACTCTCCCTTGGTGCTCATCGTGTGCCCCACATTGAGCGGCTTCACTGCTCATTGCAGGCCTTGCGATGATCACCTTCAGCGCTCATTGCAAGCCTCTCCCCACTTACTGACCCCTGTGTCTGTTTCCCCCTCTCTCCCTCCCCCTCTTCTCTCTGCCTTGTGTCTTTCATTTTTCTTTATTCCCCCCCCCCCCCTCCCCCTCTCCATCACTTAGCTGCTTTTCGATCGAGGAACTCACACTCACTCCCTGGCTCTCCCCCTGTGTTGTGTGTGATTGTGTAAGTTTTTTTTTATTATTTGGCTTTTTTTGGTGGTCTTTTGAGTTACGCGGTTGAAAACATTTGGGCCGTTAAAATCGTAAAGTGTGTGCCTCATCGGCAAAGTGCTCCGTTTTTTGGCGGTAATCGCGACCATCAACATGATCGCCTTCTGCAGCGCTCAACGCGATCTCTGCAATGAGCGCCTTTGGCGCTCATAGCAGACTAAGCCCTACGAGCCTCAGGATGAGCCTTGCAATGAGCGCCTTCGGCATGCATTGCACCCTAAGTCATACGGGACTGCAATGAACGCCTGCATTGCAAGGCCTGCAATTTTTAACATTGCGTGATGACAACTCGCATTTAAGACACCTGTAAGATGTGATGGGTATTAATCAGAAAAAACTTTGTGGGTTTAAGACTGTTGTGCAATTAATTGTTATGTTTTTCCATGTCTCCCCATGCTTTTAAAGTACAGTATTGTGTGTTTACAGCTCTAATAAGTGTTTAAAAAATGCCTTGCAAGTCCTATTTAGCACTCATAATATTTTTGACAGAAACTTGATACTTTTTTCACTTGCTTGTCAGATTTTGTTTGCAAGCTAGAGCTACGGGTCTAATAGAATATCGATTTTGTGTGCTTGTGATATTCGATCTGTGCTAAAACCAATGGAATTCTAAGGCAGGTTTTGCGTCTTGATTGCTACTAGCTAAAAGAATATGTGGCAATAGTAAGAGCAATTTTACGTGTGTATAATTTTCTGATTGGCTAATAGAATAGGGCCCTATGTTACTATGTAAAATGAATTTAATATTTTTGTTGTCAATAATCACTGAATATTAATTTTATTAAAAACAATGCATAATTAAAACAACTATGCCCTCCTGTCAGGTCATTACTGTTGTCCATTAGGTTTATAGCATGTGTTCTCTATTGAAGAACTGGAATTGAGAATTGATGGGCAAAACTGTTTATAAAGTAAAAAATTAATATATATTCAATATATTTGCTATTATATGCAATCATAATTTCATTTTGGCAGCTTTTTATATCTCTATCTCTGACTTACTATTTTATCTAACATCTCTACTTGTCTTACTTTACCTATCTTTTGCTGCATGTTTATTTCTCAATCTCGGTTTCAAAATCTGTATTTGTCTCTCTCTGCCTCACTCCAGCTCTCATTGTCAATGCCTCACTCTCTGTGTGTCTCTCTCTCTGTGCATTACTAACTCTATTTGTGTCTCTATATCACTCTCTGTCTTTGACTTTGTGCCTCTTTCTCTATTTCTCTGTCTCAGACAAAAGTTTTTGCAGCCCTTAAATATTCTATTTGCTTATAAAATATGCCATTGAATGTAATACATTTTATTACAGTAGTTGTGACATGCAATATGTCTGGAGTAATACAGTATATGATTGAAAACAAAATTAAGTTGAAGTACCTTAGATACAGGCATGACTTTTTTTTTAACTACTGTTACTTTACATAAAATGCATTGTCTTTCTCTCTGTCTCTCCATTTCACTCTTCTACCTTCCCTTTCTCTTCCTATCTCACTCTCTTGTTTCTCTCTCTCTCTCTGTATAATGTGTATTTTCATAATCAATTTATATAGATGTGTGCCTGTAGATATACTGTATTTGTACCTTTATATGCAATTATATAATTATCTACAATTATATAACGCTGACATATTTTACTTTGATGTATTTTACTTGTCCACCCCCCCACCTGCATAAATGTCTGATGACGCCTATGCTCTAGGCCCATTAGAGGCCTGAACATTTAGTTTTTCTAATTAATACTTGCTTCATGACATTTTTTACATCGTTACGCTCTTAATTAGTCTTAAACATGTATTTTTTTCATCACTCATTGCTGCTGCCCCCTCCAGTTCCAACACCCCTGCTTTCAATGTTATCACTCAATAGATTGAGACCAAAAGTAACACATTCGGACCCCAGGGAGCATTTATAAGTAATCATTACATTGGTGGGTGGATCATTGAACGTAAAAACACAAATATGAATTTACTGTAAGAAAATGCATTTTTTAATAATATTAAATTGATAAAAGTATTTGCAATTTCTTCTAATTTTAATGTATACCACAGTTGTGTTTTCTGACCATGGCACTTTAAGATATCAGTATTTCAAAAAGGTTTGGTGAAAATAATTGCTCTTGGGTTGTGAATTTGACAAGTTCCTAGAGTCAAGATTTTCTTTTTTATTATTTAGTGGAAATAATAGCAGATTTGTGGATGCGCTGTTGCTTTGCGCAAATTGAAGGAATTAATATCTGGCAAAGAGACATCCATTGCAGAAGCATGAAATACCCTTAATATTATAATATGTTCCTTATTACTTCTTGTACTTTACTTTTTGTTTCTTGTTACTTATTATTACTGTGAACAGAGTATGTGAGGATTACAATGACATTCCAAGAATATAGCCGCTCTTTCATCCTCAGCTACTTTATTTTGTGGTGTGTAGTACATCCAACAAAGCACATATCTGAATAAAATTAGCAAACAAATATAGTTGGTACAACATGATCTACTTAACAAACAAGTAGAAGCTATCTATAAATAAATACAAAGATATTTTCCAGATGCTTTTAAATATATATGACATAGTAATGTACAAATTTCAATAAAAACATAAACAAAAAAGAAGAGAGAAAAATATTGGCCAATTTTGTAAATAGGGTAATTTATCAACAGTTTTTAATGTTTGTTTTAAAATGCATTAGCAAAATTCAACTCTTACTGGTAAATAATAACTGGTACTTTGGTTTAGTCAAGAGCAAGTTTCTTATTTATCTGCAGGTTGGTATAGGGACATTAAAAACTAAGCAAAAGGAGTAATTTTACAAGTTCTCACTAAATTATTTTCTTTTTTAATTACAGGAAATGTAAATGTTTTCCATACATACTTTTAGTACTAAAATATTCACATTGCTGGTGCATTACACTATTGCTTCAAATGACCAGTGTGGTGAAAAAAGATATATGTTTAAAAAATGTAGTCTGATTAAAAGTAATATAGTAATAGCATAGTAATAGCAGGATAAATGAAAAAAGAACTTGTTACATTTTTGCCGGAGCAGACTTGCCATTGTAATACACACACATACACGCAAAATGTACACTATTTGAAGAATAATGCAAATTTCTGGGTTACACTGTTATTTTGGCACAAAAATATATAATAAGTATTTATTATCTATTTCACTTTTGTGTTGGCACTGGCAAACTTGATTAAAGGAATTGGTTAACTGATATATCATGTACACATGATAGAATCTTCACCTATTCAATAGTACTTTAAAATATCAGCAAACACTCCAAGAAAGATCAAAGAGTATTATTGTACTTTATAAAAATAATATATATATATATAGCATATTTGTTTTACAGAAGTTTTTAGTTAGTGAAGACCTTGCTTTTGGATAAAAGTTCACTAACTAAAAACTTCTGTAAAAAAAATATGCTATGTGTGTATGTAGAGCCCTTTTAAATTTGCCGAATCACAATTTAATAAGGCTGTAGGGCTGCAAATCGGTTTGCTGCAATAAGTATGTTCTATTTGGAAATTACCATCATCACCTCAATTAACAACTTTGCAACACCTGTGAGGATTAGTGGCTAATGTGGCCAACGTGTTCAGCAATTGATTGAGGGTGTTGCTAGTCAGGCTCTGTGAATGACGCCAGGATTCTTCCCTTACACAAGCTGGCGCAAGTTGCCAGCTGATGCCAGAATACTCAGGATAAAGGTTAAGGCAATAGGAATATTGTAACACTTGGTAAATGATCCTTAGGGATAAAGGATTACAGCCCAAACATGTCTCCTCCAATACTCTTCTTTACTGAACAACATACACATTTTCTGTAGAGTTAAACACAATAAACCATCGCCATAGACCCTTTAGATAACATAAGCTAATCAGGAGCTGCATTTGGCACTACCTGTTAGAGCCTTATTGTAGTACAAAGGAAGCCCCATTCTGGGTACTGCCTGAGTGTCTCGCTATATGGACATGTGGGCACTTCTCTCCCCAAGACCCATAGAACATATAGGCCCTCATTCAATTGATATTTTGGGCAATTGAATATGGCTCTAAATAAGCACATAATATATATTTTTTAAAGAAGTTTCTAGTTAGTGAAAACCTTGCTTTTGGATAGATGCTTACTAACTAAAAACTTCTTTAAAAAATATATGTGATGTGCTTATTTAGACCCCTATTCAATTGGCAAAATTGCAATTGAATGAGGGCCATAGTAAACAATGGCCTCTTCTAGTCTCATAATATTATCCACCAATATACTTTATTCACCTCATACTAGAAACAAATCTGAAAATTATTGATAACTGGGGGTGAGGGTCATCACGCTTATACTAATGAGATCAATACTAGTGAATAACTCACATGGAACATCTGTCCGTTTTTTTCATGAAAAGTTCATCAGTTAAACACATCACAATCCAGGTATAAATGACCCTATATGGCCTGCTGAATAACTAAATGTTATAACGGAAAAATGTATTCTTATCAAGCAAACTAAATAAAATGTTTACATTTTGAGCTTTTTATCCAATTATTCTTTGCAGCTTTTAATTTTATTTTGCTGCAACTTTCTCAGGAGAGTGTGCCATTTTAAAATGGAACATTCCATTAGTCCTACCGAAAGCACTGGCAGTTTAAGCTGACACATTATATTGTGCAGATAGGAGATGCCACTGCATTCAATGTCTGTTCTAACTTCAGAAAACAAAATGGTAAACTCCACAATAGCATAATTGCAAGTGTTTTTGTCAAGCATTTTAAAGATCACATTTTAATCATTACAAATTGTAAATGGTAAATTAAAGAATGATTTTATATTTTAGGCATTCTAAAAACATTCTGGTCATTATTAAAGCTTGTTCTTTAAAACAGATAACTGAAAAAATACAGTGTCCCTTAATGGATTGCTGGAGGGTAACAGAAAAGGTTCCAACCCGGGTATAACTGAATATAACATTTTTCAATAGGTTACACTGTGCTCGCTGTTTCAGCACATTATAGACTACTGATAAGTGTTATCAATTCATAGGAATGGGTGTCAAGGCACAAGTCCAAGTAAACGAATTACAAAGCCTCTTAGTCAACGGCATGAGTCACTATAAGCTTGTTAGCACTAAGTGATACCATCTATCAGTAACAGAAAACATGAAGAGGAAGGTTTAGTAAGCATGAGCCATGAGTGTAAAACAACAACGTTTTCTCCAACTAAGTTACTTTTTTGACTAACATGAAAGCATGCAATGCCCTGATTTTTATTATATGTTCCTTATTACATCGTGTACTTTCTTCTTATTTCTTCTTATTGTTATTATTGTGAAAAGAAAAGTTGTTGAGGGTTAGTTGGACCTTCCAATAATTTGGCCAACTCTTCCACCTTCAACTACTTTCTTTTGTGGTCTGTAGTGCATTGAAGAGAGCAATTATCTGAATAAATTAGCATAATAATACTTGGTACAAAATGATTTAGTTGGAACCAAAATGTGAATTTTCTATAACTGGAAACACATTGAAAAATGATCCTAAGAAATTTGTTACCAGATGCTTAAAAAGAGATATTAAGTGATAATGTCTAAAATATGCAATCTTTTATACAATGAAGAAGAGTGAAAAAGATTGGCTAATTGTTCAAGGCGATCGGCATGTTAACAAGTTAACACGTTTTTTTTGTACATATAATTACATTGGAAGTGGAAAATAAATAGGGACTCTTGGGTGATACTGATAGTTTGTATCACATGTTTTTATTCACTTGTTTCTGAGGTTAGTGGTCCTTAATCATATTTTACAGACCTATAGAATTATATTCTAAAAGGTGCTTTTGTTTGGACCAGTTTTGAAGCATCTCAAATTACTTTTAAAACAAACTTTATTGCAGAGCAATGGTACTGCAGTCCTTAGGTAACCACTTAGTTCATCCAGGTGGTAGCAGACATTCCAGTAGAAGCCCATAAATGGTGAACCACATTGCAAGAGTGATTGCTGCTACCATATATTTTTAGTAATACCAACTCTAACATTATCACATTGCAACTCCACCTCATCTGGAAGCAGAACTGGAATGGAGAGCTGCAGCTACCAACTACCAGCTGAATGGACTGAGGAATTACCTAAGGGCTGTGGTAACTTTGCTTTACACAAAATGTTTTTTTTAATGTCATTTGAGAAGCTTCAAAACTGATCTAAACAACGGTGCCTTTTAATATACGGTTCTACATGTTTGAATACCAAGGGACTAAAAATACTGCAGTTAACTTGGACCTTACTCCTGCCTAGCTCAGTGTTACCTCTCTAATTATATATTAAGGACAGTTAACATGTTCTGAAGTGCTGGCCATCTGAATATTGCTGAGGCTTGTGATGGACCATCAAATATTTTTTCTACATGCTGTTTAAAACCTGTTGCGGACTGTGCTATTTTGAGATATTGTATGTGCACCTATAAACTATAAAATCAACTACCGTATTTATCGGCGTATAACACGCACTTTTTCTCCCTGAAAATAGGGGGCAAATGATGTGTGTGTGTTATACGCCGATATTCCCTCCTCCCTCCTCATTCTAAACCCCCCCTCCTCAACCTAAACCCCCCTTCTCTACCTAAACCCCCCTCCTCTACCTAAACCCCCTCCTTAACCTAAAACCCCCTAAATACCTCCCCCTCTCCCTTTTCCCTCACTTACCTGCTTCTGCTCCGGCCTCCGCTTAGGTTGAGGAGGGGGGTTGGCGAGGGGTGGTTGAGGATGAGGAGGGAGGTTGAGGATGAGGAGAGGGGTTGAGGATGAGGAGGGAGGTTGAGGTTGAGGAGGGGGGTTAAGGTTGAGGAGGGGGGGTTGAGGTTGAGGAGGGGGGTTGAGGCGTCACGCCATTAGCATATACCGAGTGCCAGCACTCGGTATATGCGAAGGACGTGGCGCGCATGTGACATCACATGCGCGCCAAGTCAAGAAGGAGCGGAGGCCGGAGCAGAAGCAGGCAAGTAAGGGAAAAGGGAGAGGGGGAGGTATTTAGGGGGTTTTAGGTTGAGGAGGGGGGTTAGGTTGAGGAGGGGGGTTGAGGTTGAGGAGGGGGGTTGAGGATGAGGAGGGAAGTTGAAGGGAGGGGGTTGAGGAAGGAGGATGAGGATGGGGTTTGAGGAGGGGGTTTGAGGAGGGGGTTGAGGATGGGGGGTTGAGGAGGGTGGATGAGGAGGGGGTTGAGGATGAGGAGGGAGGTTGAGGATGAGGAGGGAGGTTGAGGATGGGGGGGTTGTGGAGGGGATTGAGGAGGAGCAGTGATTTCTGAGTAAACTTTTGTTAAAACAGTTGCTTTTACTGTCATTTTATGTTATTTACCTTATAAGTGTTAATAATATTAATAAAACAAAGTTCTGAGCTACCCTTATTTTGCTTCAAAGTTCTTTATTTGAAATTGACGTTTTTTTTTCCTGAAATTTCCTTCTTAAAATGAGGTGTGTGTTATACGCCGGTGCGTGTTATACGCCGATAAATACGGTATTTAGTCATATCTATATTATGCATTTTCATTATTTCTTTGCACTCCCAGTTGAGTCTATCTGAGTTAAGTTTGGCCTCCATTTTCAGATCAAGGTACTTTGGGTCTGAGGTTCTTTTTCTTTCTAGAAACCAAAAGTTTACAGACTAAAAGGTACAAGTTAAACATAGGGACAGGACATACAAAAGGTGAGTTTGAGGTTAGAGGGAAGCAGTGGCCAGTTTTCTAGAAAATCTGTAGTTTTAGATACAAGGATCACTTTTTCTGCATTTACTTAACAGAGAACAGAGAAGCAAGCATATCCTATTATCTTCCTCGCCTCACAGTGGTTTGAAATCCTTATACCCACATTGAAATATAATAATTCAAAGGCAATGTCCATCATATTATTTTTGAGCCCAGAAAAATCTAATATCCTTCCAGGCTCTATTTCGGATTTTATTTTAATAGAAACTACAGCTTAACTTTTATCATAAGTCTTAACCTCTATTGTAATAGTGCTTTTGCTGAGGATAGTGTTTATAAAAATCAACAAATCAACTCAGAGGTTAGCATATTTGGCAAATAGAGCCTGATACAAAGATGCCATCAGGAACCAAATAACGTGACCAGAGTAAAACCAGGAACTCCGCAGCTCTGATCAACATGTGGGGGGGGGGGGGGGGGGAGAGCAGTTCTGTGCACAGCCATACAAACTCCCCCATAATTTACAGAACTCTCCTACAGTGACTCAGCAGCACGGGCAGACATGCATTTCTTCATTCATGTAAATGGAGTCCCATGGCATACAAACAAAACATTTTAAAAATAAGTAAGTTTAAGTTTTTTTTTTAAATATGTTCAGTTTTCATTCTTTGGCATACTGCCTACACAGACAGTATGCCTTTAAAAACACTTTCATACCGTGGTCCTTTAAAGTGGAATCTTCTTGTTTTTACTTGTATTGAGGTGAACTGGCAACCATTCTGAAAGCAAATAACTATATTTGCATATTCTGAATCCTGAAAAAAACATCTCCAGATATTTTATGTGTAATTAAGGGGTGTGTTGTAACTTTTAGTCAGATCCAATTATTTAACAAAGCATTCTGATCTCTCCATTGAAACCTCCTTCCTCACCCTCTATCCACTGATGGATAGAAAACACACGCATAATTCATATTCTTAAAAAAATCAGATTTTCTCTAAAATAAAAACAAAAACAAAAAAGTGCCTTTTTTCTTGAACTACAGTGGCCTATTAAGATACTGTATAAACATTATTAAATTAATATATTACAGTGTACAAGTATATAATTATTGTATGGACCCCTTAAGAAGGTATTACAGTAGGACTACAACATTTCTTGTAATGTCACTGGATTAAGCAGAGTATTGGTATTCCTACAAGAGGGAGTTTTTTATATCCCGTCTGAGTGATGTTTTAATATGTTTAGTATATAGTTATTTGCTTTGCACTTCATTCTTTTGTAATATCTATTTATACAATATGGTGTAATATGACATAAAAGGTGCTTTAAATAGTCTGAATATCTGTGTGATTATGTAGCTGAAAGCCAGGGATGGCAAGTTTAAGTGATTACCTAATGTTAACTCACGAAGAGGAGCCTATTCCACTATACATGGGTCATAGATAGAGCAGTGCATGAAGTAGTGACACAAGAATGTTGGAAAAATATTAGAGCATTATCACGTCAAATCCACTCAAACAAAGAGATCCCGGGTTTAATGTAAAGACGACTAGTTAATCTCTGTGCAGACAATTATCTTAAAGACCCACTGTATGATAGGTTATTATTTAAAGGCAAGCTGCCACTGTAGACAGCATGCCACAGAATCAGTTTTGAACATATTAATTAAAAAATAATAATTTACTGATTTTTAAAACTGTTTATTGTTATTTCCTGTGGCTCCATTTGCAGCTCGGATCAAGCACTACATGTCCTCCTTTGCTGCTGAGTACCTATAGGAGAATTCTATGTAAATGATGGGTGCATGTATGGCTGTGCGCAGAGCTGCTCACTCAAAGAACCTGGAGGAACAGTGTGTGCTAATTCACCCCAATGAATTACATAGAATCCTCCTAGAGTGTCTCAACCCCAAAGGAAGGATGTAGTGCTTGATCAGAGCTGCAGTGGAATGCATATGGAATAAAAATAAAACTTTTTTTAATAAGTTTACATTTTTAATAATGTTTTTATTGTCTTTTAGCAAATTAAATTTAGCAAACCTAAAGGCTTAAAGAAGACTGGCATGCCATATCCTTAAAGGACTATGTAAATGGATACATAAGGGAGTTGCATTTACATTACATTTTCAATGGAGATTGAATCTCTATTAATGTGAAAGTAGTAAAAACACAGATTGGTCAGATGTGCTAAAGGGTAAAGTGTTAGACAACTCTTGAACACAGTCTCACAATTATGTTATCCTGCGGAGCCAATGTACTACCTGACATCTTCAAGATTTCCCCAATACTTCACTATGGCATATATAGTTGTCAGCAGTACGGGTTGATGCTAACGCTTGCGGACTGGCGTAGTGAGCCCGTCGCAGTTGCTGGCAAGGAGCATCGAAGGTGCTGGTGGAGATGAGCACCATCCCTACGACTACGACTTTCGGGCTGCAAATGCAGAGGTGGAGGTTCCTACGTCGGCTGCAATAAGTCACAGGCTCATTGCAGGCCGCAAATGCAGCCCCTTTGCGGAGGTGGAGGCTCTACGGTGCCCCACAACCCGTTACAAACGACCACACAAGCGGGACTTTAAAAAAAACAAAAAGAACACGCAATGACTAACTACGGACTTGCACAAAAAAATACGAGCCGCAGGACTTAGAAAATAGAAAAAATTGCGGACTTACACAAAAACAATTACGACCCGCGGGACTTAGAAAAAATCCATTACGGACTCGCAAAATTACGGCTTTAACGGATAACCCGCGCACACAACCCGCAGACACCAACCGAGAGGCTCGCAATGAGTGCCAAAGGCCCTTAGCTCCAGCCTCGCAATGAGCGCACAAGGATCTCAGACGACCAAAACACTTAGGGCCTCATTCTATTGCGATTTGGCCAATTGAATAGGGCTCTAAATAAGCACATAGCATATTTTTTTGAAAGAAGTTTTTAGTTAGTGAAGACCCTGCTTTTGGATAGATGTTTACTAACCAAAAACATCTTTAAAAAAATATGTTATGCGCTTATTTAGAGCCTTATTCAATTGGCAAAATTGCAATTGAATGAGGGCCTTACTCTCTGTGGCAAACAGCATTACCTGCCTTACAATTTTATTGCCGTAATTTTTTGTCGGGCAAGTGGCTAGTAGTATATATGGCCTATTATATTAATTCAAATAATATAAAGAATGAATAAAGCACTGAAAGAATGTTTTTTCAACTTATTAAGTGGTTATAGTCAGCAGGTAAACTGGATTTATATTTTAATGTAATCAGATTTATTTCACATAATTTTAAAGATAATCTAAATAGTGAGTGAGATTAGCATCTCATACTATCCACATTTAGGTGGGGTGACAAATCTCAAACAATGACCTCAGAGTTATACAGAAAGTATCCAAGAAAAATCTGCAAAGGGGAAGTTGACAGAGTTTGTATCATTTTCTCAAAAAGTGTGACATCACTATTGAGCATTCAGGTAATCACATGATGAATTCAGGAAAAAGGACAAAAGCATGAGATTAAAATGTAGTAATTCAGACCTTTCCTCATACTAAATTCCCATGATTTCTAGCAAGGACACAATAAATTACAAAAGGCAACAGGGTGTAAGAAGCTGTGTAACATTATTGAATTCTACCGTGGGGATTGTATTGTAAGCCACAATTTAATATAATTATTTAGTAGAACAAAAGGAATGGCACTAATTTATTTTAAAGTGTCATTGTACATCAAGCTTGATTTAAACATTACACTGCTAAATAAATTGCTACATCACTAGCAGCTAAAAACCATCCATTAAATAAACACATGGATAATGTATGGTTGAGACAGCACATTAAAAAAGTAAATACAATTAATATACATTCAATATTTTGCAGTTTGAAATTCATACATTAACTTATATATGGTATATATGGTAAGACAAGCAAACAATATGGAGTGTTATTTTTTTTCTTACATAGTTATGTATTACGGTTTAGACCAACAAGACCCTGGCCAAGGGTTTTAACAATGGCCAATGCTGCCAGACAAAATACCTTTATGCAATAAAGTATATCTACATGAAGATCACTTGTACCCATAACTGAATTACAAGTATACACACATTTTGTATTTAGTAAAGCCGAGATGTTTAAGTCATAACCTCACCCTAAAGCCACTGCACTGGGTCAGATATAAATGCCCATGCTCTCTCTGCCAGCTCTCTCCTACAGAAAGAATGATTTTCCAGGTAATGAGAAGGGAAATACACAGAAAACATCCCTGGACATGACCACTGATTGGCTAAGAAGTCAATAAGAGGGTGGTATACAATAGTATCAGATTTAGTAGTGGATCATCTTAAATTAAGTTTAGACATTTCAAAAACCCTTTCGTCTGTATTAGTACACAAATTTCTCAGTTTTTAGATGCATTTTTTGATTCCAGAAAAGAGGGAAAAAGGGATAGTAATGGGGAACATTTACACAAATAGACCTACAACAACTTAAAACATCTCTGTCCACACCTCAACTTATATTCATGAGCAACTGTTCTCTCACTGCCAAATTCTAACCGGCCTGGCAATTTGAGACTGCCTGCCCGGCTTTCACCTTTTTTTTTTCTTTTTTTTTTTAATACATAGTTTTACATAACTCTTTTACCAGCTCATTAATGGGTTGCATATAGCATGACAAACTTTTTAGGGTTTTATTATTAATTTGTATGTAGGAATTTAATAAAATACATGTTTTATTTTTAAAAATTAGAATAACCCATATATGTAAAGTTTAAAGATTAGAATAATTTAGTTCCCTAACATACAAAATCTCACCTTATGTTTGTGTTCAGAAATATACCCATAAAGCTAATCCAGTGCTCCCAAATACAAAATATAAGAACTTAGAACATATCGTAGTCTTTACAAGTAATAGTTTTGTTGAACCCCAACAGGTCATGTCCTTAGCTCAGGCACTGAATGTTGTAGTTATTCTATTTAAATGGTTTACTGTTGGCAAGTCCAGAAGTGTCTTTAACCCATCATTAACCCCAACAACATATAACATAATGACAAACACCATGATTGATCGCATAGGTAATTTTGTCCATGCCCAATTACTTACACGCTCTACATTTATCAGTCACCGAAGCAAAACATTTCAGCCAATTAATTGCCAAAGCTATTCTACCTTTTACATGGCAACGTTAAGTCAAGATGTTAAATATATAAGGTAAACATTGGGTAATTACCATCATTTGTATATATTTCTCATCAGAGCTGCTTTTGTTTAACTTTGACAGATTTATTAGTTCATTACTGAACCAATGCAAACTGTCCACCATCCACATAAAGAGCTGCCGTGGAGAGAGGTCTAAATGTATAAGGAAACACACTAGGCCTCATTATACGTGTCTTATCACTCTAAAGCACACATTCCAGCAGTGCCCATTCAAGCAAAAGGATTACAAGTTTTTTGTATTCCATATAGGTTCATTTTTTTTAAAGTAAATAAAATGTTCTACAGTTAGGTGGGAAACACCATAATCAATATTTTTGAAGAATTTTTATATGGGGAATTCCATGTAAACCAGCTACCTCTTCAGGCCGTGCAGTCATAAAAGGCATTACTTTACAGATGTGAATGCTTTCTATTCCTGTACTACAGCATTTTCAGTGGCCGTTCATGAAAAAACTGGTGTAATGATAAAACCAACATTTATTATTAATATTATTAACCTTATAAGGTTAAAAATGAGAAAGCAAGTGGTACACAACAAATAGAAATGAGGACGAGACTCAGATGGTGTAGAAAGGGCACCATTTATTTAGAAAAGTTCAAATAAGAAGAGCTGCAGGGTGAAAAACACACTTCATCAAGGATTAGTACACAACATGTACTTCTTAAGATGATTCATAAAACAATAAAACATAATTAAATATTAATACTTATGAATATGAATACATAACGTTCACAATTTATTTGTTTCTGTTCAAAATACACTAGAGGAACAGCTTATTTAAAATGTTATTTTCATAACATCTGGTCACATTTAAGTGCATTTGTGCATATTCTTGAAAGACTTTAGTTATTATATAAAAGCATTTGTTCTAATTTTTTTGTCATATTGTCCTATTATAATCCTGTATGACAGAATCTTGAGTACCAGCCATTAGATGAGCTTCACATCAATATATTAAAGAATACATGCAAAAGTCTCACACTTTTTTTTTATGTAAGATTTGAAAATATACCATGAGAGTTCCCAATGTTCATTTTACTATCCTTAATTTTGGGCTGCTATGGAAGATCTGTGTCATGCTGTGGTAATTTAGGTTCTTAACATGGTAGATTTTAGATGTGGTTCAAACATTTGCAAGTTTTCATGTAAGTTCCAGTAAAATGCTGTAAAAGAGACCATAGCTGTGAAAATCAAAAGAGGAAGTTCATGTGTTATTTATTGGACATCGACACTTGTGGTAGTGTAACCAAACTACAAAACTTACACAAACGTTACATCATAAATGGAGAAGGTTGAAAGCTTTTAACAAATCATCACGAGAAGCCACAGGAAATGCTGTCTATGTCAGATCATGCTGTCCAGTGGTAACCACAATACCAAAGGAATATGCTATATCAAAAGGAAATCACTCTATAAAGAAAGTCGACAATTAATATCACTAACTGTAGTTGAGTAAAAACTTTGTGGCTGTATTGATGTACTACATCAATGGTGCCCGTTAACTGATGACTTAATTACTCCTGGTTCCCAGTTTATTCAACATTACTGTATCATTTTTCTAAGACTCTCCCCTACTGTGAGATCTGTTCGTAGAATCTTTTGGCTGGAATGTTAGAATAGTAGACGAGAAATTACTACAAAGCAGACACCTATAACCTCCTCGCCACATAAAGTAACAGTGAAAGGTCACTATGATCCATGGACTGCAGATGTTCACTGCTTTTATGATATCATTCATCAGTGAAACTCAGAGTTACTCATGCTCTTTCATCCTAATCATAGGCAACTTTAGTGAAAGCACAAGCCTTCAAATTATGTGTTCAGATGACACTTAATGTCTGTGGTTACCTAAAATAGTTGACATTTGACTTTTGCTGCCTCTAAATGTAAGAACGTTGTTAATTTAGTATCAGAGATTTGACTTGAATGGAATATGGTAATTTGTGTAAAGACAAGAAAACAGTTAATGGAAAAAAATCCAAACAAATCTTTCTTTAATAATCATTCCCTAAACCTTGGGATAACAGGGAGTAATCAAGACTTAACTGTCTCAGCCAGTCTATAATCAGATGTTTTTATTATATATATATAAGGTTTGATGAAAACTGATTTGTTACAATAGGAAGAATGCCCTTTTTTACACAAATAATATATGTAGATATTTATAATTCATTTATGTTCAATAAAAGTTTAAATAAAATGAATAGCCTGATCAGTGCTTAGTAAAATTGTTGCTGTTGTATCATTTATGTTGTAACCGACCCTCCATGATCCTATGGATCACAGCACACCAGACACATCATTATGTATCAGGTCGTGCGTATCCATGAGGTTTTCTTGGGAAAGTTATTGGAGTAGGTTGCCAGTACCTTCTCCAGTGGATCACGATTTGTCTGACCTCTCTGCTATGACCTGCCAATCTTGGGTGACCCTACAAGGTAAAGCTCACAGCTTCATTGAGGTACACAAGCCCCTTCACCATGAGAAGGCAGCGATCCAGAAGAGATGGCTAGTAAATATATGGTCATTTATCTAAGTTCATAAAGGATGAAAGTATTGTTAGTGATTACTTATATTTGTATGATCAGTGTTTTTCCAATTTAATCATATCTCCCAACTGTCCCTGTTTTGGACCGTTGGTCCCTCTTTTCATGGGATAGTCCCCTGTCTCTCTTAGCCTCCAAAATGTCCTTCTTTAGAAGGAAAGTCCCTCATTTATCGGCTAGACTCTATATTCCACACCTGTCCATGTACCACTTTGTCCTGCTAAATACAATAATAGTTTAAGATTAAGAATGAAAAAATTAAAGTGTCAGTTCTAGAGAATATACATCTAAATGGATCATTTTGGACATATGTGTATCTCTAAAACTTAGTTTACAAATCATACAGAACGGTGGTAACACTACCTAGTAGTGTATTATATTTCACGAATATGTGTCCCTCATAGGAGGTATAAAATTATCTGTACATATATACAGCCTTATTAAATTACGATTCAGCCAATTGAATAGGGCAATATATAATCACAGAGCATATTTTTTTACAGAAGTTTTTAGTTAGTGAAGACCTTGCTTTTGGATAAAAGTTCACTAACTAAAAACTTCTGTAAAAAAATATGCTCTGTGCTTATATAAAGCCCTATTCTATTGGCCAAATCACAATTTAATAAGGCTGATAATGTCATGATGTCATGTCATACATTTATTGTGAAAAAATAATTGTAGTTTTAGATTAGTTTATAGTATTTTTATGTGAAAGTGATTTGTAATAAAGATGAAGAAAACCAATATAGAATAGCGTCATTCAGGTTCCATATGGATGTCTTGAGGGACTCTGATACCTCAAAACATGCATTATTTTTATTTCATTGCCTTTGCTTTGGCTCCTAATAACATTATCCTTTTAAATCAAGACACAGTTGCTATTTCGTTTTGTTTTCTGATATTGTGATAACTAAATGGGTAGTTTTATGTAGCTATATTCACATGGTTGGCCAACCCCCATTTGTTATGCTGTATTAGGCCAGTGGATGCAAATACAAATGATTCTTGTACATTGCAAATACTGCGCTGTGTAGAGCAAACAGCAAAACCAGATACTGTTGTGGGTGTTCAATGCAATCTTTTTTTTCAGATAATAAAATCAGGCTCACCATAATATCAGTAAATATATACCTGGCACTTGGAATGTCCAAGTAAACATATTAAGTCACCCACGCTATGTAACTATACTTTGACTAATTGTAGTAAATGAGTGCATTGGGGGCATCAAGCCCTGGGGTCAAACTAAGTGCTGTTACTCACCTGTTTAACAGTGAATAAATCACTATCATTTATACTGTGTAGATAAAAATCTAAATAAATACTGACGCAATGTTGTTTCCTGGGGAGGTTAGGATGACGTCACAGGAAACATTTTCTATAATCCTGCAATGAAAATATAACCGAGATTGCGTGTGTCATTTAAGTCAATCATTACACAGATGGCATTACAACGTGCAGTATTAAATGAACACTTTATTGATTTTCTTGGACATCTACTAATCTACCTATCACTTTGTGTTTGTTAAAGGTAGTGAAGCCAACTACAACTACTCTACAATCATGCTCACTACCTTCTGTTGTTTTTGTATGAGAGCAAAACTAATGAGTAAGCTTAGTACTGGTGCACATATTTATACCTGGGTGAGTCATCCCAAAGGCATGTACACACTGTACAAAGGTGTTTGTCTGCTGTGGTTGGAATTACTTTGAATCATCGTGTGGGTGTCTGCTTGATGAATCCTGGTGCTAATTTGCCAGAGGAGTTTAACAAAACAGTCATATATGCTTCAGTTCTATAAGTGTATTTATTATGTCTGCTTCCATGTTGCACATCAGTATTAGTAATTCAGCCGTCTGCATTATTTCTAAGGGCATGTTTTAAACTGCAGACAAATAACTTAAGTTTGATTTACAATAAAATAGTAATGGCGTTTATTTACAGATAAACAGCCTTATTAAATTGTGATTTGGCCAATTCTAAAGGGCTCCATATAAGCACACAGCATATTTATTTTACAGAAGTTTTTAGTTAGTGAACTTCTATCCAAATATATAGCACATTTAAAAAGGCAGAAAATATGTTTAGAATATTGTATTATATTTTTTGCTTTATCATACAGAATGGTGGACTGAATGCACTGAAAGAAGCTGTTGTATTATATAGTCATTGGTGGAGTTTCACTAAATATCTCTGGAGCAAAAATGTGCTTTTCACAAGGCTGGGGAAAATTGCCATAGCAGCCCTTCATATTCTTTCCTTGTTGTTGCTGTTTTTCAGTCATTCAGTCGTGTCTGACTCTTGGTGACCATATAGACACAGCCCTCCAGGCACATCTGTCCGGGTTTTTGGTTGTGTTTATCCATATGGTTTTCATGGCAAAGATACTGCAGTGGGTTGCCAGTTTCTTCTCCAGTGGACTGGGATTTGTCTGACCTCTATGCTATGACCTGCCCATCTTGGTGACCCTACATGGTATAGCTCACGGCTTCATTGAGGTACATGAGCCCCTTCACTATGACAAGGTAGCAACCCAGAAGAGATGGCTAGTAAATATAGGGATATAGGAAAAATATAGGGATAACTTATAATTGCACAATCAGCTTTTTTTCATTTTAATCATATCTCCCAACTGTCCCTGATTTGGAGCGTTGGTCCCTCTTTTCATGGGAAATTCCCCTTTCCCTCTTAGCCTGCAAAATGTCCCTCTTTAAAAGGAAAGTCCCTCATCTAAGGGCTAGACTCTATATTCTAATCCTGTCCATGTACCACTATGTCCTGCTGTTTTCAATAATAGTTTAGGAAAAAGACAGAATATATCAAAGTGTCAGTTCTAGAGAATATACATCTATATTATTTATATTATTAGAATCCTAAATTCCAGTTGGGCTAATGGTGTTTTGTGCTATTAAACAGGATTTGCTCAAGCACAATATTAATTAATACAAAAAAAAAAAAAAAAAAAAAAAAACTAAATGGCCAGTGTGGTTTAAAATTGAAAATAAACTCTTTTGAAGAACTACACTTGAAGATAGGCAACATGTTTTTAGAATGTAAAAAAATAACACAGCACATGTCTATTGGTTTTATATGCAATTATGCAGCTGTGCAATCTACCTTTTTAGTTTCTACCGATCTACTTCCCGAGGTGGAGACTTTTGTAACTGAGCAATGGGGATGTGGCATCTAAATCTACTAGTACATTCACTAGATCTAGTGGAGTGCTCAGTAGTTAACAAGTACAAGCCTGAGACAGAATCTGCAAGAAGCAGGTTAAGTAAAGAAAATTGAAGCCTCTAGTAGAATAATTATATGTAAAAGTGAAAAATGTAAAGACTGCTTTTAATTATTGTTTTAACTTTCAAACATTTTTTGGCCATTACCGTTATTTAAAATAGCATACAAAAAATGACCAAATTGTCCCTTTAAGGTTTTTTTTTTAAGTATTCTACTTTTTTAATGCTGGAGCAAAATAATATATTAATATGACAAATAGATTGACTCAAATTCTCAGGCAGTAATAGCTCTTTTCTATTTTTATATAGAAAACAACAATTGCAGCAACAACAAACAGGATTTCAGCATCTGACAGTCTTAATGGATTTGTTCAATAGGTTTTTAATATAAAAATATTTTAATTATTTTATTGCAACTGTATTCCTTGCATCCATTAAAACGAATAATGAGCAGAAAGCACTGTGATCTGACAACCTTCATGACCCATGCATGATCCATTCAGGCTAGTTGATGGAATAACTGACACGACAACTTGAGTTGGGAGAAACAACGGGCCACAGCTTTATTTAGACACAATATAAACAAACAACCATAACTTGTTTAGATGACTAATTTAGTCCTTCCTTCCGGGGGAGGAGCCCGGCCACGAACAGTGACCTCACGCTTTGAGCCCTGCCCAAAGCCCCAATGCTTATCTTTAAGCACGCCCTGTGAGGTGGGGCCATCGCCCCCTTAGGCCAGTGGGCCGGGCAACTCACCTCCCGCCGCACAGACATAAATTAACAATACACAACATACAATAGCCACTTCTCCGAATTCTTAACCAAAAATATATATTAATTTCAACATTTCTTATTTATATTATATATATTATATATACTTTTTTTTTTTTTTTTTTTTTTTTTTAAAAGAATAAACCATAACATTTGTTAACAACAAAATACAGGGTGGGTGGGTGGGATTCCAGTCGGGAGACCGCGCTGCTGTGTTCAATGGCGCGAAACGGGCTTCCGACACGCCCCCCGACGCTCCTGATTGGCTAATAGCCTCACAGGCTCCGCTGGGTCACGTGACGCTACAGGCTGACCCAGGGAGCCTGTGCAGCCTCCGCGTCGTTCATGACCCATGCATGATCCATTCAGGCTAGTTGATGGAATAACTGACACGACAACTTGAGTTGGGAGAAACAACGGGCCACAGCTTTATTTAGACACAATATAAACAAACAACCATAACTTGTTTAGATGACTAATTTAGTCCTTCCTTCCGGGGGAGGAGCCCGGCCACGAACAGTGACCTCACGCTTTGAGCCCTGCCCAAAGCCCCAATGCTTATCTTTAAGCACGCCCTGTGAGGTGGGGCCATCGCCCCCTTAGGCCAGTGGGCCGGGCAACTCACCTCCCGCCACGGAGCATGCGAGGGACGCCTCCCGAGGCTGCGATCCCCCCCTGCTGGACATTAAAGCCAAAGCCCGCAAAACACTCTCCCTAAACTCCAACATCATCAACTCGTACCCTATTTCCGTAAGATGAACCTTATCCTTTGAGAAAAAATCATCTGCGCCGACCGGTTCGAAATCTTTATACCGGATGGCCGAGAAACCTTGTTTTCTCACAAAGCTCGCAATCTGCTGGTTTATCTTCTGTCTAGCCTTATCTAAGCATACTGGGTCGCGCGCGTTACGCCATGATCTTCTCTTGATCATCTCAGACCAGATAAGGAACGTGCCAGGGAACTTCTTCACCCATTTTTCGATGTCCCGTCTCATCACCTTTAGCATTCGTCTCATGGGAACTGTCCCTAAATCGTTCCCGCCGGCATGAAGAATGATAAGACTGGGCTGCCCGTAACGCTGCGCGTACGTTTCCAAGAGGCCGTCGAGCTGCGCCCATCGCAGACCCCGAATACCACACCACCTTACGCGTAAGTCCGTAACAGGAAAGCCCAGTTGTGCCTTTTCCTCGGTAACTGCGGCTAACCTATGGGCCCAGTACACGTAGGAATGGCCCACAATCCATAGTTGCTTCTGTTCCCCTGAAAGTAGAAAGCAACACCATTAAACCACTGCATTTGGCCGTACATAGGAACGAAAACGGTCTGAGTCCCACCTCCCGATGCGCTTTACTGCCGCGTCGGGCAACCCCAACCTAGCCGCTTCAGTGGCAGCTCCAATCCGAAAGGAATGTGTCCCAAAGTCGGACTGCTTGAAACCGAGCCGATGCAGTGCGCTTTTTAAAACTCTTTTAAACTGATACACAGACAGTGCCGTTCCATCGGCGTGGACCAGCAGCGAACACCGTCCCACCGGTCGCTGCTTAAGGTACTCCACTACACATGCATATGGGCAACACTCTGTGCCAACCTGATGCAGAACCACTTCTCTTCCTTTACCCACTTGGTCAGTCTTTGACCTCCGCAACCACAATACCACCGTACCTTCCCTGAGGCAGGTATCCACCAATTGCAGACCCCCCGAACCGTGTCTACTGTTCGCGACTAACTCCCCTATCCTAAACGCTCCGAAGAACGCCAGGGAAAAAGCCGTTCGGAAAAGTAGAGATTCAAAGGGATCCCTGCAAACCACCACCAATTCCTGAGCCAATCTCAGCAACAGCGCAAATGTTATTGGCCGCCTACTATCTGGCCTTTGCGCACCGCTGAACATTCCGCGCACCACTTTGCGCACTAGAAACTCCTTAGTAAGGTCCCTCTGCCCAGCAAGCTTAAACATAAAAGCAAGCGCCGTGACCTGTCTCCCTACTACGGGTTTTGATTCGCCTTGCTCGGCGCACCGCAGCAGGTACCAAAGCAAGATCCCTACGCTCTTGTCCTCCGTCGTGGCACCACCTGCCAGTGCCACTAGGCTATCCCATTTAGCCCACACGCGTCTATAAGCGTTCCACGTCGCTGGGGCAACAGACTGTCTCACGAGTCTCGTTACCTGACAGCTCCAATCTCCCAGAGCTCCTCGGGGATGAGCTCCCCCAGGGCGTTCGCACGAGGAGCCAGCGCCCTGAAACGATCCTCCTGAAACCGAGAGAGGGCGTAAGCAATTCCGTTATTCACCTTTGTCACGTGTCTTGCTTGAAACCATATGTTCAAGCGAAGGCAACATAGCACAAGATGCCTAAGCAATCTAATCACTGGTACGGATGCCGCCGTGATGTTGTTCACGGCTTCAACCAACCCCTTATTACCCGAATGGAAAATGACTCGCCTGTCCCTGAAACAAGGACCCCATAAGTGCACTGCTACCACCATAGGAAACAGCTCCAGGAATGTAGGGTTCAGCAGTAAACCCGCCTCTTCCCATTCCTCCGGCCATGCCGCAGCGAACCATCTCCCTTGGAGATACGCCCCACAACCGATCGGTCCAGAACCATCGGTGTGCAGGTCTAGCTCTGCGCTGGTGGTGCCCTCCTTTTGAAGGACCACCCGCCCGTTAAAGTCTGCAAGGAACCTTGCCCATACCTCTGCATCATCACGCATGGCCTTAGAGACTGTTAGGAAATGATGCGGCTTCGCAATCCCTACCGTAGCCAGAGACATTCGTCTACAGAATATCCGCCCCATGGGGATAATTCTGCACGCGAAATTCAACTTCCCCAATATTGATTGCAGCCGCCGGAGGGTCACCCTCCGTGCGCCCCGCAGCGCCGTAATCTCGGCTTGCATGTCCTCCACCTTCTCTAAGGGAAGACTGCACTCCATTTTGCAGGAGTCAATCCGAATCCCCAGAAAAGTCAATTGTTCCGTAGGGCCCTCCGTCTTATCATGGGCCAATGGTACCCCGAATTCTGTACAGATTTCGGTGAACACCTCCAGCATAAAACGGCAAGCGTCGTTTCTCGCTGGGCCAACAAAAAGGAAGTCATCCAGGTAATGGGTAACACTCTTGTACCCCGCCTCGATGCTCACCACCCACTGTAAAAATTTGCTGAAAGCCTCGAAGTAAGCACAGGATATCGAGCATCCCATGGGTAAACATAAGTCAACGAAGTAACTTCCGTCTACGAAGCACCCCAGCAACCGATGGCTTGTCGGGTGCACGGGGAGCAATCTGAATGCTGCCTCGATGTCCACTTTTGCCATAAGGGCCCCCTGACCCTTCCTCCTCACCAAATCGACCGCCCGGTCAAATGACTCGTAAGACACAGTAGCCTGGTCTCTTGATATGCCATCGTTTACCGAACGGCCTCTGGGGTATGAGAGATGCTGGATCAGTCTAAATTTACCCTTCTCCTTCTTGGGGACCACCCCAAGAGGAGACACAACTAAACCCTGGATGGGCGGGGCCGCAAATGGCCCGGCCATCCTCCCCAATTTTACTTCATTAAGCACCTTAGCTTTGGCTACCCCTGGGAAATCCCTAGCCGACTTCAGGTTTGGGACAAGAAAACCTTGAATGTCGACCCCACATGGAATCCGGAATCCTTCTCGGAACCCGTCCTCCAATAGGCGCGCCGCTTCGGCGGTGCCTGCCAATTTACCGTAGCGCTTTAGCCACGGCAGCATGGCGGGGAGGCGTATGGGCGTCTTGCCCCTTTGCAGGAGGCTCGCCCCTGCCTCCCTCTTTGGGTCTACTGCATCTAGACAGGGGGTGTTCACCTCCGCAGTTTGAGCATGCATGCTTAAACCTGCAGTTAGGCGCCCATCTGCAGACCCCCTCGTTGTACGAAAAACAGGTCTTAAGACCTGCTCCTGAGGCGTGGGTGGGGCCCTTACCTCCACCGGCCCCGCTCCGAAAGGGCGTCGTGACTCTCATGGGTGTCATGATGTTTAGCCAATACGCCACCGCTTTGTCGCTCCACGCCATACTTGGCCTTGAGGCCAAGTATTGCCGGAATTCCTCATCGTACCGCCACCAGGCTGTACCCCCATAAACCTTGTGAGCATTCCGAATTTCGTCTATGTAGACGAACAATCCCGAACTCTGTTCAGGGTGCCGCTCACACAGTACGCAAGCCCAAATAGAAAATGCTTGCAGCCAGGTATCAAACGTCCTGGGTAGCCTAGCAAAGGATTTCCCCTCCCTGGGGCCCCTCTCGGCCAGGTCTGTTTGCCTAGACATAGGGAGAAGGGAAAACAACTCTATAAACTCCCTCCTCCAGATCTTTTCCTTTACTTCCTGTGGAAGGTGTGCACCCAAATTATCCAACGAGCAGAGGACTATGGGCCTCATGGCTGCGTCGGTAACCCCCACAGTGTTATTCCCAACTGCTGCTATTGCGCTGCCTACCGGCTCGGGCGCGCGCAAGCTAGCTAGCGCCTCGCTCGCGCTCGCTGGCGCCACTACCGCTGCTGGCTGGGACCATGCACCCTTTGCTAGCCCCCCTATCCACGCTCCCATTTCGCGCTCGCTAACTGCAATGTTATGCGCAGCTAATAGAGTCCTTAATGACCCAATAAAATCACCCTTGTCTGCTGCGCAGCTCAATTCTGAGCGCTCACCTGCTTCTGGAAGCTTAGGAGTAGATACGGCCAACGGAGTATCCCCGCGTCTCTCCTGACGCTCCGGGGACTCTGACCGTCTGGCCCTCCGCGGGCTTCTCCTCTCAGATCCCGTGCAAGCACAGCTGCACCGACAAGATCTTCTGCTTCTAGACCGGGATCTCCTTCTAGATCTGTGGGTACAAGAAGAACAGTCACTAGCTCTCCGCGACCTGCATGCCCGCGCCCATACCGCCCTTTCCTCGTCTGAGGAAGGGTCCTGGTCAGCTAAGCTTGCGCGGCTGGAGTAGGCTAGCACTGCCTCCGCCGCCCCCTGTAGGGGGCCCCCTGAGACTTCCTCGGGCGTTGGAATATCCAGCTGTTGGTCAGTCTTAGACCCTCTGCGCTGTGGCCTAACCGTATCGCCCTCAGTCTCTACTCTGCTACGCCTTAGCGGTGTGTGCGTAAATAGCAGCGGACTGTACCTGCTCGTAGCCTTCTTAGCTCGAGTGGGGCGTCCTAGCCTCGCCACTGCCGCTGTCACAGGCATGTCATCAATCATGACCATGCTGTCTTGGCTGTTCATCTCTCTGATGACCCCATCTCTTCTCTCTCTCGTCGTCGCCATGCTCCTCTCGCTGCCAGTTGGGCGTCCCTGTAAAGTACCAGAAGCACTGTTAATTAGGGAAACCCCAGGGACCGTCTGCTTGGCACCGTGAGGGCCTGTAGGAGCCTTTTTTGGACTCCCGGCTTTTCTCTTACCCCCTGCACCCCCCTTGCGGGGTGTTAGAGGGGTGTTTCGCGACCTTTGTCGCGGCCTAGGACCTTTAGGCAAGTTGGCAGGTGGTGGCCGGATTGCTAGGCCCTCACCCCCACCGCCCGTGGTCCTGGCGCTCGCTTGCCTGGGGGGTATGGGGTCCCGGCCGCCCTGACCTGTAACCCCCCCATCTCTGGTGTCTCTGCTACCTGATGGACGTGGGTCTGGCAGCCCTACAGTGGTGGGATGGGAAAAAATTTCCCTGGAGGCATCAGGATTGGCTAGGACACCAGCCACCGCAGGCTGTTCCTGTACAATGTGCTGAGCTCCAAGCGCAGAAGGCATGGGAGGTCCCAGCCTGTCCTGCACCCACCTGACCCCTTGGCTTAAGGCACGGGTCCTAACCTCAGCCAGTAAGGCCTCTAAGCCTTCTGGATCCATAGAAATAGCTAACAGGGGAACAAACAGGGGGCACAACAAGCAGCAAGACAGGCACACACAGACACAGGAACACACACAGGCACAGCACACCACAGGGAGACAGGGACACACACAGACACAAAAAACGGAGGAGGAAAAGAACACAAAAACAGACAGGGATAGCCTCAACAGTGATATCCCCTTATATGCTGGTAAGCTGGGGTGAAATCTCAATAATTAAACCTTCCTACTGTATTTTTAATGCTGCAGGACCTCAGACCTCCGTCCATCCAGTCGGGAGACCGCGCTGCTGTGTTCAATGGCGCGAAACGGGCTTCCGACACGCCCCCCGACGCTCCTGATTGGCTAATAGCCTCACAGGCTCCGCTGGGTCACGTGACGCTACAGGCTGACCCAGGGAGCCTGTGCAGCCTCCGCGTCGTTCAATATAGGTTGTCCGACCATCAAAGACTCAGTAATGCTAAACATTCTAACTATGGATCAATGCTGAAGACAGGAAACCTGGTTAAGGGAACTAGAATTATGCTACATTTTTGGATTAAGGGACTGAAATATTAGAAACAGAAAAGAGGAAATCTTGTGGTTTATATACAGATCCTTTAAAGCAGCAGTTCCGACCCCTAGAAAACAAACATAACATAAATACAATGTATTGTTAATGTTGTCATTATTTATATGCTGGTTTGTGGGATTTTTTGGGGGGGAAAATGCATATGTTTAGTCTGTTATAATTGTTTTTGTTTTTGATATAATAATTACCTATACATTCTTTTTTCTGTGCTTATAAATAACAACAGACATTTTAAAGGACCCCTGCAGTCATATTTAGAAAACATGTTACAAAATATAATGGTGGTGCTTAAGCTTTTATCATTTATTTTACTTTCTAATTTTTTTTTTTGCATATTCTAAAATGTATATATATTTTAAAAACATGAGGGGGTGTGGGAGGGATTTACTAAGCACGTTAGCACCTGAAATGAAGGGATGTTTTTCCCCATAGGAGATGATATGCAATGATCTCGAAATGCTTAGTAAATCCCCCATATGGAAAATTAATATTTAAGCTTTGTAAAATTGCTGTTATTATCCCCACATATCATTTTGTAATAAATAGCCCTCAGGCAACATTTAACAATTTTCCTCTCTAGCAGTTGTTTGTTAGCTAACTTTTTTTATATATAATCCTGACTAAATATAAATATTCCCAAAATTATTTTTAGAGGTGAGAATAAAATCTAAGTAACAATATTATTTTAAAGAAATGTTAGTATAGATGGATTTAGATTAATTTACATTTGGACATGAAAGAGTGATAGTTTACATTTTGCTGGTCTCAAATCTTACCCTTATTTTCATAGTACGTTCCCACAGCTTCAAGACCACACATATCAATTGTCAACCAGTTCATCACTTTGCTGCTTTCCCTAATGTACTTTTCTCACCATCTAGAATATATAGTTAATACATTCAAAACAAATACTGTACATTAATCACAGTTGAAATAATACTCACTGACCTCTAATCTTTGTGCATTTTGTAAAACCACATGAGGAGAGATGGGTGAATATTGATCTGGAACTTATAGTTGAACAAGAAGCTTGGTGTAACCCCTTTTGAAATCTTCCTAGGCTTTCTTAAATACAGATTGTGAGAAAGACAGAATATAATATAAAACCTATAACTCTGAGCTAGGGAAACTTCCATGGACAACAATGCAAGACTCGCTCAGACTGGAGTTTGATACCTTGTAGGAGAGGTAAGTGATACAAATAATAGCCATGATGCAAATACATTGGAAGGTGTGAAGCAAGGGTCAATGCTAGGAACCTGAAAGAGAAGATATACTCCAGACAGTATAAGCAAACACCATTAAATTGATTGTTGTTATTTTTTTTTCTTCTACAAACAGTACAATCAGTCAGACAATTTCCCATCTCTATATGTAAATATATGTATGTATAAACCTGCATAGTCATTTACAAAATGGCACCATGAATTCTTCAGCAAGAAAGATGTCACAGAAACCCACGAGTAGCACGCTAGAACAAATCGCTGACCCTTCTAACATCTAAGTTATATAACTTAAATGATAGCTACATATGTACCAACTATGATATAATGTGTAATCTACAGGGGTCTTATTTTTACTGACTTTGTATTGTTTTATTTTACAATAAAAGCTTAAAAGGTACTTTATGGTAGCCACATAAACCAATATAGTACAAGAATGCAACTGATAAACAACACCCAGAATCATAACGGGCCGTTAACACCCTGAAGATGTTTTAGATCTACTGTACCGGATTGATGTTGCCTTTTGTAATGGTTGATTTTTGATAGACAAAAAAAATTACATGCAATGATCTGTTGAGCCTGTACTGAAGGGGTTAAAATGCAGGGTATTATAGTGTAATAAAGGGATAATTGCGCCAGCCATCAAAGTAAGCATTTGTTGACAGTTATGCAATAAAAGAATGTGTATGTTTGTTTTGTATAACCTATGTAGCTTTGTTACAGCTGTTGAATCTTGTAGCTATTATGTACATTTTGAAATCAAGGCCACACATCAACAAAGACAACGAGAACCTCCCATTAGCAGCCAAGCAGAACTACTTCCCTTGCTTTTTTTTTTTTTGTAGGCCTTCATTTCATTTTATTTTCCAGTGACAAACCTAAATGGACAAAGTACTTCCTATCTTTTTTTTTTATTTTGGAACGGAATAATCTTTCCTTATTACATGTTTTTGACTCTACAAAAATGATTAAATCCTTTAATGAATAGGGGAGGAAATGTTTTAAAAATTTGGATATTTTCCCAGTTTCTCAGCTATGCAGAATGGCTCCTAGCTAACACATGTGCATACAGATGTTGCAGCTCTTACGCAAGCTATTTCGTTAGTATAGAGGATCTCTTTGGCTGTTTATGTACAGCATCAAAATAAATGGTAAAAAACATATTCAGGGAAATGTCTTCTTTTTTTTTTTTTTATCATATCGTTCATACCAAGTAAAAAAATGATATTCCTGTCTCATCTTGCATCCTGAGCAACTGGACTTCTCCAGCCTGTATCAACCTCAAACACACTAATGTAGACATGACATCATACCTAGTGCCTTCATGCTGCTCTAACATGCTGGGAGATTTATACTTCTCTGCCGCTCCCTTATAGTACCGGTCTATGAGTGATGGCTAAAGGTACATGATAAAAGTAGTGTATGCTTAATCCTATAGTCATAGAGCCATAACTTTTAGATAAGATGCAGAGTAAACACAACCACTGAAAACAAATGAGTCACAGATCCCGGATGCAGAGGAGCACAGACACTGAGCGTTTCCTGAGGATTTAGAGTTACAATGATGGTAACATCAAATATGACCTAACTACGTCTGATTTAAAACACCAAATCTAATCTTATATTCGAAACACCCTCTTTTTAAGAACTACACAAAATAATACAGGCTATAATTTATTAAATTTTGTATGCAATTATGGTTGTTTGGAATCTGCCATTCTGTTTTCTGCTGATTATCTTCATGAAGAGCAGAATTTAAATGGACAGGAAGCATCTATTTAGTGGAAATGTGGGATCTGCAACTACCAGTGCTCATTGTAAAAATAATTAAAAGTTAAACATGTTATTTATTAATTTATATATGCTGGTTTGTGGGATTTTTGGGGGGAAATGTATATGTTTAGTCTGTTATAATTGTTTTTGTTTTTGATATAATAATTACCTATACATTCTTTTTTCTGTGCGTATAAATAACAACAGACATTTTAAAGGACCCCTGCAGTCATATATAGAAGACATGTTACAAAATATAATGGTGGTGCTTAAGCTTTTATCATTTATTTTACTTTCTAAAAACATTTTGCACATTCTAAAATGTATATATATATATATTTTTAAAAACATGAGGGGGGGGGGGGCGGAATTTACTAAGCACGTTAACACCTGAAATGAAGGGATGTTTTTCCCCATAGGAGATGATATGCGATGATCTCGAAATGCTTAGTAAATCCCCCATATGGAAAATGATTATTTAAGCTTTGTAAAATGCTGTTATTATCCCCACATATCATTTTGTAATAAATAGCCCTCAGGCAACATTTAAAAATGTTCCTCTCTAGTAGTTGTTTGTTAGCTAACTTTCTTTATATATAATCCTGACTAAATATAAATATTACCAAAATTATTTTTAGAAGTGAGAATAAAATCTAAGATCTAAAAATTCAGATGTGGGATCTGCAACTAACAGTGCTCATTGTAAAAATAATTAAAAGTTAAACATGTAAAGGTTCTGCTTATTTGTTCATTTATTTAATAGTTTTATTATTTGTGTTCTAAATGCTTTCTCCCTATCAATTTTAGTGATTAAAAAAAAAACATACAAAATAGTTTTACCACAGTGATCCTTCTCAGTGTATTTTTATTGTACTTTGTATAAGCAATTATACACTTTTAAATCAATGAAGGATGGGCAAAAAACGTTGGTTTACAAATGTTAAAACTGCGTGCAAAGCGAGGGCTGCGGTTGTGGCCAGGTAATGATTGCGCTGGTGGAGATGAGCGCCATAGGCACTCATCCCTATGACTCTGTACGACTTACGAGTCATCCCTACGACCCGCAGGACTACAGATGAACACAAAGCTCAATTATACAATTCACAGCGCAAGACCCGTAGAAGTTTGAAAAAATCCCCTGCAAAAATTACGGGCCATAACACTTTGGAAAGAAAAGCTGGACTTATATAAAAAAAAAATACGACCCGCAGAACTTTGAAAAAAAAAAAAAGAGGTAAAAAAAATATGAAATTAACAGCCGAACCACGCACATCAAACCCAAAACATACAAAAAAACATCCCACAAAGCACGGGGGGACAGCAGGGACATCTGGGCATGAGGTTGCTTTCCAATATAAGACGCATTTAAGCAGTTTCGGGAACTTGAAAATCGCCTAAGGGAGAAAAAAATGGCTGACGAAAAAAACACATAGAAAAAAGACGCCATTTTACAACACTAACTTGCAACTAATAACATTAGGATTCTAAAATGCTGATTTACCAGCCTAAACAAACGGTTTTGCCTCGCACACGCATGCCTATTTAAACTGCACATTTGCCACATTGCTGACACTTTCTCCTCAGCTGATCAACAGTCCAACTGTACATTTTCAGATGCAGGAAAATCCAAAGATATTGATTGCTGCATATTAAATATAAATAGGTAAAGTATATACATTTTTTTAATTAATATTACTTTATTAATCCACTGTACTCACATTTTTTTATATTTTACACTGTACTTATCTGTCTTCACGATGAGCGCCAAAGGTGATTGTTGCAAACTAGAACACTTGAAGTTCACAAGGAGAGAATGCTGAAGGTCCACAGAGGAGCAAAAGCCTTACATTGTGTGGCAAACAGCATTGCCATGCTTCAAATTTTATTGCCATCATTTTTTGACGAGCAAGTCACTAATATATATATATATATATTATTTACAGTATTTATATATTAACTATTTTTTACTCATTGTACTTTTTACTTTCTCTCTCTCTCTCACACACACTCTCTCACTCTCTCTCTTTCACACACTCATTTTTTCTCGAGGTCTACTGGAGAAGGAATTGGCAACCCATACCAGTATCTTTGACATGAAAACCATTGTCTATGAGGCCCCTAATCCTTGCAGGTGGTATAACTGCCCATTCGTCTTGGCAAAATGCCTCCAGGTCATGCAAAGTCTTTGGTCGTCTTGCATGAACCGCACGTTTGAGATCTTCCCAAAGTATTAAGGTCAGGAGAAGTGATGGCCACTCCACAACCTTCACCATTTTCTGTAATCACTGTAGGGTCAACTTGGATTTGTGCTTTGGGTCATTGTCATGTTGGAAAGTCCAATTGCGTCCCATGCGCAGCCTTTGTGCAGAAGAATGCAAATTGTCTGACAGTATTTTCTGATAACATGCTGCTTTCATCTTGCCATCAATTTTCACAAGATTCTCAGTGCCTTTAAAGCTCACCCCCCCCCCCCAAAACATCAATAAACCACCACTATGCTTCACAGTGGGGATAGTATTCTTTTCACTATAGGCCTTGTTGATCCCTCTCCAAACATAGCACTTATGGTTGTGACCATAAAGCTCTATTTTGGTCTCTTCAATCCAAATTACAGTGTGTCAGAAGCTGTGATGGGTGTCAAGTTGTTGTCGGGCATATTGTAACCGGGCATTTTTGTGGCCTTGGCGCAGTAAAGGCTTCTTTCTGGCAACTCGACCATGTAGCTCATTTTTGTTCAAGTATCGTCATATTGTGCTCCTTGAAATAACCACACTGTCTTTTTCCTGAGGTTACCTGTGGGATTTTCTTTGTAATCTGAACAATTCTTCTGGCAGTTGTGGCTGAAATCTTTCCTGGTCTACCTGACCTTGGCTTGGTATCAAGAGTTCCCCGAATTTTCCACTTCCTAATAAGTGATTGAACAGTACTGACTGGCATTTTCAAGGCTTTGGATATCTTTTTATATCCTTCGCCATCTTTATGAAGTTCCATTACCTTGTTACGCAGCTCTTTTGGCAGTTCTTTTCTGCTCCCAAGGCTTAGTATCTCGCCTGCTCAGTGCAGCCACGTGAGAGCTAACAAACTCATTGACTATTTATACACAGACACTAATTGCAATTTAAAAAGCCACAGGTGTGGAAAATTACCCTTTAATTGCTATTTTAACCTGTGTGTGTCACCTTGTGTGTCTGTAACAAGGCCAAACATTTAAGGGTATGTAAACTTTTGATCAGGGCCATTTGGGTGATTTCTGTTACCATTATGATTTAAAATGGAGCCAAACAACTATGTGATTAAAAATGGCTTCATATGATCACTATCCCTCAATAAAAAATTTTTTGGCATGATCAGTCATATTTTCAAAATAAATGCCAACATTTCACAATTTCTGCCAGGGTATTCAAACTTTTGAGCACAACTATATACCGTATATACTCGAGTATAAGCCGACCCGAGTATAAGCCGAGGCACCTATTTTACCACAAAATACTGGGAAAAATAAGTGACTCGAGTATAAACTGAGGGTGGGAAGTGTGCTGCACCCTGTGTCCCTCTTGTGCCCTCTGTGTCCCCCTCTTGTGTGCCCTTTTCTTGTGTCCCCCCTCTCTCTGCCCTGTGTCTCTTCTCCCCTCTCCCTCCCCTGTGTCTCTTCACCCCTCTCCCTTCCCTGTGTCTCTTACCCCTCTCCCTTTTGTGTGTCTCTTCATCCCTCTCCCTTCCCTGTGTCTCTTCCCCCCCTCCCTTCCCTGTGTCTCCTACCCCCTCTCCCTTCCCTGTGTCTCTTGCACCCCTCCCTTATCACCCTCCTCAACCCCCTCCTCATTCTCAACCTCCCTCCTCAACCCCCCTCCTCATCCTCAACCTCCTCCTCAACCCCCCTCCTCATCCTCAACCCCCTCCTCAACCTCAAACCCCCTCCTCATCCTCAACCTCCCTCCTCATCCTCCCTCCTCATTCTAAACCCCCTCCTCAACCTGCCTCCTCAACCTCAACCCCCCATCCTCAACCCCCCATCCTCATCCTCAACACCCCCATCCTCAACCCCCCCATCCTCAACCCCCCTCCTCAGCACCCAGTATATGCTAATGACATGACGTCACATGCGCGGTATATACGGTATATGTAAATGAATGCAGTAAAATAAACATATTTATTTATATTCTCTGAATTATATCAACTCTGTGTTGAAAATATACTAGTGGATATTATTTAAGTACAGCTTAATAGGTGTTGTTTATCAAATTAATTGACCAATAAATTCCTTCTAAATGTAGGTTTGGATTTGTGTACAGAAACATACCACATAAATATAATTTTCCTAGCCACTTTCCACCATATTGAATCACAGTCACCTGACAAATCTTCTAATATTACCATTCTGTCAAATTAAATGTTATTAAAGTGGAAAATTCTTGAAAAATGTAAAGAAAATTACTTTGACACAAATGTGAAATTGCCGGTTAATTCTGATCTGCTATTAAAGACTATCTAAATAATTTAAACACAAGAATTCCAAGATCTTTAAAAAAAAATAAACAATGCACATTTTACATCTACTATTGTTTCTCAATATTTTATTATTTTCATCTTATTCTCCCTTACATTTTCTCTTTGACAATATTTATTCATTTTTGAAATTGTAACATCACAGAATTAAAGATGTATTTTATCCCACAGAATTAAAGATGTATTTAATCCCAATAACATAAAATGCCTGATTAACTAGAAATCTTCTTGATAAAATTCTTCATGTTCACTTTTCCATATACTATCATCCACATCAGAAAAATCCATTCCCATGTTCTTAGATACCTAGTGAATTTGGCCCACACAATATAGTTATGTAAAACTCACTTCTTAGGGTCTGCTACAAACATCACAGGGATTCCTATCGAACCCACATGGCACACCTACAGTAGAAGGACCCCCATGACATCTACATACTAACAAACCAAGCCCGTAGCAGCAACAGCACACCCGCAAAGCATGCAGGCTTGAAATTCTGCCGAGTTACAGAGCTATTACATTCAACCATGCTGCGAATTATGGGCCATAGACGCAAGCCCAAAAACCCTTTCTGCGCATGCAAGCTGTTAAGGGGCTGATATGCGATCGCCGGTTACGATCCGATTGTGGTATAACGTACTGCGACAAAGGCCTCTCAGCCAATTGAAAGTGGTCTAGCTGCAGATGATTGACAGAGGGGAATTATAAATTTGCGTTCCACTTGCCTATCTGTTGACTGTGTTGTATTTTCTAAAGAAGTAGCATGCAGGTCGTGGAGTTAGGGGTTAATGGGAGAGAGAGATAGAGAGCAGGAGTATTTTGAGAGCAGTAAATTGCGATTTTGTTCATTTATCTTATACCATTTACAATTTTACACTTAATCCTTGATCACACATATTTACAGATTACACATAATTGCAATATACATAATTTAAAGAACACATAGGTCACTCCATACACACACCCCCATCCCATCCCCCATCCCCCAACAGTTATTAATTACACATAATACACACATTTGTTTTTTCCATCATATATTTACAGTAACACTTATTTTTATTTACTGTTCTATTATTTTTGGGATTGAAATGGAGAGAGGAGGGGGGAGGAGTGGAGAGGTGGAGAGGAGGAGAAGAGGAAAGGTGAGGAGGAGAGAGAGGAGAGAGAGGTGGCCCTGGGGAGTAGTGGTGGAGAGGAGGAGGAGGTGATGAGTGGTGGAGGACAGGAGGTGAGGAGTGGAGGAGAGAACTGGAGGAGAAGACGAGAAGAGGAGTGTTGGAAAGGAGGAGAGGAGTGGTGGAGGGCAGGAGAAGGAGGAGCAGGTGGAGAGGAGGAGGTGGGTCGTGGCAGGCTGGCCCAAGCACCAGGAAAACCTAAAAGAAGGACAGAGGTGGAGGGGCCTGATCCCAGGGGGGTGGTAGTTCGGGGGAGGGACAGGCCTCAGGGACATTTCCGAGAGGTAAGGATCATCATCCACAGTCTGGAGGGCAAGAAGCTAAGGGCAAGCACAGGGCCCACAATTACACACACCGGGAGAATGTGGTCCTCCTTGTGCTATCCATGGCCGTCCTGTGATCCCTGCAGGGGGGAGAAAAGTCAGGCCAGGACCTAGGGCTCAGGCATGGAAGGAGGTAGTGGCTGAGGTTACAGCAGTAGTCACAGTGCCAAGGGATGTGAGGTCCATTAAGCACCGTTTTGACGACATCAGGGCCAAGGTGAGGAGGATGATGGGGAAGGAGAACAAGAACATAACTGTGAGCTATAATGAAGTGGGAGAGGGTCAACAAGGAGCTTCTGAGCCAGGTGCCTGCCCCTGGAGCTACAGGACTGGTGGCCCAGCAAGACCCAGCCTCCATGTCAGGTGAATATCACATACACCAACATGCCACCACATGTGCATTACACACACTATACATGTACACGATGACCAACAAGGACACTGGCATGTCAGTTCTATGGAACTAACAAGGGATAGATGGATGCATCATTAAATCCATGAAGCTGACAAATCACTGTCATTCCTGTTCCCACTGCAGCCTATGCAGTTACAGACTGCAGCCAGAATCAAGATAGCGTTAGGAGCCAAGAACGATCAAGACCAAGAACCAAAGAATAGATCATATCTAGCAAATGATAGCTAATCTGAGTTGCAATTAGGAGAATCATCTAGGTTCAAGCCTAGATGTCAGATAATTAGGAATGCACATAAAACAATGTATTATTCATCATACTAATGACATATACCTTTATTTTCTATTTTTCAGCATCAAGGAGGTCTGGGTCCAGTGGCGAGCCAGAGGCGGGGGCATCGGCTCCATCGGAACCGGCGCAGGGGGAGGAGGAGAAAACGGGAGCTTAGGGCCCTGGTTCGAAGGAGGGGGATGTAATATGGCTAGTAGGGCTAGTGGGCCACACCGCCGGGATTCAACCCCACTATCCCCCTCCTCCAGAGACTGAGGCTATCGCCAGGGCTCTGCCACTGGAGTGATGACAGCAGCCAGCCACCACCTCCTTTCCCCCACAGCAGTGCGCTAGACTGGCTGCCACCACCACAGGGCCCACCAACACCACCGCCCTTACTTCACCAGACTCCATCCAGGCCCCAGACCCTCCCCACTCACACACCCCCACCTCATCACCAGGCCATTATGCGGCAATAGCTGGAATGTCTCCGGGTTATCCAGGCCAGCATTTCTGCCAATGAGCCTTGCCAGCCGCAATAGGAAGGAGAGGAGGCATCATCTGATGACTGAATCCTACCTGGCCGGGCTGCTCAGGATTAGATAGGACCAGAGCGCATTCCAGGGAGTCACCGCCAAAGCCATGCAACGTGCTCTGGTCCCCAGCCCCGCCTCCTCCACCCCGGAGGCATACCCCGGTCACGCGCAGCCTGGACCCTCCTCTCCTCCCACCATACCTCCACTACTGCTGGTGCCGCTGCCTCCAGGGGAGATTTGGGCCCAGTGCCTACCTGGAGGAGGACTTAGGGGCTGCGCAGATGTTTGTGCCTTCTCAACAGCAGTGACAATCTATTGGTCATAATATTAACCTAATCTAGCCTGGCTACAGAGTCTAAGAACTTGGCCTATGTGATGGTGATATTTTGAATGCAGATGGCTACCTCCCATCACATAGTCCATGATGCTCTTCTCTGTGGACACATAGGGTTCTGTTGAAGATGTCACCAATTGATGATTACTGAGGAATGCTGTTGACAAGAGATGCTGCAGTCCCTATCTTTTTTTAAGGGTTTATTTTGTAGGTGTTATTTTTGTTATTAGTTTTTTTGTTTTAGGTACAGTTTAGGTCCATGAAGGCATTGTATGCATCTGCAAGCATTGTGAAGGAAGTGTATGAGGTGTAAGGTTTTCACAGTGCCTCTCAGGTAGACATTTCTTTAATAACAACCCCCCCCCCCCTTAACATGTAGCTCCCACAATCTTAAAGCTATAATATAGCCAGATATCTAAGCTTAAATGTAGACTAATACCGCTATGGCGGTGGACTTGCAAAGTCTCACATTTGCATGTTAATGACAGTCAGCATTAATATATGCACTAGTGAAGCATGTGATCCTGACCTCAATATACTGACCTTTGCGTCCTCTCTGTAATAATGGGTATTTTCCAATATTGCTGATTATCCAGATACCTAGCTAATAGTTAGTAATGCTTGCAGATAGGGATCAGGTGAGTTGGTATATTGATACAGTCACAGTATTTAGCACTGTACGTGCATGTTTATTTACTGTTTTTATCCTCCTCTGCCTTTTTTTAGTTGACCACTTTTTTTCAGATTTTTGTTTTGTCTCCACACTGTATGTGTGAAACTGAATTACACAGTCCAAACTTTGAATCATATGTTTCATTGAGCAGATCTAGAGAAGTTGTAAGTGCTATGCACATTAATGATTTCTTCAATTAAATGGAGTGATTCCTGATGATCCTTTTTCTCATCAGATTCCGGTTGCAGTGGTGTAGTGATCACATGTGACCCTGGTAGGTGCTATGTTTCATGCTTATTCTAGACTATGACATTACCCCCTGTAGGTATCCCTGTTTGCTCACAAGCCTCTTGCTCTCCCGGGATCCGCCCACACCACACCCATGATATTAATTCACAGTCTTGTCATTTCTGATTGTGCTCTGTGTATGAAATAAAACTTTGATATACCATTCTCCCTGTGTCAGTGTATTATCAATGGTTAGGGTTATGGGACATCCACATACATCACATTTGTGTCACATTTCGATATATGTAAACTATCGATCCCTAGTTACTATGCAATTGATCAATACATATAATAATAATAATAGCATTACTGTAGATATCATATAATAATATATACCAAATATAATAATAATAAAGGGTAAATACACATGCAAAGTCCAATTTGTGATACGGTGGAGCATCAACATTCCCCTGAGGGCCTGATAACAATAGGACAGGTGATCCTGGAGTGGGTTGCCAGTTCCTTCTCTAGTGGACTGTAATTTGTCTGACCTCTCTGCTATGACCTGCCCTCCTAGTGTGACCCTACATGGTATAGCTCACAGCTTCACTGAAGTATACAAGCCAATTCACCGCCACCACTTAGCAATCCAAAAGGGGACCAGGGGAACATACACGACACTAATCTACTCTAACCCATCAGGAAAAACACATGGAGGCTGTGCAGAGACTTACAGGATAATTTCCGCTACGCCCATCCTGGAAAGTCCCACACCGTTGCTGGTGGCCATGAGCCAAGATTTATAACCATTCCCATTTGGTGACCCCTCATTATGTTTTGCTATTCTTCAATTTACATTAGTGTGGTTTATGTTCCCCTGGTCTCCTTGTGGATTGCTAAGTGGTGGTGGTGAAGGGGCTTGTTTACCTGAATGAAGCTGTGAGCTATACCATGTAGGGCCACTGTAGGTGGGCAGGTCATAGCAGAGAGATCAGACAAATCACAGTCCACTAGAGAAGGAACTGGCAAACCACTCTAGTATCTTTGGCATGCAAACCTTGTGGAACGGCACAGGCAGAGACCTAGCTAAATGTGCTGCAGTCCATAGGGTCACAGAGAGTCAGACACGACTGAAGGACTGAACAACAAATAATAAAATGTTCCCCTGGTACTCGATATATGTGATGTGGCGGTGTCACTATTTGTTTTCACAATGTAGATGTGATGAGCGAGTTGTATATACATTCACTTATATATTCCAAGGTCCAATTACAGCCACTGTGAGTGAGAAAGGGTTAATATGGCATCAGTTTATGTGTTTGTGTTGCTATTTAATCAGGTAGTGAGTCTTTAATTGCTTTATGCATATTGACATGACCATTCCAACATATGAGGAAATAGAATATTTTTTAAATGCCTATTTTTTATTTGAGGATTGTTGTGCAAGTAATTGTAATGCCTTTTCATGCATTTCCGTATTTTAAAGTCCACTGGTGTCTTTATATTGTCTGTATAAACACATATTACAGTGTTGAGAGCTTGTCTGTAAACCCTTTGCGGGTCCTAGTTGGAGGCCGTAATATTTTTGCCTCCATTTGCGGGTTAGGGGATTGAACACCAGGGCGTCTTTGGGGATTCGTAGCTATTTAATTGCAATTTTCAAATTTAACAGTTATGGGCTTGACAGATCATAGGCTTTGAGGGAGCGGAGTTCCGATATCGTCATCCCATAGGGTTTTTCCGCCTATAATCCGCAGATCGGGAAGCTTAAAAATGTAATAGCTGTAAGTCTTGCGGGCTCCCGCTTTACCCGTTGGGGGAATTTAATAGGGCTGATAGTCATAGTGGTCCTGTAATGACCTCCATGGTACTAATACTATTCCCCGATGTCATTGAAGTCCTTACAGTACCTCCATGGTATGTAATATATGTCTATATGCAATGGAGGTCCTGGAACCCTTTAATTGTGTTGGATATAAGAAATCGAGTCCTATATCTGACTCAACTGAGGTGTTATACTGTTTCAAGCGCCAGATTTTCTGAGGCATTTTTCTGACTCTATGAGTGGTGTTCAGTATGCATAGGATTAGGAAAGAAAAAAATAGGGGCTTACACATAGTATACTACTTACATGAAGCACCATAAAATGTAATTAGAATGGCTTGGAGGGAAATTTGAATGTGATAGGTCACTGTAACATGATAACGCAGCTCATTTTAGCCTAGTCAATGGTGCATTTGAGCAGTGCTGTAATTTAGAGCGATTGTGATTGATAGGTTACTAAGTTATGGTACAACTTGCACAAAAGATTGGAATGGAACCCATAGTCAATATATTATACATTTTGCCAGTCTTTGTTCTGCATTGTAAAATGAATTATTAAATTAAATATGCTTCATACTTTTTTCAAAATAAATATAATTATAGAAGATGTAATTTGTATCATTATAAGCCTAGAGTCAGTACTTCTAAATAAAAAAGAATGCTTAGAAAAGTAAATTATATTTTTAAGATTCCTTTCTGAGATGTATTACATAATATGCCACTTATTTTAACAGAAAGTGCTGAAAAAAACCACTTCTATTTTACCTTTTCATACGTTTAAATTAAATCCAAAGTCTTAAAATGAGTAGAAGGTAAATTATTTAATTTGGGATAAATAAAATGATGTACAAAATATATTAAACAGTTGATGGTCATAGTTGTCAAGTCTTTAAATTCCATGTAACAGCAACTGGTACTTTTGGCATACATGTTATTTGGCATACATGATAGGCATAATGTGACTTTATAAAAAAATAACTTTAGTGTATTAATTACGGGAAAATGTTTACAACATTTTAAAATACTCTAGTACATCAATTTTATTTCTTTTGACCAAGCCAGCAGTCTTAGTTAACCCCAGGTTGCTGACTTTTTAAAAATCTTTCAATACAATCAATTCTGCAAGTAAAGAACACCTGGACTCACTTGTATGACTTCTTTACTGTAATTATGCAGTAGAAAATTGTGTCTAATTGGGCAATCTTCTCAAACTGTTATTTGGTTGCTGAAAAAATACCAGATTACCAAGGCCTAGTTTGTCATGGTAAAATAATGAAAAAATATAAATTAACTACAGTAGACAGATGGTTAAAAAAGCAATTTTAGGCAAGTCATTTTTAGACAACTAATGTGTATTTCGACCTGATCATTTAATCTGATTAAATTAATTTAAAATGTAACCTTTATACAATATATTAAAAACATGGGAATGACCACCATCATCTACAGAATGAACCTATTATAAAATAATTATTTCTGAAAAAAAAATGTTTTATGGCTTGGATTTTCAGAATGAGTCATAATATTGGCTAGTCAATGTTTTGCTCATCAGTTTGACTGTTATATTTCCAGTTAGTAAAATAGGAACACTAGGTATTCATTACATTATTACATGCAAATTATGTGAGCTGGTAATTTTGACTCAGTAATTCTCTGTATTTTTGGAGACTAATTGATTTTGTCTGCACATGTCTAATGGCATTTAAAACATTTTGCTCCCAGTAGATCATTAGACTTAATGCCTATTTGATTTGTTGTTTTACTTTTTGACTGTATAGGGATATTAAGTTATTCTTTACTAAAATATTATTTTTATTTTCCATATATATATATATATATATATATATATATATATATATATATATATATATATAGTATAAATATCAAAAAATCTAATAATCCAGACTGGAAGATGAATATATAATGAAATGAAAATGCACACCTATTCAACTTTGAAATGATAAGTCAAAGAAAGCCTTAATGTTGTATTTACTCTAAATAAGAACTGAAGAGGCCTTAAGTCAAGGGGCTTGGGGCCAGGGAGGGCTGCAGGGATAGAGACGGGCCCCTGTCCATTGCACTGCCTGCACCGGCGTTAGCTCCGCCCCTTCTCATACGCTACCACCAAAGTATCATGAGTACCCAAAGAATCCAGAAGAGGCATCAAACTTTTTTCTTTTATAGTTAAAACTAACGTTATGGCTCTTCCCTGCTTAATAATGTTCTTAGACAGTTTTCAAATGTCTACCATTTTTTCTTTGTAGGATGATCCTTGAATTCATGTGAGGGCAATATCAGTCTTCAAAATGTTCATTGCTCTAGTAAGAGATACTACTTCAACTATATTGTGTAAATTATCCCAACTTAAAAAAGAAGCTCCATAGGTCTAATGGGTGAATCATATTAGCATCTCTAAAACACTCTTTTAGATGAGTTTCATACTAAAGTAAACACACCTGGGTTAACAGGTGTGTTTACTTCAGCTTCATATTAAATCCTCACTGTTCACTGAATTCCTGTCAGGGCTTCAGAGACTACAGATTTATAGGTAAAGCGTAATACATTGAATGAACTAACAGGTCAGATAAAAAGCACATTGTTTGTCTCATTTCCAGAGCATCATCTGTTAGGTCACTGACGTTCTCTGAGTTCAATTATTTATCCAGTAAGGAGGCATAGACTAAAACACAAGGTTTGAGCTTGAGGTAAACAGTAATAATGAACAACAGTTTACAAACATTTGTTAAACATGTTTTTTTTTCTTGGAAAAGATATCATTGCTGCTCAAATATTTGGTAGAAGTGATCAATAACAATAAAAAAATATGGTCTGTGTCTAAAGATAAAGTGATATTTGTAAATCCATTATTACATGAAGAAGATTATTTTTGAAGGTTACTTTTATAACATTCTTGTCTTCCTTCAGATTTGGCCAAATTCATAAAATTAAAAAATATATTTTTAGGAAAATATTTTGAGAAACTGTATGAAATATTTAATGCCTGTATGAAATTATCAATACTTAGATTATTTGTATACTTTATAACCCCTTCTGGATCGCTACCTTGTTGTGGTGAAGGGGCTTGTGTGCTTCAATGAAGCTGTGAGCTATACCATGTAGGGTCAAACAAGATGGGCAGGTCATAGCAGAGAGGTCAGACAAATCACGGTCCAATGGCGAACAAACGGGCAAATCACTCCAGTATCTTTGCCATGAAAATCGTATGAAGAAGAACAACCAAAAACACAGACAGATGTACCTGATGGGCTGCGTCCATATGGTCACTGAGAGTCGGACACGGCTGAAAGACTGAACAACAATACTTTTTGACATAATGTTATGCTAAAATATATAAGAAAAAGGGGTGATTTTAGATCTCTTCATGATGTGTCTTCTGCATGCTAGTTCTCTTTTGATTATTAATGTGTAATCATATAAATGTATTACCATTTTTAAATAATTATTACTAGATATGTAAAGCTGAGATTAATACATTTCATTATATATTAATTATCTATCCCCTTAATAAGTATGTTTGTATATGCTGACTGTATGTTTGTATATGCTGATATATATAAGTAGTTTATATTGTGTAAACATAATAAGATGGAAATAGTGGGCATACATTATACACATATACGCAAGAGGCGGGTGAAGTGTTAAAGAGCCATCTTTGCACACATGAATAATTTTTATAACCTGCGATTTCTGTAAAATGCAGTCATTGTTTTCTATAGTTGCCATGCGGTAAAACTCGGAAATGCAACATCATGTTTTTGAACACGTCAGGCGAGTTCAGCATTGACATTGCACAGAATGCATTCGTAGACAGCCATTTTGTGAGACAGAATACAGAACCATGTTATTCACTTGATTGAAACACAGCATGGTATTTTTAATACCTTTTGGCATTGATGGTCATATGTAAAAACACATTCAGTAGTAATCCAGGCCCTCTGTAAGTGCACCCTGAATAATTTGATTTTCAGAAATGTTAATAGTTTGTTGTAGCTTAAAGAAACCTAATTAACGCTGCCTGGAAATTATTTTCAAACTGCCCATGAATGCCCCTTCAAGAATTCCATTTTGCAATAAATGTGGGAATATGGCAAATGCTGGTCTGTGATTCCAATGTTGTAGGAGTCATTCACTTCTGTAAAGTAAAGCCATCAGCTTTCTGGTATGTGATCCCAGGGGGACATTATCTTTAGAAAGGTTAACCAAGTTTGACCTTGAGTTATTTCTTCTTGTTGCCTTGTTCGTTTATGTTTTATCCCTGTACCCAAGAACCCAACATAAGCCTATTCATGGCTGATTTTTTCCACACAAATATACAGTTTTTGATGTGTGACTGAAATATAAAGAAAAGGTTAAACAAACAGGTGTATAAGGTTTCCCAAAACAAGGCCATTTTATTACAAGTCATGTTTTTGATGACATTTTTTCCACTGATTTTTTTTTTAAACTAAAGATTTCACCCAGTGGATTATTCTGTTATAAAATTCTTGCTAGTCACATGACTTAAGCCATTTTAGGGTTTGATCACCATAGACGCAGCAAAATAGGTGGTAAATGTTTTTATTTAATGTGTTCTTAAAATAAACTTTATAAAAAGAAAGTTTTGCATTAAATACATCACATATAACTTCAGTACATATAGCAATTGTTACCGAAATAGTGACTGACACATTTTAGGTCAGATAGGCTCATATTAAGACTCAGATTTACAAGTTAGCATGTCAGAGCTTACTCCCAATATGTAAACAATAGCACCCTCACTTACAGAAGTGATTGGTATAATACTATACACACATGACCTATGTACATGAAGTAAATATACTGGCACATTAACACATGTAACACTTAAAAATCACATATACATCTTCCATATCCCAATATAGGATATATAAAAGGATAAAAGATATAAAAAATATATAGGATATATAAAAGAGTGTGTGTTCTTGGTTGTGACTGTGGGAGAAATAGGATCTAGGGACAAGAGGAGGAGATGCGCAGGAGTTGGCCTACTGGCTCCAGTGGCAAAGAAAAGAGCAGAGGAGTAGGGAGATGGTGAGGATCATGAGTGTGTAGTGTAGGAGTGATAGATGAGAAGCAGGAGTTGAGATAGGACTTAGACAAGATGGAGGGCTGGGGTAGGGGAGTGAATGTAGGTCTAGGAGTGGCCAGAGAAAAGAGCAGGAGAGGGGAAAGAAGTGGTTGTGGAAAAGTAAGAGAAACAAGAGAGGGCTCATTACCATAAGGGAGTGTGAGTGTGTGTATAAGCATACAGAGCACATTTTCATTATTATTATCCTTTATTTGTAAGGTGCCAACAGGGTAGATACAACTATAACAAATTACAAAAGATTGGAAGGCCCTGTTGGGCTTAAATTGAGCATACAAAGTGCTTTCCCTAAAGCACCTAACATTATTGAAAACTTGCAAAATTACTTTGATCAAATGTTTGATACAGTTAATTTGTACATGTTAATATTTACCGTATTTATCGGCGTATAACATGCCCCGGCGTATAACACGCACCTCATTTTAAATTTCAAATAAAGAACTTTGAAGCAAAATAAGGGTAGCTCAGAACTTTTTTTTATTAATATTATTAACACTTATAAGGTAAATAACGTAAAATGACAGTAAAAGCAACTGTTTTAACAAATAAACTTGGATATTATATGTTTTTACAAAAGGTTAATCAGAAATCGCTGCTCCTCCTCAACCCCCTCCTCAACCCCCCATCCTCAACCCCAACCTCAACCCCCCTCCTCAACCTCCCACCTCATCCTCAACCCACTCCTCAACCTCCCTCCTCAACCCCCTCCTCAACCGCCCTCCTCAAACCCCCTCCTCAACCCCCATCCTCATCCTCCTTCCTCAACCCCCCTCCTCATCCTCAACCCCCCCATCCTCAACCCCCATCCTCAACTCCCCTCCTCACCCCCCCTCCTTATCCTCAACCTCCCTTCTCATCCTCAACCCCCTCCTCATCCTCCCTCCTCAACCCCCCTCAACCTCCCTCCTCAACTCCCCATACTCATCGTCCTTCCTCAACCCCCTCCTCAACCCACCTCCTCATTTTCAACCTCCCTCCTCATCCTTAACCCCCCCATCCTCAACCCCCCTCCTCATCCTCAACCTCCCTCCTCATCCTCAACCCCCTCCTCAACTTCCCTCCTCATCCTTCCTCCTCAACCTCCCTTCTCAAAACCCCTCCTCAACCCCCCCATCCTCATCCTCCTTCCTCAACCCCCCTATCCTCAACCCCCTCCTCAACCTCCCTTCTCATCTTACCTCCTCAAACCGCCTCCTCAACCCCCCAATCCTCATCCTCCTTCCTCAACCCCCCATCCTCAACCCCCCTTAACCCCACTCCTCATCCTCAATCTCCCTCCTCATCCTCAACCCCCTCCTCAACCTCCCTCCTCAACCCCCCTCCTCAACCTAAACCCCCCTAAATACCTCCCCCTCTCCCTTTCCCCTCACTTACCTGCTCCTGCTCCGGCCTCCGCTCCTTCTTGACCCGGCGTGCAGTGCTGGCACCCGGTATATGATAATGGCGTGGTGTGCATGCGACGTCATGCCATTAGCATATACCGGTGTCGGCACCCGGTATATGCTAATGGCGTGGCGCGCATGTGACGTCACATGCGCGCCGGGTCAAGAAGGAGAGGAGGCCGGAGCAGAAGCAGGTAAGTGAGGGGAAAGGGAGAGGGGAGGTATTTAGGGGGGTTTAGGTTGAGGAGGGAGGTTTAGGTTAAGGAGGGGGGGTTTAAAATGTGGAGGGGGGTTGAGGATGAGGAGGGGGGAGTGAAAGAGACACGGCGTATAACACGCACATCAGCGTATAACACGCACACAACAATTGCACCCTATTTTCCGGGAGAAAAAATGGGTGTTATACGCCGATAAATATGGTATTTCTTAATTATCACACTGAATGTAGAGGACACAATACATTTTTACACAATGATTACTTTCTTCAAATCTGAAATACTTCATAGGTCCAGAACAAATTTGGAGTACTTCTTGAGAAATGACTTATTCTCACTTTCTTGAACATACAAGTTTTTCTCCATGCCTCAACCACATAGGAAAATAGAATATAGCACAATCTACCATGCATACATTTTTAAAGAAATGCTCTGAATCCCAACAATTGTAGACCTATACAAATAAATTGAATGTTATTGTGTCAAATATAATTGTAAAACACGACACACAGACACTTCTCATAATAAGGTTCGCAAACATCAGTTTTGGACGGTGGCATACACTGGTGGGTCATTACCACCTTGAATATGCAGGGGAAAGCAGTTTAGTAACAATGTGCTCATCCATATTTATTATACAATATAATAACAGTGGCCACTTACTTGATATAACCCAGTATGAAAACTAGTAAACAACATCCAGTACCTCACCAACCAACTCATCTTCTTCCTTCCCCTCTGTTGCTCTTTTATCTCCTTTCCGCTTTTATCTTCTTTACTGGAATGGTATGAAACACCAAACACAAGTATTGTTGCTTTGGTGAAGCCTTCTTAGTTCAGTAGAGGTACTAGTTGGATGCTCTTGAGCTATATTGAACTGCTGAACCATTCTGGGCTCTTCGCTGGCATTTCTAGGTATATTGTTTAATTTAAAAGTCTTAACTGAAGAAGTGTGATTATAATTAGAAAAATTCAACACACATTCCTACAACAGCATTGGATAATCAATCCACATTTATGATGCTATATGGTGACACCAAGCAATAGAGATGGAATCATGGTGACCAAACTGCTTTATAAAGTGCTATTTTATTAATACATTGGTATACTCTACATTTGGGTACCTTTTGGCTTTGGACTATTGATGGTCTACTTAGAGGCACCACTTTGTTGGTGGCTTCCAGTGTGTAACGTCTGTCTGTCCATGCAAATTTGTATTTTGGTAAACCATGTATTTATATGCACTCCTGGGTCCTTTAATGGCATGTGGGGATATCACAACTTATTTCAAGTAGAGTAAATCAGGTGGTGGCTTGTGGTGTTGGGGGATCTTGAAGTACAGTAAACTGAAATACCAGTGTCTTGCTACTGATATCCACATTTATAATAGCCAAAAACATTTTTTTTAATTAGTAGAGATGTACTGTGTAAGCCCAATTCCAGTTGTCTAGACTCCCAATGGTACACATGTATTAAACAATATTGTTCACAATAAATGTATGTCTTTACGTTGTCCTAGGCGCATTCAGATTTTTCCGCCCACACGTTATTACTCCACTTTTCCCGTAATCCTCTAAACCTGAGATTACTATAGACACATATATGTAAAATAATAAGTGTATGTGTTCTTAGATATATATATACAGTATATCCGAAAATGCAGTTTTCAGAATTTTAGAAAGGTCACTGCATAAAGGCATTTTTTGTGTGTATGTAGTCATAGTCATGGGTGTAGAAACTGGGGGGGGGGGACAAATCCCCCCTCCCCCCGATTTTTCTATGTTTGTATGTATATATATATAGCGACTTGCCCGTCAAAAAATGACGGCAATAAGATTGTAAGGCAGGTAATGTTATTTGCGTGCAAAATTATTTTGTTGGTGTTTTAAGATCCTTCGGCGCTCATTGCGAGGCTCTTGGTTGTTTGTGTGCTATGAGCAGCATTGGTCTTTTTTTTGGTATGACAGTGAATAATTAATAAAATAAGAAATTAATATACTTTACCTATTGTGAAGTAATATATGCAGGAAGCATTGTGTTGAAGAGCTGGCAATCTGTTTTCATGTTGCTGCAGCATCAGTGCTGTGGAGCTGCTGTGTAAGCTTCATTAATGTGTGCAGTGTAATAGTGTGCATGAACGAGGCAAATTCGTTAGGGTAGATGTGTACTTCCGGATTGTATAAGTTAGTGTTCTAAAATGGCGCCTAATGTGTGGCATGCGGCTGTGGCTGATTTAGCGTCCTTGTTTTCGGATGTTGTCCGACTTTTTTTGGAAAATCCGTAGGTGTTTGGTGGTGTTTTGCGTGTTTAGGGTCCTTTAGCCTCACTTTCGTTTTGTTTGGCAGCCATTTTTTCTCTCGCTTAGGTGATTTTCGGGTGTCTAAACTCAGTGGCGGCTGGTGACTTTTCAAGTTGGAGGGGCGACAGGGCGAAACATAGCCACTCCCCCTTTTTCAAACCACACCCATTTTATAACTCCTCCCCTGATGTCATAATGACCTTTATAAGCCCCGCCCAATGACCTTATACTTGTAAAGCCCATTGAAATACATGATCAGCAATGCAGAAATGTCAAGAAGTAAAGTAACAATGTGTTAAATTCATTGGTATACAATATAGATTGAAAAAACTCATGTGACAAGACTACAGCAATATCATAATTGCACCTATATGTATTAACAGAAAAATTAAAGGAGTGACACCTACCATTAGTCGGGTCTTCTTCTCAGGGTATTCATGTTCATTAAGTTGACCAATTAGTAGAAACAACTCTGCAGCCACATAGGGTTTGCACCTGGGGTTGAAAGAAAACAAGCAAATCAATCAGACCATTCAAGAACAAAACCATACTTAAAAAACATTAAACGACCAAGTGGAACCATAAAGGCCCCAAACATACCTTAGAAGACAAAGTGTGACCATAGGCCCCAAACATACCTTAGAAGACTAAGTGGAACTATATAGGCCCCAAACATACCTTAGAAGACCAAGTGTGACCATAGGCCCCAAACATACCTTAGAAGACTAAGTGGAACTATATAGGCCCCAAACATACCTTAGAAGACTAAGTGGAACTATATAGGCCCCAAACATACCTTAGAAGACCAAATGTGGCCATATAGGCCCCAACCGCACCTTAAAAACCTTAAATAACAAATTGGGACCATATAGGCCCCAACCACACCTTAAAAACCTTAAATAACAAATTGGGACCATATAGGCCCCAAACGCACCTTAAAAACCTTAAATAACAAATTGGGACCATATAGGCCCCAACCGCACCTTAAAAACCCTAAATAACAAATTGGGACCATATAGGCCCCAACCGCACCTTAAAAACCTTAAATAACAAATTGGGACCATATAGGCCCCAACCGCACCTTAAAAACCCTAAGTAACAAATTGGGACCATATAGGCCCAAATTGTAAAAATAAAATAAAAAAAACAATATATAAATATATATATTTATATATATATATATATATATATATATATATATATATATATATATATATATATATATATATATATATATATTGATTGATAGATATATTGATTGATATATATATATATATATATATATATATATATATAAAAATTGATATCAATATATCACAATAAATAAATATATATATATATAAATATATATATATCAAATTGATATATATATATATATATATATATTTATTGTGATATATTGATATAAATTTTTATATATATATATATATATATATATATATATATATCCAAATATATATATATATATACGCATAAAAAATACACATAAATATACATAAACATATACATACAACAATATATATTAATTGATATTTATTATTTGATTAATTGATGTTCTTTATTACTTGTTATATTATATTGTTCTTGCATTTCTATTACACATTATTTTTTATACATATTACAGTGCTATTTTTTGGCTATACATGTTACAGGATATTATCCTGTAACATGTATATCACATAAAATAGCCCTGTAATATGTATAATACATACAGGGTCAAACAAGTTCACACTAACCTTTTTTACCCTTACAGGTTTCCATACCTGCTTGCTAATTTGCTAATTTTTTAAAGACTCTCATTGGTTGAAATCGATGTCAATCAAAAATTTCAGCCAATCAGAGTCCTTCAAAAATTAGTATATATAGCAGACCGTGGGAAAAAAACAATTAATCGCGGGAGGGGCTCCTTGTAGGAGGAGTTCTTTTAGTTTGTTGTTTTTTTTTTTTTTAGAGCGTCGTTTTTTTTTTGTGGAGGCCTCTTTCAATGGGCCAGAATGGATGGATGGACAATGGCTTCAATCAACATTGGATTATTTGACCATTGGCTTCAATCAACATTGGATTATTTGACCATTGGCTTCAATCAACATTGGATTATTTTGACCATTGGCTTCAATCAACATTGGATTATTTTATTTTGACCATTGGCTTCAATCAACATTGGATTATTTTATTTGACCATTGGCTTCAATCAACATTGGATTATTTGACATGGGCTTCAATCAACATTGGATTATTTATTTTTCATGACTATATCCAGAGGACAGAAGGCCAACGCTGGAGGGGTCAATTTGACAGGTAAGTATGTGCTGTTATTTATTTTATTTTTTATTAATGTTTGTTTAAAGCTGTTTATTTTTGTATAATAATGTGTTGTGTTACATACTATACTGTTAATGTGTTTGTAATGTGTTTGTTTACTGTATTTTTTTTCCCTTTCCTTATTTTTATTTTATCTTTAAAAGTGACAGGCACATATACATGCCTGTTACTTCTAAAAATGGAATAAAAATAGGGGGGGGGGGGGGGTGATAGGTAGTTGGTTCATCCAGGGTGGGGTCGGTCACGCTCAGGCGCCCATCGGTCGCCCATCGGACCGCGTAGGCCACGATCAGGGGTGGCACAGGCCTCATGGGGGTGAACATCCACCCCCATGTGGACTGGTCAACCCCGCTCACCGCCCGAATACCCCGATCACCGTGATCGGGGTAATCGGGCGGTGCTAGCATAGGCCGCATCGGGGTGGTGTTGATCGGGCCTCGGGGGTGGCATAGGGCGGCGACATGGAGGTCATCAGGGGTGGCACAGGCCTCATCAAGGGGGTGATCCGATCACCCCCATGTGGGCCTGTGCCACCCCGCTCACCACCCGACTACCCCGATCCCGTGATCGGGGTAATCCGGCGGTGGCATGATGGCATAGCTAGCATAGGGCAGGCCTGATCGGGGGTGGCACAGGCCACATGGGGGTGATGGCTGGGGGTGGCACTGGCACCAGGCATTGTAGGCCTAGGGTCGTCGGTGGTAGTTGGTGGGTGGCTGGGTAGGTGGCACTGGCAGGCCAGGCAGGCATAGTGGGGGACTGGGGGTAACTGGTCACCCCTAACTTTTATTAGGGGCTACTAGGGGTTTTGGTTTGGCCAGGGGCAGGGGCAGGGCAGGTGCCAGGCAGGTAGACTTACTGTGTTAGGCAGGCAGAGCAGATGTGAGTAGATTCAGCCAGGGAGGTCTCTCAGTCTCAGCGTGACCAGGGTCAGGAAACAGAAAGGGGGAAGGGACAGGCAACTGGTGGTTTTATTGACTGTATCAGTCAATCAAAATGATAACTCGAGGCCCTATTTGCTGGCGGGCGCTCAGGGCTAACGGTCTGGGTGGGTTTAGATTGATCACTAAGTAACTGGACAGCCTTCCATCATTGATTGGTCAATGATGGAAGACTGTCAGTTATTAATTGATACATTTATGACCGCCCATGCATATCGTCACTGTGATGGTGGGCGGCATGCATTAACGGTCAGGGGGCCAGGCCAGGACTCATTGAAGAGAGAGAAGAGTCTAAGGTTAGTGTACACAGTATAACTAGTGTGATTTGATCACACAGGGTGCAGGCAGGGGGCTATATAGATACACAGCATTAGTTAATGTAGCGCAAGGGTTATTTTAAAGTGACAGTGTCCCTTTACTAACTTTACTTCATTTTTAATACTATTGAGACTTGAAATGATGATGTACACCTTATATTTATTTGTTTTTGGGTTATACTAATACATTGTTGTGTTTTTTTTATTGCAGGGTGAAAAAAATATTTGGGGGGGCGTTTGCCCTGACGCCCCAATGGACGGGCCGCCCCTGTCTAAACTCCGAAATTTGGACTTAAATTGAGTTGTAACTTCACTTGCAGAGGTCCTGGGTGCCCCCCCCCCTTGTTGTGGGTAAGGTTTTTATGTGTTTGTTGTGTGTATTTATTGTGTTTCTAATGTTTTTGGGGTCCCACGGGTTGCATCCTTGTTTTTGGATCTCGTACGTCTTTTTCGGAAAATCTGTAGGTGTTTGGTGGTGTTTTGCGTCTTTAGAGTGCTGTAGCCTCGTTTTCGTTTTTTTCAACGCCCATTTTTTCTCTTGTTTAGGGGATTTTCGGGTGTCTAAACTCTTTTATTTGGAGTTAAATTGAGGTGTAACTTCAGTTTTCGAGGTCCTGGGTGCTCCCCCCCCTTGCTGTAGGTAAGCTTTTTATGTATTTGTTGTGTGTATTTATTGCGCGGGTTTCAGGCGTTTTTTGCGAGGTCGTAATGGGTCATAACGCGTCTCATATTTTTGTTTCGTAACAACGGAAATTTTGCGAGGTCCGCAGCTGCTGGCAAGGAGCGCCTTTGACGCTCCATGCCAGCAACTGCGGCCCTCGCTGCGCAAGCCCGCAGCGTTAGCAACAGCCCGCATGCTCACAACTATATATGTGATATATATATATATATATATATATATATATATATATATATATATATAAGCTATTTTACGGCCTGTGTATACAATGAGCTGTATCCCCCCCAGAATTATTCTGTCTCCTACCCCCCTGTACATAGTATTCCATGGCACTATACTGGCAAGCTCAAAATGTGCTGACCTTAACCTGACCAGGATTGACCTAAGTAGAAATACACTGCATATTATAGCATTCTGTTACCTATAGGCAGTTTCATTGGTAACTACATTACCACATGCATTATATTCTTATTGTACATTACTTAACATATCATTTAATGTTATCTCACTTTAACAATACTGCCTGCTACATCTGTGTAATAATAAAAAATATGTTAAAACAATATGGAAAATTGTTGCAATGCAAAATGTAAAGATTAGTAACACGTTTAGTCTGCATTGCCCTGAGAGTATTTTATTAGCTTCCCTGGGACTTAAAGAATATATGATGAAGCAATTAGTCATGTTAAGTATGTCTTCCTGAAAGGTATATCAAAGCTCCTAATTTAATTAGTCCTTCCTTTTAAAATTCCTGGCTGACTTTGGCTTCAAGATTTACATGAATTATAAGAGAAAATGACCAGCAATCTGTGAGATCAATTCAGGGTAATACAAGCATTTAACACATGTAAAATTATTTCAAATTTGCGTAGAGTTTACATGCAGACACCTGGTGTGTTACTAAGTAAAATAATATATAATGAAAGTTTTCTCAAGAAAAACCCATCCCACAAATATTTCCTTGGAATTATACAAGGTCAAGAATTTTTTTTTCAGTAAATTTTTACTAGGAGTAGAGACATAACATGATATACATATCTGGATTATGTTATACAAGCTACATTTTTAGAAATGTTACAGTACAATTACATAATATGTCATGGGTTTTGAGAGTAAAAAGAATACCACATACATCTACTGCCTACATTATGGGAGCGTCTGTTGGTTTTGATGCATATACATATACTTATAGTATACCTTTTTAACATATGAAGAGTTAAAAATGTTCCTGTTAAAATGAAATAAACCTCTAAGTTGGTAAATATGTTTTATCAAACCAAGACTTGGCCAGGCCAAGTCTTAGATATTTTCACATGGGTGCGAAAGACCTTCAAGATAAAACACTACGAATGTCTAAAGATAGCGTGTTCTGAGACATACGCATCTCACTTCAATACTCCATTGACCCAAATAAATATTGTCAGAGCAAGTGTTAATATTAAGTATAATAGTGTAGTCTATGGCCCAAAATACTTGGCAGGCTCGATCTGGGAAAGGGGTCATCTTCTCTAAGATATCTTACAACATCTGTATATATCCAAATTCTATCCTATCTCTACAACTCTTTCTAACAAACCAATAACACAAAAAGGGATTACTTCAGACTATCTTGAGAAGGGATCCTAAAATGAAACAGAGGTTACCATGAAATCCTATACATGGTAATGTATAAACTTGCATAACTTTCTAATTTGTAGTAGAGTTGAAATAGTCCAATTTTCACAATCCTTCTGTTACCATTTTGGGAGTGGTCACATAACCAAGACTCATTAGCACCTGCATTCTGGACTGTAGGTGTTAATTAATATATTTCATTCTGTTCCATATTCCCTACAACAGTCTGATTGACTTTATTCAATTATATAACCAAATAACTCTGTTACAAAACCAATTATTAAAAACACCTATACAGCAAACCATACTTAGCAATACTCAACATATATAATCTTGTACCACACAATCAACAAAGCTATTTTACATCATTGAATTGACCGATTTAATAACTTACATTAAATGTAATCAATTTTGATATAAGACCAATAACCAAATAATAGCTTGCCAATACCTAAGTACAAAGGTTATTTAGCGTGCAATCTCAGATTCAATACAACCAACTTTGATACATATTGCTACAATATGTTTTTTCCCCCTTTGAAAAAGACGCAGGAGCGTAGAAAGGTACGTCAGGGCGTAAGACGCGAGGAGGCCGAGACAGCTTAGGAAGGGAATCCAGCAGTTTAGGGCGGAATGAATGATTCCTGATATTGTGAAGCCCCAAAGATCAGATTGTCTATTTAATATCCAGAAGTTTATCTCAGAGACCAATGTTATGAGGCACAAAATTCATAGTGCCAACGAAATCAGTCCAAGTTCTATATACAGGGATAATTACTTGTTAGCCTTTGAGACAAATACTGATGGATTATTAATTTAGTGTTGGGCTACCTAAATACTGTTCAGCAGGAACTTTCATACGTTTCCCCAAGGGACCCTATCCTAAACTTTAAGTCATATCAGCCCCATGTATTAATTACTGGAATACCCTATAGTGAGTAAGCTCTGGGTTAATTATGTTTAAATCACCCTGAGGCTATATGCATTATCACTAATAATATAAAAGGGATGCTCTAATTCAAATGGTATTACAAAAGGAAAAGTGTTTTTTGAAAAAGAGTTAGAAGCATCTAACCATTAAATTTGTATATATGATATATTTAGATATCCAAAATCACAGTTTCCAATAATTTACCATTTTTCTATTAAAAGGAGGTATTTACAATAGATAGATTTTGTATTGCGATCTAACTAAAAATCAAAGCTTACAGGTGTAAACACTTATAATTGTTTATCCTTGGTTTTTACTATCATCCCAATAAATGCTATTTCTGCACACAGCGTATACTTGTCTATAAATTGATCCTGAAACTCAATTAAGAAACTATATTAATCAATACAGTGTAATATTTATGTCATATCAATTGCTTGACAAATATGAAAGTCACAAGTCTTGAATAGGTGTCAGTTTATGTCTTTTTCTTCTTGAGGGTTATTATGTCTCTTTCTCCTTTACTCCTTTTTCCTTTTTCTTTCAGTGTTTTTTCGCTTTCAGAATGCAAACTTATTGTAGAAAGGTGTGTTTAATTTGAATTAATTGTTTATAAGCTGTTAGTATAATATTATAAATGAGGGGGGGGGGGTAAACTAACAGTAGCCCTCCATCTTCGGTTCTTCCATTTAATATTAAAGTATGTACGAGAAAATGTCTCTGCCAGTCCACCCTTAGCTTCCAGAGATATTTGATAATAAATATTTGTATTCATTCCAGGGACATACTATAAGAGGATCTCAACCAGGGATCCCAGGTTTTTAAAAAGATGGGGATAGAATCTGCTAAGAGATGGGTGATTCTTTAGTTTATTAGGATATAATTTTATTTATTTTTACTTTTTGTAAATTAAGTGTATCAGATTTCCATTTACCGGCTTTATGGCTCTTAGTAGCCATTATTAAAAATTGCAGCAATTTATTTTGTGAGGCAGATAAGGCAAGAAAAGATATTTGGTTTAAGTTGGAGTTTAAATATTTCTGATTCAAGGTGCACAATATATTGCCAAATGTATTGGACCTTTGGACATTCTCACCGGATATGAATAAAGGAACCTACTACAGGACAACCTCAAAAGCATGAGATTCTCTGAAGGCTTTCATTTAGAAAGTTGTTCTGGAGTGATGTAAACTCTATGTAGAACTTAATAGAGGTCTCTAAACTACTGTAATTAAGAAATTCTTGTGATAAATTAGTTCAGGATTCTTTCTATTTATCCTGTTTCCATTGGTGAGCTAAATCTGTCTCCCATTCGATTATGTATTTATTTTTGTGGGTATTTGAAAGTGAATTAAAAGTATCATATTGTGAGCCTAGGATGCCTCGGGTTAGGGGAGCCTCTTTATAGATACGTGTAAACCAATTTGGCTTTAGGTTTGCATAGGTCTTTGTTATAGTAGTAATAAATTGTTTCAAGTAGTAAACATGTTCACTTAGGGGAAAACCATAATTGTCTATTAATTGTTCATATGTAAGTATTACGTAGTTTATAAACCAAGATCCAAATTTATCTATGCCTTTAGATCTCCACCAGTTTAGAGAATCTTCATTAGACCCATTGGGGAATTGTGGAGAGAATTTAGGAATTAGCTGGAATTTCTCTTGAGCCCATGAATGACATGATAATGAGATTTTGATGAATGTGTTTAAGGGATTTCATTAAGACATTTTATTTACTAGATATATTGTGTGCATAGGTGTAATGAAATTTGGTGGAAAGATGTAGCTGATGTGTAAATTTGGTCAAACAAAAGAATCATGCAGCAAACATTTATACAACCATTTGTTAAGCATGTCCACTCTTTTGTTTTGCAAATGGTTTAGCCTAATAACAATAGATTCAGAGCCCCAGGGGGTAATCAACATTGCTATGTCATAAGTACGACACACTACAGTGTCCTACGTGGGTAAACTAAAATTATATATATATATATATATATATATATATATATATATATATATATATTATTCTTCTAATAAAACAAATTCAATAAGTTGGGCCTGATTTTTTTCTCATGGCTTACAATAAGGACAAAAATTATCAAGCACAAGGGGGTAATCAGCAATAATGTGTCATCAGCAAGAGATCCCTGTCAGCCAGTCTTTCTCATTCACTTGGATTGCTGACACGTACAAAATGGAAAGTGTTTTTTATTAATGTGCAAATGATAAAATACTTGTTATTATGCATATTTTTAAATTATATCATTTTTGCCATCTCTGGTGTAGAACTTCAAACTTTAATGCAAGTTTATTGCAGGAAAGTATAACATTCAACTGATAAACAAATGTCTTCTACAGTAAAAGATATAGCATCAGCATTGCTCATACTCAGATGACCTATTAAATGACATGAGCAACACGTTAAACATTTCACCAAAATGGTAAAGGATACAACTAAACATTTATGCACTGCAGGATTTTAAAATATAATACTTCTACAGGTACTCAAGAGACATTTTCCTGCCTTGATTTTCCAGTATCCTGTTTAATCATTTCCTCTCCTCACCAACAAGCAACAAACAAACTATCTTCCCAGAAGCCTAAAACACGTCAGACAGCTCCTGGATTCCACAAACGTAATAATCCCTAGATAATTTATGGCAAATGTTCACTTTATGAATAAAAAACCTCTATGTTTACCTCAGATGATATCCTCAAGTTGCTATGTATAGCATATAAGCAAGAAAAAGTATGGTGTATGCATAGTGGAGATAATTGATGAGGGAGCTTTCCTTCCTATTGTATACTGTGTGTAAAACTTTCCATGAAGCTAAAACCTAAAGTATTATACAGTGAATTGGCAGCATCATGCTCCCCCTTGGCCTTTCCTTTGAGTTAAATATTGGGTCTGTGATTTGATTGATTTTTCATAAGTAAATAATGTGTCTATACATATATGTTCTACATTGTAAGTTCCCAAGACCAGGCATTTATATATATATATATATATATATATATATATATATATATATATATATATATATTTACATTTAATTAAATATATTTAAATTGAAATATATATTTAAAAATATATGTTTAAACTTAAATATGTATGTATATATATATATATATATATATATATAGAGAGAGAGAGAGAGAGAGAGAGAGAGATGAAATGCCTTTCTGCCAAGTATGATCCATACTGAAGAGGTGGAGCAGACAAACCGCAGACAATATAAGGAAATAATTTAATTTAGTACACTTATCAAAGAAGAAAGCTATACATTCATGTATGCTCTCATTAGATATAGAGAAAACATTTGAATCTCTGGTATGGACTCTAAACATTTAAACTACACCAATGATAAAGTTGCTACGTCTCAACTTTGGATTCAAATGGCAAAATTCACATATAAAATATTTAGAAGTTCAAATCTCGGGTAATACTGATAATTTATACAAACATAACTATAAACCACTTATCTTTAGTTTAATCACATCATTCAATAATTGGCATAACATAAAACTATCCTTACCAGATCGAATAGAGGCTATTAAGATGGATCTATTGCACAAAATTCGCTCCACATTCCACTACATATGAAGAACAAACTCTACACGTAGAATATTTTAAATTTATTTGTCGACACAATCTAGAGCCAATAAGACAAGTATGTACACACACAGATCAAATAGGGGCTTCTTGGTCCCAAACTTAACTACATATTAAAATGCGAATTAGCTACACCAAATGATGCAATGGTATTAAACTACTAATCTTCAAGGATGGGCATAGATCTATCTTCTTCCGGAAAGAAATATTCAGTACATTATGTGGATCCGCCAAACATACATAACTAAACACTGTGAAATCATCCCCTTTACTATTCATTTCTTAAAAATGTGCAATAGATTAAAATATATACATATTTCATTTGATAAATCTCCCCTAACACCAATTATTACTAAGAATTATACTCTTTATTGCTAATCATAAAATTACTTCATTTTAATCACTTCTAGAGTAATGTGTGATTGAAAAACAAGCTTATTACAAATAACTCACTTATTTACAGATAACCCACTTTATCAACTCTTTTCCCAAAACAGAAGTATGATGACCTTTTACTGCATTTAGAAAAAAAAGTGTTTATACAATTGAAATGCTAAGGGATAAATTGGTCTTCTGCATAGCTAGAGAAAAACACCAGTATAGACATTGTCTAGACTTAAAGGGCACTGCAAACAAGATCTATATATAAGTATAGATGACAATGAGTGGTTTATAAGCATAAACTTGTCTAGCCATAGTTGTAGAAACTACACCATTTTGCAGTCTAATCATAAAGTGATACATAAAACGTATATGGTTCTGAAAAAGATACATAAAATATTTCCTTACTAATCAAATCAGTGTTTAAGAGGTTGTCATCCCGAAAGGTAATGTTTACTCACATGGTTTGGAGAAAACTGTATAATTGTAGAGAGTTGTCCATGTATAATTCAGACCAACAGTTCAAATTTAACCCCATTTGGGCTTATTGGGAATATTCCGTAAAGCTTTCAAGGCCAGTATTTTTAGTATTATCCAGCTCCATATTCCAAGAAACCAAATCTTTCTTGGCACCTAATTATAAACAAAATTAATAAAGCATCATATCTGGAAAAAATTACTTATTCTTTAGAAAGTTGCTGGATTCTATACAACAAAAAATGGTCACCAGGAAACAGGAAAACATAGTGAATGACAAATTATTCAGTGTCAATCATCTATGTAATATTTTTTTTTCCATAGAAGATATTCTTCAGTTGTTATTGTATATATATATATATATATATATATATATATATATCTCACCAAAAGAATAATTTAATATATGTTGGGCAAAAGAGCGATAGAAGCCCTCCACCATACAGTAGTACAGTAAATAAATAGTACATTTGTGTTCACATTTGAATGTCTAAAACTAGTTAAAAAAAACTTGTTTCATGCCCAGAATGCCAATAAATACAGTTATTACACTGCATTCTGGGAACCCTGGCAGGGACATGCAAATGTGCCTACAAAGTTCTTGCAATCCATAACCATATCAAACATGGCTTCCCTTAAGCGTATGCCCACTGCATCAAACAACTTTGAGCAATCCTAGGGTTGGATTATACACAAGCTAGGAATCCCACCGCCATACAGCCGTTTCAAGGTTACTGCCTATAATCAGCGTGGGGCCAGTTCCTTAGCTTGTTTAGTGAATATTTTGAGTAGATAGTTCACCACAACAATCATTTTATATATGGTGGGCAAAAGAGCGATAGAAGCCTCAAGGACCTTACAGTAAATAAATAGTACATTTGTGTTTATATATATATATATATATATATATATATATACACACATCATATTATTATGTATTATCGTTTATTTGTAACACGCCAAAATATTCCGTAGCGCTATATCATATATGTATTTCTTATAATAGAAAGAGCAGTGTCTGTAACAGCTGCAAACAGCGCTGTGCGCAGCAACCATCAGCATTAGGGGGGGGGGGGCAGCAGCCACCTCCAACAGGGGGACTGAGCAGGTACAGGAGGACTGTTGAAAGAAGAGAGGCTGAGGTGGGACAAGAGGGCTGAGTAGGGAAAAGAGGACTGAGGAGGGACGGTGGGTCTCAGGAGCAACACAGAGACAAAGGAGGGACAAGAGGACAGAGGGGGAAAGGGGTACTGAGGAGGGACAAGAGGATTGGGGAGGGTCAAGGCCATTAAAAGATATAAGTAAGACGCTGAGAGCATGACCAAAACATCTTAAATTCCCCTGAAATTCTGCAGCTAGGTTACAATAACTGAAGTATAGGATTTTATATGTTGTTATAAATTTTTATTTTAATAACAATTGATTGTACTAAATGTCCTTGTATATGCATTTATAATAATTTTATTCATATATACAAATCTCTGGTTGAAATGTGTTATTTACTTACTAACCAAGGGCAAAAAGTTAGTTAATTGATCTATAGATATTTCAAACATTTAGCATACATGACTGTATAAAGCCACACATTACACTGACATTTTATTAACGCAAATTTTACGTATGTAAAACATTACCTAATAAAGTCAGCCTAACATTGCAAGAAATCATAGGCGCCAACATTTAATACTGTGTGTGAAACCCACAGATAATGTGATTTTTATCTAAACCTGGATCATTTCTTTGTTAACAAAATGTAATACATTTTATTATATCTAAAAAAATATTTTGGATAATCTTTCATGGGATAGCTTTCATCAAAGCCATTTCTTTAAAAAAATCCAACTGCAATATTTTGTTTAAAGCAAAGACTCACGTAGCTTCTCACTAAATGGAATCTGATTATTTTTGGCAGGAAATTCGGCCAACATTCTTGCGTCTTTTTTTGTGTCTGGTATCAAAACTAAAATAAGTTCCAGTAGAGACATTTGATTCTACTTAATAAATTATGGATTTTCCTAACTGTGTCTATAAAATAGTAGCTAAAACAATGTATTTTTCTTGAAAAATGGAACGTGAATTTAAATTCTATGGTGAGAAGAAGGGACCAATATTTTGAGATTTTTGATGAATTAATCTATATTCATTCACTAGCTTCTAATACAACAAATACATTAAAGAACCACGAAAGCCACCATATGTGCTCTACACCATCAGTGCAGAGGCTGAAAATCATGTGGAAATGTGTTTACAGTATTAAAATTGATCAAGAATTGACTTAGGATATTATCATTTTAGTTTATCCCTTGAAGCCATCCCACAAAAACCTGCATAAATAAGAGGCTGGATTTATACTTTCTTTACGAATAGGCTATGGTGGCTCAGTGGTAAGTGCTCTGTTTATATACACAGCGTGTATGTGTGTGTAAAAAAAAACAACAAAGCTTTATCATATAAACTAAGGAACATATTTCTGATTTTTTAAACAGTAAAAAACAAAATTGTAATCTTGATGGGAATCAAACCTAACAACAGCTCCTGCAAAGGCAGAAACACTAGCTATGTGCCACCAGCTGCTATCATTTACTGAAGCAGTTAAAAATATTCAGCCACTGTCTTATTCAAACCTTCCACACCTGATTCTAATAAATTATTCATTGTTCCGTGTGGTACAGAGCTCATTACTCATTCAGGCAGATTGAAGTCAGTGGAATAGCCTGGCTTCTCTCCATCATAACTCCATGAATTCTGCATCTTGTCTCAAAAATCTAAACACTTTTTCCATTTGTTTTTTCACCCACTATCAAATGGTGGAAAGCACATATAGGGGGCTTTTGTGATCCTTTAAGTTGGGAAATGTTGTTAACAAATCAGTGAGAGGAATATTTTAAAACATAACATTAAAACCTGTAGTTGCCACTGCAGTTTTGGTAAATCTAAACATGTTTGTGAAGTATGTTATCCTACTAAGACATGTTCTTCTATTTTATTCTACTGTGAAATGGAACCTAGAGTTACAGTTTTTCAGTATAACTGAAGAAAGTTATCATCTTTATTCAAGGTTACTCCCATCCTGTTACTTTATCAAACACTGCAAGGTACAAAAGCAAAAGGCCTACTGCCACTAAAACAAAATGTAATTGTTAAAGTTATAGCTTGCATTTATTTATTAAAATTAGTATTTTGGCCATTATCTAGCAATATTCTTCATATGAATATAGTATAAATATGATACTTAAATAGTAATGTATAACTGATCAATTTGGTGCTAAACCAGGTGAAGAAACAGTATTCTCTTGAATCCCACCAGAAAAATGCCCTGGCAATATTAGGTATTTTCACAGCTGTGCCTCTGTAGTTTTCTACAGCGCAATATAAGACAATCTATGCAGTCAGTTCCCTAGAATGTGTAGAAATATTAGCAGTCTAAAAATGAGGCTTCATAGAAGAATATAAGATTTAAAAATATGCCATCTCCCATGGATCATTGTCTTTTAAAATAATTTAAATGTTAATTGTATTGCCATGGTGGGTTTCCCCTGTGGAATTCCAAATACAATGCAATTATTAAAAAAGGAAAATGTAGGAAGGAAGCAGGCATACGTTGGTAATTAACATGTGCTGCCGACACTTTATTACCAAAGTATCGATCCATGTCAAAAATTCAGCTCTGCCTGTAAGGACCTCTGAGGCATCTGAAATTATCCCTAATTCATGAGGGTTCTGTAATGACCCCCATGGCTGCTAATGAGTCTAATAAGCCACAGAGGTCCTATATATTAACGTCTTCCACAAAGATCCTGTAAGGACCTTCATGTCATCAGGGCATAGTATTTGTGCCATAGAGGTCCTTGCAGGACTTTTATGGCTGGATTAATAGTTAGACGCCACTGGGGTCCTTTAGGAACTTGTGTGGTGGGGGTTGAATGATAGGTGTCACAAAGGTCTTTTAAGCACCTCCGTTGCACATGGTTAATATATAGGTATATTTAGGTACCATGGGGTCTATATAGACTCCTATGGTTACATATCTATGTGAAAATTCCTAGGCTCTTTGGGGGTGATAGGCAGTGGGGTCTTAAACCCCCTGCATATATACTAGGACTTTTACCCTATTAGGAAGGCCTTTATATAGAGGGTATTGGTGTAGAGATGTGCAGCACTGCTGTGGGGACAACTGAGCTGATGGCTTAATGTCTCATGCATCAGGCTGCGTAGAGACCGTAGGGCTTAGGGATATCGTAAAAACGTTCTGGGTACATGTTCCATAGTTTATTGGAAGGTTGGTGGGGGCTGAGATTGGGATGGGTATGTAGCTTGTGCATAAAAAAGCTCCCACAGTTTTGTGCAGCTATTTATCCAATTAGCATAGGGCCCATATTATGCACATTACCTTACTGAGTGATTGTCCTCTCCATCATGGTGCTGTTGCAGACTAATTGTCTCTCCTCTACAGAATTTAGTCAGCTGATCATTGATGGGTGATGTAAATCATAGTCAGTAGCACCATTTAGAAATACTGGCGGCTCTCAACTCGACACGCCCTCATATCCCCCTTTATCTAATAGACAGAATTTACATATAGTAGTGAAATATCTTTATCTGTTTCTCTTATTAAATGAATATATTTTATAGACTTGGTAACTATAGCTCATACTTGCATTGCTAATATATATGGACAATAATATCTAAGACTTAGCAGTCAGACAGGCTGTTTTTAGGAGCGTGGAAGCCCTGATTACATCTTCGGAAACAACATAATTTCCTGCCAGCACAGGGCCTTCTTCCAGGGGGGTCCCTCACAAATGTATTCTCTCTACCCCTCTGCTAATGACACTGATAGCAGTTCATAGTATATCAAATTGGAAAGCTGTATAACTGAGTATTTTTTTTTAAATTTCAACACATTCATATTACTTTATTATATTCACTATATTGGCACAAGATCTCTATTATACTAGAAGCAGAAGTAATGTAAAAAATATTTTCAGCTCATGACTTCTGTTACAATTGTAATCATGATTATAGTATGCATAAGATAATAGTATAGTAATTTTGTTGCACATTGTTATCAGAATATGTGGCAAATATTATCAAATGACCCATATTATATATTGCACCTGCACACTATTAATAACTTGAACCGTTAAAAAACTAGGTGAGACTTATAGAGAGTATTTCATTAGATTACATTAGGATTAAGAGGTCTATTTTGTTCTACAGCAATCTACTGCTGCCCTTCACACACATTTAGTTAATCTAGGCCAGTTTTACCACATTGGTTCAATAACGTTTAGATCAATTACATTTTCCTCTGATGGATAACAATGTTGTACCTCTGATGAGTTAGCCACTGGACAAAATAAACTTGGCTAGTTTATAAGATAGTGCCATAATAACCTTGTGTGCAGAAGATATTTGTTTTCTTCAGTTCTATCCATCAGTGTGAGTTTAGTAAATATCTATTAGATTTATTGCAGATACCTAATATTATGCAAGTATTGGACTGAGATGTATCCATTTCTGTCTCAGCATGCAACATTCTACTGAGGAAATAAAAGATCAACTTGTTCTTGCCGAAAAATGTAATTTTACTGTTGCCAGCATGATCTGAAAATAATTTAATACACCAAAATAAACTTCAGTCTTAACAGACTTTTTTCTTGTCCCCTACAATATGTTTTGTTCCGTTTAGCTCTTGTGGGAAAAAATCCTTTCCAGAATCTTGGTGATAAGGCTTGGTTGCCAAATATTACAAACAACCACAGAGACATTGTCATTATCTAGTTGGGGTCAGGGGCAGGTGGCAGCAAGGGTATCCGTGCAACAGGTAATAGGTCAGAGCTGGTGAATGGTTAGCGGTCCAAAGTACATGCAATAGGTTAGGACTGGTACAAGGCTAGAGTATCCACAGCAAAGGCAAGAGGAGAAGGCTGGAAGCAGGCTATAGAATTTAAAGTATATGCAAGAGATCAGGGAAAGAAGTAGGCGACTGTATACTAATTATAGACAATAGATCAGGGATGAAAGCTAACTAGTGTATTCAAAGTACATGCAAGAGGTCAAGGCTGAAAGTAGGCAGTAGTATCCAACATATAGGCAAGAGGACAAGGCTGAAAGCAGGCTAGAGTATTGAAAGTACAGGCAAGACATCAAAGCTGGCAACAGGTAAGAGGGTAACAATATGCAAACAAAATCCAACCCTGCAAATATATTAGTATTACACAGATAACTCGTCTACACATTATTTTCTTGCTCAGGCAATGTCTAGCTGAACTGATGAGCACTCTGATTTCTGTCTCATTCCAACCCTCAAGAAAACAGTACCGATTTCGGATTCACATAGCATACATTCAAGGATGCAGAACTCGGTGCCCAGGGTTTTTAGTACTATATACACCCTATATCATAAAAGATGACTAGAAGAGATCACATTTTAGACCACATAGCACTGTATACGCTTTACAGGGATTTGTAATATGATGCAATAGAATAACACTGTTTATTGCAATCCACCAAGGTGATATATTTTACTAATTTATGAACTTCTGATATATACCTACACTTTAATGCTTTCTACAATTCTATGGCACAAATCCTAGACTCATACTACAGAAATATGTTGACATCAGTAGAACCTGGCCTATTGCCATTTGCTTTGTGTAGTTGATATTCATGACTGATATTTTGCTTCCTGCCTTCCAGATAGGAAACAATTGAGATTTAAAATGTTTATCTAAAGTGAAACGGGAGTGGACTGTGTTATAAAACTAGCCAAATATTAAAACCTTTAACATTACAGACTTGTCTGAATCATCTGTTATGGCTATTACACTTCCACTCCTCTGTAAACTATTGACCAAGAAGTATATCAATGGGATAGATGTGGTAGGTTATAAGGCAGTGCATTGTAGTTAATGTAACTTTAATATTTTAAGCTGTAGAAGAAGAATGTACAGAATACTGAAATATTAATAAAGAAGATATAATAGTTGATTTCTGAATGCAATAATTGCTATTTTGATTGTGTGTTAATAGTAGCTTGAGAAACAAAACAACTGTATTAGTAAATTCATATTTACTATATTGAACTTTTAATAAAAACTATTTTATCCCTATATCTGTCCTAATACTATATTTACCACCTGCTATCCTAATTATCCTAATTATAACATAACTACATGCCCGTTATTAGCCTGTCACCGCAGCAGGCCCTACCTTTATATCCCTTCAATACCTATGCTATAATTATACCCTTTCTACTATCCTAAAGCTAACATGGCCAGACCCATACCTCAATCCAAACTTTACCATAAGCAACTATACCCCTACTCCTATAGTCACTGTAAAATAGCCATTCTTTTAAATCCATATTCCTATCATAAGAGTACCAAAACTGATTTATAACTAGGTGTACAAAGCAGCAGCTGAGGGGTACCTCTCTGATGGGGGCACCTCAATGGTATAACAATACATTTACATTTCAATTTGTTTATGTGGGTAGAGGTGGGTGTGAAGTGGCAGGCTTGAAGTGTGCTGCACTATAGTAAAACAAGCTAGACAAAGTACGCTGAAGGTATCAGTTCAATATACTACATCTGCCTCTCAACTGCAGCCTGTCAAGCTTGCCTGGTCCTTCAGGTCCTGTAAGGACCATAAACATCTCAATGATTGGTATCCCTTAAACACATAACATTCTACTGCTCTTCTTATGTAAGGGTCCCCAGAATGGCAACTTGGCTACAATCTTCTCATATCTGGTTAATAAGTAAAAGTCATTGTCCCTTGTACCTTTAAGAGTAATCATGCTTTATATTGTAAGTGAATAAACAAGTCGGAGTTTTTATATGTTTTTTAGATGTCTTGTTTGTACCCCCATCTATTTGAATATCCCCAGTATCTTGTATCCAGCCCACTGTTTCCTTTTCCATCAGAGAGAGGGTGCTTTTGGAGTTTTTTCATATGCTCTTTAAATATGAACCTGTACTAAAGCCTATTACACCACTTCCCATAAAATCAATAGAAAAAGATCATTTTAAGGAATAAAGCTCTCAAAAGGAAATAGTATAATGCATAGAACAAAATATGCATGTACAATAGCTGTTACTCTGGCCACCAGCTTTGATCAGCTGTTTTTGCGGGTCGCCAGTTGATGACGTCAGAGGAACGGCTGTATGCTGCCGTGGACACAGCACTGTTTGTGCAGAGAATAGGAAGTCTGAAAGTGGGACTGACAGGTAAGTGGAGCAGAGGGGACTAGTCTCAGTCATTGCAGTATAGGGATTTGACTCTGTACAGGGATAGGGGATAAATAGTGGGTCCCCATAGATTTAATGACAGGGCCATCCACTATATAACTTCAGACAGGGCCACAGAGGCAGTATATTGTGTCCCCTCTGTCTCCACTTAAGTCCTTTATTGTATATATATATATATATATATAGATTCTCTGTACTTTTTCAATTGACCACTATACTATTTTGTATTCACTGATAATTATTTCAACTGGGGCGACCTTTATCCAATGGTATATATCAATAGCAGTGGGTAGTAGACTATAGGATATTTTATCCAGATATACTCATAATTTTGGTTTATTCATCAATTGATGCTATTACCAGTTTGATATACCATTTGGACACTATTCTTTTAATTTATATTGTATATACATTTTTTATCTTTGTAAATATAATAAAAGTAATATTTTAACATATACAGTATGGGTTTCTTTTTTTCAGAACATGCTAATATATATGGCTGTGGGGGTCTATAACTTGTGATTGGAATTTAAAGGTGTCTGTTCTTTCCTCTACATATTATTTCTGATATATTATACACTGCTGATCACATAAGTTATTCCTTATGTATGTTTATGTGTGGGTATTGAAGCTATGATATAGCAAATCCAGCCCTACATAAGGAGATTCCTATTATTGTTGTTCACCTAAACAAACTCTTGATTACCTTATTTAAACCGCTATCTTTTTTGTTACTACCTGTTGTAATCTTACGGGATATTATGGTTCTATTGAAGTTATACCCAGCGTGCTGTCTTCTTAGCGGTTTTAACTACTCAACAGTATGCTTGATATCTGTATAGTTTATATAGCTAAATATTTACAGTTTTACTCTTGTCACGCTAAGGATAAGTAATTATAAATACTTATACATTTAACAAATTGACCATAGATACAGTAGTTTGTTTATTTACATACACTTATGATATAAGTTTAATTAGGAATTCATGCATATTTAGGTTGTTTTTGTAAGGTGATGAACCATTATATTGGATTAATAACTGAAAGAGAAGGAAAAGCCTTCATTCAAGCCTTTGGGTGACTGATTGCAATTCAGATATCCATTGACTCTCCTTTTGTAGCAACCCTGCTTGAGGAAAAGTGCTCTAGGATTCTCCTCTTGAAAAAACTCTAGTTTTTTTCCCATGTAGATTTTATTACATGGACATTTGAGCACATATACTACGAAGAAGGTATTGCAGTTGATATATTGCTTAACATAGTACCTCTTCTTGGTCACAGGATGTTCAAAATATTTTTCAGGTTTAATAAAGGTACAAGCATGGCAGCGTTGACATCTATACAGGCATGCTGTTCTTTTTAGCCAACTTTCCTCCTTCCTCGTTCGTTCAAAAAGGCTTCTCGTCACCATTTGGCTGATGGATCTGCCCTTTCTATAGGTTACACTGGCTTGTGCTGATATCTGTTTCTTCAAAACTTCATTTCAGTATATACCAGTATTTTTGCAGGATTCCTTTTATCTCAACATTATTTATTCCAAAGGTCATGATACATCTTGTTGAGTCTTCCTTTTTTTGATCTTTGGCTTGTAAATAAATCTGGCCTTTTTTCCTTAAGGGCCCTTTTATATGTTATTTTAAGCACTTTATTTGGGTAACCCCTTTGTCTGAAATTCTGTTTCAGCAAATCCGCTTGTTGTTTGAAGTCATCATCTTCACTGCAGTTCCTTCTGAGGTGCAGATATTGCCCTACGGGAATACTACTTTTTTCTGTCACTGTATGCTGGCTTTGCCAGTTCAGAAGCATGTTCATAGCAGTCTGCTCGCGGTGCACTATAGTTTTGATCACACTTTGATTATTTTTAGTTATCTGTAGATCCAAGAATTCAACCGCTCTTTCATCTGTCACATAGATGAATTTCAAGTTGAATATGTTAATATTGAGATGATCCATAAATACCTGGAATTGAGATTTGGTCCCATTCCATATCACAAAGATGTCATCAATGAATCTATACCAAGATAAAATCATCTCTGTGTATGCAATATTTTCATCGAATAATACAACGGTCTCCTCCCAGTATCCAAGGAACAAATTGGCATAATTAGGGGCACAAGCCATTCCCATGGCTGTGCCCCTAATCTGTCTCTACCATTTATGATCAAAAACAAAACAATTTCTCATAAGCACAAAATGTAATAGTTACTCCAGTGTTACTATCAACTCCTTGGAACTCTTTCCACTGTCAAAGGAAATATCTGACCACAGTTAAGCTTTGCTCGTGGGGGATGCTGCTGTATAGCTGCTCAACGTCAATACTTGCTAGTATCGACGTCTCTGGCACTATTAAATTATCTAAGTGCCTTAATAAGTCTGTGGTGTCCTGGTGATGAGATGGAAGACATTTTACCATTGTTTGAGGTTCAAGTCGATGAGTTCACTAATGAGTCAGATTACCTCTACCCGACACAAAAATATATATATATATATATATATATATATATATATATATATATATATATATATATATATACAGGAGGTCCCGGGAGTTAGTGCATCATAATTGATGTGTTAGACCCACAACTGTTGGTGGAGCAACATGGTGACACTTGAGCCAGGGGGCGACATAATGAGTTTGTTCCCAGGACACCACATACATAGTACTTGGCACTACTACTAAATAAATGCCACTATGACAATAACATATTTTCTACTATGCTAGCGCTGCTATAACCATATTTCTGTCACAAATCTAAAAATTATTTACTTATTTTTAATGACTACAATAGTGATATATAGACTATAATACAAAGACAAATTACATTAAGATTTGGAACACAGCTGAATGAGTAAAAATACATTGCTATGTATAATCCTCTACCAGTCTAATCTATATGAAAACTCACAAAATTCTTTCAGATGGTATCATCTGATCATTAAACCACATTCTAGAATCAGAAATGGAAAGTATGAAGCTCATTTGACAGACAGTAAAAAGTCAGACAGCCATTGCCTACAGTCATATTATTGTACAGTGGGAAACATGTTAAATAATCATACTCTGTGTAATTTTGTCCAGTCATTTCTTACTGCAATTGTATATACAGAGCTCTGCTGAATCATATTTCTGCCAGTCAAATCTCAGCAAAAGAAACCAACATGAACTTGTGCACGTTGCCTGATAATTTGTCACTGAAGACATGTGGGAGTGAGCAGCATGCAGAGATACATTGCCTATGGTTATGTCATTATTTTGCCAGACAAATAAATCTGTCTGGGGGGTGAAGAAAAATACTAGAGGAAGACTATTACATGCAAGGAAATGACAGCTGTTGTATTCATAGTGCCACTAAACATATTCAGTGTAGTCATAAACAGGGGTTTCCCCAAACGCCATCATAGAACCCTTGAAAGAATAACTTTTACTCACAGATTAAGCTTCCTTTTATGGGGAAGTAGTCACTTCTCATAGCTCACAGTCTGCTTCCTGTTTACAAGAGAGGACAGACGTCATTTAGAAACTGTATTTTATCATTTATCGTTTTTTAGACAATTTGAATGTACTAATAAACAACTATGTGTTCATATGTCATAACAACACTAATATTAATTCCTGGAAGAGATTTTGTATTGTTTATTCCAGTATCAGCTAAGGTAATTGGGACGATTTATTACATTGGAGTTATTATCTCTGCTGCCTATGTTTTTTTTTTTTTTTTTCTTTTTTTTTTTTTTTTGTTTATTTTACAAATATACATATTATACAAAGGTACATATGGCATACATTAAGATTCAAATTGTTAGCTTAAAAACTTACACATAAATCATGCCCTAACTACTTATTAGGCGTAATAGGATGAGTCTTAGAGTGTTATAGCTGGATTTGACAATATCCCAACTCTTTATTTAATTTAATTCTCAACTTCTCTTATTCCCCTGCTGCCTATGTTATTCTATGTAGCAAATAAATTGCATTTTACACATTTTGCTAAACTTTTAAAACAACACATTATAATGGAGATATTAACTTCAGTTATTCAGTTGCATACCTAAATTATCCCCTTTATGCCTTATGTACATGTTTGCAATATATAGTATACAACTTAGGGATAGGTATAACTGTAATGAGTTTGTCCATTTTCTACCTTGCTAAAAAATATCTTCAGCCTTATTAAATTGCGATTCTGTAAATTCAAAAGGGCTCTATTTAAGCACATAGCATATTTTATTTACAGAAGTTTTTAATTAGTGAAGATCCTACTTTTGGATAGAAGTTCATTAACTAAACACTTCTGTAAATAAAATATGCTGTGTGCTTAAATAGAGCCCTTTTAAATTTACCGAATTGCAATTTAATAAGGCTGTAAATGTTCAGTGAAACACACACACATATATACATATACATACATATACTTATGGAAAGCTGTGTGATACAGCAAGCATATGCCTAAAAGGAGCCATGTACAGAGTGTTTTTTGGATTAAAAGAGTGAGAGTGTAGTCTCATTTGCATGTCCTTGCCCAGTTTCCCAAAGTGCAGTGCAATTACTGTATTTTTGTGAATCTTGATCAAGCAGGAAATAATTTTTTTAAATTATTTTTAGAAATGCTAATGGAATCACAAATGTATTATTTGATTTCTGTGATATACATGATATATAATGTTTTATGAGGTTCACCTGCACATTATTTCCCTTCATTGTGACATGCCATGCACATGCAATGGCAATAACTCCATCCCATAGATTAACTATGCTTTGCAGGGACTGTAAAGTATTGAATCTCTGTCTTCGATGGCAACTTTCCATTGGAGATAAATTGCTATCACAGTTTAAATGAAGCAGTATATAGCCCCAGTGAAACATAGTGATAATAGGTGGAGAGTTGGAGAGGTATATATCAAAGTAGAGATAAATTGTTGAATATCTCTATTACCTATTTATTTAGTAGGAGCTATTTATTAAACAGTTAACAAAGTTACATTTTATCCCACTTGATGAACTCCAGGCAACTCCACTTATCCCTGTGTTCAACCTTGTTTGTTAAATCTACTCCAGAAACTTTGCTGTGGACCTCATTGTTAGAAGATAATCTTAGTTTTGTGGTGGCCGACTTGGTCTTGCTTGGGCTTATAGCAGTCCAGGATTTCAATCTCTCTCTCTATTCATGAGCAAAGGTGGATCAATCAGAATTAATGAAACCTAGTAACTCAGTTGTACTAATGCAGAGAGGACCTGAATATGATTCAGATTCATGGACTATTGGTGGCCATCATAGGACTCTATTCCACTAGGAAATTGCCCGTAAAAAATGACGGGAATAAAATGTAAAGCCTGGCAATGCTGTTTGCCACACAATGCAAGGTTGTGCCCCCTCTAAGCACCTTTGGTGCTCATCGTGTACCCTGCACTGAGCGTCTTTGGCGTTCATTGCGTGGCTCGCAATAAGCGCCTTCGGCCTCTCCTCCCGTCTACTTTACGGCCCTCCAGCCTTCAGCAACCGGCAAGTTTTGTTATTGGGAATGACCACCTTCACCACTGATTGTGAGCCCCGTGGCTCGCAATGAGCGCCTTCGGCCTCGTTTTGAGCGTGTTTGATCATTTTTACATGTTTTTCGGCCTCCATTTTTTTCACAGGCTCCCTTGCTCTCCCCCTGTGCTGTGTATGAGTGCGTAAGTAATTTTTTGGAAGTATTTCACGTTTTTCGGGGGTCTTTGGAGTTACGCGCCGTTAAACTTGTAGTGTTGTGTGCCTCATGATGAGTGGCAAAGTGCTACGCTCTTCGGTGCTGACCGCAGCCATTGACATCTGCGCCTTTTGTGCTCATGTCTAGGCTGTTTTAAAGTGTTTTGGGGGTCGTGATGAGTGCCTCATTGCTCATTGCGTGCTCTGCAATAAGCGCCTTTGGCACTACTTGCAGCCTAAGTCCCACGTGCCTTTAACGCTCGTTGCAGCCTAAAAGTCCCATGGCCTTGCGATGAGCACACTTTAAAACAGCTTAGACATGAGCACAAAAGGCGCTAATGTCAATGGCCATGGTCAGCGCCGAAGCGCGTAGCACTTTGCCGCTCATCACGAGGCCCGTGGGACTTTTAGGCTGCAATGAGCGCTCATTGCAGCCTAAAAGTCCCACAGACCTCACAGTCGCGTGCCTCAACTGCTCACCGTGCTTTGCGAGACTCGCAGTTGCGGCCCTCGCTTTGTGAGGGCCGCAATATTTAACATTGCATGACCAACATTGCAAATGTGACCAACACTGACAACTCTATGTAAATGACTAGCGACTTGCCCATCAAAAATGAAGGCAATAAAATTTTAATGCTGGCAATGCTCCCCCAGGATTCCCCTCTAATACCCGCTACCCCAATGAGCTTGAATATCCCCTGGCATTCCCCCCTTTCCCACAGCACTTGTTCTGTGTTTAGAAGGGTTCCTTTAACCCCATGGGTGTCCCTATGAAGCCCTATGGGCCTCTAACCATAACCATGAGTGTCCCTATGCAGTCCTATGGCACAACATTTTTATTCTGTTACCCAGGCAGTCCATATAGACGCCATGGTAATCTAAAGTATTACTGTGGGGGTCTTTTTGTACCTTTATGACACATAAAATGAATCCTGTTTCCATGGGACTCCCTACGGCCCCTTATGGTATTATAAACTATAACCATTGGGTCCCTAGAAACCCCCATGGCACCTAAACCTAACCTTTTACCACGTGAGTCACTTATAGCACTTTAACTTATACCATTTGGACCCCCCATGGAACCTATCCCCTACTGGGGTAACAAGGACTTCCATAGCCCCCAACACTTTCACCTAAAAAAAATTTAAATACAAAACAATCAAATAAAATAAAAAATAATTACATAAAATATCAAAAAAGAAAAAAGATAAAATTATAGAAGAAAAGAAAAAGAAAAATACAAATAAAAAACTATACCTATCGGATGGGAAATTATATCTACCCTCCTCAGCAACCCAGCAGTCAATGAGAATTGAATTAATCTGGGCTCCATTTCAGATTGGTTAAAAGGCTACAATATAGTTTAGTATACCTTGGGGTTTCCTGTGGACCTCCATTCAATAGGCGTTAATTTTATTTGAAATCTGATTGATTAGATGCACAGATATATGAGTGAACAACATTCAGATTTTTTTTCGTATATGAGCCATGGAATAGAGCTCTTAGTGACTACCAAGAAGGAGTCTGTCACAGTTTGAAGTGATCTGCCATAATTTCTCAATGTCTTTCTCTTAAGGACATAGTGGAGCAAGTTCTTGGTGTAATCTATGAAATTAAATGAATATTTAGAAACATCATCATTATATAAATATTCAATTTAGTATGGGTCTGAAATTGCAAATAAATAGTAGGTTTTTAAAATTATTATTCAGGAAAGCGATAGAAAGTGTTAATTTGAAGTCTCAAAACAGTCCACAGATGATCTCATTAACTGTTTTCCTATATTGTTTTTTTTTCAATAATTATAAATGCTTAGAAAACAAAGAAAAAATGAATGCAAAATGTATATTTTGCTTATTTTATATGTAATTATTCTTTACTGTGTGGCTTAATTTTGCGTTTGTTCCTGTTGTTGCCTCTTACTTTCTCATGTGGTTGTGTCCTTGTAAATAATGGGCTTAACTTTAATCCTGCTGAGAGCACTGTCACATTTAACTTCCATTGTGTAGATGAAATACTTTCTTAGTATTAGAGTCTCCTCCTATGTCAGGACGTTAATCTATTGAAATCGAAAATGTAGATTACACAGTTGCAAACTGAATTAGAGTTTGCATTTTTTTTTTTTACGTTCTAAAAACATATTAAAAATATGTCCACAGTTTTCCCTTTTCTTAGTATGGCTATTTAGATACTCCAAATGTAATGAATTTATATTAAACTAATTTGCTGAAATGACTCACGAAAAAAATAGTTTTTTTTCCACATGGAAGTTTGCACACCTGTTACGCTCATCACAATAGAGTTTATTGATAGCATTTCCCACACAATAAACATGTATCATGTGCTTGAAAACTCAGTAAAACACTCTATACCAACATATAATACATATACTGCTCAATATCCTGTGGATTTATTTGACTGTTAGTCTTTGCTAATGTCAATTCCTTATAAGTAAGAAATATATTTTTTCATTCAAATCCATAGCTACATTTTAATTGGGAATATGTTCTTTAGGCATTGACATAAAACTTCCAAAAGAAAATGAATTATCTGAAGGCTCATGTCTCTGATACACCTTTTGCTCTTCTGATTTATAGAAATAATTTATAATGGATGTCTGTATGTGACTCTCCTTTTCATATTACTGTCAGGATCATGTCAGAGATGGCTCATCAAGCAGCTAAAAGTTCATAATGTTTCCACTGTCATGGCAAGGTCAAAATAGGGACATCCATATCAGACACATGAATAAGACAACTAACTTATATTTTAGAAAGAATTACAAGCTGACTAATATTGCACATAGCCATAAACTGATGAACCCCCGAGTAAATCATAGAAAGGTCCAAATAATGTTATAAAGAATTAGTGTTGGGTGTGCAATAATCTGTTTTTGAATTTGGGAAATTCAATTAACCCACAAATTTGGTGAGGTGATGTGCCCTAAAATTGTTCCCATAATATAATACTCATTCAGATTTGTTCTATTTTATTACATATTATAAATATGGTGAAATAGCACTCAAATTCTCTCACTTTTCAGATTGAGTATTTAGGGCTAGCAAATAATTCATGAATATATTCCTAATTGATTTTTATTCTGTTTTGTACTATATTTCCATATGATATTTTATAATTGTTGTATTGTTTTATTTTCCTAATAGGCACCCTTATTACATGCTTTTGGGAACAAGCAAAGAAATTTCCTAGGAAATAAGGCCTAACATTCTACTTGTGGGGGGAATTTATAAAGCATCTCAAGTGCATCTCCCATCATCATTAATTTGCCTTTTTACCTTATCTCAGGTGAGAAAATGCATAGGGAATTCCACACATTGCTTCTTTTCACAAATTGGAGGATAAAATTGTAGTTTTAATGACTTTTGGACATGCAATAGGGAGCCCACATATTTTACAAGCCTAATACAAAATAAATCACTTAGAGGCAGGGCAGGATTTACATATGGTGCCCCTAGGCACAAACTCATTGGGTGTCCCCTGGATGGGGATGAGCTATTATAAAGAAATGATGTCTGCTGCATGTCAGAGTGCACAGAGGAAAAGGGTTGTGCAAACCCTATGAATTTGCCCATGCACTCCTATGCTGTGCTCTTTACTATAGTGCTACACACTGCTGATAAGACATGGAATAAGTCATGTCTGAAAGTATCTTTAAGACCGTAGTAGTGCAAGTGATGTGACTGCAAATGCAGAATAGGGAATGTGCAATACTTAGAAGTCTTTGAAGCACACAGTGGCAGCCAAAAAAGTTAGTTTTGGGCCAATTTGGGCAGCTTTTTAGGATGATGCATAAGCTCACAATATTAACTTTAGAAAAGGCAAATTGAAATGTTAACACCCAAAATGGACAAATATACACCTTATTGCAGATGTAAACTAATCAATCAATATATTAAAATATATAATCTACTAACAGTGCCTGTATGCTAGGGGTATAAATACCCACTGTTGAACAAAGCATTGCTCAGAATGTGGATGTAATCATCTATGCCTTCAAACTGTGCATTTTGAATACATTTACTTATCCACTTTGGTCTATTGACACTGGTCACCCCAGTCTTAGTAGACTTTGTTCCGTAACACTGCAAACCTACCACTTTACTCCCACTTTCCCCCCAAAAGAACATTATTATTATTATCCTTTATCCTTTATTTGTAACATGCCAACATATTCCGTAGCGCTATACAGGGGATAGGTACAAGCCAAGACAAATTTAACACAATGCGAAGGAATGGAGTGCTGTGTTATTGAGCTTTCAATCAAACACACACAGTGTTTTTGCTAAAGCACCTAACATGATTGAAAACTTGAAAACTTACATTCTAAAGAGTATGGGTGTGGTACAGAAGAGTGATCAATGCATTGTGCATACAGAGACTAAAGATGATAAGCTTATTTGAATAGAAGAATTTTCAATAAGGTTTTGAAAGATTTGAGGCAGGAAGATGGTCTAGTGGAGCGAGGCAAGCAGCTCCAAAGAATAGGGGCAGCACAAGAGAAGTCCTGAAGGTGGCAGTGAGAGGAAGTGATAAGGAAAGAAGAAAGTCACTAGCAGAGTGAAGAGGGCGGGTGGGAGTGTATTTTGAGACCAGAGATAAAGCAGGGTGCAATATTGTGGAGGGCTTTATATGTTAGGATCATGGTTTTCTATTTTTTTCTAGATGCTATGGGAAGTCAGTGTAGTGCCTGACAGAGAGGTGCTGCGGACACTGTGTGTTGATTGTGGTATATGAGTCTAGCAGATGCAATATGGATTAGAGTGGAGACATCCGGGTGATGGGAAGGCCAGCAAGGAGAGAGTTGCAGTAGTTGAGGTGAGATATGATGAGAGAGTGAATTAGAATTTTAGTTGTGTCTTGTGTAAAGTAGGGACGTATTTTGGAGATATTGTTTAGGTGAAAATGACAAGATTTAGTGATTGAGTGAATGTGAGGAAAGAAAGATAGGGCAGGGTCCAAAAGAATTCCAAGACAGCGGGCCTGGGAGGTAGGAGTGATGATGGAGTTTTCGACGGTGAGAGATATGTGAAGAGTGGAAACTGAGGAAGAGGGTGGAAAGATCTCAGTCTTAGACATGTTAAGTTTGAGTTGATGGGCAGACATCCAGGAGGATATGCTAGAGAGGCAGCTGGCAAGTTGAGCTAGCAGAGAGGGGGATAGTTAATGGCACCTAGCTAGGAAAAGCAGGACCTATGTGGGAAACTGAAATTGAAATATATTGTTATGCAAATGAGACAGGCCTCCTAGGAAGGTGCCCCTAGGCAGCTGCCTTGTTTGCCTTATTATAAATCCGATCATGATTATAGAAGTTCAAATATATGTGTAAAGTTTTAGCATCTTTTATTGCTACAAGTCTCTTGGATATTGGGTTATGTGAGCTTGCACAGATTAGAAAGCATTTAGACTTGCTGTTGAGTAGGTTCTTGAACATTTGATCTAATCAGCTCAGCATTTTGAGTGTCTGTGGCAAAAATTAAACTTAAAATGGAAGCTTTTGCTCTTCACAAACACAGACGAGTAACTGGTAAACTAGGACAGTTTCGTGAGTTGTACATGGTTAATATTCTCTAAGAGTGATCTTTATTATAAAAAGAAACTTAGGCTTAGGTGGAACTTACATTTTAAGTGACCATTAAATGTTTTTTTTGTTTAGCCAGTTGTGTATTTAAAGGAATGTTAAAAACTCAGCTTCCGCTTGCAGCTATTTTTATGTCAGTGTTACACAAGCTTTTAAAACCATAAATCAGACATTTTTTGCCTTAAGTGCTAGTTTAATTTTAATCCTGATATTTTACCAAGTTCAAATAAAAATGTTTTTAAAATACAGAAATCCTATTATTTGTTTAGATAAATGCAGAATGTTACCACCAGCACAAATAATATATTTATTTAAAGCAAGGCATGTTGCAATAGTTTCTTATGTGTATATTTACTGGTTCAACTTTTTTTATTGCCATTTTTTTTCTCCCAGTCCCAGTCCCTGTCCCAGTAGTATTTTTACACATTTTATGTTTTATGTTTATTGTTATTTTCATGTTCTATATATTTGCTTTGAAACTGATTTTCAAAGCTGCTGTGGATTCAGTACAAGAAAAAAACTAGAAATATCTAAGAGATAGATACGGCAGAATTATTTTTTTGTGCATATTATGTATGTGATATCCAGTCTGTTGGTGCATGCCATACATACTTTGGGATTTGCACCCCTACTGTATGAAGTGCATAACATGTATGAGAAATATCTCCTGACAAAACCAATATGTAAGTTCTTTTTTACATCTTACAGAGAATACATTACATATTAAACATATCTGTGATTTTTTTTTATACTGTACATATGGTGGTTCATACCAAGAATGTTAATATTCCCAATAATCACCAACTGTTCTTTTTTTCCAGAGAAACTCACATTTTAAGGCTTTATTCCATGTTGAGAATGTTCTTTGTAGAAAGGCATCATGGTGCTTTAAACCTTTTTATTCTATTCAGAGCAAAATGCTAAAATGTATGTAGATAAGGAAATAATTGGTAAGATAGGTTTATTTTTTATATATTTGGTAGGTGATATTTTTATTTATATAAATTGGTACTTTTTGCTAGTTTTAGAGAGGTATAATGGACTGGGTATTATTGGAGACAGGCATGCTCTCCAATTCCAGAAAACAGTCTGGGGGCCGGAGAAGATCTTGAGGGCCTCATCCAGCCTGCGGTCCTCCTTTTGCCCACCACTGATATAATCAGTCTTTAAAGGTATATCTAAGTTTGCCAGTTTTTACCTTTTCTAATCTAACACATGCTGCTTATATCAGACATTACATACATTACATTGAGTCATTCTATACACATACAGATTTATTTTATTTAAAAATAAAACCTGTTTTCCACACCCCCAGAGCTGCTTACATAGGGCCTCATTCAATTGTGATTTGTCCAATTGAATAGGGCTCTAAATAAGCACATAACATATATTTTTTAAAGAAGTTTTTAGTTAGTGAAAACATTGCTTTTGGATAGATGTTTACTAACTGAAAACTTCTTAAAAAAAATATGTTATGTGCTTATTTATGTGCTCTATTTAATTGGCCAAATGGCAATTGAATGAGGGCCATAGGCAGAGTGAACCTCCCAATAGAACACTGCATTTGGGTATGGGTTTTAACCTTTTACTAACCTTCAAGCCAGCAGCAGCTCCTCAATGCAGAGATCTACAGATCAGTGTCTAATTTGTTAATGTTTAGTTTGGTATTTTTAATGCAAACAATATTTTCATACACTACTGATGCATTCATAATCCAGGAAATGTATATATGCCTTTAATAAAGTAAGACAATCAGATTAGAAGCAGCAGTCCAAATGTATTTGCTCTGACTATGATATTGCTCTTTACCTGAAACCGAGCTACTGCTGATGTCCAAACGGAAATTACAGCTACATGCCAATGATATTTGAAATATCTGAACAGATTTATAAATTACATAAAAACCTTTTAATGTAATGGTATATTTATTACTCACTTTTTATTACACTGCCATTTGTCATTGGGTCTCAAATAGTGATTCATTGCCAGATGTTAACCACTCATTTTGGCCTATGACTGTTCATAATGTCAAGGCATAATGAGCGAATTGCTCCCATCAAATTCTATGGAGATTATTTATTAAACATGTTACTTTTTAAAACCTGATTACACGTTATCACTATCAATAGTGGTTCTTCCTGTTTTACTTATGATTTACTCTTACAATGTCTTTATTCTTTTCTTTTAATGAAAATCCTTTTTGGGAAAACCATTCTCTAATTTGTTTAGTTTGAAATTAAACAAATTACAGTGTGATCAAAGTCACAGTCCAAGGTAATACACAGGAAATCAACAGGAAACCATAGAATCAGACGTTGGAGACAACCATAGCATCCAAAAACAAGAACCCTGAGTTGGCACAGGAACTTTGTAATGACGCAAAACTATAGATATAGAGTTTAGATAATTGTTTGTTTGTGCCAATTTGACACTGATTCACTTTAACACCATGTGTGACCCATTCAGCAACGTCAGTAGACTCAGGCTAGGAATGCATTTCCATTAGGAAGTGCACCCTATGTTAATGCACTCCCAATTCAGATGGGGTGACGAGTATTTGAGAATGTAGGAGAGAGCATGCAGGACTAGTATGAACAGGTAGAAATGATCTTGACAAAGTAATTCCCAGTAATAAAATACAAATTCATAAAGATAATAATTACTAATGTGGTAGAAACAATATGCCACCAATGTACAAAAATAAAAGAAAAATCTTCATGAAGTTATAATATTAAACATGGAATAATTTATTTCTAATGTTATTTCCTAAGATATATATTTCTATTCAGCCCTTCCATTACACTTACATTAACTGTATGTTAACTAAATAAATGCATTAAAAAGGATCATTTCATTATAATGGTATGTGTGTATGGCTCTCATGTAATATAACAGAACAGGAATAAGCACCTTCCAAGTGTAAGGATATGAGATGTAATTTATTTTTCAATGTCAGCTTAGAGATTTCATTGGAAACCATGCTGTATTTTATTTCCATGAAAGTACACTTCCATAATGCACACAGGTCCAGCAACCTTAGTTGAGAAACAAGATGGTACCAAGACCTTAGCAATAAAAGTACTCTACCAGGAGTATCACAATTTTTTATGAATTCCGGTCTGTAATGTAACTATACAGTTTATAGCATAAAAACAAGGCATTTAATGGACTGCAGTCATTAAAACCTAGGCTAGCTGAAATGTATCACATCTACGTATTTTCCAAACTTTATATTTTCACAAAATACAGTCTTATTGACACTGTTTTGAAAAATAGTGTTACGTAACTATTTATTACATGCATGCCCTATACAACAATAAGTATAGCAATAGTTTAATTGTTCATGTCTTCCTGATAATGGGGTTGCAGGAGGTTGTATCATCATAGTAGGCTTTAACGCGAATACAGAACGTGAAGGGACTGTCCTTTGCCTGGCTTCTCATAATGTCTATTATTTTTGTTGTTTATCCATCACTATGTCTTTCTAATTAAGGCTGTGGCCTATGCTTTATCCAATATAAGTTGTCTGGATCAATTATTGTGGTTTATATATCACCTGGGACTTGCATAATTCATGTCTTCTTGATAATGGTATAGTAAATCTAAGCTATCTGTTTTCCATTCTTAACTGCCCAACAATGTTATTTATTTTATTTGAGAATAACTCCAAGAAAATATCAAACATTATTGTGTATCTTAATTTGCGGAATGGTAAAAATTACACAAATTAAGATATGTTGCCAACATATTTAATGTTGACCATCGAACCCAATACATTGAGATCTTTATTTGTTTAATCATAAAGTGATTTAGTCATAATGTATGATGCAATATGTGCCATTCAATACTTTTAGAAATGTGAAAGAATTTAAAATGATAAAAAAGGCAGCAATCAGATATTCAGACAGACATCATTTTAGAGGGATTATGTGTACATTTTTTGCTCTTATAATCATGCTTTTAAGATTGTATTAAACAATATATCTGGTCAATTCCTGACACATTTTACATCAAGGAAAAATGCAGAATTCAAAATCAATTACTGTTGTGGAATAGGAAAAGAAGTTATAGTAACCTTTTGAAAATAGAGTACATTTCAATGTAATTACAATGATTTTTACTCCACTTTTCATAAGAAGATTTATGGCACCATATGATATTACTTTTTTTGAAAAAAAAAACAACAATATAATTCACCAAAAAATAGTGGTAAAATCGTGAAACATTTCAATGGAGAAAAGCACAGTAGATTGCAATTGGTGACGCTCTTTGGTACACCAGCATAGACTTTCAAGACCCCCTATGTACATTGCATACTCCAATTATATTAATATTATTATTATAGCATTAAAAACACTCTGTTCCTTCTCTCTCCCTCTAAATGAAAAACCTTTCTAACTTTCACTTCTCTTCTGACCCTTTTTATTCCTTATCTGTTTAATCTTTCCCTGATTTCTGCCCTTTCCATTCCCTTTAGATTGTAGGTGGCGAGTTTTTAGTCTTCTAGGATGCTTTGGGAAAAAGCACTTTCTGCAAAGATTCTAAGCTCAAAACAGGGTCCTCCATGTTTGGAATGTTGTTAATGCTGTATTTTTCCTTGTTTTTTATCCCCTGTATTGCGCTACGGAATATTTTGGCGCTTTACAAATAAAAGTTAATAATAATAATAATAATAAAAAATAGAATTTTCAAAATCAAAGTTGATCACGGTTCAAAACTGTTTTTCCTTTTCCTAATACCTCTCTATGGGCAAGATGGGTAAGCTAAGACATGTTCTGTACAAACTTATGTAATCTTTAGATCTCATTATCTTAGCAGCCTCTGAGCGACTCCTAGCTTAGCCTTTATCTTACCATTGTGATCACCTCTTCCACTAACCAATACCTCAAACATACCTCAAATATTATCTTACTTCTAATTTTATCTAACATATTTAGGCTTATTTACATTTATTCAAAAAAATCAGTACATGTTTATTTACAAGTTGTGACCTATCACAAAACCAAAGGGGCAAAGGGAAGTTACGTAGGAGGGGGCTCATACCTCTACATTGACCTAATGCAGAAATAAGTATAAATACATCTCTCAATGTGTTGGGGGCTTTTCAAACCTAACATTTGTAGTTTTAAAAAATGTTCCTTCCCTATGCTTAAACTGGAGTAGTATAAGTCCTATACACACCCTTTTCTTCTGTGCACACTAATTGAGTCACTATCGGTGTCCACGCGTCTCTGTCTGTCACTCTGCAGTAGTGCACTGCTTTAGGGGCATGAGTCGCGCCATCCAAGAGAGACCTAAGCTTGAATGTCTGAAGATGACGCAGGCTATGAAAGGACACAGTTCACTCCATTCACTGTCCATGTTATAGTTTTTTTTACCTTGAACTTAACCTATGTAAAGCACTATGGAATATGTTGGCATGTTACAAATAAAGGATAATAATAAATAATAATAATACTATGAGAGGTTACATACAGTACACAAATACAAAAATGGAAAGATTTACTAAACTATAGTACCTATCTAGCTCAAAGCAATTGGAAGGTTGTTATACTTATCCGCTACCATTTCTGTAAAATAGTACTTTTGCATATTACCTCAAAATTTTCCTTTTTCCAACTTAAGTAAATAAATATGATATATACAATAATACAGTGGCCAAAAAAGCAAGAGGGAAAAATAATCTCCAGAACTCTTTTATAGGGAGACATTTACTCCACCAAGTTTTCAGTTCTTTTGTTTCCCTAATTATCCTACATTCCTTCTATTCCTATTGTGTATTTCCCAGATACGGCCCACAATATATATTTATACAATATATAATGGACTTACCTAGCATCATGGCATGGTCAACGTATTGCTCTGCTTTTGGACACAAAAGACCAAGTTGCATTTATAAATTGATCTCTCTAGTCTTGTGCATTGTCCACTTCTAGTATGATGACGATGAGTGGTTGGAGTCTTATTAAATGTACATAAAACTAACATGATTCTAATTTTTACAAAATAATTTTAACAAGAGATAATCAAAGAGCCAAAACATGCAACTTTGCATCCATGTGCAGACAAATTTTGCAACAAAGTCACAATTTTATTTTGACTGTCTCATATTAGAGTGTGCTTGGGCACTGCACCAACTGAGTTATATGGAGAAATAATTGACTTCTCTAAACTCCCTTAAACATATCTAAAGCACTGTCAAAAGAATGTCCTGACAGTGCTTGAAAACTGCACTTCCAGAATAAATTTTAACATTCAAAGCACTTACTTTTTCATCAGAAATACTTTATAATACTTAAGTACTATTCTAAAGGGACACTGTCACACCAACATCAAAATAGAGCATTATAAATTGTCTATACATTGTACCGGACATTTTTTCTATAGAAACTCATTCCTGAGTTATTTAGCTTTTTATGCTAATGTGTGACTCAAAATGTTAATGTGCACTCAATATGCTAACGTGTGGCTCAGAATACTTGATTTTGGGGTGACAGATTTCCCTTTAAGTGTATGCTCAACAAAGATTTATATTTAATGTCTGTTTAAGTTAGCCATTTAATGGAGCAACAAAGCTTTCAAGTCCTAGATCTGACATGGCAGACCCTTAACTACTCTTTAAACATAAAGTATTTTATAATGTAAACAAACTTTAAGATATATAACCCAAAAAGAAGTTTAAGTGCCTGCTACTCTCAAGTACCCGTCTGACAGAGTTGTGCATCACTACACTTTTCAATGGCCCAGAACAGGTTGGTCATTTAGGGAGTGGAAGGAATTTGGATAAAGCTTAGAGATGAAATCCTAATGTGGTATTATTAATTCACACTGAAGAATAAGCGTAAGATTATACAATGATAAATATGTTTCACAGTTTGTAACATAAAAGAAACAGCCAAAGTTATAAAGTCATATTAGATGTGCCCTATCTATTTCATCACATACTGCATACCAAAGAAAAAGTGGTTGCATGGGGGCGGACAAAAACATTGCAGAAATACCTATGATTAACCCTTTCCCCCTGAATGGTGCAGTTTTATTTCAGAAGTTTATGTGTGCTCAGATAATTATTTACTGATTGGTTAATTAAAGAGATAAAAAGAGCTTTAAACATTGCTATATGCTCTATTAGACATTTTATATTTAAAATAAATAATTTCTTGGGATATTCACTATATGTCTCAGTATGCAAATGTGTGTCTGAGTATGTTACCATACGGTTAATATACTGTAGTCATTTTGTGGTCATATGTTATCATTTCTCATGCAGCAGAATATGAAAGTAACTTGGAAGTTGTAATTATATGAATTGATTTCAAAGTAGAGAAACTAAGTAAAACTGGAGGGAACACCAGCAGGATGGTTGTACTGGAAGGTAGTAATGTCAGTATATAGATTGCCCTAGTCCGACCTCCTCTAAGTCCCGATCTGCAGATATACAGCCTTATTAAATTGCAATTCGGCAAATTCTAAAGGGCTCTATATAAGCACATAGAATATTTTTTTTTACAGAAGTTTTTAGTTAGTGAAGACCTTGCTTTTGGATAGAAGTTCACTGACTAAAAACTTTTGTAAAAAAAAATATGCTATGTGCTTATATAGAGCCCTTTAGAATTTGCAGAATTGCAATTTAATAAGGCTGTGTGTCGGCAAAAGGATATTAATAAATTATTTATCATTTTTGAAGCAATTCAAAATAGGGTAACTAAAATGATGTATGGTCTAAAATACAAAAGGTATATGGAAAGATTTGTGAGCTGAATTTTTATAGCTAATAGGACACAAGAAATATGGGTGATCATAGTTTTTTAATTTTATTAAATAATTTCACATAATTAAATGTTTCTATTATATCACCTCCTCTCCCAAGTACGGTTTTAAGAACAAGAGGTTACGTTAGGTGATAATTGGTCATAATAGGTGTATTATAAACATTATTGAAAGGATAGAAGATAAGTGGAACTACTTTGTAGTGGAAATGGTAGTGAGCACAGTAAAGTAATTAAGAATGTCTTGGACACACATACTGAGGCCATCCTGAGCATTTAGTAAGCCAAGAGGTTTTGCAGATAATTTGGACACACTGCATGGGGCGTTTATTTCTTATCTGCCACCAAATCTATGTTTCTATGTCTGTAGTTATGACCCCTCCTTGTATTAACCAAGTACATAGTGTCACACATTTTCCTAAAGAACCACAAATTAGCACAATGAGCTCCACATAACCATTCAGAGCCACATGGCAACAATAGTCACTTTGATTATATATATATTTTTTTAACTTGCTTTAGACATTCAAATGTGAACACAGATGTACTATTTATTTACTGTACTACTGTACGGTGGAGGCTTCTATCGCTGTTTTGCCCAGCATATTATAAATGATTGTTGTGGTGAACTACCTTCTGATAAAGTCCACAACACAGGCTGAGATCCCGCTTCATGCTGATGATAGCCAGTAAGCTTGAAACAGCTGTACATGGATAGGATTCTCATCTTGTATTTAATCCAACCTTGGCTTTGCATTAAAGCTGTGTAATACAGCATGCATAAGCTTAAAGGAAGCCATGTTTGAAAATAGCTATGAATTGAACAGCAAGGCATTTGTGGGCACATTTGCATGCCCCAGCTCAGCTTCCCAGAATGAAGTAATAACTGTTTTTCTCTGAATTCTTGCTTTATACATTCAGATGTGAACATAGATGTACTATTATATATATATATATATATATATATATATATATATATATATATATACAGGCGCAGAGCTACAAGTGGTGCAGGAGGTGTAATGCACCAGGGCCCTCCTCTAAAGGGGGGTGGGGGGGCAGCTATGGAAAGGGATCCTTGGGGGCTGAAGCTATGGGAAAGGATTTTGGGAATGGGTGCTGTTATGGGACTGGGTATTAGGGAGGAGAGCTAGATCAAGGGGTCTTTGGGAGGGACACTGAGTGAGTTGGTACCAAGGTGGGAGAGCCCCCCCAAAATGGTTGCACCGGGGACTTCCATTTTCTAGGTTTGCCACGGTATATATATACAAAGTATGGTGCCATATTACTAAAGTGCTTGGGAAGAAGGTGCTAAATATCTTGAGAATCTCATGTATATGAACTGTCAAGACATTAATTCATCATTGTAAATAAAGATAACATTGCGCTGCGTGGGCATTCAGACATTAAGAGACATTAATATTATTAATAACGTGATGTTTTTCTGTTCTATCGCTCTGTCTCAATTTAGCAGCTCGCTGCATATATATCTCTGAATATAACAGCTACAAATCATATCCTAGTACAGCAGCTTTTAGAGAAAAAAAGATCAAAGTTTTCTTTTCTTAGTACAACATTTTTATCTGGATTCATTTCTCAGAAAATGTCCTAGTAAGTAAGACTGTTCACAACTCATTCACTAAAATATATTTTCAGACAAGTGATTAGAGGTGAGACAAGAACGAATAATCCTTGTTTAGATGTGGAATCAATTACCTTTAACTTTTAAAGATTTTAACATTTATGTATAAGGACATATTACTATGTCCTTTTACAAGCAATTGGAATATTATATTCAGTGTTTAATTGAAGAACAGTAGCTAGTAAAGATTTATGGGCTCAATTACATGGATCTCGTAAGAAATCTTAAAAATCAACATTCCACGTAAGGAACCAAGGAGCTATTACATTCCTCCTCTCAGCAAATCAGTAAATCCTGGCTACGTATGAACTGTTCCGGCTCTACAGGAGATTTTACCTAAAGTGCAATTACATGGCTCCCGTAACAAATCTACCATAATCCTATGTTTTCCAGTAAAGCCCTGTGGACACTTGCAGTAAACTAAACCCTATGTGTAAACTCAACTTCCCGCGGCATAAGCTAAACCCCTACCAGCACTTTAACCTACTTATCACATAACAGCACTCTCAACTAAAGCTGTAACAATTCTTGTCATAATTGTGGAAGGGAAGGGGTTAACTATTAATAAAAATGTATGTAGGGAGTTAATAACCCTTACACCTATGTACCGTTGCCACCTATAAGACCAGGTATCCCTCAAGTTACAGGGGGGGAGAGGCTCGCAATGAGTGCCAAAGGCGTTCATTGCAAGGCCCGCGATGAGCGCTAAAGGTGCTCATCGCAAGGCTAGCAAGGTAGAGGGTGGAAGAAACAAAAATCAAGTTACAGGCTTGAATAATAAAAACGGTGCCGGTTTACGACTTTCAGGCGTCGCCATTTCCTTCAAGCCCGTAACTCGATTTCAACAACCTCCCTTTTTTTTAAGCCCCTAACTCCGAAGCAGTTGGGAGGCCCCCAAAAGACACCAACTGAATAGGAAATAAGCTTGCAACTTTACTTATGGGCTTCCTGGCTCCCACCCGAAGGTGCTCATCGCGAGGCCTGTAAAGTAGAGGGGGGTGGGGAGAGGCTCCCAATGAGCACCAAAGGCTCTCATCACGATGTCCGCAAGTTCAAGTGGGGTAGAGCCTCGTATTGTGTGGCAAACAATAGCATTGCAAGGCTTTACATTTTTGGGCTGTCATTTTTGACAGGCAACCACCTAGTAATATATAAGGCAAGAGTGAGGTGAATAGGTTGTTTTTTATCATTGAGGTAGGCCCAACTTTTAAAACTCTGGCTCAATCTTCTCAAATTCCCCTGAATTTATATACTGCACAGCTTTATTGGCCGGTCTGGGTAATTAAGCTGCACTTTCTGCCACAGTTTGAGAAATGTAAGAAAACCACTTAAAGGGACACTAAAATGCAGTATTCAGTATAGTATCTTGAAGAATTAAAATAATATTCGACAAAAACTGTTTACAATGTAATAAAAATAATGTTTAATTTATTATCAGTTATATTCCACCATGATGGTATCTTACAAGACTTCCCTCAGCTATAAACGTATCTTGTGTTCTTACAAGTACTGTAGGTGAGAACCCTGGACCCTGAGCCTAACTCATTGCAATCCAGTGAATATCTATTTGCAGTTTTATGGCAGAGGCAACTGACTGTTGTGCCCTTGCATTTTAAAGAAGGAGGGGGCCTTGGTAGTTAAAACATCCAGTGGAGGTAATCTTAAAGCATAACTGTGGTCATAATTTAAAAATTCATTATTTTGAAGAATTACAGTTGAAAATATAAAACATAATTTAGAATGTAAATAGAAAAATAACACAGTCAATGATTTATTACTTGTTTTTATTTCTAATGTAAGTTGCAGGGGACCTTTCATTTTATATTCCTGAAGCTTATGTCTGTTCAGTGCATATGCCAGTGCTCTTGACAGCACTAAAGAAAAGCTCATTAGTTTACAAGGATATGCCCTTCACAGAAAGTATCAGGCTGCACTAGAATTTAAAGTAATTCCATGCAGTGAAAAATAATTCCTTATAAAATTTGCAAGTTGTAATGGCTGTGTTTATTTATTCAATTTTTATTTGGCTTCCTCAAGACAACTTTCCATTATCAAGTCTAGTTTTTAAAAGGCCATGTAGCAAACAAAAATACTGAAGTGGACTTTTAATGGCAGAGCCAAGTACTGAATATATTATAGCTGTTTTTTAAACATGTTCTTAATTTATTTTGTCCAGTGTTAGTTCTTCAAAAGTTCAGATTGTAAACACGCAACTGAAGTGCTCTTTGTAGCTTTACTGTGAATCAAATGCACACTGTACTGAATATTATTTAACATAACATCTAAAATAAGTTAATGATATAAGTGAGATTAGGTATAGGAAAACCTATTGAGTCGAATATGGCAAAAACTATTTATGTATGCCTTTGTAAGGAAAATCAAACGCTAAGGAGTTGTAGAAAATGTTGCACTTTATTATTATACTATTGATATAGTACTGAGCTATTTAATGTTGACTATTTAATAATATTGTTTAATAGTTGTTGACTCTCTGCAGGGCAAGAGTTTTATAAAAGAATGGCTAAATTAGTTTCACCTCTGTGGGGGCCAATTGATATAATGTGTAAATCTTGTAAGAGATTGATTCATTTTCTAATTCCGTGATAGGCCATGGAGAACTTGTGACCAGGCTAGAATTGGTTATATAGAAACTAGCGACTTGCCTGTCCAAAATGACGGGGTAATAAAATGTGAAGCCATGGCAATGCTGTGTGCCACAATATGTAAAGCTTTTTGCTCCTCTGAGAACCTTGGGCGCCCATTGAGAGCCTCTCCCCTTGTGTCCTTCCAGTTTTGTGCTTTGCAACGCTCATGTTCATCGCTCATCACACAGAGACAGATATATATCTATATTTTTTTAAATAATAATTAATTAATGAGCTACTTAATAAATTAATATATTTTACCTATTGCTAAGTAATATATCCAGCAATTAATAGCCTGGAGAGCTAACAATCTCTTTTTATTTTCCTGCAGCATACAATGTACAGTTGGACTGTTGCTGCCCTGAGGAGAAAGTGTCATCAATGTGCCAAGTGTGCAGTAGAAACACAGGCTGCATGCGCGAGGGCAAACCGTTGGTTTAGTTGCGTAAAGCGCTATTTTAGATTTGGTAATGTTATTAGTTGCAAGTTAATGTTGTGGAGTGGCGTGTTTTCTCTATGTGTTACGCTGCTCCCAAGCATTTTCCGTCCTTTGTAATAGTGTATTTTCGTACGTCCATGTGTAAAAGTTGTATGCGGCTGGCTGTGTTTTTTTTCCGAAGCCCTGCATTCCTCAACTGCTTGCAGCCTAAGGCGATCCCGCGTTTTCTAAGTGCTTAGAGGCTAAGTCCCGCACTTTTCCCCTTTGGCACTCATCGCTTAAGTGCTGCTAGTTTTTATGCCTCAACTGCTTGCCTCACTATGCTAGGCTTGCAAACGATGAGCACCTTTGGCGCTCATCGCCTAGGACGTACGCAACAACGCAAAGCGTGATGACGTCTTGCAGTTTGACAATTAGAATAAGTGATGAGACTGCTCAGTCTGCCCAGTTATATGGATTAGAAATCTCTAGTTCAAGCAGAAGCCTTTATGATGAGAGGTTTGGGGACAAGTATAATAGGTAACAGACCAGACTGCTAGTTGCTAATATATCCTATAACAACCTATAACAACATTGTCCTCAGTTTAAATGACTGAAATCCAAATATGCTGATAAATATGCTGATGATAAAGAAAAAAATGTGGTCTAGATTTCCTCCAGAAAAACCTGTTCCACGCAATACAAAAACATCAACAGTATTTATTCCCCAGATTCACGAAACTTGTCATGGCTGCAAAGCAGATTGCTAAAGACCCTCCTATTCCCCATGGAAGTTTCTATTTTTTAACTCCTGCCTCTTCAGTTTTATGGGAAGTTTACAGTGCCTGGTAATACTATAAATATATGTGGAATCCATTATTTAAATTATACATAAAATTATGTATTAGTTTATGTGAACAAAATATGTATATTCAATTTATTGTTCCAATATATTTTCCTGTAATGGTGTAATAAAGTACTTGTAATGGAACACGGAGAAGTAAGGTATAATGTATATGACTAACTTGGGATGTTAATCTTGGGAATGGCTGTGGTTTGAGTGGAGGAGAACAAGTTTTTAAATCTGTGGTTGCAGAATGGTGTATTAAAAATTCCATTGCAAATAAAGGTGTGTCTAATCTCAAAAAGCAGCCAAGACAGATAAGAGTGCAACAAACATTCTACACTACATATATCTTATTATAGCATATCTTATAGAATTTGAACATTGAAGTGAGGAGGTACATCAACTAAACAACTGGTCTAATGGCATTCATTCCACATACAAAGATGTGTTATTTTATGGGATGCCAACAAAATGCTCATGCACTTGTACTCTACTGTATTTACTGTTCAAGTATGAGGCCTGCTTCCATTCAGTTTCATAAAACTAGAAAGACTAGCAACTATGCTGCTACATATCAATTAACTCAGAGTGACATTCTATAATAAATCCCCAACTGGTAATGTAAGTTATACCATACATTATCCTAGACCTTATGAGGTTGAGTCAAAAGGCTAAATTTACTGAAGAAAAGGGTAACCTCTCAGTTTCTCATTTGCCCTAAGGGGAATATGTACTAAGATTTGATATTTCCAGGAGACCTCACTCATTGTACCCATTAGCACCACGGGCCTAATGGGAGACTGTATAAAGTAACACGATGCCTAACTACTACCTAGTGAATCTAGGTGTATGGTAAAATCAGTGTCAGATTCTAAAAATCTATGGGCAACAGGAAAACAAGGGGTTGCAGCAAAGTGGTTTCATCTCACACCTCTCTTTCATTTTCCAAATGATCTTATTATCTCTATATTCCGTATTCTTATAACACTGTGCCATCTCTCTCTCATCCCCCTTAAATACTCTATTCTGTTTTCTCAATTTCCATTCGACTTCATTCTCTTTCTTACCTCTGTTTCCCATCTACCCCATTTCATTCCATTGCACTTCTTCGTTCCCCTTTCCCTTCTTTCTTCCACTGAAATCTTTGCTCTCTGGCTCCCTTCCTTCTTTCACCCGTTTTACTCACTTCCCACATTTATTCATCTCTTTCCCACAACTAAACTTTCTTGCTTTGTCTTGTTCCCTTTACGCTCATCTCTACCTCATTTTTTCCTTTCCATTTTCCATACTCCATTTCTTTTCTATTTTCTCTCTATACTACTTTCCCTCACTCTCTCCCTTATATTACGCCTATATCGTCTCACTCCAATGCGGTTCTGAATATTTGGCCAAGGGCAGCAAAGCAGTGAAATATACAACTCCCTGGGGCCAGGATTAAGTCAATGCATTTGTTCCATGGAAAGTATCATATTTATGATGGTGGTGCTGTGTAAATATGGTAAAACAGTAATGAGTTTAATAGACACCTGTTACCAAGACACCTGAACGGAGCTTGGACCAAACTAAGATAATCTTGACAGCCTGCCAAGGTGTTTAATGGAAGCGTGCTTTAGGCAAGCAGTAACTGTGCCAATATATCTGTCTAGCCCAATATTACCAACATAATATTGTATAACATCATTACTTCAGATGTCAGTCTCTAGTTACCATTTTAACAAACTGACTTGTTGGGAAATATGCATTTTAGTAGGAATATAAATATCTGGATTTCAACATACTACAGACAAAACCTTGCAAATTAACCTTAAGGTTTGGCCATAATATCAGCTGAAAAACAGCTGCTACTCAAGGAGACAACCCTCATGCCAAATATGTGAGGTTGGGAGGAAGTTGAAATCAGAGATGCCTAGTTCTTTAATGTTCTTGTGTGGGGATAAAAGGGTGAGAAGGAGGGAATCTTCTCTGGCATGAAGTTTTCGAGCAGTTCTGGAAGTTTCTGTTTTTTATAGAATTTGATCTCCTCATATGCCAGATGTAAATAGAGAAAAAAACATCCAGGCACATGTGGTGATGTAAGGCAGGTCAAAGAGTCAGGCACCTGTGACTTTGTAGCCACATTAAGTGGTTCAGAAGCTGTTTTTTGACTTAGCAGTATGCAGTTTTCCATCACATATGTATAAAACATTTCATCCATAACTAGTCTCCTTGGCTCTAATCTTTCCTCTGTTTTTCTATTTTTAATTTTAGTTAGCTTTGTGAAATAAATTATTAGTTAATAATCCAAGAGTGTGGATTTTTGTTCGGATAATATACAAGCAATACATAATACAGTTATTTTTTAGTGTAATTTATCTAACATAAAACAACAGATACAGTAAAAGTAGATTTCGGTTGCTAATGACAAACTCATGTTTCCCAGCATACAATAAAACAATAGGTCCACATAGTCTAGCAATTGTATCTATAAAGCTTGGCATAAAGAACACATGTAATTCCCTAGTAAGAGGACCTAGTAATTTTAATTGTTCACGGGTCATTAATAAAATGCTTATTTAATCATTTATAAAAGCAAGTGTTCCCTGGTGATCCAGTGGTTAGGATTCAGTGCTTTCACCACTGTTACCTGGGATCGATTCCTAGTCAGGGAACCAAGAGGTTGCACCACTCTGAAGCCGAGCAGTGTTGGGTCTGGTCAGTACATGGATGGGAGATCACCAGGAGTTGTATGCTGTGAACCACTGGAGAAGGAACTGGCAACCCACTCCAGTATCTCTGCCATGGCTACCAAGTGGTTGAGCATGACCATGGACATAAAAGATGTGCCTAGTGTGTTATGGTCCATGAGGTCATGGAGAGTCAGTACCTACTTGCTGCCTAAAAGCATGACACTGGTGCTATGAGCTCCTGTGTGAGAGTCCTTACCTATAAAATGCAATGTTGCAGGTAACAGGTGAACAAGATAGCTGTCACTCTATGGATCTTTTACAGGCAAGGGTTAGAAAATTGTATACAAAAGTTACATTGAGGGGAATCAAATTAATTAAATAAAGCTAGTTAAAAAAATATTTAAAACAAAATATCTTGTCTGAAGAGTCCCTTTAAACAAATAAGATCATAGACATATAGCAGTGGGTTTTATCATGACCACTTACTGTCATATTTAAGATACCCATGAACCCAAATACCCATAAATAAGACACTTGACACCAATCTGAGTATAAAACACTGGCCACAGCTTCTTTATTATCATTTACATGAAAACCAAAAACCCAACTTTAAACACCAACCAAAACCCACTAGTGCTTGCCCGTCTCACTCAGCACACCACCCCTCAGGGGATCCTGTGCCCCTAGAGGTTCCTCCTTCTTTACCAACGCAAGAGGGCAAGCACTACCACTCCCCACCGCTGTGACATAGTATAACCACATACCAAAACCCACTTTGGACATTTACAGTACCTCACAAAAGTGAGTACACCCCTCACATTTTTGTAAATATGTTATTCTATCTTTTCATGTGACAACACTGAAGAAATGACACTCTGCTACAATGTAAAGTAGTAAGTGTACAGTCTGTATAACAGTGTAAATTTGCTGTCCCCTCAAAATAACTCAACACACAGCCATTAATGTCTAAACTGTTGGCAACAAAAGTGAGTACACGCCGAAGTGGAAATGTCCAAATTAGGCCCAAGGTGTCAATATTTTGTGTAGCCACCATTATTTTCCAGCACGGCCTTAACCCTCATGGGTATGGAGTTCACCTGAGCTTCACAGGTTTCCACTGGAGTCCTCTTCCACTCCTCCATGATGACATCACAGCTGGTGGATGTTAGGGAACTTGCAGTCCCCCACCTTCTGTTTGAGGATGACCCACAGATGCTCAATAGGGTTTAAGTCTGGAGACATGCTTTGCCAGTCCATCACCTTTACCTTCAGCCACTTTAGCAAGGCAGTGGTCGTCTTGGAGGTCCCAGACCAAACATATATACACATATGTCTATATGTGTATATATGTTTTCTATAATATGTTGTGTTGCTTCCCCCTATATGCATTTACCTGATGATGTCAGATGCTGCCTCCACTCTCTCAGCATTGATGTTTATGTTCAAACTGAGGGTTTCATCTCATATCAGTGTTTTTGTGCTCTATGTGCCTCATCCATTTATCTGTCATTTAGGGATTATTTCAACTACCTTTTCTCAGTATAGATGTATACTTTGGGTGGTGGGAGTGTCATGGTCTGATCCTGCATGAGTGCTGCAGGCACTGGGGAGCTACAGTTCATTGAGGGAACCATGAATGCCAACATGTATGGTGACATACTGAAGCAGAGCATGATCCCCTCCCTTCGGACACTGGGCCGCAGGGCAGTATTTCAACATGATAATGACCCCAAACACACCTCCAAGACGACCACTGCCTTGCTAAAGAAGCTGAAGGTAAAGCTGATGTACTGGCCAAGCATGTCACCAGACCTAAACCCTACTGAGCATCTGTGGTGCATCCTCAAATGGAAGGTGGGGGAGTGCATGGTCTCAAACATCCACCAGCTCCGTGATGTCATCATGGAGGAGTGGAAGAGGACTCCAGTGGCAACCTGTGAAGCTGTGGTGACCACACAAAATAATGGTGGCCACACAAAATATTAACACTTTGGACGCAATTTGAATACTTCCACTTAGAGGTGTACTCACTTTTGTTGCCAACGGTTTAGACATTAATGGCTGTGTGTTGAGTTTTTTTGAGGGGTCAGCAAATTTACACTGTTATACAGGCTGTACACTTACTACTTTACATTGTAGCAGAGTGTCATTTCTTCAGTGTTGTCACATGGAAAGATATAATAATATATTTACAAAATTGTGAGGAGTGTACTCATTTTTGTGAGAAACTTTACATATTTTACTCCATTTCAAAACAGGTGAGAGGGTGGGACTGACTAAACCTACTACCTGCCCAAGTGTGTGAGTGTGCTTCTGCCTAGCACCCACCCCTTATATGCCCTCTGCAGAAGCCCCACCTCTACCAACTCACAACAAACACTTTACCCTTTCTATCCTTTACTCCTCCACTGATCAACACCCACTCCCCTTCCACTTCGCTCTGCCATGGGTTTAAAGACCATTTCTATTACAAGAAAATAATATATGTTATATATACTACAGTAATGGGCTTTAAATAAAAGCAGACATACTTCAGAGTGAAACCAATTTGCTTCGGTTTATATACCACAATACTCTACTATGGTTATAAAAAAGTCTGTCAGTGACAGCAATGCTATGCCCTGTTTGCCAGCACACATGAAAGGGGGAAAGCCTCCAACATATGTGCCCAGAACTTTGGCTTCAACTTGAAGCCAAATGATTAAAGTTTAATGCTTCACCAGAGAAAATTGTCATCACAGTCTTCAGTAATCTGAGAAACAGAGATGTTTGTGGCTCTGGCCTCCTAAATGTCCCTGTTCTGAAGGAAATACACACATTTAAGGGAAAACAAGTCCTGACTATGTTCCACTTTCCCCGCCTTCTCCTGTTGGTTTCTCTAAAAGTCTAAAAGAAAAAGAAGCTTCCGTATGTCTGAAACTTGGTTTACATATATTGTACAGAATGTTAAAACACTATCTAAAAGTACATAAGTGTAACAATGAATAAACATTTTCATGAATATACTTTACCTAGTTGTACTGGTAACTGTTTAATAGTTAATACCAAATACTGCAAAATGTATCTCTCATTTCATTCACCTAGAATGACAGAGTAAACTGCTCCAATGGGATTCCCTCCCCTGAATCTCCACCTGGATTTAATACCTCTGCATGCTGAATTCAGATATCCCAAGATATTCGTCATCAACAGCTTGAGGAATTTACAAGTTACATCATAGTCCCCAGGTATTGTAAAACAGCAATCTAGATTGTATGCTTATGTATGATGGAATTACTCTGTGCACAGAAATAAATCAGTATAGATTTCAGGATATATATATAAATAAATATATATATATATATATATATATATATATATATCACATATTAGAATTGTCAAACTGCGATTCGTCGTCACGCTTGCGACGAATCGCAGTTTGACAATGATCCGATCGCAACTTTGCGATCGTAACGCGCGCAAGCGCAATGCGCATTGTATACTGCGCATTGCGCAGCAGTAGCCGCGCTTGCACAGAGTGTGGCGCGAGCCGCGCATGCGCAGAGCGCGGCGCGATCCGCGCATGCGAAGAGCGCGGCGTGAGCCACGCATGCGCAGAGCGCGGCACGAGCCGCGCTTGAGCACAACACAAGCCGCGCATGCTCAGATGCACAGAGGGAGCGTGGGGAAGAGGCACAGAGGGAGAGGGTGGAAGAGACACAGAGGGAGAGGGGGGAAGAGGCACAGAGAGAGAGGGGGGAAGAGGCACAGAGGGAGAGGGGAGAAGAGGCACAGATGGAGAGGGTGGAAGAGACACAGAAGGTGGAAGAGACACAGAGGGGGAAGAGACACAGAGGGAGAGGGGGGAAGAGGGAGAGGGGGGAAGAGACACAGGGTGAGGGGGGGAAGAGACACAGAGAGAGGGGGAAGAAGCACAGAGGGAGGGGGGAAGAGACACAGAGGGAGGGGGGACAGACACGGGGGAAAGACACAGAGGGAGGGGGGAGAGACACAGGGGATAGGTGGGAAAGTGACACAGGGGAGGTAGAGGAGGGGGAAAAGACACAGGGGAGGTAGAGGAGGGGGAAAAGACACAGGGGAGGTAGAGGAGGGGGAAAAGACACACAGGAGTGAGAGAAGGGGGAAGAAACACAGGGGAGGTAGAGGAGGGGGAAAAGAAACACAGGGGAGGGAGAACAGGGGGAAGATACACATGGGAGGGAAATGGGGGGGGAAGAGGGGAACAGACACAGGGGGAAGGGGGGAACAGACACAGGGGGAAGGGGGAAAGAGACACAGGCCAGGGGGGAACAGGCACAGAGGGAGAGGGGGGAAGAGGCACAGAGGGAGAGGGGGAAGAGACACAGGGGGGAGAGATACAGAGGGTGAGGGGGGAAGAGACACAGAGGGAAAGGGGGGAAGAGGTACAGAGAGAGGGGGAAAGAGGCACAGAGGGGGGAGACACAGAGGAAGGGGTGGAGAGACACAGTGGCGAGAGACACAGAGAGAGGTGGGGAAGAGGCACAGAGGGAGAGGGGTGGAAGACACAGAGTGTGGAGAGACACAGAGGGTGAGGGGGGAAGAGACACAGAGGGAGAGGGGGGAAGAGAGAGAAAGGAAGGAAGAGGCACAGAAAGAGGAGGGGGAAGAGACACAGGGGAGTGAGAGGAGAGGGAAGAGACACAGGAAAGAGTGCAGGGGGGAAGATGCACAAGGGAGGGAAATGGAGACACGAGGAAGGGGGGAACAGACACAGGGGGAGGGGGAAAGAGACACAGGCCAGGGGGGAACAGACACAGGGGGGGAAAGAGATGCATGGGAGGGAGAAGGAGGAAAGAGACACAGGGGAGGGGTTTAGAGACACGGGAGGGAGAGGGAGGTAAAAACACAGGGGGGCAGGAGATACAAGGGAGGTAGACGAGGCGGAAGGAGAAACAAGGGAGGGAGAGGAGGGGGGAAATAAGACACAAGGGAGGAAGTAGACAGAGGGAGAGACTCGCAATGAGCTCCAAAGGGGCTCATTGCAAGGCCTGTGATGAGCGCCAAAGGCGCTCATCACAAGGCCAGTAAAGTAGAGGGGGAGAGGCTTACATTGTGTGGCAAACAGCATTGCCAGGCTTCAGTTTTTATTGCCATCATTTTTGACGGCCAAGTCGCTACTATATATATAGTAAAAAAATAGTACAGCTGTGTTCACATTTGAATGTATAAAACAAGTTAAAAAACCTGCTTTCAGTTCAGAATTCCGAGAAAAGCAGTTGTTACACTGCATTCTGGGAAGCTGAGCTGAGACATGCAAATGTGCCCACAAATGCCTCGCTCTTCAATCCGTGGCTTCCTTTAAGCTTATGCATGCTGTATTACACAGCTTTAATGCAAAGCCAAGGTTGGAATAAACACAGGCTGAGTATCCAATCCATGTACAGCTGTTTCAAGCTTACTGGCTATCATCAGCATGGAGGGGGATCTCAGCTTGCGTTGTGAACTTTATGAGCAGCTTCCCAGAATGCAGTGTAATAACTGTTTTTCTCGGAATTCTGAGCTTGAAGCAGGTTTTTTTACTTGATTTAGACATTCAAATGTGAACACAGATGTACTTTTTATTTACTGTACTACTGTACGGTGGAGGGCTTCTATCGCTCTCTTGCCCACCATATTATAAATGATTGTTGTGGTGAACTACCTACTCATAATTTCTACAACACAAGCTGAGATCCCGCTCCATGCTGATGATAGCCAGTAAGCTTGAAACAGCTGTACATGGATTGGATACTCAGCCTGTGTTTATTCCAACCTTGGCTTTGCATTAAAGCTGTGTAATACAGCATGCATAAGCTTAAAGAAAGCCATGTTTGATAATGGCTACAGAATGAAGAGCAAGGCATTTGTGGGCACATTTGTGTGTCCCAGCTCAACTTCCCAGAATGCAGAGTAATAACTGTTTTTCTCGGAATTCTGAGCTGGTAACAGGTTTTTTAACTTGCTTTAGACATTCAAGTGTGAACACAGATGTATTTTTTATTTACTTTATTATATATATATATATATATATATATATATATATATATATATATATATATACAACTATGTTTTTTTCAAGAAGTCCCCCATATCAATATGTCACATGAGAGATTCACAGCCTCAGAAACCCTATTTGCACTCTTTAGAGGGGTACATTTACTCAACTACATAGGGGACTCCAAGTGCCTTGAAGGCCGGCAAAGGTTATTTTTGCAATAGAAGATTGATATAGCAGCCTGCCACAAAGCACTACTCTGCAAGGCTTAGTGAATCAAAAGGGTAAGAATTGCCATGAATACGGCCTGGCAAGTTCAACTCTAATTCCAAATGTTGAATGAAAATAGTTAAAACAGTAAAAATATTAAGAGTCACTCATAACCTACATTTGTATTAATGTTATAAAACAAAAGTTGCCATGACTTTTAGCTCTTCATAGATTATACTAGTGTTACAGCAGTTACAGTTTTATTGGTAACATCTGCTAGAAATGTTACCCATGACTTTTACTGTGACATATAGAGTTAACATTATATCATCAATATTAAAGTTCTACTATTATTATAATGTACTTATAAAGTGCAATAAATAGGGTGTATTTAGGTTTTACTCTGCCTTAGGCCCATACAGATTTGTGTGTCCTCCACAGTCTAGTTATTCCTCCTACATTTTGTTGATGTGACCCACAGGAAATATTAATATATATATATATATATATATATATATATATATATATATATATATATATATGTTCCATAGCAATAATGCAAAATGTAACAAAAAGAGTAGTGGTGCTCATCTGAGAACTAACAATACCTTAGTAGGTTTGCTCTGTAGGTCTGGTTACCTACTCAGAGAGCAACCTCTTTTAGCCATTTGTGCCCTTCACAGGGAGAAATATCCTGTATTATATCAGTCTGGTCCCACTCAAAAGAGTGATCCAGCCCCGAAATACCAGGCAATTCTACCCTGAACAGGAGAAAAAGCAAACCCCCAGATGAGTTTTGTGGCTCTGTGGGCCTTGTCAGTGAGGTGCTGCTGTGGTGCAATAATAATGCAAAATAAACCTAATGGTACATAAGTACCTCATGTAGAGCTAACAAGCAGATACCAGGGGGCATTAACACACATACAATTATGATTCTGTTCAAATGATATGGTAATATAATGATGGGGATATAACAAAGGGAAACAAGGAGAAATAACTTTGGTATTGTTGTTTAGACATTCAGTTGTGACCAACTCTCCATGAGCCTATGGACCACAGCATATCAGGCATAATTGTTGTGTGTAGTTGTGCTTATCCATATGATTTTCTTGCCAAGTGGGTTGCCAGTTCCTTCTCCATTGGACTGCAATTTATCTGACCTCTCTGCTATGACCTGACCATCTTGCGTGATCCTACATGGTTTAGCTCACAGCTTCACTGAAGTACTCAAGCCCCTTCTCCACAACCAGGTAGTGATCCAAAAAGGGAACCTAGCTATGGGGAGCACAAATCTGAAAGGTCATATTGCAGCATTAAACTGAAAAACTTTGCATTAAAGGACCACTGTATTTCAACAAAAAAAAAATACTTGTTTGCTGAGTATGGCCCAAACTAACAATATTAGCAGCCGTTTAAGACTTGTACACAAAACATTCTGGGGGAAAATCTGAATTTTTTAAGAGTTTTTTTTTAGTACAGGAATACATTTTGTGTGTTTGTATGGTGAAAGGAGGAGTGGTGAGAAGGAAACAGACAGAAATCCAGAGCTTTTGTTTAATAATAGGATAAGATTGAAATTGACACAACACCCGTTCCCCTTAATGGGCAAGAAGCAATAAAACCATAGCTCTCCAGAAATGTAAACACCCCTCTTATACACACACACCCACAATGTATCATGGATCCCTCCAGGGTCCTGCAGAGGCATCAACATTTATTTTTTCTAATCAAAAACTAGCTTTATTATTTTTGTTCATTGTGCAGAGGTTCTTTTAACATTACAAGCTGTTTTGTGACTCCCTTGGTCAGTCTCCAGTAATATAGACAGACATTAATTGTCATTGTACTTTGCTAGATTTTAGCTTCAGGTCTTTTCACATTGTTCTGTTGACATAACACGGGATCAATTAACTGCTAAACAATTCCTTTCCAAAATGTAAGTTTGTTTGTTTTGGATAGTGACAATACTGGTCTGTTCTTTAAATATTGCCTTGCAACGTCTTCAGTCACCAAGCAGCTCCTCATGTGTAAAGCTGCTGATAACTGAAGTGGGACAGGTAATGTGTAAACACAGGTACTGTACAGTAAGTGTGTGGGAATCCTGCCTCTCACATACTTCCTCTAGTAAGTAACTATTGGAGCGTGAGAAACTATCAGTCATGATCAACTGAGAACAAAACAAAACAATTGTTAAAAAAAAAAGCATGCACCTCTAATCTACACCATGAGTTGTATTCACATGAGAGTATTAGTATGCAGATAGCACTCTGATTCTTATGCTATTCTACAAACCCTTTTTTGGAAGTTGGAGAGATCACACTTAAAATGACCACTGTGGTCTACTGGGACTTGCTCTTATATTTAGTTCTATTTTCAAGAACATAGTTCAGTCTCCCAGTCTCTCTCTCTAAATCCGACATATTCTGTAGCGCTGTACATTGGTTAAATACAAAGAAAAAAAATAATACACTATTAAACATATTGCAGAGAGTAGATGGCCCTGTGTTTGCGTTTGAAATCCTACATACATGTTTGTTTGTTTTTCAAATCACCTTATTAGATTAGAAACTTGCAAACTTATGAGCTATAACAGCCTTATTAAATTGTGATTTGGCCAATTGAATAGGGCTCTATATAAGCACAGAACATCTTTTTTTACAGAAGCTTTTAGTTAGTGACGACCTTGCTTTTGGATAGAAGTTCACTAACTAAAACCTTCTGTAAAAAAATATGCTAAGTGCTGATATAGAACCCTTTTCAATTAGCCGAATCACAATTTAATAAGGCTGTAGGGATAAATAAAACAAAAGTAATAAATGGCTTTACTCAGGTGCCTGATTCCGGTGGCATATGTTGGCCATTATTAATGGACAACTAAATATAATAGTAAAAAATGAAAGGTTGCATTTCTTTAAACATTTTACACATTATGAAGTCATCATACAATAAATATGACACTTCAGTTGTCCTTTAAAAGATCAGGCCCTGGAGAGAATGATACCATATATGGGCTAGAGAAATATCATGTCACTACTGAGAATTTGTTTTACCTTTGTGGCTATAGGAAATGGACATCAGTTTACTATTTTAGTTCTACTTTCACCCTATAGAATTGATATAAGAAAAATATGCCAAATTAGGGACTCTAGACTTAAGTTGTTGCTTTTTAAAGTTATTCATAAACAGCATGAAACCCTGGCTATATATTGTATTTGCCATTTTTTTTTAACCTTTATTGAGATGCTTAATATTGCATAAACCGTATTAATATGCATATGAGCCACTCCTAAATACTAATCAACTGCTTGAATGTGCTGATTAGTATCACACTTGTCTTGTCTTACACTGCTGTGGCCAAAACAATGACCCCAAATTATATCGTGCAGTTTGATCCCCTCCCCTATGCTTATCATGTATTCTGAGTTTGCATATTGAGCCACACACGGCTTTACTAGATGGAAAATCAATCCTGCATATCTCAGGATTGGCTAATTCAATCAACTTTAAAATCATACCAACTTTTTGTTGTAGTGGCGGTTTGGATACCTCCCCAGGCCTCCTGGGGTCGGCAGGAGGGCCACGTGACCTGTGCAGGCCCGGGAGTATGTTAAAGAGGGAGTGGCTAGCTGGGGGGCAAAGCCACCTATAGGATTGGCGCCAGTTTGGCCATTATGCCCCCAGCTAGCCAAGATCCCACCCATCCCTAATATTTGGAGCATAGGTGTTAATTTATTGTAAATGTAAAAATCATGTGTTTATGTATGGAAAATTGGAAAATATGTGTTTAAAAAAATAAATAAAAGGAAAATAAAGTAATATAATAAGTCAAGTATTTTAGTTTAATCTTTCTACGTCACTAGCAGTTGTGATATGCCTTCATTTTTCAGGTTGAATTATAATGTGTTTGTATTTGTTGTTGTCACAGCAGGGCGGTGGTGAGGGGAGTCGCCGGGACAGTGGTAAAGTGGGTGTGATCCTACCCTATGGGGGCACGGATGCTCCATCATGGTAGGCCCTGGACGAGGGTCAGGGCGCAGAGTGTACTGTCTCGGTTTCAGGCTCCTCCCCTCTCTTGTTTACGTATATTTAATTAATGATATTGTTATTATTATGTGAATTTGGGTTTACCAATATACGCTGTGGCCAGTATTTCCCCAATAAGTGGTTGTGTCTAATTATTTATTAAAGGGCTTAGGAAGTGTTTTGTGTCTAACAAATTATTCAGGGAGCAAGTTATGCCCAAAGTGTCATACGGACATACCCACTGGGCCTTTCACAGGTCATGACAGTGTCCCTTTAACTTGTGTCTGCTACAGTATTATAATACATGAGACATAAAAATATCTATGTAAGACCAATGATCTGTAATATGGAGCACTAGCCATGTGATGGCAGAATTCCCTGTCCTGTCTGAGACCTTATAATAGGAAATGTATGTGAATACAGTAGGGATGGCTACAACAACAAGCACTTTAGGGAAGCTGGGCCAGTATTTTATTTTATAATTGTGTTACTGAGATAATAATCAACTCTTAATAAGATCACTGATTTTCAAGTGGGAAAAATACTAGCATTTTTGAGACAAATTCTAATTTCATACTTTGTTACTAAAACTGAGATAATCCCTTAATACTTCTCATTCGCTATTGAATATTTTTAATATGGTCGTTTAGTCAAAACTATCAGCCTTATTAAATTGTGATTGGGCCAATTCTAAAGGGCTCTATATAAGCACAGAGCATATAGTTTTTACAGAAGTTTTTAGTTAGTGAACTTCTTTCCAAAAGCAAGGTCTTCACTAACTAAAGACTTCTGTAAAAAAATATGTTCTGTGCTTATATAGAGCCCTATTCAATTGGCCAAATCGCACTTTAATAAGGCTGTATATTCCCAACTGTAGTCCGAGAAGCACCATTGGTCTATGAGATGTATTCACGTAGCTCACAGAACAACAGGGACTACAAACGCCTCTGAAACAAAATAAATCACATATATAGTTGTGAGCGTACGAGTTGTTGCTAACGCTGCGGGCTCGCGTAGCGAGCTGCGGCCCTCGCGAAGCGAGGGCACTGCCCGAGGGTCTCAGTTGCTGGCATGGAGCGCCATAGGCGCTCCATGCCAGCACCTGAGGACCTCGCAAAGCGAGGGCCGCAGTTGCTGGCATGGAGCGCCGAAGGCGCTCCTTGCCAGCAACTGCGACCCTCGCAAACTTCACGTCGCAACCCAAACACTACGACACACACATTACGACACTCGCAAACAACATACGACACACGTTCACACACATTACGGACTCGCAACACTCGGACGCAACTCGCGAACATTACAAAATGTAAAACACAATACATACACACACCACATACATAAAAAACTTACCTACACCAAGAGGGAGCACCCAGCACCTCAAAAATACAACTTACATCTCGATTTTACTTGAAATAAAACAGTTTAGAGACTAAAAAAAAAACGAAGCGAGAGAAAAAATGGCCGCCGAACAAAACGAAAACGAGGCTACAGCACTCTAAACTCGCAAAACACCACAAGAAACTCGCAAAACACCACAAAACACCTACGGATATTCCGATACAAACGTATAACACACATTACTCGCCATTTCACGCCAATGCGGAAGTACACGACAACGGTTTGGGCTCGCGCACGCACAGTGTTACACTGCACACATTCAGCATGCTTACACAGCAGATCCACACCACTAATGCTGCAGCAACATCAAAACACATTCACAGCTCTTCCACACAATGCTTTAAAATAGGTAAAGTATATTCATTTATTAATGTATTATATATTTCATTATTACACACTAAACAGCATTAGCTACCTTACAATTTCATTGCCGTCATTTTTTGACGGGCAATTCGCTAATAAATTAATAAAGTTTAGTAGAAGTTGTGCAAGATGTATTTTCCATCTCTTATTTATAATGTGATATACCCCATTGGAGAACAGCATGTGTACTTATAAATCTAGTATATATGCTGTATTTATTTACAAATTCTAGTAACTTTATTTGTTTTATTTTGTAATTTTTGTAATGCCAGTTCCACAGATCACTTGAATGAGGCTTTTGCATCATTGTGTGTCAGTGGACAACCTATACAGACCTGGAACTCAACATTACACAATTGGACATTACCATTCCTTAGAGACATTACGATGAATTGCTAACTGGAAAATAGCTCCAAATTGTAATATGAAAGTAAAAAAAAAAAAGTATAAATTAAAATCCTTGATGGTTCAAGGTATAACATTTTCTTTTATTTCCTATGACAGTACTTTGTGATGTAAAGCTTTTCATATGAGAATGAATGACTGCTTTAAGCTCCTGAGAGGTGATGGACATTCCTCAGTCAACAGTGGGAACCAGCCTCTGACCTTTCCCCGGCATTGGCTGTGACGTCTGAGCTATTCATCTGAAGTGAAGATCAAGGCTGCTCTGTTGTGCAGCTCATATGGCGAAGCTGTCACAATGGATACAAGTCACATATACAGAGGCTCATCCTGCCCACACACACCGATTTAAAGAAAGGAGCTACTAACCACTTCAGGAATCCACATTAACTGACCACATCTGTAGTATTTTAGTGACGTGAGCTGGGAAGCTTTCTAAAAACTCAGACATCCACTCATTATACAGTTTGTATACAATAACATGAGGCATCATATGGCTTGTCTGCGTTGAGGCTGTTGGCCACAGCAATGCATGACACAATAGGACTTGTTTCTGTAGTGAAAGCCAAACGTTTGCACAGGGCAGCCGCAGTTCAGGGGCATTTTCCATTATTTGGGATAAGGAGGACTCATAAGAGGATCCTGTATGGGATTACTATGTGTGTTCTAATGAGTCACTCTGTGCCAGATTCATAGGAGCCAGATGTCACAGCTGACCCAGACAAACTACTCAGACAGATCCCACGCGTTTCATGTGTCAGCCTCACATCCATTCATAAAACGGTCTCCTCCCAAAAAGTCTTGGGAAAATCTTAAATTGTTGTGCAATTCTGACATTCTTTTCACTGATTCCTTAACTTCCTCTTGTCCAGACTATGTTTGTTATGCGGTGGTAAAAGACAAGATGGACAGGAAATCAGGTCTATCACACTCTGTGTTAAAGAAAGTCAAGGGTGGAAAAAAATAATATTATTCTTCCCACTATAAATGTTACATCTCTAGAAGCAATCTCCTGCATGCAGTCAGACAGATGGGTGTGTTTTTCTATTCTGTTTTTTTTCTTCTTTTTTGGACCTCAAGACGTTCTCAGCCACACAGCTGAAAGCCTTTGGAAAAAAACAAAACAGAACAGCAGGCGTTGGAGGTGTCTGGGGCTGAGGATTACAGAAGTTTTTAAGTTGGCTCTCCCTGTTAAAATTACAGCTGTGTAAAAGATGGTACAGTCTATGAGACCAAGATCTCAGAGAGTGTTTTCCAGTTCCCGGGAACCACACAGGTTCCTGAGATATTGCAGCTGTACTGCAGACGCAATGTTGTTGGAAGTTTATTATCAACGCATTATTGTTATGTGAAAGTATATGAGGAAGGATTATAGGCTGATACCTCCTGCCTAATGTTTATAATATTCAAATGTGTGTCTCTCTCTATCTCTATAAATATATATATATATATATATATATATATTTATATATATATATATATATAAAGTAAATAAATAGTACATCTGTGTTCACATTTGAATGTCTGAAGCAAGTTAAAAGTTTCCAGCTCAGAATTCCAAGAAATAAAGTTATTACACTGCATTCTGGGAAGCTGAGCAGGGAAATGCAAATGTGCCCACAAATGCCTTACTCTTCAATCCATCGCCCATTTTAAACATATATATATATATGTGTGTGTGTACTTGTGTTTGTATGTACAGTATCTGTGTCTATATTATAAATACAATAACTATATATATATATGTATATATATATATATATATATATATACACACAACCACTTGAAAGTTTGCAATGCTAAATATAAATAAACACCATATATCATCATATATCACCATATACTACAAAAATCTGATTTTATATATATATATAAAAATATATATATATATACACATATGTTTTTGTCATAGGAACGTCAATTTTCTTGACAGGTAAGAACCAGTATTTCAATCCAGTTTTCCCATTTAATCTACCTAGAAAACTCAGGTATAAGTAATTCTCAGAATAATGTTATGCGTATAACAAGTAATCTTGAATTTGTATATGTCTGTCCCTACCACTTCTACAGGAGTGTTGTTCCCTGTATCTACTAACCTTTCTGCTAAAGTAGTAATTTTACAAATTACTTCTTAATGGTCTAGACCTCCAGTTCAAAATAATAGTCGCTTATTGTTACATATCTCTTTTTCTGAAATATTCTCCCCAACTAAAAATAATTAAATGCCATAATATAATTATGCTTATTTTATTTTATCCAAAATTAAAGTCATGGAACCATATGTACTTGGGGTGCAGTACAAATGTAAAGGCTAGGCCACACTCTGATACACACCTGTGTTTCCCATCTCTCATAGGCAGCCTTTAAAATGACTGTATACTGTATATTATATTGTATACATTATACTGTATATATGTAATGAAAAATCCTATTTTTTCCTTACATGAGTACCTTTCATAAACCTGGGGGTTATAGGTCATCCATGCATCACGAAAACACATATATATAAATAGTGACAAGCTATCTCCACAACATTGAGCCCTAATATCTGGCACTTTTGAAGGAGGAACATAGAATTACAGAAGGCTTTAATTATTTTTCAAATGTATTATATTATATTCACCAGTAATACAAAATGATAAACCAAAAACAAATCAAAGAAAATAGCAGACTCCCTCCCACCAGAGCACTGCGTGTACTGTGACAGTTACCTAGCTATTAGAGATTCCATCCAGCTTAACCAGGATGGAGCAAAAAGAAAACAAACAGTCCAATATTTTATTTTAAATCACTGGCCTGTATCATTTAGAGTCCAAGTTTTCACTCTTTTTATGCAGATCACTCATCATCTTCTGTATCTCTCTCTGTGCCTTTCTTTTTCTTTAGCAAACACCTCTCTAGATTTCTCTCTTTTCAGCTCCAAACACCATACCTTTATGTGAGTTTATTTTCTACTTTAAGCAAGCTGCGCACAGTTCTTGAAGGCCTTAAACAAAGCCTGTAGGCCTCAAGCCGAGCGTCTCACTGCATGTATATATATATATATATATATATATATATATATATATATATATGAAGAGTGAGGTAGCAGTGAATGTACAGTAATCCAGTTGAATAATCAGAGTATTGCAGTGAATAGTGATACCTTTTTTATTGGACATACGTATTCATAATAAAGCTACAAGCTTTCGAGAGATTATGCCTCTCTTTATCAAGTCAAAAAGCGATACTGATACAAGTATGAACTAAAAACAGTAAACAAAAAAAAAATGTTTTTCCATTTTTTCCCCCCATCTCTTTCTGTGTACTGTTTTTAGTTCATACTTGTATCAGTATCGCTTTTTGACTTGATAAGGAGAGGTATTATCTCTCGAAAACTTGTCGCTTTATTATGAATATGTTTGTCCAATAAAAAAGGTATCACTATGTATGTATATATATATATATAGTAAATAAAATGTACATCTGTGTTCACACCTGAATGTCCAAAGCAAGTTAAAAAACCTGCTTCCAGCTCAGAGTTCCGAGAAAAAACAGTTATTACACTGCATTCTGGGAAGTTGAGCTGGGACACACAAATATGTCCACAAATGCCTCGCTCTTCATTCCGTAGCCATCATCAAACATGGCTTCCTTTAAGCTTATGCATGCTGTATTATTACACAGCTTTAATGCAAAGCCAAGGTTGGAATAAACACAGGCTGAGTATCCAATCCATGTACATGTTTCAAGCTTACTGGCTATCATCAGCATGGAGCAGGATCTCAGCCTGTGTTGTGGAAATTATGAGTAGGTAGTTCACCACAACAATCATTTATAATATGGTGGGCAAAAGAGCGATAGAAGCCCTCCACCGTACAGTAGTACAGTAAATAAAATGTACATCTGTGTTCACACCTGAATGTCCAAAGCAAGTTAAAAAACCTGCTTCCAGCTCAGAGTTCCGAGAAAAAACAGTTATTACACTGCATTCTGGGAAGTTGAGCTGGGACATACAAATATGTCCACAAATGCCTCGCTCTTCATTCCGTAGCCATCATCAAACATGGCTTCCTTTATGTCACGATCTGCTTCTTCAAGGGGGCTTGATATGAACCTAGTTCAAACCTACCCCAGCAGAATCATGTACTTCCTGATCTCTGTGGCACAAAAGATGGCTTCTGAAGATTGCAAGGCCCAAAAGCTACAGGCAGAGAATACTGGATCCAGGTTACTTAGTGGCCCATAGCAAGACCACTCCCCAAGTCAGGATACAACACACAGAAATAGTCTCACACCTTGTTTATGTGAAAACTATATTGCAACCTTTATTGAATGAACAAAACAACATATTTATACTCTCCAATACCACACCCTTGTGTACATTGGTGTATGTGTGATGTCAGACCATCTGGCTTGCAACCTTGGGCTATCAAAGCTCTTGAGATCACATTCATTAGATAACCTTTATGTTAAACTCAAGTGTTTGCCCAGGACCACTTGAAGCACATGCATCTGTCTTGACCCAAGGTCTGCATGTTTGAGTGTGCAATGATCTGCAGCTAACTTCTATCCAGAGCATTTCTACCAATTCCACATATGTTCTATATAACATTTTCCCTCATAATATATTATACCTAGGATACATAATAACCATGTACAGGCAACATATAACCGCACAATAACACATAATCCCAATGTAACAATGTCATGCTCCCTTGGACATACTCACAAACCACTGACAATATGAGTCCTTAAACAATTAAATCATGACTTCCTTTCTAGTATAGCATAGAGGATCATCCTAACGGATAATTCTCTAGCTATACTGCTTTTACTTGTCCTCCTGTCTGGAAAGTCCATCCATGTGATAGCCTCAGTGGCTCTCTGGGTACCCTGCCTCCCCCTGTTCAGGGCGAATACTCGCTCCTTCCCAGTGGCCTTGTGACTTTCCCAAGCCCCTGGGGAGACTTATAAGACAACTGCCATGGAGGACCCTTCAAGGTTGTCCAGGGGAAACAGTACATCCCAGCTAGTAAGTCCAGCATAAATTTGGGAGAATCCTTACCCAGCAAAGCCCTTTCCTTCCAGGCTAGGGAGACCTCCTGTCCTGCCGATTCTGGATCAGCACTCCGTCCCATGGGTAAAATTGAAGAGTACAAGGTTCCCTTTGTCAGGCCTGAGCTTTCTCCTGAATAAACTGGGATACGGGAGTTGCAACATGGGCTAGTGACATTCACTGGTGGCATCCATGCTGGATTAATGGGCAGTTCTGATACAAGCTGTTGTGGCTCAGTAGCCAACCTTTCTCCCACCAAGCCTGGCCAATGGCCCCTTCTTTCCAGGGTTACAGGTACACAGCCAGTGTCTTTGGGCAGCTGCAGGGGAGTCATTGTAGGGATACCAGGAGACAAATCACAATTTGGGGTACCCTCTGGCTCTTTGGTCTCTGGATCCTCAGGTGGAACCTCCTGACTCTCTCCATCTGAGACTGCCTGGTGTGTAGTTACAGGCAGCCCTTGAAAAGCAGCAGCTACTGCCTCTTTTTCAGGCTGAAGAACAGGGCTACTTTCTGTTTCTGCTCCAGGGTCTGTGGCTGGCTCCTGGACAATGGTCATCCAAGGAACCTCTCTACAATTTCCACAGTCAAATGGTAGGGCCCAGTGCTCATTAGGTTCTTCTCTTACACTAGGAGCAGAGTAGCTTTTCCCCAGTTCTTCCCCTGGGCCTGGCACTGCTGTGGTTTGGCCCTGTCCCCCTTCCTCTAACTGGGTGAGACTTAGCCCCCTAAAGATAGGGACCAGTTCTTCCTCTTCCCAGTCCCCCCCATGGATGCCGGCATCCTTGTTATTTTGAGAATCATGGATATCAAAATTCTCCCCACAGTCCATACATTTATTTTCTGACCCCGCCTCAGCAATATTTAGCTGGGTCTCTGTAGTACCTGTTAGGTGGTTGTGTTCCATGCCTGACTGGCATGAGCCCTCCCAGCTGTCTGGCCAACAACCATCCAGGGATGCTTCATCCAGTAAGTCTATATAATCCACCTCCAGCTGTAGCTCCTGTTGGATCAAAGGCCAAAGTAAGTTAGCTGTATGAGAGCCTGTCTCCAGTCCCAGCATGTGACAGCGCTTGGCAAACAGACACAGCTTTCTTTTCTCTGTCCCCAAGCCCCAGTCCGGATCCCCATGTACTATGTCCCAAAGTGCCTTTTCCAGCCCCAATGAAAAATGATGATGTATCCCAACAGGTCCAACCCAATAAGCATATTGATCTTCCAGGGCGACCTCCTCATATACCAATTCTTCCAGCCATTCCATTAGCCTGTGACCTGGCCATAGTCCCAGGAATGCCATCCATTTATTTAGAAGGCCCATTCCTCTACAGTCCTTTCCAGTCACCAGAACATTCTCTATCTCTACTGGGGATAAGCATTTCCCCTCCACTGGGGCTGAGACAGGGCCATTGCTTACCCTTCTCCTGTTCCCCTTTACCTCCTGTGTGATTTGTATCCGGAGTTCCCTCTGCTGATCCTTAGTAAAACCTGCAGGCATTACCTCCATCCATCTTTGATACCGTCTGGACACTTCCTCCTCCTCTGCTGCAGACATCTCTTCATAAGCTGCCATCCTTCTGTGTTTTATACAGAGATCCCCACCGCTGCCAGCCAAATGTCACGATCTGCTTCTTCAAGGGGGCTTGATATGAACCTAGTTCAAACCTACCCCAGCAGAATCATGTACTTCCTGATCTCTGTGGCACAAAAGATGGCTTCTGAAGATTGCAAGGCCCAAAAGCTACAGGCAGAGAATACTGGATCCAGGTTACTTAGTGGCCCATAGCAAGACCACTCCCCAAGTCAGGATACAACACACAGAAATAGTCTCACACCTTGTTTATGTGAAAACTATATTGCAACCTTTATTGAATGAACAAAACAACATATTTATACTCTCCAATACCACACCCTTGTGTACATTGGTGTATGTGTGATGTCAGACCATCTGGCTTGCAACCTTGGGCTATCAAAGCTCTTGAGATCACATTCATTAGATAACCTTTATGTTAAACTCAAGTGTTTGCCCAGGACCACTTGAAGCACATGCATCTGTCTTGACCCAAGGTCTGCATGTTTGAGTGTGCAATGATCTGCAGCTAACTTCTATCCAGAGCATTTCTACCAATTCCACATATGTTCTATATAACATTTTCCCTCATAATATATTATACCTAGGATACATAATAACCATGTACAGGCAACATATAACCGCACAATAACACATAATCCCAATGTAACAATGTCATGCTCCCTTGGACATACTCACAAACCACTGACAATATGAGTCCTTAAACAATTAAATCATGACACTTTAAGCTTATGCATGCTGTATTATTACACAGCTTTAATGCAAAGCCAAGGTTGGAATAAACACAGGCTGAGTATCCAATCCATGTACATGTTTCAAGCTTACTGGCTATCATCAGCATGGAGCGGGATCTCAGCCTGTGTTGTGGAAATTATGAGTAGGTAGTTCACCACAACAATCATTTATAATATGGTGGGCAAAAGAGCGATAGAAGCCCTCCACCGTACAGTAGTACAGTAAATAAAATGTACATCTGTGTTCACACCTGAATGTCCAAAGCAAGTTAAAAAACCTGCTTCCAGCTCAGAGTTCCGAGAAAAAACAGTTATTACACTGCATTCTGGGAAGTTGAGCTGGGACATACAAATATGTCCACAAATGCCTCGCTCTTCATTCCGTAGCCATCATCAAACATGGCTTCCTTTAAGCTTATGCATGCTGTATTATTACACAGCTTTAATGCAAAGCCAAGGTTGGAATAAACACAGGCTGAGTATCCAATCCATGTACATGTTTCAAGCTTACTGGCTATCATCAGCATGGAGCGGGATCTCAGCCTGTGTTGTGGAAATTATGAGTAGGTAGATCAACACAACAATCATTTATAATATGGTGGGCAAAAGAGCGATAGAAGCCCTCCACCGTACAGTAGTACAGTAAATAAAATGTACATCTGTGTTCACACCTGAATGTCCAAAGCAAGTTAAAAAACCTGCTTCCAGCTCAGAGTTCCGAGAAAAAACAGTTATTACACTGCATTCTGGGAAGTTGAGCCGGGACACACAAATATGTCCACAAATGCCTCGCTCTTCATTCCGTAGCCATCATCAAACATGGCTTCCTTTAAGCTTATGCATGCTGTATTATTACACAGCTTTAATGCAAAGCCAAGGTTGGAATAAACACAGGCTGAGTATCCAATCCATGTACAGCTGTTTCAAGCTTACTGGCTATCATCAGCATGGAGCGGGATCTCAGCCTGTGTTGTGGAAATTATGAGTAGGTAGTTCACCACAACAATCATTTATAATATGAAGAGCGAGGCATTTGTGGACATATTTGTATGTCCCAGCTCAACTTCCCAGAATGCAGTGTAATAACTGTTTTTTCTCGGAACTCTGAGCTGGAAGCAGGTTTTTTAACTTGCTTTGGACCATATATAAAATTGCCAGCTTGTCTGTCATGTCTGCAGTATGTTTTGTGCTCAGGCGCATGATTGTTGGTAGAGTCAGGGCAACTGCTGCCACAGAGAGAGAGAAACAGGGCAGAGAGAGAGACAGGACAGAGAGAGATAGAGGAGATAGAGATAGGGGAGATAGAGACAGGACAGAGAGAGACAGGAGAGGGAGAGAGAGACAGGACAGAGACAGGAGATAGATAGATAGATAGATAGATAGATAGATAGATAGATAGATAGATAGAGACATAGAGACACAGAACACAGAGCGAGAGACAGATCAGAGAGAGAGAGACAGATCAGAGAGAGATAGACAGATCTCTGAGAGAGACAGGACACAGAGAGAGAGAGAAGGCAGAGAGTGAGACAGAACAGAGAGAGAGAGAGACAGGACAGAGAGAGACAGGCAATAGAGAAAAAGACAGGAAACAGAGTGAGAGACATAACAGAGAGAGAGAAAGGAGAAAGAGATATAGACAGGGCATAGAGAGACAGGACAAAGAGAGAGCGGACAAAGAGAGAGGATAGAGAAAGAGAGAGACAGGATAGAGAGAGACAGCATAGACAATTCAAGGTAACATTTTATTATACCTTCATTTGTGGCAGGCAAGTAACTAGTATATATATAAATGTGTGCATGTGTGTTTCAACCTGAGAATATATTGCCTCTGAATAGATAAAGAGTTGTATCTCTCGAAAGCTTGTCACACTAAATAAAATAATGGTCCAATGAAAATGGTATCACCTTATTCTGCAGTACTCATATTAGGAGTCTGTTTCTTTGAGCTCTGTCCCTTCCTCTAATGATTACAGGCATCTCAGCACATAATATAAATGCCTGCTAGCGTGGTGCCCCACTTCCAAAACAGGCCACTTACAAACATACACCCCAACAGCCCTGTTGGTCAGTGCTGAATCTTACTACATATGCCCCACATGATTTGAGATTTACACTGACTGTTTCACCAAACCACTGTTCTGAGCATATGGCCACTAAAAGACTTTTGTTTTATAGGAATGCTACTCAACCTTTGGATAGTTTTTAGTAGGGGAAAACAACTACTAAATAATCTCTTTGTACGTTACTAGTTTTTATATGGATGTGTTTGTGTCATTGCAGCAGTTCTGAATTAATATAAATTTCTCATGCAACTTTGTAGGTCTGTCTGCCATATATCAGTAATACCCTACGGTGGCTGTATAATAATCCATACACCCTTCTTATGACTTCTTGCATATTTTCATTTGCTGCATAAATCATGGTGTAGTTTACAGGTCTTCAGATTTAGACTCAAACCAAACAGCACATACCACGCAATACACAATACATTCTGCTTTCGTTATGGGCTCATACCAAACCCAGGAAAGAATGTAAGCAGCGATTCCAAACTTGCTGCATTCATGGCTGGGTTTTAAAGCAGCACAGAAATCATGCTAATTTGTTAAGAAGCCCTTAAAAGATAATGTTACATCAATTTTCTATCAAACAGCTGGTGGATAAAATCTGTTGTCTCTATAAAAAAAAGGCCAAGTTACATTTTTTCCAAGTTGGTAAAGCCAAAGACATTGGACACATATAAACACATATGCCTCATGTATATATATACATATATATATATAAATATATATATATATATATATATATATATATATATAAATATATATACAGGGTCGAGTCACATTATTATTTGACTATTTTTGACGTCAGTAGCGCATAGCCAAGGAAGCTGGCTTGGTGGGTATAAGGTGATATAGGTATTCTGCAAACATGTCAACCATCTCTATCATGGATAAAACTTGCAATTTTTTCATACTTTTAAAAGGGGATGATAAATGGCTTTTGGGCCAAGGGTGGCAGTATCTGAAACAGCGCAGTTTGTGAACTGTCGTTAAAGTGTACCGTGACTGGACAAATGGCACCATTGCGAATACACAGAGCACCACATGCCATTGAGGAGCAACTCACCGTCCAAACGAACCAGTGGGCTACCAGACGTGTGTCTAAAATGACAGTACAGCCAACCCTGTTGTGTATGGGGCGCCGAAGCTGTACCCATGCTGAAGAGGGTACATCATCATAAATGGGTTCAATTTACACGACAGTAACAAAATTGGACCTCTTCTGATTGGCAATAGGTTGCCCTCTCTGATGAATCAAATTTTCTGCTCCATCCACTTGACGGACGTTGGTGTGTCAGGAGCCAAACTTCTGAGAACAAACACTCTACATCCATTGCTGGAAGAACACAAGCTTGTGTTATGGTCCGGGGAATGTTTTCTTGGCTTATCTGTGTCCACTCCTACCTCAGGAAGCACTCTTAGCTGATTAGGTTATCTATCCATCCTTGCAGATCAAGTACACCCATACATGTTGACTGCCTTCCCTGGAACGGATGGGATCTTCAGGCAGTACAATGCAACATGTCATACCGCGAGAATTGTCCAGGAGTAGTTGGAGGAGCATGACAAAGACTTCCAAGTACTTCCCTGGCCTCCAAACTCCCTGGACTTGAACCCTATTGAGCACCTATGGGATCACCTCAATTGCCATGTTTGCCGTATGGATCCTCCACCATGTACTCTTCAGCGGTTGTCGGATGCACTGCAGTCTGCATGGCTCCAGATACCCTTGCCAGCTTTCCAACTTCTTACTGGCTCACTACCACAACGTCTAGCTTCTGTCCTTGCTGTATACGGCGGTTATTAAGGATATTAGCTAGTGGTCATAATAATGTGACTCGACCGTGTGTATATGTATATATATATATATATATATATATATATATATATATATATATATATATATATGTGTGTGTGTGTGTGTGTAGGTGTGGAACATATTTACTGAATAGTTTCCAAAAGTTTAATTAACATCTATGAAAACTCTTCTCCCTGGCTCCTAAAAACATCCTGACTAGGCTCCAAGAATATTTTTCTCCCATGCTCCTAAGTATTATATATTAATAATTCCTGAAAGTGGTCATACAATAGGTTTTATTTGTTTATTTAGCTGCTGACAAGCAATACAGTCAGTATTTGTTGATAAATAAATCAATATAGCTTTTAAAAGTTTGTGTGAAATTCAGCATTTTAGACTTCAGGAGACATTCTGCTCGTCACCCCCTATCATGTATCCATGGGGAGGGAGATGCTCTGCATAGGGGACTGCCCTCATGGGACTCTTCAAAGGATCACTGTATGAAAGTTTTATTTTTTTTCAAAAATCATACTACCCATGTAGGCAGTATGCCAAAGAATGAGAATTGAGCATTATATTAAACAATATTAAACTTATTTTTAAAATATTTTATTTTTATTCCATGTGACTCCATTTGCAGATCTGATCAAGCAGCAATGTCCTCCTTTTCTGCTGAGTCACTCTATGATATATGTAAATTATGAGGGCATGTGTTAGGGCACACTGTTCCCCCTGGCTCTAAGCCCAGAAGCAGCTCTTTGCACAGCCATGCACATTTACCTATAATTTACATTTCTTTCTAACTATGCTGAACAGCAACAAATAAACATTTTGTAAAAACAGTATATAAAAAGAAAAAATTCTGACTACCTATGGCTTTTTATTTTTTTAAAACCCTGTACAGAAATCCTATATGCAATTAAAATACAGAAACAGATTTTGTTATTTTAATAAATACCAGTATGTAATAGATAACTGCTAATAGTTATAGAAAAATTGATAAATATACAAATATAAAATATACAACATTGTATTAAAGGATCTCTTTAAGTAATTCTTTATTTAACGCAAATATTTTAACTGTGTTGATTTCATTAATTTTATCCTAACTGTGACATGATACACCTATAATGATCTCAGACCAGTCATCATAGAGATGAGAATCATCTCATTGAACAGGGAATAAAGTCTTAGGGCCTCATTCAAATGTGATTTTGCCAATTGAATAGGGCTCTATATAAGAACATAGCATATTTTTTTACAGAAGTTTTTAGTGACTGAACTTCTATACAAAAGCAAGGTATTCACTCGCTAAAAACCTCTGTAAAAAATATGCTATGCGCTTATATAGAGCCCTATTCAATTGGCCAAATCCAATTTGAATGAGGCCCTTACTATGCAGGTTCAGGCTGTTATTATGCAGATAATATTCTGCATTTATAACAATGACTAGTGAGTGAGTGACCTTTGTGTAAAATGCCATAGCAACCAACACAAACACACACATATATATATGCTACTAGCAACTTGCCTTTCAAAAAATGACGGCAATAAAATTGTAAGGCAGGTAATGCTGCTTGCCACACAATGAGCCTCATTCAATTGCAATTCAGCCAATTGAATAGGGCTCAAAATAAGCACAGAGCATATTTTTTTTACAAAAGTTTTTAGTTAGTGAAGACCTTGCTTTTGGATAGAACTTCACTAACTAAAAACTTCTGTAAAAAAATATTCTATTTGCTTATTTAGAGCCCTATTCAATTGGCCAAATCGCAATTGAATGAGGGCCAATTGCGAGCCTCTCCCCTCGTGTACTTTTGGTCGTCAGAGCACCTTCGGCGCTCATTATGAGCCTCTCCCCTGTTATTTTTTTTTATATAAATATATTTTTTTATAATAATTGATTAATTAATTAATTAAATAAATAATAAATTAATATACTTTACCTATTTTTAATGAATATATCCAAGTATGAATATGCTGAAGAGCTAACAATCACTGTTGTTTTTCCTGCAGCATACAATGTTTGGACTGTTGGTGATGTTAGGACAAAAGTGTCAGCAATGTGGCAAATGTGCAGTGTAAATAGGCTGTGTGTGCGAGGCTAAATCGTTTGTTTAGTTGTGTAAAGCGGCATTTTAGACTCCTAATGTTATTCATTTTAAGTTAGTGTTGTAAAATGACGGCGATTGTCTATGGGTCTCAAGCATTTTGCGTCCTGCCTAATAGTGTATTTTGTACCACGTACGTTCCCGGGTAAAAGTCGAATGTGCCTGGCGGTGTTTTGCATGCTTAGGGGTCGTGTAGCCTAATTTTTTTTTTTCGACGTCCATTTTTTTTCTTGCTTAGGCGATTTTCGGGTGGTGAAACTCTGCAAATTCGACTTAAATTTACATGCAACCTCACTTCCAGACGTCCTGGCTGCCCCCCGTGCAGTCGTGTTTATCGTGTTTTTCGAATGTACACGGTTCCGCCGTTAACTTTGTATTTTTTACGGGTCTTATTTTTTTTTTGTAAGTGGCGGTTTCCTTTTCAAAGTGTTTTGAACCGTAATTTTTGCTTGCGATGTTTTCAAAGTGCTACCAGTCTCGCACTGTGAATTGTGTATTTGTAGGTATGATGCTTAAGTTGTGCGGGGTCGTAGGGATGAGCGCCTACGGTACGTGTTTTAATTTTAGGTGCTTAGCCTCGTTTTCGTTTTATTCGGGCGCCATTTTTTCTGTCGCTTAGCCAATTTTTCAATCACAAAACTGGTGAAATGCGACTTACATTTGCAAGCAACCTCACTGACAGACGTCCTGGCTGTCCCCCTGTGGTGTGTGTGATGTTTTTTAATGTTTTTATTTTTTTGTGCCGGTTTGGCCATTAACTCATATTTTTTTTTTCAAAGTCCTGCGGGTCGTATTTTTTTTTTTCTAAGTCTAGCTTTCCTGGCGCTTTCCTTTACAAAGTGTTACGGGTCGTAATTTTTTAAGTCTATGTTTTTGTTTTTAAAACTGCTACGGGTCTCGCAGTGTGACTTGGATAATGAAGGTTTCTGTTGGACTGGGTTGTAGGGATGAGCGCCTATGGCGCTCATTTCCACCAGCGCAGTGAGCGCCTTCGGCGCTCCCTGCCTATGTCATACGGGGGCGTAGGGATGAGTGCCTACGGCGCTCATCTCCACAAGCGCAAGGAGCGAGGCCCGTAAAGTAGAGGTGGGGAGAGGCTCACAATGTACGCCGAAGGCACTCATTGTGAAGCCCATGATGAAAATCGAAGCCACTCATCGCTAGACCCGCAAGTTAGAGGGTGGGGGAGAGGGTTCACAATGAGCGCTGAGGGGGCAGGCAGTGAGCCCGTAAGTGAGGTTGCAAGCTAAATTTGCTATTGAATTGGCGTCTTTTGGCGACCTCCTAAACCCGTAACTTTTTTTTCAAGCCCGTAAGGCTTTGAGCAATAGTGATTTAAGATTCAAACCTTGCAGGCTTAAAAAAAAGTTATGGGTTTAACCGCTGCAAAGCTCGCAAATGTTTGCAGACCCGTAACGGCAAATGAGAGACAGAGGGGCCAAAAAGACAGGGGAGGAGGGGGAAGAGACACAGGGGAGGGAGAGAGGGGGAAGAGAAAAAGGGGAGGGTGGGTGGCGGAAAGAGACACAGGGGAGGGAGAGGGGGAGGAAGAGACAAAGGGGAGGGAGAGGGGGGCAAAGAGACATGAGACCCATAAAGTAGAGGGGGGAGAGGCTTGCAATGTGTGGCAAACAACATCATTGCAAGGCTTTACATTTTTATGCCGTCATTTTTGACGGGTAAATTGCTAGTACTATATATAATGATCAACTCAACTAAGAATGATGTAGGGCCAATTTATCGTTCATGTTAAATTAAACCTCAAATGTAATCACTATCAACATTTAAAGCCTCCATCAAATGTCAATAATATGGAGAAACGCAAATTTCTAATTCTGCCTGTGGTCCCATAGAGAAAATACCTGGGTCTACACAAATGTGTTTGCTCAATGTTCTGATGTACATACAGAATCACAAGATGTCCTTTGTTTTGTTTTCATACATATTGCCCATTGTAACTGTTTGATTACTAATGCTTGACACATTTCTCTCTTTGATTTGTAAAAGGGAAGCCAATTTATTTTAGGTCCCCAGAGAACACTTTTGATGTTTCACTGACACCATTAGTGCTGCATATAATTTAATGCTTAGTGTCCAACACAAAAGGAGAGATAATTAAAAAGACATTAAGGTATCTTAAAACTTAAAATGCCAAGAAATGTGCCTAAATGTTATCGTGATACTTCACTGTAACAATTCTACCTCACTATAACCCATCCAAATTTCTGTTGACAGACAAGTCTTTCTCATTCACCATTGTTCACATTTTATCATACTATCTACAATACAAAATATGAAATTTGTTTATAGCTTCAAATATGCTTTAAAATGTGTCTGTGGTCTGAAGGTACAGACAAAGGCTGAACCATTGCTTTATGGTCCTATACAGAGACAGAGCTGACACATATAGCCTGAAGCAAAAAAGTAATACAGTCCTTAAAGGGGTCACTGCCATAGGTATGTCGACTTGCAGATCCAGAAGTGTAACACTGGAACTTGTCCCCTCTGGTTTCAACAACTTATTTTGCATTGTTTGTATCAATACAAATCGCTGATAAAATCTGCACATCAAAACTAGTTAGTTGTATCAAGTGATTTCTATACCATCTGAGGTTTTTTCCTTTGCCTATAAACTATTACATTCTTAAAAACAATGTGTTACGTAAGATGAATGATATGAATTTCCAAGTAGTGCTATTCATTTTGTTTACATTCTGGGTACTGGGCACTTCATCTCCACTACCTTTACTGCTTTGGGGCATTCGGAAAGACTTCTGAGTAAACCTCAGTGAGACATTTAGAGTACTCAGATGGCATTTGTAAGACGTTAGATTTAGTTGTGTGATGTGACAGCTTGTTGGCGATTTGCGAGTGCACTTCACTTGGCTCAGTTATTACCAGAGCTATGGAATGGAGCCCTAAACTTCCCATTCAGGTGATACTTAGAAGACCGATAAGTAATTTACTGTGTGTTCTTAGATATAGTTGCTAATGGACTATTGATTTTACTAGCTCAGTCCTGAAAGTTTTCATTTTTAGCTCAAAAACGTCATCAAGACATGTCGCAGCTTCTAACAACTAGTACTTAAAGGCCCCCTGAACTCACTGCAAGTGGTCTTCATGGGGTGAAAGAGCACAAGATTTAATGTTAAAATAATCTATATTTTTTAATAACACTAATAAATACAAAAAAAAAGTTTTAAATATAAGTTTAAATACAGTCTATTTTGCCCACTGGCTGTTGCATGATTAATTAGCAGAGTGCCAAGTCCAGCATGCGCTGTGTAAAGCTGTTTTGGGAAGGCTGTGATTGATAGCACAGATGGGCTCAGATTACACTGCACTGACCAGTTAACTCTTAGCTTTTCTGTTTTACATGTTTAACAGTCTACCATGTCTGCACAGATAGATTTAGAAAGATTTTTTTTATTACACTAGTAACTTGCCTGGATCTACATTTTTGAAACCCATAGGCAGTGAAGTGGAGGAGCCCCTGTGAGTGTGTATCTCTCTGTGTTCCATCTCTCTCTCTGTGCCAACAATCTCTCTGTGTCCTCTTTCTCTGCACTCTCTCTCTGGCCCTCTGTTTCTGCCCCTCCCTCTGTGCGCCCTGACTCTTTCTGTGCCATCTCTCTGTGCCCTTTGTCTCTCTCTGTGCCCTCTGTCTCTGCTCTCTCTCTTTCTGTGCCCTCTGTCTCTATCTGTGCCCTCTCTCTGTCCTCTACCCCTGACCTCTGTCTCTCTCTGTGTCCTCTCTCGGTGGTCTGTCTCTGTGCAATCTATCTCTCTCTGTGCCCCCTGTTTCTCCACCTCTCTCTCCCTCTGTGCCCTCTGTCTGTCTCTGTCCCCTGTCTATGTTCCCCTTGTCTGTCGCTCTGTCTGTGCCCTCTCTAAGCTCTTTCTCACTCCTTTATTGGCCCACAATGCTCATGCACGCATTCTGACCAGCAATGCCCATGCTCGTGTCCCAGGTGGGACGTGCTCAAGCGCATTGCGGACTGGAACGCAACATTACTGACAATGGGCTTCATTCAACTGCAAGCCTGCAACTCGCTGCCTGAGATCCAAAATCATAAACCCTGGTTTCCAAAGTAAGCAGACCCCCATAGCTACTGCTTACAATGAGCCAAAAGTAAATGAGACCGTCATCATGACGGCAATGAAACCCTGCTGCAGGGTCCCCATCAGGGTCCCCACATTAACCTCATGATGCGGGGGACCCGATGGGGACCGCTGCAGTGTCCCCACATTAACCCTTGCAGTGAGACCCCAGCTGCATTTAAAAATATCAAGGTAGTATATTTTATTTTATGTAATTTAGTTTGTTATTTTATGTGATTTTTTTTATTTTCAGTAATGTAGCTTTTTTTTTTTGTATTGTAGTTTGTTATTTTCAGTAATTCTTTTTTATTTTCTGTAATGTAGTGTTTATTTTTTTGGTGTAATTAGTAGGGTGCTAGGGATGTCATTAGGGGGTTAGGTAGGTAGTGTAGGGGTTAATAGGGTAGAGGGGGTTAATAGAGTAGAGGGGAGTTAATAGTGTAAAGGGGAGTTAATAGGGTAGAGGGGGTTAATAGAGTAGAGGGAAGTTAATAGTGTAAAGGGGAGATAATAGGGTAGAGGGGGATTAATAGTGTAGAGGGGGGTTTATAAAGTAAGGTAGGGGTTAATAGGGTAGCGGTTTATTGGGTACAGTTAGGGTTAATGGGGTTTAGTTAAGGTTAATCCGCAGCCAGTACTGCGCATTAGTGTGGCGCGGGCCCTTTATGGATCCACAGCAGGGGATTTGATGTTTTTAAATGCTGCAAGGGTTAATGTGGGGACCCTCTGGGGATCCCGATATGGACCCTGCACTTACAGTACCCCCACGGCATGGGGTTAACAATTTGTGTGCTGCTGGCCCTTTAAGGAACCGCGGCAGGAATTTTACATTTTTAAATAGGGACCCCTGCAGCAAGAGGTGAATGTGGGGATCTTGCAGGGGTACCGATCGGGACCCCTGCATCATGGGGATAATGTGAGGACCCTGCGGGGGTCCCGATCGGGCCCCCTGCATCATGGGGGTTTCATTTAGGAGTGTGGAGTGGTGGGTGTTAGGAGGAGTGGGGACATTTTGGGAAGCCTACATAAGGGCTTCTAAAACCCTTGCGGGTCCTCTCTAGCACATGTAGGACTTCGTCCTTCAGTTGCGTTGTACAAGTTAGGATACGTTGTGAGCTTGGGGGAATCGGGCAATTGAATAGCGATTTGCGATTTTAGCCCTGCGAATGTGACAGATCAAAGGCTTCTGAGTGGCGTAGGCTAGGAGTTTGACGGCTGCCATTTTCACAAGGTGGTAACTAGTAACCCGATCCAAGCCCGAAAAAAAAAGCCAATTGAATACCAAATTTGCCTGCGACCTCACTTGCGGGCCATTGGTTCGCAAATTCGCACAATTGAATGAGGCTCAATGTGTGTGATGCCTGCACAGTAAGCACAGCGTAGGCAATACACACACATTGCCAAAATATAGTGATCCTTTTACACAGGAAATGCAAAGTTGATGTATCTTATACTTTCTACTCTAGGTCAGTGATATCTAAGAAAAAGAAACATAGACACATACATTTTGTCAGAAGATATGAATGAAAAGGTACACATTTGAAATTAATTTCTGTTATTATAGCCTGTAATTACATGACAGAGCGGACTCAGCTATTCAGAAATTGTCTATTAGTATGTATATTTTTTGGTCTTAACAATCAGTTAAGGTAAGAAACCTGTAGTTCTTTTACTGTTGCAAATCTAAATCTAAAGTGGTGATCGCATAATCGTTGAGGAAACTTTAGGTAAGATTTATTGATTGGAACTGTGTTTAGCCTTGTATATATAAACACCCCTTTTCTTTTATCTTGTGAAAATAAAGATGCTACTTGACATAACACATGGAGTTATGGGTCAATGTAAAGACTGAGCTGTCATATTGAATTATTCCAGGAGACTAAAACAATTGTATTGGCAGTAGAACAAGTTTCATAAGAGTGTACCTTTAATGCTATTTTGCCCAAGGAATATCGCATTTTATGCTTCAAAGAAAATTTTTGGAAATTACAACTACTGGAAATTCTCAGTGCTAAAACAACAATCTTAGAAAGTAAGAGATTCTGGAATATAAAACCAAAAGCAGTGGGGGCACTGAGACACATTGGCTAAAGGCCCTGGCTTTTACACACCCAACTTGACAGGTCTGTTATATAATTATGTGGCCAGGTTGTCAATACTTCAATTCAAATCTCTATTTCTCTACCGAAAAATATATGCTAAGGTACATCACATGGAAACCTGCACACATTTTCCCACAGTACGATCTGTTCTATGGAGACCACCCGTAGGTGTGAAAGAGTAGCTTAGCTTTCACACCTTTGGTTTTGTTGGACATTGAAGCAATTTAAAAAAACAGATATTCCACCATTTACTGGCTGTGTTTTATAGAGCACAAAGTGTTCTTAAAACATAACACGGGCATGGCTTTTTATTCAGGTTTTCCGAAACAAATGAAACTTAAAGTGCTTCTCTACAGAGGTGCTACTACTGAAGTAGATTTGCCAGGGATGCATATTTTTATGACAAGTATAATGAAATAAAAAAATGTGTTATTAACAGTCTGAACAAAGATATTTGGAGCACGCAGAAACGTATGTAATATTTGTGCGGTAAACTAAAGGCCTTTCCAGCAGTAACAGCAAGTTGTATGGTGTGTCATGGGAGTGTTAAGTGCAGCATACTATGAACATTCAAATTCTCCATATACTATGTATATATATATACATATATATATATATATATATATATATAGTGTGAAGCTAGTGAATGGATGGCTCTAGTGCAAAAAATGTTTTAGGTCTCCCCCTAGGCCACCTCAAGATATATGATGTATATATATATACTATATATATATATATATTTATATTTGTTTATTTAATATTTTTTTTGTATTATTCTAGACTTCAGTTGTTTATTACTTTTTGTTTTCCTTTATATATATAGAGTCTTATTCAATTGAGCAATTGTAAGTTACAGTAGGTCGTAATAGAGGCCGTAAATTATTTTGCTATTCAATTGGCGTTTTTTTGCGGCTTACGTGTTACAGCCTTGAAATCCTTGCGGTTGTTAAAGCCGGTACATTCAGCCCATCAAAGCCTTTGATCTGTCATGTCCGAAAGAGTTAAGCTTGCTAAAATCGCAAATCGCTGTTCAATTGCTAAAATTCCTGAAGACCACAAACGCAGTCAAGCCTGCAAACGGCAAATGTCGGGCAAAATCTTACGGGTTCCAAATAGGACCGGCAAAGGGTTTACAGACTGGTTTGTACAATAAAAACACACCAATTGACTTTAAAATATGGACAAAGCAATAGAAGGCATCAGAATTCATTGCACAACAATTCACAATTATCAAATAGCTTAAACATTTATTTTTTATTTTTTCATATGTTGTAATGGTCATGCATATGCCAATATGAAAGTCATGCGGCAAGATGCTGAAAGCATTTAAAGACACATTACCTGATTAAATTGCAACACAAATGCATGAAAATGGCTACCATAGTAACCCTTTCTCACTCACAGAGGCTCTAATGTGGACCTTAAAAATACAAAGATCATCTGATATACATCTCACTCATCACATGAACATTGGATAAACAAATAGTGACCAAATTATACCGCAACATAACATATATCGATTACCAGGGGAACATTTTAGATTTGGTTGTTCAGTTCCTTAGTTGTGTCCAACTCTCTGTGACCCTATGGACTGCAGCAGACTTACTTATGTCTCTGTCTGTGCATATCCACAAGGTTTGCATGGAAAACATACTGGAGTGGGTTGCCTGTTCCTTCTCCAGTAAACTGTAAATTTGTCTGACCTCTCTGCTATGACCTGTCCACCTCCAGTGGCCCTACATGGTATAGCTCAATGCTTCATTGAGGTACACAAGCCCCTTCACCACCACCAGTTAGCAATCCAGAAGGGAAACAGGGGAACATACACCACACTAATCTAATCTAACCCATCAGGAAGGGCCACAAAAACACATGGAGGCTGTGCAGAGGTACGTGGATCAATAGCCAACTCACCTCCATCAGGGACAATGTCCACTAGGCCCATCCTGGAAAGTCCCACGCCATTGATGGTGGCCATGTGCCAAGATGTATACCCATTATCATTTGTTTCCATCCCATTAAGTGTTTTGCTATCAATCAATTCACATTATCACCTGTCATATTGTTATCAGGCCTTCAGGGGAATGTGATATTCCACAGTATCACAAATTGGACTTTGCATGTGTATTAACCCTTTATTATTATATATTATATATATTATTATATTATATATCATGACATTATTACTATTATTATTGTTATTATTGTTTTAACCCATTGCATAGTAGCACGGGCTCATTAGTTTACTGATATAGGAATGTGGCACACATGTGATGTATGTGGATGTCCCAAAACCCCAACCATTGAAAACACACTGACATGGTGAGAATGGTATAACAAAGCTTTATTTCATACACAGAGCACAATCAGAAATGTACAAGACTGTGCATTAATATCATGGGTGTGGTGTGGGCGGATCCCGGGAGTGCAAGAGGCTTTTTTGGGGAAAAAGGGGATACCTAAAGGGGGTAATGTCATAGTCTAGGATAAGCATGATGCATAGCACCTACCATGGTGACATGTGGTCACTACACCACTGCTACCAGAATCTGATGAAAAAAAGAATCATCACAAATCACTCCATTTAATTGAATAAACCATTAATGTGCATAGAACTTACAATCTATCTATGTTTGCTCAATGAAACAGATGCTTAAACCCCTGGACTGTGTAATCCAATCTAGTTTCACACATACAGTGTGTTCCCAAAACAAAAATCTGAAAAAAGGGTAAAAAAAAAAAGGCGGAGGAGGATAAAAAAACAAAAAACATGCATGTACAGTACAGTGCTAAATACTGTAACTGTAACAATATACCAACCCACCTGATTCCCATCTGCAAGCATTACTAACCATTAGCTAGTTAAAATGTCTTACTGGCCATGACCATTAATAATGATGTGTCATCTCACAATAAATGCTTAGCTGTGACCAGCGTCAGTGGTCAAGGTGTACTATCATCTTCTCCATATGATATGGTTATCAACCTTGATATCACATCCATCAGCTATACAGCTGTTAGCACATGTTAAAGGAAACTCATGATGTCAGCAATATGGGAAAATACCCATTAATACGGAGAAGACACAAAGGTCAACAGCCAGATTCAATGTTACTTACATCAGACACAAGGATCTGTCATCAGACTGATATTGATTCAGTAAAATGATTGTGTGATTTTAACTTAGAGGGGGCTCCTTTCTATTTTTCCTTTGTATCTTACATGAACCCCTATTAGAAGAGGAATAATTTAACAACTATCTGCCCAAACCACCAATAGGTGGGTTAGCGCTTTCAGTTCTATCTAAATAATTTTATGCTACATGGAGATTAATGTTTTATGTGATCTGTTATGCCACTGGGCTTCAATTGCACTCTTTTATACTCTTTTTTATTAATGGTGTTGTAGTGTCTAAAAGTAAATTGCTCTTCTACAAATGACAAGCAGTGTGGATGTGTAAATATTTGTGAAATATTTAGGTTTTTGTCCAACAGGTAAAGAGTCAAGTTAACACTTGGATTACCTTCTTTCTTTTTCACTGCTGTACAGCCATTCCCTAGTGCTATGTTAAAGGGCCAGTTACCTCACTACTATTTTTTACTTTCTAAAACATGTTGCCAGTTATCAAATTTTCTTACTGAAAAGACAATAAAGAATATATGACCACAAACTGCTCTGAAAAGCAAAGCAATGATGCACTTAAATGTGAGTGGAGACTGAAAGGGATTAGTATTAATAAACACAATGTACAACAATTCAGATATTCCCCAAAAGTTTTATGTCAATGATTTATGACACAGGTGTTAATGTCGTTAGTTTGGTACATACTTGACAGACAAGTATCTTTTTTTCATGAACTACTACAGTGGTCCTTTAAATGTTATTCTTAGACGTCATGGTTTTTGTTTCCAGGTAGCAACAGTGATAATGTAGCAATAACAGCGGCAATAATCACACAACATTTCTCTAGAAGTTCTATTGAAAAGGAAGTGTTCCCTGGGACCAGGAAATTCTCTAGCTTTAAACTCAAAGAAACACAATGAAAAAAAAAACAGATGAACAAAGGGTAATTCACAGCCATAAAGTTATTATAATATGCAAAGATATTAACCTGAGAAATTATTTACAAATATGAATTCAATAAAATGCTTGTTGCACAGATAAGCAATAGTAGTGGACACTATGGCCCTCATTCAATTGCGATTTGGCCAATCGAATAGGGCTCTAAATAAGCACATAGCATATTTTTTTTAAAGAAGTTTTTAGTTAGTAAAATCCTTGCTTTTGTATAGAAGTTCACTAACTAAAAAAATCTTTAAAAAAAAATATGCCATGTGCTTATTTAGAGCACTATTCAATTGGCCAAATCACAATTGAATGAGGCCCTATGTCATTGTTTCAAACACTTGTTTCCAACAGAGAGCAACTTGTTTTCTGATTTATAGCAGAATTCAGTCAGTGGCAGATTTCCTGGTTACAGTTATTTATAGGGTGTGAACATAAAGAAAAATTATTGCTTTAATGAAACAATACAGAAGTGTAAAAAATACTGCCATTGAAAGTGGTAAAGACAAATATCTATCTATCTATCTATCTATCTATCTATCTATCTATCTATTATCTATCTATCTATCTATAGGTTTCAGTGAGTAAAAATAGAGCTGTTAATAAAATCACGTTCACATTTGCAAATTAAAACGTAGATTGTTTATTTTAATATTAAAAACAGGGAACCCTCCATGTCAGTGTCGGCTGATGACTTACCAAGTTGGTGGGGCAGAAGACAGAGACCTCCCCTTACATTGGCTCCACCCAACAGTATAAATTCCTCCCCTTCACAACATGTTACCACACCTGCCCAGTGACACAGACTCCACCCACGAAACTGATCCCATAGAGAGACAGGGATAGAGATAGAGAGAGGGAGATAGTGAGAGAGTAGGATAGAGAAAGAATGGTAGAGAGGGAAAGAGAGGGATAGAGAAAGATGCATAGAGAGAGGAAGGGATAGAGAGAGGGGGATAGAAAGTTAGAGAGATAGATTAAATGCCTCTTCTCCTATCCCTCTCTCTCCCTCTCTATCCATCTCTCCTTCTACCCCTCTCCCCCATCCCTCTCCACCCCCCCCCCATAACTCTCTATCCCTCCCTTTCTCTTATCTATCCATCTGAGCCTACGTCAGGTATTTTACAACTGAGACAATAATGATACAAGCAAATACTATGAAAGCAGCAAATATACTGAGAAAGAGTAAAACAGCATATATAAATACATTTTATAAATGAACAAACAGAGACTAAACAACACGTGGGGGGAACATCTTACACCTACAGAAGGACAGGGTGATAATTCACCAACAACAGACCAGAACAAGAAAGTTGCACCCCAAGTTGGATCTGCATGATTCATCTCAAACGTCCCACATGCTATTTAGACTGTCTTTAAAATACATTTGAATACATCATTGTGTTTATTAAAAATATTTATTCAGTTTATAGGCTGCCTATACATAATAGTAAGTTGCAAAAAACATATTTAAGTGGTTAATTAAGCATATATTTCTAATTTTGTTCCTTCACACACATAGGGCCTCATTCTATTAGCGGCCGCAGCCGTTGCGGGGCCGCAAGGACCGGCCGCAAGCTATTCGGCTATTCTATTCCCTTACGGCCGGAGGCTCCGGCAGGCTTGCGGCCGGTTCCTTGCTATATCTTGCGGCCGCTCGCGCCAGAGGAAAGCCTTTGATCTAAAACGGCCGCAAGAGTTTCGGCCGTAAGAAATTCCTATTTGCAATTCAATTGCTCCGGGAAACCTCTCTGCAAGGCTAAAAACGAGCCGCAGCTTACTTGCAGGAAAGAGGTCCCGCTAGCACCAATTAAGCACATAAAATAGCTCAAATAAAGCCATCCTGCAGTTTGAGAAGACTATAAAGGGATTTTAGGTGTTAGAAAAAATAGCACATAATTATCCTATACTCAAATCCGTAAAATATTTTATTTTAAATATCCGTAAAATATCCATGTAAAAAGTCCAGAGTGCTTGGAGCACCTCAGACATGCCCACGCCGCATCCGGAAAATAAACAGTTAATTTGAACTTGGGTTTGGGCTGATGTGCAAGCTTGAGAGTGGGTTCCTTTTAATCCTCATGTCCCCCAATATGATCCCTAGCATTTACAGAGCTGTACAGTGCAGGCTTGAATTTATTTTTGAGTTTTTATATTTCACAGCTTACGGCCGGTTTCAAGATATGCGGCCGGCCGTAAGAGGAGATCCTTGCGGGGCCGTATAATAGAATCGCGAGTTAACAGAACCCCCGCAAGGAATCGCAGCCTTACGGCCGATTTACGGCCGCTAATAGAATGAGGCCCATAGTGTATATATACGCACACGCACATTATATATATATATATATTGTGATCAGGATGACCGCATATAGCGGTGGTTTCTGGAATGAAGGGCTGACTCCGACTTCAAATGCAGCAAATTGATTTATTTGCAAAACGGAAATTAACAGTTGAAGCAGTAGCTCTGCTTAAAATAACGAAACATAAATAACTTTGTCTTGGCGAGGGGGGGAGAATGCCACCTTGTGGCCAGGTATATACAAACAGTCCTTTAACTTGGGAACTGCCCCCCTGGTGGCCAGCTTGTCAACAGTCTTTTAAGCTTGGGAGACTGGTGAGAGTGCCACCTAGTGGCCAGGAAACAACAGTCTCTTATCTTGTTAAAAATGCCAGCTTGTGGCTAGGAAACACACAGTCTCTTACTTGGTTGAAAATGCCAGCTTGTGGCTAGGAAACAAATAGTCCCTTTGACTCGTGATAGTGCCACCTTGTGGCCAGGAAATAAACAGTCTCTTTACAGGTGAGGGTCCCAGCGAGATTAGGTCGTCCTCTTCAGCAACCTCTGGGACCCCGCTCCACTCTGGGTCACAGCTCCGCTCTGTGGGACACAGCTCTCCTCTCTAGCTCCTCGCTCTGTGGGACACAGCTCTCCTCTCGGGGACACAGCGCTCCTCTCTCGGACACAGCGCTCCTCTCTCGGACACAGCGCTCCTCTCTCGGACACAGCGCTCCTCTCTGGGACACAGCTCTCTTCTCTGGGACACAGCTCTCTTCTCTGGGACACAGCGCTCCTCTCTGGGACACAGCTCCCCTCTCTCGGACACAGCTCTCCTCTCTCGGACACAGCTCTCCTCTCTCGGACACAGCTCTCCTCTCTCGGACACAGCTCTCCTCTCTCGGACACAGCTCTCCTCTCTCGGACACAGCTCTCGTCTCTGGGACACGGTTGCGGGTGAAGCATAGGGCCCGCCCGTCTCTCCCGTATGCTTCACCCCAGGGACCCTTGCATACACAAACTCACTTGTATTCACTTCTCTTTATCTTCACTACTTCCCTGGGGCATAATACTTCAGCACCAACCGTGCCTAGGCCTTTAAGGCAAAACTCTGCCTGGGATTCTTCACTAATCCCCTTCACTTACGTGGCTTCCTTGTGACTTCACCTCCTGAGTCTGAAGTCAATCTTCCAGCTCATACGACTTGCTGTAGTCCCCGTTCTCCCAGTAACAGTCACTTGGCGATCCTTTACAGGGTAGTTCACAACTTCACTGTATATCCACACCAGATCACCTTCCTCTCTGTGCTTGTTCCTCTCAGCAGCACAGCTGCCTAGGGCCTAGTCAGCCCCTCCTCCACCTTTCCATGTCTGCTTTCCAGTCTTTTAAAGGGGAGTTGCTCCAATAGGAGTTCTTCAGAAGTGTTAACTCCTTCACTTCTGACAAGAACTCACACTCCACTTGCTTGACATCACTTCCGAGGAGCAAACGATCACACACCACCCCCCCTCAGCTCAACAACATGGTGTTGGGCGACATGCCGAGAGGCCGGACATCCGGTAGGGTCGCTCACCACTCAAGAACTCCTCGTTCTGTGCCGTCCGCATTGAGGTAGCAGGCTGCGATCGTGGCCGCCTGTAAATCCATCTTCTCATTTCCTTACTGGTCTGTTGGCCTCCTTCATGTGTGTCGCCTTTATCAGGAAGGAGTGAATCTCTCAACTTTGTAGCGCTGTCCTCGAACAGCCTTGCGATGGACTCTGTAGTCACATGTCTGGGTACAGATATAACAATATCCGTTGCACTCTCTTCGAGCCTGTACTCATTTCCAATCTCTTCATTAACTTCAACTCCCAGGAGATCTACTACAGTCTCAATGTTTCCCTCGTCATCCTCAACTTCACGGCCACCTTCCTTGTCCAACTTAAACAAAGCCTGGCGCTTCTGCCGCTCTTCAGTATGATGCCGTTTCATTGCTTCCTGCAGCTTTGCTTTAAGAATTGGGAGCTTTTCAACTGGCTTTCTCTGAATTATCTCATCAGTTGTTTCAGCAGACACAATGACAGATACCACATCTGCCTTTAGCTCCTCCTTTCCATCTGCCGTTGTCCCTTTGCGGACGATATTTAGGTTAACTTTCCTCTCAAACACAGGCTTGGCTTTATGCAGGGAGTGCTTCAGAAAACGCTCTTTCCAAACTTCTAGTTCTTTATTTTGCTTATGTTCATCCAACTTAACAAATGAGCCATCTTCGGGGCACCAACAGGGTTTTCCAGCTTGGAAAGCTTTGCTTTATGTTGTTTTGGTACCGGATATTTAGAGGTCTCCTCAACAGTCTGAGAATCCAGTAGGGGCACAGGGATTTCCTGCTGGATTTCACAAGTAGGATCTACATCTTCACTTACAGGCCTCGGAATGGACTCTGGCTTATCCACCTGGTCCTCCGAATCCACTGTGTGCCAAGCCCTGGGTGGCTCATCAGAACTCTTGGCAGGCTCACTTCCTCCAACTTTAGTTCCTTCTAATACCTCGCCCGTACAAGCCTGTGATGCTTGGGTGGAATTATTTGCATTCCCTTTAGATTTTTCTGCTGGAGCAGAGTCTCTTGTTTTGACTTCTTTTTTATCACTCATGACCAACTTGCGTTCCAAACTGCATGGCTGATACTTTGTTGATTTAATAAGCTGCAAGTCATACCCTTCGCAAGGTGGCCTTGGCCGATGCTTGAAGAAAGCATGAATGCTTTCTGCAGGCAGTTCCTTTGCTGCCTCCTCCATCAGATATGTAAATTCTTCTTCTTTACCATCAGCAGGGATGATTTCAGGGAGTTTTTCGTCAAGTGGTGGCACATTTTCAATTGTGCCAATAATTTCAAAGCCCACAGTATTCGTTTCCATAATGTCTACTACATGATGTACAGTTTCTGCTTCTACAGACAGCTTTGTACTTTCTGCCACTGCTTGAAGGATGTGATCAACAGGCTTCTGTTGTTCTTCCACCCTCTTTGCCTTGTCGCTTTCCTCTGGCACAGGTGTAGCTTGTCCAGCTTCCTTAAGTGGCGTGTGCTCCAGTTTTGGTACAGGAACAGTCTTTTCTAAGGTGTTCACATCGGACACTGGCCTAGCAACACTTTCTAGCTGGTCTCCATTAGACGCCTTTTTGTTACTTTCCCCACTGTCTAAGGTCAACAGTGGTATTCGTCGGGGCTTCTGTCGAAATTGAGAGATGTTCTCCTCTTTATAACTGTGTGGCCGCTCCCACACCACAGATTCGTTCAGCTTAGGCTTTGGGGGACATATCCTCCGCTCCCAAATAGGCATCAATTTCTCATTCCTGTAGGACACTGGGTAGTCCTCGAATGTCGGCTTCCTCCGCCATTCAGGGATATACTCGGGCCTCATTTTACCGTGGGCTTGTCTTTGGAGCCTTAAAAAACGCTGTTTCTCCTCCTCTAAGGCCATTTTATCTGCACCAGCAGGCTTTTTGGGGCTCTCAGCGACCTCTTTGGGGCTCTCAGCGACCTCTTTGGGGCTCTCAGCGACCTCTTTGGGGCTCTCAGCGACCTCTTTGGGGCTCTCAGCAATCTCTTTGGCTGGATCGGCCGACTCTGCGGGCACTCTCTCCGACTCTGCGGGCACTCTCTCCGACTCTGCGGGCACTCTCTCCGACTCTGCGGGCACTCTCTGCGACTCTGCGGGCACTCTCTGCGACTCTGCGGGCACTCTCTGCGACTCTGCGGGCTCTGGGGTGCCTTCTGCGGCCTCACTCGCGGCTCCTGCCGTCTCACTCATGGTACTGCAACTGGTGGCTTTTTCCACTCTCGGTTTCTCCTTGTTTACTACTAGGTGAGGTTTGGTTGGCCTTCCCTTAACAGGGAAACTGTATCTTATACTTGGCCTGACAAGTATGTCTCTTGGGTAGCGATACGCTTGTCTGGCAAAAAAATTCCAGGGGTGCGCTCTCTGTACTTTCTTTACTCCTATACGATCAAGGATCTCCTCTTTCAGGGTGCAATAATTGGTTGCCATTTCTTCAGGCAAAAACCCATACGCTTCCTGTGCTTCTCCACACAGATAGGGACCCAGGACTGTGGCCCAATGCTGTTTAGGCCAACCTTCCCTGGTAGCAATCTTCTCAAAATTCAGGAGGTAGGTTTCTACATCATCTTGAGCTGTCATTTTCTTTAGAAAGCAATTAGGGTTCATAACCCTGCTTGATTTTGAACCCACAATGTTCTCTGTAGAACTCAATCGCTGCAGCTGCACTTTCTGTGCTTCTAAAGACTCTCTCATTTGTCTCTGCCATTTCTCTGTGGCCTCTCTAAATCTTGCAGTAACCTCTCCAAAACCTTTATCTTCCTCTTTTGCGGCCTGGATGCTATGCTCTGCAATCATTTCTCTCTTTTCTGACTGGCTCTGACCAAGCTTAGCAGCCAGCACTCTGTTCAACTCGGCTTGCTGTTTGTTCAACCCCCGCTGGGCTTCTATAAAAGCTTTAAAGGCCTCTTCCATATTTATGCTGCACGGTGGGCTGTCTTCTTCAACACAGACATTTTTCAATCCCACAAATGACACCAGTGTGATCAGGATGACCGCATATAGCGGTGGTTTCTGGAATGAAGGGCTGACTCCGACTTCAAATGCAGCAAATTGGTTTATTTGCAAAACGGAAATTAACAGTTGAAGCAGTAGCTCTGCTTAAAATAACAAAACATAAATAACTTTGTCTCGGCGAGGGGGGGGAGAATGCCACCTTGTGGCCAGGTATATACAAACAGTCCTTTAACTTGGGAACTGCCCCCCTGGTGGCCAGCTTGTCAACAGTCTTTTAAGCTTGGGAGACTGGTGAGAGTGCTACCTAGTGGCCAGGAAACAACAGTCTCTTATCTTGTTAAAAATGCCAGCTTGTGGCTAGGAAACACAGTCTCTTACTTGGTTGAAAATGCCAGCTTGTGGCTAGGAAACAAATAGTCCCTTTGACTCGTGATAGTGCCACCTTGTGGCCAGGAAATAAACAGTCTCTTTACAGGTGAGGGTCCCAGCGAGATTAGGTCGCCCTCTTCAGCAACCTCTGGGACCCCGCTCCACTCTGGGTCACAGCTCCGCTCTGTGGGACACAGCTCTCCTCTCTAGCTCCTCGCTCTGTGGGACACAGCTCTCCTCTCGGGGACACAGCGCTCCTCTCTCGGACACAGCGCTCCTCTCTCGGACACAGCGCTCCTCTCTCGGACACAGCGCTCCACTCTCGGACACAGCGCTCCTCTCTGGGACACAGCGCTCCTCTCTGGGACACAGCGCTCCTCTCTGGGACACAGCGCTCCTCTCTGGGACACAGCTCTCTTCTCTGGGACACAGCGCTCCTCTCTGGGACACAGCGCTCCTCTCTGGGACACAGCGCTCCTCTCTCGGACACAGCTCTCCTCTCTCGGACACAGCTCTCTTCTCTGGGACACGGTTGCGGGTGAAGCATAGGGCCCGCCCGTCTCTCCCGTATGCTTCACCCCAGGGACCCTTGCATACACAAACTCACTTGTATTCACTTCTCTTTATCTTCACTACTTCCCTGGGGCATAATACTTCAGCACCAACCGTGCCTAGGCCATTAAGGCAAAACTCTGCCTGGGATTCTTCACTAATCCCCTTCACTTACGTGGCTTCCTTGTGACTTCACCTCCTGAGTCTGAAGTCAATCTTCCAGCTCATACGACTTGCTGTAGTCCCCGTTCTCCCAGTAACAGTCACTTGGCGATCCTTTACAGGGTAGTTCACAACTTCACTGTATATCCACACCAAATCACCTTCCTCTCTGTGCTTGTTCCTCTCAGCAGCACAGCTGCCTAGGGCCTAGTCAGCCCCTCCTCCACCTTTCCATGTCTGCTTTCCAGTCTTTTACAGGGGAGTTGCTCCAATAGGAGTTCTTCAGAAGTGTTAACTCCTTCACTTCTGACAAGAACTCACACTCCACTTGCTTGACATCACTTCCGAGGAGCAAACGATCACAATATATATATATATATATATATATATATATATATATATATATAGTAGACTCTCCAGTTATCCAGAACTCAAGCAACCAGAGCTCTCAAACAACCAGAAAAGAAATCAAATACATTATATATATATATATATATAAATATATATATATACAGTATATGTACTAGCAACTTGCCCTTCAAAAACGATGGCAATAAAATGTGAAGTCTTTCGCCCTCTGAGCACCTTCTGCGCTCATTGCGAGCCTCTCCCCTCGTGTACTTCAACTTTCCTGCTTTGCAATGATCACCTTTGTCGCTCATTGTGAACCTTTCCTCCTGCCTACAGTACTGGCCGCTCATTGCAGGGTTCTTTAACCTGCAAGTTTAGTGCTTGGGAATGCTATGTGTCTCTTTCCAGCATCTCCCCCCTGTACCTTCCCTGGGTGTTTCTCCTCTGTGTGTCTGCTGAGTCTTTCCGTTGGTTTTATTTTCAAAGTCCCGCGTGCCTGGCGTTGTTTGTGCAAGTGTTAGTGTCTTTGCCGTCTTGTATTTCCTTAGTCCTGTGTATTTTTCAGAGTTCGGTATTTTTCCAAGGTCGGATTGTGCTTAGCCTCGTTTTCATTTCGTTTTCAGATTTTTTTACGTTTTTCGTCCGACATGTGTGTGTGTGTGTATATACAGTCAGGTCCATAAATATTGGGACATCGACACAATTCTAATCTTTTTGGCTCTATACACCACCACAATGGATTTAAAATTAAACGAAAAAGATATGCTTTAACTGCAGACTTTCAGTTTTAATTTGAGGATATATACATCCAAATCAGGTGAAGATTAGAATTGTGTCGATGTCCCAATATTTATGGACCTGACTGTATATATATATATACAGTATATACAGTATATATATATATATATATATATATATATATATATATATATATATACTGTATATATACTCATATATATATATATATATATATATATATATATATATATATATATATATATATATATATATATATATATATATATATATATATATGTACACACACATCACACATTATATTGAGATTGTCAGGATTGCACCAATGTATTCACTTTCGGGGGGACTGTGAGAGGTCCTGTCCCTGCAGGATCTGGGACTTTTCCCTCCTAGCCATTTTGATTGGGTGATGCTGCGCTTGACAGACAGGCTTAGTCCAAAAGGTTAGAGCACAAGTCGGACAAAGACAGCATTTTGACTGATTGTTTTTTATTAAATTCTCACATGTACCCTGATCTAGACAAGTCACCAGCAGGGGACTAGATGTGATACGTCAGTGTGTTTAACTGCAGCACATTGCCAATTTCTCATTAGCGTCGGGGAGGTCTGCAAATGCAGATCTCCGTTAGTTTTTTTTTTTTTTTTTAAGCGCGGATGGTTCCGGGGCCCAGCCGGGGCTGAAGGGGAGGAGGCCGGGGACATCGTGGGGAGGTAAGTTAAATGTATATTTAGATGTTTATATGTTTATTTTATTTCTTGTGTGTATATTGTATTAATGTATTGTGTTTTTTTAACAGGGCCGCGCCGGAAGAGCTGAACAATGACGGGACATGCTGGAAAGGTGAGTAGAATATTTAGAATGTATATAATGTTTATTTATTTCATGTTAATGTTTTGTACTAATTATTTTGTTTTGTTTTACCCCTAGGTTAGTGATCTGAAGCAACATCTTAAAGGTAAGTGGTCTTAATTATTTTATTTTAGCTTAGAATTAGGGTCTGTGTAGTTAGGACTGTAATTATTTTATTTTATCTTAGAATTAGGGTCTGTGTATGTAGTTAGGACTGTAATTATTTTATTTTAGCTTAGAATTAGGGTCTGTGTATGTAGTTGGGATTTATTGTATATTAGATAGATAGGGGGATGTATTTGATATAGTTAGGATTTATTTTATATTAAATAGATTGTATGTTAGATAGATAGGGGGTATTTGATTTGTATTATATGTAATATATTATATGTAATATATTATATGTAATGTATGTAATGTAATGTATTGTATGTAATGTATTGTATGTAATGTATTATATGTAATATATGTAATGTATTGTATGTATTGTATTATATGTAATATATTATATGTAATATATTATATGTAATGTATGTAATGTAATATATGTATGTATGTATTGTATTGTGTACATCTGTCTTTCCTTTTCAGGTGTGTATTTTTTTTATTTTCTGTAGTGGGGGGGTTGTAATGTATTAGTTTTTTTTCTGTACTGTAGTTTTTTTTTCTGTAAGGTAGTTTTTTTATTTTTTGTAAGGTAGTTTTTTTTATTTATTTTTTAATTAGAGTGGTGGTGAGGTTTATTAGGGGGTAGGTAGTGTAGGTAGGTAGTGTAAGTGTTAATAGATTAGTGTAGAGGGGGGTTAGTTTAGATTAAATGGTTTATTGGGGGTTATAGTGTAGTGTTTGTAGTTAGTGTCATGATGGTTAATGATGGGTTTTAACAGGCCCATAATGGTCATAATATACCCTTATGGGACTGATGGGGTTAAATAGAGGCTTATGGGGGTCTGTATTGACCTTCATGAGTGACGGGGTTAATTAAGGCCTTATGGGAGTCTGTATTGACCACCATGAGTGACGGGGTTAATTAAGGCCTTATGGGGGTCTGTATTGACCACCATGAGTTATAGGGTTAATTAAGGCCTTATTGGGGTCTGTATTGACCTTCATGAGTTATAGGGTTAATTATAGTTGCCAGGGGTTAATATTTTTAGTGCCGGTCCTTTAAGGACCCGCGAGGCAGGAAATTTAAAATTGAAAAACAGCAGGGTCACGATCGGTTCCCATCGGGGACCCCCGCTGCACTGGGTAAATGTGGGGGGCTGCGGGGGTCCCTATGGACCACTGCAGCAAGGGGTTTATGTGGGGACACTTCGGGGGTCCCGATGGGGACCCCCAGCATAGAGGGGGGTTAATTGTAGGTGCCGCGGCCGGGATTGGGTAATAGTGTGCCGTGGCCCCTTTAAGGAGCCGCGGCAGCGAATTTAAAACTTTTAAATGCAGCGTGGGGCCTGATCTATGCAGATCGGGGACCCCCCCTGCAATGGGTTTATGTGGGGACACTTCGGGGGTCCCGATGCGGACCCCCAGCATAGAGGGGGGTTAATTTTTTGGGCCGCGGCCGGGATTGGGTAATAGTGTGCCACAGCCCCTTTATGGAGACGCGGCGGGGAATTTAAAACTTTTAAATGCAGCGGGGGCCTGATCAGTGCAAGGGGTTAATGTGGGGGTGCTGCAGGGGTCCCGATAGAGACCCCTGCAGCATGGGGATGTGTATAGGGAGCAGGGGGAGCCTCACACTGCTGTCTTGGGCTGCTCCGAGGCAGTACGTAGAGGCTTTAGGTTCCCTTGCGGGCACTTTTTGTGCCCGTAGGGATTCTTACGAAATGCGATAATCATGCGTAGATTTAAGGCTGCGTGTGACTACGTAGCTCTCTCGGAGCCTATTCTCAGCCATTTTTTCGTAGTCATATCGCAAAGCAAGCTGCGAGAGATTCGGTACTCGCAAACAGCAGAAAAACTGCCTTTTGCGAGCACCGAGAGAACTACGAGGGATAATTTAATAGGGCCCTATATGTTTGAAATGCTTGCATTTCCTCATGCAGGCAGTCTGCTTCTGGGTCTTTGAAAGGGAAGGGTGTGGTGCAGTTTTTAGTCAGATCCTATTATCTAACAAAGTCCACTCATAAAACTAAAATTATTCATTTACTTATAAACATAATATTTAAAAAAATCAGATTTTCCTCAAAGAATGTGTTTTTTTTTTTAAATTACAGTGATTCTTCAAATGCACAGTCTATTTTCTTAATAATGTTATATATGTTTTAAAAGTTCTACTGAAATAAATACAGTTTTCTGTTGAACAAGTGCTGTGCCTCTTGCAGTTATATTCTACCACGAAAATCTCACCAAGGGCCTCATTCTATTAGCGGCCGCAGCCGTTGCGGGGCCGCAAGGACCGGCCGCAAGCTATTCTGCTATTCTATTCCCTTACGGCCGGGGATTCCGGCAGGCTTGCGGCCGGTGCCTTGCTATCTCTTGCGGCCGCTCGCGCCGGAGGAAAGCCTTTGATCTAAAACGGCCGCAAGAGATTTGCAATTCAATTGCTCCGGGAAACCTCTCTGCAAGGCTAAAAGCGAGCCGCAGCTTACTTGCAGGAAAGAGGTCTCGCTAGCACCAATTAAGCACATAAAATAGCTCAAATAAAGCCATCCTGCACTTTGAGAAGACTATAAAGGGATTTTAGGTGTTAGAAAAAATAGCACATAATTATCCTGTACTCAAATCCGTAAAATATTTTATTTTTAATATCCGTAAAATATCCATGTAAAAAGTCCAGAGTGCTTGGAGCACCTCAGACACACCCACGCTGCAGCCGGAAAATAAACAGTTAATTTGAACTCGGGTTTGGGCAGATGTGCAAGCTTGAGAGTGGGTTCCTTTTAATCCTCATGTCCCCCAATATGATCCCTAGCATTTACAGAGCTGTACAGTGCAGGCTTGAATTTATTTTTGCGTTTTTATATTTCACAGCTTACGGCCGGTTCCAAGATATGCGGCCGGCCGTAAGATGAGATCCTTGCGGGGCCGTATAATAGAATCGCGAGTTAACTGAACCCCCGCAAGGAATCGCAGCCTTACGGACGATTTACGGCCGATAATAGAATGAGGCCCCTAGTGTCTATGTAACAAACATAATAATCAACCAAATATCTGTTTAAATTCCTTTTGGAAAAAACAGCTAAACAAATATGCTTATTCTTCAAACTCAAGCATAATTGCTGACAATGCTTAATATAATCACAGTAATGGATTTAGCACTTAGGAGGTTCTTGCACTTTAACGCCCAGTTTAGCTTTAATCTCTTATTTTAAGTAGAACTGTATATAGAAACTTTTTGAAAATGGGCTTATTTGGAAAGGTCTGTTTCCTAGTAATTAATGAGCCCATTACTAGTCTTCTTTAGCTGGACATGCATGTTCCTATTATGGGTATGTTAGAGTATATTGTGTCTGAAACACTAGATGCTGATCTACAGTATACTAACCCTGTTTAGCACCACATAAGCTATCCAGTCTCGTGATCTAAAACCTCCCAAAAACTCAGACCAATTAATTTTAATTTTATCCTGACAATAAGTAATAGAAAAAAACGGTTGTGAGGCTCACTATATGGTGGTGGTGGTGGTGGGAGGGCTTATGGGCCACCTTTTCCCTATAGCCCCGTGACATAATAATAGGAACATGGTCCTCAGAAATCTCTTTCTGAATGTAGGGTCCTTAAGCATGTGGATGAATGATAAATAATAAATAAAAATATTCTATGAAATGAGGCCCACGCTAAGAGACCAGCATTTATTTGAACCCCTTGCTCAATTTCAAATAGAGCAGGTGGTTCCTTGGAGGAATCCAAGGATTCCACTTTATTAAAATAAATGTTGTCTTATTTATTCCCTATGAGCTATGCAAAAGCAAAAATATGAATTTGCCTATTATTAAACTGTATTTGTTGTGGGCAGCGATTTTTACGTTATACACATTTCACCATTGATTATGTTAAAACTAGGAATTATGGAAAATATAACACAAATATAATTAAAGAAAAATCATATGGATTACTTTTTGTATCTCACTGGAATAGCAGATTATACAAATACAAGTTTGAGGTTGCTATGTTGGATGACTCCATTTTGGGGGAGGAGAGCAGAGAAATGCTTATTTCTCACACCTTCTGATGTTTGGGTCAGACTTGAAGTTTCTCAGAAAACGTTAAAAGAATTCTTATGTGCAAATCAAACATACTGTAGGGTTTAGGTATTCCTTTAGTCCACCCAATTGTTAGTTGGTAGCTGCAGCTCTTGGTGACCCACATTACTTCCAAGGTGACATTTTAACATAATGTTGCTGGTGCTACCAAGCTGATACAGTAGTAGCAATTACTGTGGGAATATCTGCGTGTTTCACCTTCTATAGGGCATCTTCACAACATGACCTCATCTGGACGCTACTACAGCTACCAACTGGATGGACTAAATGATTACCTAACAATTTGGCCAATTGAATAAGGGTCTAAATAAGCACATAACATATTTTTTTTAAAGAAGTTTTTAGTTAATAAACATCTATCAAAAAGCAAGGTTTTCACTAACTAAAAACTTCTTTAAAAAATATATGCTATGTGCTTATTTAGAGCACTATTTAATTGGCCAAATTGCAATTGAATGAGGGCCCATGTGAGCAGATTTGAGACTGATCCAGACAAGAGCCCTTTACAATATGATTCTAGATGTTTGAATACTAATGGACTGAAAATACTGCAATTAACGTGTACCTCACTTCTACCTAGCTCAATATTACCTAATTGTAGTTTCAAAATGTGAAATACATGATCTGGCCCATGACAAAGAAAGTAGATTTAAGCTCTTAAAACTACTTTGAGCCAGCCAGGAAATGTGGTCTACATTTAATAAATATTTTATTAAATTCATTTCTGCATTAAGGGCCACACAAATGATACTGCAATAATTTAAAATTTTTAACAAAATGTATTTACAACCTTTATATTCTAATCCAAATTCAATTTGTAGCTGTTAATGATTTATCTATTTAAAATTTGATGGAAATGAGAAATGTAAATGGCCATTCTTGTAGGTGTGTGTGTGGTCTCTATCCAGGAATATAGGTAGGGCATAAAGCAAGAAAACTTAGAAAGTTGGCAGAATAAAATAATTTTTGGCCTGTTCAAGGCTTGAATGAAGGCCAACAATAAGAAACCTTGGGAGTTGTAGAGAGGCATCCTTAATTAACTCAGGAGAGGAACCATGAGTTGAAGGACCACCTCTACCTCAGGGCATTGCAAAATTTAAGCAGTTTGCTCATGAAAGGTAACAAGTGAAACTGCCATGTACATGTATGTGTAAACAAGTATTTTGAAGGAAAGTTGGCAGTATTATAATGTTTATTTTTGTTCTCTGCCAGCATAATGTTTATACATGTACAGTTTACCAGTGAAAGACTCCCTTTTGTACAGTTTGATTTTTTTTGTCATATTTAGTTGTTTTGCTTTCATGCAGTGCAGTGAACAAGAGACTACAGTTCCCACAATGCTGTGTGATATTTGTTATTTATCAAGAATGTCAGGATAAAAAGAAATTGGGAGTGGAAAGACAATAAATAAAGCAGCTGAAGGTTTAAAGGGAAAATTAAAGTTGTTCGAGTCAAAGCCCTAGGCATGTTAGCCCAACTATATGATGTTATGTATTATTATTATTTTTAAAATTTTCCTGTGCTTACCTTTTGAAGCTGCCATTTTGTTCTCACTCCTCCAATCCCTCTGTGGCCCATGTTGCGAGGTGGGCGAATCACGGTAACACTACCTTGTGATAGGTGCCCCTGTTTTATTACTTGAAATATTGGAAAAGCAAACATGGTTATCCTCTAGAGCAGTGGGTCTCAAACCTCTCCTCAGGACCCACCAGACAGGCCATGATTTAGGTGAAACACTGTGTGAATTCACAGGTGAAGCAATTTGAGGTTTCACTGTGTTGAGTACTTGTTGCCTCATCTTTGTTCACATATTGTTTCACCTAAACCATGGCCTGTTTGGTGAGTCTTGTGGAGAGGTTGAAACTGAATATCTGGGAGTCAGTGGCACATATAAATACAGATTTAACTTTATTGATTTCTCAGTGAAAAATACACATATTTCAAACATTCAAAACATTTCATTATGCTTTTAGGAGATCTTTACAGTGGTGTACTCCAAATTGTGTTAAAATAAGTAGTCCTTTAATAAACAGCAACTTAATTTTAATTTGCAAGATAATCCTTGTATTTGCTGTGGTTGGTCTACTTTCATTTTTATTAATTTGGGTATAATGCCATATACCGTATACTAATAAATGGACTCAATAGAATGACACAGAATTTTATTTTATTAAAGGGACACAGAACACAACTGTTTTTGCAAGCATTTTATACATTACACAATATGTTTTTTTTGCAGGTAAAAATTATATGGAAAACCTGTTTAAACTTAATTGAAATGAACAGGAAATATAGAGAGAATACTTTTTAGTCTGTATATCCCATTGGTTGGCAGAGGGCAAGCCCCCCAAGAGTATTTAAACTTCTGAATATGTTTTTGTGCTCTAAAAACAACACATCAAAATAACTCTGATGCAAAAAAAGAAAATAATATTGACTTAGTCACAGATATAAGCATATTTAGTTATTGATTGTATAGTCCTGAAACCATATCAATATATAAATAATTAGGATAGAGGTATAGACTCACATCAAATGAACTGCTCCAGGTAATCAGTCAACCAAGTGAATGGAGCTGGGTCAAGCATTAGGAGAAACAAACAATAGAGTATGATACATATACATTTTCTCTAAGTTTTGCAAGTTTCCAAGGGTGCCATGCTTGGTATCATCAAAGCGATAGTGGTATAATGCCATGAGGTATCCTGTGCCATAAGTGATGGTGTATACTGCTCTGAAGTTGTGTAGAAGGGAAATGAGTGGCTGTCAATGCACTAACTCCATCTATTATATATATTCTCTGTTTATTTTTTCCTGCAAGCCAATAAAAAAATATTTAATAAAAAGAGAAAGGGCTCCAGGATTTGAATAATGAACCTCTTGCACTACATACAAAATGTTCTACCATTGAACTATCCCATCAGACAACTGTGAGCTATTGTAAGGAAACTATACCACAACAATGCTATATCACTGTTACTGTCTGTGAAATATAACTTGGACAGTGCTAGGGTCCATCACCATTTCGTTAACAGGCCTTGCGCAGTAGACTCCACTGCCTTTTTTGGTGCAGCTTCATTATATTTCAGTAAACAATCAGTATTAATTATCATCATTAAAACGACTTTCAATTACTTTTAATTCAGCAGCAGTTTAATAAAGGATACAGTAAAAAAAAATTCCCACTTTCTTCCAGTCTGATGATGCACAACTGATGAGTTTTAGGTCACTTTAAATACACTTTTTTAATTACTATCTACTTTTTGCTATTGAAAACTTTGCAGTGCCAGAAAAGAGGAACACCCCCCCGCCAGCAAAATTAAATGTTAATTTGAAAATGAAACAACAGTAGCATAACATCTTTTCAGACGATTGAATGTTATTTAAATATTTCTCTTCACCCTTCCTTAAACCCCAACTGAAATAAAATGTTAATTGTCTTAAACATTAAGGGTATGTTAAACATATATGCAATGACCTTTAAACGCTTGATTAGTATATAATGTCAAACAAATGTTTTGTATTTGTGAAGGAATTTTAAACACTCTAAATAAAGTAACAAGAGGATTGCATTAGAGGTTCAGATCTGGGGTATAGCAAAGATAGTTGAAGGTTATAGGTAGGGATAGAATGTTAAAGTGAGACTAACCCTTCAAAACTCTTTGGCTTTATCTTGAAGCTGATTTAGACTGAGACTTGACTAACCTTGTTCATAACATCCTACAGTTTGTAGTGATTTTTTAACTGTTTATGTCTAAACCATGGCTATTTAGAGTAGGAAAATTATAATTATAATAGAAATTAAAACTTTACCTTTAAATGCCGCAATAGTGCTTTGAATGGTGCTACAATGATGGCAGAAGTAACTTTTCAAGATTCTTCCTCCTGGATGTCTGACTAGAAGGCAGAGCATGCACTTCAGATATTTAGACTTCAGAATCTGTGAATGCTTATTTAGCCCACACTAATTTATAGCCATATTAAATTCCAGCCTCATAAGTCCAATGTGTAGTACGTAAGGACTGCATGCTTTAAATTTGGCCATTTTATGTTGCTATTAAATTAGAAAGTCCTGCCAGCTACGAGCAAGAGATGCTCTTTCGTAAACCAGTTCTCGGTCGTTGGGGTTGTGTGCTCGAACGCAAACAATTCAGCAATCACGTAGTTACGGCTTCAGAAGGAACCAATAGAAAAAGAGATTGTTAGCGTTACATCATGAAAAAGGGGAGGGTAGATTTTGAAGTCCTACGTGCAGTAATTACAGTTTGCGTTCAGACCCACAGTCCAGATATAATGCAATATTAATAAAGCAGTAAATATGATATTCTATCACATGCGAGTTACAGTATGTGTATTAGCACATTAATTGCAGGGATCAATATAACACAACATATAATCATGAAATAAAGTATTTTTCGGGGCTGATTTGCGGGCTTGAGAATGTTGTGCTATTAATTCTAAGACCTAACATCACTTTCCCTTATAATAAATGTACAGTAGAGTGTTGTTATTTGCATTACAAGTGCTATTTATTGTACTTTACCCCCCTTGCCTTGGGCTCCATTTGCGTGTTATTGTGCTTGCTAACGAGTGACCACGTTGAAATTTAAGAATTAAACAAGTAGTGGTTACAGGCATGACAGATCAAAGGATTTACATGCGCGAAGTTCAATGTTGCTAAGCACCTAGCCTATTCTCTGCCGTCCTGCGTGTTAACACGCAAAGCCCGCTGCGAGCAATGTTACAGGGCAAATTTAATACCTGTAACACGTAAAATCGGAGTTCAGAGATAGGTTTTAACACGTAGCCCCAATTTAATAGGGCTTTTAGATTTTAATAACTAACTGCAAAATGTCTTTATTTATGTACTCATTAATGGTAACGTAGTGGATAGATAGATAGATAGATAGATAGATAGATAGATAGATAGTTAGATAGATCATATAGTTATATATAGACAGACAGAGAGAGATAGATAGACAGATAGACAGATAGACAGATAGATAGATAGATAGATAGATAGATAGATAGATAGATAGATAGATAGATAGATAGATAGATAGATAGATAGATGTGAAGAACAGTCTAACTATTGTGGATGCACTGTGTCTAAACTGGGTATGGAACTTTAAAACCAGCTGGAAACCTCTTTACATTAGAGATTCTGATTTTATTACTAATTATCTATAATTATTACTGTTGCTCTAAATTACTGTACTAATTTTCAAAAAGAACATAATAGCAACGGGACATCTGTATTTGAATTCCAGCATCAAGATCAGCTTCAATTATGGGTGTTGTTGACTCTTATACACCTGACTCTTATACACCTGAAGTAATCTCATTCATACTCTAATGCTATTAACCTCACACAGACTTCAGTGAACAATACTTACCTTCTTTAAAGTTAATTCATGTAGGAATAATCCTGAGGATAATTCCTTCACTACAATATGCACATCTTCTTAAGCACTGATACTTCTGTCAATTGGCCTTTTGGACTCTGTGTTCAAGGTTCCAATATTCAGTTCTAATTTTCAAGCAGTTTGGGCAGTGGCGGCTGGTGCATAGGGGCAAATAGGCAACCGCCCTCCCAAAATTAATGCACTAACTTAATTCCCCCATCACTTACTTAATTGTTTAATTTAAATAATAATAAAAAAAAAAAAATTATATCATGTTCAATCTTCTATATTTTTTAACATCTGCTGATGTCAATTTAAAATACAAAACCCTTTGTGCAGGTGGTACTGACTTACACACTGACTTATCACATATAGCCCCCGGCTGGCGACTTGCCTAGTAATACAGATCAGGGTACATGTGAGAATTTAAAAAAACTGTCAAAATGCTGTCTTTGTCCAAACTGTACTCTAAAATATAGGACTGAGCCTGTCTGTCACACCAAGCATCAGCCAATAAGAATGGCCAGGAGGGGAAAGTCCTGGATCCTGCAGGGTCAGGCCGACTCACAGTCCCCCCCAGAAGTGAATACATTTGTGCAATCATGAATAAAGTTTATTGAAAAAAACAATAACTGCCAGCTCACTGTTCGATACTCTGTTGGTCTTATTGTTTCTGACTACCCTGCTCCACACACCAAGCTTGTGACCTGTTTGTCACCACCCTGGCCTATACCAGACAGAAGCAGCTGCAGAGCTTAGGTGACTCCATATCCCTATCTGGGTCACTGTCAGGACACTCTCAACTTCTGTCAGTGTCTCTCTTACAAATACATCTTCCTTTATCTTGTTGTTGTTCTGTCCTTCTGACGTGTCTGACTCTCAGTGACCACATGGATGCAGCACACCAGGTACATCTGTCTGTGTTTCTGGTTGTGCTTATCCATATGTTTTATAAGGCAAATAAACTGAAGTGGGTTGCCAGTTCCTACTCCAGTGGACCGCTGACCATAGTCTGACCGCTTTGAAATGATTTTCCCATCTTGGGTGACCCTTCAGGATATAGCTCACAGCTTCATTGAGGTACCAAGACCCTGCACCATGACAAGGTAGCGACCGAGAAGAGGCCCTGTGTCTTAGTCTCTCTCTCTATGTCCATATGTATTTATAAGGAGAGGGCATACGTAATTTTGGGGGAGATCTCTTATTGTATGTGTAAGATATATATAATGTTTGTGTGTATATATATATATATATATATATATATATATATATATATATATACAGTGCCTTGCAAAAGTATTCACCCCCCTTGGCATTTTTCGTGTTTTGTTGCCTCACAACCTGGAATTTACATGGATTGTTTGAGGATTTGCATAATTTAATTTTCTGAACATGCCCACAACTTTTTTTTTTTTTTTTTTTTTTATTGTGAAGCAAATACCAAATAGGACAGAATAACATAAAAAGTAAATGTGCATAACTATTCCCCCTTTCGAAAGTCAATACTTTGTAGAGCCACCTTTTTCAGCAATCAAAGCTCCAAGTCACTTTGGATCAGTCTCTATGAGCTTGCCACATCTTACCACTGGGATTTTTCCCATTCCTCCTTGCAAAACTGCTCCAGCTCCTTCAAGTTGGATGGTTTGCATGTTTAAAATGTTTTACCTTAAACCACTCAAGTGTTGCTTTAGCAGTGTGTTTGGGGTCATTGTCCTGCTGGAAGGTGAACCTCCGTCCTAGCCTCAAATCACACACAGAGTGGTACAGGTTTTGCTCAAGAATATCCCTGTATTTAGCACCATCCATCCTTCCCTCAACTCTGACCAGTTTCCCAGTCCCGGCTGCTGGGATTGTCTTCTTGGGGTGATGTGATGTGTTGGGTTTGCGCCAGACATAGCGTTTTCTGTGACGGCAGAAAAGTTCAATTTTAGTCTCATCAGACCAGAGCACCTTCCTCCATACATTTGGGAGTCTCCCACATGCCTTTTCCAAACTCAAAACGTGCCATTTTGTTTTTTGCTGAAAGTAATGGCTTTTTTCTGGCCACTCTGCCATAAAGCCCGACTCTATGGAGTGTACGGCTTATTGTCGTCCTATGTACAGATACTCCAGTCACTGCTGTGGAACTCTGCAGCTCCTCCAGGGTTTCCTTAGGTATCTGTGCTGCCTCTCTGATTAATTTCCCTCCTTGCCTGGTCCCACATTTGAATGTCTAAAATAAATTAAAAAAAAATTTTTTTTTTTAAATACAGTTATTCAACTGCATTCTGGGAACTTGGGCAGGGACTTTAAAATATGTCCACAAAGGCTTTACTCTTATAATCCAATACCATTATGCATAAGCCATCCTGGGCGTTGCTTCAAGCTAAATGCTCTCTCTGTCTTATCTATCTTCCAATCCATCTTTTGCTTGTCTCTATTCTATGCCCCCTTAATATAACCTCTGAGTGATTTTATTTTTTTTAAATATCACTGGAGTTTCCTCAGTAAATGCTAGACTATTATGAATAACCCACAAAGATTGGCAGAGATATCAGATAGGTCACAAGACTGTTGCGTGTACTCTCAAGCTATTTCTCATACTTTTGAAAAGCTCTATATCCAAAATCAGAAGCATTTAATAGTGAAACGCTCTGTTTTCCCCCAGAATATTTTTGGCTCCCACAGCCACATGTCATCATCTAACATGTATTTTATGTGTTCTATTTCATATCATCAAGGAAATTGAGGCACTTCCAGCATATGAACAGTTAGCAGAACCAGCACCACCTCACACTCATCAAGATACTAAGTAAGTAAAGTGACAGAAAACAAATCAAGTAAGTGGGTAGAGTCTGTGTCACTGGGCAGGGCCTATACAGGGGAGCGGTTTATACTATTGTGTAAATGTATGGGCAGGGGCCAGGTCTCTGTCTTCCTCCCCACCAACTTGGAAAGTCACCAGCCGCCACTGAGTTTGGGTAATATTATCTCCCGTGGTGCCTCCTACATTGCTTTTCTAATCCTCTCCCCTTAGTACCACATATGCAGTAAATGTATTTAAACACTCACTGTACCATTCCCACTCTTTACACAATATTTTTTCCGTCATTTCATTCTCCTTAACACTTAATGAACACTGTAACAAATACATCAAATCCCCATCCCTCCATAAGAGAGTATAAATCCACAATAGGATTGATCTCAAATCGCATCCTAGGGTGTCAACAAGCCTCAACCAACCTTTGGCCTTTTGCAATATTAAAACAAGTGACTGAAAACGTACAATGCAAATATACTTGCATATTTGTTCATAATTAAAATGGTGGTTCAACAAACAATTTTAAACCTTCAATAGCTCTCATGTTTAACCAACTTCACTCTATCATACCCTTTTACCACATACATTTTTTCCCACACTTTTATGGCAAGGATGGCATATTGGCTCTCTGGAGACAGACTCTTTTTTAAGTGGAGTTATTTTGGTCAACCATATATTCAAATGTATTTCTTTAGAAAGCCAACATCCAAGACGTGGCTTTATACCAGTGCTCAATATTTCCCTCAATGGATAACCAACATTGCACAAGGTGCCATAGATAACAACTAAGATAAGTCAAGCAAATTAAATAATTTGAAGCATCTCAGGCTGAGCTCAGTTAGAAATGTCTCAGTTATTTTGCCAAGTGGTTAAGAAAGAAATGGAAAGGGGGAGAAACAGGGAAAAGGAGTTCAGAGTGCCAGCAAGAAATTATATCTGTCATCAAACTAGAAAAGTGACATGTTGAATGTGTTTGAATTCTCTTATTTTTGTGTGTGGTCCCTGATGATTTCTCTCATTGACTTTAAGAGGAAAAAATGTTTACCACCCTTGGTTTATGATCTTAAGTGAAAATATTCTTTACTTTTAAGACTGTTGAGACCTAAATGCTCAATAGTTATAAAACAATAGTACTAGTTTTTTGTACGAAACTCAAGACACATTTTGAGGCCAATACCATAATGCGTGTAATCTCCAAGCATTGATCACTTTTCCAAAACAAATACTTCTTGGACACATTAAACATTTTTTTTCCAACAAAATTAGATTAGATATTTTTCATTGTAGTATTATTTATAAGGCTTTTAACATCAAACATTAGAGACATAATGCCTAGATTTTTTTTCATAAAACCCCACTGATAATACTAGTAAACAATAAGTAAATGCTTTTGGATGAATATCATTTTGTTAAAGTTTTTATAGGAGCATTGAAGTTTCATATTTATAGTATAAATATATGTTAAAAGCTTATTAATGTTAACTGTTATTTGAAAGTTTAAAATAAATAAATCTTATTGTAATATCAATAAAATTATGCTTTTTATTGCATGGTTATACACCTTGAAGGAATAGGAGGAACTTTGAATTTTTATAATATCTCTATTCAGTTCTACTGAAGGGCTGTGTGTCAAATAGCAATTTCCCACTTGCAGTTGTGCATTATGGGATACTAGTGTTGACATCAAAAGTAGCCTGAACCAATGGGCATTCTGGGAATACTATAAATGTGCTTCTTGTAAGATTTTGGCTTAACCTATTTAGTACCTTTGTTAGAGGTAAAAAGATTTACGATATGGGAGGAGCTGGATCTTCTACCAATAGTGATGGTTCCCAGGGGAGAATTTGTTGCTATGGGGGTGGAGTCAGGAAGTCCCAAAAACTTGGCCTACATGGAATCTTTGTTCTTTTTGATGTGCCATTCAGTAATGAAGAGTGGTTGCAGAGACATGTTCTGGGCTATACTCCTCAATCTCTAAGGACTATTTACCAAGTGTTAATGGTCTTTTACCAAGGGCTTGTATTCTTGTAGATTTTGAAGTAATAGGGATCTGCTGGCGGCTCCAGTCAGCTGGTTTAAGAAGAACTCCTGGTGGCAGTTCCCAGAGTCTGTCAGCCTTCGATGCTGGTCTGTCTATTTTTTGCTCTGACACAGCAACCTCTGTGAATAGCTACTTAGGAATGAATACGAATAAATAGAGAAGCATGCCCAAATAACATAGACGCAACAGAGATACTTTTACAGTCATGGGTTACATAACTGTTAATGATATTATTCAATTACGTGTTTCACAATTGTGAAGTTTTTCCCAAACTACCGTGGTCATTTAATATATATTCTAGGGGATGAATTAGCCTTTTAACAGTTTTCTGTAAAAGCTGCAATTGTCTTTAAGAAACCTCAATCAAAATGCTAAAAGTTCACATATTTTATTTACTATAGTATATATTTCCAGTTCCCAGAAAAATCACATATATGGCCATTTGGTAACAATACACTTATTGTTTATATGTAAGTCTTAGATCTACAATACATTGGAGGCAAAACAATGTTTCTCAACAGGAAGTTGATAATTTATCAACAGGAAGTCAACAGTAAGTTGTACTCAGAGAGGCCAACTATGTAATGCTGCTTTACAATCCAATAACTGTTGTCTCACATGTTATCAGTTCAGTATAAAATTCACAAAAAGAGGGTATTTATCGGTCTTATAAGTCGGAGTTTAGCTGGAGACATCATTATTGAATGGGAACAGAGAGCAGTGTCAGAGATAACACACAGGGCCAGACCTCAATACTCTGGATTAATTAATTATTCATTTTAGCTAAAATGAATGTCTATATACTGCAATGACAAATGCATCCAAACCAATGTTATGCTTGAAAACGTATCTGTTGAAAGACATTATCCAAAAATTTAAATTCGCCAATATCTCAGTTCTGTATCTTTCATGTATGACAGCACTCATTTTAATCAAAATTGACTTTTGGCAATTAATTCATAAGGATTCTTATACTAATACCATCTGTGTTGTTTTGCACCGCCAATATTTGTTTTTAACACAATTAAAAACAATGTGTGTTTAATTTATATCCTAGTAAGATGAGTCACATATAAAAAATACAAAATCTGAGACCAAATTGATTTTATTAATGTTGACAGAATCATACCCAACCCAATCTGAAGTTTTACCAGTATCTGTAAAAGCAGTCACTATTTTCAGGTTCACGAGTTATGGATTTGGTACCTGGCTCAATACTCAACACACTGGCGTCTGACACTGAGCATCTGGTCCCTAGTAGTAAAACTTTTATTTTTAACCATGTGGAAATAGAAAATAGATTCCAGATATGCATAGAACACAATATGTTCTGAGAATATTACACATGCATGTGGTAAAAAAATATTTGTGTGGGGGATAAGGGGAGTTTCACTTTTGTATCAACTAATTTAGCATTTCCTTTTCCTGTTTTTTCTTTAAAAACTATTTATAGCAAATACTGCATGAAATAACCTAAAATACAGATGCACTCAATAAAGTAGATTTCTGTTGTGTTTCATCAACAAAATACATAATGATAGCATGTTAATACTGCAACCTGGTTTGTATTTAAAATGCAATTTACTCTATGTCATGTAAATTGGTCAATGCTAATTTAAGACATGTTTTAGATTCATGGTAGGTTTTAGTATTTTTATGGGCTAAATTAGAACTTCAATATTTTGTAGAAATGGATACTAATGTTCAACAAGTACCAATTACTACCATTTGCAGCACATTCTTTTAATCAACTGGACTTGAATGAAAAAGTGATTTTAGAATGTAAAAATAAAATGCAGTCTTTTATTAACTGTCTTTGAACTCCCTGAAAAAAGTTATTTTACCAACATGGAGGAGCCCTGTGGACTGATTATGTTTCCAGTATTACAAGTTGTGATTAATGAACAGTAAAAAAATAATAACGCATTAGTGACACTTTAACGACGAACAGAAGTGTTAAATTACTGTCATTTATTTAGAACTGAAGCAAATATTACCAAACTCATACATTTAGACTCTGATTTAAGGCAGCTAAGAGTAGAGCATTTTAAGTGCAGCCAATGACATCATAGGGTTAGGCCAATGACATTACAGCCCGGCTTGCTTCCAAGCTCTATGATGGCCCAGTCCCCAGGCAAAGCTGGCCATGCCCCCTGGTACGACACATGGAGGAGGAGACAAATGCTGTTGTTGTTGTTAAGCTCTGCCCAATAAACAAACATATGAGCTTTACTCTTAAATGCATTACAGTGGTCCTTTAACAACATATGTTACTGATTATTACACTGATATATATTACTAATTCAAAAGTTACATATTTTCAGCCTTATTAAAATGCGATTTGGCCAATTGAATAGGGCTCTATATAAGCACAGAGCATTTTTTTACAGAATTTTTTAGTTAGTGAACTTTTATCCAAAAGCAAGGTCTTCACTAACTAAAAACTTCTGTAAAAAAATATGCTCTGTGCTCATAGAGGGCCCTATTCAATTGGCTAAATCACAATTGAATAGGGCTGTTTATATTTATCCATTATACATCATTAAATGGCAATTCAATATTTACTCTTTGCCCACTCACTTTTCGTGCTATCATTAATTTAAGTGCATGATAGACATTTTGACACTGTGTATTTACATCACATTTATAATTATTTTTATACCAATGTACATTTGTGGTCAAACTGCTTTTTGTAGTATGTCACTTTCTGTGTATAATTATGGAATGATACAAAGATAATTGCTTTCTTAACAAAAAAAATACAAGATTCACCACTTGTATTGCCATAGCGTATGGTAAGTACTATTTTTATCTGTATAAAGGTCATTGATGCCACCTAGTGTCTCTAATTATATATTTTTTATTAATTACCATGAAAACAGGTAACCTTAGAAACAGCATTTTCAGTCAAATCAAACATTTAAAAAAAAATCCATTTTGATTAGAAGAAGCTGTTTTTAATAGATGATCTAACAAACTTAAAACAATTTAGATACCAAAGATAACCTGAGTCAGAATAGGCCTGCAACAGCCCCCTTTAAACTGTGCTGTAGTCTGCTGTAGTCTGCTATGCATCACGTTGCAAGTAATGTCAAGCCACAGCCTACAAAACTGCTTGTCAAGCTTACCCACCTGGATATTTAAAAATATTTTCATAAAACAGCTATCTAAACAGAAGAGCTCCGCTGACGGAATATCCCTTTCAATATAATATTGGTTACTCGTAACTTGCCTGTCATAAATAATGGTATAATATAATGTTATCTTGAATTGTCTGCTCTCTCTCTCTCTGTGCTGTCTCTCTCTGTGTTGTGGCGATTACGCTGTCTATCTCTCTGTGCTGTCTGTATGCTACCTGTCTCTGTGCATGTTCTCTCTCTTGTCACTCTCTGTGTGCGCTATCTCTCACTATCTCTGCAATCTCTCTATGCTCTCTCTCTGTGCGCGCTCTCTGTGTGTACTCTCTCTCTGTGCGTTCTCTCTCTGTACACTCTTTCTGTGTTCACTCTCTGTCTGTGCGCTTTCTGTCTGTCTCAGTGCACTCTCTCTCTCTCTCTGTGCTCTCTCTCTCTGTGCTCATTTTCATGCAGTCATTTTCATTTATTTGCAGTTAGCACATAGTCCAACACACCTTTAAAACATTTCACTGTAGCAACCTATTCAATATGTTTTCAAATGTTGGGAGACATATTAATTACATTTTATTAATACAGATCAACTGAATTTATATGTGGCAAGATGATTGTTAACTGAATATTGTATAGTCAAAACATAGTTAATTAAGTGCATATTTAAAAAAAAAGAATTGTCTGTAGTAATTGTGATATAATAGGAGTATAGCAGGCTATGCTGGCACCTTCAGGTAGCATTAGCAAGTACAGTTATGCCTTGGAAATGTTGATCTTATTGCTAGTCATGTATATGTCTGATACAAGCTATAATATCACTTACCCTTGATATTGGTTACATTTCTGGATGTGGCACTTGCAGTTGTCTTTAAGAGTTCATTATTCCAAAATACATCTTCTGTCTACTCATTAAATGCCAATATCTCTATACATGAGAAAAGCATAATTATGTCCATGACTAAATAAATGAACTGTTGTAACCTACCTTATAGCACTAAATTGCCCCAGTGTTAGACCATGATTGACCAGATGCAAGGGAAGGGAGCATACATATCCTTAGCCCATGTATATATATATATATATATATATATATATATATATATATATATTGTCAACAAGACTCTAAGCAACATTGTTGGAGCTCTGTATTCCACAACTGATGAATGTGATAAGATAATTGTCAGAACTGTTATTGAGCAAGAGAATGCCTGACCAATACTGTACAAAGCTCTGTGCACTATATTTTCATTACTAGGTTATGGAAGATTGAAGCAAAATACCAATCATCAACTCCCAAATTATAACCAACAATATGTTTTAATATTGTATGTCCAACAAATGTTAATCTTATCCTCTTGAGGGACCTTTTTGACAGATAGGAACTGATTAACCATGCAATATAAATTATTTATTTCTACCTTTATTAAAAAATACATTATAAATATTCATTTGATGGAGCAGACATTCGTGATTATGCATATGTCCTCTATTGATGATCTTTTTCTAGTGACCACTTTTTTACCTTTTTAGGTTTATTGTCTTTTAACCTTAAGGTGTTATTTTTTTATATAAATTCTGATATTCTTATAGGTTGATACAGTCAACTCTAAACAATTAGTAAAACACCTTTTGTGGTTATCATATTTGTTATATACCACAATTAATTTGTTTAAAATGTAACTTTTATTATAACTTCTTTAAAAACTATTTTCCTTTAAAATTCGTACGTTTAAAAATGAGTTTTTAACTCAATCGTGATGACGTCTCAACTTTCCCAATTCTTAGGAATAATTTCTCTATCTTTCATATATTAGCAATGGTCTTTGTTTTAAGGCTGGGTTTTATAGTAGTTATTTGAGGTATAAAAATGCTTTTGTGCTTTAAAGGTGCTAAATAACTTATTTGTGCAATTGTTGCAAACTAAGGTGCTTGTGCTTGTATTAAATTGATAACATCTCTTAATAGTGAAACTTAAACTTCTCAGTGTATGTGCTGTAGTAAGTACTCTGTGTCTTATCCCTGAATTTTTCTCAGTGAATCTTTAATTTGTACTTCTCTTTTTGCATGTCAGTGTTACTTTTTTTAAAGTGCTTTAGTGCTTAAGGGGAGTGATGTGAATAAGACTCCCTTAAAGTGCTTTTATTGTTGTGGCACAGTTTTTTAAATTATATATTCTTTGGACATATTGCACATATGCCCTTTTCTTGTACTTTGAATTGCTCTGTGGTAGCGGCTCTATTAATTCCACTGCTCTTGAACGACGCAGAGGCTGCACAGGCTCCCTGGGTCAGCCTGTAGCTTCACGTGACCCAGCGGAGCCTGTGAGGCTATTAGCCAATCAGGAGCGTTGGGGGGCGTGTCGGAAGCCCGTTTCGCGCCATTGAACACAGCAGCGCGGTCTCCCGACTGGATGGACGGAGGTCTGAAGTCCTGCAGCTGAAAATAAAGTAGGAAGGTTTAATTACTGAGATTTCACCCCAGCTTACCAGCATATAAGGGGATATCACTGTTGAGGCTATCTTTGTCCGTTTTTGTGTTTTTTCCTCCCCCGTTTTTGTGTGTGTGTGTGTGTCCTTGTCTCCCTGTGGTGTGCTGTGTCTGTGTGTGTTCCTGTGTCTGTGTGTGCCTGTATTCTGCTTGTTGTTCCCCCTGTTTGTTCCCCTGTTAGCATTTACTATGGATCCAGAAGGCTTAGAGGCCTTACTGGCTGAGGTTAGGACCCGTGCCTTAAGCCAAGGGGTCAGGTGGGTGCAGGACAGGCTGGGACCTCCCATGCCTTCTGCGCTTGGAGCTCAGCACATTGTACAGGAACAGCCTGCGGTGGCTGGTGTCCTAGCCAATTCTGATGCCTCCAGGGAAATTTTTTCCCATCCCACCACTGTAGGGCTGCCAGACCCACGCCCATCAGGTAGCAGAGACACCAGAGATGGGGGGGTTACAGGTCAGGGCGGCCGGGACCCCATACCCCCCAGGCAGGCGAGCGCCAGGATCACGGGCGGTGGGGGTGAGGGCCTAGCACTCCGGCCACCACCTGCCAACTTGCCTAAAGGTCCTAGGCCGCGACAAAGGTCGCGAAACACCCCTCTAACACCCCGTAAAGGGGGTGCAGGGGGTAAGAGAAAAGCCGGGAGTCCTAAAAAGGCTCCTACAGGCCCTCACGGTGCCAAGCAGACGGTCCCTGGGGTTTCCCTCATTAACAGTGCTTCTGGTACTTTACAGGGACGCCCAACTGGCAGTGAGAGGAGCATGGCGATGACGAGAGAGAGAAGAGATGGGGTCATCAGAGAGATGAATAGCCAAGACAGCATGGTCATGATTGATGACATGCCTGTGACAGCGGCAGTGGCGAGGCTAGGACGCCCCACTCGAGCTAAGAAGGCTACGAGCAGGTACAGTCCACTGCTATTTACGCAGAGTAGAGACTGAGGGCGATACGGTTAGGCCACAGCGCAAAGGGTCTAAGACTGACCAACAGCTGGATATTCCAACGCCCGAGGAAGTCTCAGGGGACCCCCTACAGGGGGCGGCGGAGGCAGTGCTAGCCTACTCCAGCCGCGCAAGCTTAGCTGACCAGGACCCTTCCTCAGACGAGGAAAGGGCGGTATGGGCGCGGGCATGCAGGTCGCGGAGAGCTAGTGACTGTTCTTCTTGTACCCACAGATCCAGAAGGAGATCCAGGTCTAGAAGCAGAAGATCTTGTCGGTGCAGCTGTGCTTGCACTGGATCTGAGAGGAGAAGCCCGCGGAGGGCCAGACGGTCAGAGTCCCCGGAGCGTCAGGAGAGACGCGGGGATACTCCGTTGGCCGTATCTACTCCAAAGCTTCCAGAAGCAGGTGAGCGCTCAGAATTGAGCTGCGCAGCAGACAAGGGTGGTTTTATTGGGTCATTAAGGACTCTATTAGCTGCGCATAACATTGCAGTTAGCGAGCGCGAAATGGGAGCTTGGATAGGGGGGCTAGCAAAGGGTGCATGGTCCCAGCCAGCAGCGGTAGTGGTGCCAGCGAGCGCGAGCGAGGCGCTAGCTAGCTTGCGCGCACCCGAGCCGGTAGTCAACGCGATTGCAGCAGTTGGGAATAACACTGTGGGAGTTACCGACGCAGCCATGAGGCCTATAGTCCTCTGCTCGTTGGATAATTTAGGTGCACACCTTCCACAGGACGTAAAGGAAAAGATCTGGAGGAGGGAATTTATGGAGTTGTTTTCCCTTCTCCCTATGTCTAGGCAAACAGACCTGGCCGAGAGGGGCCCCAGGGAGGGGAAATCCTTTGCTAGGCTACCCAGGACGTTTGATACCTGGCTGCAAGCATTTTCTATTTGGGCTTGCGTACTGTGTGAGCGGCACCCCGAACAGAGTTCGGGATTGTTCGTCTACATAGACGAAATTCGGAATGCTCACAAGGTTTATGGGGGTACGGCCTGGTGGCGGTACGATGAGGAATTCCGGCAATACTTGGCCTCGAGGCCAAGTATGGCGTGGAGTGACAAAGCGGTGGCGTATTGGCTAAACATCATGACACCCATGAGAGTCACGACGCCCTTTCAGGGCAGGGCCGGTGGAGCTAAGGGCCCCACCCACGCCTCAGGAGCAGGTCTTAAGACCTGTTTTTCGTATAACGAGGGGGTCTGCAGATGGGCACCTAACTGCAGGTTTAAGCATGCATGCTCAAATTGCGGAGGTGAACACCCCCTGTCTAGATGCGGTAGACCCAAAGAGGGAGGCAGGGGCGAACCTCCTGCAAAGGGGCAGGACGCCCATACGCCTCCCCGCCATGCTGCCGTGGCTAAAGCGCTACGGTAAATTGGCAGGCACCGCCGAAGCGGCGCGCCTGTTGGAGGACGGATTCCGAGAAGGATTCCGGATTCCATGTGGGTTCGACATTCAAGGTTTTCTTGTCCCAAACCTGAAGTCGGCTAGGGATTTCCCAGGGGTAGCCAAAGCTAAGGTGCTAAATGAGGTAAAATTGGGGAGGATGGCTGGGCCATTTGCGGCCCCGCCCATCCAGGGATTAGTTGTGTCTCCACTTGGGGTGGTCCCCAAGAAGGAGAAGGGTAAATTTAGATTGATCCAGCATCTCTCCTACCCCAGAGGTCGTTCGGTAAATGATGGCATATCAAAAGACCAGGCTACTGTGTCTTATGAGTCATTTGACCGAGCGGTCGACCTGGTGAGGAGGGAGGGCCAGGGGGCCCTTATGGCAAAAGTGGACATCGAGGCAGCATTCAGATTGCTCCCCGTACACCCGTCAAGCCATCGGTTGCTGGGGTGCTTCGTAGACGGAAATTACTTCTTCAACTTATGTTTACCCATGGGATGCTCGATATCCTGTGCTTACTTCGAGGCCTTCAGCAAATTTTTACAATGGGTTGTGAGCATCGAGGCGGGGTACAAGAGTGCTACCCATTACCTGGATGACTTCCTTTTTGTTGGCCCAGCGAGAAACGACGCTTGCCGTTTCATGCTTGAGGTGTTCACCGAAATCTGTACAGAATTCGGGGTACCACTGGCCCATGACAAGACGGAGGGCCCTACGGAACAATTGACTTTTCTAGGGATTCGGATTGACTCCTGCAAAATGGAGTGCAGTCTTCCCTTAGAGAAGGTGGAGGACATGCAAGCCGAGATTACGGCGCTACGGGGCGCACGGAGGGTGACCCTGCGGCGGCTGCAATCAATATTGGCGAAGTTGAATTTCGCGTGCAGAATTATCCCCATGGGGCGGATATTCTGAAGACGGATGTCGCTGGCTACGGTAGGGATTGCGAAGCCGCATCATTTCCTAACAGTCTCTAGGGCCATGCGTGGCGATGCAAGGGTATGGGCGATGTTCCTTGCAGATTTTAATGGGCGGGTGGTCCTTCAAAAGGAGGGCACCACCAGCGCAGAGCCAGACCTTCACACCGATGGTTCTGGACCGATCGGTTGTGGGGCGTATCTCCAAGGGAGATGGTGCGCTGTGGCATGGCCGGAGGAATGGGAAGAGGCGGGTTTACTGCTGAACCCCACATTCCTGGAGCTGCTTCCTATGGTGGTAGCAGTGCACTTATGGGGTCCTTGTTTCAGGGACAGGCGAGTCATTTTCCATTCGGGTAATAAGGGGTTGGTTGAAGCCGTGAACAACATCATTGCGGCATCCGTACCAGTGATTAGATTGCTCAGGCATCTTGTGCTATGTTGCCTTCGCTTGAACATATGGTTTCAAGCAAGACACGTGACAAATGTGGATAACGGAATTGCTTACGCCCTCTCTCGGTTTCAGGAGGATCGCTTCAGGGCGCTGGCTCCTCGTGCGAACGCCCTGGGGGAGCACATCCCCGAGGAGCTCTGGGAGATTGGAGCTGTCAAGTAACGAGACTCGTGAGACAGTCTGTTGCCCCAGCGATGTGGAACGCTTATAGACGCGTGTGGGCAAAATGGGATAGTCTAGTGGCACTGGCAGGTGGTGCCACGACGGAGGACAAGAGCGTAGGGATCCTGCTTTGGTACCTGCTGCGGTGCGCCGAGCAAGGCGAATCAAAACCCGTAGTAGGGAGACAGGTCACGGCGCTTGCTTTTATGTTTAAGCTTGCCGGGCAGAGGGACCTTACTAAGGAGTTTCTAGTGCGCAAGGTGGTGCGCGGAATGTTCAGCGGTGCGCAAAGGCCAGATAGTAAGCGGCCAATAACATTTGCGCTGTTGCTGAGATTGGCTCAGGAATTGGTGGTGGTTTGCAGGGACCCCTTTGAATCTCTACTTTTCCGAACGGCTTTTTCCCTGGCGTTCTTCGGAGCGTTTAGGATAGGGGAGTTAGTCGCGAACAGTAGACACGGTTCGGGGGGTCTGTAATTGGTGGATACCTGCCTCAGGGAAGGTACGGTGGTATTGTGGTTGCGGAGGTCAAAGACCGACCAAGTGGGTAAAGGAAGAGAAGTGGTTCTGCATCAGGTTGGCACAGAGTGTTGCCCATATGCATGTGTAGTGGAGTACCTTAAGCAGCGACCGGCGGGACGGTGTTCGCTGCTGGTCCACGCCGATGGAACGGCACTGTCTACGTATCAGTTTAAAAGAGTTTTAAAAAGCGCACTGCATCGGCTCGGTTTCAAGCAGTCCGACTTTGGGACGCACTCCTTTCGGATTGGAGCTGCCACTGAAGCGGCTAGGTTGAGGTTGCCCGACGCGACAGTAAAGCGCATCGGGAGGTGGGACTCAGACCGTTTTCGTTCCTATGTACGGCCAAATGCAGTGGTTTAATGGTGTTGCTTTCTACTTTCAGGGGAACAGAAGCAACTATGGATTGTGGGCCATTCATACGTGTACTGGGCCCATAGGTTAGCCGCAGTTACCGAAGAAAAGGCACAACTGGGCTTTCCTGTTACGGACTTACGCGTAAGGTGGTGTGGCATTCGGGGTCTGCGATGGGCGCAGCTTGACGGTCTCTTGGAAACGTACGTACGTCAGCCCAGTGTTATAATTCTTCATGCCGGCGGGAACGATTTGGGGACAGTTCCCATGAGACCAATGCTAAAGGTGATGAGACGAGACATCGAGAAATGGGTGAAGAAGTTCCCTGGCACGTTCCTTATCTGGTCTGAGATGATTAAGAGAAGATCATGGCGTAACGCGCGCGACCCAGTATGCTTAGATAAGGCTAGACAGAAGATAAACCAGCAGATTGCGAGCTTTGTGAGAAAACAAGGTTTCTCTGCCATCCGGTATAAAGATTTCGAACCGGTCGGCGCAGATGATTTTTTCGCAAAGGATAAGGTTCATCTTACGGAAATAGGGTATGAGTTGATGATGTTCGAGTTTAGGGAGAGTGTTGTGCGGGCCTTGGCTTTAATGTCTAGCAGGGGGGGATCGCAGCCTCGGGAGGCGTCCCTCGCATGCTCCGTGGTGGGAGGGGAGTTGCCCGGCCCACTGGCCTAAGGGGGCGATGGCCCCACCTCACAGGGCGTGCTTAAAGATAGGCATTGGGGCTTTGGGCAGGGCTCAAAGCGTGAGGTCACTGTTCGTGGCCGGGCTCCTCCCCCAGAAGGAAAGGACTAAATTAGTCATCTAAATAAGTTACGGTTGTTTGTTTACATTGTGTCAAAATAAAGCTGTGGCCCGTTGTTTCTCCCAACTCAAATTGTCGTGTCAGTTATTCCATCAACTAGCCTAAATGGATCATGCATGGGTCATGAACGACGCAGAGGCTGCACAGGCTCCCTGGGTCAGCCTGTAGCGTCACGTGACCCAGCGGATCCTGTGAGGCTATTAGCCAGTCAGGAGCGTCGGGGGGCGTGTCGGAAGCCCGTTTCGCGCCATTGAACACAGCAGCGCGGTCTCCCGACTGGAATCCCACCCACCCACCCTGTATTTTGTTGTTAACAGATGTTATGGTTTATTCTTTAAAAAAAAAAAAAAAAAAGTATATATATAATATATATAATATAAATAAGAAATATTGAAATTAATATATAATTTTGGTTAAAGAATTCGGAGAAGTGGCTATTGTATGTTGTGTATTCTTAATTTATGTCTGTGCGGCGGGAGGTGAGTTGCCCGGCCCACTGGCCTAAGGGGGCGATGGCCCCACCTCACAGGGCGTGCTTAAAGATAAGCATTGGGGCTTTGGGCAGGGCTCAAAGCGTGAGGTCACTGTTCGTGGCCGGGCTCCTCCCCCAGAAGGAAAGGACTAAATTAGTCATCTAAATAAGTTACGGTTGTTTGTTTACATTGTGTCAAAATAAAGCTGTGGCCCGTTGTTTCTCCCAACTCAAGTTGTCGTGTCAGTTATTCCATCAACTAGCCTAAATGGATCATGCATGGGTCATGCTCTGATATTCGTATGCCAATAGCTATAACATTTATATTTTATAAATGCAGTCTTATTGGGGAGTTTCTCTTAATTTTGGCAATCCCTTATACTTATATTGATCATTCGTTACCTCTGCCTCCTTTTAGCTATCTCTTTGCTGCATTTGATAGACCATGCTTCTCTGTATAAGCTTGTTTGGCTACTTCCTGGTTGTGACATCATCAGTATGCGCGTGTGACAACACGTTATTAGCATATACCGGTTCCGGTGAATGGCATAAGACGCGCTGCGGGGGAAGTATCGGCAGCAGGAGCTGATCTGATGCTGGTAAGAGAGAAGAGGGGGGAAAGGGATGTTATTGTAGAGGGGGGAAGGAGGGAGGATAAGGAGGGAGAAGGAGGATGGGGAGGAGGAGGATCAGAGGGAGAAGGAGGGGATCGGAAGGAGGAGGATCAGAAGGAGGAGGATTGTGTGCTGAGGGCGCCCAGGCAAATTCCGCAGCACTGGGCCCCCTCCAGAATCTCCCTGCAGTAATCTGCCTGCAGGCGTGGCTCGGGGTTACCGCTTTAGGATGCAAAAATTAACCCCGAGCCACGCTCGGTATTACCGCTTGGAGGGTTAAGAAAAGAACAGAGTGAAGCTATCGATTTATCACATCAGCCTTGAGAACATGTGCCATAAATATTTAAAAAATCTATCCTCCATGCCTTTGTAATAATATTCTATCCAACTATGGTTTACTCGGAAATCTCTCCCAGTGCCCACAATTTAAAAAAAGCCTACAGGTACTTTATACTCCCTGTAATGGCAGACATATGCCTCAGAGAAACCTGGATGCCTCAAACCCGCTGCTATGAAAAACAAAACAAGTTATGAAGAAGCTAACACCCTTATTGTGTCAGATCTGAGGCTTGATTGCTCAAATCCGACTCAATGAAAAGGAGTTAATACTGCTACTTCCTATGAGCAAGAAAATTCCCTGGATCCCTCTTCAATACCATCTACCCCAGCATTCCCCCTTAATACCCGCTACACCCACTGAGTTTGGGTATACTCTGAGATTCCCCCTTTAGTGCTACCGCCTATGAGCATGAGTATCTATCAACTAAACTATAGTCATGGGTGTCCTTATGGATCCCTATGGCACCAAATATTAACCCGCTAAACATTGGGGGTCTCAACTCTCATGGTATACTAAGCTATGACCTTAGGGGTCCTTATGGACCTCCATGTCACCTAATACTAATGCCTACATCATGAGGTCCTCAAGGGCCCTATGGCACCTTTCCTATCACCACAGGGGTCCATATTGGACCCACATGAACACCCCAACCCCCCAAAGTGGGTTCATATGCACCGCCATAGTCCGAACAATAAATATATTTAAAAAAAAATAGTACACAAAATAAAAACATTATACCTGTGAGGAGGTATCAAAGGGATGCACGCCTTTTGATGCCCTCCAGTGATGTTCATCAATGCCCAAGTTTCTAACTCTTCAGTCCTGGATAAGCAGGCACTTCCACGCATAAAAAACCTGCCACTCTATTTTTAGTTTGTTCAAGTTAATGAGTACCATTCTGAAGCGATGCTATGGAGACTACTGGAAACTCCCATTGGTGTAAGTCAGTAAATTTTACAGGATTATTTTTTGTGGGAGCCATATAATAGCTCCAGAAATTTGCTTTTCAGAACTCGGCTGCAAATCAGCCTTCGAGAATTCTTACAGGAGCCATGGCATGCAGGCCTAAGACCCTAAAGTACAAATATTGCAACATGTCCAGTAAAGTTTCATTATGCCTTTTAATACTCTGATAAGTGTAGGTTGTAGAGTTTAGATTAGGATTTTGTCTTGAATCTTAAGGCCATTCACTGAGCTCCTCAACCAAGTAGTAAGCTAGTACCCTGAAGACTAGTTAATTCAGTTGTAAATGGACATTGTTGTGTCATAATTACTATATACTTTTCTGATAAAAATGGATCTGATAATAAGCAACATTTTAAGAAAGTAAAGAGGTACAGCATTTCATCTATCAACAAATGTATGTTGTATTATACTGAAGACTGTCAAAACTATTGCATTTTTTCTTCTTTATAAAAATTATTTTGCCCGTTATCCACTGTATTTTTTTTGTACATATGGGTCTCTAGTGTCCCCTTCAGTCATCAGCTTTTGAAATAAGTTCAACATTTTTCAATTCAATAAAATACCTTAATAATCAGGGCCCTTTATAACTTAAAGGGTAAGTGTCGGAACAATGTAAAGTGCTGTGAGTATATATTTTGTCACTTGTTAGTTAAAAAAATATGCATTTAGAAATTTAACAAAAACATCTGTACAAAAATGTCTTAAAATGAATACTAACCTATCTGAGCTGCTGGGTCTGTTTCCACCTATCAGATTGTTTCTGTAGAAACCATTGAAGTTATCTGGTGGATGTTTAAAATTACTTAGGAGTTCTGATATGGGCATCCCTTTGATCTGGTAGGGCTGTAATTTAACCATTGTTTGAAAAATCAGGCAACAAAATAAAAATATTGATGTCACTAATAACTTCAGGTTTGAGCATGGTCCTTTGTACAAATTACATTGTCTATTAAACAAATCAAACCAAGACTTGGATATTTTCACATGGTTGAGAGACTCCTCAAGATGAAACATTGTGAAGGTCTCAAGATAGTGTGTTCTGAGTCATACGCATCTCACTTCAATACCCCATTGTCCTAAATAGCATTATCAAGCAGGTGTTAATATTAAGCAAACAATGGCCTAGTCTTTAACCAAAAATATTTGGAGGACAATATGGGACAGAGGTCCCACATATTAATATTAATCCACTTGAATATTTTGTACCAGTGCGCTCTCAAGCGGAAAGAAACAGATATATACAACTTATTTATCAATATATTCTAATTTCTACATATATGTGCAAACGGTGAGTAGCTATTTGTGATTGGTGGAAATCAACCTTGTGACGATGAGGAAGAAATAGTTTATTAGATAGAGAGAAGGTTTGGGGTCTTTTGTCTCTTCCTGGCCTTTCATTCCTTCTCTGTTCCTTGTGGTGCCTGTTCTTCTGTACTATTTTCTGGCTAGTCTTTATCTGACAGTCCTATCTGAGGACATAAACCTATGCCCCCATTCATATCTTCCCTAAGATATATTACTATACTAGCTACTTATGCCTTCGGTGCTCATTGGGAGCCTCTCCCAGGTGTACTTCAACTTTCCTGCTTTGCAGTGATCACATTTGGCGCTCATTGCGAGCCCCATGCTGAGCCCCTTTGGCGTTCATTGCAAGCCTCTCTAGCTTCATAGCTCAACGTGTGGCTTGCAATGAGTGCCTTCGGCGCTCATTGCAAGCCTTTCCTCTCGCCTGTGCTCAATGCAAGCCTCTCCCACTCACAGTGCTCATTGTGCTTATTTTTGGTGGGTTTTAGAGTTACGCGCTTGAATATTGCTGCTCACCTAAGTACTGCGCCGCTTGCTGCAATAAGCGCCTTCGGCACTCATTGCGGCCTAAGTGCTGCACGGCTGCTTCGCTTTGTAAGGCTTGCATGTGTGATGGCGCCACTGCCTGCATGGAGCGCCTTTGGCGCTCATTACGGCCTAAGTGCTGTGCGGCTGCTTTGCGAGGTCGCAACTGTGTAACCAATATCGCAAACGTTACATACACTGACAACTATATATATGATCTGTCTATATAAAAATTCTATTCTATCTCTACAACTCTTTCTAACAAACCAATACCACAAAAGGGATTACTTTAGACTATCTTGAGAAGGGATCCTAAAAATTAGACAGGTGTTACCCTGAAATTCTATACATGGTATGTATAAACTGGTTTAACTTTCTAATTTGTAGTAGAGTTAAAATTAGCCCAATGTATCGCAATCCTTCTGTTACCATGTTGGGATTGGTCACAGAACCAAGACTTATTAGCATTGCAATCCGGACTGTAGATGTTAATTAATATATTTCATTCTGTGCCAATGTCCCCTACAACAGTCTGATTGACTTCAATAAATCAATTATTAAAAACACCTAAACAGCAAACCATACTTAGCAATACAATATATAATCTTGTATCACACAATCAACAAAACTGTCTTACATCATTATTGATTGAATTGATCAATTTGATAAATTAAATTAAATGTCGTCAATTTTGATGTAAGAACAGACTTAGGCTGCAATGAGCGCAAGCAGGACTTTAAAAAACTCCATAGACATGAGCACAGAAGGCGCCTATGTCGATGACCGCGATAGCCGGTGAAAAACGTAGCACTTTACTGCTTATCCTGAGGCACGCAGTTTCCTAATTTAACGGCTAAAAGTTATATGATAAAAAAAATAATAATAATAACACACTCACACACAGCACAGAGGGAGAGCCAGGAAGCCTGTGAGTGAGGGGTTGCAAGCAAATTTTAGCAATATTTTGCATTTTTTGACCATCGAAAATCGGCTAAGAGAGAAAAAAAATGACTACCGAAAAAACGTAAAAATTCTGAAACAGGATGAAAGTTAATCCACATTTCATAAATTGTATACATGGCTTATTGATTTCTGTGTTGATCTAACCAAATACAAAGTGTGTTAAGACTAATTGGTATCCAATCATCCAAAAGAGATTGTAATAGACATCGGATAGATTGGTTTTCTTAATATTTACTGCTATACCAATAAATACTATTTCTGCACACAGCGTATGCTTGCTGATAAATTGATCCTTGAAATCAATTAATCTATACATTGCAATATTTAAAACAAAAAAAACTAAACTGAGGGGGATTGAGGGGGGGGGGGGGGTGAGGGGGATTGAGGGGGAGGTTGAGGGGGGTTGAGGTTGAGGAGGTGGGTTGGGGTTGAGGGGGGTTGAGGTTGAGGAGGGGGGTTGAGGATGGGGGGTTGAGGATGAGGATGGGGGTTGAGGAGGAAGGTTGAAGAGGGGGTTGAGGATGGGGGGTTGAGGAGGGGGGTTGAGGAGGGAGGTTGAGGATGAGGAGGGAGGATAAGGATGAGGAGGTAGATTGAGGATGAGGAGGGAGATTGAGGATGAGGAGGAGGGGTTGAGGAGGGGGGTTGAGGGTGGGGGGTTGAGGAGAGAGGATGAGGATGGGGGGTTGAGGATGGGTGGGTTGAGGAGGGAGGTTGAGGAGGGGGGTTGAGGAGGGGGGGTTGGGGTTGAGGGGGGGGTTGAGGTTGAGAAGGGTTGAGGTTGAGGAGGGTTGAAGTTGAGGAGGGGGTTGAGGATGAGGATGGAGGTTGAGGAGGGAGGATGAGGATGGGGGGCTTGAGGAGGGGGTTGAGGATGGGGTGGTTGAGGAGGGAGGTTGAGGAAGGGGTTGAGGATGGGTGGGTTGAAGAGGGAGGTTGAGGATGAGGAGGGAGGTTGAGGATGAGGAGGAGGGGTTGAGGAGGGGGGTTGAGGTTGAGGAGAGAGGATGAGGATGGGGGGTTGAGGAGGGGGGTTGAGGAGGGAGGATGCGGAGGGAGGTTGAGGAGGGGGTTGAGGATGACGAGGGAGGTTGAGGAGGGGGTTGAGGATGAGGAGGGAGGTTGAGGATGAAGAGGGAGGTTGAGGAGGGAGGTTGAGGATGAGGCGAGAGGAGGAGGGAGGTTGAGGATGAGGAGGGAGGTTAAGGATGAGGAGGGAGGTTGAGGAGTGGGGTTGAGGAGGGTGATAAGGGAGGGGGGAGAGACACAGAGAAGGGAGAGGTTGGAAGACACACAGAGAAGGGAGAGGGGAGAAGAGACACGGGGAAGGGAGAGGGGAGAAGAGACACGGAGAGAGAGGGGGACACAGAGGGACACAGGGGGCAGCACATTTCCCCCCCTCGGCTTATACTCGAGTTACTCATTTTACCCAGCATTTTAGCTTATTCTCGGGTTGACTTATACTCGAGTATATACGGTATCTATCTTTTTTTTGTCTTCCTCATAGCCTCTTCCATACCACCAATTTCTCCTGAAACAACGTAATATCCTGTTTAAGAAACAAATCCTTGTTCTCTAATCAATAATGCATATCTTGTTATATTTTGTAACTTGTACCAGCTGTGTATATACTATAAGTCAAACCCCTCCACCATCCTCTCCCCCACTCCTCTTTTCCCAATTCAAATGCTCAGTTTCTCCTAACTATAATTATTTTTGTCTTACTCAGAGCCTCTTACATACCACATATTTCTCCTGAAACAACTAACCCCTAATTTTTGTAACTTTATAACACTCAAAGCACAAGGCAGATCCCTTCTCTGTAAACCATTTTATTTGCAGATTGCTTTATTTAACCAACAAGTGATGAACTAGATATTCACAGTCCTTTATTTGGCGCTTACACATGCTCTTTAAGTGACTTCTATATTTCTGAGCTTTTGTATCCAACTTTTCTGACTGTAATCTCAAGCAGACTGAATTACAGTATATACATTATAGAGACATGCATGTGTATTATTTGCTTTCATATTCAGAAGGAAAGAAGAGGGAGATCTCCAAGGAAATTATTGTTGTCTTGTTCCAAACAGACTGTAAAAACTAAAAGTTAATGTGCTGATTATTTGCCAACTGGCCACCGATATCCTGACTCGAAATTACTTTTCTTAGTAAAACTCTATAAAAGTTACTATGTGTTGTAAAAGAAGCAAGTGAGAGGAAAATTACTCCTGCCAGCTCTTCTAACACATTGTGGAGGTTACCGACCTCATGCACTCAGTTCTTAAAAAATCTGCTCCTTAAATAATAAAATTATTGACACATGAAAAGGGAAAACTGTAAGTGTTCAAAATGAGGTGTGTTTATGCACAACAAAAGTGACAGGTACCTGAATTCTGATTTCATAACAAATTTAACAGGCTAAAACCTAAAAACTACATTACTCACACCATCTTTACTCCACTCAGAAAAAGGTTTGGCCTAGGCAGAAAAGTGCCAAAAATCTCACTGAACTCAAGATTTCTGGAAGGGGTTCTCTATGGAGAGACTGGATCCATTCAAGAGGAACTAAGCCCAGAGAAGAATTCCCCAAAAAGGGATCAGTATTTTAAGGTCCAGTAAACTCAGCTTCAAAATAAAGCCACAATAATTCAAGCCATTTTGTGGTGTCAGACTCCCGTTCATAAGGTATTTTAAGTATTCAACTGGTGACCACAGAGGGGACATTACAGTATATTAAAAGTGTCAATATAGATTAGAAATAACATCACATGTTTGCTAGGGTCTAGAGGCTGTCATGCTATTATTCTCCTTTCCAGTAAGTAGGCTAGGTACGGGGCACGGAAGGCTGGATTTTCAGTTTGTAGTGTGACTGTCTGCTTCTGTGTCAACGCAGGAGAGGTAGGTGTTACATAATAAAAACTTGACTCATTCACCAATAAGGAACCAATAAGGAACACTCCACCTCAGGTTCCAAACCAGCAATTATATAAAAAGTACATTTGTGTTCACATTTGAATGCAACAACATGGAAGCTCTTATACACAAGCACAAGTCTGCTAATGTTATAATTTTCTCTAAAAATGAGTGAATGCTCATGGATTATGTCACTGGTACTGGTGTTAGGTTGTTACATACTTTAAGGTATACATACATTTCCTGGGTTTCAAATGTTTAGTAATAAACAGGCAGTGATTATCAAAAAAATATGTGTTATATAGAAAAGTTCAATGAGTAAAATCCAGCTTTGGGAGCTTAGATAAGCAAGTACACTTAGGAAAGTCAACCAGGTACAGAGTTTGACCTTTTTGGCAGAGACTAGTACTTGCTGCACGATGGAATTACATAGTTGGGTGGGGTCTGAGCTCAAAACTGAATTGGAGCACAAGGAGAGAGAGAGACTACATATCCCAGGCTGCTTGGCAACACATAATTTGATACAAATATTTAAGCTAACCTCTGATTTCTCCTGATTGGCCAAAACAAATATTGAATTTTGTGCTAATCTTAGCAGGGATATTCAGGGGTGCCAACTAACAAAAGCTGTAGCTTGCAAATTAAAAGATTTAGCAAATATCTGGGTGAGTTTGTAAATGTTTATTTTGGTATTTTTTCATATAAACAAAAGTTTTTGCACACCTGTAATTCTCTTCTATCAGATGCATTCATAATCCAGGAAATTTAGATACGCCTTTAACAAACATAGAGCCTGATTCAATTCAGCAATTGTAGTTTACAGTAGCCTGTAATGGAGGCCGTAAGTTAATTTGCTATTCAATTGGCATCCTTTTGCGGCCTACAAATGGGTTACAGCCTTGAAATCCTTGTGGTTGTTAAAACCGGAACTTACAGCCCATGGAAGCCTTTGATCTTTCACGTTCGCAAGAGTTCTGAGCACTAAAATCGCAAATCAATATTCAATTGCTACAATTCCCCAAGCACGCAAATGTTTTCACACCAGTAAACGGCAAATGCAGGAGAAAATTCCACGAGTACCAGATAGGACTCGCAAGGGGGTTTAACCCCTGTCCGTAGCACTGTAAATGCAAATAAAAATTCAATACTGCACTGTAAACGATGGAGACAGTGATAAAAGTCATTAGAATTAATGGCACAAAAGTCTCGAGCTCGCAAATCAGCAATAAAAAAAAATTTATGTGTCATTTTGGGGTTATATCGATCTCGAGAATCAATGAGTTAATACATATCAGGCCACTCACATGGACTAGATCAGTATTGGCATTCATTTTTATTATTTTGTAATTTGCTAGTCCCATCGCAAATCGGACCCCCAAACGTTAATTGATTGACATGTAACCGCCATGTTTTACTGACCTAATAATAACTGTCTCATTTTCTTTTGGCTGTTTCTAAATGGGTAGTTATGGCCTTGCTTAATTGATCATGTTCCCGCCCTGAAATGCTACATATGAGTGCATGGTTTACGCTTTTTTTGTAGACAAGTTGTTAGGATTAGAATTGTAAGGTTTTGAAAATATGTTTTTATACAATATGTATGTTTAAAGGTTTATAGACTAGTCTCATCTTATTGATATTAAAAGTAAATTTCAGCTGTATGCATGAGACCAAAATGTTCTCTCTCTTAGGTCAACTTTTGTGTTTTCTTGATATTGTTACCTAATAATGCCTTACCCTACCATCTTTGTTTTTTTCACTACTACCTAGTTAAGAACAAAGCAGCAATAAGGACTTTTGGAAGGTAGTCTTGTATTTGTGTTACCATTTTCCTACCTTCTTTACTGCAATCCAAGAGTTTTCACAGTTTAAGTCCCAGGGAAGAGTCCCAGCAATTGCAGTCATCTTGCATTACATGGAGTAGTAGCAAGGGAGGTTTAAATATCGCAAACAAGAGCTGTACATTGATGCATGACAATGTGTATACCTTTCGTACATGTTATACCTTTAATCATTGAGAAAGCTGTTCAAGGGATCTGTGTTTGCTATGCATGTTCTTAACCATCACGTCTTTAACCTATACCACCTAGAAATGGTTGAAAAGCCATTGATATAAACAATCTGAGAGACTCCTAAACTGCTGCTGTAAATAGAACTAAGAATATACTCCCTAAGTGCATCATAGTTTTATTTAAAGTGCTCTATCGGATCGGAAGATACAATGTTCATGGATTTCCCTGAAGTCAACCACACTTGGACTTTTCTCTATGCGGCTCTTATGACTCATGTGTGAGGTTGGAAAATGTGAGTGCCTTTATTTATTTGATGTTTTCTGAAGTGTAATTGATTTGCATTATGGGGTTGTGCACTTCTTTTCCCTATACTTTTTTTCTCTCCAAGTATGCACCTAATGGTATAATAACCGTGATTAACTAGTTCCATGTTAAATGTATTTGTAGTTTCTATATTTTACCTGTTTCATCTATGGTATGTTCAGAGTGCATGCTTTTATGATGTATATGCCCTTGTTTTTTATTTCAATTTATCTTAATTTTTTACTTTCACAATTAATTAGGTACTGTTTCAAAAACAAATGACTGACTGTTTCTTAAAGGTGTTATCATTTGTTATATATTTTCTAACACACTATTATTTATTTATTTTTATTTATTTCTCAAGACATTTTCTGTTGACATTTTTGTAATGTTTTCCTTTAGCATTCCCTTTTATGATACATGAGTAAATTCAGCAGGTCACATGTGATAGATTGATAGATGGCAGCATGCATAGTAATTGGAAGAAAGAGGTAGGTTCCAGAAACAAAATAATTATTAGTTTGTAAACTTCAATTAAGTAAACTTTATATTTTATTAAATAAAAATAAAGTTAAAAGAATACATTTAGGTAAACTCAGTTTTTATGTATCTGTTGTTTATCTGATTTGTGATGCAGTGAAGGCAAACTGGCTGTTTAGTGAGGCTTAGGAACTAGCCCAGAAGAAAAGTGAAAGGTAGTGGAGATAGGAAAAGATTTGTCCAACTGAATGCAAAATTCCATATGCTAGCAAGAAAAGACAAGGATACAAGGAAGTCAAGAGATCTCTTCAAGAAAATTGGGAAATTCAAAGTACATTTTTATGCTAAAGTGGGTGTGATAAAAACATGGTAGGGATTTAGCAGAAACAGATCAGATAAAGAAAAGATCTATACAGGAAGGATCTTAACACCATTTATAATCTTAACAGTTTGTCCAATGAGCTGGAGCCTGACATCTTGGGAGATTGAATTGGGATGGTCCCTAAGAGGCTTTTTCTGATAACAAGACTGCAGTAGTTGAAGGAATCCCAGCTGAACTGTTGAAAATTCTAACAGATGATGCTGTGAAAGTGTTGCTTGCATTATATCAACACATTTCGAAAACTCAACAATGGCCAGTAGACTGGGAAAGGTCAATCTATATACCAACAGGGGCGGCTGGTGCATAGAGGCAAATGGGCAACTGCCCTCACAAAATTAATGCACTTAATCCCCCCATCACTTACTTAATAGTACAATTTATATAATAAAAAAAATATTTTTGCATGCAGATAGAGAGAGCTGCTGGTAAAGCTTCAGTTTTCTCAATACTCTGATGGTCTTATTGATTCTGACTACCCTGCTCCACACACCAAGCTTGTGACCTGCCTGTCACTTCCCGGCCTATACCAGACAGAAGCAGGAACAGACCTCAGGTGAGTCCATATCCCTCTCTGTGTCTTGCTGTTGTTGTTCTGTCCTTCAGTTATGTCTGACTCTCAGTGACCACATGGATGCAGCACACCAGGTACATCTGTCTGTGTTTCTGACTGTGCTTATCCATATTGTTTTCATGGCAAATATACTGGAGTGGGTTGCCAGTTCCTACTCCAGTGGACTGCATTTTGTCTGACCTCTCTAAAATTATCTACCGTCTTGGGTGATCCTTCATGATATAGCTCACAGCTTCATTGAGGTAACAAGCCCCTTCACCATGACAAGGTAGTGATCCAGAAGGGGTCCTGTGTCTTAGTCTCTATGTCCATATGTATTTATAAGGAGAGGGTGTGTATATATATATATATATATATATATATGTGTGTATATATATATATATATATATATATATATATATATATATATATATCACATATAATAGCATTATAATAGCAGAATTAAGGTGAGGGAGGAGTGGGGGAGAGACACGTGAGGGAGAGGAGTGGGGGAGAGACACATGAGAGAGGAGTGAGGGAGAGATACGGGAGAGGAGTGAGGGAGAGAGACAGGAGGGAGAGGAGTAGGGGAGAGACACAGGAGGGAGAGGAGTGGGGGAGAGACATGAGAGGAGGGGGAAGAGAGACACAGGGGAAGAGATACACAGGGGGAAGAGAGACACAGAGGAGGGGGAAGAGATACACAGGGGAGGGGGGAAGAGAGACACAGGGGAGGGGGGAGAGAGACACAGGGGAGGGGGAAAAGACACAGGGGAGGGAGAGGAGAAGGCAAAGAGAGACACAGGGGAGGGGGAAGAGACACAGGGGAGGGGGAAGAGACACAGGGGAGGGAGAGGAGGAGGGGAAGAGAGACACAGGGGAGGGAGAGGAGGGGGTAAGAGAGACACATGGGAGGGGGAAGAGAGACACAGGGGAGGCAGAGGAGGGGAGGAAGAGACACAGGGGAGGGATAGGAGGGGAGGAAAAGACACAGGAGGGGAGAAGAGACACAGGGGAGGGGGCGGGGGGAAGAGATGAGGGTAGGGGCGAAGAGACCATGGGGAGTGAGACAGGGGGTGAAGAGACACAGGGGAGGGAGACGGGGTGAAGAGACACAGGGGAGGGAGAGGGGGGAAAGAGACACAGAAGAAGTGGGAAGAGACACAGGGGAGGGAGAGGAGGGAAGAGACACAGGGGATGGAGAGGGGGAAAGACACACAGGGGAGGGAGGGGAAGTAGAGGGGGGCTCATTGCGAGGACCGTGATAAGCACTGAAGGTTCTCATCGTAAAGCCAGTAAAGTAGAGGGGGGGGGGGGTAAGCTTGCAATGAGTGCCTCCCATCAAGTAGGAAAGGTAAAGGGGTGGAGAGACTCGCAATGAGCTCAAGGAGCTCATTTGCCGCTCCTTGCCAGCAACGGCGGGCTCGCTATGCGAGCCCGCAAGCATTAGCAATAACCAGTATTGCTGCCAGCTATATATGTGATAGGTGCTTGCACCTTCTGAACATTATTATAGAAAACCAGGATCCAGTTTTTCATATTGGAGACTGATTTACAGGCTAGAAGGCATACTGCCCTGGGAGGATGCACCCTGTAATGGTGGATGACCCTGGAAGAGATGTGCCAGCTTCACATAACTGCCTGGGTTCTGAGCTAGAGAACAGAGATCAATAAACAGGTGGCTTTCTGAGACTTTTAACTTTTTCCATCCTGAGGACAGATCTGGGGGCTTGGAGACTTGAGAGGTAAGCCTTTGCTGGGGATAACCCTCCATTTACACTGCCCGACCCTGAAGAAGTCTGCGTTGTGACACCCTCCAAAACCAAGGGGTGCTTGTTGGGGCTTGCAGGGATCCCCACTCCCATACAAGTCTATGCACCCATAGCTATCACTACTAATGCTACACAGCCCCAGTCTGCAGGGCTGTAACACAATTTCAAGCTTCATATTAAACGCTGAGGGTCTAAGTAGAGGCAAGAGCAAAAACAGGGTTAACGCCCTCCATCTTGACCTACTAAACATCCCAAGGCCTGTAATTCACAACCAAAACCAGCTTTCTGCTTTAGTGAGGAAACATTATCATCAGGTGTCCTCCAACCTGTGGTAACATTACTACACCAAAACCAGGATTAATTTGTGAGGCCTCCTCAATGACATCTAACCAGCAGGGCCCTTATTTCAGCCAGCCTGTAATATATTAGTCTTTGCTAACTTTGTAGCAAGTACATAGTTAGCTATTTACTGGCCAAACGTGGAACTTCACTCATCATTATATATCTAACTAGTCATCAAGCACTCTTGGCTCCAACGCCAGCTATTGGCCAAAATACTCAACTTTACCTTATAATTGTATATCTTGCCTTGCAACAAGGAACTACATTGCACTCCTGCCATAGCGCCACCTATCGGTCTTACCTTGAACCTCTCTTTACCACTGTATATCCAACCACATAACAAGTGAATACCCTGCATTTTTGGCTCATCTGCGCCATGTATTGGCCAAACACGGTACTTTACTTTGTTAATATTTTCAGTTATAAAGTAAGTAAATATACAGCATTTCTGGCTCCATAGTCTCATCTCCTGGCACAACCCGGAACGTTGCTTTATTATCATACAGCTACACAACACGTAGCTACCCTGCACTGCTGGCCCCATCTACTGCCCAAGCCTGTAACTTCACTCCACCATTATATATCTAACTATTCAGCAAACATTCTCGACTCCTGATTGTCATCCATTGGTCAAAATACAGGACTTTACGACTCAGGGGTTAATACAATTTTCTGGTCCTACTTGAGCAACCAGTCATTTCTTTATTATTTATCACCATTTTGCACAAGCCTAACAGCATGTTTTGTGGCCCTGAATATTTTTACAGTCTACTGAAAAGACGAGGAATGCTTCAAAGTCTTCCCAGATTCTTAAAGTATCATACAGGGCACATAGCTGTGATCTTCTGCTGTCATCAAGACAACTCACCTTTGTTGGCAACTGGGTGCTATATTATCTAACACGTTCTACAGACAACCAGAGAGTTTATTATTGTTTGGACATACACATCTGCAACCATTCGTCCTGGTATGAGGTTACCACTATTCTTGAGTAAAATTTCAGTGACTTTTAATATGTAAAATCCACAAACCCCTTCCTCTATAGGGGCACTTATATGAGCAAAGGGACAAGTCAATGAAGTAAAAATGAAACTTTGAATACAAGATTTTTGAAGGAGATGGCAGGTGTCTCAACAAGGCACAACACCAAGGACATAAAAACATACTGCATGCAGAGAAACTCTTCACAAGCTTCTCAACAAGCATCTACACCGACAAAGCTTGCACCTAAATCCACAATGGAGACCAAACACGAACGCGCACAATCAAGACCTGAAAGATTTGATATCCTCCTTTGGATCTGAGATTAAAACGTAAATTCAAAAAGTGGGAACAGAGCTATCTATGGAAATAAAGGCAGTAGATTCAAAAACAGCAGTGCTGGAAGACAACTGTAATGACCTACTCCATGCACACAATCGGCTAGACGAAGAAGTGTCTCTATTGAAAGAGGAACAATTCCACCAGCAGTCTGCCCAGGAAGAGCTGGAAAATAGGTAGAGGAGACAAAATATCCACATAAGGAATCTTCCTGAATCAGTGCGTGACCTCTTGCAATACTTAACAGAGCTCTTTGAGCTTCTTTTACCAGACATGAATGAAGAGGACTTTAAATTGGACAAAATACACAGAGCGCTTGGTGGTAGTTCTTCCACTTCTGACTGTCCAAGGGACATCATTGCACGGTTTCACTATTTCTCCACTAAAGATACGTTTTTGAGAGCGACTAGAGCTGGGATACCAGAGGTAAAAGGTCACCAACCAAGCATCTTTTTGACTTATCTTCCACAAAATTATTCAAACGGAAAACACTAAAACCCATTTTGGAAGTCATACTATCCCATGGCTGGAGATATACATGGGGATTTCCTCTCCAGCTGAATTTTTCCAAAGAAGGAAAAAACGTATTTCATCTTGTCTTTGGAGGAGGGAATTGCCTTACTATCATCTTGGAATATACAGCTACCGGACAACGTGAACTTACCTCCTGAACCAGCTCAACGACAACGTCGAGGCCCAAGAATGCAAACCACGACTGAATTAATATGGCTCTTTTTGCCTCTCCTCTATCCTCATCATTTTATACAAGGCTCACTTCAGACTTTATCCATGCAAACTGGGACTCTGACCCGAAAGAAATTTCCTGAAGTCATAAAGTATCATTATTTCAATTTGATACACTTGTTTACGTATATACCGTATATATAGACTTACAAAGTAACTTGTTCCATTAAAAAAAAAAAGATATATATATATATGCCCCTACGGGGTTAAGTTATATTTTACTAAGCAGGTGAACCATTTCAGTGTCCATTGTTTAGGATACTAGGTGGCTCGCCTTTTACATTTGAGAGAACAGCTTTTGCTCTCCTCTAAGAAAGTTACATTACTGTTATTTTCAAAAAAAGTAGCTAGCACTTAAAGCCAAGGTGTACTGGTGACACCAATTTGTACTAGCTTAACTTACAGGTATTGCTTAACTGACCTAAGGTATTAATATAATTGTTAACTACATACAGCATTGTTTGTTCCAAGTGTTTCTGAATCCATTGTTCTGTTTTTATTTTGTTCTCTCTCATCTTTCTTCTCTGTCCCCCCCCCCCCTCCCTTCCATTCAGCCCTTGGCTCTCATGCTCCAAATCTACAGCTACTGTATCTTGTATAGGTGATCTTCTTGTTCCAATACCAAAAAAGGCCTAGACGATTGATTGCAACTTTCCTTTTAACATTCCTGTCCCAGTGTGGGGTAATTCATGGACATTACAACAATTACACACGACATCCACGGTTTGAATGAGCCAGTTAAGAGGGGGATAGCCATTAATCTTCGATTAGGAGCAGACAAAGTTCTGTTACAAGAAACTAATTTTAAGAAAAACTCAATACCCAAATACTGGGGAAAAAATTACTTGCAACCATATCATGCTACTGCATCAGAAAAAAAGAGAGATGTCTTGATCTTGATTCACCATAGGCTAAATTTCCTACACACTTCCACTCAAAATGATAAGGATGGTAGGTACATAGCTATACAGGGAACCATAAATGACAGACCAGTGTCACTGCTCAATGTATAAGCACCAAATTCGGACCAATCCATTTTATTCTGCAGAATCTCAAACTTAATTTCTCATTGGCAACAATCTATTTGGATTATAGGGGGTGACATGAACGCAGTTCTAGACCCAGTTAAGGATAATTCTGGGCCATCTGCCCCATCCCTAGTTCCCACAGCTACGAAAAACCCTTAAAACGTTGCTGAAAAATAGCTGCCTATTCAACACAAGGAGGGGAATGCATCCAAAGACCAGGGATTATACCTTTTACTCGGCCAGATATAAATCCAACTCGCGTTATATACTATTATAGCAACAAATGGCCTCTAACCTAATTAATGCATCAATTCATCCTATTTCGTGTGACCATGATCTACTTAGTATATCATTATGTGACTTATTGCCAAAGGGTCGATCCCCCTCATGGTCTTTAAATCCGGCACCCCTTAATGATCCGGTAGCCAAAAAATAAATAAATAAAGCACTAGTGAATTATTTCTCACTAAATTGCGGTGGTGAAGTAGGTGGGATGGGCTTATGGGCAGCACATAAAGCAGTAATAAGAGGGCCCTGTATCAAACTAGGGAAGCTGTAAAAAAAGCATGTCAGATAGATAAAATGAACAAGGAAATATCAGACCTCCATAAATTGTTCTCTACCCAGCACTCACCTCGAATTTACAAGGAGATTCTCTGGTGCAAACTTAACCTGGATGGGATTCTGAGAAAGAAAATGGTGACTATGCTGCAGCGTACACAATCTAAATTCTTTAGGCACTTCAATAAGCCAGACACAATGCTGGCTAGGAGACTTCAACAGCAGAGGGCAAATTCATTTATTCCTAAATTATTAACTAAAGAAACAATATTATATACCAACCAGATCAAATTGCAAAGACTTTTCAACAATTTTACATCGAATTATACTCAACCCCCACCCATTCCGAGACACAAAGCCATAAATCCCATATTAATGAGTTTTTAGTGTCAATTAAATTCCCTCAATTTGATCCAGCTGAAATAGAATCGCTAGCATCCCCGATTGTGGCAGAGGAAATTAGAATAGCAATTAAGGCTACTAAGATCCACAAGGCCTCTGGTCCAGATGGTTTAACTAAGTACTATTACAAGCAATACATGTGACTCTGTTACCCCATCTTCAACTTCTCTTCAATGATTTTCGTTCAGGAAAAACTGTGAAAAGGGAGTTTCTGGAAGCACAAATCATTGTGCTGCATAAAGAAAACAAAGATCCTGTGCACTGTAGTAGTTACATGCCTATATCTTTAATCAACAATGATATTCAACTGTACTCCAAGATTCTAGCAAAAAGTCTGTCTTTTTTACCTCCATCTTTTTTACCTCCAAGCTTAATACCAGGTGGAGAAGCACCAGAAAATACAAGGCGAATATTGAACCTTATGGACATAGCCTCTTAAAAAATATACCACTAATGCTATTATCTTTAAATGCCGAGAAGGCATTTGAGAGAATCAATTGGACATATATGAAAGAGGTTTTACTCCGATTTGGCTTAAGCAAAATGTTTCTAAATATTATCATGATATTGTATTTAACACCCAAGAGCATATATCTCCTACCAGGGATTCAGATTACAACTATTTAATATAGCTAGAGGCACAAGACAGGGATGTCCACTATCTCCCTTACTTTTCACACTGTGTCTTGGACCTTTGGCGATAGCACTAAGGGAATCCCCAGATGTTAACAGAATCAAACTGGGGGTAAAGAACTCAAACTTAGCCTCTTTGTGGATGATATCTTACTTACCATTACAGATCCGTTAATTAGCTTGCCTAGTTTGTTTCAAATACTGAATACATTTGGCCAAATATTGGGTATCCAAGTAAATACAAATAAAAGTGAGGCACTTAATATTTCCTTACCCAAACAGCTTGAAATGTTTTTCTTTTAAATGGTCCCCGAACCATACCAAATATTTGGGAATTCAAATCCCCAGAACTTTTAAATTAATCTATGATGTCAATTATCCCAATATCTTTAAATACATTTACAAAGCACTCCATATCTGATCCTCACTTAAAATATTGTGGTTTGGTAGAATTCATGCGGTTAAAATGAATACACTTCCTACATTTTTATATATTTTTCGGACTATCCCAATGACAATTACATTAAAAGACATAGCTGCCTTACAAAAGGCAATTTCAAGTTTAATTTGGGGCAATAAGAAACCTAGGATAAATAAAGCAACCCTGCTGACATAAAAAAAAAGAGGAGGATTAGCAACACCTGATTTGCTAATATAAATATAAATCAGCAAGATTAGCCCAAATGACCAAATGGTATATTACGGACTCCCCACTAGTGTGGGTGGAATTAGAACAAGTGCTTCAGGAACAAAATATAATACCGAATCAGATACTATGGCTCAATGTACATCATGTGCTTAGCTTGAAATCATTAACATTGTGTATAAATCACTCCATCACATTGTGGAATCAAATTAATAAAAAATACAGATTATTAGAAGATGATTTGTGGCTATCACCACTATGGTTACCCTATAAAGACCCATCAATCAATAAAAATTGCATATTAGCTTGGTGGGTTAGGAACCAGATTACAATTGTAGCAGATGTACATTTGGATTACCAACATTAGTACCGATGGAATTTAGGACACATTACAAACTGCCACACATAGAATGACTTAACTTCATGTTGACCATGAATTGGTCAAATTACAAAAGACAATAAGTTAGCTAGTAGAACTCCCTTTGAACAATATTGCTTGCATAATCTAAAGGGTAAGAAAAACATCACAATACTTTCCAACTACTTAAATGATAAGGCCACTCCCAACAAATTGTCCTACAGATCATCTTGGAAAGCTGAAGTTAATATGGCCCTAGATGATATGCAATGGGGATTTTTTTAAAAAAATGCAGCAAACTCCTCCTTAAATATTACATTGAAGGAAAATGCACACAAAACCATCATGAGATGGTATCTTACACCAGCTAGACTTAAACTCGCAAGTCACTCAGCGGATGGAAACTGCTCTAGAGGATGTAACACAATAGGAACTCTAAAGCACATGTTTCAAAAATTAAACACATATACAAATATCCCTCAAAAACCAGAGGAGGCGTTTATCGATTTCAGGGTTATCAAAAACAGCCCAGTTCTTATCTAATCAGATATTCCTAGCAGCCAGAAGCATAATTGCTAAACATTGGAAATTAACTATTCCAACATATGAAGAGGTTTTACGCAAAATCAATTTCATTCACTCAATGAGTGCCCTAACGGCTGAGATCAAAGAAGATGGGCCTCATTTTGGGACATTTGGACCCTGAGAATTGACAGGTGAGGTTGGCAAGAGCCTATTTCCTTGGACTGGTTATTCCCCCCACACACCCATTCTTTCCTCCATTTTTTTAAAATTATTTTTATCTGCTCTTTCTTCTGTTTTTTTTTCTTTTTTGGTTACTACTAAAGGTTTATTTGGAAATACTATGAGAGGACATAGATAATTAAAATATAGTAAAAAAAAATAATTAAATGTGAAAGGATTGAAGAAACTATGTTTATGACAATGATCATTGTAATACTGTATGTTTTTCGTTTGGTGTTTTCTCAATGTTTACCCTGTCGTGGTGTAATTTTCTTTTCTCACAATAAAAATCATTAAAAAAAAAAGTGACAAATTCTTAAATAGATGGGGTACCAAACTATCTCATCTGCTTCCTGAGGAATTTGTACATGGACAAGAAGCCAGGGTCAGAACTTACCATGGAACAATTAAATAGTTCAAGATCAGAAAAGAAGTGAAACAAGGTTGTATATTTATTCAACTTATTACTCTTAAGGATAGAAATGAGGAGGAGCTAAGGAGTCTATTGATGAGGGTGAAAGACAAGAGTTCAAAAGATGGTGACTGCAGCCATGGAATTAAAAGATGTTTGCTTCTGGGGTAGATAATCTATTAAAAGTAAAGAAATATCACTATCAATAAAGGTCCACATAGTTGAAACGATGGTATTCCCTGTAGTAACATACAGATTTGAGAGCTTGTCAATAAAGAAGGCTGAACACCACAGAATTGACGCCTTTGAATTGTGGTGTTGGAGAAAACTGCTTAGAGTTCTTTGGACTGCAAGAAGATCCAATCAATCCATACTATAGGACATCAAGCCAAACTTTACCCTGGAAGGGTTAGTTATGAGGCTAAAGCTAAATATTTTGGCTATATCATGAGAAGACAGGATTCCTTCTGAAGGGTAGGGCAAAGACAGAAATGGATAAATAAAGTAATTGAAGCAATGCTTCTAAGCTCAAAGACAAGGCCCTCCATCTTTTGTAATGAATTAATATTGTTTTGCCTTGATCACAATAAAAGTTTAGCACTACGGAATATGTTGGCGGGTTACAAATAAACAATAATAATAACAATAATAATAATAATTCTGGAGTGGATTTATGCATTGGCCACTCAGTCCCAGGCTTGAGAGGAACATTTTTAAAGGGCCTGTTGATGAGGGAGTAGATAGATAGAGCTGAACCTTTTCAGCTTATGTTGGGACCAAAGAGATCAGGGAATTTAAATAATTTAAAGATAACAGTAAAAAAGAGAAGCAATGGAAAAGAAGAAGAACAGGCAACATACAACAAAAAGTAATCTCTGATATTTTCTATACATAATGGTAGTACACGATTGTGCAAACAATTAGCTTACCTTCTGCTATTCAATTATAATAAAAATTATGTCTATTTATATTAGAATATAATATTTAGTGATTTATTAATATTGCATTATTTCTGGAATGTGGGTCCGATCAAAACTCGTAAGGCTTTGAAATGTAACCTCCATTTTTCAGTGACGTAATGATGACGATCTCATTTGCCATTGGTTGTGTCTAAGCCCGTAACTACGGGTTTCGACTAATTGATCATGTTCACGGCCGCACATCCAACATGCGCAAGAATGATTTAGGGTTTTGCGTCTATGGCCCATAACTCGCAGGGTGGTTCAATTTAATAGCTATGTAACGCAGCCGAATTTCAAGCCGGCATTCTATGTGGGTGTGCCGATGCCGCTACGGGCTTCAAATTTAATAGGGCTGTTAGACTTTAATGTCTGTAATGGAAAAAGGGAGACTGCAAAAATCACTTTAAATCCAGACATTTTATGAATAACTGAAATATTCTGTTATATATTGTTATCTCATTCATTTCTGTTTTTGCTAACATTCACTTCACATATTTCTTTTCTAATTAACTGCAGCTGAGACTGGAAGTTTCTCCAATCATGTACTCACATCGCTGCCAAGAACGGAGATTGCAGTCTATTTGGATATGCAATATTTATGAAAACTAATTCTGAAAATATCCCATAATTGTTATGTTCAATAATAATCTATATTTAGTTTTTGAAAGTCTCACAAATGTAATTCTTTCATAACTCGTTCTCACAGATAGTACTCAAATACTTAATATTTCATGCGTCTATATTTTTGCAAATTGTTACATGATAAAAATATTCATTTTTTGGCTGCTTGACAGGCGATGGATTAGCTGTACTGTTTCCTAAAAAACTATGTAAACATATGCAGAACTGTTGAATTCCCTCAACTTGTAAATCCGTAGCCCGCAAGACTAACAGTTATTAAATTGACCCCGTAAAGCAACCCGCTAACGACTTGCGGGTTAAAGGCGAAAAAACCATATGTGATGTCGAAATTTTAACTCCACTCTGCAAATCCGTTGTTCTGTCAAGCCCGTAACTGTTAGGTTTGAAAACCGTTATTAAATTGCTACGAATCCACTGGCGTTCAACCCCATAACCAGCAAATGGAGCCAAAAAGCCAACAGGTATTAGAAAGGACCTGCAAGGGGGTTAAAATCCTATTCGTAGCTCTGTAAATGCAAATATCAACACACTACTGTACTTATGATTAAAGGGAAAGTGATGTTAGGTATTAAAATTAACAGCACAACATTCTCAAGCTCACAAATCTGCAATATAAAATACTTTATTTTCAGTTTAATTTCCGTGTTATATCGATCCCGGCAATCAATGTGTTAATACATATAATGAACTTGCCTGGCCTTGAATATCATATTTACTGATTTATCAATATTGCATTATTTCTGGAATGTGGGTCCAATCGAAACTCGTAATTAAAACCCATAAGGCTTTGAAATTTAACCTTAATTTTTCAGTGACATAATGATGACGATCTCATTTGCCATTGGCTCCGTCTAACCCGTAACTATGGGTTTGACTAATTGATCATGTTCACGGCCGCACATGCAAAGTGCACAAGAAGGGTTTACGGGCCAGAGGGCCCGTAACTCGCGGCATGGTTGAATTTAATAGCTCTGTAATGCAGCCGAATTGGTATTCTAAAATGATATCATTGAAAATCCAATATCAACCATGTAGAGATAAAGTTTTTGGGTATGGTCATTAAAATACAGATAACAATAGAAATGTAAGCGCTGAACTATCTGAATGTGAGCAGCCATAGAGTTTGCCTATTTTGATGAAGTACTTAATAAGAACACAAAGAGCTTGCAAAATTAACAGCCCCATTAAATTCACCCAACGTGTAAACCGTAGCCCGTAACGTAGCCAGCAAGACTTACAGCTATTAAATTGGCCTCCAAAAGCTACCTGCAAACGACCTGCTGGATACAGGTGGAAAAAACATAAAAAAAAATAATATACTTTACCTTTTTGTAATTAATATATCCAGCAATCAATAGCCTGAAGAGCTAACAATCTGTTTTTATTTTCCTGCAGCATATAATGTACAATTCTAGCATTGCTGCCCTCAGGAGAAAGTGTCATCAATGTCCCAACTGTGCATTAAAAATAGGCTGCGTGCGCGAGGGCAATCGCTGGTTTAGATGCAAGTTAGTGTACGCACCACGCAAAGCATGACGACGTCTCATAGTTTGACAACTATTATATGGGATATGTATTGATCTACTGCATAGTAATTAGGGCTCCTTAGTTTATATATATAGGAATGTGACACAAATGTGATGTATGTGGATGCCCCATACCCCCAACCATTGAAAATACACTGACACGTTAAGAACAGTATAACAAAGCTTTATTTCAGAAACAGAGCACAATCAGAAATGGAAAAGACTGTGCATTAATATCATGGGTGTGTTGTGGGCAGATCCCAGAAGAGCAAGTGGCTTGGGGGGAAAAGGGGATACCTAAAGGGGGTAATGTCATAGTCTAGAATAAGCATGATGCATAGCACCTACCAGGGTCACATGTGGTCACTAAACCACAACAACCAAAATCTGATGAAAAAAAGGATCATCATAAATGTGCATAGCACTTACAATTTGTCTATATCTGCTCAATGAAACAGATGCTTAAACCTCTGGACTGTGTAATCCAATCTAGTCTCAGACATACAGTGAGTTCCCAAAACAAATATCTGAAAAAAAGTGTTAAAAAATAAAAGGGGGAGGAGGATAAAAAATAAAAAACATGCACATAGAGTACAGTGCTAAATACTGTAACTGTAACAATATACTAACTCACCTGATTCCCATCTGCAAGCATTACTAATGATTAGCTAATTCTTAGAATATCTCACTGTCCATGAACATTAATAATCATGTGTCATCTCACAATAAATGGTTAGCTGTGACCAGCGTCAGTGGTCAAGGTGTACTATCACCTTTACAACATTGATATCACATCGATCAGCTATACAGGTGTTAGCACATGTTAAAGGATAACCATGATATCAGCAATAGGACACAAAGGTCAGCAGCCAGATTCAATGTTACTTACATTAGACCCAATGATCTGTTCTCAGACTGATATTGAGGTCAGGATCACATTCTTCACTAGTGCATACATTAATGCTGGCTGTTATTAACATGCCATTGTGAGACTTTGCAAGTCCACCTCCATAGCGGTATTAGTCTACATATAAGCTAACAACAATCATGTCTTAGACATCTGGCTATATAATAGCTTTAAGATTGTGGGAGCTGCATGTTAAGGGAGGGCTGTCATTAAAGGAATGTCTACCTGAGAGGCACTGGGAAAACCTTACACCTCATACATTTCCTTCACAATGCTTGCAATTGCAGGGATGCCTTTATGGACCTGAATTGTACCTAAAACAAAAAAAAAGAAAAAGAAATACAAAACCTACAAAATAAGGCCTTAGAAAATAAAGGGACTGCAGCATCTCTTCTAAACAGCATTCCTCAGTGACCATCAATTGGTGACATGTTAAACAGAACCCTACGTGTTCAGAAGACTGTCTGATGGGAGGTAGCCATCTACATACAAAATATCACCATCACATAGGCCAAGATCCAAGACTCTGCAGCCAAGCTAGATCAGGTAAATTCTGTGACCAATAGATAGTCACTGAGGAGTGCTGTTGAGAAGGAACAAACATATGCGCAGCCCCTTGGTCCTCCTCCGCCTAGGCACAGGGCCCCAATCCACCATTGTCAGCCACCGTCTCAATGCCAGAGGTGGAGTGGGGGCAGGGGGAGCCAACCCCACAGGAGGGAGCAGCATCTGCAGTGGTGGAGGCCGGGCTACGGGTGGCTGGGGGATGCCTCTGGGTTGTAGGAGACATGGGTTGGGGACCAGAGCGCACTGCATGGCCTCCGCGGTCACTCCCTGGAATGCGCTCTGGTCCGTCCCAATCCCGAGCAGCCTGGCCAGGTAGGACTCAGTCATTACATGAGGTCTCCCAACAAGAAAGAATTGTTACCTAAACCTTCATTCTCCTCTACCACTACTTGAGATTTTTGTAGACTTTACCATTGTCAGTATCACCTAATTTCTATAGATCATCTTCTTGATATCAGTTCTTAAAATTCCTTCATCCTTCATCCTATATGTATTATTACTTGCCAGATCTTACTGTAATCCACCTCTGACATACCTATTTCTTCAAGGATAACATTTTAAATGTTAAACCTAATATGGAAAGTTTTCAATAGAGATGTACCCCTTATATCTATATTCTTGCCTCCAAATATATTCTGAGCTACTTTTTTCTACACTTTCCCAAGGACAAACATTTTTCTTGTGCCGATCCCCCGGAAATGCCTCCGATGCCATATGCATATAGACAGGAGAATAGGAATGTATTATTATTATATTATGACAATTCTGCTCTCTTTTTGTGGCCATGTTTCTGATACTTTTATAGTGGAACACCACTACACAGGATTATGTGCTCAATTTTTACTGAATCTTCAGCCAGTGTCAAACCCCCCCCCAAAAAAAGAAAATAACAGGCCTAGCTCTTCTGTCTCTCACTCTATATGCCTAGCAACTGTCATCTCAATAGCACTGGCACAGTCCTTCACATCTGCAGCCTCATTGTGTTGTAAAAATCCCATATAATAGTTGTCAAACTGAGACTCATGGTCACGCTTGCGACAAATCGCAGTTTGACAACTATGCATTGCGCAACGGGCTGCGCATGAGCATAGTGCGTCATAAGGTGCGCATGCGCATTTCACAACGCCCCTTGCATGCGCATTGCGCAACTGCCCGCGCATGCGCATTGCCCGGCGTTGCATGCGCATGACGCGCGTAACCCGCGCATTGCGCAACGGCCCACGCAAGCGCATTGCACGTTGGACAGGGAGGAGGAGGAGGGAGACACACAGGGAAGGAGGGGAAAGACACAGAGGAGAGGGGGGAGAGACACAGGGCAGGGAGAGGAGTGGGGAGAGACCCAGGGCAGGGAGAGGAGGGGGGAAGAGTGCGGAGGGGGGAGACACACACGGTGCAGGGTGGGAGATGGAAGGGGTAGACACACAGGGGAGGGGGGAGAGGCACAGAGGAGGGGGAGACACAGGGGAATGAGAGGGGGGAGACACAGAGGAGGGGGAGCGACACAGGGGAGTGAGAGGAGGGTGGAGGAGAGACACAAAGGAGTGAGAGGAGGGGAGAGAGACACAGAGGAGGTGGGAGAGACACAGGGGAGTGAGATGAGAGGGGAAGAGACACAGGGGAGTGAGAGGAGGGGGGAGAGACACAGGGGAATGAGAGGAGGGGGGAGAGACACAGATGAGGGGGAGAGACACAGAGGATTGGGGAGAGACAGAGGGGAGTGAGAGGAGGGGGCAGACACAGGGGAGTGAGAGGAGGGGGGAGAGACAGGGGAGTGAGAGGGGAAGAGACAAAAAGGAGTGAGAGGAGGGGGAAGAGACACAGAGGAGGAGGGGGAGACACACAGGGGAGGGAGAGGAGGTGGGAAGAGACAAAGGAAAGGGGGAGACACACAGGGGTGGGAGAGGAGGAGGTAGACACACAGGGGAGGGAGAGTAATGCAGAGACACACGGGAGAGAGAGAGGAGGGGGAAGAGACACAGCGGAGGGAAATGGGTGGAAATAGACACGAGGGGGGAAGAGACATGGGGAAAGAGGCACAAGGGAGGGAGAGGGGGTCAAGAGACACAGGGGAGGGAGAGTTGGGGAAAGAGACATGGGGCAGGGGGAACAGACACAGGGAGAGGGGGGAAAAACACAGGGCGGGAAGGAGAAACAAGGGAGGGAGAGGAGGGGGAAATGAGACACAAGAGAGGAAGTAGACAGAGGGAGCGACTCGCAATGACGCCAAAGGCACTCCTCATAAGGACAGTAAAGTAGAGGGGGAGAGGCTCCCATTGTGTGGCAAACACCATTGCCAGGATTCACATTTTATTGCCGTCATTTTTGACGGGCAAGTTGCTAGTAATAATATATAAATGAATATATATTGTGACGATCTACTCTTTTTATGGGCTTGATAAGGCAAACTAGAACCAAACCCATCCCTCAGATTCGTTTTTGGTCCGTTTGGAAGATCCCTTCTGTTAGGACAACAGACCTTGGCTGGACACCCACTGGTTGGGAAATGTTACCAGTTGCAGTTGGATCAAGTTGCAGGAACAGCTGGACTGTAAATAGGCACTCAGTTGAGCAGAGTAACCATGTGCTCCAAACATGTGCATGCTTTACTGATTCAAAACCACAATTTTACACCCAAAATACAATACAACAGCAGGGGGGTTACTCATACAATAGGGGTATTGTGTTGTAGTTACCTGTGAATCACGGTGAAATAATAGCCCTGTGGGTGTGATGTTTCATGGGTGTTAACTGATAAGCAGGTGTCTCTCAGTCCGATGTCTGACCTCCCCTCTTCCTGATGGGATAAGCCATTAGACATGTTAATGCTATTAGACAGCTACCTAGAGGTCATTGCAGGTGCAGGCCTCCTGATTAACACTAATCAGGTTATGTGAACTAGGAAGAGGTACTTGAGGTCAGTCCTTAGAGTTATATGCACCCAATAAACATTAGTAACCCCCAGGTGGTATAATACACACCACACAGACATTAAACAAAAGTTAAACATGAACATCCTACTGCCACAATCCCTATGCAGGTGGGTCAGCAACTGTTCTCAGCCTAAAAATGCCCCATAGTCCAGAACAAAGGGAGTCCAGATGTACATGTCAGGTCATAGTAAGCCCAAAAAGTGTCCAAAGTCCAGAGCTACCGTGATATTACTCCCCCCCTTCCATGCGTTCAAGTGGGAGAGTTGATCATAATAGACAACTCCCTAGCTTGACCATTACTTGTCCTCCTTCCTGGATAGGCCATATGCATTGTCATAGGTGGAGGCATCCGTGTGGACAAAAAATGATCTCTGGTAGTCAGGGGTGGCCAAGACTATAGAGGGCATCAGAGCTTGTTGGAGGGCAAATAAGGCGCTCTCACAGGCTGTGGTCCACACAGCTTCTTTTGGTTGTCCTTTCTTGGTGAGGTCTGTCCCTTCTTAATTCGGAACACATTTCCTGTAATATCCTGCAGTTCCCTGGAAAGCTCTCACCTGTTTTTAGTTTTGGGTATGTGCCAGGCAGCTATCCCCTCTATTTTAGCTGGCTCTGGTTTAATCTTCCACCTACCCACTCTATGACCTATGTACTGTACCTCAGCACTGGCCCACTGACACTTGTCAGGATGAATAGTACGTTCTGCCTCCTGAATAGCCCCTAGTACCTGTCTCAGTTGGGTCAGGTGTTTCTCCCAGGTATCACTGAATAGAGCTATGTCATATAAGTAAGCCTGAGCAAACTCTTGGTGACCACTCAGTAACTGATCCACTAGTCTCTGGAAGGTGGAAGGGGCAGTACTATGAACTGGTATAAACCAAAGGGGGTAATAAATGTGGACTTCTCCCTGGCAGGCTCCTCAAGGGGAATCTGACAGTAGCCCTTTGACATATCAAGGGTAACACATAAGTAGTGGCCCCCAATCGGTCTAGCAACGCGTCCATGCGAGGAACAGGGTAAGCATAAGTTTTAGTTTTGTGATTCAGCTTATGATAGTCTATACAGAACCTAGTTGTGCCATCCTTCTTGGGGACTAACACCACAGGAGATGCCCAAGGGCTTTTAGAAGGCTGGATAACTTTGAGCCTCAGCATCTCTTATAAATCCCCATGGATGCTGGCTCGGACTGACTCTGGGACCCTGTAAGGGCGTTGCTTTAGGGGAGGACAATCCCCAGTCAGTACCTTGTGGCTTGTGAGGGGGGTATGCCCAGGGAGATGAGAAAATAGACCAGGGAATTTATCCAGCTCTGTATTAAGTGTCTCTTGCTGGGCCTGAGTCAAATTAGGGGACAACTTTCGAAATTCAGCCTGGGATGCAGGTTGCACTGGTTCCAACAGGTTGGCCAGTAGCCCTTCCTCGGGGTCACTGCCAGTGGGAAGGCAGATTGCACAAATAGCTTGTGGTTTGCATTTATACCCCTTCAGTCTATTGATATGAGCCACCCTAGTGACTTTACCAGGTTAATCCAGGGCTTCCACATAAGTGGTGGGACTGACCTTACAGGCAATCTTGTAAGTCCTTCCTGGATGCCTGGAGCTTAACCTGAGGGTGGGGAACCAACATTAACACCTCCTGGCCCTTCTCTAGTTCCCTTGTCCGGGTTTCCTGGTCATAGAACTTCTTCTGACTCTGCTGGGCACTCAAAACATTCTCCCTGACACTTCCGATCAGGTTAGCTATCTGGTCTGTAAAGGCAAGAACATGGGGGGCACCAGTTCCTGCCTCTGTTTCCCTTCCCAAGCTTCTCTAATGAGGCCCAGTGGCCCTCTCAAAGGACGCCCATACAAGAGTTCAAAACGGGAGCACACAGTGGACTCCTGGGGGACCTCACGGTAGGCAATACTTCTCTTGCTCCGCAAAGGTCCTGAGCATTTTTTTGAGAGTGCCATTACATTTTTCACATAAGCCATTGGTCTGGGGGTGGTAGGGGGAGGATGTGAGGTGTTTAATCCTGCATAGCTCCCATAGTTCTTGGGTCAGGGCAGACATGAACCGAGTACCCCTATCAGACAAAATTTCCTGAGGGAACCTCATCCGAGGGACCACTACAAATAAGGCTCCTGCTACAGTACAGGCAGAAATATTCCCTAGGGCTACTGCCTCTGGGTACCTGGCACCATAGACTACCACAGTTAGGATATACCTCTTCCCAGTCTTACTGGGTCTAGCTAAGGGCCCTAAGAGGTCTCTGGCTACTCTCTGGAAAGGGGTATCTATCACAGGGAGGGGTTGTAAATGCACCTTGGAAGCCGTCCCGGCATGCCCATACCATTGAGAAGCATCACAGGAGTAACAATAGGTGTTAACATCCTGATTCAAGCCTGGCCAGTAAAAAACCCGGGTTAGCCTCTGCCTGGTCCTTCGAAAGGCTCATATAGCCAGCTAGAGGAACATAGAGGGCTATTCCCAACAATTGATCCCTGAAACCTTTGGGGACTATCAGCTGCCTCAGTCCTATTATTATTATTATTATTAGTATTGTTTATTTGTAACGCGCCAACATATTCCGTAACGCTATACATAAGTTAAGTTACAGGCAATGACAAGTTCAAGATTCACACATTGCAAAGAAGGGAGGGCCCTGTCTTTGAGCTTGGAATCCGGTGTCCATAGCACTTTCCCTAAAGCACCTTGTAGGATTGAACCTTGCAGATTTACAGGTTGAAGTTTGTATGTGGTACAGTAGGGAGAGAGTAGTGCTGAGCATGTTAGGGTGGAAGGTTCTAGGCTTCTTTAAAGAGGTGTCTCCGCTCATGTCTCCAATGTCCCAAATACATCAAGGCTGCTCTACCCAGCAGGACTGGTTAGGGAAATCCCTCTTGTAGTGGCCCTGCTGGTGGCAAATAAAACAAATGAGTCCTGCATTGCTCTCCTGCCCCTGTGGCCAACCACTGGCCCTTGTTGCAGATTTAGGGGGTGCCTGAACCCCAGGGTGAGGAGCCCCTGGCTTCTCCTGAGTAGTATAAAGGTCCCTGTAAGGGGTGTTTAGGGCTGGGGGGGGGGTGCCTGATGCCGCAGCCTGAGATGGGCGGACAGCAGGGACAGTTTGCTGGCCTCTCACCTCCTCAAACTGGTAAACTAGCTCCCCAACTTCCTCCACAGTGACAGGTTGCCTATCCTCCACCCACTCCTGCATGGTCTCTGGGCAAATGTAGAAAAAACTTCTCCATCATAATCACCTGCTTAGCCTCCTCCTTGGCTTTCCACCAGTTTTCTAGGGTGGTCCTGATCCTCCAGACCACCTCCACCTTAATGTACCCTTTTCTCTAAATCACACTCCTGAACAGGTCTCTGTACTTCCTGGGAGTGAGGGCATACCTGAGGCATAGAGCTAGCTGGACTTCCTCATAGTCAATTGCCAGCTAGCTTTCTGCTAAGTTTGCTGACCAGGATTTTGACCCACTGGTTAGTTGGCACATCATGTAGCTCATACTGCCTCTCAAAGTCCTGTAGATACTCATCCAGGACATCTTGGTCATCTAGAAAGGCCACGCCTCTTTGACACTCCTGAAGTGGGAGCAGAATGAAGATGGACAATGGTTCGCTGGATAGCCCTGCTCGGAGTGGATCTCCTGGGCAATCATCCTCCTTATCTCATTCAGCTCAGTGAAGTAGGGTATAATGGACAGGAGGGCACAGGTTAGTGTGAGGCATCTGGTTACTTCATCTGGATCTTGGGGCCTCTGTGCGGGTGATCTGAACAATTGGCTACCTTCCTCACTCATCTGGGTAACCATCTTCTGGGCAGCCTGGTTCCCATCATATCTGAGCTGCTCCTCCACTAACCTATCTTGGTCTCGGTTCATAGCAACTTTTAGCCCTCACTCTTTGCTGAGGCATGGACAGGTCATGGTAGCTGGCCATGGTAGCTGTCTCTTAGGTTAGCAGAAGGGATCTCAGCACTGCCAGCCAGTTGTGACAATCTGCTCTTCTTATGGGGCTTGATAAAGCAAACTATAGGCAAAACTACCCCACAGATTTGTTTTTGGTCCATTTGGAAAATCCCTTTCTTAAGGACAGCAGACCTTGGCTGGACCCTCCCTGGTTGGTACAAGTTATCAGTTGCAGTTGGACCAAGTTGCGGGAACAGCTGGGCTGTAAATAAGCACTCAGTTAATCAGAGTAACCCTCAATATAACTGAGATGTACTCATAAGAATTAAGACTCACCATGTGCTTCAAACATATGCATGCTTTACTGATTCACACCCACAATTTTATACCCAAAATACAATACAACAGCAGGGGGTCACTCATACAATAGGGGTATTGTGTTGTAACCACCTGTCAATCACGAGGAAATAATAGCCCTGTGGGTGTGATGTTTCATGGGTGTTAACTGATAAGGAGGTGTCTCTCAGTCTGATGTTTGACCTCCTCTCTTCCTGGTGGGATTAGCCATTAGACTTTTTAATCCTATAAGACAGCTACCTAGGGGTCATTACAGGTTTAGCCCTTCTGAATAACACTAAGCAGGTTATGTGAACTAGGAAGAGGTACTTGAGGTCAGTCTTTAAAGTGATATACACCCAATAACCATTAGTAACCCCCAGGTGAAACAATACACAACACACAGACATTAAACAAATGGTAAACATGAACATCCTACTGACCCAATCCCTATGCGGGTAGGTCAGCAATTGTTCCCTCAGCCTACAAATGCCCCATAGTCCAGAATAAAGGGAGTCCAGATGTACATGTCAGATCATGGTAAACCCAAAAAGTGTCCAACCAAAAGTCCAAAGTCCAGGGCTACCGTATATATATATACTTGCCCGTCAAAAATGATGGCAATACAATTTGAAGCCTGGCAATGCAAAACTCTCCCCCTCTAACTTGTGGGCCTGATGACGTCAGCTCGACGCTGAGGAAACATGCGTCGGAGTTGAGGTCTGAGGAGCAGAGTGCCCACTCCACCAGGCTTGTCACAATTATTTTCATTGCTTTATTTCTTTTTATAGTGCACTTTATGGTGTTGGGGTTATATTGCAGTCTGCTTATGTGGGTGCCCTGCTCCTCTTTATTGCCTGTATCTCTCATGTCTTTATCACTCCCCTCATACTCTGCAGTAAGAGTCATAGATGATAGATGTGCTGTCCCTTGCTCTCTTGCTTTTGAAGACTATTCATCCACGGGGAAGATCTTATGGACATATGATTGACAGGTTTTAGTGTTGCCTTTGCTCATTTGGTCCCCCCCCCCCCTGTTTTTCTGCTTTTCTGTCTTCTACCTTTTTGGTATTCTCCATTCTCTGTAATATTCTTGCTTATGTTTCTATTGTGATATATATATATATATATATATATATATATATATATATATATATAATATATATATATATATATAATATATATATATATATATATATATATATATATATATATACTTCAACTTTTCTTTTTCTGTTGTGTAGTGGACTAGCCACAGTCCACCTGCCACCCCAGGGCCTGAGTGTCTTCTCTGCTTGGCAGGTATTCCAAAATGACATCATGTGTGTGTAACGTAATTCGGGATTCCCTGCCAAATCAAAAAGAAGCACCAGCAGGGGAAACATACTGCTGAACCAACAATGAATCCCCAGATCACTCCTAAGAAGTCCACAGTAGGGGAGGGGGCTGGTGTACCAAAGGTCCCTGGGGAAGCCAGTGTGCTGAGGTGGCCCTGGGGGGTAGGGGGTCCACTACACTACCCAAAAAAAGTAAATGCAAAGAAAACTTTAAAAAATTAGGCAGCCCTGCCTGCACCAGGGGTAGATCCACCCTTATCGCCTCTATCTATCTATATAAACCCCTTACTATAGCAGGGAATGGGTTTATGACCCCACTGCCAATCACCACCTGTGAGCCCTGAGAACCCCAAGGATTCCTTCCTACCATGATCTGAAATGAACCCCTAGGATTCTCTCCCTCACATATCTAGATTCCTACATATATCAATAACCAGGGGGGTCAATATATACACCCATGGCATCTAAAAATTAACCCTGTACTATGGGGGTCCTTAAAGCAACATAAGGTATCATAAAATGAATCCCTACTATAATGGTGGCTCTTAAAGTTTACATCCTATTTGCCATGAGGGTCCTCAAGGATCCCATGACAACCTAAATAAAAAAAAATCCTACTATAAAAAAACACACATTATTAAAAATAAAAAATACATACAACTAAAAAAAATTAAGTCTCATAAAATAAAAAATTACAGTAAAATAAAAAAGAAAATTATAACAAAATAAAAAAAAATCAATTACATTTAAACTCAACTATTTTTGCTGCTCCTTTGTGGCTTGAATACTATTTTTTATGGCTTTTGATTGGTTGAAACAATCATATGTCAGCCAATTAGAATTGAGTATTGGGTGTGCCCCTGCTCATTTTTGCATGGGACAATTGTTTGTCAACCAGAATGCTCAGACTGATAACGGTTTCCTTCAACACGTGGCAGGGAATCTCTGTGGTTACCTTCAGTGCAAGAGAGGGAGGAATCCCTAGGGTTCACTGTTTAATATACTTTAAATGGGGGGATTCTAGGGAACCCCGGAGTCATAGGGCATAGGGCAACATTGTATTTGTTTGGGGGGTGTTATTAACACGTTAATTGTGTTGGATATGAGGAATCAAGCCTGAAACCTGACTCATTTGAGGTCTTATAGTAATGTGATACTTGATTCAATTTCAAAGTAATTTTTATGCATTTACAGATAGGGAGAGAATCAGGTCACCTAAGAGCTTACAGTGGAGGGAAAAGTATTTGATCCCCTGCTGATTTTGAACGTTTGTCCACTGACAAAGAAATGATCAGTCTATAATTTTAATAGTAGGTGTATTTTAATATTAAAAGACAGAATACCAAAAAAAAAAAGAAAAACACATGTCAAAAAAGTTATAAATTGATTTGCAGGTCAGTGAGGGAAATAAGTATTTGATCCCCTATCAATAAGCAAGATTTAGAGCTCCCAGGTGTCTTTGATACAGGTAATGAGCAGAGATTATGAGCACTCTCTTAAAGGGAGAGCTTTTAATCTTAGCTCGTTACATGTATAAAAGACACCTTTCCTCAAAAGACAACAAAGGAGTGGCACAAGGAGAAGCAAATTATGGTCCTGGTGTGGCCTGAAGGTTCGAGTTGCCAAACATCAGATTTGAAACCTTGAGACTTGAAACCTTAATGACTTGGAGAGGCTCTACAAAGAAGAGTGGGACAAAATCCCTCCTCAGATGTGTGCAAACCTAGTGTCCAACTACAAAAAACATCTAACCTCTGTGATTGCCAAGAAGGGCTTTGCCACCAAGTACTAAGTTGAAGGGGTCAAATACTTATTTCCCTCATTGAACAGGAATACATTTATAATTTTTTTGACATGCATTTTTCTTGTTTGTTTTTTTTTTTATTCTGTCTTTCACTATTAAAATACACCTACTATTAAAATTATAGACTGATCATTTCTTTGTCAGTGGACACATGTTCAAAATCAAATACTTTTTCCCCCACTGTACATACAGTTACTCATTTGAGTGAAGACCTTGTATTTCTGATTGGAATCGCTTGGAGGGAAATTTGAATGTGACAGCTATATCTTTCTTTTCAACCCATGTCATTTTACACTATTCAGCACTGCTTTCACGCAACACAGCGTTTCTGACTGATTGGAATAGCTGGTGGAAAAGGGTCCATAATTGGTGAACATGAAACTGGTATACTTCCAGAGTCAAACGCTTTTGGTGTCACCCTCTCAAGGTGAATTAAAGTCTTGTTTTCTCTCCTAACCTTAGCATCTTCATTGTAGTTTAGTCATTCCATTGAGTCTGGATAGATTTAAGGAACTAGACATGGTAGATAGAATGCCTGAAGAACTTTAGACAGATGTTTGTTACATTGTCAAGAAAACAGAAACAAATAATATCCTCAAAAGAAAGTACATAAGAAGGCAAACTAGTCGTCTGATGAGGCTTTGGAAATAGCCCAGCAAAGAAGGAAAGCTAAAGGCTATTGGAGATAGGAAAGATTTGCCCAACGGAAGGCAAAATTCCAGAGGATAGCAAGAAGAGACAAGGAGACATTCTATAATGTGTGATTTAAATAGTTAGAAGAAAATAGAATGGGAAAGAAAAGAGATATCTTCAAGAAAATTGTAAAATATCAAAGATTTATTTTATGACAAAGTGGGGGTGATAAAAGACAAAAATGGTAGGGACTTAACAGAGGTAATAACTCCATTTATATAGCAAATGTAATGAATATGAATAGGAGTTAAGAGTTGTAATTTCCATGTCTTCTATTTAAAACATGTAATAATTTGTTGTTGAATTTTAGCATGTAAAGTTTTAAAATAGGACTCAGGTGCTTTGTTTTAAGAAGCTAGGGACCATCCTGAATGAATAGTTGATAAAAACTATTGATTCCACTTATTGAAGCTTGTTTTTTTCTGAAATCCAGTTGCATAAAACAGTTTTTGTGTTAAGACAATAAGACAATGCAATAAGTCTGATGCCACTTTGTTAAGGGGCAATGGAAGATTATATCCTGATTTATTACAAAATATGTTGCAGTGCAACATATCGAGCCTGACAACAAATATTGTACAAAAAGGCCACTGTACAACAGTTTAACATTTTAAAAACTTATGAGAAGTCTAGTAGGAGACAAGTGCAATATAGGATCAAAATCAGTAGAAGGGTGCATAAATGTTTATCTTTTATGGGTGTAATTTATACCATAGCCATGCTGGTTATATATTTCAACCATTGAAGCTCAGCATCTCCTCTATCAATGGTAGAAAAGTCTGATACAACTCAAACAGGTAGATTAATTTACTGGGCACTCCACACTAGTTAAATAAAAACTAGTAAGCTATGAAAATCCAGATTTTTTAAGTTTCCTTCTGACCTCATGATATCCTCAAACACAGATGTTTGTCTTGGACACATGTTTAGTGGAGTTTCATACAGCATCTAGCTTGATTAAAGTACAATTAAACTAATTATGTGCTCTTCTAAACTGACTGCAGAACTACTTTATATCTACCTACATGTTAAGATTGTTCCACAATACAAATATTATTTTGTAGCCAAGGCTAGTTCACTCTGTAGAATCTGTTGAACTATTACCTGATCTCTATTTAAAAAAAACATGTATCAATAGATTGTTGTCAGTAAAACAAGTATAAAAGGAGAAAATAAATGAACATGACTGCTAGAAAGCTAAGGAACACTGCAAAATATAATAACAAATAGCGACTTGCCCGTCAAAAATGACGGGCAATAACATTGTAAGGCAGGTAATGCTGTTTGCCACAGACATAAATTTTGTTGGTGGCACTGAGCGCCTTTGGCGCTCATCGCGTGGCTCGCAATGAGTGCCTTTGGCGCTCATTGCAAGGCTCTTGGTTGTTGTACTTTTTTTTATGAGAGGCGCTTTTGCTGTCATTGTAAGGTCAGCGCTGATCTCCTTTTTGCGCTTATTGCAAGGCTGTCCCCTGGTGTAGTTTGTGTGCGTTGGCGCTCATTGTGAGGCGTGCGGTGAATGCCTTTTGTGTTTATTACGATAGTTTTTTTGTGTATATGTACTTTTGTATGGTAATTAATAATTAATAAATTAATAAATTAATATACTTTACCTATTTGTAAGTAATATATGCAGGAAGCATTGTGCTGAAGAGCTGACAATCTGTTTTGATGTTCCTGCAGCATACAATGTAGGTTTGCACTATTGTGGAGCTAATGTGTAGGTGTCAGCAATGTGTGCAGTGTGTAGTGTAAATAGGCTGCATGCGCGAGGGAAAGCCGTTAGTGTTAGTGTTGTAAAATGGCGGTGAATGTGTATGTGGTACGCGGGTGTGGATAATTTGGCGTCCTTGTTAAAAGTGTATCTTGTACCTCGTACATATGTACTTGGTGGTGTTTTGCGGCTTTACGGTCCTATAGCCTCGTTTTTTTTCTTTTCTGTGGGTGTTTTTAACCGCATTTGCAGCCAGCAATGAGCCTTCAGCTTCCGCAAATGCGGCCCCTCGCTTCGCGAGGGTCAGCATTTAGGCCCGAACTGCGTTCCTCGCAAAAAGTGACAAAGATTCGTAGTTTGACAACTATTATATTGGCTTGATAAGGTGCAAATTGTTTTTAAAAAGTTGAAAATAAATAGTATTTTTTAACTATTATAGTCATTTTTTATTTAAATGCTGCTTATGTTTTTAAAGGGCATTAGACATTAGGGAGAAATTGTAAGAACTTTGGATACAGATAACATCTTCATTTAGTTCTACTGAAACACTGTCACTATGGGCTCTATTCCATGATGCTTGCAAGAAAAAAACACAAGTGAAGCTTACTCGTAAAACACAAGTTAGCTGTAACATCAAACACGTTCATCTAACCTCAGAGAATTGCCTTCCAAGTGCTCTAATTGTCCAAAATGTCCTAAGCACCCAGTGCCTGTTCCATAACTATTTTAGAAATCGCTGTCACATCACTCACAAAATGACATCTGATTTTACTGAAGACTACTCAGAAGTCTCTAAGTACCCAAAGTTTTAAAAAGTCTATGGGTACTTTTAGTCCCCCATAAAGATACAGACATGTCTATGAGAAGCCTGGATGTATCCAATATGACACTATGAAGGACTTATAGCCTACTCTTACTATCTATGAGCCTCAGGATCCTCTTTAATACACACAACACCCTATCAGCTGGGTATCTCCCAGTATTTTTCCTCAATTATCACTACCTCTATGACATGAGTATCTCTTGGGATCCCCCTTTACTATTGCTATCCCATATAATCCTAGATATTCCCCAGTATCCCCACATCAAAAGTATAACCATGGGGATTCATGTATTCTGGTTTTACCCAATCATAAATGGGGCAGGAGTAATTCAAATATTAGATTCTGATTGATTAAGGGCTCAATCCAACAAGAAGAGGTAATTTGTTTATTTATTTTGTGCAATTCTTTTTTATTATATGTGTTTAACATATGTGTATTTAATTAGAAGGACCCCTGTAGTAGAAATGATGGTGCCATGGCATCCATAGGGACTTCTATAATAAGAGGTAAGGTTTAGGTGCCATGGGGGTTCAAAGGGAGCACAATCATAATAGTATAGTATAACATGAACGTCCGTAGGAGTTCACATTTGGTACTGTGGGAGATAAAAGGACTGCCATGGTATAGGGGTTACATTTATATGTCATGGGGGTCTGTTGGCATCACCTTGGCATAGGCAATAATATTAAATGTCATCAAGTCAATAGGGTCCCCATGCTTATACTTTAGATTACCATTGGGACCCTCATTGTAATGAGCTATATTTAGTTGCCATAGGGGGTCCATAAGAAACTTTTATTAGTATGGTGGAACTTAGGGACCCTCATGGTAACAGATGAAAATTTGGTGCCATGAGGATCCACATGATTCATTATGAGTGAGTTACAAGGAGATACCATGCCTCAATGGAGTAGTGGATATTAAGGGGCCATGATGGGAGATATATGGGCTCATAGGGGTAGCAGATATTAAGGGGGAGCCCCCATAACCCTAATAGCATGAGTGGATATAATACAAAATGTATGTATCACTGTTTATAAAATACAAAATAATGTGGCATCCATTATATCTCAATTCTGCTTCTTCTTGGCAAACTCTTCGAACACCCATCTATGCAATTCCACACAGAACTACTGCCTCAAAATTGCAACGGTGTACAGTTAATCTGAACAAGCCACTGCGTTTACAGTTTTCTACTAAACCTCCCTTTAGAAACTGATTTTTAATTCAAACAATGGTTCCCAAACATTTCATTCCAAGCACCACTTGAAATTTGTTGAGGGGCTTTTTGGACCACATAATTAGGACTTAAAGTGCCATCTTAGACCTGGATTTGACATATACTCTTCCAAAGAACTATACTTTATAGTATGGAAAATATATTTAAAAAAACAAATAAAATTAACACAACTTTTTTTTTTTGCTTTCTAAAAACATTTTTCCGTTATCACGTTTATTTATTAAAAACAACAAATAAAAAATTCTGAATGATTATTTTAATGCATTTGGAGCTTTCAATCCTAAAGTATAAATGTTGCATCTAAAATGCCAATGCTTTCTATAGAACAACTACTTTACAAAGATATACCATAATGTGCAAGCAGCTGAAAGAAGCAGCTGATTACAATGTCTAAACAATGTTAAAAGATATAAACACGTAGGCCCTCATTCAATTGCAATTTTGCCAATTGAATAGGGCTCTAAATAAGCACATAACATATTTAATACGTTTTTAGTTAGTAAACATCTATCCAAAAGCAAATTTTTCAATAACTAAAACCTTATGTAAAAATAATATGTTATGTGCTTATTTAGAGCCCTATTCAATTGGCCAAATCGCAATTGAATGAGGCCCATAGTAATTAAGGTTGAAAAAATACCTTAAGATCTCCTCTGATCTGCAATATGCAGATTAAATATTAATTAATCCAGAGGAAGGCAAACAGAAAAAAAAACAAGTGGAACTTTGCCTATTGTCTCAAAAGGGAGAAAAAAAATCCTTATTGACCCCAGATATTGGCGATCGGATTCCTCCCTGAATCAATACTCCCTCTCTTATTATACAGGATAACCCTGAATGCCCTTTTTATTTAAAAATATATTCAATCCTTTTTAAAGTTAGCTATTGAATCCGCTGTCACCACCTTCTTTGGTTGAGAATTCCACAGATTAATAACCCTTACTGTGAATAACCCTTTTCTTTCTTTAAGGTGAAATCTTTTTACTTCTAACCTCAAAGGATGTCCTCTTGACAGATGAAATCCTCTTAGCACAAAAAGCTCAATTGACAAATCTTTATACTGACCCTGGATGTATTTATATAGGGTAATCATATCCCCTCTTAGATGCCTTTTTTCTGGAGAAAATATGTTTAATTTGGTAAGTCTTTCTTCATAACTTAGCCCCTCCATTCTCCTTATTAGTTTTGTTGTCCTTCTCTGTACCTTTTCAGAATCTAAAATTGTAATTTTTATGAATTGATGCCCAAAATTGTACTCCATATTCCAAATGAGGGCGTACTAGGGGTTTGTATAGTGGCAGAATTATATTTGCTTCCCTGGCTTCTGTGCTAATATTTGTTTTGCTTTTGTAGATGCTGCTTGGCATTGAGAACTGTGTATGGAGCATTGTGCACATGTTAAATATATATATATATATATATATATATATATATATATATATATATATATATATATATGAAACATAGTGTATACATTATGCAGAAAGTGGGAAATGGTGAGGGTTGTTAAACAGTGACATGTCCATAAATACAGATTTTTATCCAACAAAAGTTCAGTCTGGTGGCTTAAATGGACATGGGGATTTCCCTTGACAAGTGGCACAGTCCATATATAAAGAGGGACACTTGGGAAATATGTGGTGTGGTATATTAAGCCTAGCTTGTAGCACAAAGTTAAGTTACAGAAGGGATAGAAAAAAGCTAGTTACTTCCTTTAAAACATGTTACATATTTAAATTATTGGTGCTTTGTACATATTTTTTTTATTTTTGGCTTTATTATATTCTGTTGCCCACTATATAATTGTACTATACACATCAAGGGTCTCTCTTACTAAACTTACGTGAGATAATAAGATGCAAGCCATTCAATGCGCGTGCGAAGACTAAAGCTGTAAGTGACAGTTACTATCAAATTCCCATCGTTTTACACAACATATTGCCTGGTTAATTACACAACATATTAAAATTCATGGAGCAAATATATGTTTTAATTTGATGTTTCACAATGTTATCTGCTAAGTTCCTCTTTGATCGTTTCTCTTCTTTTAACACTAGATTTTGGCTTTATAAAGTATTCTTCCCTCTTGGGTACAAAGTGGAAACTCAATAAGGAGAATGTCAATGTGCAAATGTATTTAATTATCTCATAATCTTAAGAACATGGAGTAAATTAACGTACAACATTTCTGCATATTCTCACATTCCAGTCGATGTTGGGTTGCCAACTTCACAGCTCTCCTTGGATTTCCATGTTTAGATATTTTAGATTTTCAGCAGATATGTCTGGAATCAGCTTGCAACTATTTGTACATGACATATTTGTACATGACTTATTAAAATGTTATTTCTTAAGGTTTAGTTTATTTTATGATGATGATCAGGGGATATATTAAGCTGAAATATTTGCTCCTTCAAGATGCCACAAATATTTTCATTGGCATCAATTTGCTCCTCCTGTATACTGCATGAAGCTTGTCATCTGAGCTCCTAAATTTGGCACAGAGCATACACCTCCTTGGTGTTCATTTGTACAGCTCTTTATCAGTTCAAACTACACTATGTCCATTACGTAATTCCTACTCAAACAATTCAAGCTACTTCAGAAAGACTAGCGGGAGAATAAGGCCAAAATGATTCCAAAATGTTGACTTGGAAGCTTAATAATGACAGTAGTTTAAAATAGTTATACCAAAATATTATTGTTATTCATAAAATACCCAGTGAAATTACTTAGAATGAATATTACAGTAATCTGTTTACTATTACTGTGGAAGAATATGTTAAAAGACGTTGGTGTTTGAATCAGTTTTGAAAGTCCTCTGATACATTGAAGACAATTGTTTTTTTGTAAAGCAATGTTACTGCAGTCCTTAAATAATCCTTTAATCCATGGGTGGAAAAGTTCGTCCCAGGAGAGCCACACATAGGTGAGTCAATCAGGATGACTAAAGAAGCGATTGACTCACCTGTATGCAGTAGGGATATCCTCAAATCCTGGCCTGTGTGTGACTCTCCAGGATCAAACTTGCCAACCACTGCTTTAATCTATCAGGTTGGTAGCTGCAGCTATAGGTTCCTACTGTACTACCAGATGAGGTGATCTTCCAGCATAAGGATGTGAGTGTTGTTGTTACCAAGAAGACACATTAGTAGCAATCATTGTGGCAATATCTCTACATGTTTCTACAAGTAAAACATTAGTATGTATGAGGGGTATAGGAGTAAAGGAAGCAATTAAAACTATATTCACCTGGAATATGGAGTACAATTTTGTACACCACTTCAAAATCAGGATATTATAGAGCTGTAAAAGTCACAGAGAAGGGCAAACAAAATTAATTAGGGTAATGGCGGGATCAAACTATAAAGAAAGACTAATAAAAATTAAACATATACAGCCTTATTAAATTGCGATTCAGCAAATTAAAAAGGGCTCTATATAAGCACATAGCATATTTTTTTACAGAAGTTTTTAGTTAGTGAAGACCTTGCTTTTGGATAGAAGTTCACTAACTAAAAACTTCTGCAAAAATAATATGCTATGTGCTTAAATAAAGCCCTTTTAAATTTGCTGAATCACAATTTAATAAGGCTGATATTCTCTAGCAAAAATGCAAATAAAAGATGATGATTAAAAAATACATTGAGGGTCAAAATAAGACTTTGCCAGGATAACCTTTTATATGATGAGGTTTTCAACAGACAAGAGGACATCCTCTAGGGTTAAAAGAAAAAAGATTCCACCTGAAGAAAAGAAAAGGGTTCTTCACAGTATCTCTAACAAAGGAGGTTGTCACAACAGATTCAATAGGGGATGGATATAATTTTTACTTAAAAGCGCATATAGGGTTATGTTGGTTAACTACAATAAAAAGGTATTGATCCAGGAATTAATGAGATTGCCAGTATTTTGGATCTGGAAGTATTTTTTTCCCCCTTGTGAGACAATTGCAAATGTTTCAATGGGATTTGTATTTGTTTGCCTTCTTATGGATTGCTTAACAATTTACATTTCACATATTACATGGATCAGAGGAGATTATAGTTGGAAAATAATGGAAAAATATATAATTTAATATGTAAAATAAATGTTAATGATAATAACAGTACTAATAATATTAATAATAATGTTGTTGTTCCTCTTCCATTATATATAGATACACACACAAATAATAAATTTGAATATTATAGATAATTATAGTACATTATGACCACATTTAGACCGTTAGCTAATTTTTATTATCATTATTATTATTTATTATTTATTAATATTAATGTTATTATTTTCATTATTATTATTATTGTTACTATTAAAAGTAATATTAGTATAATTATTATGATTATTTAATATGACCATTCTATGACTTTTTAATTACTATACAGATATGTAAAATGGCGTATTTTAAATTATGTAATACACCTCCCATTGATAATCATTACTAGATACACTGTGTATTACAAACTACTACATTATAATGTTTTTCATCCAATACGAAAGGCAATATGCCACTTAAGACAAATCTGTTATGCCACTTGATACATTTGCCAATTCAATGCTTAATGCTAGTGGTGTATTGTGATGAATAAAAGCAAACTAATACGCCAAAATGCACTCATCCTTTTAAAATATTTTGAGCTTTTTTTATCAAACACTTTGGGTGCAGGCTGAAAAAAAAGCGTTGGAAAAGCATGGTCTTGAAAGGACCTCTGCGCTTATCTTCAATTACACTTAATTTTCATAATGAATACATCTGTCAAGATATTTTAAAGATTTACCCAACTATAAAAGTTAGTAAATTGCAAGGATTTTAAAAATTGTAGCCAGTAAAGGAGCCCGCAAAAGGTGGGTTCCAGGCTGAAAAATCCTACAGGTTGTCCAAATCTGAGCTCCGAGCCAGATAAGCCTTTGATCTTCCAAGCCCGCAAAGGAAACAATCGCAAATTGCTATTAAATTGCTACAATTCAAGTATGGACAAGACAACAAATCGCAAATGTAATAAAAAAAATCCTACGAGCACTAGAGAGGACTTGCAAAGGGGTTAAACACCTGTCCGTAGCACTGTAAATACATATATGAACACACCACTCATTGTAATTTAAAATAAGGGGCATGTGATGAAAGACATTAGAATTTATTGCACAACAGTCTCAAGCCCGCAAATCGACAATAAAAAAATATTTTTCATTAGTTTTTTTTGTGTCTGATCAATCTCGGGAATAAAGGGGCAAATTCAGGCCACCCACATGGACTAGACTGCTTAATTCATTCATTTTTATTGATTTGCACATTTCTGGATTAAAGGTGTGATTGCATATTGTACTTCAAAAATCTAGTTGACTGACGTGTCAACCGCCATGTTCTACTGACTTCTTGCTGACTGTCTCATTTACTATTGGCTCTGTCTCAGCATCAAGTTACGCACTTGCCTGGTTGATCACAATCATGCACTGAAATATAACATATGACAGCAGGGTTTGCGAGTTTAAGCCTTTGGACCCCTACCTATGATTTTGTTTAATTTAATAGCTCTGCAACTTAAGAACATTTCAAGCACGCAGACATTGCAGTTGTATCTCTTCACTTGTGGGTCTGTAGTTTAATAGGGGACTTGCAGCCCTATTAAATTCCTCTAATGTATAAAACGGCAAGACTTGCGTCTATTAAATTGGCCCCGTAAAGTAACCTGCTGTCGATCTGAGGGTGAAGAGCAAAAAAAGCCTACGGACGTGGAACCTGGAACTTCGTGGCCGCAAATCCTTAGTTCTGTCAAGCCTGTTACTGCTAAGTTCCAATTTAGCTTTTAAATTGTAACAACTTCACTGGCGTTTAACCCTGTAACACGCAAATGGAGCCAAGAAGCTAACGGGTACTAGAGAGGACCCACAAGGGGGGTAAAGTCCTATCCGTAGCATTGCAAATGCAAATATACACACACTACTGCACATATAATAAAAGGGAAAGTGATGTTAGGTATTAGAATTAATAGCACAACATTCTCAAGCTTGCAAATCTGCAATATAAAATACTTTATTTCATGTTAAATTTCCGTGTTATATCGATCCCAGCAATCAATGTGTTTGTACATATAAAGGAACTTGTATGTAATTGAATATCATATTTACGGCTTTATCAATATTGCATTATTTCTGGAATGCGGATCCTATAGTAACTCGTAATTGAAACCCGTAAGACTTTGAAACCCCACCTACATTTTTCAGTGACGTAATTATGACGATCTCTGTTGCCATTGGCTCCATCTAAACCCGTCACTACAGGTTTGACTAATCGATCACATTCACGGCCGCACATCCATCATTCAACTAATGGTTTACGGGTTTGTGTCTCAAGCCCGTAACTCACTGCATGTTCTAATTTAATAGCTCTGTAACGCAGCCGATTTTCAAACCCACACCCCTTGCGGGCTTGCCGATGCTGCTATGGGCTTTGAATTTAATAGGGCTGTATATATGTTGAGTATTGCTAAGTATGGTTTGCTGTATAGGTGTTTTTAATAATTGGTTTTGTAACAGAGTTAAATGGTTATATTATTGAATAAAGTCAATCAGACTGTTGTACGGAACATGGGTACAGAATTTAATATATTGATTAACGCCTACAGTCCGGAATGCAGGTGCTAATGAGACTTGGTTCTGGGACCACTCCCAAAAGAATTTAATAGCTCTGTAACTCGGACAAATTTCAAGCCTGCAGCCATTGCGGGTCTCACGTTGCACTTATGGGCTTTGAATTTAATAGTGCTGATAGAGACACATTCCAATCTGAAATGTAGCTGCAAAAAAATCACTCCCTTGTAACTGTGGGAGCTTTTTTTTTCACAATGTAGGGAACGATTCCAATCCAGCTTACCTAAATCCTCCCCTCAATTTAGGGAACACACGTCCAGGCTGTATTCACATTGCTCTTTAGCCCTAGCATGTACATGCAGCCTACTCTCAGCAGACTCTGAGCCTGAAACTCTTAAGTCTCTGTAGCAGTGCTGCATGTGACTACACTAGCCCTATCACCTCCCCTTTCCCCTATCTATCTATATAAACCCATTCCTAAGACAGGGAATGGGTTAAAGGACCACAAAAGTCACCTATATGTGTTCTGCACCATTAGATAAAGGGTGGCATCATAGTGAAAAAGTGTTTTAATTTTGAAAATGTATGCTGAATTGGTGGAGTTATGTTCAGTTGAAGTCTGGCTGTTTCAGTGATTTATCTGTGCCTGAATGAGTAATGAGCTGTACCGTGCAGAACAATGAATAATTAATTTGATTCAGGTGCAGAAGCTGATTCTATCAGTGATTGAATCAGGCAGTGACTGACTCATTGTAACTACTTCATCATATCCTAGCAGCAAAAGTGATACCTGGTGGAATAGCTCAGTTAGTAATTAATTATTAATATAAATATATAGTTCCAAAACATGAATTTAGTTTAGTTTTTACACATAGATTTTAAAGCAGAGTATGTTGGTCTAGTGGAAAGTGAGTTTCATAAAAATGTTTTCATTAGTAAGTTACTAGTACTTAATCAATGCCTTCCAATTTTTTAAATTAAGTAATGTATTTATTCACACATACAACTGACCATGACACTCCCACCACCAAAAGTATACAACTGAGGAAAGGTAGTTGAAATAATCCCTAAATGACAGATAAACAGATAAGGCACAAAGAGCACAAAATCACTGATATGAGATGAAACCCTCAGTTTGAACGTAAAGTGGAGGCAGCATCTGACATCATCAGGGAAATGCATATAGGAGGAATCAACACAGAAAACATATATACACATATAGAGATATGTGTATATATGTTTGGTCTGGGCCTCCATGAGAGCTGCCGGCACTGGGGAGCTACAGTTCATTGAGGGAATCATGAATGCCAACATGTACTGTGACATACTGAAACAGAGCATGATCCCCTCCCTTCGGAGACTGGGCCACAGGGCAGTATTCCAACATGATAATGACCCCAAACACACTCCAAGATGACCACTGCCCTGCTAAAGAAGCTGAAGGTAAAGGTGATGGACTGGCCAAGCATGTCACCAGACCTAAACCTTATTGAGCATCTGTGGGGCATCCACAAACTGAAGGTGGGAGTGCAAGGTTTCTAACATCCACCAGCTCCGTGATGCTATCATGGATGAGTGGTAGAGGACTCCAGTGGCAACCTGTGAAGCTCTGTTGAACTCCATGCCCATGAGCGTTAAGGCAGTGCTGGAAGATAATAGTGGCCACACAAAATATTGACTCTTTGGGCCCAATTTGGACATTACCACTTAGGGCTGTACTCACTTTTGTTGCCAACGGTTTAGACATTAATGTGTTGAGTTATTTTGAGGGGACAGCAAATTTGCACTGTTATACAGGCTGTACACTTACTACTTTACATTGTAGCAGAGTGCAATTTCTTCAGTGTTGTCACATGAAAAGATATAATAAAATATTTACAAAAATGTGAGGGGTGTACTCACTTTTGTGAGATACTGCATATACAGTATATATATATATATATATATATATATATATATATATATATACACACATTCGTATATAAATAAATAAGTACAATTCTTAAGAAAAAAAAAGTGGAAGGCATGGGATTTGATCCCATGACTTAGAAATGGAAAACATATTTAAAAATACTCCATTAGGAGTACTAGGATACTCTAGATCCCATCATCATAGTAGGTTGTGACACTACTGGGTTAATAATTTAAATGCCATGGGGGTCTCAGTTTCGAGAGAGCCTTTTTGCACAGATACAGTATGTATCTGATTTGAATGGGTTCTAAGAGCTCCATTCCATTTTGACACGTAGCTGTGATAAATGGCTGTAGATTGTAAGTTTACGAGTTTTCAATCTCGCAAGGTGCTTTAGGGAAAGCACTATGCACTCTAGATTTTAAGCTCCAAGAAAGGGCCCTCCAATCTTTGCAGGGTGTTAATATTGTTTTTGCCTTAAACGATATATAAATGGCTCTCTCGTAACTGTGGCATTTTGTATGGAGAAATTCCAATCCAGCTGGGGGTTAATGTGCCAGCTAAAAATTAACCCCTACTATGGCGGTGCCTAACATTCCCCCTTGGCACTTACACTTAACACCTATGGCACGGAGGTCCTGTAAGAACCCCACCTGCATCTAACATTAATCCCCATAATGGAGGTCCTTACAGGCATGAATCCTTATGCCATAGAGGTCGCGTAAAAACCTTCATGGCCACTAACATTAACCCTTATGCCATGGAGTTCCTGCATGAGCAATCTGTGAATTCGGATTGGCTAGCCAATTACTCATTGATAAATCTGCCTAGAAACATACACTACATGATTCTGAATCCCACGATTCCTCTCAGAGTATAGGAGGAGGGTTAGGTGATGTAGTAGGAGTTGGGTGTGGTACAGTATTAACCCCTTAAGTGTGAGAAATAAAGCCTCATATCCGACTCACTTAAAGTGGTAGGCTGGTCATAGCATCAGATCTGACACTTGTTTGCTTTTCAGATGTATTTTTAAGGAAGTTCTCAGTACATGTACAGGAGTTTTATCTCAGTATTTACATCCCCTCAGAAGCTAAAGTGTTTTAACTGGATTTTGGATTGGGATGCCTACACCTAGGTTGGGTGTCTAGCATGTTTTAAGCTACCCTGCATGCACTTATGGTAGGGCTTCATTTTCTCTGGATTGTCATAACTAGGTAGTGATTTATGAGTCAACTTGACTCGTAAATCAGCAACTTTAAAGTTTGCAATAGGGCCCCATGTTATTGTGGATAAAAATGTGACTGAAAAATCTCCACTGAATATATAGTAAATAAATAAATAACATTCTGATTACACTTGCATGTCTTAAACAAACAATAAAACCTGTAAGCCCACAGAATTTCTCAGTGAACAGTGCTTTCACAGACCACTAAGGATTTTTTGTAATTATATGCAAATTAGGCTCAAAATATACCCCTGTTTTACTTCTAACTCATTTCAAAATATGTGTCATGCTCTCAGGCAGCCTTCAGATCATAGGCTTTGGTACAGTCAGAACCCACTCATAAACTTCAGTTTCACTCTTAGATAATATTGTGTCATTACCAATGGGCAACTCTGCTCACTCTCCTAACTTGTTTCCAAACTAGAACTATTTTCCAGCATTTTCATGGCATATTGGTTAAATTGGAGAACACTGTATATATCTTTTTCTGAAGATGACTGCGAGGAGACAGCTATATGGCTTTAACTCTTTAGAAAAAAAACTAGAGATGTTTGATTTCTACTCCGAGACATATTCAATATATAGGATTATTGCCTACACTTTTACCGCTTCCCTCCAAATCAGAATTTCAGTAGGAAAATTATTACTTTTACATCAACAGTGATGTGGTAGGTAACAATCCAAGATGAAGCAGTAACCTGCACCCACATACAACAGAGAGTTATACAATTTGTGCTGCATTCAGTTCAATCCAAGAATGACCAGATCCCTAAAGCTGACGGATGATTCTGTAGTCTGGATTCCCTAGAGCAATCAGTTACATGTACTTTACTGTACATCTGGTGTAACGTCACTTTGACCTCATCCTGCTGCTTAAACTCGTGTCTTGCACTTTTGCCAATCCAGGGTTCACTGTTGTGAATGAAAAATATTCTCTATTAAACTTTTCCAATAAATGCTTTTCAAATATAAAATAGTAAATATTATATGCTATGTTCAATTTTCCTCACATTTGACACATAAAAATACATTTTTGTAAAATAATAATAATATAAACTAAAATGTGTTAACTATTTTAATATGGATAGTTTGAAAGCAAAATTAAAGGATTGTGGTCATATTTCTAAAATGTACTATTTTGAAGTACTGCACAACATGTTTTTAGAAACGATAGAATATTTGAATTACTCAAGCCCGATGTCTGATAGGCTATCAGTCTTGCCAAACAAATATAGACAGATGTAAACCCATATATTATGAATGATTAGACTTTTAAACAATCAAATATGGCACAGCAGTAATTCAAATACTCGATTCTGATTGGCTGAAATTTGATTGACACATATATCAGGAAATCAAAATCTTCAAAAAATAACATATAAGGTGGTTGAGGAGGTCTGTTATGTGAAGTTTTTTTTTTTAGATAGAGGTTTTTTTTTTTAGGTGGAGGTACATTTGCATGAGCCGAGTTGGAAGAACAAGGACTTCAATCGAAGGGATGGGTTGTTCAAGTCAAGGTGGAATGATTTGGGCTTTTATCTATGCCCAGGTTTCACTTTTTATAGTATTTTATTATTTGTACTTTTGTTTAAAGGGATATGTAACCTGCAAAGTTCAATAGCTATGCCAGATCATGAGTGCAATTACCTGCACTGGCAGAGGAGTAGATGGAAAGACATAGAGAGAAGTAGTTTCTTATGTAATGTGTCAGCCTAATAACTACAAATCCCATGACACTTTGCTGCTAAGGATGTATCCACATATACTGCAACATTGTTTCATCTGTCTCTGCCTATACCTCTGAATGGCCCCATCTACATTTCTAAGGGTGTTTACTCTGAAAAGCAACTGGTAGAAAAATAAAGAGATCTAGCAAACGGTTTGGTAAGAGTATTAATGTTTATTTTGGAATTTATTCATGCAAAAAAAATGTTTGCATACACTACTGATTCTCCTCTATCAGATGCACTCATAATCCAGGAAACTTCGATATGACTTTAAAATTTTGGCCACTTGGAGAGACCTTCACATAAACTTTAAAGAGATTGGATATTGTTACAGAAGGCATGTAATAAAAAAAATGTAAATAGTTGTGGGACAGGTACTCTGGGTTTAGGATTATAGGTACATTTTAAGCACGTCAATGGCATTTCTCAGAGGTTAGATTTCCTTGTGTGATGTGATAGCTTGGTAGTGATTTACGAGTGAACTGCCCCACTTCTTTTCTTACAGGATCCTTGAAATGGAGGCCCAAGTGTTGTGACGGCTATTACCAGATGAGTTAGTGTTTGTTCTTGTAAAATAATATTGGTTGTATTTGATAATATACCTATATGGAAGGCATAACTGGTATGTACCAATTAGAGAATATATATATATATATATATATATATATATATATATATATATATATATATAGTTACCCCTTACTGAATTATGTAAAATATAATGTTATTAGGAACTATTTATTAAAAACAAGGAATCTCTACCAACAATGATGGAAATCAATAATATTAACAATACTTATTAGGTATACCTTTATTGTGGGTTCATATGTTCTCCATTTAAAAGCATTGTATCTTCACAATGTATACTCTTTTTTTTAACAAATTAACCTTGCTTACTCACTTGGTTTCTGTAAAATATTTTGCAGTACTGATAAAGAATTGAATAAAGATTGAATGATTTATTTTTCCCATATCACAATCATTTTATATTTTTTATATGATCTTGTAATTGTGTAGAAATAAAAGCTGTTTGATAATACTCTTGTATATATAAATATCATAGGTACGCAGGAGTGTTATATGTGTATGCTTTCTCTCATGCTTGACTCTAACTACCAGATGTTGAAGGTATTATAGGGTTGTGACTTTATATCTTTTTTTGTAGCGCAGTGTAGTGAGTTTGTTACATACTCCAATATCCAAAGTTTTCTGAAGCTACAGCGGTTCTTTAATTCTCCCTTGAGTTGTCAAATGTGGTACCATGGCATGTTTTGTAATTTTGGTAATTTATGAAACATCAAGATTGAGGGGGAATATATTATGAGAATGCCTGATTTTTTAGAGAGGATAAATGCATGCGATATCTAGGCAAGATGCCTTTTAGTGTAAGATTGAGAATTCTGGTGATTCTCCATTGTTCACTGTGTTGAAGGTGGTATCAGTATCATACATAATATTATGGAGTATGTTGGTGCTCTACAGTTAAAATGTAATAATAAGTATTTTGCTTTTATAGTATTTTTAATGGTTGGGGTTGTAAGTTTTCCTGTTGGTACAAGATTGTTCTATTCATACTTGAGTTTTCCTGTATGTTCTTGTTGAATGTATTGTGTGTGTAGCATAATTAGTTGAGTCCACGTATCCACAAAATGTGTTACTTAATTCAAGAAAGGCCTGTTGACAGCATGCAGATATAAATGATTACTTCATAATGTCAGCTATTTAAAAATCCTGTAAGTGCCTGTAAAGGTTTTGAATTTTGTTGAATAATTGGCACTTGTGTGTAGAGATTCACCTTCTTACCAAAATGTGTACAATCCTCAGCTAGCATTTACATATATGTTTCTCTAGTCATCGTAAATATCTTTTGTTGCTGAAGTCACATTATTGCCATAGTACCTCTGTGTATTTGTGCCGATCATTTTAACACCTTTAGCTTATTTTCAGTATTACGTTTGATGCATGCTTAGAACACATGCTGTAGGTTTACTATTGATGAACATTTGCACACATATATTGACCAGAATAAAGCTATGTGTGAATTATAGAGCAACTGAGATACTGTCATCAATATCAATTTGAATGGTTCACTTTTAGGTATTAGGTAAGTGGGCATGCATGTTCTATCTATGAATGATCTTTCTGTTGGCTGTACAATTTATTTTATTACTCTGTTACATAAACCTGTCACTGTATATGTTTAGACAAAAGATCCTAGCTATCTGAGTTCAAGGCAGATGGATCTTATTTGCTTTTATTGGATGCTTTAATTGTATGGAAAATATTGTGTTTTTGGAGTGTGCTGTATTTAATTAACTAATGTATATTTTCATTATTTTTCTAAGAATAAACTTTGAGCCTTTTTATTAAGTCTCTTTTTCTTTTATTCACAGCATGTCATATAGCAGCAAATGCTCTTGTGGTAAAAATTGAAAGGGAATCTCCAGTTCCATTATATACTATGGTTTAATAAGGCTAAAATACTTAAAAACAATGAGAACAATACAATCATAATACATCTGCTTAAGACCTGTGACCATGCTCATTGTATATACTGCATAAATCAAAAACACCAGCAGCACCATTGTAGGAGAAGAATGTTCCAGTTTTAGAATTTATTAATATCCTATATTTGAAAGGCGCCAACATATTCCATAGTGCTATGCAGGGTTAAGTACAAAGCAAAAACTATTTTAACACATAGCAAAATAATGGAAGACCAGGTCTTTGAGCTTAAAATCAAACGTACATACTGCTTTCCCTACTCTAAATAGACAAATACACTGAAATAGTTTCAGATCCCTAACATGATAAACACATTTCAACAACTACGGCAGCAAAATAATCTTCCTAACACAAAGTGGTTTCATTATATACAAATTAAGGGCTATATTCAAACAGTAATATGGCAAGCACCAGAAACACTAGCATAATTTCAGACCATTTGTATAATGCTCCCATTTCCTAAAGGGATACTGTTGCTCTTGTTCAAACAAATATTAATGATAAAACAAACATCATGGGAGAGCTAAAAGACTTCACAATAGAAAATAGAAGTCTAAACAAGTGAAAGATTAAGTACCAAATTCTCTAAAAAAAATCAGTATTAAAAGTAGGGGCATGGTTGCCTTCTTAGAATCATAGCTTAATGGTGCATGAACATTCTGAGCACACTTCCATCTCTCAAGCAGGTCAAGAGAACTGTTTTTCACAAAAAACTTCTCAGTGAACAATTATTTCACTGCCATAAAGGATACCGGGTAGTGATATACAAATGAGGCTCAAAACTTACCATCTTTTTGCTTCTGGTTTCACTTAACAAGGACATTCATTTAGGAATATCGGACCTGCTCTCAGACAAGCTCAAGACCATACCATTCAATTAATGTACAGTTCCTGAAACGCATTCACAGTTTCACCCTTATATGAGGCTTATTAGTGATATTAGTTCTGACAGTTATGAATTATGGGGAATTCTGGGGAAAAGAACAGGTCCTCTGTCCTTGAAACATAGAAGTGTATTAAGAATGGTATTTTTTTCCTTATTGGTTATAAAGTGGAGAGTTTTTCAATCAACTTTCTACCCACTGTAACATGCTTGGGGCCACATTCCAATTCCTAACGTATCTGCACAAAAATGGCAAAGCGCAAATGCGGCAGCTTTTTTGCACAAGTAATGTACCCATCACAGTATCTACTAGCTTTGTTTTGCAGTGTGTTCTTGCAATACATAAATCGATGTACCATTCATTAGGAAAAAAACCTTGTTTAGGGGCTGGGTTGCAAATTAGCCAATCTAAATTTCAAGCTGTGCTATGGCCCTAGAAACCAATAGAAAATGTGAATGTCAAGTTAATTGACAGCACCTCCTCCCCATGCCACCTTCCTCGCCACCTCAACCACTGCAGCCCCCACCGGCAGTCTCTACTCAACGTGCTCTGGCACCAACAGCCTGACCAATCCTGATCTACATCCAGGCCTCTACCTCCATCTGCGATACCTCCACCTCCATCAGTGATGCCTCCCCTTTCATCTCCCCTTTGACAAGACAAAGGAGGAAAGGGGCTTCATCTCATTTTAATAATTCTCAAAGAAAGTTCTCAGTGATAATCTTTTGGTCAAAATGCTAACATACTCATGCCTCATGTGGGCACCCACCATCAAATAGTCCATAAAAATCTTCTCTGTGGACATGTATGGTTGTGGTTTCACCAATTGATGGTCACTGAGAAATGCAGTTGAAAAAAGATGATGTAGTCCCTGTTTGATACACTTGTTTTTTTTAAATTAATTTTAGAATATATTTCACATTCATCAAGACAGTTTGTTCATATGCAAGCAGTGCTACCAAATAATGAAAGGAAACTTTATACAGTGACATCCCACCAAAAGACATCCCCCCAAAAGAATGATCTCACACACCATAAATAAACACACGTATCATGTTTTAAGACAAATAATTAATGTTATATTTAATATATACCAATGCATATATGGCTGTGAAATTGCATTGTTCTACAATACTATGTTAATCAAACCCACCGGTTTGACATGCGTGAGTTAAGCATGTCATCCTTCTTAACAATATCAAATCAGATAGGCTTTTTTGAACTAATTAAAAGACATTAAGGCTGTTGACCTTTGTTTGTCATCAATAATCCTGTCTACGTGCTCAGACATCATTGTATTATAACAAACAGTTATCCTATTATAACACCTGTATACCTTTAACATGTGATATCAATGTGGCTAAACAATATCCTGCAGAGATAGTGATAGTACTCTTTTCCTACTTATTGTGGCCACAGCTAAGTATTTGTTGTAAGAGCCCACATCATTGCTAAATATCTTCTTTTGATCATGGCAAGTGATTTCTCGCCTGATCATTTCATAGCTGTGTCAGATTTTTACAGTTTTTTTTCTAATCACAGTATCTGTGTGTGTAATTGGATTACAGAATCCAGGTGTTATTGCATCTGTTTAATTGTATCTGTTTAATTGAGCAGATGCAGACACTATGCAAGTGCTATGTGAATTACTGGTTACTTCTATTATATAAAGTGATACATTAGGATATTTATATTCACCTAATAAACATTATTGTAGTGTAATGACCACATGTGACTCTAGTAGATGCTATGCATCATTATTATTATTATACAGTATTACCTTTAAGCCATCTTTTGATCCAATTTTATACAGCCTCTTGTCCTCCTGGGTTTCACTTGCACCACATCAATTGTGCACTGTCTGCTACATTTAAGACTGTGCTCTGTGGATATAAAAAAAACACATATACCTATTATCCATGTGTCTGTGTGTTTCTAATGGTTACAGATTTGTGACACCAACATACATTATATTGTTATTAGTGACATGCCCGTCAAAAATTACGGCAATAAAATTTTAAGCCTGGCAATGCTGTTTGCCACACAATGTGAGTCTTTTGGCCCTCTGAGCACCTTCTGCATTCATTGTGAGCCCCGTGCTGAGTGCCTTCAGTGCTCATCGCGTGGGTCGCAATGAGCACCTTTGGCGCTCATTGCAAGCCTCTCCCCAAGTGTACTACAACTTTCCCGCTTTGCAATGATTACCTTTGGTGCTCATCGCGAGCCCCACAATGAGCTCCTACTGTACTGGACGCTCATTGCATTGTTCATTAGCCTGCAAGTTTTGTGCTTGGGAATGCCATGTTTCTCTTTCCAGCATCTCCCCCCTATCCCTTCCCTGTGTGTTTCTCCTCTGTGTGTCTGCTGAATCTTTCAGTTGCTTTTACTTCTAAATTGTGTCTTTGCCATCGTGTATTTTCTTAGTCCCGCATATTTTTCCGAGTTCATTATTTTTCTGAGATCAGAATGTGCTTAAACTCGTTTTCATTCCGTTTTCAGATTTTTGTACGTTTTTCGTCCGCCATTTTTTTTCTAGCTTAGACGATTTTCGAGTGACAAAACACAGCAAATTTGGCTTAAACTCGCTTGCAACCTCACTCCCAGGCATCCTGGCTCTCCCCCTGTTCTGTGTGTGAGTGTTTTAAAAAAAAATGTGTTTGTTTTTTGTGTTTTTCGACTTCCGCAGTTCGGCTGTTACATTTGTATTTTTCCGAGTTTGGATTTTTCCAAGTTCGTATTTTTTTTGCCCCCGAGATTCCGAGGTCAGATTTTTTGTTCTAAGTCCTCAAGTGCTTGCAGCCTAAGTAAGTCCTTGCTTAACTGCTTGCAACCTAAGTCCCGCGGGCTTCAATGCCTTAACTGCTCGCCTCACGAGGCTCACAAGCTTGACAACAAAACGCAGCTCAAAAGGCTTCTATGCCTCAACGGCTCACCTCGCTTTACAAGGTTTGCAAGCGTGATGACAAATTACAGTTTGACAACTATTATATGTGATTAATCTGATATGGGAATCCATAGCATATTTCAGTATACCCATCATGTGTTAAGGTTTAGTGGATATGTATAAAACATACTGAATAATCATCTGCATGAAGATATGAATAATATTTGTTACAAAAATCATAAGTTGATCTTATCAAATATGAATGTTAGTAAAATATGTTAACATCAACATTTTTTAACGTCAAATCACATAATAGTGCAAACATCATTACATGCCCTCTTTTCTATAAAAAAAGCCATGTTCAAATGAATAGTACAGGCCATAATAATACAGGCGTGGTGGTTAAGATGTCGTCTGAATTAATGTGACCAAAGAATGCATGATGTATCTTGAATGTTGTTAGCACAGATTTCTATATTATTTATGAGAGGGAGGGAGGGAGAGAGAGGGGGAGGTAGAGAGAGGAGGGAGGCAGAGAGAGAGAGGGAGGGAGAGAGGGAGTAAGGGAGGCAGAAAGAGGGGTGGAGAGAGTGAGGGAGGCAGAGAGCAAGAGGGAGGGAGAGAGAGGAGGGAGGGAGGGAGAGGGAGGGAGGCAGAGAGGAATACAGAGAGAGGAGGCAAGATATGATAGAGAGGAAGGAAGGAGAGTGGAAGGGAGGCAGAGAGAGAGGGAGAGGGAGGCAGAGATGGAGGGAGAGAGATGGAGGCAGGCAGAGAGAAATGAGGGAGAGAGAGAGACGGAGGGGAGAGAGGACAGAGGGGAGCAGAGAGACAGGATGGAGAGAGAGAGATGGAGGAAGGGAGAGAAAGGAGGGAGAGAGAGAGAGGGATGGAGAGAGGGAGTTAAGGAGGCAGAAAGAGGGGTGGAGAGAGTGATGCAGGCAGAGAGCGAGAGGGAGGGAGATAGAGGAGGGAGGGAGGGAGAGGGAGGGAGGCAGAGAGGAAGACAGAGAGAGGAGGCAGGATACGATAGAGAGGAGGGAAGGAGAGTGGGAGGGAGGCAGAGAGAGAGGGAGAGGGAGGCAGAGATGGAGGGAGAGAGATGGAGGCAGGCAGAGAGAAATGAGGGAGAGAGAGAGGGAGGGGAGAGAGGACAGAGGGGAGCAGAGAGACAGGATGGAGAGAGAGATGGAGGAAGGGAGAGAAAGGATGGAGAGAGAGAGAGAGGGATGGAGGCAGAGAGAGAGGGAAGGATAGAGATGAAGAGAGAGAGAAGAGGAAGGGGGAAGGAGAAAGGCAGTGAGCGTGAGTGCAGAGAGAGGGCACAAAGAGAGACAGAGGGCACAGATAGAAAGAGAGAGAGCGCACACACAAAGAGAAGGTGCACAGAGAGACAGAGCAGAAAGAGAGAGGATAGAGAGAGAGAGAAGGTGTGCACAGAGGGAGGGGGCTCAGAGATAGGGAGAGGGTGCTCAGAGAGAACAGAACAGACAATTGAACTTAACATATGATACCGTCATTTATGACGGACAAGTTACCAATGACTAAATAATTGAATATGAGTCTCAACTAGAGCAGTGCTTTCCAACTGGAGGCCTGCATGCAGGATGCTACCAGCCAGTTGTTTTTAGTGGCCAACTGACAAACCAAAAAGATTAAAACAAAACTTAGGACACCATAAAAAAATCCCAAATGTTTAGATATTTCATAAAAAATATCTAAATATAATAGTTTATATACTTAGTTGTACATTTTAATAAATATTTTTTTTAATCTGGTACACCAGCTCACAAGTTAATTTAAATGTTGCCCAACAGCTCAATGGCCTATTAAAATATGCTCCCCACACATTAAAGAAGTTGGACAGCATTGAACTAGACTACACATTGAACTAAAACATTTTGATACACAATTTAATAAATTGAATCAGCTTTTTATGTTATAATCAGGTGATAAACTGACCTATCAGATTTGTTTTGTATTTAACTAGCACCAACAACCATTTTTCTTAATGGTGAGGTCCATATTCCTTTTATAATATTTTGTTAATATGTATGTATTTGCAACATATTCTAAAATAAAAGCAATATTTTTTTTTAATTCAAACTAAATAATTATTTGACAAAATTGTTATATATATTCATCTTTTTTATTTGCCAGTTTTGGTAAGTTTAATTAAACATATTAATGTGATGAATTAGTTTCAAGAGTGCCTACCGAATTACTTCCGATTTATTATTTGCTTTTGTTTCAATGCCCAGTTTGTAACTGAACTGAATTACTCAATAATACTGAATAAGAATAACAGAAGATAAATGGCTGTATTCACAAAGTTGAAAACTTTCTCATAATTTGAGAGTGTCGTCTTATTTTATTCATATAAAATTCCATTAAACTGTGTTAGTAATAGTCTCTACTGAATAAACTAGGAATTGGGTAGGAAATATGTTGTTGAAGTTGAACATTCAAGTTTTAGTATGTTATTCCGTTAACTTAAATTAAACTGGTACCAAATATTTGTCATATTAATATTTTTCCATAGCTATTTAAAATGCAAAGATGGATAGATAGACAGATAGATAGATATTTGGATTTATTTTTTTATTTTTTGTTTAGAAAAACAGAAGTACAATTTAAATACTCTGAACATTAAAATAAACCATCTGTATGCCGGAAAAAGTTTTACAATGTTTGGATGCAGAGAATACTAAAAATCATTGGGTTATAATTATATCTTGAATCATGAAAATCATTAACTCTTAATGTTTAAATAGACAAGTATCCTTCATCGAGTATGGTAATGATAATAGCAGCAGTGAACAAGGCTATAGGTTATAGACCTTCAATTTATAATTTGTGAAAATGTAGTATAGTAGATTTGAGCTAGAAAAGTAACATCCCACAGTCTCTCATAATGAATATAATACTGTGAAATGGAGCTTCACTGGGAAGTCCATGGAGACCAGCTAACTACATGTTGTCTCTCAACTCTGCTTGATATATCATCACAAAGTCTCTGAAAGCAGTAAATGGAGTGAAATGTGCTTTGAACAACTTTGACAAATAGCTTTAATATATATTGGTCAAGATTTTTGTGTTGCAAAGTTTCAAGGATCACTGCACAGCTCATTTAAATTCCAAAGCTCAGCTTTGGGACTTGTCCAGTTGGATGAGAAAAATAGGATTTATGATTTATCAAGGAGAAGATGATAGACTCATGGGGTGTTTAAAAAATTATGAGAAGTGCCTGACATCTTTAGTGTCTTTTCTCTGCTTCAACTATAACTTCAGTCCCCTAGTGTTTTGTTGATACTTAAATAAGAAAAAAAACTTGGCACCAATGTATCTTCTTACAAGCATCTTCATTCTTATATAGTGTCAACAAAATATCAAGAATAGTAGGAAACTTTATTTGCAAAGATGAAGACACCTCAATTAAAAACTGCACCAAGGCATCCAATTGCAAATCTACTAGCTCAGTAACTAGATACTTTCTCTATCATATACTGTGAAAACATTCCTAAACATATAATTAAATCTCAAATATAGCATAGATCACATCAAAATAAACTTCATTAGTTAGGGGGCCAAACCCATGGTAAAAAAATGTGGATATGATAAAAAAAACTTGTACTTATACAAGTGCATGAGCAAGTGGATAATTATGCATCCAAATTTTCCAGAGAAATCATATCAAAAACCTAATAGGATTGCCTTGATACACTTTGAGAAAGCTGCAGCCACAGCGAAACAGCCCAATAGGTGTAGAAGCAGAAGCCTGTATAATTATCCACTAGCTCATGCACTTGTATAGGTATACTTTGATTAACTTCTCCACATCTTTTTACTATGGAGGTTATCCCTCTAACTAATGAAGTTTATTTTGATGTGATCTATGCGGTTTTTAGGAATAATTTATATGTTTAGAAATAATATATATATGATAGATATGGTATCTAGTTACTGAGCCAGTAGATTATGAAAGCCTTGGTGCAGCTTTTAATTGCAGCGTCTTTATCTTTGCAAATAAAGTTTCATATGATTCTTCTTATTTTTATAATATATATGTTATATACAAGGTAATTCTATTTAAAAGACTCATAATGGGAGCTCTATCCCTGAGGAATTAACTTTGAGTGATACATTTACAGTATATTTTTGTTAAAAAAAACAAAAAAACAAGTCAGAGGTGCTCATCAGAGAACAAACCAACCTTAATAGGTTAGTTCTAAGGTCATTATAAGCCACTCTGAGAGCAACCTCTTTTAGCTCACTTGTGCCCTTCACAGGGAGAAATATCCTGTAGTATATCAGTCTGATCCCACTCAAAAGAGTGACCCAGCCCTGAAAGACCAGGCAATTCTACCCTGAACAGGAGAAACAGCAAACCCCAGATGCTTTTCGGCCTTTCTAGGCCTCATCAGTGAGGTGCAGCTGAACTCCCTAAGGCACAGCGAGCAAGGGGTCCATGTCTTGAGTCCCCTATTACCCTTAGGGAGACTAAACCATAAGAGTAATTTGCATAAACAAAAAACCAAGTCAGAGGTTATTTTAATTAGTTATTTTGATGTGATCTATGCTGTTTTTAAGATTAATTTCTATGTTTAGGAATAATATATATATGATAGAGATGGTATCTAGTTACTGAGCCAGTAGATTAGCAATCAAAAGCCTTGGTGCAGCTTTTAATTGCAGCGTTTTCATCTTTGCAAATAAAGTTTCATATGATTCTTCTTATTTTTATAATATATATGTTATATACAAGGTAATTCTATCTAAGAGACTCATAATGGGAGCTCTATCCCTGTGGAATTAACTTTGAGTTATATTTATATTACCTCACGGAATGGTATACGCCTCCTCTGGTATTTACCACCATTACTCTATATCTTCTAGTAATAGGTGTGTTCTGCCATTTTGTCTTATCGCTTTGGACTTATATTTCTACTTTCATTAAAGCATCTACTGCTCTATTTGTATCTTGCTATGACTATCATGTAATAGATATTAATGGCATGATACAACACTATTGTGTTATGCTAAAGTATTTTTACACAGTGAGCTATTGCTATGAAGCCCTCCTCTTCTCCACTTTTCACATACTCTGTTTCTATATGTAAATTTATTTTTTGGAGAGATCAGCTCTGTAGATCCACACAGGCTAGTCTATAAATTGACTATTTAAATGTATGATGAACACCATTAACTTTTAATTTTTTATTTTTTTTTATTTTATTTTCAAGCACACAATTTATTTGTATGTTGCATAATTTCCACATTCATTGTGACAAACATAATTCAATTATTTTCTTTTAGGCCTATTCTAACATTAAGGGTATCTTTTATATTATTGAGCATTTTGTGCCCTGTGTTTTTGGTAACAGAAAACTCCCCCATTCCTCGATGTTAGTATTATATGTGTTTCCTACAACGTGGTCTGCACAAGATAACAACATCCTTTTTTGTAAAAAAAAAAAAGACCACAGATACCATGGTGCTTTGCTGTAGAAACTGATTTCCCAATTTATTTTGGGATTTTTTTCATGCAAAAAATGTTTGCGTACACTACTGAGTCTCTTCCATCAGATGCATTCATAATCCTTCAATATACCTTTAAGACATATCTGAGCTTCATTAAGTCATCACCAAGACCTAACAGTAGATAAACATACCTCATGACAAAAGATACAAATAAAGTTTACTTAAAGACAAAGAAATAAACATTCATTAGGTTTGTGTAAAAGAGTAAGTGGCCCATCATTAAGTATGATCTTGAGCTCCCTTTGAGAGTAATAACTTTTGCTTCCTTTATGTCTATATCAGTTTCTTAGAATGCAAGGGGAAAATTCCACTCCTCATCACTTCAGCTTGGTGATCATTGATGACATTCATATATGCACAGCTATCAGTAGACCCCTTCGACCAGCATCTCAATGGGGTTGAGGTCTGAACTTTAACTTGTCCTTTCCAGAATCCAGTTTTGTTTCTTTTTGAGTCATGAAGTTGTGTTTTGGAACAGTGTCCCATTGCATGATTTACTTTCCACTAAAGTTTTAATTGCTGGATATATATCATATCCTGCAGCTGTAAAGGCAGGCACACATCATCCCCTCTACCACCATACTTGATATTTGGTAGGAGGTTATTGTAGTGATATGAGTTGTTTTTTTTACTAAACATGTTGTTATGGTCACACATTCTTGTTGTTCATTCAGGTGCAAGTTCCTTTTGGATACACAGGAATTTTCCCTGGCTACCTTTTGTAAACTATTGTTTACAATATTGACAGTTGATAGTTATGAGGGTTGTTTTGCAATTTAATGTAATATAAGAATTATGGTGAATTTGCTAGTACTCCCACTCCTCTGTAGATTAGCACTGTTTTGAGCTTTATCCATTTCTAGATTATCTTTTTCATTGTGCTTGCTGATGTGCAGCAACAATTGTTTCTCTGCAACATCACATATCGTTTTTGACCCAGGCATGATGTGTCATCACAAATACCTTAATACCTTAGAACAAATTGACAAAGTTTACATACACATGGTAGAACGTTTAGATATCCAGGCAATCGTGCATTTGTTAAGCAGTATCTGATTCAAATTACCTTCTTAACAAATATGGTTACAGTAAGAGAGAAGGCAAGTTGAAATACTTTTTGAATTTTTGAAATAATCTTAAAAAATGTATGAGTTTCTGTTTACTTTCTTAGATAGCCTTCTCTGTAAGTCACTGCTCAGACAGGGTATTGTTCCTCCTCCACCAATCAGGCTACAGGTGTGTATGTGCATATAACTCAATGGAATTTATTTTGACTGACAGGGGGTGTGAGCATAGATTTACTTGTAGTATTGCTGGCACACACAGAGCTCATGCCCACACACACATACACACTGGCACACAGAGAGCACATGGCATATACACACCCACTCAGCACATGGCACACACTGAGCACAGGCTCAGTGCTGGGTTGTTTTCTCACACACAGTTCTCCCTATGCCTTTGCTCTGCTTGTGGGAGGGACAAAGGCTGCACTGCTCATTGGTCACATTGGATTATTGACAGGACACTGAGAGACTTGATGGATCACCTTTAAAAAAAAATGAAGTAGATTGTAAACAGAATGCTCTGTCACATGCAAAAGAGCAGTACATAGGAGGTAACTGGCCCTTTAATTTTAACACAAGACTTACATGTTTTCTAATGTTTTTGTTTAATAAATAATGATAGAGCTCCAATATTGGATGAGTAGGACCTGGCTTAGGTTGAACCCAGAAAAGACAGAGGTAATTATTATGACCCGCTTAGATGACAGCAACTTCCCTGGGCGAAGCAGGAGTGGGCCTACAGCACGGGGACACACAGATGTTGAAATGTGAACAAGTGCCCAATCTTGGTGTTGTTCTAGACTTTGGTCTGACTCTAAAAAAAGACAGCGGTGATGAAATTATTGTTTTTCCATTTGAAGTATATAGAGAGGATAAAGCATTTAATATCCCCAAATGACTGTCACAACCCGGGGTAGAGGAGTCTGCGTTAACCCCAAAACCTTTGCCTTGGTCTACAGGAATTCTCCTGTGAGGGTTGTAAGGAATTGGTCTTTTCAGTACCTAGCATGCAAATCAGGATCACTAGCAGGAAATCATGAACACAGGATTACAGGATCAGCATAACCAGTACAATCTGCTCTTCAGTGGCCTTACAAAGGCCAAGGAGCGCAATCATACCCACAGATGTAATCTGGTCATCAGTCCCTTTCTTTGGGACAACAGCAGAGATTCAGGATGCCATAGCATTATAGCTCTGAAAAATAATAAAAGGCCTTTCTCTATTCCCTTGTTCTAGGATAGCTCATTCCCTCGAGAATGAAAACACGCCTTACATATGTGTCCCAAAAGTATCAAGTTTATTGTTCTGAACACTTAAGTAGGACATCAACAAATCAGCATTAGCACCTTCCTTGTACAAACAAAACTGCTCAATCCTGAGAGCCCTTTTGATCTACCCATGTGGAGGTGGAGGCTCCCACGTCGGCTGCAATGAGCCGCAGGCTCATTGCAGGCCGCAAATGCATTTGCGGAGGTAGAGGCTCTATGGTGCCTCACACGCGGTTACAAACACCCACAGAAGCAGCACTTTACCAAAATACATCTAACACGCAAACTCTATATACGGACTTACACAAAAAAATACGAACCGCAGGACTTAGAATGCAAAAATTATGGACTTAACATAAAAAAATACGAGACGCAGGACCTTGCAAATATACGACTTTAACGGCCGAACCGAGCGAACCTGAAAACATTAAAAACACAATAAATACCCACAAAAAATACATAAAAAGATTACCCACAGCAAGGAGGGGCACCCAGGACCTCAGCAAGTGAAGTTACACCTCAATTTAAGTCCAAATTCATGAGTTTAGACACACGAAAATCCCCTAAGAGAGAGAAAAAATGGCCGCAGAAAAAAACAAAAACGAGGCTACAGGACACTAAAGACGCAAAACACCACCAAGCACATACGGCTTTTCAAAAAAGCTGTACGACGTACAAGATACACTCTTACCATGGAAGCTACATCATACACAGCCGCGTACCACATACACATTAGCCGCCATTTTACAACACTAACTTACACAATGCGGAAGTACACAGCTACACTAACGGCTTCCCCTCGTGCACGCACACTATTACACTACGCACTGCACACATTGCTGACACTTACACATCAGCTCCACAACAGTGCAAACCTACATTGTATGCTGCAGGAACAGCAAAACAGATTGTCAGCTCTTCAGCACAATGTTTCCTGCATATATTACTTCAAAATAGGTAAAGTATATTCATTTATTAATGTATTATTTTATTTCATTAGCATACAAAAACAAATATACACAAAAACAAAAAAAACTCTCACAATAAACACAAAAACCATTCACCGCGTGACTCACAACGAGCGCCAACGCTGCTCATAGCACACAAAGCCTTGCAATAAGCGCAAAAAGCAGAACAAAACAATAACAGCAAAAGTGCCTATCAGAAAAAAAAATACAACAGCCTCGCAATGAGCGCCGAAGGATCTCGGACCACCAACAAAATTAATGTCTCGACCAAACAGCATTACCTGCCTTACAATTTTATTGAAATAATTTTTTGACGGGCAAGTCGCTAGTATTGTATAATTATCTGTCCCCTATCAGCAACAGGCAGTGAATATCATAAAATATGCCATGAGGGGGAGGGGAGCAAAAATACAGAGCAATGCAGTCCAGGTGACCTGGCTTACTAGCCATCTCTGACAAGGGTTAAACATCAAAGGTGTTAATTAGCAAGCCATTGTCCTGCTTACAGTATCTTGGTTATTCTGAGAAAGGTAGGGGGTGATAAGGTAATGTGAACAATAATTCTGAAGCCTGAATGGCTGGTTGGGGGGATTATTCAGTATAGTGCCTGGCAAAAAATGGAGTCATACTAACAACATGACGTACTAAATATAAAGATAGAAATGGATTTCTTCTTCCCCTCATCATATATTCTTGCTTCTAAAGAGCAACAATGTATTCATATTAGCTAACTTCAATATAACATTGTTGCTGTACAGTGAATTGTGAAAAATGCAATAATTAGTACTGCTTCAAACTAACATAAAATAAAGCACTATAAACATAGGGCTCTAAATAAGCACATAGCATATTTCTTTTAAAGACGTTTTTAGTTAGTGAAAACCTTGCTTTTGGATAAATGCATACTAAGTAAAAACTTCTTTAAAAAAATATGTTATGTGCTTATTTAGAGCCCTATTCAATTGGCCAAATTGCAATTGAATGAGGGCCATTATTACTAAGTAAGTCACTATTATATCAAGGCTAACAATTATATGCAGCAGCAGCGCTATGTCAAAGCACTAGATAGGTTTGCAGTATCTGAAGAGACTTGATCTCATACTGGCAAAACCCAGAGCATATTCTGAACACAAAGTACATGCTTTAGACATTACAAAAAATGACTAGTAGGCCCAAATTCTCACAGGGAGAGTTAATTGGAGTCCAAGGGTATATAACCAGGGCCTAAGGCCCAACATTACACCACCCATAACTGTACAACAAAATGTCACAGTCTCTTAAAGCAAGTCTCATGGCCACTGTAATAGTCCTTGAGGTTGGTAGCCACATGGGCTAATTTCCCTCCATGGTCAGTTGTTCCCCCCCAAAAAGAGTCTATAAGGTTAAGGGGTTGTAACAGTACACACTTGGACCAAAAAGGGCAGTCGGTTGTGGGGTTCAAGGGTGTCCTGCAAAAGAGGGTAGTTGCAATGACCTCCCTGGCTTTGATTCATGCTTTTATATCATCAAGAATGGACTACTGTGAATGCCTTTATCTAGGACTGCCCGATAAAGAGCAGCAACATTGAAAGTTGGCAGAGAATGCTGCTGCAAAGTTATTAAGAAACCAACCTTGTCCCATAACACTAAGTCAGAGAGGCCTATACCTTAAAATAGTCAAAAGAGTCTTAAAACCATGCTCCTCTCTCAGGCTTTCCAATAAGTTACAACTTTTTCTCTTTTTTGTATTTGCTCTGAATCCTTTCTAGAAGAAAACAGGTATATAGAATATTATTATTATATTATTACATTTATTTTCAAAAAATGCATTATAGCAGTATATCAAAGGTTGTAGCACAGAATGGGGCAACTAAAATAAGGAAAAATACAGGAAATTTGGATGCTAAGGCTGCTGACACACAGCCCATCAATGTACATCCAGTATTATACTACTGATGTACTGGGGTGGATCTGTGCAAGCAATATATGGAAAGTTTCATTGAGTAAAAACAGATCTTTTAAGCACTTGTTAGTTAAATGATGTTTAAATATTAAAATAAACATGTAGGTAGTTTGTTTTCATATCAAAAGCAGGGAACCCTCCAAGTCCCTTTAAGGCAGAGCAGTGCCCTTTCAGCTATAATATAATTTAAAAGTTAACAGTGGCCTTGTAACAATTTAATTGTAAATAAAAATTGCAGTATCATTAAAGAAACTATCACACTCTGAAAAAGGAATTGTACCAATGTATGTATACTAATATGAATTGTTATAAAAGTGAAATTTGTTATTGAAATACATTTGTTCAAAAATAAATGCTGGTCTGTTTTTTTATTCTTTAAAATTGATTGGTGGTGACTGCTGCCTGATGATTGTGTATATATTTTTTATTTAACACAAAAAATAGATTTCACTACAGATATAAAGCAAAATTTCCATCTGGTGTGCCCATGGGAACAGATCTAGCACAATGTTGGATTCACCTAGGATGCTTTATAATGGACCCAATAAAAGTGAAGAATTACATACTATGGTAATTCAATCAATTAGCGTTTAGACGATCGATATGTGATGGGACTTGTAATCCGGCAATGTATAAAATAATAAAAATGAATGACGATACTGTTCTAGTCCACGTGGGTGGCCTAATATGTATTAACTCCTTGATTACTGAAATGTATATAACACAGACTCAATGGAAAAAAAATTTGATTGAAGATTTGCAAGCTTTAGACTGTTGTGCAAATAATTCTAATTCCTTTCATCACTTTCCCTGTCTTTCAAAGTGCAGTTTCTATTTGAATTTACTGTGCTACAAACAGGTGTTTAATCCTCTTGCGAGTCCTATCTTGTACTCCTAGGATTTTCTTCTACATTTGCCATTTACGGGTGTGAAAACAATTGCGGGCTTGAGGAATTGTAGCAATTGAATAGCAATTTGCGATTGTAATATTTACGGGCTTGAAAAATCAAATGTTTAGATGGGTTGGAGTTACGATTTTGACAACCGCAGGGATTTTCAGCCTGTAACCCTCATATTTTTACGGGTAGCTAAAAGACTGCAATTAAATAGCAAATTAGTTTAACCGCTACATTACAGGCTCCGGTAACCAACAATTAATTACTCAATGAATGGAGGCCTAGGTCACTGAAGGGAAAGAGGATAACTTTGTGTATATACATTGTCATAGCAAAGGGGTTACTGCACTAATAGCTTTTTGCATATACTCAACCAGAGAATAATTAAATAATTTTGGATCATAGAGACCTGTAATTTGGAGTGTATAAAGGACTGAACTATTGATAAATTCTCTTAAGGTGGAGGTGTGTTCTTAAAAAATTGAGCAAGAGAACCCACAAGGAGTTAATAGTCTGAAACCAGTTTAGGTATCTGATTGGATGAGTTAAGTTGCTATAGCAACAACAAACATTTAAGTATTTGAATGATGACACAGAGCCCATTCCTTCCCTTGAAAAAGCTGTGTTTGACGATGAAACATGTGTCAAGGCTTCTAAAGGTTTGATAAGATATGTAAGAGCAAGTATGACTATGCAGCTAAAATGAGTACTTTGATACAATTAGGCTCCAAGTACAATAAACTCACAGTTGTCTTTTGAAGCCTTTCAAAATAACAAAATAGTATCAAATGCTGCAGACAAGATAAAACGAGTTGCTATTATGAGCTTAGATAGCTGTGATTCAGCTTTAGTTCTTATTTCAGTGAGATGGGTATAAAATCCTTCTGGGCACAGCAAAGATATTGAGCACTTGTGATATTTGATCCTCAAGCGATGAAAAGTTTAAAAGATTTTAGGGAAAAGGAAAATACTTGTTACAATTGAAAAATTTAAGATATTATTTTCTTTGGTTATCAGAGATTGTTTGTGATTTCTGACTCCCAATAACTGTTCCCTCTATGCTGTGCGTGAGATGAGTGCAGACAACTAAGTATGAAGCGCACACAGATCCGTAGGGGGTATTTAATATTAGTTTTCTCCATTAACTTTTTCCACACAGGGAGAAATAGATCTCCATTGACCCTTTTGGATTTGCCCTGTTGGATTCTTGTATTTGTTATGTGCATTGAAACACTGTTTACACAGCAGGGAAGGGTGAATGACGCCAATTCTCCCTTTGAGAGTGCTGGTGGGCAGAGAAACACATTAGGGCAAATCCGGATGTCTGGTTCTGACATCAGACGCCGACGTCTGACATTAGTTTGCTCTCTCAAAGTGAGCATCGGCGTCATTCACCCTTCCATGCTGTGTAAATAGCATTTCAATGTGTTCACATAATAAATAAAAGAATCATACAGGGCAAAAGGAAAATGGTCATTGGAAATCTAGATTACTTGGTGGGAACAAAGAGCAGAATATGGTTAAATGAGTGAAGGACTCCCCATATTTAGAATATCTGAAGGAGTTACTATTTCATCCACTATACGTCTATGCAATTCATTTGTTTCTGGAAACACAGTCAGCGCAGTGTTAGCGTTACATTTCCCGGGTTCAGCACCACACCCTCCAGCAAAACGTTCATGTGTGTAAGTGAGGATTGAAAGCTGCTGCTACTAAAACAGCCCTCACTGACACATATACTTAGCAGAGCATCCTATGTGCAGCTAATCTAAGCCTCATTTAATAGTTACTCTCAAGCAACCAGAAACTACATTTATCCGGCATATACCAATCCCCATGGGTGCCGGTTAACTGAGAGGCTGCTGTAAATGTTTATGTGGTGTGTTAAATAATAATAAAACTTAAAAATGGGAAATGTTAAAAAGTAAAAATAAATAAACATAGGGACCCTATGAGGATAATGGGAGTAACCAGGGTCATAGGCAGTAGTGCAGTGTATTCATGTTAGGTAGTAGCAAATTACTATTTTGTTAATGTAGTTCTTATAATAATGCACAGACATGTTATCATTATACCTGGTTTGTTGTTGTTATACATCATTATTGATGTATTGCCAACCATTGCACCTTTGACAACCAATATAATGCCTGTGCCAACTGAAAGCTGTTAAACTGTGCATGCTTGACCATGCTTGGAGTTTGCTTACTCCAATTACGATGTGCAAATGTGGTGACAGGATTTAAATTCTTAATATTTATTAAGTTATTAAAAAGAGACATTATACTACATAGTCATGCTTGTACACATTACATGTGGAAGCAAATTGAAACACTTGAGTTAGTAATAAATCTATTTCTACATGTAAAACTTGCTAAATTTCTTAACCTATACTCTGTTATATTGTAAACAAATGCTAAGTTTCAAGCAATGTATGCTAGTGAGCTAGACACAATAGCATTGATTATCACCTGACTCGCCAATGCGCACAAGAGTTTACTCTCCTTGCAAAATGTTGCACAACAGAATTTTTTAGCACACACATACCGGTACTCCAAAAAATTTGAGTGAACATTGGTCTCAATATAGATATTTATATCTGCTCTTTAATTATTTGCAACTTTATATATGGCAGTCAGACGTAAAGCCATTTTGAAACCAGTTTATTGTCACCATCACAATTAGAAAGAGGGACTAGTTAGCTTTGGGGAGCAACTGGTGCACCTTCCAGGAATAGGAGTAACCTGTTAAGGGTCATTAATGCCAGCATATTACTAACCAAAGGACAAGTGTGAAGGCTCCTGGTGTCTGATATAGGTGTTGCAACTGAACCCTCTAACCAAGCAAATTTGATAAATGGTTTATAATATATTTTGAAGTTAACACTCAGACCAAGTTATTTTGGAATTGGAATTCACTTTTACCATTACTATAAAATGAATGGGAACAATCAGTTTTGGGCGAACAATTTGTGTTCTTCTCAGGAATAAGAGAAACCCTTCAAGGGTCTCAGAGCTGCATACTATCAGCCACATTTTATGAGCTTTACCCCTTTTTACAATATGATCATTGGTACCCTTATGTTACAATATTGTAACAGTGGACTATTGGGTGACTGATTATAAGCAGTTACAATTTATTTCAGGTTCATAAGTTAAGATCTATAGCTTGGTTTTTGCTGTATGAGATTAGAAGTTTCATATAGGCATCCAAACAGGAAAGATTACCATCTGTAACTTAACTCTTTGCTCGCCAAATCAAAATATTACTAAAAGGCAATTAAAAGTAACTATATAGACTGTCCGTCACTAACCCTGGTGCTTAACACCAATAATTGCAGTATTGAATAGAAAGTGGGAGAGATAAAACATAACTTTTATTACTTGCTCAGGCTAAAAAATTATAATAAATATATAGTTGTGAGCATGCGAGTTGTTGCTAACACTTGTGGGCTCGCGTGGCGAGGGCAGCGGGTGAGGGCCTCAGTTGCTGGCATGGAGCGCCGAAGGCGCTCCATGCCAGCAACTGCGACCCTCGCAAACTTTACTTTGCTACGCAAACAACATGACAAACCAATTACGACTCTCGCAAACTTTACCTCGCAACGCAAACAACATACAACACACATTAACACACATTACGACCTCGCAACACTCGGACGCAACTCGCGAACATTACAAAATTCAAAACACAATTCATACACACAGCACATACATAAAAATCTTACCTACAGCAACAGGGAGCATCCAGGACCTAAAAAAAGTAACTTACACCTTGATTTCACTCAAAATAAAAGAGTTTACACACAAAAAATTTGCTAAGCGACAGAAAAAATGGCCGCCGAACTAAACGAAAACGAGGCTACACATGCAAACACCATACGAGACACGTTAGCACACATTACGACCTCGTAAAAAACGGACGCAACACGCAAACATAAAAACATTTAAAACACAATAAATACACACAACACACACATACAAAGCTTACCTACAGCAAGAGGGACCATCCAGGACCTCAAAAAACCAAGTTACACCTTCATTTAAATCAAAATAAAAGAGTTTAGACACTAATAAAATCGCTAAGCGAGAGAAAAAATGGCCGCCGAACAAAACGAAAACGAGGCTACAGCACTCTAAACATGGAAAACACCACAAAACACTCGCAAAACAACACAACAAACTCACAAAACACCACAAAACACCTACGGATAATCTGCTAAGACGCATACCACACATTACCCGCCATTTTTCGCCAATGCGGAAGTACACCACTACGCTAACGGTTTCGTCTCGCGCACGCACACTATTACACTGCGCATATTCACCACGTTTACACAGCAGCTCCACACCACTAATGCTGCAGCAACCTCAAAACACATTGACAGCTCTTCAACACAATGCTTCAAAATAGGTAAAGTATATTCATTTATTAATGTATTATATATTTAATTATAACACACCAAACAGCATTAGCTCACTTACAATTTCATTGCTGTCCTTTTTTGACGGGCAAGTCGCTAGTAATAAATAAAAACTGCACCAAGAAACAGAAAATTAAAGTTGTCTTGCCTCATTAGTAATGTCCCCTACTAAATGTGTGATGTATCTTGAGGTCAAAAATCAACCTGAATTAATGTATCTCAGGAAAAATTAGAGGGGGTCCTATAATAGCAAAAAATTTAAAAACAAGGTAGCAATCTGTATCTCTATATAAGATGACATGAGTTATGTATGGAATATGAATTTTTAATAATACAGTCAGGATAGTACCAAGTGACTTCTCCTGTTGGCTCTAACCTTGTGAAGAAAACTGTGGACAGTAGGAAGGGATGAGCTAAAAGGGAAATCCCTGGCTCTGGAACTGACTAATGACTAATATTATTCCATTGTGCCATACACCAACACCCTTGCTTTGTCCCTCAAGGAGAGTAATAATGCCTGGGGCAAGAAAGCTAACGGTAGGAATCCCAAACAATAAAGCTGTCTAATAGCAGTCTTCTTTTTATGCCATTCAGGAGTACAATCTCTAATATCTCATAGAGCAATAAATAAGTGCAGCCCTACTAAAATGTTAAAAATTAACCCTTACACGCGTTACGTTGGACAAAACTCCAACTTCTCTCCCCTGAAGCATGGGTGTTGGTGTATGGCACAATGGAAGACTGCCATTAGTCAGTTCCAGAGCCAGGGATTTCCCTTTTAGCTCACCCCTTCCTACTGTACACAGTTTTCTTCACAAGGTTAGAGCCAGCAGGAGAAGTCACTTGGTACTATCCTGACTGTATTATTAAATTCCTATTCCATACATAACCCATGACAGCTTATATAGGCATACAGATTGCCACTTCTTGGTTTTTAACTCAAATTTTTCCTGAGATACATTAATTCAAGTTAATTTTTGGGTTCAAGATACATGACACATTTAGTAAAGGACATTACTAATGAGGCAAGACGACTTACATTTTTCAGTTTCTTGGTGCAGTTTTTATCTATTATCATTTGTTAGCCCGAACAAGTAATAAAAGTTAAGTTTTATCTCTCCCACTTTTTATTCAATACATAAAAGTAACTATGAGACTTTAGATTGCAACTTGTTGCACCAAATGTATAACAAATATCCTATTTAGGAGATAACAGTCTGACCATTGAATCCTATTTAAGGATAAACAAAGGGTTCTTTGGTGCATTGTTTTTTGTTTGTTTTTTAAATTGGTTTTATCTTGTCAGTGTTTCTAAAACAGATATGTTTGTATTATTAATTTTGCACTAACGGAATTAAAATATTCAGATTTACTAGTTTCAAGCACTAGAAGGGACAAGTATATTCCTGAAATTTATATTTTTTATTAAAAGAAAGCATATTTTGTGTGGAACTGCCCTATTTAGAGATTCAATATCCATATGATACCATTAAGAAGGCCATTAATTGGGGAATATTTATTAACTAGTGACTTGCCTGTCAAAAATGACGGGGAAATAAAATTGTAAGGCAGGTAATGCTGTTTAACCAATAAAAAGGCAACCTCTAAATGTAATAGAGTAATAATATAAATCTGTAAATCACAGCGTAAACAAGACTAGGGTTACAACTTGTATTGGTTCCCTAAAGTATCTGGTACACCAAAGACTCTTGAATTAAACAAGTATATATACATAAACTTTATTGTTAAAACAATGCCGCAAAATTAAACACAAAAAGAAAATATATATTTACACTATTTACAAAGAGGTCCAACCTGTATATAACAGGTAAACTGCCATTAGTAAACCCTCATACTTCTATCTCCTCACAGTAAGCACTGCCACCTTTCTGGGCAGATATTTATTTATGCTGACAATGAAGAATTGATTTATAATATAATTATGTCAAGGTAACACAAGTCCAATTTATAAGACTTATATTCCTATTATGTTGCTTTAATTTTTATGAACATAAGGACTCTAAAGTTATTTTTTATTTTTTATTCTCCACCCGTTAGCGGCACTTGCCTAATTGATATAATACAGGTATGAGAAAACTTAGAGTCCTTTACTCGCTATTCCAGCATAGAAGCTCATACTACAGTTTAGTGTGGCTCTCTGTCAATATATCAGCAAAATAAGGAGAGACAAGGAGTGGAAAGAAGGTAATGTAAACCTTATCTTACCTTGTGTTGTTGTATTTTACCATCTCCATGCCAAGTACGGTAATTAAGAATGCTTACTTCCATAATGTTGTTTGAGGGAGCAGTTACTTTCAGACCTCCTGTAATTCCCGACGTACGTTTCCCTGTATATTCGTTACAGATTCATCAGGGGAAAGGTAATGCTGTTTGCCACAGACAGTAAGTGTTTTAGTCGTCTGAGATCCTTCGGCGCTCATTGCGAGCCTCTCAGTTGGTGTATTTTTTGTTATCAGAGTCGCTTTTGCGCTCATTGTAAGGTCCGCACTGATCTCCTTTTGGCGCTTATTGCAAGCCTCTCCCCTGGTCTACTTTGTGTCCTATGAGCACCGTTGGCACTCCTTGTGAGGCGCGCTGTGAAGGCCTTTGTCGTTTATTGCAATACTGTGGTGTTTTTTTTTTTCTGTATATGTATTTTTTCATGATAATTAATTAAGTAATGAAATTATAAATTAATATACATTACCTATTTGTAATTAATATATGTAGCAAGCAATGTGCTGAAGAGCTAACAATCTGTTTTGATGTTCCTGCAGCATACAATGTGTGCAGTGTGTAGTGTAAATAGGCTGCGTGCGCGAGGGGAAACCATTTGTGTAGCTGTGTAGTTCCGCATTCTGTAAGTTAGTGTTGTAAAATGGCGGCGATTGTGTATGTGGTACGCGGGTGTGGATGATTTTGCGTCCTTGCTAATACTGTATTTTGTACCTCGTACGGGTTCCACAATGAAGCTTCTTACTGGAAATAAATCTTCCACTATGGTGTATAAATTAGAGCTGTCCAACTCCTGTACCTGGGTTCTGTTGTCATTCTGGATATGTAATATATTTTGTTTGAGTATAGTTGGGCCTATAAGTGGCTCAGTTGAAAAAGCTTGGTTCTACAATCATACTTCTTAATATCTTATTTTTTTCTATTAATCACAGTTTACGTCAATCCATTTTGTAAATATAATATCCCCATCTTATAGCTGAATTGTGTACGGTTTAGGGAGGGCTTACATTTTCAAAATCTGTTTATAATACTCCAGCTAATCCTTAAAATTAGGATGAAAGTTGAAAAGATTTGTGTTATTAGTAACATGGGATATAAACAAATAAAGTAAAATGAAGACAGCTCATAAAGTTAAAAGTTAGAGAAAAAAATGTACAACTGTGATGACCTATATATCAAGTATTTGGTGTCAGAAAATTATCGACTGGCCCAAGAAAACCGATACTTAGATGTGTTATAAAAGAATATATAAAACCCTAGGAGTTCATAATTTAAAACATGCATTTTCTTGGAAGACTGGACATAACAGATGCTATCAGGCTGGAATCTAAAGATAAATGGTCCTATGTGGTATGCCTGACCTGACTCACCCCTTTCCTCTTCCTTCACAAAGGATAGACACTGCTTGACTCTGAGGCTGTTCCAATATTTTACTACTTTACAGCTGCTTAAAACCAATTTAAATGTTATTTCTAGTCAATGTCTTGTAAATTATGGCTTGACAAAGGCTTCCTGTAGACTTAGATGGCTCCTGCCCTCCCCCCTCCACAGATTATATTTCATTTTGAATGACCAGCATTCCATATTGTTTGTTGACTTTGGACAGATTATTTAAACACAAGATGTTTCACAAAAGAGAGACCTATTGACACACCCTTCATCAGTGTGCTGAGGCAGGACAGACACACATTGTTTTGAATAGTAGGCTTAAGAGTGGAAAACTATTTGCAGACATATCACTGAATCTCAAACTGGGGAGCCATGCTCTGTTCTCCACAGACACTGTGCAAACACGTACACAAACAGCACTTTATATGATCCATCCCAGCCATGTATCAGTCTGTATTTTCAAATTCTGTAGGACGTAATGTTAGCATTTACTGTCCACATAAGTAAAGTTGAAATCCTGCTGCAACTGATGTTTTTCCTATTGAGCCCTACTGCATAATCAATCTTGATCAAAAGGAAGCATGCTGAGCGATATGCAAAACTTTATTTCCTCCCAAAGGTGTAGTGCTTTTTCTCATTGTTGTTAAAAATCATTGCCAGTTCCACATGGTTTATTTTCCATGCTTGTGCGCATAATATAGGCTTCAGGCCACATTCATGTACTTGCCTTTTTTCACTTAAGTAAACTACTATACTTACAATCAGTAATTTTCTGAAATAATCCATAAATAACTGTAACTTCTGTGCACTAAATGAAAACCCTATTATAACTGATCATTGATAAAGATGAGGTAAGACCAGAAGTATACAACACTTCTCAAAACAAGCATTTTAAAAATTAAGTATTTCAGAGAAATAAGTAATAAGAGGGTCAGTAGAATTACTCTATGAGGCTACCACTAGAGAGAGAGAGAGAGAGAGATGGGTTATATATAAATGTTCTAATAAATATCAGTTAGTTATATATAGTCCTTATGTCATATAAACAAAAGAAACACTGATGTCATATATTGACTGTGATACGTTTAAAAGTGCATGATGGCCTGTTTTAACCTAGACATTGAGTATAAAACACATTAAAATAGAGTAGTTTGTTACATATATCTGGGAAAATATAGAAGGAAACAGTAAAATATTTAAATAGATAGCACTTGGAGAAATGATATTCATCCTCTCAAAAAGTATTCCAATAGGCATCAACTTGTGCTGAAACCAACCTATTACTTTGCTTTGATTGGTACAAAAAAAAGACTGTTACAGGAAACAAGGTTAAGTAAATTATAAAAAATGTTTAGGCCTCAGGAGATTGCAACAACCCTTGCAGACAAAATGCTTGACCCTGGTGTTATGCCCAGGGGGAGCCCTGGACTGTAGAGCTGGTAAAATGCTGTGGGCCCTGGGCTGGCAATAGCTAATACTGTGTCACCACATATATAGTTCTCAGCAGCGCGCGCTTGCCAAAACACATTGGTAACGCAATGTTAAAACTGCGGGCTCGCAAGGCAAGCCTGCTGCAATTGCAGCCCTCACCAAAGGCGCTCCTGTGCGCTGGTGGAGATGAGCGCCTTAGGTGCTCATCCCTACGACCCCGTATGATTTAGGCAGGAAGCGCCAAAGGCGCTCCCTGCGCTGGTGGAGATTAGCACCATAGGCGCTCTTTCCTACGACCCCGCATGACTTTGGCAAGGAGTGCACGACTTAAGCATCATACCTACGACCCGTGGGACTACAGATCATCAGAAAACTCAAATACACAATTCACAGTGCGAGACCCAGTGCAAACATTACGGCCCATAAAACTTCGAAAAGGAAACTGCCACTTAGAGAAAATAAAATACGACCCGCAAAAAATACGAAGATAACGGCCGAACCTCACACATCGAAAAACACGAAAAACACACACAAAAAAACATACAAAAATTCACACACAGCACAGGGGGACAGCCAGGACATCTGGGAGTGAGGTTGCACGCAAATGTAACTTGTTTCGCCACTCGAAAATCGCCTACGCGAGAAAAAAAATGTCCACTGAAAAGAAAACAAGGCTCCACAACCCCTAAGCACGCAAAACTCCACCAGACACATACGACTTTTACCCAGGAACATACGAGGTACAAAATACACTATTAGGAAGGACAGAAAATGCTCCAGACCCGCGTAAAACATAGACAATCACCCAATTTTACAACACTAACTGAAAACTAATAACATTACCATTCTAAAATGGCAATTTACACAAATAAACAAACGGTTTAACCTTGCGCACGTAGCCTATTTATACTGCACACTTGTCACATTGCTGACACTTTCTACTCAGGTCACCAACAGTCCAAATGTACATTGTATGTTGCAGGAAAACAACAGCGATTGTTAGCTCTTCAGCATATTGATTGCTGGATATATTAATTACAAATAGGTAAAGTATATTAATTTATTATTTAATTAATTAATTATTATAAAAAAATATAATTATATAAAAAAAGAGCAGAGGAGAGGCTCGCAATGAGCGCCAAAGGCGCTCATTGTGAGACACACAATAGGCGCCAAAGACGCTCAGCGTGGGGCTCACAAGGAGCGCTGAGGGTGCTCAGAGGAGCAAAAGTACACAAGGGGAGAGTGTCACAATGAGCACTGAAGGCGCTCAGCACGGGGCTTGCAATGAGCGCCGAAGATGCTGAGACGACCAAAAGGACATGAGGGGAGAGCCACATGATGAGCGCCAAAGGCGCTCAGCGCGAGACTCGCAATGAGCGCCAAAGGTACTTAGAGGACTAAAAGCCTTGCATTGTGTGGCAAACAGCATTACCTGCCTTACAATTTTATTGTCGTCATTTTTTGAAGGGCAAGTCGCTAGTGTAATTTCCCCCCATTTTGTCATGGCCACATGGACATTGGGACTGTTGTAGCCATGATGGCATGGATAGGGTTAAATGGGTTGAATGTTATTCGATATTGCTATATTGTGACTGCATGTAATGGCAGTAAAGCTGAGATAAAGACACAAAAAGCAGGAGCTGGAAAAAACATTTGCTTGTGGTATATGGGTTCGCTCAGATTCTCAGCATTAAGTACCATAAGTATCCTTCTTCAGATACCACAAAAAAAATGAGTTTTCATGTACATTTGTCATAAGAGCAATGTTTCTTCACGATAGATATAACAATGTCTATGTTATTCTTTTAACTTCATTGAATATCAGCATAATATTTAGCAACTTTGAATAAGCTCCATTGAATGTTACTGAAGTTAGGACTTGATAAAAACAGATTTTTGTAGATATTACCAAGTGTCTATGAATATAATTTTTTTTAAATAGAATATTAGGCTATATTCAAAATATTTGATCTAATGAGGGTATAAGCTGCTAAATTTCAGTCTCCAAGTTTCCTTCCTGCTTTACCAGACAGAACCGCCCCCCCCCCCCCAAAAAAAATAAATAAATTACATTTTCTGTATTAACTATGCAGAGATAGGCCTTATGATTTAAGACACACTTATTGAGATATTCTCACTGTCCCATCTTCCTTCTTACTTGACTTTACATGAACACTGTGTATGTGTAATTCTAGAGGGAAGGCTTTTGTTATTTTACAGAGCTGATCACTTGTTGGTATCCTGATTTCCCTGCTGGATCCTACACTAAAGGGACCATCACCTGCTCCTGTGTTCCTGTATTGTGATGACTGATGTTCCTTGAGCTGAAGAAGTAGGCTGGGGGTTAAGATATCTAAATCCTTACCATCCAGGGGTGCTTCCTGTTAGCTAAAAAGCAGGATGGTTTGGGATTTCTGTTGGTTGTAACACCTGGAACAAAATATTTTTGCCCTTTTGTGATTTTCAATCATAAACTTTGTCCTGATCTCAAATTCCCTAATTTTTGTGTTATCATTTTTGATGAATTATTGGATTTAATAGCAAATTTTAAATGAAATTAAATAACTCAGCAATATTGCTTGCTCTGTGTACTAGAATCAAAGTACATTTGGTATGAAAAGTGTTTATTTTTCTTTATCATGCATGGTTTTTCAATTTATAACAAGAGGCTGTAAGTTTACATTCCAGTTCTTCCCTATTGTAAATTAATATTTTTTATTTAATTCCCATAATTATTTAGAAACTGTTACAACATCAATAGTTGTCTCATACCCCAACCCTTGCAACTTATATTCGTTTTCTCTTTTATTCTGTAACCTAAATAAAAATTATTAGAAAAAAATTAAAATACTTTTTACACATGTTTTTGACTCTCTGTTCGATGGTGCAAAGCATATCTGGTGAATTCAGTAGACCTTTAAGACTTACTCCCCACTCTTTTCTTAAGTAAACAGAGCCACATTCAATTGCAAGCCCACAACTCGATCTCAGGGTGTGTTGCGGGCTCCCTTTCGTCTCCGATTACGATGCTATTCAATTGCTCAAGCCTGCAAGTTACTGGCCCAAAGTCGAAACCGTAACCCATGCACTGGTTCGTAGCAGTTCAGGGCAGTTACTTGATCTATTAAGCAAGCCCATAACCTCCCATTTAGAATCAGCCAATAGAAAATGAGACTGTCATGACGACAGTAAAACATGGAGGTAACATGTCAATCAATTAGGTTTGGAGGTCCGATATACGATCAGACTCACAAACCCACAAAATAAAGAATTATGAAAATCAATGCCAATACTGTTCTTTTCCATATGGGTGGCCTGATATGTATTAACTCATTGATACCCGAGATTGTTTTAACCCTGAAATGAAACATAAAATAAACGTTATATATTGCTGATTTGCGAGTTTGAGCCTGTTGTGCAATTCATTCTAATGTCGGTCATCGCTTTCCCCCTTATTTACAGGGCTGTATTGATTTTTTGTTTGCATTTACAGTGCTACGAATAGGTGTTTAACCCTCCTTGCGGGTCCTCTCTAGCACTCATCGGATTTTCTCCTTCTTTTGCCATTTACGTGTATGAAAACATTTAAAGGGATTGGGGAAATTGATCAATTGAATAGCGTTTTGCGATTTTAGCGATCGTAACTCTTGTGAAAGATCAAACGCTTCGTAAGTTACGGGTTTAACCATCACAATGTTTTCTAGGCCGTAACTCGTAACCTGTTTGGAGCCCGCAAAAAGACGCCAATTGAATACCAAATTAATTTGCAACCTCACTTACGGGCTACTGGATCGCCCACAACCTCAATTGAATGGGGCTCACATTGTTTTGCCTCTTTTCCATTGAAGTCAATAGAATTGTATATTGCATTAATGTATTTTTATGCAGAAACATGTTTTCCAATCTGTGCCTCAACTTCCACAACAGTTTTCACACAACAAATATTATTTAGAGAGTAATGTAATGTCCTAGCAATATGAGCTAGTTATTTTAATTATGCAATGATCATTAATAAAGATCATATTTAAATATTAGAGTATCAGCCTCCAGCTAAGTGTCAACCCCTGATAGGTCATTAGGGAAAGGGGGTTGTCTGAGAGACAGGTTTAAAGAGTTTTAAGAACAATTAGATTTGAAAATAGAGTAAACACTTATTGATAGGCTGCCCCAACAGCAAAAATCCACTGTCAAGGGAAACCTTTTTAGCCCAACATGTACACTTTATGTCAATGGGGGGTGGCTTTGACTAGCAGTTGCCTGCTAGACAAAGCCACCTCCCTCATTGACCTTGTAGTGGGTGGATACAAGCAGACTCTGAGTCTGAATGTTTAAAGTAAGTTTATTTTTCAATACTTCTTTTTTTTTTATTATTGAATATGTATGTTATTAATGATCAATGCCTAATTAAACATCTAAATACAAAATAAAGTTTATTTTTTTTCAGAGCTAAGACTTTAATAACATGTGAAAGTCTTTTATGGATTGTTTGCTTGACTAAGCACAGTTTAGCCAGAACAGTTGATATGTTGATATGCTTAACAACACCGGACTCTTTTGTATTATTTAATCACAGCTCACATTATATTTACAGCAGGACTCGTATCTACCATCAGTGGGAAAAACATTGTCATGATTCTGACGCACTTGTGATAAGCTAGAAATCTAAACAAAATCCCAAGTTATTTCTAATGACGTTTGTGCAAGATTTTTTTACATAACTCAACAACCTAATTTTCAAACCTTGTATAAAAAAGACAGGAGGTTTGTTAGTGGTCCAATAAGCATGTTTCCTGTAACATATGAATAACATATGCAAGAGTGATTTGAGTCTGATACAACTTCCAGGAACCCACCCTGTCTGAAAGACAAATTACTCTCATTAACACTTACTTTTATTTTTAAACTTTTTAGAAAACTATGTACGTGTAATAAGACATCACTGAGTAATTACTTTTCTGGAATCATTCCTAAGTTACATTTGTGTTTGATCCTAAAATTTTACAGCATAATTTACTTTACATCTTACAAAGCTACTATGTAGTTTGGCAAGAATTAGTGCACAGTAATTTATACTGAAATATTGAAAGAGCTGCTTTGCTGGTGATTACCTTTATGTTGTGATATAGCTATATACACTCCAAAATATATAAACCATGTTGTCCATAAATATACATTTTATCTACCTACTCTTCTCAGGCAAACACATGGAAGACTCTTACTTACAAAGGTCTCGATTACATGCCTCTCATGCAAGGATGTCATGTAACTATGGAAGGTTCTATGGGAGATTTTACTAAGCTATTACATGTTTTCCATAGGCTTATTGTCTTATATGTAACTACTTGGGTTTGTATGTTAGGAAAACTAGCTTGTGAGTACCTGCAACGTTCCTAAGGTGATACATAAGCAGCTACCCACATACACTCTCTGCTTTCTTTCCCATTTATCGATGCACCATACATAATTAGTATACCCATAAAAACACATTGTATAGCCACACAGAGCTTATATACGGCGAGGGAGGCCTCTTGGGCTTGTGATGGGAGAAGGGAGATGAGCTCCAGGCTTCATCATGGCCAGTGCAGGCAGAATAACCCCAGGCACAGTCATTTGGTCATGAGGCTGTCAAGAGGCATAAGGACCCCCAATACTCCTAGGAGAAATTTATATTTAAATGCTATCCATGATCAATCGCAAATCCTACATGGAGGAAGAGAGGTCACTACTGCTCAGAGGGCAATAACGTGGAGATAGGTACATCAGAGGTCAGCGCTGTGGAAGTTCACTTAGGAATGTGAAGACTGTGAAACATAGACAGGATGACTGTTGGGCTATTGTTAATAGGAAGATGGCTGAGGAAGCTGCCAATGCAAGAGCCACAGGTGTGGATCCACCGGCTATCATGGAGAATAATGATTGTAACTCCTGAGGGGCAGAATGTTCACAGACATCGTTATCAGCACACCAGGCTTACAGGGCACAGACCGCCTGAACCCCTTCAAGGTGAATACATGCACCAACAATTATACTACACTTTCATCAGTCATGTTCATCAGACATACTCCTACTCATTGATATGGCAGTGACTCTGTAACTCAGCTGCAATATCACATATGCAATGGAGCCGATGACCATCTTTCACTAATCATGTTGCCCCGAATAACACACAAAAAGTGAATCCTGTCTACTCATGATATGACCAAAATATTTGAGCTTTAGCACATGACAAACCTTCCAGTTAAAAGTTTGTCTAAATTTCCTGTAGTGTTGATTGACTGGATCTTCTTGTAGCCCAATGAACTCTAAACAGTTATCTCCAATACCATAATTCAAAGATGTCAATTCTATGGCGCTCAGCCTTCTTTATGGTCAAGCTCACACGTTTGTTAATACTGGGATTACCATAGCTGTTATCTCATGGCAGGAAGTCATTAAATTAAATATCTAATGCACAATCAACATAGAGATTACTATTGAGCAAATGCTCTTCTTGACACAGCCTCCCCAAAACAGCATTGTAAGATCACGGATAAATAATGAATATAAACTGTATTCTATTAATTTATGGTTTGACAAATAATACAACCGTGGTAGCACATCTTGGAGAACGCTAACTTGTAAAACTTACTAAACTGTTCTTTTTTTCTGCTTCCCTTCCTTTTTTCTATTTTTCCCCCACATTGAGCAGAGCAGTGTCATACTATTTTTTACATTTTCAGTTGCACTTGCTGTGTGTAGGGAATGGGAGCCCCTTCTTCTATGTGAGTCTGGTGTATTGATCAGATGAAGGAAATATGTAGGTGCTGTGCAGAGAATCCTTGCACAGAACAGAAATTCTGATCCTTCAGGAGTGAATAATAATAAAGAAAAGGTATCCAGCAAAACAGATATATCACATCTTGTTGTTGTTCAGTTCTGACAGACACTCCATGATCCTATGGCCCACAGCACTTGAACAATAACTGTCAGCCACTGCCACTCTGAGCTCCATCAAGCACATTCTCATTGCTTCAATGACCTCGACTATCCATCTCTGTCACTGCCATCCCCTTCTTCAATTTCAACTTCAGAGTCATCTAGGGAATCCCACCTTCTCATGTTATGGCCAAACAATTGAGTTTTATCCTCATGATCAAACCTTCTAGTGAACAGTTTGACTTGATCTCCTTCAGTACTGATTGCATTGGATCTTCTTGCAGTCCAAGACACTCTACGCAGTTTTCTCCAGAACCAACATTTAAATGTGTCAATTCTATGGCCATCAGCCTTCTTTATGATCCAACTCGCACATCCACATGCAGCATTTGTTGTGTAATAGTTTTACTTTTAATTGACTTGCCATATCTTTGCTCCCCAGAAGCAAAAGTCTTTTCATTTCATGGCTGCAGTCACTATCTGCAGAGATCTTGGAGTCCAAGAAAATGAAATCTGTCACTGCCTCAACTTCTTCCCCCAACTATTTGCCAGGAACTGAGATTGTTGTTTGCCTTTTTAACATTGAGCTTTTGCACTCTCTTCTTTTACCCTCATTAATAGGGCCTTTAGTTCCTCCTCACTTTCAGCTATCAGAATAGTGCAGTAATAACGGTACACCTGTTTTGCTGACTGTATAGAGCTCCTCTATTTTTGGCTACAAAGTATATAGTCAGTCTGATTCTATACTGTGCATCTGGTGATGTCCATGTGTAGAGTTATCTCTGAGGCTGTTGGAAGAGGGTGTTTACTATGACTAGAGAATTATCTTTACTGACCTCTGACCTGCTTCATTTTGTACTCCAAGGCAAAATGTGCATGTTATTAGAGGTATCTTTTGGTTTCCTACTTTAGCATTCCAGTTCCCTATGATGGGAGTAATATCTTTTCTTGGGGATATATCTAGGAGGTGTTGAGTAAAATATCTTCTTCAGCATCCATTATTGGGGCATAGTCTTAAAATGTCCTATTCCAGTCCATTTGAGTTCACTAATTCTTAGCATATCTATGTTTAATCTTGTCATCTTATGTTTGACCACATCCAGTTTTCTTTCATTCATAGTTCTAATGTTCCAGGTTCCTATGCTGAATTGTTCTTTGCAACAGCTGGGTGCTCTCTCGATTTGGCCCAACAACTTCATTAAATCTGGTATTACTTGTACTCTTCTCTTCCCTCTGGTTGTTCTTATCCATAAGGTTATCTTGTGAGTTCCAATGCGAGTTCCAACGCTTGTATCCATTAATATGCTGTACAAGCAACAGAAGCACAATCAGGCACTGAAAGCAGACAGCTAGATGGCAGACAGGCTCAAAAGCAGAGTACTGTAGCAGCAATTGACACTGGGAATGTAGGTTGTCAGAAGCAGAGTAGTTGGTGCAGGTAGAACAGAAGCTGGCAGTAGTGGGTATTCAGGAACAGCAAGGATCAGAGCCCACATGGGCCTGGTTAAGGTGTTAGGAGTCACATCCTGATTGCCAACACATTAATGAGGTTTATTATCAGTGAATTTTGAACATTGTAGTTGAGACACATGATATTATATGTTAATTTTGCACACATTACATGGTATTACATGTCAAGGGGAAACACATTGAATGATAGGACAAAATTAATGTTGAAGGAGTTGTTAATACATGTGTAGGGCAGGAGGGTATGTTTTAACCCCTTGGCACTGTATTAAGCAGGTGTGACAGCAGTAGTTGGGTGTCAGTGTTTAATTGTGTGAGCAGGTATTTGTGCAATCACTGTATTGTTGATTGTTGTGCTTCTTTTGTTCTGTAAAATATATAGGTATGTTTGTTTTTTAATTAGAGTCCTTTTTTTCGGGTATGGGGACCTTAATGTGTCTCGCAAGTGTTCTTGTAGCGGGTTTAGTTGGTCTTGCCAGAGCTGAATTTACACATAAATATTTAGCTACCTGAGAGCACTTTTAGAGGCTTCCGCGAAAATTTGCATTTTCCATAATCTCCTACGGGAGCCACGTTAGATAACTTCACTGATAGAGTGGGGAACAATTCGCACAAAGCTACCAATCGTAAGAGTTTATAAGTAAGCGTTTAATACTGGCAAAATGCAAAAGCTACTTTAGGGCTTGCAAGAACATTTCACTCACAATATGTCTTATGGGAACCATGTAATCAAGCCCTGACTTTACAGTTTAAGGAGTAACCAGTAAGTAAACTACTCAGCAGTTAACTTTGTATAGAGTGAAGTCAGGAGCTAGTTTGTTCACCATATATGTATATAAAATGTGGCTGTCCAATCCAAATCTCCTGACACACAATGAGTGCATCCAGTGGAAGTGGTAGCAAAGCCAGAGCCAAAACAAATGACTAGCAGGGTTACTCATTTTGACCTGTACAACCACAGACCCCATAGAGGAGTGAGATGTTCTCTCTCACTGGATGTTGCTGGCAAATAATTACGATTACATCAAAAGTTGCCAACTGGTTGTTCAAATATTATTAATGGGCCCAATGGTAATATCAGATCATCTTTTTTACTAGTTTCTCATGATAAGTAGATGCTGTTTCACCAGAATTGTAATGGACCTGAGTATTATGCAAATATTGTACAGACATGGAATGCTACCCAGAGCACCTGGTGCAAATAAAGCCTATCCTCCCAACTTCTTCCAAAACCATTTCAAATATTATACTCTTGAACATTAGATATAATTTATACCACCATCTTATTCTGTTTTCAAATCTCTAAAAGCTGTCTAACTACACCAAGTTAGAGAAAAGATAGCAACACATATGCAAGCAAACAAAATGTCAGATATCTCACTAAATCATTGTTAAATTCAGTGGTGTGTAATTAATAAATGTTTTTTTCTGATTTCTACTTTGTTTTTATTTCAATTAAGATGGTTTCTAAAATATGCTGACCAGCGCCTGCACATGAGATCCTTCAAGTGAAATAGGATGATATAGGCATTTCTAATCTGCAGTATAAAGGTCTAGATGATGTTCTGCAGTATATGTGTTTTTATAAAGAGCCCAGAAGAATGTCTACTGTATGCTGCAGTATGTTGAGAGAAAGTGTTTCAGCTCAGCAGTACAGTATATGTGCATTTAAAGGAAGGCCATAGTTATGTGTTTTACAAAATATAGGTGTTTGTAATATAATATTACAATCGTTATTTTCTATTATGCATACCATGGATATATTCTGTGTATGTAATGCTGTTGCATCTTGCTATTTTGAAGATTTTAATAAAAAGTTATTATTTGTTTATTGAGAATTAAAGTATACCATTTAGTTGAAAATGCTACCTCTCAAAACTTGCACACCTATTGCTTTATAAGCGTATTTCTTTATAAGCCTCAACCTAAATACAGCATTAATGTGGATATATTACAAGCCATCTTTCCAGATTTGTTTTATCTGAAATTTAAAGAGAGTCTGTAATGATATGTTAATCTTATTTAATCCAACATAATATAGAGGAATAAGTACCAAAATAAACATGTTTAAGGTTTTATAAACCTACCCTAAACATGTCTAACATTAATGTCTGGTACTACTTCTTCCCCCGCCCTGATACTAGCTTGTCAGTCTATCAAAAGCTATATTCTGGGTTTTCTTTTTTCTTTGATCTGTCATAATTGGCTTATAGGTTTTTCTCACTGAAAAGTAGTCACTTTTTGTTTACAAAAAATCATTACAGAGTCAATTTAAAATTAAGGTTGCTCTCAGAGTGGATTATTATATCCATAGACTTAACCTATAAAGGTTAGTTTGTTCTCTCATTGAGCTCCTCAGTTTTGTTTTTATGTTTATTTATATAGATAAATAAATTATGACTTAGAGACTATTTTCATAAGTTATAAGAGTCACTATCAATTTTCTTATATCAAAAAATTCTTTACCTCTATATACGTAAAACACTTTGGTGTCAGTAAAACAGTATATATAGATGCACCCCCTTTACTACACAGCAGGAAATTATGTCACTCCATAAATTGGATTTTACCTTCAAAATGAATCACTACAAGTAAAGGAAATTGTGAACTTGTAAAAGCAAACGTGGGGCTAACATACATTATTTAAGAAGACCTTTTTACAACAAACACTGACAGTACTACTAAAAACGTGCAGCCCTATGCAAACACTGGAAGTATTATGTTACGGGGTCTCCCTTTCCGCAAATTAAAAAAAAAATATATAGGCTTACAGAAAGGAATTTTCATTTACTTAGAAAGATTAGAAAGAACTAGGTGAGTTCTTTGAGGAAATCTGTGAACAACAATTATTTTAATATATACCACTATTTGTCTTGGAATTGCTGTTTTTGTTGTGTTCTGTTGTATAGGAATTAATTTTCACATATCCTAATTAGACCAAATTATTTTATATAAATATGAATGAGATAATGTTGGACAGCATAGATAAGTATAAAATACACTATTTTACAAAGTACTTCATTAAACAAAATAAAATTGTTTAAACATAAATATAAGAAGTTCTCCTTTTCGTTATTTGTTTTTAAAGATGGAAAATGATTAAGATACTTTCCAACAAAATTGACCCATCTCTGGTAACCAATAATATAAAAAAAAGTAACTAAAATGTTAGAAAGTAAGTGTGGTTCATGTGAACATTCAGCTCTACCAAAGAATATTATACACTAGGAAATTGCCCATCAAAAATGACGGGATTAAAATTGTAAGGCTGGCAATACTGTTATTAAAATATTTTCTCTATTTGCTACCATTTTATGGAGCATATTGGAGAAAACTGGCATCAACTTTTTGAGGCAAGGACAAAGCAATCCTATTGATTGTCACCTAGATGGTCATATAACATTGTTGTACTTTTGGAAAAGCAGCATGTATATAGAGGTAAAAATATTTAAACTGTTAAAAATAGAAACAATAGAAATAAGAGCATACGCATCAATCATAAGCCATATCATTGATTTGGCCATGCCCTCAAAAAAACACCTGGAGTAGTTGAATGTCTATATTTAACCAAATCACAACTCCAGACACCTTCACCTGGTTGAACACATAATTGCTGAATTTAATAAAGCCCCATGGGTATGATCTACCTTTAAATTTAAGTACTACATTTTAACAACTAATATCAACCTTAGGTTAAATCCTCTTTCCAGGATTTTGCAATGACATGGAAATATATAGACGTTATATATGCTAAAGTGTGTAATAAAACTAATTGAACTCCATCTGCTTCTCCTTGACAATACACAAAACAAAAAATGTCGCACTATTACTAGCATGCTTGTATCTCATGCTTATAGTGAAAGACCTCAATTGGAAATGTATGATATTCATTCAGCCTTAAATCACACCAATCAATGTTAAGCTAAAGTTCACTTTCAATGTGCACTTTTTTCCTTTAATTAGAATTGGGTAATTAACATTCCAATACACTGCCAACTTCTAAACACAAGCACACAATATAACAACAATTTGCTTCTGAAATGATGAGTTCTCTCAAACATATGGTCGTTGGGGGGGGGTAAAGATAGTGAGAACTAATAGATTATTTGTTGTAAAATAAAATAGCTTATGCAAAAACTACTTGATAAAACACATGAGAAAAGGTTCATAAATTATAGACTGCATGTGACAGTTCTATATATGTTGGAATAATTGATATATTGTATCCAGAGTTGCCATGATTTGTGGAATCTATGGTATTTATTTTTGCTATAGCTGTGAAACTGTCCATTTTTAAATGTAACCTAATTCTGACATTTACAGCAGCAATAGTAGGCGGACAGTTTCCAGTGTTCTTCTCAAGAACGCATTGCAAATGTAACTTTATAAATCTATCGATGGATGGTGAGGCTTGCATGCCAATGTTTTTCTTGCAAAAACATTGATCCCTACCATCTTGCTACCACATCAACCTTTAATAAATCCACACATTGTTTGTGTTTTGTACTGTTCTTACGCACTGTGTCCATCTATTGACTTAAAGAATTACCTATGAATCATATCACATTTATGAATTGTTTAGAGGAACAACTCATCTCATAAATAAATTGAATTTCAGCAGATATCTTTTTAGCCATATCATCTGTGTATAATAGATGTTTTGGGTCAATGTGACATACAGCCACATTAAATTAGACGCCTGTAAGGGCAACGTGAGATCAGCATCGGCTGCGGGGTTGAAATTTGGCTGATAGTTAGAGCTATTAAATTAGAACAGGCTGCGAGCTACGGGCTTGAGACGCAAACCGGTAAAACAGTTCGTCATCATGATATCACTGAAAAAAGAAAAAGTCTTACTGGTTTCAATTACAAGTCTCGATCGCAACCACATTCCAGAAGTAATGCGATATGAATAAATCAATAAATATGATATTATAGTCCATGCAAGTCCATTATATGTATTACATTGAATGCCAGGATCGATATAACACAGAAAATAAACATAAAAAAGTATTTTATATTACAGATTTGCGAGCTTGAGAATGTTGTGGTATTAATATTAATACCTAACATCACTTTCACTATAATATTAAGTACAGTAGTGTGTTTATATATGCTTTTAAAGTGCTAAGTATCGGTCTTTACCCCTCTAGTGGGTCCTCTGTAGTACCCGTTGGCTTTTGGGCTTTTGCTGGTTACGGGTTTGAACACCAGTGAATTCGTTGGAATTTAATTAGAAACGTAGCAGTTATGGGCTTGACAGATCAAAGGATTTGCGGGTGTGCAGTTCAAATTCTCACGTCACCGAGGGTTTTCACGTTCCTAACCCGCCTATCGTCAGCAGGTTTTTTTACCGGGGTAATTTAATAGCCGCAATTCATGCGGGCTACGTTACGGGCTACGTTTTTCCACGTTGGGGGGATTTAATGTGGCTGATAGTGTGATACAAAATGCACGTACCTATAAGTGTAAGTTGCTATTACCCAAAGTCACTCCTTTATCCCCAAAATAAAGTGCATCATTTTTGATTAGTGAGAACTTTAAATAGAATCTCATTTTGAAGAACCATATCATCCTTATGTACTTATTTTCCTCTGCATGTAAAAATATAATTATTATTAATATTTTTTAAAATGATTACCATTTTGATTAGTATAACAGAGGCGTCTACATTCCTTACAGTTCAAGGGGCAGTACGCTATGTTCATTAACAATGAATTGCATAAAAGTACTAAAAGTGTGTGATGAAACCAATGCTCATCTTATGAAGCAATGTTAAGATGAAAAACAATGTACTAAATAATACAGTATGGCAAAAAATAATACAATGGTGTTAATACTCTATTTTTGCACAAGCCAGTGCAACTCCCATTTCTTCCACATTAATGTAATCTGTTTATATACAGATAAATACTGCATCAATACTAATGGCGTATTCTTACCCAGGTCAAGAAGACTGCCTTAAGTTATGTTATAGGATGGAATATGGAAAAGTGTGCACATCCGTATATAAATACCTTTATACTATGACATTAAAGAATACCCAACAATTTCTATTGTATTTTAAATACAGATGAACATGCATATCCTTATGCATCTATGTATGTGTAATATATGAATCATTTTAGAATGTTGACATAGCAATGAGGACTTGTAACTGTGTCATCGGTGTGTGCACATCTAAATAGGCCAAGCGCAGAATTAAACCAAAACATACCCCCAACTATGATCTTACAAAAAATCATCTTAAAAAACACAGAACTTAGTCAAAGCTTTTGGTAAATTGCTACTTCTGCATATAAAATAATTTTTGCAATGTGTGATACATACTACTTTTAATACATTAATTAAAAATCAGCCATCTTAATGTTTTAGGTAATTGAAGGCTCTCTGTAGATTTAGAAAAGCATCACATGTTTTTAAAGTATGTTGCAGTCTATCAACATTAGCAGGTAGGTAAGCCAAAAGTAATACGTAGAAAACATTATAAGGGTACAGAAGCTGAAATGCTCATTATCCTTATTGCCTAGTAAAAAAGAAATTGGGTACAGAGCAGCTATAGCTTAGTAGTGCGATGTTCTATTATTATTATTATTATTATTTTTATTACTTTTACCCTTTATTTGTAATGCACCAACATATTCCGTAGCATTAAGTTAAGAGACGTGCCTGGAAGATAAGAGCAAACAAAAAACACACACACACATATATATATGTATATATCACATATAATAGTTGCCAAACTGCGAGACGTCGTCACATTTGCGTGGTGCGTACAAGTTAGCAAGTTAGGCGATGAGCGCCATAGACGCTCATCGCTTGCGAGCCTTGCGAAGTGAGCCGTTAACATGTAGCACTTAGCCGATGAGCGCTGAAGGCGCTCATCGCTGCAAGCCTCCCGAAGCAAGGCGAGCCGTTAACAAGTAGCACTTATCCGATAAACGCCGAAGGAGCTTATCTCTGCAAGCCTCGCGAAGCAAGGTGAGCCGTTAGCACGTAGCTCTTGGGCGATGAGCACCAAAGGTGCCCATCGCCTATGAGCCTCACGTAGCGAGGCAAGCTTTTAAGGCACTACAATGCACTACAACTATCAGCACAAACACGCAGAGGCAATGAAACACACAGGACTTAGCCGCAAAACACTTCCTAAAAGCAAGATCGCCTTGGCGTGCAAGCGGTTGACAAATGCGGGATTTAGAAAAAAAAATGAAGAGACGCAGGACATAAAAAAAAAAAAATACGAGACCCGGGACTTAGAAAAAAAGGATACAAGACAGCACGGGGCAACAGCCAGGACGTTTGGGAGTGAGGTGGAACGAGAAAATCGCTTAAGCAAGGAAAAAAAATGGCTGCTGAAAAAAATGAAAACAAGGCTTTACGACTCCGGACCGCGCAAAACACTGCTAAACGTCTAGCACTTTAGGCATCACACTACGACCTACAAAATACACTATTACAAAAGCCGGAAAATGCTCACGAGCTGAGTAACACTTTTATAACATTAGGAATATACAATGCCGCTTTACACAATAAACCAACGGCTTTACCTCACGCTCGCAGCCTATTTAGAATGCACAGTTCAAACATTCATTACACTTTATAAGCAGGGCACCAACACTCAAAATGTATATTCTATGCAGTCGCAAAATACAAACACATTGTTAGCTCTTCAGCCTATTGCTCGCTGCATATATTAATTATAAATACTAGTATTTTGATTTAATGAATAAATAATTCAGTATTACTTAACTACATATACATAACAATATATATCTATCTTAATCATGACTCATAAAGGTGCTCAGAGGACCAAAAGTACACAACAGGAGAGGCTCACAATGAGCGCTGAAGGTCCTCACAGTACAAAACAGTTTACATTGTGTATCAAACAGCATTCCCATGACTTTAAATTTTATTGCCCCGTCATTTTTGACAGGCAAGTCGCTAGTATATATATATATATATATATATATATATATATATATATATAAAAAAAAACTTCCATCAGCTTTATATTCAATTTTGTTAAGGCAACTTTTGGCAAGACACAAGATCAATTTCCAGGAAACGGAGACAGAACCTCCCTGCGGTGCTGAGCCCAGAGGTGATGTCTGTCTGAATTTTCATTAAAGAAATCCTTTGTTGTGACAGTGTTATTTTTTAATAATTATAGCAATTTGTTACAATGGATGTTTCCCTGTTGTTTCTGTTATATTTACATAATTTGCACTTGCTTCACATGGGTTATTACAAATAGTTTAGTTCATTGTTTTCTAAATGTGTGTGTTAAAATGGGGATGAAAAAAGCAAATAAATAGCTCCCATAGAAAACATACAAAGTTAATATATTTTATGTTTTAATTCTGCTAAAATTTACACAGTGGATATTCCAAATATGGTATAATGTAAAAATATAGTTAATTATAATATATATTTATCAACTGAATGTTATTTAAAAAATGTATTTTTCTACAGTAAACTTTCATTAAAGCCAGTCCTTCCTTCTGATCCACACTTAAAATAAGATTATTATATTAATTAGTAAGCCACTGAGCCTATTGTTTGACTGTAACTGCCTGCTCATTGAGCCGGTGACTGCAGTCAAGTTACGTGATATATATTCTATATGGATGAAAGAAAACAGTCAAGACAAAGGAAACTAATGCCTCAGGCCTTATCAGTAATTAATGTAAATGATATCTCATTAAAAAGATGAGAATTTTGTTTTGTGGCTGACAGATGTCTGAAAATATTTCAATGTAAATTGACTGTATTAAAATGTAGTTGTTTAAATTACATTTATTAAATAACATGCTTGTAATAAACCTTAATTTTAAATTATACTATATTTGGAACATTGAAATACAGCTTAACTCAGTATCACAGTTTATCTATTCTCTTCTTCACTTTTATCCCCACTTGATTAATGTATCCCCATGTATTTTACAAACATTGATGAAACCTAATTCTGATCATGAAATAACCCTCTAGAAACCACATCCCATCTGTGGACTCCAGCAGGCCTACCCAAGACCACATAAATGGGTATCCCAATCTATCGCCAGACTTCAATGAACACATTGCTTTCTGAAGAGGCAGTCTGAAAAAAATATGTGGAACCTATAGTGAACCTCAGAGTTCCATGGCACATGCTTAGTAAATACAGCTAGGCTCCCCTAGCCTTACAATCATCTCATAATATACTGAATCTGCCTGGAGACACAGCACAGAACTCCAAAATAAGCTGATGCCTTATAAATATCCACATGTTTAATGTAGATATTTCCCTAAACACACATTCCAATCATTTAATTCATGAGGCTGGTTAAATACAATAAAATCTGGATATTATTATAGAAGTCAGGCAGTTGATAAAAAAAATCTGAATATAAAGCGTTCCATATATCATTTCACACAGAACAGATTTAGGTCTCATTACACACTATTAATTAAGCTATCCCCCTGAAAATAGACAAGAGGCAACAATAAAAACATATGCAACACATGAACAGGTCAAAGCATGATTTACAGCCCTCTTTGATTTATATTTTCAAAGGATTCATCCATTCCAAATAAGTGACACAAGAATCTCCCACATAACTCCTGGATAATATCATTATTACTAATCCAGTTATCGCTGATTTTGATAATGATGTCAACAGTTTGAAGAAGGAGAAACAGAGTTAAAATGTGGTCTCTTTTTTTCTACATGGTAATCTAAACCAGTGGTTCTCAACCATTATATAGGCAACCAACCTGAAATTTCCAAGGGTGGCTTTTAAGATTCAAACCATTATTAAAACATCAGTTTTTAAATAGTCTATTTATAACTGTATCAGTGACATGTTTAAGTGGTCAACCATTCCTAACATTCAACTCACCCTCATTTTCCATTCTTTCGGAGGACCTGTGGATAAGGTCTCAAGGACCAGCAGCAGTCCCATGACATGCTATTTAAATACACTGGTTTAAATAACAAAGCTTATATTGAAAGCACTGGTATTTTTTGGTGCACATTCTTATTGTCAGAAACAAAATCGTAGATTCCACAGCAGTATAACTGCATATATAAAGGTAAAAAATATATGTTGTATATTTTTAATAATGTATTATCTATATAATTTAGTTGCAGTGTCATTGTGTATGGAGTATACTCTATATATCCTTACTTTCATGAATATTTTTTTATTCAAAAAGGCAATTGTGTGAATATACATGTTGATTACTTCTTCCTTCTTGTTTATTTGATTCTGTTTCCTTCTTTTTGATCGATTCAAATACAGAGATTTTTAACCAGATGCTTAACCAGATCCACATTACTTACCACTAGAAAAAAGTATGAGGGAAGTATATAATTGTGTCTCTTTATTTTAATAACTTTTTTTTTTTTTGTGTTCAAAAAAGTACAAAGTCAAAGTTACAGTAAAATACAAATAAATATATTCTTAACAATCCTTCATAATGTCAGGGGGAAAAAAAGAGAAGGAAAAAAAAGAAGAAATTACAATTAAGCGGTCATTAGAGCTAGTCCATCTAAAGGTATCAGAAGGGAGCTTTAAAGCTTGTAGAAAATCTCTTTTCATGGATCTGTTCCTTTCTATCTCTATTATTAAGTGGCTCCATTTGGGGACCTATATTTGGTTCCAGTTGAGTAAAATCAGCCTTTTGGCCACCATAAGTATCTGGACACATAGTGCTTTCTCAGTTTGAGTTAGAATTTCTGGAAAAATATGCAAGAGAGACATCTCTATGTTGGTGGAAAGCTGTTTTTTCAGGATAAAGGACAATTGTGTATAACATTATTTCCAAAATAAGTTAATTATATTGCAGTCCCACCAGATATGTTTAAATGTTCGCCTTCCTCCACAATTTCTCCAGCATTTATCTAAATCTCCGTCTTTTGCTATTTTTGCGATCTTATTTGGAGTCCGATGCCACCTTTGGATAACCTTAAAGTAAATCTCTCTATATTGTGCGGATTTCACACACTTCTCTGTAATTTGGAAGGCTCAAAACCAAATTTTCGTCTGGCCAGATACAGTAGATATAAAAACACACCCATAATAATAATATAGTAATAATTATAATAATAATTTAAAGTGCCTTTGATTAACCCCAAATAGAGTTCAGCTGCTCTAGTTGGTCTTTCCTGAAATTTTCTTAGTCGCATCCCACAGCAAAAGCCATGGTCCACAGAGAGCTTCCAAAGCATCAGAGGGATCTCATTGTTAAAAGGTATCAGTCAGGAGAAGGGTACAAAAGAATTTCCAAGGCATTAGATATACCATGGAACACAGTGAAGACAGTCATCATCAAGTGGAGAAAATATGGCACAACAGTGACATTACCAAGAACTGGAACTCCCTCCAAAATTGATGAAAAGACGAGAAGAAAACTGGTCTGGGAGGCTACCAAGAGGCCTACAGCAACATTAAAGGAGCTGCAGGAATATCTGGCAAGTGCTGGCTGCGTGGTACATGTGACAACAATCTCCCGTATTCTTCATATGTCTGGGCTATGGGGTAGAGTGGCAAGACGAAAGCCTTTTCTTACGAAGAAAAACATCCAAGCCAGGCTACATTTTGCATAAACACATCTGAAGTCTCCTAAAAGCATGTGGGAAAAGGTGTTATGGTCTGATGAAACCAAGGTTGAACTTTTTGGCCATAATTCCAAAAGGTATGTTTGATGCAAAAACAACACTGCACATCACCAAAAGAACACCATACCCACAGTGAAGCATGGTGGTGGCAGAATCATGCTTTGGGGCTGTTTTTCTTCAGCTGGAACTGGGGGCCTTAGTTAAGATAGAGGGAAGTATGAACAGTTCCAAATACCAGTCAATATTGGCACAAAACCTTCAGGCTTCTGCTAGAAAGCTGAACACGAAGAGGAACTTCATCTTTCAGCATGACAACGACCGAAAGCATGCATCCAAATCAACAAAGGAATGGCTTCACCAGAAGTAGATTTTTTTCATAAGTATATCATAATTAATTCTCACCATTTTCTCCACGTCCTTAGTAAAGGTTATCCCTAGATGAGTGATATTATTAGCTTTCCAATTCAGAGGATGCTTCCTTTGCAATTCCTTTTGATAAAAGCTGGAAAGATTAAGTGTCATAACTTCTGCTTTAGGAATGATCTTGTAATTTGATGCCCTGTTATATTTATAAATAATATTATAGATGTGTACCAAGGAGGAAACTGGATTTACTATTGTCAACAATACATTGTCCGCTTAAGCCATAATCTTGTGGGAGTGACCTTTCACTTCTACCCCTTTGATATGTTCCGAAGTTCTTATTGCCTCCAGGAGAGGTTCAATCATTAAATTAAATACCAAAGGAGCCGGTGGACATCCCTGCCGAGTTCCGTTGTTCACTTTAAACTTGAGAGGTTTCAAGTCTACGCCTGCAATATGTGCAGAGGGGTTTGAGTATACTGCTCTAATAGCCTTACCCCCGAAATCTCCCAAGCCAAATTTTTGAAGGGTCTTATTCATATACTGCCATCCCACTTGATCAAATGCCTTTTCAGCATCCAAAGACATTATAATTGCAGGGATTTTATTTTGGTTGGCATAAAATATTAAATGAATAAGCCTTCTGGTGTTATCTGCTCTCTGTCTTAAGGGCATAAAACCAGTTTGGTCCATCTGAATCAGTTTATGAATTATTAAATTAAACTTCTTTCTAAGATTTTCACGTACAACTAAATATTGGTATTAATTAAAGAGATGGGGTGATAGTTTTTACACTCTAGAGGATCTTTATCCTGTTTTGGAATCATTATTATCTTCACTTCTAAGTTTTCAGCTGGGGCCTCGCCTGAGGTTTTAATTTCATTGAACATATCCTTTAAATGGAGTATTAAGTTATCTAGACATGCTTTATAATAATGGTTTGTAAACCCGTCGGGGCCAGGAGCAGTGTAAAGTTGCAGTTTATTTGTCGCTTGTTTAACCTCTTCACTACAGATTTCTCTGTTCAAATACTCATAATCTATATTGGAAACTTTTAAGAATGTTAATCTAATTGAGGAAATTCTTAATGCCAGTCTCTGATGGTTTCTGAAAATTGCATGCCATTTCTAAATTGTATAGAGACTTATAATATTTATAAAAAAACTTCACTAATTTCTCCTGGATTAGTATGAATTGATCCATGATCATCTCTAATCTTAGTTATTCTTTTTTTAGTTTCCTGTTTCTTCAGGTGATTTACCAATAATTTACCCACCCTATTTCCTTGGAAGTAGAATCTCTGTTGATAGAACCATATCTTTTTGTCTACTTGTGCTTGAGTTATCGTCCTAATCAGAGCTAGAGTATTAGCAATTTCAACTATGGTATTATTATGAGGATTGGTTTTATTAGATCTTTGTAGTTTAGTGAGTTGTAAGTATAATACACTTAGAAGCACCATTCTCTCTTTTCTGTCTAATCGAACACTTAATTAGAAAACCCCTTATATACAATTTATGAGTGTTCCACAAAGTAGTCTTGGTAGAAGTGTTTAATTCAAAGAAAGAGCAAATCTCCCATTGAAGCGCAATTTTATTTTGTTCTGTCTCAAAGAGAGTCATATTTTTCTATAGTAAATTTTGTGCTCTGATTTAACACTGAATTTAATCAAGGCATGTCTGAGGGGTGAATTAACCCTATCTTCACATTTTCAATTTGTTTTAAAGGTTGAAGATCTACTAAGATATAATCGAGTCTTGAATATGACTCGTGTCTATTAGAATAGAAAGTGTAATCCCTCTCATTTTGATGGTAAGCGCGCCAAGCATTATAAAGGTCATATTTATTTAAACTTTCTTGGATCTTGATGTTATCTGGTAATGTTTTTTTGTTTGATTGTCTTTCTAAAAAGGGATCATGGCACATGTTGAAGTCGCTGCATGTAATAAAATGACCTATCTTTAGTTCATTTATATATTTAAGTAATGCTGTCAGTAATGCAAAAATGTATTTTGGCGGTTATTAGGAGCATACACGTTGACAATAGTATATATTTGATCATTAATCTTACTAATCCATATAACATATCTCCCGTCTGGGGCTGTCTCTGAAAACTGTTCAATTCAACTGCAATTTATTAGAGAGAAAAAAAAAGACACCCGTAGATTTGGACTTAAATGTTGCATTGTACTGAAAAGGGAATAAGTCTACCATAAATCTAGGGCTTCTCCACCCTTTCCAGTGGCTTTTCTGTATACATATAACATCAGGATTTTTTCTCAAAAAGTTCATGGCAATAATATGTCATTTATAAGGTGTATTTAAGACCTGTCACCATTAATAAATATTTATGATTTCACGTGATATTACTATTTAGTACTTTGTAAAGGTAGTATGTTATGTCTACCATCAAGTGGTCTAGTTTTTAACTAGCAGAAATGCATTAACTAATTAATTAAGAAAAAACAAGTGTTATTATCAACCCAAGTGGAACAGTATTATGAGTACCTATAGTACAAATTACAGACAAATATTACTCTCCTAGTTTCGTGTTAATAACGTGCTTTAAATATTGACAGAGGATATGCTTTGCTGTTAAGTTCTAGTAGCCTATAATATTTGTGAAGTGTGTTCTCTAAAGACCATAAATGAACTAGGGAAAACACTAGTTCAAAATAGTATATTTACCAAAAAATAATAGTGTTTAATGCGATGAAAGAGCCACATATTTTATCCTTCCATTGAGTAGCGATCTAGTGTTTAAGTGACATTATTTAAGTGACAAAATTGTTTATGCAAAAAACTTATATTTATGTCATTCCAAATGTGTCAGTGCTATGAGTGCTTGGTAATAAAATAATCAACTTGGCAGGAAATCCCCATTTTTACAGAAACTTTTCCTCACACAATACTTTTGTAATCTTGGAGAACTCCCTAAGTTTTAGTAAAGTTTCACTTGAAAACTCATTGTAAACCTCCAAGCTCTCATAGTGGGAATCTAATGTGGACTTTCCCTCTCTTGCTGCTCTCATGATAGCTTATTTTTGTTTATAGAGATGCAGTTTAACTATAATATCTCTTGATGCATCTTTTTAAAGGAATCTTTGTAGAGGGAGTCTATATAATCTATCCACTTTAATTTCACCTTGTTGAACTGCTTTTAATTGGGCAAAGTACACATTGATAAATGAAAGTAGATCTTTTGAGAGTATAGACTCTGGGATGCTTCTAACTGTTATGTTGTTTCTCCTTGAGTGGTCCTCTAGTTGATTAATCTTAATTTTAAGCCTCATGACTTCTAGTTTCATTTCCTCAAATTGATCATAGAGATTACCATAATTATTTGTAACTTTTAGTTTTTCATTCTCAAATTCCCCTAACCTATATTGTAGTGTATTAATTGCAGAGGAGTTTTTAGCTATGTCCTGGATGAGTTCCCCTCTCAAGGAGATCTTCATTGTTGTGGTTGTCAATCTATCATCTTCAGTCAAGTCTCCAGGGGATTCAGGAACTGCCAAGGTAGACTCAGTATACTTCATTGATGGGGAACTAACTTCCGAATACATGGAAGCTTCCAAGTATGACTTGTCTTTGACATTATCTTTCTCTTTAGGAGAGAAGAAGTTAGTGGATTTTTAGTCCGTTGTTTTCAGTCTTTTAATTTCCCCTTAAAGTTATTATTATCCTTGTTCTTCATATCTATATCAAGAGTGCATGTTTGTTATCTACCTTCTTGGCTTAGCCTTTAACTCTGTTTTTCTCACCCTCCTTTCTCTTCCACTTATATACAATTTTCCACTCCTACAACCTTTGCCCCTCATGGCATGTAGTTAACCTCTGCAGTTATACTGCATTTTTATACTGTGTACTTTTAGCTAACTATTAGAGCTAGAGACATCAACTATACTGACTGTAAAAAAAAAAGAAGTGAAGCTGGTACAATTGATTTAAATCACAGAAGAACGCTGAATAATAACCACAATCAAGTCCTATGAGAGTTCAGGGTTTTTCCTTAGATGTACATTTTCCTATGGGATCGGATTCAGGGTCTATTGCGGTCAACAGTTGCTCTTTTCTTTTAATGAGGGTCAACAAGAGGTTCTTTTGGGGGGAGATGGATATTCTTTAGGGCCCAACAAAACGAAGAGATGATAGAGGGTGATACGTGAGGGGCAAATTTGGAGGAGGAGGGGAGAATATTTAATGTTTCTGGAGACTTCGCCCGACACGAGAGATTATATTCAAGGATTATGCTATGAGCTCTGTTTTATATTCCAGGTCCTTGTCTGCTGGGGGAGGCCTGTAATACTATTGGAAATAGTGGAAAAGAAGGTGCGTTATCAGTGGGACCAGTGAGAGGTTATGTTAAAGTGCTCAGAATACATGGTTCCTTTTTTTTCTCTTTTACCCTCCTTTTTTTCCTTCTCTTTTCCTTTCCTTCCCCCTTGTCTCTCTTTCCCTTTTTTTTCCTTCTTGTTTTTCATCCCCCTCTTATCTTTTATTCCATTTGTTGATTTCTTTTATACCTTTCCACTTCTCAAATACTGCTGCTTTTGCCTCTTTTCCTCCTTGAGAGACATACACTTCTTGACCTACTTTTAGGGTGCTTAATATTAAGAGCATAAAAATATCACCACCTAAATTCTTCCAAAAGCTTTGTGTGGTATGACTTGGTAAACATATAAATGTAATATATTTTGGTGTTCCCAGAGCCTTACCCAGTACCTCAGGCTCTTTACTCATGCTTCTTTCACCTGACTCCTCCAAGAAGTACTTAATCGGCTGTGTGCTGTAGACAGAGGTTAACTGGAGAGTCCTCCGGGACCAAAGAGATGCCGTTTTGTGTACTATGTACTATATACTGTGTACTGCATTCAACGATGATCTCTCTCTTCACTCTCACACCCACATTTCTGAGAGGGCCTTCCAAGCTGCCCCCGACTGGTACCTCCATAGAGTCCAACTCCACATGTACGCCAGACCTCACAGGAACCACTCCGGAATCAACATGGTCAGCAGACACCTCCAGGAAAAGCTCCCGACAAATTTCTTCAGTCCACAGTTAAGTGGACACTATGTAACAGATTTGGGGTATTCTATGTAAGTGTTATTAACCTGGGAAGCGGGCACATGGCGATTCTTGTAGCGTTTTGGTAGCCTGGGAGTGGAACTTAGGAGAGGGGATTCTTTTGCCTAAAAAGCCTAGAGAAAACATGTTCTCAGTGTTTAGCACTTTACACGAACATCTCACCCTAACTAGTGTGCCATGCTAGTAACTTCCTGAGCGTGGCTCACCAAATATTCCTATGTTATTTTAATAATTTTTAATATAACTAACAAAATAAAAAAATAAAAAATTAACAACAATAATATAAAATAAACATTAACAGCCTTATTAAATTGCGATTCTGTAAATTTAAAAGGGCTCTATTTAAGCACACAGCATATTTTATTTACAGACGTTTTTAGTTAGTGAAGACCTTTCTTTTGGATAGAAGTTCACTAACTAAACGTCTGTAAAAAAATATATGCTGTGTGCTTAAATAGAGCTCTTTTAAATTTACTGAATCGCAATTTAATAAGGCTGTAAGTGAGTTTAGTTAATTATTACATTAAATATAATTTCTTATCACTGCTAAATGTTTAACTATTAACATTACATATAACATTTAAAGCTTACCCTTATTAAGAATCCATAATAGCCAGTTGCCAAAGTAATTTTCTGAAGTGCTGTTTGCAACTATGATAACTTTTTTAAAATGTAAGGATAGATATTTTAGGTACTGAGTTCCTTCTCACTGCACAGTTAATCTCCATACATATAGCCTCATTCAATTGAGGCATCGGAAAATCCAAGCTTCGGAAATGGAGCCCATACCTTATTTTGCTATTCAATTGGCGTCTTTTTGTGGACTGCGATCGGGTTACGGACTCCCGCCTCCGATTTACTGTGATGGTTCACATCGCAAGTTAGTGCCCCTCCAAGCCTTTGAACTTTCATGGCCGCAAAAGTTGCGAACACTAAAATCGTTTTTCAATTGCTCAAATTCCTCCTCGCAAAGCAAGCCGTCAAGCCCGCGAATGGCAAAAGTCAAACCACAAGTCACGGGTACCAAGGAGGACACGCAAAGGGTTTAATGACATGTCCGGAGCACTTTAAATGCACATATACACACACTACTGTAGTTTTATTAAAAGGGAAAGTGATGCTAGGTATTAGAATTAATAGCATACCATTCTCAACCTCGCAAATCAAACAAAAAAAATTACTTTATTTCATGTTAAATTTTTGTGTTATATCGATCCTGGCCATCAATGTGTTAATACATATAATGGAACTCGCATGTAATAGAATATCATATTTACGGTTTTATTAATATTGCAATATTTTAGAAATGTGGGTCCAATCGTAACTTGTAATTCGAGCCCGTAGGACTTTGAAATCCAACCTACAGTTTTCATTGACGTAATGATGTGGATCTGTTTATTTTTTCAACCTTATATACAATATAATCTTAATATTAGTTTGATAGCTCACCGTCAAGGCAATCAAGGCTTCCAAATTAATTCTACCGTGGAGATATATCTGCTGTAGAAATAATACATGTTGAATACCAAAATAATTAAATGTGTGCACTTAAAAAATGAACCTTATCTATGTTCATGCCATTATTAAGACATGTAAGTATGGTGTAGAATTTGTACACTGTAGATTTTGTTTTTAAAAGGCCAAACATAGGATCATTCTTCGATAGTGCTGTGATTCATGCAACTTTACTCATTTGGCCGTGGAAGTTACTAGCCTCTGTGTCCCAAAAGAGTATCACATTGAGCAGTGAGTTTGACCTTTGGTAAAGTGCTCAAAGGGAGTAGAAACAACTTAGTTCCAAAGTAGTTAAAACAGTTTTGATTCTGTTCCAGAATTTAATATTCTTCCCATGAGTATTGTTTGATAAGTGTACTGTGGAAGATCAAAATAAATTGAAACCAAAACGCTAAACAGATGCAGCACTTAACTCTTTACATTTTAAAGGTGTCTTTGCTCCCAAAACTAATAACTATATAAAGCATTTTTTTCTTTGTAGCCAAAGAAATAGGAAACTATTTACCTGCTCTAGAGTTCTATGATTCTTAATAAGCCATAGAAAATTAAGGGACCATTCTATCTTGAGAAAAACATTATATGTCTATGAATAATGCAAGATATTAACAACATAAACACTATATAAGGCATGAGTCTAAAAACATTGATAGAGAAACTGTATATTCAATTAAGCTTGTGACTAGGGGTTGACATGGCAGTAATCATTCATGTTGTGAAATCAGGATTTTCTCCTAGTTTAAAATTGTCTGGTTCTCTGAGCATGTGTGGTGGTAAGGGGTGTTGAAAGCTGTACTTATAAGTAAGGCTACAAATCCCCCCGCCCCATCCAATGCTGAACAGAGGGAAAACATGTGGCTCCAGGTCAGCACATAATGTGTTATAGATGTTATGTTGTTAGTTTGCCAGCAGATCTGTTAAGGGGGCTTAATACACTATTGTGAACAGTCTGAAGAACATCTGCTGGAAGCTAAAATGCTAGGTTCAAATGTAAGTTTTAAAAGTTCCTTTTAATGTGATTTCTTCAAATACTACTTTTATGGTTAGTCAGTTACTAAATAAACAAATGAAACATAATTGTTGACCAATGCAGTGGACATTTAAAAGTATGGTCACATTTCCTCTGTATGATCTTTTGACTAATGAATCACAGCTTTTACATTTTTATCCTTTACACCAAATTATGTTTTACTGCTGGCATCCATTGTTTTTTGTCAGATGGTGTAATTTCTTAAGAGAGCATATCTTTGAAAACTAATGAGTTTTTCATTACTATTATTATTATCCTTTATTAGTAATGCGCCAACACATTCCCTAGCACCGTACATGGGTACAAGTACTAAGAACTCTGGTACTTAAAGATGCTATATTCCCATTGACTAAATACAACTTTCTGTACAATTAAAGTATTCTCCCATGTCAGGAAGTTGATTACCAGACACAAAAGTGGTAAATCATACAACTGCATAATTTCAAATAATAAGTTATATGTTTACAGGTAATATTCTTTTATTTTCCATTGTAGTGTAATTCTTCAAAATAATAAAATTTTAATATATGGTCATAGTGGACCTTTAACATTAGTTGATATACTTGGGAACCAATATAAAGCCATAATTACCTACATTCAGAGTCTGCTGTAAACAGCTCTGAACTGCTCTACCGCAAAACTATTTAAAACCATATATTTTAAAAAATAGAACAAGCTTTTCTGCATATGTGTAATGTGAAATCATAGATTAATGAATTATAGCACTATCATGACCCATGAATAGTTTACTTGGTCTGTTAAAACTCTAAAGCAGGCCACATATTTATTTATTTAGCAGGAGAAAGGTAAATGAACAGTGCTTGCTAAGCCACATCAGAACTGGAACTTAGGTCCAAAACCAAGACGGGACTAGCAACATAATCCCCTCCTGCACTTAGGTGAGGATACCAAGTTGGGGGTGATGATAACTTACATATGGGACTCACCAAGCAGTGAAGGGACTTATTTATACCCTCTGAAAGTGTGAGATTAAATACCATGAGACCCACACATCTCCCCCTTGCCCTGTGAGAGCTGACAGATAGGAACACAAATAGGTGGGCCTAGTGACCCTGAAGATGGTGCAGGTTACCCTGATCCCGGAGGCTTTTTTGGAGATAGAATGAGGCTGCTTGGAGCATCCTCTAAACAGAGGAGTTCCAGAGGCATTAGCTCCGTTTCTGCTCTGATCGACCCTCAAGGTTACCATATTGGTGTAGCCAAAGAAGCATTTTTTTTTTTATTAGCTGAAACGGAGTCTTCCAATTTGGAAATGGAATATCCGTATTTAGTGGTAGTCTTTTGAGGTACCAAACAAATTCAGAGCTATCATGGCAAAATCTACAATAAGCCCCATTTAGTTGACCTGAACTCACCTGAATTGATTTAGCAGACCCTAATCGAAGGCACTATTTTAAGTAAATTTCCCATGTCCCTATAATCCCATTGCATGTCAAAAATGATTGTCATAGTTCCACTACAGCACACCGCCATAGGCCCTATGCGTACCATCAGTTTCATTGAGATATCAGATTAATGCTGAGCAATTAACAGGTATTTATCACCCAGTGATGCTTGTCATGATGACATAAGCTTGTAACCAGATGGCAAATATATTTGGCATTCTCTTTCCTCTCCTCTTCCTCTTTATTGCCTCTTCTTTCTTGTCATCCTGTTTTAGTTCTATGAAATTATCTAATGGCAGAAAGGAGAAAATAAGAAAATAATGCCTCCAAATCGTTTCTCTTAACTCCCGAGATATGCTTACTAACAAGACAAATAGAGCATAATAATGATTTCTCTGTTGCAATCTCTGCCACTTTAATTACCCTAAAGGACCTACCTGACATAGAATAAGAAGGATACAAATCTGCAGTTTTTTCAGAGACACCCTCCTCCGAATTATCTTAAATAGGCTGATGGTCACTTGTTCATCACAAAATGATTAGAAGAAATCTTGTCCTAAGTAACAAAAATACCCACCCCAAGAGATTTTGTGTGGAAGCCATCCTTTTGACACAATTACCTTAGAAGTACCTTGCTCAAACTGTGAAAGAAACCCTTCATAGTCAAATTTTGATTACTATTGACCCTAGACATATTCCCCATATTGGTAACATCATCCACATGCAACGAATTCTGAGAACTCCTTAGATGTTGAGGGGGGTCTCTCCTTCATCATGTTGTCCTGGAGGAAGTGGGTCTAGGTGTGTATATACTTGAATAGTGGTGGAGCTAGTTAAAGGAGGGCTCCGGTGCAATAGGTATGTATATATATATATATATATATATATATATATATATATATATATATATATATATATATATAGTACTATGAGATACATAAATAAATTCTTACACCCACCAGATTTGGGGGACTACGCTCACCCCAAGTCTCTCTCTCTCTCTCTCTATGGGTCGCAACTGTTTGTTCAGATCTCGACACCAGCAGACTCTTCAGATAACAGCATCATTTCTGAAGTAACAGGCACCAGACCCCTTTTCTTAGGATCTCAGAATCGCACACCATGTACCTTTGATTACTACGAGCAGACTCCGACACCACCTTTTAGTTTAGTGTGTCCAAAATCAGACTGGCCCTTCTTTATTATTCAAAACACATTTCAGATGACATTAAACACCAGAGACTTCCCCCCAGTTCTAGCTCATCCTCCTAGGCAAATAGCTTGCTATCCCCCCTCACCCAAATGATTTCCAGATGTCTAGAGGCTTTCTTATTCTCATTACACATTTTCTCTCTTCTTACAGAGCCATAAAACTAGCTGCCCCTTCATGACTAAAGCCAGAGCCTTCACACATGGCTGATCGGAGGCCCATATAAATTCTTTAGAATAATTTAACCCTTTGTATATCCCAGATATGACTGCTTACTATCCTACTTCCAATACAGACACAGTATTCTAATGTTAATCAATGACAATACCACATGCACCCACTACATCCATGACACAACTACATGTATGCATTACACCCATGATTCAAATGTCAAGCAAGTTGTTAGTACCCTCCAACCACACACACAATAACCAATGAACCCCAAACAGTCCAGTGGGCCCCTCTGTTCATAACAGCTTGTTTCCCCCATCCTAATGTGGCCTAGGAATTCGTCCTGCCGGACAAATTTCTAGCCACACTGATCTCACTTGTGCGAGTGATAGAGTTGTAATTGCCTCACAGTCCACATTTCTTCCAATTCCAATGGCCACACAGTTTTGGGCATAGCCTTCATAGCTCAATTGCTAACCGCCTCCCCCGGGCCATGGCACATGCCCCCTCCCTCCCCATCTATTGGGGAAAACAATTTCCTAGGGCAGCTACATCTAAAACAGTCCTTGGGTCTATTAGTTCACCCAGTCCAACAGGTCCCAGTGTGGTACCCAGTCCACAGTTAATCTCCATACATATAGCCTCATTCAATTGGGGCATCAGAAGATCCGAGCTTCGGAAATGGAGCCCATAACTTATTTTGCTATTCATTTGGCGTAGTAATTCCATAACTTATTTTGCTATTCAATTGGCTTAGTAATTGGCGTAAAATAGTAATTTCAAAGGGGAATGTACTGGACGGATCTGGAAGCCGGCACCCAATGTTGTGGCCTGGTCTAAAAACTCCAATTTTATAGGTTGCATATGGATCAGCATGTCACATCCCCCTCTCTGTGGAACCACCGCCTCGGCACAGCACTCACCTCGCTTGGGATCTTTGGTAACTATGTTCCCTGGCAGGACCTCACAGCTCTCATCCAGACTTCCCCTTGGGCCATCAGTTTGACAGACATTCTCTGTCTTCTCAACAGCCTTGTGATTAGCAATTGTGCCCCAGCCTTTTGGGTATGGCTGGCCCCCTTGGTCTGACACAGTCCCAAGGTTATCCTCTGTGTTCGCCCCTGTATCCATATCTGGTTCCTGGACTGTAGTTATCCATGAGAGCCCCATGATAGGTTCACAATCCATCTCTGTTTCCTTCCAGAACTCTCCCAGGCCCTCCATATGGCCTGCTATTCCTGTCTGACACTCAGACTCCACTGCTTTTGAGATGTACCCATCCTGTATGGTACCATCCTCATCTGTCCCAGTTGTAGCAAAAATTAACTGGGCCTGGCCCATTTGTACCTCCATATTGGTATACTCCTGGTCAGAGTCCATAATATCCTCTCCCCAGACCTCTGGTAATCAGTCCTCTTCCTCCCTGTCTGCCTGACAGGGTTCCTCCCAACTGGACGGCCAAAACCCCTCCATGGATGCCTCATCCAGCAATTTAATATACTCAGCCTCCCTCTGCAGCTCTTGCTGAATCAGAGGTTCCAACAAATTAGCCTCCGGGGACCATGGTTCTAGTCCCAGACCTTGACAGCGTTTAGTTATTTTGCCTCCTTACAGTCCCCATGCCACATTCAGGATCACCATACACGATCTCCCAGAGCCCATCTATTAGCTCCAATTAAACATAGAGAACCTCTCCTAGGGCACCAACAGGCCATATCCTGGCATGATATTGTTTCTCCAAGGCAATCTCTTTCCATACCAGTTTCTTCAACCAGCCTGACAACTCATGACCCTGCCACAATCCCAGGAACGCCACCCATTGCTTTAGAAGGGCCACTTTGCCTCTGTCACCTGGCTCTCTTTCTCTCTGTCTTTGAAAGTAGCCATCGTCGCTACTTGTAAGAATGCTTGAGATCTCCCACCGATGCCACCAGCTGTTACGCCCCCCAGATTTGGTGGACTACGCTCACCCCAAGTCTCTCTCTCTCTATGGGTCGCAACTGTTTGTTCAGATCTCAACACCAGCAGACACTTCAAGTGACAGCATCATTTCTGAAGAGACAGGCACCATCAGACCCCTTTTCTTAGGATCTCAGAATCACACACCATGTACCTTTGATTAGTACAAGCAGACTCAAACACCACCTTTGTTTAGTGTGTCCAAAATCAGACTGGCCCTTCTTTATTTTTCAAAACACATTTTAGATGATATAAAACAACAAAGACTTCCCACCAGTTCTAGCCCATACTCCTAGACAAATAGCTTGCTATCCCCCCTCACCCACATGATTTCCAGATGTATATAGGGGTCTGGCTTTCTTGTTCTCATTACACTCCCTTCATGACTAAAGCCAGAGCCTTCACACGTGGCCGATCGCAGGGCCATATCAATTCTTTAGAATTATTTAACCCTTTGTATATCCCAGATACGACCACCTACTGTCCTACTTCCAATACAGACACAGTATTCTAATGTTAATCAATGACAGTACCACATGCACCCACTACATCCATGACACCACTACATGTATGCATTACACCCATGATACAAATGTCAAGTTGTTAGTACCCTCCAACCACACACACAATAACCAATGAACCCCAAACAGTCCAGTGGGCCCCTCTGTTCATAACATCTATATATATATAAAAAAAATGAAAAATCTGTTGAATTACAAACATACAAGAATAAAATAATACTTGAGGAACAGAAGTTGCTATAACAATATGGCAAAAAAGAAAGGAAAAAGAAAAGGCAACTCAATCTGAAACTCAGAACATATTAATCATACCATAATAATGGCAAAATAACTTTCTTATGATGAGAGAGGAAGGAATAGTATAACTGGCAGAAGGGTAGATATCTTTCCAACGTGTCAGCTCATAAGGTGACCCTGAGATGTATAGAACATTCCAAAATCGGTCATGGATGGATCAAATCATCACTGACCAAAAAATAAAAAAAATGAGATTATCTAATATGTCATATGTAAACCATTTAAAACATAGCTTTTAATAGCAGCTATGTAAAAAAGTGAAAAAATATATATTTAAAAACGAACGATTACGGTCATACGTCACCGACAAAAAGAAAATAACCCAGCAACAATGTAGGTGGGTACTAGCAGGAGTGAGGGCCAAAAGCCTCCCAGTACACCAATAGGCAGTATACATATACTGGGAAACAAGATCTAAATTCACAGAGTACCCAATTATTATAAGAGATTGTAAATAAAGATGTTCTTAGACATATTGTGGTGTAAGATGCTATATAATATCTCATGAAAAAGGTAGATTCTAAAACATAGTGTATGAATTCACTCCAATCCTTATGTATACATTTATTTTAATGATACTGGTTACACTATTTCCATATAAGTGGAGAATATTAGCAGCACTACCAAAAGGTATTATAAAACACTCTTCTGATATAATAAAGGTGCTCAGATTATTGAACAAAGGTATCACTGATGATCCTAATACAATATATTAAATTTGCATACAATATGGGAACTAATAATGTAAATATTCTCATGTCTTTCAATAATAATAGTAGGTACTGGGTACTCTTATCACCCTTAACAAAAAATCATTATTACCTCAATATACCAGAATATGGTTATAAAAAGATGAGATAAGGAGGACTGTGCAAAGAAAGACCTACCCCGTATAAGCTAGCCTCCATGATGGACATATAACAGGCCCAAACCAACACTCACCGCTCTGCCACTATCCCCATCGTGTTGGTATCGGCGTGTGACGTCGCTCATCAGTGACGTTGCGTGTCAGATGACGTATGCATTCCAAGCGTTCCACATTCGCTCATGCGCACAGCCGAAGCGCGTTTTGCAACACAGTACTTTGTCAAGGCTGAGTAGGAAGTAGGGAGAAAGGGAGCTTTATAATGCCAAACTATCACGTGATAATAAACTTATTAAGGTATGGCACTGAAGTGAGCGCTGACTGGGAACAAACTTATGTATAAATACAAAACAAAAATCAATAGTCATAACACAAAAAGAAAAATGATAATAAAATGAAATAAATATAAGATCTAACAAAAACAAAAAAAACAGCAACATGTCATAATGAGAATCATATATATTAAATCTCAAACAAAAAGTCTTGAGATATTCAAAAAAAGGGGGGAGAGAACAGGGGAAAAGAGGGAAGAGAAGGGGCATGTATCAAAAAGTACCAATCTCATAGAAAAACAGTATAATTTATATTCTCATTCAAGCCCATTGGGGCCATGGTATTCAATAAGAAAATCCAACAGCTTAGTAGGGCATCTTCCAGGTTCCAACCTCTTTTACCAAGGGATACTTGCTGTACCATCCAACATTTCATAACTCCACCGTTGGAACTATGGAATCTTAAAAAATGTCAGTTTTTTTCCCTGTTGTAGATCTTTCCCAGCGTTTTTGATATTCCAGGCATGTTCACCTATTCTTTTTCTTATTTCTCTGCTTGTCATGCCAACATATATTTTCTCTGAGCAGGCACATTCCAAAACATAGACAACCCCTTTTGAACTTCATTTGAAGAATTTTTTGATATCATGATTTTGGCCCATATGATCTTGAAAATGGATAACATTTTGATTTGGGTACAATATTTACAATGGCCACAATTGTGGTTCCCCACAATTTTGGCTTTGGGTGTCTTCTGTACTGATTTAACATAATGGCTAGATACTAAGGAATCTCTTAGCGAAGGAGATCTTTTCCAACTAGATCTAATGCCGGATTCTAACCATCCTTTTAGCTCCACGTCAGTTTTCAGTACATCCAGATGTTTATTTAGAATGATCAAAATTTCTTGCCACTGCCCATTCAAGGTGTTTATGAATCAGATTTCCTCACTATCCAAAACCCTCTTTTTAGGATTCAATAAACTTTCCCTCTTGAGGTGTAAGGCTTTATGATATGCTCTCTTGGTGGTTCTGTTGCTATATCCCCTATGTCTCTAATTTTGTCGTAACTCAATATCTCTAACTTTGAAAATTTCTACATCACAACAGTTGCGTCTTAACCGTAAAAACTCACCAAAGGGAATAGCCTTCATCGTTAAGGGCAAGTGGGCACTTTCTTGATGTAATATACTATTTGTAGCTGTGTCTTTATGATAAAGATCCGTGCATAGGATTCCTCCTTCTCACCGGTATAAGGTTAAATCCAAGAAGTCTATTTTATCATACTGGATGGAAACAGTTTATCTAAGATTAAAGTCATTATGATTCAATATATGTACATATTCCATAAAGAGACTTTCTGGACCATTCCATAGGATTAAGAGGTTATCTATATACCTGAGCCAGATGAGTATATGCTTGGTGTAATCATTGAGATCTTGGCAATCTCACGCTCCCACCACCCCATATAGAGGTTAGTGTAGGTGGGAGTGCAAGACGTGCCCATGGCTGATTTGGAGGAAGAATTTGTCATCAAAGACAAAATAGTTATGTGTCAGGACAAAATGTAGCAGATCTAATATAAATTGGTTCTTATTAGGTTCATAAGATCCCATCTTCAGGAAATATCCTACTGATTTCTCACCTATAGAGTGTTGTATTAATGTGTAGAGAGTCTCTACATCGCAGGTGATCAAGGTGGTATTATCGGTTAGTATTATCCCATCTAATTTATTTAATAGATCTATTGTATCACAGATGTAGGACGGAAGGTCAAAGACAAAGGATCACAGACAGGTATCTAAGTATTTTCTTGCTTGCGCACATAGATTGGAATTACCAGATATGATGGGTCTACCCGGTGGTTTCACTTTGTCTTTATGTAGTTTGGGTAGTAAATACAAGGTTGACACCTTTGGTTTACACACAGTCAAAAAGGTTACCTCTCTTTTAGATGAAATACCATCTGAGTCAGCTTTTTGTATGATCTTCTGATATTTATCCAAAAACTCTGCTGCTGGATTTCCAAGTGGGTGTCTATAACACCTTATTACACATAGTTGTCTCATTGCTTCCCTCATGCAGTCATCAGCAGGCCAAAGAACGATATTACCACCCTTGTCAGAAGGTTTCACTTTTACATCCTTCCAGGATTTAATATCCTTTATACACTTTTCGGGGCTCGCAACTCGATTGCAGACAGGCAAATGCCTGCGCTTAAGTTGCATGCTCCCGTTGCTCTACTTTTGCAATGCTATGACCAACCTCCAAGCCCGTAACTCATAAGTGAAGGCCGTAAGAGTTTGAAATCCAGCCTCCATTTTCTAAAGAATGTTTACACATTGATTGCCGTGATCGATATAACACAAAAATTGAACATGAAATAAAGTATTGGCGAATGTTGTGCTATTAATTCTAAGATCTAAAAGTACAGTATTTCTTTTTTCTTTGCTTTTAAAGTGCTCTGATTAGTCATTAAGCACTTTGCAAGACCTCATTGGTACCAGTAACTTGTGTTTAGATATTTGCCATTTACAGGCTTGACAGAGTTATTAGCGAAGGGGAATTGGAGCGATTAAATATCGATTTGCGATTTTGGAGTTTGAAAGACCAAAGGCTTGGAGGACATTAACTTGCAGTTTGACAAATCACAATTAATCGCAGCTTGGAGCATGTAACTCGATCAGAGCTCGCAAACGGAAGTCAATTGAATAGCAAAATAACTTGCGACCTCCACTTGCAAGTCTGAATTTCCAAAACAGAGCAATTGAATGAGGGTCAAAAAATCTAATTAGGTTTTTTGAATATCAGCTTTCTGCTTTTTTATCCCTTAAGTAGGAATCTCCTCGCCCCCACTGCCCCCCCACCCCCACCCCGGCAAATGCCCCCTTGGCCCCCTCAACCTCACCAACACCAGGATCCCCTGCCCAAAATATATCACGTAATTTCCTGCCTCAGCAAATAGAGGCTCCTGCAGGGGAGGTGCAGAAGAATCCCATAAATGAACTACCATGGATTAGGGTAAGAAAGAAGGGGTCCTGGAGTGGGTAAAGTTGAGGCTGCTAATGGGACATGAGTGGGGAGGCAGCAAGGGGGCCTACCCAAGAAAAAAAAAAGCTGATTTTCAAAAAAAAGTTATTAGATGGTGTGATCCCGGTGCATTACATCTCCTACACAGGTGGTAGCTCCACCATTGACTCATTGTTCCTCCTATCAATCAATTTCCTTCTAATGATGTCGGGTGTACATAAAGAAAGGTAGTTCCAGAGTGATTGGTAGGATGTGATAAAACCAAAGAACTGGCAGGGGTGGAGAAGCATATGGATTTTACAAAATTTAAAAAGTGCTTGTTTTGTGCTTTTGCACATACAATATTATAATACACCTAATTTGGTTATTCTAAGAGAGGCTTTAAGCTCTAATGAAAATGTGAAGAATTCTGAGACATATCAAGGACAATAAGAATATTAAAAGAGGGGTAAAGGGAAAAAGAAAGAAGAGAATAAGGAGAGAAGGGAATCAGTCTGAAGGCTATAATCACAAAATTCTTGATGGAAGGTTAACTTCAAGAGGCACTATGAGATCCAGGTCAACAAGTTTACTCATCTCTTTTCTAATGAATTAGCAATTTTCATATTCTTTAAGTAAATGACAAAAACATTCTCATATATTTACTATTTAACAGGACTCACATGATGTCTTCATTTTTCCACAACTGCTTGGGGAATTGCGCAATCACGTACAATCTGATGTTATGAAGAATTGCCTGTTATCTCTTTATCAATATAATTGTACATTTGTCAACTGCTTCACCACAAAAAATAATGATTCAAATTGGATTTTTGATGTAATATAAGGCAAACTCAGTGGGGAATTTACATGTTTCAAATTTGTGGAAGATTTACAGCTAATGTGTGAAAGGGTAGTAGGTAAATGTGACAGCCTTCCAGTGGAAGTAGTAGAGTAAAACACAATTAATATACGCATGTCTAGGAAATATATTAAGGCTATACTTAAGTTGTTTATGTCAACATGTTTAGATAGATTGAATGGAAATTAGATGGATCTTTTTGATTCTTATCTGCCATCAAATATAAATCAAAAGATTTATATGTTTAATTTTCATGTAAAGAAGACCTGTGTAGGGTTTAAAGTCTGCTCTTTTAAGTGCATGCTAGAAAATGTATATGCCTTTAACTATGCTTCCATGTATGCGAACCTATTTATGAATTGAAATAAACTGTATATGGATCTCATGGGATGGGATACTCTACTACTGTCAAAACCTTACGTTGTTTATGAAGTGGAATTTACAATATTTCATAATAGTAAAAATGTGTTTCTTACTGAGAAAGAGGAAATTGTGGTAAACCAGTGCCTATTATTTATCAGTTATTCTCATCATTCTGACATAGAATGTTTGGAAATATACAATATTCACCAAATATAGTGACATACTTAGACAGTGTGCACTAATACAAATATTTACTTACGTGGATGAAGCATGTATGAATAATTAGTTGCATTCAATTCTGGCATTGAAAAGAAAAGTTAATCAGAAAACTGTTACGTACATTTTCCTGTGACTAACACTGGTGATGGCCATACACTCTACTTAGGGGAAAGCTTATGAAGAAATATATACTTTAAATGTTAAGATTCTCAGAAACCTTAAAGCATCACACCAGTAAAAAATGTTTTAAAAGTCCCTGTTTAGAAGGGAGATAAAGTATGCTATGCTTTTGCAATGCAACTATGCTAGACACTGAGGACATTTTACACAAAACACTTATGGTAATAAGGGAGGTATCTCAGCATGCCACAGGGGATTTGTGAGCATCAAGGTCCAACAGAACTAACACCAGGACTTCAAGGCCACTGTCATCCAACAGGTCGAAGCGTCATATGTGTACTTATATATGTCCCATTGCACTGATTGTGATGATTTGTTGAAGAACTTTGTAAAGTATAGATCACTCCCATGAGGAACGTGAACATGCAGAAAAACAAATGAAGCTACAAAAATCAGTATATCGGTGAATATTCCTTCAGGACATTCGAATGTCAGATCGTGATGAATGTAAGAGTGTCTTGAAGGCCCTGCAGCCAGAAGCAAAGGTTAACCAATCCCTATTAGACCTGCACAAACTGTCTACTGACCGCAACAATCCCCAGTTCTGTAATATCCTGGAAACGCACTGCTTGGACAAGCAATTTAAATCAATCACCATGACTGAGCTCTCTCCTCCCTCATAATTTCTTTGCCTGGCCTCTGTCTTGTTAACTCTTCGGTGATGTAATTTAATTGTTGCTCCACTATATTTTTGCAATCAATAATGTAAACCTAGCTGGAGGTTGACATTGAACTTACAGTTCATCAGCTATCAGACTCTAAAAGCCATGAAACAATATGAGCACTGCAAAATAGTGATCAGCGAAAGTACACTTAGAAAGGCCCCTATTTAATTGTCCAAATTGCAATTACTGGAGCTTGTAATGGAGCCCGTAAAAGTTACTGATGTTGCCAAAAATGTAACTCTGTCCTATTTACTCCTTTGATGTTTCAAGCCTGCAATTGTTACCAGTGCTAAAGGCTCAAAATCCTTATGTAATTACAATCGTTCATGTAGCCGCAATTGCCTTCTAAAGCGTAAATTGTAAATGTAGCCAAATTGTAGCAAAAATATTACAGTTTCTAAATAGGACTCGCAAGGACTTTTTCAAAGATGTATGAGTGCCCTAGCAGCCATTAAAAACAGTAAACCACTTTTAAACAATAGAAAAGCAGGGAAGTTCATTAGAATTAATTGCACAACATTCTCTAATAAACATATAACAACAACAAAAAAAATCAGAAAGTTGTTGAACAGTAAATATGTTTAATTATATGATAAGGATGAAACACTGCAAGCAAATGTGAGGTGTTATGTGCCACAGTATGTGAAAGGATGGACTATGCTCAGCCATATGACCTCGGTCAGGGCTTACTGGTGCTGTTTCCCTATGTATTAGAGCTTTTGGTGTATGGTGACAAATATGTTGTTTCATGGCTCAATTCCATTAATGTATCATTGTCCCAATGGTTATTACTTGTATTACTTGTAGGTTGTTGCAAAATTATGTGGATGTTTGCTATGAAACTGCTGGTCTGTCCCTAAGGAAGCTAATAAAGTACAGGGATGGGATTCCAGGGACTTGGGGAACCAGAGTGATAGATACTGTACATAAAAGGTTCACTCTGCATACAAACACATTGCCAGACATGAATATATCTATAGGAGATCAGATTAGAGTGCCAGGGTCTAATGAAGATAAGAAGATCATGTAAGCAAATATGATAGATGGTCTCCAGTATTGTCATCCTTGACGTACTACTGTAAGGTTAACAACCCAGGTTAAGATAACTTCCCCTGATGATGAGGTTACTGCACCACAGTGGTAGATTACAGGCCTTACATATATTAATGGACAGGTGCCCCATTTGTTTATACAGGAAGATGATCTCTGTACATATATATGATTGTTAAATATGTGTAATGTATGTTGATGTCCCAAAACCCCAACCATTGAAAACACATGGAAACAGTGAGACTGGTAAAACTAAAATTATTATACACACAGAGCACAGAGAGAAATGTATACGACTGTGCCTTAATATCATGGGTGTGGTGTGGGCAGATCCTGCAAGGACAAAAAGCTTTTTGGGAAAAAGGGGACACCTAAAGGGTTAAATGTAATACTGCCTAATAATGATGATGATGCATAGCATCTACTAGGGTCACATGTGTCACTACAGCACCGTAACCAGAATCTGATGAAAAAAAGGATCATCACATTTAATAGAAGTAACCAGTAATACGCATAACACTTCTGCTCAATTAAACAGATGCATAAACTTCTGGACTATGTAGTCCAATCAAGTTATACAGATACAGTGTGTTCTCAAAATAAAAATAGGAAAAAATGGTAGTACAAACCTAAAAAAGGCAGAGGAGGATAAAAAAACTAAAATACCAGCATGTACAGTACAGTGCTAAATACTGTAACTGTAACAATATACCAACTTACCTGATCTTCAATTGCAAGCATTACTAACCATTAGCTAGTTGTCATGATATATCAGTAGCCATGACCATTAATAACGATGTGTCATCTCACAATGAATGCTTAGCTGTGACCACAGTCTGTGGTCCAGGAGTACTATCACCATCTTCATCATTGTTTAGCAACAATGATTTTACATTCATCTGGTATACAGGTGTTAGCACATTTTAAAGGATACTCATGATATCATAAATTCGGTAAACCTTCAAATTAATATGGAGAGTGGTGGCAAGCCACGATAGTCCATCCAATAGGAGGGCCCTGTTGGGGACTCAAGTTGTTGGAGGAGGGAGACAGTGGGGTCAAATGCCACGAGTATGGCTGACAGTCCAACAGGTGACCCCACTGCCCATTTGATTTGGTCCTCCTCCTCATATCTAGGGCCCTTGGCTCCTCTTCTTGCCTCCTCCACCTGAGCCGGGTCTTGTGGATGTTTCACTTAATTTCAACTATTAGTAGCTATAATTTGCTAGATGTGATATATTCTTTGTATCATGAGCTTGATTGTTAATGGCTCCTATTGTTATCTTGATTCTGGCTGTGGACACCCATACATGTACTCTCTATTGGTTGATTACTTGTGTTGTGCCCACTAATGACATTGATTTGTCAGCTTCATGGATTTAATGACACATGAATGATCCATCTATCCCTTGTTAAATCCAGGGAGCTGACATGTGAGTGTCCTTGTTGGTTAGTAGTTACATGTGTTGTGTGTTTTCTATGTGTGTGTGATGTTCATGTGGTGGCATGTTGGTGTATCTGATATTCAACTGACATGGAGGATGTTGGGCCACCAGACATAAATCTCCAGTGACAGGGACCTGGCACAACAGCTCCTTGCGCTTCCTCTCCCACTCGTTGTATTTGACAGTCACTTGGGGGCCACCACTTGGTGCTGTCACTGCGCTATATTCCTTGGCCATAATTCTCCTCACCTTGGCCCAGACGTCATTAAAGCTGTGCTTCACGGACCTCACATTCCTTTCTGCAAAGCCCACTGCTGTGACTGCGGCTACTACCTCCTTCCAGGCCTGAGCCCTGGGCCCGAGCCTAGCTTCCCCCCCCCCCCCCACAAGGATAGTGGGGAGCTCACGGATGGGACGAGGGGCCCTGTGTCTGCTCCCAGCTTCTTGTCCTCCCGACTGTGGATGGGAATCCAAATCCATAAACCATGCTGCGGCACTTAGCATTTCTGTGCGTGAACATGATAAATTATTCAAACCCGTAGTTATTGGTTTAGACGGAGCCAATAGTAAAAGAGACCGTCATTATTACGTCCCTAAAACATGGAGGTTAAATTTCAATCACCTACGGTTTTGAAGTCCGAGTTGCAATCGGGCCCACATTTCAGAAATAATGTAATAGGAATTCATCAATAAATTAAAACTTCTAGTCCATGCGAGTTCTATTATATGTATTAACACATTGATTGCCGGGATCGATAAGACACTGAGATTAAACATAAAAAAAATATTTTTTATTGCAGATTTGCAAACTTAAGAATGTTGTGCTATTAATTTTAATACCTTTAATTGCTTTCCCCATAATTTAAAATACAGTAGAGTGTTTACATTTGCTTTTACATTGCTACGGACAGGAGTTTATCCCCCTTGCGGGTCCTCTCTAGTACCCGTAGGATTTTCGGCTACATTTATTATTTGGTTGGGAAAACAGTTGCAGGCTTCAGGACTTGTAGCATTTTAATAGCGATTTGAGATTGCAACATTTACGGGATTGAAATATCAAAGGCTTAGCTGGGTCGGAGTTCAGATTTTGAGAGCTTGTAGGATTTTTCTGCCTGTAACCCACAGATTGATTGCGGGTAGCTAAAAGAGGACAGTTTAGGTGTAACTTTTGCAGGCTCCTTTATGGGCTTCTGGAACTCAACATCGCCAAATTTATTAGGGCCCCACGTCAATTAAATACATCTGTAACGGTAGCAAATTTCTAACTTGCAGACTTAGGGCCTGTATGAAGGTAATTACTGGCTTGGAATTAAAGGGGGGGCAAAGTCTTTTATTCATCTGCCATACAGAGAAATGTCAGTGTCAGGCTCCACCCCCAGGTTTATCTCATGAAAGACCTATTTTTGTGCCACAACAACTACAGCTATGTCAGAAGTACCTCTCCTAGCTTTTGATGTGGTTTATACTGATTGGTTGTTGTTAATTACCAGTCTTTTTACCAGCCAATCACACCTCACTTGGGACTATATATTGCTGCTCTGGCATGTTGTAGATTCCTGTGACTGGGAGTGCTTCTGGTTCTGGGAGTACTTCTGGTTGCTCCTGTGTCTTCCTGCTCTGTTTGTCTACAGTTCTACTCCACTCCTGTTCGCTTTAGGACTGATCTTTGCTGCTAATGTGGCTTGTTATTGATCTCTGTGAATTTCTACTGACCCATTCTCTTTGTCTTGCCTTACCATTCCTTTACCTATGCCCTTGGACTTGTTACCAGGCTCTTCTACTTCGCACCTGAAGGATTTCACCTGAACAGTCCTGACATTTGGACAATAACAAGCTCTGTAATGTGAAATCCATATACAATATTTACCTTGTAAGTACCTTTTTAGCATGTCTATTCATTTTTTTTTAACATACTTCAACATGTATGACTTTTTTCATTCTTTCTTCGATTTTTTTTTTTAGTATACCACAAACTTTATGAGCTGTATAAGAATAAAAGGAATTTAAACTTCAACAGAACTTCAATCAACACCATTGGACTGTTTTTAACACCGGTGTGCTATTTCCATTACTTTTGGAAATATTTATTTTATATTTCGGTGGATACATAACAACGATTTCTTAAAGTTTCTCACCTGGTCAAACTAATCAAGCAATGTAATTTGTGGTATATCCATAAATCAGCTGCGGGAGCCTTCCCCCCCCCTTACGTTACACGTTTATGTTAATGTCACTCACAATATTGCAGCACTCAGCCCACATACATAAATCCTGCCTTATACGCATGAGATTTCAGTGTAGGGTATACCCAAACAAAGCTTTACGGATGAGAAACATCTCTAGGAATTAATATATATATTTATTTATTTATATAAATACATAATTTTTTTATTTTTAAAGTTAATAGATATGACAATTGTATTTATGGAGTCAATATATACCGTATATACTCGAGTATAAGCCGAGTTTTTCAGCCCTTTTTTTAAGGCTAAAAAGGGCCCCCTGCTGTTCCTTCTTCTCCATCACCACCCCAACAGGTAGGCTAGCTCAATCTTCTTTGTATGTGTCAAATGTATATGTCCAGTCCATTCCACTCATTAACTGATGCATGTAAATTCAAATCAACTTGACCCAGATGGGCCTCTGGGAGTATCTATTGGTTTATTACAGAAATAATGATGGCAACATACTCATTCTAGAATGTGTATTCTTTTTAAGTGATTGATGTATGGTTAGTTATATAGTCGTCATTCCTAACTAAGATTGCGGTCTAATCTTGTGTGTATTAAATGTCCTTTTATTAACCAAATAAATACATTACAAAATTACACCAAATGCCAAAATAGGACAATATTAAATGTATTTGATATATTTAAAACAAATTAAAAATATAAAATATTAGGTACAAAAATTCAGATTGACTGAACTGCATCAACAAAAATGACACCTGTTTGAAAGAATGTTTCCTTGATCTCAACAAGTGTTTGGGGCACCAACTGCTCCTGTCCAGATGCATTCCAGGTGAACAAAAATATACAACATGCTAGAAAGACTGTTAAACTGATTTAAAAAAAAGTATTATTATTGGAAATGCTGTTAACAAAACAGCCAAAAATGAGTAATTTAAATAGAAAAAATATGGGATATGAAATAACTTTCCATGTTTTGCTTGCTCTTGAAGCAGCTCTGATAAAAAGATTAAGTTGCAGTGAGACTTACTAAGTAATTTCTGTAACTATTGTACTTTAATAAATCCAATCCAGGTATACTTGTGGGAGGCTTACCACCAGCGATTTCAAATTTTCAAGATAGTAAACCTTTGACTGTGTGGGTCACAACAAAATATGACAAGTTCTTAAAGAGATGGGAGTACCAGATCATCTCATCCTCCTCCTAAAGAATCTGTAAATGGACCATGAAGCCACAGTCAGAACTGAACATGGAACAACGGAATGGTTCAAGGTAAGGAGTGCGACAAGGTTGTATTTTGTCACCTTCTTTATTTAACTTGCAGAGTACATCATGCTTAAGGCCAGATTGGATTAATCCAAAATTGGAATCAATATTGCTGGGAGAAATATCAACAACCTCAGTTACACAAATGATACTACTCTGATGTCTGAAAGTGAGAAGGAACTAAAGGACCTGTTGGTGAAGGCGTAAAAGTTGGCCTGCTGCTCAACGTTAAAAAAATGAAGATCATGGCAAACGGCAATCTCGGCACAGCGTTTCTAATTGCAAGTTTTCGTGAGCCACATGTTAGATCTGATGGATGGCTTCTGCACAGGTGGATTAATGCCAACTGTTGAGTCACCAATTAACCAATTTCTGTTCAAGTAATAAACTCCTTAAAATTTGACCTGCTGGTGCTCTTTTATGAATGGTTTCAATAAACACTGGTGTTGGGTACAGACAAACTAAAACCTTTATTTCTCTATAACCCTCATTAGTGTAAACAAACAAAAAAAGTATGCAAGAAATATTATACTATAAATATACTAATCACAATTTCATAGAACCATCACTTTTGGTGACTTAAAAACCATTTCCCTATAAAACAAAAAATTTCTGTTTTTGCAATAACTTAACAGTAATATTTCCGGAAATAACCAGTTAAAATAATAGGAAGCAGGATGGACTATTCTGCCGGTATAATCATCTGCTACTATTTAGGCATTTGATAACACATTGGCTTCGATTAGGACTATTTTGGCCTTTTTATTTAACTAGAAGCAGCTGCGAATGTCACATTTTACAGTCTGAAATTGTAATAAAGCCTATTAAAGAAACTGTTTTGTTCAGCTTAACAGTTGCTTATTAGAGTTTTTTAACCTGTACATATACAAGCAAAGCTATCTGACACACACTTAATTTAACCATATGGTTAAGGCGAAGACAAACAATATCACAGCAAATATACATTACCCCATTTAAACTTAGGAAATATATTATCCACTCCTACTATATTCCAATTTTAACATCTTTAAAAATAAACATGACATGCAGTGATATATAAACTATGGATTATACAAAAATATATAAACTAGGGATCATGCAAAAACTATCCAACCATCACAAAATATGCTAAGGTTGGCTAAACTCAATACTTTTATAGGAAAAGGTTTGATAAGAAGACAACTGGTGGTTATTAAATACTTCCTTCAGTCTACTTTTTTTGCAAGCTACCTTGCATGTAAGGAATCTATTTTGTGAATGGATATACAATAAAATCATTTTGGCATACATTTAAACAAATAATAAGACAGAATACATTTACAATTCCATAATTCCACATCTGATGTCAATTACCTTCATGTCAAGTAGTTTTATTATTGGATGAATCCACTCCAAGGAAATAAGCTTTGTCAGATGGCTTGAAATATCATTATAAGACTATACAAGAAGATACTCACGCAATGAATGCATGTTTCCCACCTTGCTTTGTAAGAGACCATTCCCTTTAACCAGTTTTGTTATTTATCTTCTTGTAATTATTTTTCTTTGTTACCTAATAGAATTGCAAAAAATAGGTTACACCATGCTGAATATTGATCTCTGAAACCTCATAAATAATAAATATAAAAAGAATAAATATCATTCTGTATTTCCATATGCCATGGGGGTCCCTAGGGACCCTAGGATATACTATACTATAAAAATGGCTGGCCCTATGGACCCCAATAGCACCTAATATTAACCTCATACCATAGGTGTCATGAATCAGCCAGGGGCCATCTTGGATTTGGAACTGTTACTTGCCACATGTTATTGAACAGAAGGTTTTGGGCTCCCAGAGCCACTGTTATAATGTAATATATTCAGGGCAGAGTCCCACTGTTATTGTTATGCATTCAGAGGAGAGGCAGTTTACCACGTCACCACTAATAAAGTCGTCATAACGCATTAAGTGGACTGACGTGGGAAGTACTGCCTCAACTCATAACATGTGGGTTATAACATGTTGTAGTGGTAATATCTGTAAATATATTGTATTTGAATGTTGGAGCCATGTTGTGTGCATCATCCATATTGACTGCATATGTAACCTGAGTTGATCACCCATCTGCCTTCCAGCTATCACCTAAAGTAAACACTTGATGTAATAGTAAGGCCAGAACAAAGGGGTCTATACAGACATTGAGGCACCATAACCCCAGGGGGTCTACAGGGATTCTCACTCTAATAATCAGGGCAAATTCCAGAGGACAGGTAGATGTTTCTCCCTTGAGAGCCACACACCAACTGAATTAGGTAGCCACACCTAGTGGGCGGACCTGGGAGGAGTCTCATGGTTCCCTGCCTGATTGGCCAGAGGCAGTTAGGGGCTGACTAAAGATAGCCCTCCTGGTGATTTTGTATGCCTGTTTAAAAGATGATGTTTTCCAAATAAAGTTGTTCATAATTTTCATCAAGACGTGCATGGCCATGAGCTGGCAAGCTGGTTGGAGGAACTGGTAGAGAAAGAGATGGACTTGGAGGAACAGTACCTTGCCAGGATAGAGTCCTTGGGTGGCCGGAGAGAGGATCTCTATTTTCGTTTGGATCTAGAATATGGGGTCGGTGAGATTCTGAATGGTGATCCGGAATGTGGCATGGGAACTGCAAGGAGGCATAATAACTTGTTTGTTGAACGCTGCCGGGGTCTGGGACTGGAAGCATGGTTCCCGGAGGCTCCTTTGCTGGAACCCCTGATTCAGCAAGAGCTGCAACTGGAGGCTGAGTATGTGGAATTGTGGGATGCGATACCCAAGAAGTAATTTTACAACTCAGACGGTATGTACCAGAGTGAGTATGCTCACTGGAACTGGGGAGAGGCATTTCTAGACTGTAAACAAAGTGAGGAGTGGGAAGGGGTAAACACTGTTCCTTTACCAACTCCTGGGGATGGAGAATGTTTGCCCCTAGAAAATGCAGCAACTGTGTCAGGGCCTAGTCACCAGCCCCAAGAGCCAGAGACCCAGTGGAATGTTCCCTGGGTGGGGTCAGATAATCCATGTCTGCCCCCTGATACCCCAAGAGAGTTAATCCCAGAGGAAGTGGGAACTGTTCACAAGCTAGGGCCAGATAAGTTAAGTCTGCCCTCAGAAGTTCTAGGCAAAGTGTGTTGGCCAGAACTGTTAATGGAGCCAGAGGCTCGGGATGATTGTGTGATGGACAGTGGGAAGGGAGCCTTTGAGGCCAGGCTGGAAGGGAATGATGAGATTCCCCAGCCTGCATCAGATAACCACTGTCTGTACCCTGACAGTCCAGGGGAGTTGTCCCCAGAGGTGCTAGTGAAGCACAGAGCCCAGGAGGGTTGTGTAAGAGACTGTGGGGAGGGAAAGGAATTGGTTTCTGGCTACAAGGAACCTGACCTCACACAGCAAGAGAGTGCCAGGGGCACAAAGAGCCAGGCGGGGGCAGCAAGCATGCCAGCCTTGGCAAAAGCATTATGGGTGCAGAGTGGCACCATGAAAGAGGGTGTACCAAGTGGGGAGATACCCTGGATAACCATTGTCCAGGGGCCCACTGGAACAGACACCACTCCAAAGATCCAGTTCAACAGAAAGGACTGGGATAAAGTTGCTCAACCCCGGGCAATGGAGGAGTGTAAGCACAGCTTGGGTGGGAGCAGCGTAGCTCCCCAAGCAGCAATGGAAACAGCTGGACCAGAGGAAGGAAGCCAAGAGGAGCTGTCCCTTTGCGATCCCATAGGCCCAGAGACTGTATTAGAGATCCCAGCCCATCGGTGGGGACTGGCTGGGGAGAACAGAGTTGCTATGGGACAGAAACTGTGGCCCACCTGTTGTACTCTGGGATACCAGATTATTGGGGAGGTACCCTGGACTATTTGGGTGGGTGTGAATGGGAAGAGCAATTTGCTCTAAACAGTGGGTGCAAGGCCAAGGGCTGGGGGAGGTTGTTACTCTGCACTTTGGGACTGTTTTCTAAAGGACTTGAACGTGGAGAGAGTGCAGAGGGCCTAGCCAATCCAGAAGATTCATGACTATCAGCGTAGCTGGAAAAATCAGGGATGTTTCCTGCCACGCTTGGGGAGGTGTTGTCATGAATCAGCCAGGGGCCATCTTGGATTTGGAACTGTTACCTGCCACATGTTATTGAACAGAAGGTTTTGGGCTCCCAGAGCCACTGTTATAATGTAATATATTCAGGGCAGAGTCCCACTGTTATTGTTATGCATTCAGAGGAGAGGCAGTTTACCACGTCACCACTAATAAAGTCGTCATAACGCATTAAGTGGACTGACGTGGGAAGTACTGCCTCAACTCATAACATGTGGGTTATAACATGTTGTAGTGGTAATATCTGTAAATATATTGTATTTGAATGTTGGAGCCATGTTGTGTGCATCATCCATATTGACTGCATATGTAACCTGAGTTGATCACCCATCTGCCTTCCAGCTATCACCTAAAGTAAACACTTGAAGTAATAGTAAGGCCAGAACAAAGGGGTCTATACAGACATTGAGGCACCATAACCCCAGGGGGTCTACAGGGATTCTCACTCTGATAATCAGGGCAAATTCCAGAGGACAGGTAGATGTTTCTCCCTTGAGAGCCACACACCAACTGAATTAGGTAGCCACACCTAGTGGGCGGATCTGGGAGGAGTCTCATGGTTCCCTGCCTGATTGGCCAGAGGCAGTTAGGGGCTGACTAAAGATAGCCCTCCTGGTGATTTTGTATGCCTGTTTAAAAGATGATGTTTTCCAAATAAAGTTGTTCATAATTTTCATCAAGACGTGGTGTGTAGATGTATTATTTACCCGGGGACATATGCTTGCAGTAAGATTCGTCAGACTTACTGTCAATATTGCTCAGTCTAAACCAAGGGCTGAGACATGATGTTCCTGTACTCAAAGCTACTCCAAGGTCCAGAGTAACCCAAATCAAGTCAGCAGACCCCAGCCAGAGAGTGGGTCGTGATAATAGGGTCACACAGGCCCCAGTGGCCACTAAATTATGACCATGGGGGTACTCATGCACCAACTTGTCACACAAAACTAACTCTTATACTACGGGGTTCCTAATATGACCTTAGTATTAACCCTTAATTCATGGGGGTTCCTACTGACCCTATGATATACTAAGCTATGACAATGGGAGTCCTTATGTTTTGCAATGGCTCCAAAAGTTAACCTGTATACCACAGTATATAAGGTGAACATGTGGTTAAAAAAAACGTTAGTCAGCACTCAAGCACCTCCTCCTCTGACCGCCGTTTATTTTTTATAGAGAGGCAGGTATTTTAGGTGGAGGCTCATTTCCACAGACCAAAGATGAGGACCAAAGGCTTCAATCAAGAAAGAAGAGGCCAAATTCTACATAGATGGGCCCTCTTATCGAGGGCTGAAGAGTGAGGACCAGGGTATCAATGATCATCAATCGAGAGCATCAAAAGAATAGGTATGATATATTTTCTGCACTTACAGGTTTAACTTGTATTTTTTTATGCAGTGTTTTATATGTATTTAGTGTTAATGACTATGGGGGTCCTATATGAATCCATGTGGTGTAAGGATGGGTGCCATGAGGGTCCATGAGAACCCCATAATATAGAGGTTGACTTTAGGTACTATAGAGGTCCACAAGGCCCATGCTCATAGCTTAGTATACCATGGAGTCTGTAGGGGCCCCCGTGATTTAGGGAATAATATTAGGTACTACAGGGGTGTATAAGCACCCCCATGTTATATGGGTTAGTTTTGTGTGACAAGGTGGTCCACGAGGACCCCCATGGTCATAGTTTAGTAGAGGGAAGTGATCTTAGATTTTTCGACGTTAACCCCAGAAAATGTAGAAAAAGGCCCTGAAAGAAGAATAGGAAATGGTGTGAGCAAGAGAGAATGGAGAGAGAGGTCTGAGACAAAGGAACAGTGAAGAGAAAATAAGAGGAGGAGGTCTTAGTGAGCCAGGTAAGTAATAAAGTGGGGGTAGGGTGGCTTAATAAAGGCCAGAGACAGCATGGTTGCTTACACAGATGTTACAACATTTAGCAAGGGGGTGTTAGTGTGTTTGAATTAGGTATCTCAATACTATTGTGTCAAATAGCCGTTTTCATAGCCTATTTTATTGCATTGTAATGTGTTTGCATTTTTGCATACTTTATATTTTGTTCTTAAATTATACATACTGTACCCACTTCACTCTACTGTATCATTTTTATTTACTAGTACTATGGAATATGGTGTCTTTTTATACAAAATGTATTGCTAGATTTACTCTAGTAAGGTACTAGTGAAATAGCACAGACAAACAATATTTTGTTAGTACGAATAAAAAACAAGTTTATGTTTAGACAACAAGGATGTCTTAATGTAGCCTTCGAGTTTATTTTTTATATAATGTGTTACCAGGCTGCAGATGCTGACTATGGAGTAAGATCCGTTAGCACATTCAATTTCATGCATGAATTACTAACATGACTTTTATCCCCATATGTTTTGGGTCTATCCATGTTGGAGTTTGTCTTTCATTTTATTATTAACTTAACCTAAAATAGAACAAGTTTGTTTTTTGTGTTTTTTCTTTTTTTTATAAAGAAAATATCTGCCAAAATACACAAACTATTCATCTCTTGGAGTGCTTTTTTTGTAGGAATAAGCAAATTTAATAGGACACAGATAACATCTGATGACTATGTGCAAATGCATTCTGCAGATAATCCACAGATTTAGAATAGATTTCAAAGAAATATAGATGTGCTGCATGCTAGGCCAACAAAGACATCAAAAATATGCAGTCTGTACTATACTTACATTGGAAAATGATCACAACACACATAACTCAACTGTTATTAAGTTGCTGTCTATTTGAGATTATCTGTATTGATCCTACATTACATTTACAATGTGTGAACTTCTGTTAATATATATAAACGTACTCTCTATCTTTTCTGGGAATATAATTGATCAGTATTAGGTAAATGTTTTCTAATTTGATTTTTTCATAATATTGTGTATCATATTTTTATTGCTTTGTTCTTCCTACTTGAGCATCTGTCACTAATATCTTCAAGGTTTTGTCATCCCATAGTGGGCCGGATATCTGGATCTCTCTGCTTTCTAATCGACCCACCTATGTTCAAGTGCAAAATATTGAAATCCTGGAGGGTTGTAGGCACCTGTAGACACACCTTAGAAATCAAATAGAATTACTGATGAATTAAAACTACTCTTTTCACTGTACAGTTATTTCACTAAACAGACAGATACAGCAGAAAGAGAGAATAAGGTTTAACCCATCTGTTTTCATTTTTCTTTTTGCATGGAGTAGCTCCATATAATCATGGAAACACATAGAAATGACAGCAACAACGCAGAGCAAATTGTTAAAGACTTCTAATGTTAAAAATAAGGCCTGAAATACTCACAAAAGCATACACATTTGAAAACAACTTAATAAACCAGTATGGTCTCTCACAACATTGACATACAAAAAATGTTTGCTTTTGTGAGAATTAGATTGTACTTTCACTAACATGTTAGATAAATAATGCTGAGTTTTTGGATATATATAGGGGCCATATTAATGGAGTTCAATTCTAACATTTGTATTGTGGGTTCTCTATAATTACTTTAAACCAAGGGATCCCTATTAGTTTATATAAGTGTGTAAAAAAAGGGAACATGTTTATTCTGTTAATAAGTAATTAGAACCTTTCTGCTCATAATGATGCACAGTTTAAGAGTACAGAGGACCAAAGCTTATAAAAGCACCAGTAATATCAAACATTGAGCTCCGTCAAATCCGCTAAGTAGATAAAAGGAATGGTTCCCTCGTAAAAGTGGGAGCTTTTTATTTAACAAGGGAGTCATTACCTTAAATGTCCCTCAACCTAGCTGACATGCATTAAGGGCTGTTTGCTGTTGCTGTCCGCCCAACATAGTGTCACACAGCCTGCTTGCAGGAGACCCTTGAGTTTGAAGCTCAGTAGTCTCCTTAGCAAAGCTGCACACTGGTATCCACACTACACTAGCTCTAACATCTCTAACACCCTATCCTCTATCTATTCATGTAAACCCCTTCCCATGGCAAACTAATGCAGGGGGTTTATGACCCCTCTGCCTATTACCCTGTTGCCCCCTAAAAGCCCCAGGATTCCCCCCAATACCTGCTATAAACTGGGGGACTGCGGAGATTCCCTCCTCCCATGCACCAAAGAGATCCTTGGGTAATTCTTCCTCCCATGTGCTAACCCCCTGGGATCCCACCATCTATCTATAACCATAAGAGTCTCTATATATATATCCATAACTATCATTAAACCCTATGTGCCATGGGGGTCCTAATAGCCCCTGAGTCTAAAGTATAAAAAACACTACATTTAATAAGAAAAACAATATTTCACACAAAAAAATTACAAAAATTAAAATATCTAAATAAATAAATAAAAATAATTAGAAAAGAAACTACACAAAATAAATTAAACCAGTAATGGGTTAAAAAATATACTTACCTACCCTGTTATGTCTTCCAGTAATGATGTATAACACAATGGTCCTCAATTTACTTCCGTGGATAAGCGGACTATCCAGTTTGCTTGAAGATTTTGGCCCTCTTTTTATTTGATTAAAGCCCTGGATCCTCATCTTCTAGCCAGTTGAAATGAGCCTCCACCTAAAAACCCGTTGTTCTAGGAAAAACAAGTGTGTTAACTTTTGGTGCCATGGAGATCCCCCATGGTTATAGTTCAATTGTAGGAACCTTGGGGTTAGAGAGTGGGAGGTGGGAATCCACATGGTTCCTCTTAGCTTGTGGGAGTTGATAATCCCCGGGGTCTCCCTCGGAACCTGCAAGGAGGGAATTCCCAAGTTTCCCTAGTTAAGTAATGATATTGAAGAACATCCCTGGGCTTATAATGGGTAAGGCTATTGGGAGGGGGGATCTACAGGGTTAGTTAAAGGGACATTTACCTATAAGTGCTCATCATTGTGTGAAAGAGTACAATATTCTATGTTAAAGTGATCTGTTGCCCTTTTTTAATTAAACTAAGAACAGTTAAACATTTCCAGTCTTAGGTCTGTTTACAAACACACTGCAGACTGCCACATGATCTGAGGACTTACTTGCACTTGAGGGTAACATGTTTTACTCATATTTTTGAATGCAATGTGGATTGTGTTTTTACACTTTTTAACCCAGTTTGCATGCACTTCGGGTAGGGCTAGTTTTTCTCAGGATTGGAATCATTAAGTGGTGATTTACAAGTCAACTTGACAACTTGAAATGGGAATGAGGCCTATTGTTTGTATTGAATTGTTACCCAAAATTAACAATAAATAAAATCCAGTTAAATGTATGATTACATATGATTTTGGTGTATACTACTTTGTAAGCATGAACAGATTTAGAGCATGATTCAACTGAACAATCTTAAATTACTGGAGCCCGTAAATGAGGCCGTAAGTTAATTTGCTATTCAATTGACGTCTTTTTGGGGGCTCTAAACAGTTTGTGGGTTACAGGCTTGAAAACCTTGCGGTTGTTAAACCAGGAACTGACATCCTCCAGATGCCTTTGATCTTTCTCGTCCACGAGAGATACGATAGCTAAAAAAGCAAATCGCTATTAAATTGCTACAATTCACCAAGCCAGCAAATGGTTTTACACCCGTAAACGGCAAATACGAGTACTAGAGAGGACCTGCAAGGGGGTTTAATCCCTGTCCGTATCACTGTAAATGCAAAATGGGTGGTTATGGCCTTGCTTAATTGATCATGTGCCCGGAACTGCTACGCAAGAGTGCATGGTTTATGATTTCAGCTTTCGGCCCGTAACGTGCGGGCTTGTTCAATTGAATAGCACCAGAATTGTAGCAGAGTTCAAGCCCGCTGCGCAACGGCAGACATAAGGTCTGTATACCGCCAGATGCAGGCTTTTAATTGAATCAGGCTCTTAGTCTACACAGCCACAGTGCTATTCTACAACAGCAATAATGTCTTTAAAACTGTCAAATTAAGTTACATTAAATATTCATATTTTTATTGCAGCCCTATTGCTCTATCTCAGCTATGAGGACATCAGCATTTCCACGTGATCTTGACCAGCTGAAGCAGTGATTGCATGACATGGTGAAATGAAAAGCTAGCAACTCTACCAAAAAAATTACACAATTTGGTATCTATAGCTGGAGCATAACATCTGAAATTAACATAATAAATATGTTATTGGTGCAAATATATATAAAGGTCCACCAACGTCACCAATGTCACCATCACATAGAAGGAAAAGAAGCTTGAGGAGAAAAGTGTTTTATTTTTTTAATTGAATTGATGGAGTAGTAGGCATTTTCATTTGGGGTTGAGTGTGTTGAATACTCCTTTAAAGTGGGCCACTATAGTGTCCATATAAAGGACTATGTAAAGAATAGTTAGGTAGGGCTGATAAGAAATACTTGATTTTCTTAAATTTCGGCAGAAATGCATTTGTTGGTATATAATGTTTAGACTCAGTATGTGACATGGGCTTACATATGCAAATGGTATCAGGCTCTAACAACCTATATTTTTATTTTCCAATATTTTTATTGAAGACAATTTGGTAATGTTCTTACAGCAGTTTGTATCACATGTTAAGTCTTACATTAAATATGTTTTATGCCGCTTGAACAATTTCCCTGATTACTTAAGGAAAGAGAAATAAAGATATTATTATATCAGGAACAAAATGTTTGCCTTTTGTTTGTTTTTAACACAATTCATATTTGAATTTACAAAAAAACAATTATCAACTTGATTTACTTATTAACCTTCTAACTTTCATTTCCCCACTCTCAATTAAATTCTTAAGTTATACAGTCTGCCTATACCAAATTTGCCTGGTATAAGCGAGGGTAGATCAGACTAAAGATTGTATGTTTTTATCGAATTGATGAATTCAGTCGGCTACCCTTTATATTAATACATTAGGGGGGATATCGCTGAGTAATTACACAGTATGAATTAAAATAATAAATAATAAAGGGAAATATGAAAAGAAAAAGGAGAAAAGGAAAAAGGGAAAGGAATAAGGTGGCAAAGAAGTGTCCTCCTTACAAGTTGACAATATGGGGGTCCTTATAAAGGGTCGGTTAGAATTGTTTGTTTTACCTTAATCTCCATCTCCTGACTCAGCACTGAGGTCCAGGCTCCCCCGGTCTCCTGCTGCCTATCAAGATGGAGGGTTTGATAATTGGGAAGGGACTTAGGGGAGAGATATGCAATTTAGGGATGCTATCCAAGGTTCCAATATGTGTAAGAACAAGGGGTAGGAGTCTGTCAAAATATGCATCATCCTTTCATTAAGCATTATAAAGTTGACTTTAAGAATGATATAACAGAAGTGAAGAGATTGGTGTCATGAATCACCCAGGGGCCATATTGGATTTGGTGTGAACTATGCTGGGGCCATTTTGTGACTGGCAGCAGTGGCCATTTTGGGCTGGATTATCTTACACATGCTGTTGCCATGTGGAAGAACAAAAGGATTGTGTTATGGGGGATAATATGTTAGTGTTATATTGTATATTGTATTGTGGAGTGATAGCTATGTTTTAATTAGTCAACCCTCCCCCATTGTATAAACTCTCAGTCAGGAGTTGGCCATATGGTCCTTAGTGTAAACAAAGGAGAAAACCTAAACAAATAGATTGGCCAGACTGCCAGGCACTGCAGGACAATGGGATAGTATGGGGTTTCCCAACCACAAGCCCAGGGGCATAGTTCAAGAGCTAATAAAGGATGTTTCTCCCTTGAGAGCCAGCCACCAAATGAATTAGTAGCCACGCCTGGGGGAGGCACTGGGGGAGGAGACTAATAAGTTCCCACAAATTACTTCTGTGAGAATGGCCAGAGGGGAATGAGGGTTTGACTAAGAGTAGCCACTCCCTCCACTGTGTGTGTGTGAAATGTTTTAAATATGTGGTTCCAAAATAAAAAGTTGTTCATAATTTTCATCAAGACGTGGCGTGTAGATGTATTATTTACCCTGGGACATATGCTTGCAGTAAGATTCGTCAGACTTACTGTCAATATTGCTCAGTCTAAACCAAGGGCTGAGACATGATGTTCCTGTACTCAAAGCTACTCCAAGGTCCAGAGTAACCCAAATCAAGTCAGCAGACCCCAGCCAGAGAGTGGGTCGTGACAATTGGTGGCACAGTGGTGGGGTACTCTGAGAAGGACCAGAAAATGGAGCAGCAGTATGAGGACATTTCCAAGGAGGCAAGACGCAGGTTCAGTATAGCCAGGGAGTTTTGCCCCGGGGAGATAACTCTGGAAGAGGCAATTAAAGGACTGAACCTAATAAAGCAGCAAATACAGGAAGAACGTACAGGGGTGAGTGTCCAAGCTCAGCAAAGGCTTGGGGTCATCCCTGCAGAGATGCCAGTAAGAGTCAAACTGGCAAATCAGAATTTTAAACAGTCCCAGGATGATAAAGACAGCATTGACGGATTTATCCAAGAGGACTACAGAGGAAGGGTCCTGCTAAATCAATGGATGGCATTCCTGCAAATATGGCATGGTCATGAGCTGGCAAGCTGGTTGGAGGAACTGGTAGAGAAAGAGATGGACTTGGAGGAACAGTATCTGGCCAGGGTAGAGTCCTTTGGTGGCCGGAGAGAGGATCTCTATTTTCGTTTGGATCTACAATATGGGCTTGAGGAGATTCTGAATGGTGATCCGGAATGTGGCATGGGAACTGCAAGGAGACATAATAACTTGTTTGTTGAACGCTGCCGGGGTCTGGGACTGGAACCATGGTTCCCGGAGGCTCCTTTGCTAGAACCCCTGGTTCGGCAAGAGCAGCAACTGGAGGCTGAATATGTTCAATTGTGGGATGCGATACCCAAGAAGCATTTTGGCCCATCCGGATGGGAGGATGGCTCACCAGACCCTTACAACTCAGACGGTATGTACCTGAGTGAGTATGCTCACTGGAACTGGGGAGAGGCATTTCTAGACTGTAAACAAAGTGAGGAGTGGGAAGGGGTAAACACTGTTCCTTTGCCAACTCCTGGGGATGGAGAATGTTTGCCCCTAGAACATGCAGTAACTGTGTCAGGGCCTAGTCACCAGCCTCAAGAGCCAGAGACCCAGTGGAATGTTCCCTGGGTGGGGTCAGATAATCCATGTCTGCCCCCTGATACCCCAAGAGATTTAATCCCAGAGGAAGTGGGAACTGCTCACAAGCTAGGGCCAGATAAGTTAAGTCTGCCCTCAGAAGTTCTAGGCAAAGTGTGTTGGCCAGAACTGTTAATGGAGCCAGAGGCTCTGGATTATTATGTGATGGACGGTGGGAAGGGAGCCTTACAGGCCAGGCTGGGTGGGAATGATGAGATTCCCCAGCCTGCATCAGATAACCACTGTCTGTACCCTGACACCCCAGGGGAGTTGTTCCCAGAGGTGCTAGTGAAGCACAGAGCCCAGGAGGGTTGTGTAAGAGACTGTGGGGAGGGAAAGGAATTGGTTTCTGGCTACAGGGAACCTGACCTCACACAGCAAGAGTGTGCCAGGGGCACAAAGAGCCAGGCCGGGGCAGCAAGCATGCCAGCCTTGGCAAAAGCATTATGGGTGCAGAGTGGCACCTTGAAAGAGGGTGTACCAAGTGGGGAGATACCCTGGATAACCATTGTCCAGGGGCCCACTGGAACAGACACCACTCCAAAGACCCAGTTCAACAGAAAGGACTGGGATAAAGTTGCTCAACCCCGGGCAATGGAGGAGTTCGGCACTTCAGCTGGATGGGAGCAGCATAGCCCCCCAGCCAAGTCAGAGGAGTGTAAGCACAGCTTGGGTGGTAGCAGCGTAGCTCCCCAAGCAGCAACGGAAACAGCTGGACCAGAGGAAGAAAGCCAAGAGGAGCTGTCCCTTTGCGATCCCATAGGCCCAGAGACTGTTTTAGAGATGCCAGCCCAGCTGTGGGGACTGGCTGGGGGGAACAGAGTTGCTATGGGACAGAAACTGTGGCCCACCTGTTGTACTCTGGGATACCAGATTATTGGGGAGGTACCCTGGACTATTTGGGTGGGTGTGAATGGGAAGAGCAATTTGCTCTATACAGTGGGAGCAAGGCCAAGGGCTGGGGGAGGTTTTTACTCTGCACCTTGGGACAGACAAGAACTGGCATAGCATACAGAGGGCCAAACCAGCACATTCATGACTATCAGCGTAGCTGGAAAAATCAGGGATGTTTCCTGCCACGCTTGGGGAGGTGTTGTCATGAATCACCCAGGGGCCATATTGGATTTGGTGTGAACTATGCTGGGGCCATTTTGTGACTGGCAGCAGTGGCCATTTTGGGCTGGATTATCTTACACATGCTGTTGCCATGTGGAAGAACAAAAGGATTGTGTTATGGGGGATAATATGTTAGTGTTATATTGTATATTGTATTGTGGAGTGATAGCTATGTTTTAATTAGTCAACCCTCCCCCATTGTATAAACTCTCAGTCAGGAGTTGGCCATATGGTCCTTAGTGTAAACAAAGGATAAAACCTAAACAAATAGATTGGCCAGACTGCCAGGCACTGCAGGACAATGGTATAGTATGGGGTTTCCCAACCACAAGCCCAGGGGCATAGTTCAAGAGCTAATAAAGGATGTTTCTCCCTTGAGAGCCAGCCACCAAATGAATTAGTAGCCACGCCTGGGGGAGGCACTGGGGGAGGAGACTAATAAGTTCCCACAAATTACTTCTGTGAGAATGGCCAGAGGGGAATGAGGGTTTGACTAAGAGTAGCCACTCCCTCCACTGTGTGTGTGTGAAATGTTTTAAATATGTGGTTCCAAAATAAAAAGTTGTTCATAATTTTCATCAAGACGTGGCGTGTAGATGTATTATTTACCCGGGGACATATGCTTGCAGTAAGATTCGTCAGACTTACTGTCAATATTGCTCAGTCTAAACCAAGGGCTGAGACATGATGTTCCTGTACTCAAAGCTACTCCAAGGTCCAGAGTAACCCAAATCAAGTCAGCAGACCCCAGCCAGAGAGTGGGTCGTGACAATTGTGCTTTCCAGTTTTTAGCCATATTGTTTTTAGCAGCTAAAGCTATAAATTTAAATAATTTGTTATGAGATGCATTTAAGTTGTCAATGTGAATGCCTAGGAGGCAAGATTTGATTGTAGGAAACATTGGGAACAACCTATATTTAAAAAACAAATAAACCAAGAACATTTATAAACTGTCTAAGATAATTATGAACTTACAGTCACTCATTCCCCTTCGGGTTATCAAACCCTCCATAACTTCTGTCTGTCCAGTTGTCACAGGATAAACCCCTTAAAGTGCCTGAATTACATCCCCAATTACTGGACTGCAGAATGTTTTATCACAACTTAATTCAATTGATTAACTGGCAACAAGAAGTAGCCTGTTGGCTGTATGGACAAGTCTTCGTCATCATTATATATGAACCTTCTTGTGAATGGACTTAAAGGGCAACTTAATTCAGTACAATTTGGACCATGTCATAGTGACTATATCATGAAAGCATGTTAAAAAAACTTTTTGAATGTTTGAAATATGTGCATTTTTCACTGAGAAATCAAATCAAATCATATCTGTGTTTACACGTGTCACTAACTACCCACTGCCAGACCTACAACTCTTTATAGTGAACAAAAGAAAAGGCTAACCATTAACAGATCTATCTGTGCTGGAATCACCTGCATAGGTCAGTTATGGGTTAACTGGTCAGTGCAGACCTGAGTCCAGGGAACTGTCTTCACCCCATGCTTGGCTATCTGTTATTATTCATGTAGTAGACATGCTAGACTTTGAACCCCATTAAATTGCTATGATTTTATTGTAGCCCGTAAAGGAGCCTGCAAAAGTTACTGCTATTAAATTGGCCTTTTTCAGCTACCCTCAAACAATCTGCGGGTTACAGGAAAAACCCTACGGGCTGTAAAAATCTGAACTCTGTCCCAGCTAAGCCTTTGATCTGTCAAGCACATAAATGTTACCATCACAAATCGCTATTACATTTCTACAAATCCCCAAAGACGCACTGGCATTTAAACCCGTAACAGCAAATGGAGCCAAAAATATTACGGCCTCCAAATAGGACCCACAAAGGGTTTACAGACAAGTTCTTAACACTTTTTTTTATATGTTGAAAGGGTCATGCATATGCCATTATGATAAGCCTTGCTGCAACATGCATAAAGCAATTAAAGACACTCTACCTGATTATAATATTATATGATATATTATGTTACTATTATTATTATTATTGTTATTATGATTATTATTATATGCATTTTAAAAATGGATCTATTGCATAGTAACCAGGGCTCATTAGTTTACTGATATGGGAATGTGACACAAATGTGATGTTTGTGGATGTCCCAAATGCCCAACTATTGAAACACACTGATACATGTGTTAATGGTATAACAAAGCTATATTTCAGACACAGAGCACAATCAGAAATGGACAAGACTGTGCATTAATATCATGCGTGTGGTGTGGGTGGATCCCGGGAAGGCAAGAGGCTATTGGGGAAAAGGGGGATACCTAAAGGGGGTAATGTCATAGCACCTACCAGGGTCACATGTGGTCACTACACCACTGCAACGGGAAACTGATAAATAAAAGGATTATCAGAAATCACTCCTTTTAAATGAAGAAACCATTAATGTGCATAGCACTTACAAACTCTCCCTGTTACTTTTTTAACAGGGCTTGATATCTCAGGTGCTTATAGATGCCACATTACCACTGTGTTTGTAGAACTTCCTGTGCAATCAAAGTCTCCTCCCACTCCAGGAATTTATTATCAGAAACTAAAATGTTAGATCCCAAAGCAGCATAACAGTATATAAAAGGTAATATATTTATGAGCTACAAAAGCAGACACACACCTTTACAGCAGAGAGCTACCTCTTCAATTCCCTGTTGTATGGCAATAAATATTATATTATTGTACAAAATAACAGATAATGGCATCTAGAATATAGTGAGAGTAACATGTATACTGCTATATAAAAACGTATGTTATGTAAAACTTAATACAAATAGGGAAAATAACTGTGGGCCCTATTTAATTGCAAGCCCGTAATTACCTCCAAACTGAACTTTTGGCTGCTGTTAAATATCCAACTGTCACTAACCCTTAATTACAGGCTCACAGCCTCCAAGTAGCATTTCAGGGCATGATCATGATCAATTTAGCAGGTCTGTAAGTTACATTGTAGACAGAGCCAATAGTAAATAAGACCGTCATCATGAAGTCAGTAAAACATGGAGTTTATACTACAATTAATTTGTGTTTAGAAGTAAAATTTGTGATCAGACTCGCAATCCAGCAATGTAGAAATCAATAAAATCATTAAAGCAACTGTTCTAGTCCATGAGGGTTCCATGATATGTATTAACTCCTTGATTTACAGGCTTGATATAACACAGAAATAGAACTGCGATTTGCGAGATTGAGACTGTTGTGCAATTAATTATAATGCCTTTCCATATTTTCCCAGTATTTTCAAGTACAGTAGTGTGTGTTTATTTGCTTTTGCAGTGTTAGGAACAGGTGTTTAGCCCACTTGTGGTTCACATCTAGTACTTGTAGAATTTTGATACATTTGCTATTTATGGGTTTGAAGGCAATTACGGGTTACATGAACGTTGGCAATGGAATATCGATTTTCCGTCCTCAGCACTGTTAACATTTTCGGGTTTGAAACATCAAAGAAGCAGACAGGATGGAGTTACGTTTTTTTATAACACGCAATGCTTTTGAGCCTGTAAATCGCAAATCGAATGAGGGTAGTTAACTGTAGCCAATTGAATATCAGTAACATTAACAGGCTCCATTACAGGCTCATGTAATTGCGATTTGTACAATTAAATAAAGCCCTGTGTCTGGAACGCTTAATTAGAGGCTTATGATGCTACATAAAACTTGCCCATAAAGTCCCAATATATAACAAATCATAAAAGCTGGTTCAGCACACAGGGCTGATTCTATGCTGTTGTGGGTTTTGGCAATTAATATGGTGATATTATTAATATCAATAACCTTTATTAATAGTAATAAAAATTTCGACTAATTTCGAACTCTTACTACACAATATACAAATATAAGCCTTGGCCTCAAGAACTAAACAGAACTGTATTATGTGAAAAGATATGTATTATAAATGAATATAGATAATAATTCAGTATATTTTAATATACCAAGTTGGTATAAGCAATTGTAAGAGATATATATCAAGGTACAACAATTATTAAGTATCAGTTATCACATTGTTCACATAATCATATATAAGACATGTACAATATGCTTAATGTAATTAATATGATAATTATGACAGTTTTGATTATTTTGGTATGTTTACAAATATCTATTTATTAAGATATCATACCATTTTAATATCATATCGCTTTTATAGTTGAATTATAGTATTATCTCTAATTAAAAGGGAATTTTTTTTCATTACAACTCATTATAAGATACCGTATATACTCAAGTATAAGCTGAGTTTTTCAGCCCTTTTCTAAAAAGGTCCCCCTCAGCTTATACTCAAGTCACTTCCCCCCCCCCCCCGTGTCTCTCTACCCCCTGTGTCTCTCTAACCCCCCTGTGTCTCTTTCCCCCCTGTGTCTCTCTACCCCCGTGTCTCTCTAACCCCCCTGTGTCTCTTTCCCTCCCCCTCCTCATAATCAAACCCCCTCCTCATTATAAACCCCCCTTCTCATTCTCCCTCCTCAACCCCCCTCCTCAACCTAAACCCCCCTCCTCATTCTAACCCCCGTAAATACCTCCCCCTCTCCCCTCACTTAACTGCTTCTGCTTCGGCCTCCGCTCCTTCTTGACCCGGCGTGCATGTGACGTCACATTCGCACCGCGTCAGTAGCATATACTGGGTGCCGGTACCCGGTATATGCTAATGACGTGATGCACATGTGATGTCACATACGCGCCGGGTCAAGGAGCAGAGGCCGGAGCAGAAGCAGGTAAGTGAGGGGAGAGGGGGAGGTATTTAGGGGGGTTTACGTTGAAGAGGGGGGTTGAGGGGGGTTTAGGTTGAGGAGGGTTTAGGTTGAGGAGGGGGGTTGAGGTTGAATGGGGCGGTTGAGGAGGGGGTTGAGGATGGGGGGTTGAGGATGAGGATGGGGGGGTTGAGGAGGGAGGATGAGGATGGGGGGTTGAGGATGGGAGGTTGAGGATGAGGAGGGAGGTTTAGGAGGGGGGTTAAGATTGAGGAGGGAGGTTTAGGAGGGGGGTTGAGGAAGGGTGGGTTGATGATGGGGGTTGAGGAGGGGGGATGAGGAGGGACCATGAGGATGGGGGGGTTGAGGAGGGGGTTGAGGATGGCGGGGTTTAGTAGGGAGGATATGGAGGGTGGTTGATGATGAGGAGGGGGGTTGAGGAGGGGGTTGAGGATGGGGGGGTTGAGGAGGGAGGAGGGGGGTTGAGGATAGGGGGGTTGAGGATAGGGGGTTGAGGATGGGGGGGTTGAGGATGGGGGTTGAGGAGGGGTTAAGGAAGGAGGTTGAGGATGAGGAGGGAGGTTGAGTAGGGGGGTTGAGGAAGGGGTTGAAGATGGGGGGGTTGAGGAGGGAGGATGAGGATGGGGGGTTGAGGAGGGGGGTTTGAGGAGGGGGGTTGATGAGGGGGTTGAGGAGGGAGGATGAGGAGGGGGTTGAGGATAAGGAGGAAGGTTGAGGATGAGGAGGGGGTTTGAGGATGAGGGGTTGAGGAGGGGGTTGAGGAGGGAGGATGGGGGCTTGAGGAGGGGGGTTGAGGAGGGAGGTTGAGGATAGGGAGGATGAGGAGGGGGGTTGAGGATGAGGAGGGGGTTGAGGAGGGGGTTGAGGAGGGGGTTGAGGATGGGGGGGTTGAGGATGAGGGGGTTAAGGATGAGGGAGGTTGAGGATGAGAGAGGTTGAGGATGAGGAAGGAGGATGAGGAGGGAGGATGAGGGGAGGGTTGAGTAGGGAGGTTGAGGAGGGGGGTTGAGGATGGGGGGTTGAGGATGGGAGGTTGAGGATGAGGAGGGAGGTTTAGGAGGGGGGTTGAGGTTGAGGAGGGAGGATTAGGAGGGGGGTTGAGGTTGAGGAGGGGTTTGAGGAGGGGGGGTTGAGGAAGGGGCGGTTGAGGATGGGGGTTTGAGGAGGAAGGGATGAGGAGGGAGGATGAGGATGGGGGGTTGAGGAGGGAGGATGAGGATGGGGGGTGAGGAGGGAGGTTGAGGAGGTTGGTTGAGGAGGGGGTTGAGGATGGGGGGGTTGAGTGGCGAGGATGAGGAGGGAGGTTGAGGATGAGGAGGGGGGTTGAGGAGGGGGTTTAGGACGGTAGGGTTGAGGAGGGAGGAGGGGGGTTGAGGATAGGGGGTTGAGGATAGGAGGGTTGAGGAGGGGGTTGAGGATGGGGGGGGTTGAGGAGGGAGGTTGAGGATGAGGAGGGAGGTTGAGGAGGGGGGTTGAGGAGGGGGTTGAGGATGGGGGGTTGAGGTGGGAGGATGAGGATGGGGGGTTGAAGAGGGGGGTTGAGGAGGGGGTTGAGGAGGGAGGATGAGGAGGGGGTTGAGGATAAGGAGGGAGGTTGGGGATGAGGAGGGAGGTTGAGGATGAGGAGGGGGGTTGAGGATAGGCAGTTGAGGAGGGTGTTGAGGATGGGGGGTTGAGGAGGGAGGATGAGGATGGGGGGCTTGAGGAGGGAGGTTGAGGAGGGAAGTTGAGGATGAGGAGGGGGGTTGAGGATGGGGGGTTGAGGATAGGGAGGATGAGGAGGGAGGTTGAGGATGAGGAGGGGGGTTGAGGATGAGGAGGGAGTTTGAGGATGAGGAGCGGGATGAGGATAAGGAGGGAGGTTGGGGATGAGGAGGGAGGTTGAGGATGAGGATGGGGGGTTGAGGATGGGGGGGTTGAGGATGAGGGGGTTGAGGATGAGGGAGGTTGAGGATGAGGGAGGTTGAGGATGAGGAGGGAGGATGAGGAGGGAGGGTGAGGATGGGGGGTTGAGGAGGGGTTTGAGGAGGGGGGTTGAGGAAGGGGCGGTTGAGGATGGGGGGTTGAGGAGGGGGGGTGAGGAGGGAGGATGAGGATGGGGGGTTGAGGAGGGAGGATGAGGATGGGGGTTGAGGAGGGAGGTTGAGGAGGTGGGTTGAGGAGGGGATTGTGGATGGGGGGGTTGAGTAGGGAGGATGAAGAGGGAGGTTGAGTATGAGGAGGGAGGTTGAGGATGAGGAAGGGGGTTGAGGATGGGGGGGTTGAGGAGGGAGGAGGGAGGTTGAGGATAGGGGGTTTGAGGAGGGGGTTGAGGATGGAGGGGGTGAGGAGGGGGTTGAGGAGGGAGGTTGAGGAGGGAGGTTGAGGATGAGGCGGGAGGTTGAGGAGGGGGGTTGAGGATGGGGGGTTGAGGCGAGAGGATGAGGATGGGGGTTGAGGAGGGGGTTTGAGGAGGGGGTTGAGCATGAGGAGGGAGGTTGAGCATGAGGAGGGAGGTTGAGGATGAGGGGTTGAGGAGGGAGGAGGGGGGTTGAGGATAGGGGGTTGACGAGGGGGTTGAGGATGGGGGAGTGAGGAGGGGGTTGAGGATGTGGGGGTTGAGGAGGGGGTTGAGGAGGGAGGTTGAGGATGAGAAGGGAGGTTGAGGAGGGGGGTTGAGGAGGGGGTTGAATATGGGGGGTTGAGGCAGGAGGATGAGGATGGGGGGTTGAGGAGGGGGTTTGAGGAGGGAGGATGAGGAGGGGGTTGAGGATGAGGAGGGAGGTTTAGGATGAGGAGGGAGGTTGAGGATGAGGAGGGGGGTTGAGGATGGGGGGTTGAGGAGGGGGTTGAGGATGGGGGGTTGAGGAGGGAGGATTAGGATGGGGGGTTGAGGAGGGGGGTTGAGAAGGGGGGTTGAGGAGGGAGGTTGAGGATAGGGAGGATGAGGAGGGAGGTTGAGAATGAGGAGGGGGGTTGAGGATGAGGAGGGAGTTTGAGGATGAGGAGGGGGGTTGAGGAGGGGGTTGAGGATGGGGGGTTGAGGATGGGGGGGTTGAGGATGGGGGGTTCAGGATGAGGGGGTTGAGGATAAGGGAGGTTGAGGATGAGGGAGGTTGAGGATGAGGAGGAAGGATGAGGAGAGAGGATGAGGAGTGGGGTTGAGGAGGGAGGATGAGAATGAGGAGGGGGGTTGAGGAGGGTGACAAGGGAGGCGGGAAGAGACACAGGGAAGGGAGAGGTTGGAAGAGGCACAGGGAAGGGAGAGGGGAGAAAAGACTCAGGAAAGAGAGGGGGGCACAAGAGGGGGACACAGAGGGCACAAGAGGCACACAGGGGGCAGCACATTTCCCAGCCTCGGCTTATACTCGAGTCACTCATTTTACCCAGTATTTTGTGGTAAAATAGGTGCCTCGGCTTATACTCGGGTCGGCTTATACACGAGTATATACGGTATATTAGATTGCTGTAACAGCTGATATTTGTGGTATTAATAAAATGTATTTGCAAATTATACATTGACTTATTCACAAATTATAGTTGTATATTGTATAGATCAGATAAATATTGATATAGCAATTTATTTTATATTAAATTAACAAAATATTTCCATGATTGTAATGAAAAAGAAATAGCATTTAGAGAAATTTTAGACTTTGATACAATACCTAGTTTTGGGGTTTGTTTTCTTCATATGACAGCCCATTATAATTCTGGATCTTTTCTTATATTTCAGAAGATGTTCTTGATATGTATGTGTATATATAGTTTTGTTTATCTGTGAAGGTTTGTTTGTAGATATTGGAGAATGCATTTTGAAATAGCTATGTGTTTTGGGAAAATCCCAATAGTTATATGTCTTCTTAGAAAGTTTCTCCCTGAGGTGTATCTGTCCAGGAGTCTGTGTTTGTTGAGAGGTGTGTTAATGTGTGTATGTGTCTCCTTTCCAGAGAGTATGTTTCTCTCCCAATTATACCCACAACTTAATTTCCTTATCAGTTATTTAAATTAGGCTATGTACTTGGCAACCAATCAGAAATTCTAATGATGCCATAAAATATTTTAACCCTTAATATAATATATTGTTTTCTAGAGACTTATCAATTAATACCTCGACATTAGAGGGCACCATTGTACCATCAAATTACAATCAAAGAATTAAAATAAAATCAGCTTAATTAACTTTGACCATAAAACTATAAACATGATTTGATCAGTGATAAAGTTATATATACCAAAAAATAATTTATGTTCTGAGAAATAGACATGATATTTACTTAAAACATTCTTACATATGGATATTTAGAAGGAGCATCCTGTTACCTTTGAGAAACATAAACCTTAAGTTAACTTTACCAATTAGCTATGGAATTTATTCTTAGGTAATGTCTTAACAGAACAAAGGACTCTAAGAATCATTTTTCAATGAGAAATACAAAATATATATATTTAAACAGATATTATCCAAATGGAAATGTATGTATATATATATATATATATATATATATATATATATATATATATAGAGAGAGAGAGAGAGAGAGAGAGAGAGAGAGAGAGAGAGAGAGAGAGAGAGAGAGAGAGAGAGAGAGAAAGAGAGCATATAATATATTAATACATTGGATATTAAAGAACGGCTATAATAGGAATATCATATTATATTATAATAACCATATAAGATTGGATTTTATTCATAGTAAAAGTTCTGACAATATCCGAGGGACTAAAAAAACATTGTATTGCCCTCAGATGAAATTTGGTAAAAAAATCAATATAATAAAACTGGCTTTCAAGCTGATATTATCTAAAACAAATCGTTGTCTTCTTCTCTCACCTCCTTGGATCACACACCACATATTAATAACTATGGCCTCCATATAAATAAAGTGATCTGAGTTAGGGAACTGTTGTAAACTGGCTGCTGGAGCTTTTTTTCCTAAGTTCTACACTAATGTAAATGTTTTGCTCCCCCCTTAGCCACAACAGGTTTCTGTGCAGGGAGTAGCCAAACCAAGCTTTACAGATGTGACAGGGCTCTAGGAGCCAATAGGAAATGTGAACGTCATAAATCTTATAAATGGGAAGTGCTGTAACAAGTGTCATAACTAGGCTTTGGTAAGGAAACATTTGATATATATATATATATATATATATATATATATATATATAAAATAATTGTTGTATTTATAAATATATTTGGATATTAAAAAGAAGTGACAATTGTATTTATAGCTTCAATAAATAAATGATATATTTATAGACAATGCATTAGAGAATTTGTTCCTAGGCAACGTGGTTGCATGACGTGTATTAACCCTTTAAGTACTGGGTTGTGTGTTACCCTGGCTTTTGTATCATAAAGCAAGCTTAATATTAACAAATTATATTTTTTAATTACACAAATGTTGATATCGGTGTCAAATATTGTTGACATTCATAATTTTGTAGTGCTTTTTGTGCTATACTGTCACTTTAAATGCTTTTGGGGGACTCAGCAATGGTTTGAAAAAAAACCTTTAAGTACTGGGTTGTGTGTTACCCTGGCTTTTGTATCATAAAGCGAGCTTAATATTAACAAATTATATTTTTTAATTACACAAATGTTGATACCGGTGTCAAATATTGTTGACATTCATAATTTTGTAGTGCTTTTTGTGCTATACTGTCACTTTAAATGCTTTTGGGGGACTCAGCAATGGTTTGAAAAAAACTTGCGAGTGGTCATTGATACCCACAATTCTTTCTTCTGCCTTCTGCAGTTATGGCAGTGCCCTGATTGGCAAGTGATCTATAAAGTCTTATTAGCATAGGGTTTGGATGTCATAGTGTAACTCCTAATTTATTGTCAATGCAAAAATTAGTAAAGATTTTTGCCTTACTTTTCGGGTTTGTGGTGAATTTCACTGGTAGCAGTGACTTGCAGCAGTTCTTTCACAATATTTTAGGGATATGGGATTAACATAGCTAGGTAGGATTTACTGTGCTACTACGGCACTCATAATTGATTTTGCAGAGATTTACATAGGGCCCTTTATTTGTATAATTTGAACCCTAACACAGACCTTTACATATCAATATAGTTGAAGCAATACATGATATTACTCATAGGTTCAACTAAGAGTTTACTATAGGGATATACTGTATAGTTATATCTTCTCTCCTTATAAAATGAAATATAATTATTGTTAATGCTCAATAGTTAAATGTTTAATTCTTATTGTTTGCTTTATTCTTAAATTGCCCCTCATAAGGATTCCACTGTCTTATACTTCCTTATTTCAATCACTGTGAGTTACATCACCAGAAGGTTTAGGGCAGCTTCTAACTGGTGCTTTGCATTAGCTTCTTCTGAGGCGTAACCAGAGCCTTCTCACCAGAGATCTTAAATAGTCAGTTAATTAACCAATTAGTTTTCTTTTCTTACATTTTATAGAATAATTGGGTCCACAAAAAAACAAACAAACACAGATCAACTACAGAATATCAAAATCATGAATGGTAACGGTTTAATATATCAATGTTTATTCAGTAATTCAACTTATACAGTCAAATAAATGTACTTATTTCTTCTCTGATAAACATCCTATTAGCACACTCAAAAAGTCAAAAATAATTTCAGGATACAATGTCACCTTTTATTTGTTATCATATGTTTAGCTTAACTTTAGAGGGCATATAAATATAAAGATATAAAACCAGTAATTCAAGTAGGTAAAACTAGATATGCATCATCCTTGTTCACCTGATATATTTCAAGTGTAACAATATTAAGGAGAGCTCTTGTTTAAAGTATGATAGTGGTCATATTTTTAACAATTACAATTTTGATGAATTACAAATATGGAACATCTTTTTAGAATGTAAAAAAAAAATACAACCTCAAATACATCTTTTATATACAAGTATGCTGCTGGGCAATCTACCATTTTGGCTTCAGTAAACTTCCTAAGGTGAGAGAAGACTTTGAATACACAGGAAGTATCTGATCTTTTATTGCTTTCAGCAGAACTGAAGGGCAGTCATTAGTTTACAAGGACACTCCAACCTTGAAAAGTAGCAGGCAACAGCATAAAATAAATTGAACCTTGCTTTAAAGAAAAATTACACATAAAAGTTGCAAGTTTAAAAACAAAACTAAAAACATCTGTTCATTATGTTTAGTTATTAAAAATAATCTAGAAAAAATGCCTGCATTGATGTATTCATTCTTCCACTGTAACTGTTGCTACAAAAAATAACTTTAGTAAATGTAAATATGTTTATTTAAAATACTGTTCTACACAGGAGAAATGTTACTTGAGAAAAAGTAAGACTAGTTATATCCTTCCTCTGAAACAACATAATTAAAACTGTTTTCGTAATTAATGTATTTCAAAACTTAAAATTAATCAATTAATAGTTAATCTGCTTATTGCAGATATTGCAGATCAGAGGAGATCTTAAAAGGTTGAACTTGATGGACTGAAAGTCTTTTTTTCTACCTTAAATACTATGGGCCTCATTCTATTATCGGCCGTAAAACGGCCGCAAAGCTGCGATTCCTTGCGGCCGTCTTACGGCACCGTGTAGAGCTACCTTTACCTTGCAATTCAAATAGACGGCGCCGCAAGGATATCCCCCTTACGGCTGGCCGCATATCATGCAACCGGCCGCAAGGTCTGAAAACTTTAAAAGCAAATATAAATTCAAGATGGCATTGTAAAGCTCTGTAAATGCTAGGGATCATAATAGGGGACATGAGGATTAATAGCAACCCCCTCTCAAGCTTGCACATCAGCCCAAATCCGATATTTCCTTAACGGTTTATTTTCCGTCCCGCAGCCTGGGCAGTTCTGAGGTGCTCCAAGCCCTCGGGACTTTGTCCACGGATATTTGACATGAATTAAAATAAAAATGATTTGCGGATTTGAGTGTAGGGGAATGTTGTGCTATGAATGCTAACACCCCCAATCACTTTATCGTCTCATCAGAGTGCAGGATGGCTTTATTATGTGCCTAATTGTGTGCTTGCGGGACCTTTTTCCTGCAAGTAAGCTGCGGCTCGGTTTTAGCCTTGCCGAGAGGGTTCCCGTAGCAATTGAATAGCAACCGGGCTTTTCTTGCGCCCGAAACTCTTGCCGCCGGTTAAGATCAAAGGCTTTCCTGCGGTGCATGCGGCCGCAAGGGATAACAAGGCGCCGGCCGCAAGCTTGCCGGATCCCCCGGCCGGATAGGCAAATAGCCTGCGGCCCCGCATCTCCTACTGCCGATAATAGAATGAGGCCCTATGTAACTATGTAACTATGTAATAACTGAATTAACATATTATTTTATGACATAATGCATAGTATAAACTGTCTATCTGTTCAGCAGGAAAAAACATTTAGCCAAAAGTGTTTCTGGATCAACACGACAGGATTTAAGGATCAAAAGTTCCATATTTAGCAAACATTTAAAAAAAAGCCTGCTTTGCCAGAATTTATGGATGACATTGCTTGAAAACAAGCAATTTAATTATGGCTTACCTTTAATTAACAGTTGACAAAGACTTTTATTGCATAATTTACTTTCAAAACAGTTTAATCATGAATCATGGACCACCATACCTTTCCTGTTGACTGTCTGGGAGGAGCTGCCTTAAAGGATCACTGAAGTGTATTCTGTTTAGAAGAACTTGATAATGTGCTAAATGTTTTAAGATAACATAAACAAATAAAACCTTTTTTTAATATTGTATTCAATTTTGTTGTATTGTGTTTGTTCCTAACACGATTGGAAACTTGGGAGGGTTGGGGGGAATCACTGAAATAAGATTAAACCTCTGTTCTGTTATATACCCACTTGACAATAGAACTAAATTAAAGAGTAAGCCCCAGTAGGATAACTCTTCCTCAAGCTACTGGATGACTAGCAGTCCAAGATGAAGTCCTCCTTAAAACCAGCAGAGTCAGCTAAATATAATATTGTTAATTTGATAGATTGAAAGTCTATACTCAGAAAGTCCAAAAACACAAATGGTAAAAGCGCTATTACACAATAGCATACAATTAAAATATCCAGGAATTTATGATGAAAATGATAATGCACAGTTTAATTTTGTAACGAACAGAAAACGTGAAATACATTCTTATACTAGCTTGATGCATGCAGCACATTTTGTTCTTACCCCAAATGTAGTTTACTTTAAATGTCATGTGAAATAGTTTCCCTTACAGTAATGCAGTAACACAATCAAGATGTTTAGCATACCAAATGTGCAGTCACCATTAGATCTTTAAATCTGGCATGAAGATCATCACTTTTGCTACTTTAATACGTGACTGAGAACAAGTCCTTTGACTGCTCCTCTGTAAAGTTTACGGTATACCCTCTGTAATTACTTCCTGTGTATAATTTGCAGAAACCAAACTGATTGCTCTATTTGCACTGAAGAAAAGCAAGAAACTTGTGATAACATTCAATGGACCGATTTAAAAGAGAATCACATATCAAGTACAAGGCATGAGATGACATAGAGGTTTCTTGAGGACACTCAAATAGTAAACCATTTAGTTTCTGAAAGCACTGTAATACCTCTATGATGAAAATGTATGCTAGTTCACTACAGTCAACAAGAATATATATAATATATATAATGGGTCAGATGTACTAAAGGGCACTAAGAGGAAAACTTCAAATCTTGGATCAAGGACCACTGTTTTACTTGCTTGTGAAATCTGTTGATATATATATAAATATATATATATATATATATATATATATATATATATATATATATATATATATATATATATATATATATTAGGGGAACCAGCTGAGTGCTTGACCATCCCATCTTATTCATATGTATATTCATCTGTTTCACTGTCTTGAGACTATAACTAAAGTGTGATACTTTGTGTTTTTACTCCTTTTTTACTTTATATTATTACATATCTATTTATATATGTTTATAATAAATGCTTTTTAAATACTGTTAAAAATTGTCAGGTGAAAAATTTAACTAATTCTATGCTCTTAAGGATGCCTGTGCCTTAAAAATAAGTGAATTTTAAACTTAATGAAGAACCAAAGACTGTGTACCATAAATTAATAGAAAGCTTTGCAACTGTACCTTAGAAAAGAGGTACTTGTGGTATTTTACATATATTTTTTGGATGAATTCACTCAAGAAATACAAGCATATATTATCCAGATATATCTCATTGTGATATGGTTAAACAGCTTATTATCCCTCTGTGGAGTGAAATTGTAATTATATTAAACCGTAATTACGGACTAGAGAAAAATGTTCATGTTGCAGGTTTAATTAGTAAAGATAAAATCAAATGGGCTGCGAGTTACGGGTTTGAGAGGCAAACCGATAAACCATACTTCGCTCATTGGATGTGCGGTCGTGAACGTGATCAATTAACTCATAATAACGAATTGAGATGGAACCAATGGCAAAATAGATCGTCAGAATTACGTCACTGAAAAATGAAAGTGGGATTAGCAAAGTCATACGGGGTGCAATTACGAGTTACGATCGGACCCACATTCCAGATATGATGCAATATTCATAAACCCGTAAATATGATATTCTATCAGTTACACTATATGTATTAACACACTGATTGCCAGGATCGATTTTACACGGAAAAAAAAACATGATATAAAGTATTTTATTTGGCCGATTTGCGAGCTTGAGAATGTTGTGTTTTTAATTCTAAGACCTAACATCACTTTCCCTGTTAAAAAAAGTACAGTAGTGTGTGTATATGTGCATTTAAAGTGCTACAAGTTGTACTGTAACCCCCTTATGGGTCCTCTCTAGCACTTGTTGGCTTCTTGGCTCCATTTGTGAGTTACGAGTTTGAACGCAAGTGATTTTGATGCAATTTAATAGCTCAATTGGAACGTAGCGGTTATGGGCTTGACAGAACAAAGGATTTGCGGCCGCAAAGTTCCACATCCAGTAGGCTTTTTTCGGCCCATCGGCATCTTAAACCAAAAGTCCTCTGCGGGCTGAGTTAAGGTGCTAATTTAATAGCCGTAACACGTAAAATTTGAGTTACGGGCTACATTTGAAAACATAGCCCAAATTTAATAGGGCTCCTAGATAGTAGGAATCCAGATCTCCCTCACACAATCCTCATAGGCTAAAGTTCGTCTGTATATCCGTATTTATGTAATATATATATATGTTATTGGATTTTGTGTTTTTCCATCATTGGACATTATAATCCTGTAAGTGTGTTTTAATAAGTATATACTCTTACCTCTGTATAAGAGAATATTGAAATGTAAATGATGCTTTTATATGTATCTATTTTGTATAAAGAAAAAAAAGGGGGGGAAAAAAAAGAAAAAAGGTACTTTGAATAAAATACATTTTAACTGCAGATAAGTTATTCAATCTATCAATAACTATGACTAATGGTAGTGATATATTTAAAGTGTTAAGCTCTCCTTATCCCTCTTTGCTTCTGCAGACTGGCAGATAAGGCCGCATGCCTGACTTTTAAGAACTACTGATCCATGGTGTCTAGAAAATGTTAGATGAGCTTCAAATGATTTGTTTTGGATAGTAATGGAAACATTTTTTTCTAAACTCTCAGTTTAGTACTTTTTAGTATCTAAGTTATGGAGTTTATGGAAATGTTATCTGCTACTTATTATAACTACTTTCACCTTTACTAGACACATACCAGTGACTGTCTTCCAAAAGGTCTGGTGTAAAGATTAAAAATTTACAACATATAAAGCTCAAAATTCCTTTGAACATAAACACAAGGATCACTGGCTGATTCATCTGAATTATCAGTGCCATATAGATCAGTATCCAACTGCTTTAAACTATATGAAATATAATTTAAGAAAATGTAATCCACATTCCAATGCCCATCACAACCCATCTTGACTCATGGCAGTGGCTTAGTGAATGTCCTACACCATGACACTGTCTTCAAATCTTCAAAGGAGGGAAGTACCTTCCAGGTTGAAACACTGGAATTCCCCAGCTTGGATCCAGGACAGTAGATGATTATGGGTAATAGGTGCTATAAGCTAGACTAACTTCACTAGACGAGATAGCTAGAATTGTTTTTTATTATTTTTAAATATTTATTATAAAATTATATAGATTATACACAGTTCAAGCAATATTTGAAACAATGTTCAGTTTACTAGCTATTGCACCCTGGATGTCACATGATTTGTTTCAGTTAATCCAGTCTACATAGAGCTATTTATATTCTGTTCTACTTTCCCACTAGTGCCCTTGCAAGTTAATGTGGAATTGTTCCTGTATTTCTTTCAGTTCCTAATTGTCTATTGGACTTAGTTTTAGCAATTGTCTATCCTGGCTAACTGCCTTTTTGTCACCTGCCTAGACCTGAAATTTACATTGTGACTAATATTATGACTAACATAACCTGCCACTTACCTTCAGCTTCTCTACTGATTCCAAATCTGCATCACCAGCTCCTAATCCTGGCCTATCTACTGGACAGCCTTTAATCATGCCAGACTTTTATGCTTGTTTTGTGGGCTTGACCTAACTGGACAGTTTAGCAAGCAATAGCTGCATCGTTAAGCCATTACTTAGCTACATGAGCAATTAAAAAGCAATTGGAATTTTAAAGTGAAATTTGGTGATCTATGGTTAAAAAGACATATCCAGCATACTTCTTAAACATTAAAGAGAAACTTCTGATGAAGCATAATATGGAGAGGTATTAAAAAATACTTCTGAAATGAATTCATTGTAGTGATTATATGACATGGCCAGATAATTAAGTAATAACAACATAGACAAAATTGAGTCATTTTCTGTAAGACTAAATTTGACATAGATTTATAGCTGTATGTTCTGTTCACAGTACATGTTCATTCAATTACAGTACATATATGGAACTGGAACAACATGGTGGGTTATAAACAAGATTTATTTTTATAGTAACATCATCTGGAAACCTTAGAACAACAGACAGATGAGAACTATTTTTACTTGTGTTTTATGTGGTACACCACAGTAGACTTATTTACCTGTTTCATGGAAAGTCTTCGAAATGGCAGTGATAATATTCAAACAACTGAGCAACATCAATAGTTTCGTTTTTTTAGAACAAAAGCCAAAACAGCTTGTAAGTTTTAGATTTAAAGTAATGCCATACTGGCCTAGGATAAAGCAACATGGTTTTAGAAGGCAATGAGCCTCATTCAATTGCAAGGCCGCAAGTTATGAAGGTATAGGCCATATGTCTGCGGACCTGCATCGCTTGCAAGTTATGGTGCATTCAATTGCTCAAGGCCGCAAGTTATGGGCGAAATTTGGAAACCATGCCATCGTATGTAGCATTTGCGAGCTTGAACACATCAATTAGCCAAGGCCATAACTCCCGAGATAGAAACAGCCAATGGAAAAGAGATCGTCATCATTACATCAATGAAAAATGGAGTTTGGATTTCAAAGTCCTACGGGCTTCAATTACAGGTTACGATCGGACCCACATTCCTGAAATAATGCAATATAGAAAAAAAACGTAAATATGATATTCTATTAAATGCGAGTTCCATTTTATATATTAACACATGAAATAGTATTTTATTTGTCTGATTTGCAAGCTTGAGAATGTTGTGCTGTTAATTCTAAGACCTAACATCACTTTCACTTTTAAACAGTAGTGGGTGTGTATGTACATTTAAAGTGCTATGGACATGTAATTAAGCCTTTGCAAGTCCTCCTTGGTACCAGTGACTTGTGGTTCTACTTTTGCCATTTGCGGGCTTGACAGCTTGCTTAGCGAGAGGGAATCGGAGCAACTGAATAGAGGTTTGTGATTTTAGCCCTCGCAACTCTTGCGGCAGTGAAAGATCAAAGACTTGGAGGGGCATTAACTTGCGATGTGAACCATCAGTAATTGGAAGCTGGAGCCCATAACCCGATCAGAGCCCGCAAAAAGACGGCAATTCAATAGCAAAATATCTTGTGGGCTACATTTCCAAAGCCTGGATACCCCGAAAGCTCAATTGAATGAGGCTCTAGGACTTTCTAACTGCGCATAGTGAGCTCAGAAGCTGATGTCTGGTGGTTGCTGGTTTTTCTATGCAGAGAAATGTCTGTCATTTTGTTTCTGGCTTGCCTTAGGAGTGGGAACAGTCTGATCAGAATCAGTCTCGTCAGTAATGTCACAAGTGAGCAAAACTTGATAAACTGCACCCTGAGTGTGCTTTCTCACATTTTGTTCACAACTGCAAATTTATCCTGGGATTGGTGCTTTTTGTCACTATAATTTTAATTTAGCCCTTTTCTATATTTCCTTTAGTCTCGTCTCACAGGTATTCAGTATTTTCTTTCAATCATACATTCAACTATGTGATCCACACACGGTTTAATTATTTTTAAAGGAACCATTTAAACAGTTTCTATTCTATCATGATACATTGTTTGCTATAAATAAAATACATTTTGCAAATAATCATATTATTGTGAGTTGTACTTTATGCACTGTATGGAAAGATACTGCATTACGTGTTACACTAGAATTATTCTTAGTCCATCTTTTGACATCCAAGCAACTTTTCTGACATTTTGAGTTGTTCATTTCTATTTGACCCTCTATTCAGACTGACTGCATAAAAAAATGTCAACCAACTGGCCCTGACCACAAATGATGGTCAGTGCCCTAATTTAAAGAAGGGGCATGGGTATAGATATACCTCACACTTCCAGCAGGCATCACATGTGTATACACATAATATTAGTAATAAGTGTACAAAATGTTTAGATGATTCTAGAATACATTTTGACCTATAACTTAGACAAAGGATGTAAGGAGTGAATTTACTTAAAAAATAGCAGAATGTAATTAAGATCAAATGAAATAATTCCACTCTTTCCAAATCTGTGAGCTGTTTTATTAGATATCTTCCAAAGATACCAGCTAGCAACTAAAAACAATGGAGAGCAAAAAGGCATGATTGAGGTATCAGCCCCCCTTAAGTCTATGACTAAGGTCAGTTAGACATCAAGAGGCTATAGAAAGATATTTAGTATGCCTACCAATGAAACATATGTCCTACTGCTTATATCTCCTGTAGAATTTTCCAGTTGATGTCAGACGGCAGTATTTTATACTGGTACACAGAGCTTAACTGAAACACACAGCAGCATCTGTTTTGCTATATTCCAGAGTACTGACTTTCCTTCTGGGTAGTCTGATATCTTAGTTCCACAAAAAGGATAATGCATAATACTGCTCCATATAATACTGCACACTTTGTTTATCATTTATAAAGCAAAGGGTAAGCATCTCTTTTTTGTCAATACCCAAACTGTAATTGAAATAAGCACGAGTGGGACTCAAAGCACTTAGTAGAGGGAAGACAAATTAAAAGAGAGAGTTGTAACTTATTGGAAGACCTGGGTAAATAGCATGATATGAAAATGTCCAAATTAGGGGTTTCCCTTCTTGAGCATAATAGAGAGCTCCAGAGTCTTGGTGTTGCATACATAACAGCGTGGAACCAGAAGTTTGTGAGAACATTCTCAAGATGGTTAAAAGACTTTCAGGTGCAAGTCTCAAATCACAAGGATTAACATAAGGAGTGAGGATCTCATACAGATAGACAGGGCCTTAACCATGCAGAGATTTGTATGTCAACAGGCCAGACTTAAAATGTAACAGATAGTCTGTGTAGGGTATTGAGGTCACTGTAGCATTTTGTACTAAATGTATGCAACGTAGCTCTCTTAAAATGCATTTTGAGAGGCACGTACTTAATACTTTAGTAACTGTAATCATATTTCAGTGTTATTACTTTATTGCATATTCAATTATACTCAACAAGAAGGCTCCAAATTGGAAAGGTGAGAATAGGAAACATGTTCCTTCTTTCACAAACTCTCTCCTCAAATTGCAATATGTTATGATAGTTAGTTAATATATAGTGACACAAGGAGGGACCGGCTGAACCAGCCAATGAATGTATCCCAATGGTTAAGTCCTCTCCTCTGCAGGTTTCTGTATATCAGTACTAGGTATTCCCCTGAAAGGAGGCTAGTTTCAGGAATATAGATACAGGATTCTTGGGCTAAACTGGAGCAAACTGATTAAAACGTTTTTCCAAACCTCATAAATACAACTGACATGCGTGTATACTTTCAAAAAAAGAATGACCTTTATTGAAACAAACAGATACTTATATACATGGGATAACAACATTCTTGGTAATTCAGTTAGTTTGGTTGCAGAGTGACAAAAGGTTATTTAATTAAAATAGGGAGGATAGGTAATCTAATCACTCAGCAAGAGGTTATCAATGCTGACGTGTTAGTTTCACAATGGGCCTCTTAGACATGTCCTTGCAAATATTTGGATCACAGTATATGAATTAGAAAAGTACATATAAAATATATACTAATTTCAGGCATGATTAACATGGAAATAACAAGTGGCTAGCCACACAATGTCCAAAACACACAAACATAAGGAGTATTCACTGGAGATGACAATCTTCCAAACAAGGGACACAATGCATATCACATGGTTTCCCCAGGCTGGAAACAACAAAGTAAGTGATGTATTGTCCATCTTGTGCTGGCCCAGGAAAGGGATTCCGTGGGGCAGGCTGGACTAGGCCCCTTTTTGAGGAAGAGAAAGAAACAGGTACAGTACATGCTTCTCCCCATCAGGGCTGTTGTCACATATAGTTTTCTCCTAAAGTATCACTGATTAAGCGAGAGACATAAAATGCAGCCAACTTCTCAGATTAACATAGCATAAAGGTTGATAACATTGACAGTGCTATATAAACCAATAAAATGATTTAGCTAAATAGTGATTAAAACTAGTTTCAGTGCCAATATATAATTTGCACATTAAGAATCATTTGTTGGTGTCCATTTGTGTACTACTGTGTAACCCATCATGCTGTGAGCCTTCTACGCTCCTAATGGTACTTTCTTTTAAGCCACAGTCATTACCAGGCATTTCAATATATCATGTAGCTTCAGCACAATTGGGGCAGCCAACAGAACCTTGCAGCTGGGATGCTACACTAGCCCAAAGCTAATTCCCTCTGTGTGAACTGTTGGACATAGTATTAAATTTCTCTCTTATAGGTGAGAAAAGTAGATTTAGTATCTGGGATGAGTATGAAATGGCAAAATTTCCAAAAAGTGTGGCTTGGGTTGCAAGATGGTGCCTTTTATGATTAAACCTTCTTCTGAAGTCAGGTTCTCATTGTTTCTGAATTAGTTATATTGAAATATTCCATCTAAAGTAAAGTGAGGGACATTTATCAATCTATACTATATCCCATGACATTGCAGTTTTGCTTTGCCCATGACTGGAACACCTATTAAGAAGCAGCACTGCATACCCAAAAAGAAAAAGAAACATTTAGTGCACTGCTGGAATCTAATAAAATTATATCAGCCTAGTTCAAATTTAGTTTCCCTCTTTATAAAAACAATAAAAAACAGCAAAGTTATAAGAAGCCAATCTGTTGAAAGAGCGAACTCAAAAAGTCTCTGCAATGATGGATGAAAGGAATGAATAATGAAAGAATATGCAATTTATACAAAGCACTTTAGCTTTCCACAGAGAAAGTTGGCTGTACACAAGAGGAAAGGATGAAGGGTAATCCCTAACCTTAGTTTTTGAGGACAAACCTAAATCAGCATAATACATATCATCCCATTCAAGTGAACTGAGGCTGATGATCTCTAATGGTTAGAGCTCTTTATTAAGTAATCTCTTTATGTTCATGTTTTGAACTCCTGTTCTTAGATTTATTTCATAGATAATCACACAGTAATCACATAGTACATTATGCTAACTTGCCATTAACCATAACTCACACTAATCCTTGCTCTGCTTTTTTAAACATTACTTTTTTTTAAACTTATATTTTTGTTTAAGACACATGTGATCATCTTTTAGTTCACTCATTAAAAGAAAGATTTACGTTATTGAACATATTGGGTTACAATAGAGGAACATTAAATAATTTTGTAAATAAGAAAATCTAAAAAAATATTTTGAAAATATATGTGTCACTAGCTTAAGGGGTGATGTTGCTAAATTAATTTAATAACACAAATGTTATACATGATAGGCAAAGCTTGGTGTGTATCACTTTAAATCACTTTAAACAGTCCATTGCTTGAATCAGTCTACCGGCTGGAAATAACAGCAGAAGCACAGTCATTATTTAAAAGCAGATATCTAAGAGACAGGCAGTCTGAGAAACAGCCTGGCAATGTAGCAGATGGCAATTGCAGCAAGACTCAAGATTTGCAGCAGGATACCAGAACAGAGTCTTACCACTGACAATCAGGTGTTATCTCAGCCTGATCTTAAATGTCTCATTTGATACGGATTAGCTGTGTCCCATCTCCTGTCACTGACTAAGGGGCAGAGCTACTAAGTCTGTGAGTCATTACAAGCCCTGGATTTACAAGGGCCTTCCTTGGCCAAACTCTTGGTCTACCAGAACAGGTACTCCTGATGGAACCGTTGAAAGAAATCTGGAGCATGGACATTGGATGTGCAGAGCCACATGTACTCTTTTGGTCCAAACTCCTTCCACACCATGAGGTTTTGGAGGCTCAATCTAAAGAACCTTGGATCAAGAAATGTTTCTTCCTCAAATTATTCATGTCCATTCACTAATAAAAGGTGATGGGGTGGTGAAGGCAGTGAAGAACTGGTTCCTGATCCTTGGTTTGAGGAGCAACACATGGAATACTGAATGGATACACAGTGGGGGAGGTGACACCCACTTATAAGCCACAGAGCAAACTTTGGCATCAATCTGGAAAGGGCCAACAAATAACCACTGGAAGAAGGTAAGCCTGATAGAAAATCCATAGCTAGGTGAGTTCATGGAAGAGACAGTACAGCTAAAGGCTTGAGCAGACCAAAGGGAACAGCTTTCAGAGTTTTGGTAAGTGTACAGGTGTTACAGGCTGACACAAAGCCTTTTACAGCAGATAATATATGGGATCATCAGACAATCCTTGATTCCCACTCAGATGTTTTCTCGATTCCTGTATGATCAGCAATAAGAAGAATGTACCCAACACCAAACCACTGCACAATGTTCAGGAGGAACAAAATAGAGGGTGGCAGGAACTTGAAGAACAAAGGGAATGGACTGCAGAGCATTTATGATTTGAAGCAAGTCATGAAAATAGGGCCACAAAACAGGAAAGTGGCTAGATCTATTATATATCTGTTATTATAACTACTGACATAGTCAATTTATCCAGATATATTCGTGTACCTCTGATTTTCCCTTTACCCTTCCCCATTGCCTGCATAGTCTAAAAGCCCTGTGTTAATTGCTGTAACTCTTACACATCCTGAATCTATACCCATTCTCTTTCAGACTGCTCTCTGGTCAGTCTCTCTCTCTGACTCTAATAATAATCTTCTTTGGTACTCTTTCCAACTCAGCATCCTCACCTCAATAGATGCAGGAGAGGACAACAGCCTTGCCATTCTTCAACCCACGTCGATATATGACAACAAAATGAAAACGAGAAAAGAATAAAAGCCACCTGGCTGATCTCAAAGCTGTTTTTTTCTGTGGATTCTAAATAAATTATGCTTTTGTTATCATCTGAGGACTGATGTTTAGACAGAACAGCTCTGTATCCTGACTCTGAAGCATCAACCTCCACTATGAACAGCAAACTAGGGTCTGAGTGGGTAAACAAAGGGGCAGTGTTGAAAACCTCTTTCAGTTTCTGAAAAGCTTGTGAAGACTTTGGATTAGCTCCTTTTTAGTCAATATCGTAATAGAGGCAATAACAGTGGAAATGTTTTTTTTTCTGAATTTCCAGGAGATGTTGCAAAACCAATAAAATGTTGAATCACTCTTCAGACCTTTAGGAACAGGCTAATTCAAAACAGCAGAGAACTTATCAGGATCCATAGAAAGTCCCTGACAAGTGATGATGAAGCCTAGGCATGGCACAAAGTTTCCAGTTTCAGACTTTTCCAGATTAGGATTTTCTTGAGGTAAACAATTAAATGAAGATATAGTAGGTCTCTTAATATATAGTTCAAATAATACAGGAATACAACTGAGGCATTACATATGCCATATGACTATTGTCACGATCTGCTTCTTTTAGGGGGCTTGATATGAACCTAGTTCAAACCTACCCCAGCAGAATCATGTAGTTCCTGTTCTCTGTGGCACAAAAGATGGCTTCTGAAGAGGTACAGGCAGAGAATACTGGATCCAGGTTACTTCGTGTATGCGTGATGTCAGACCATCTGGCTTGCAATCTTGGGCTATCAAAGCTCTTGAGATCAAATTCACCAGATATCTAGTGAACAAACATTTATGCTAAACTGAAGTGTTTGCTTATGATTACTTGAAGTACTTGCATCTGCAAGGTCTGTATGTGTGAGTGTGCAATGATCTGCAGCTAACTTCTATGCAGAGCATTTCTACCAATTCCACATATGTTTTATATAACATTTTCCCTCTAATAATATATTAAAACTAGGATACATAATAACCATATACTGGCAACATATAACCACACAATAACACATAATCCCAATGTAACAATGTCATGCTTCCTTGGACATATTCATAAATTGCTGACAATATGAGTCCTTAAACAATTAAATCATGACAACTTCTCCCCCTTCCTTTCTAGTATAGCATAGAGGATCATCCTTACAGATAATTCTCTAGCTATACTGCTCTTACTTGTCCTCCTGTCTGGAAAGTCCATCCATGTGATAGCCTCAGTGGCTCTCTGGTTACCCTGCCTCCCCCTGTCCAGGGCGAATACTTGCTCCTTCCCAGTGGCCTTGTGACTTTCCCAAGCCCCTGGGGAGATTTATTAGACAACTGCCATGGAGGACCCTTCAAGGTAGTCCAGGGGAAACAGTACATCCCAGCTAGTAAGTCCAGCATAAACTTGGTAGGATCCTTACCCAACAAAGCCCTTTCCTTCCAGGCTAGGGAGACCTCCTGTCCTGCCGATTCTGGATCAGCACTCAGTCCCATGGGTAAAATTGCAGAGTACAAGGTTCCCTTTGTCAGGCCTGAGCTTTCTCCTGAATAAACTGGGATGCTGGAGTTGCAACATGGGCTAGTGACATTCACAGTGGCATCCATGCTGGATTAATGGGCAGTTCTGATACAAGCCGTTGTGGTTCAGTAGCCAACCTCTCTCCCACCAAGCCTGGCCAATACCCCCTTCTTTCCAGGGTTACAGGTACACAGACAGTGTCTTTGGGCAGCTGCAGGGGAGTCATTGTAGGGAGACCAGGAGACAAATCAAAATCTGGGGTACCCTCTGGCTCTTTGGTCTCTGAATCCTCAGATGGAACCTCCTGACTCTCTCCATCTGAGACAGCATGAAAAGCTTAAAGAAAGCCATATTTGAAAATGGCTGTGGATTGAAGAGCGAGGCATTTGTGGGTACATTTGCATGTCCCAGCTCAGCTTCCCAGAATGCAGTGCAAAAACTGTTTTTCTCAGAATTCTGAGCTGGAAGCAGTTTTTTTAACTTGTTTTAGACATTCAAATGTAAACAGAGGTGTACTATTGTATATATATATATATATATATATATATATATATATATATATATATATATATGATTCACTGTCACTCTCAGGATCCGTGACCTAATATCCAGCACCAAAATGGAGAAAACAGGAGCCCTTTAAATGCTTAGCAGATTTGTGCTGTTTATTTGTCAGCATACAACAGAAAATAAACCAAACAGAAAATAAATCCTAGCTTCTCCTTGAAGCCCTACATAACTAAACTGTAGTTCCCTTACTGTCTGACATAGAAGTGCAAACATACAGTCCAAACATAGGTAGCAGAGGTGTCTTTCCCTCTCACCTCTCTCTTAGGCTCTGTATCTCCGGCCTCTCTTTCCGAAGCAGATCCCTCCTTAGGTCATCACCTTCAGGGACTTTCTGTTCCTCTTATCTGCATGCTCGCTCTTCAAAGCTTCTGGCTTTGGTCCATTAGTTTTCAGTGTGGCCTCTGACGGCGGCCCTGCACACTTCCACAACAGTCCAGCTCTGTCAAACAGCTCTCCACCTGGAGACAGCAGCAGGTCTTGATTGCAGCCATAGCCAAGCTTTTTAAGGATCTTCTTAACCATCTCACACCTGGGGAGAAGTCTTGAAGGGCTCTCTACTGCCCTCTGGTGACACACCATCACAATATATATATATATATATATATATATATATATATATATATATATATATATATATATACAGTGGATATAAAAAGTCTACACACCCCTGTTAAAATGTCAGGTTTCTGTGCTGTAAAAAAATGAGACAAAGATAAATCATTACAGAACTTTTTCCACCTTTAATGTGACCTATAAACTGTACAACTCAATTGAAAAACAAACTGAAATCTTTTAGGTGGAGGGAAGAAAAATAAAAATTAAAAATAATGTGGTTGCATAAGTCTGCACACCCTCTTATAACTGGGGATGTTGCTGTGTTCAGAATTAAGCTATCACATTCCAAATTGTGTTAAATAGGAGTCAGCATGTGACCTATAAACTGTACAACTCAATTGAAAAACAAACTGAAATCTTTTAGGTGGAGGGAAGAAAAATAAAAATTAAAAATAATGTGGTTGCATAAGTCTGCACACCCTCTTATAACTGGGGATGTTGCTGTGTTCAGAATTAAGCTATCACATTCCAAATTGTGTTAAATAGGAGTCAGCATACGCCTGCCATCGTTTAAAGTGCCTCTGATTAACCCCAAATAAAGTTCAACTGCTCTAGTTGGTCTTTCCTGAAATGTTCTTAGTCGCATCCCACAGCAAAAGCCATGGTCCACAGAGAGCTTCCAAAGCATCAGAGGGATCTCATTGTTAAAAGTTATCAATCAGGAGAAGGGTACAAAAGAATTTCCAAGGCATTAGATATACCATGGAACACAGTGAAGAAAATCTGGCACAACAGTGACATTACCAAGAACTGGAGCTCCCTCCAAAATTGATGAAAAGACGAGAAGAAAACTGGTCAGGGAGGCTACCAAGAGGCCTACAGCAACATTAAAGGAGCTCAAGGAATATCTGGCAAGTACTGGCTGTGTGGTACATGTGACAACAATCTCCCATATTCTTCATATGTCTGGGCTATGGGGTAGAGTGGCAAAACGAAAGCCTTTTCCTACGGAGAAAAACATCTAAGCCAGGCTACATTTTGCAAAAACACATCTGAAGTCTCCCAAAAGCATGTGGGAAAAGGTGTTATGGTCTGATGAAACCAATGTTGAACTTTTTGGCCATAATTCCAAAAGAGATGTTTGGCGCAAAAACAACACTGCACATCACCAAAAGAACACCATACCCACAGTGAAGCATGGTGGTGTCAGCATCATGCTTTGGGGCTGTTTTTCTTCAGCTGGAACTGGGGCCTTAGTTAAGATACAGGGAATTGTGAACAGTTACAAATACCAGTCAATATTGGCACAAAACCTTCAGGCTTCTGCTAGAAAGCTGAACATGAAGAGGAACTTCATCTTTCAGCATGACAACAACGCAAAGCATACATCCAAATCAACAAAGGAATGGCTTCACCAGAAGAAGATTAAAGTTTTGTAATGGCCCAGCCAGGGCCCAGACCTGAATCCGATTGAAGAGGGCTGTGCACAGGAGATGCCCTCGCAATCTGATAGATTTGGCGTGTTTTTTGCAAAGAAGAGTGGGCAAATCTTGCCAAGTCAAAATGTGCCATGCTGATAGACTCATACCCAAAAAGACTGAGTGCTGTAATAAAATCAAAAGGTGCTTCAACAAAGTATTAGTTTAAGGGTGTGCATACTTATGCAACCATATTACTTTATTTTTATATTTTTTCTTCCCTCTACCTAAAAGATTTCAGTTTGTTTTTCAATTGAGTTGTACAGTTTATAGGTCACATTAAAGGTGGAAAAAGTTCTGAAATGATTTATCTTTGTCTCATTTTTTTACAGCACAGAAACCTGACATTTTAACAGGGGTGTGTAGACTTTTTCTATCCACTGTATATTATATATATATATATATATATATATATATATATATATATATTTATTTATATTCATTTTTTTGTTTTCATCTTCTAAAATAACAATCACCATGTAAAAAAAGGCAGAGATATAACCACACATAAAACACAGTTGAATGACCATGGGCACAGTAGGGAATTTTAAGCATAATGTCCATTCCAGCAACAATCACATTTTTCTTATTATATTAGAAAGTACTTTATTACCACTTAGAATTGCATCTGGTTCAGAATGCTTTTAAAAGGAAATAAAATATTTGTTGTAGAATTGCTAATATATGAAAAAACATTCCACAGACAAATTAAATGTTGATGGTATTTAGATGAACATACGTACTTAATTGTGTTTGTGACATATAAATAAACAGAATGCAAAAAATAAAATTTACATTAAATAAAATAGGGGCAGGATAAGGAATCAAACCCAGGGCTAAACCAATATATAGCACAAAATAGGTGAAAAATAACAATATATATATATATAACACAGAACTAATTCTGGAAATGTAATAGTTATTTCACAATAAGCACAGCTGTTTCTAATTAGTACCACCACTGGTGCAAATTATTATGCATTTTGCCAGAAAAAAGGAAAGATAGAAACAGCCTAAAACCCCTAACTAAACACTCATAATCCAGTTAATTCATTAGAAATTTCAGTAAGGAAAGTACTTTTTCCAAATGCGTTTCATCCAATATCTGATAGTACAGAACACATATGGTGGCATCAGGATACATTTAATATGTTTAATGGACGCTGCCATAGCAATGAACTAGACAATATCCTAGACTTGGATCTATTTTATTTTAAATAATTAAACTGTTTTTGGTCTTCCCCAAATTGTAATCATTCTCATCCTGATTGAGTTTCCCTATTCTTTGCAAATTTAGTTCCAAATGTATTTTATTGTTGACTCTAACAGCTGTATTTATAAAATCAGGTTGAGAAGAAAATGTTTTTAATTATTTGTGAATATTGTCTTTTCTGTTTCACATACTTTGAGATTTTTTTCTCCCTAAGTGATGAGTAAACTAATCAAATTTTATGAGCAAGAATTTAAAATATTACCCCATGCAACTTTAAAAAACAGATCATTAAAATAAGAATTTGAAACAATACGCAATCCTCTGCAGATTATTTTTTATTCAAATATTTCTAGAGAGATACAAGGTTCTTCCAGTGTTTTACTTTGGTAATAAGACTAGACTTCAATTTTTAAAGCAAATTGTATGATCTATTGTGTGCTTTGGGATTTTCTTATAAAGCGTCATTGTCTAAAAATGTATGTTGTAATTGTGAACACCTAATTGACCTCTTACTAGGAGCAACAATTCCAGATATTGTTAGAGACATACGGGTAAAAACTGAGGTTAAAGAAATTGTTAAATAACTAAATAACAGCACTTCCAGTATTTAAAGTATTACATTTAGCCCAGCTTTATAAATAGGCTCCATAGAATGATAGGAAGTTGGAATGTTTTTGTTTTTACTCCACTTAATGTCAGATTTTGCTGCTTAAAGGGACATGGAACACAAATATTTTTTCATGTATTTAAAAGAGTATGCCTTAAACACTATGCCTTAAACACTAACTGTGTTTTTCATGAAAAATATTAAGTAAAAAAATTGCAGTTTTACATTATCAATACCATTTTCTTTTGCAACAGCAAAACATTTTTCATTTTCCTTTAACGCTGCTTATCCATGCACAAGTCTACTGCCTAACCTATTTTTATAAATACATGCAATAAAGAGCCGTTCAAAGAAAGTATTAAAAGCAAATCCAAAAACAATTACAAAATATCAATATTACAAAAAATGTAGGAAATTTTAAATCTTCAAATATTAGAGGACAAAGTTGCAGCTATAAACATCAATAAGTTCAGTAAACAGAACAAGGGGGGTTGACAAAGCCCCTCCTGTAATAGGATCAGCAAAGCATCAAAAACTGGAGGGAACATTGTTCTAAAGATTTTATTAAACATAAATCTTCCTAATAAGAAAGATTATTTGAACATGTTGCAATTGGACCAACTATTTCATTTGGCCCAAAGGAGTAAAAAATGGCACACAATATGTTTACTATTTATTGGAAAGATACCAAAATGCTACATTTAAAGATAGGAGACCAAAAAGATAAATATGGGTAAAGATAGATAATAATACATTGAGCAAGGTTTATAGGTCAGGAAATTATGAAGTGCTTGCTTGGTGGGGAGAAAATAGACTATATACAGCAGAAAAGGATCATGCTTTCTCATTAGGAGATTGTGGTGGGTGCCGGCATGCTGTTCCTCATTTAGTGCTGCTCACCATTGGGCATCAGTCCTAATACTTGCATCAGCATCTGCCAGTTCAGGAAGTATGTTGATTTTTGTAACCAATAATAGATGTGGAGTAAATAAATTCTGGGATATGTCCCGTGATACACTGAGAAAATTACATGGAAAAATTACATGGAATCCTCATTGAACTGGTAGAAACTGGAAGAAGCATCTGGACCTCATTTCACTATGGTGCAATTTGGGGTAGGTTTAAAGCATATTAAAAACATTAATTTTTTGTACAGTTCTTTCTCTATGCCCCACAGATGGAATGGAGTACTAAAGGCACATAAATATGGTGCAACTATTATTAGTCAGAAGAAAATCCAACAAAATGTAATTTAGGGGTAATTTTGTCCAAAAAAATCAGTAAATATTTAAAAAGAGCATAAAGAATGACAAGCTGTGAAGTTAGTATTTACATGGAAGCAGCAGAGGACTTTGAACTAAATAACTTAAATTTCAAGCCATTGATTGACTAATCCTATCTTTTTCTATATGCAAAATAGATTGATTTTGAGAATTGCTTTTTGTCCAAAGAGCTGAGTCACTACCAACTTTAGGACAGGCAAGGCATTTTAATTCTTAACTCGACAAATATGACATCACAGAAGAAACATTAGAGAGACACATGGAGAGGGAGGTCACATAATAATTCAAGAGCAGAAGATTAATGTAAGATGATTTGAAAAGGGCAATTTGTAAGATACAATACCCGGACAAAATTCAATTTAGTCTCTTCAGATTTGTATATTTGAATACTTGTATTTCACTGGGATCTGAGGTGCCATTGGTCAAATTAGTATACTACTAATGGGTGAAGTGTTGAAAAACTAAGTCTAAGTGAGCTATCTCTCCAGAAATACTGCTTCTGTCGAATTTCCGTGTAAACTCTGTTATTACAAGTAGAATTGTGGAACTGCAATACCAAAGCCAAAGAGAAGGGTAGCAGACTACTACAGGTTAAACAAGATAAAGTTTGTGAGTAAACCAAGTTATGTTCCATACTTATTTGTAGAAAAATAAAGAGAATATTACATTTTGATCAGCTCTGCCACAACTGGGTACTTTGGTTTTCTTCTACATAGGGGTTCTCGTGAATTGTCAAGGAAGGATTTAGAATGCTATAGCATTCACTGATTTCTTCACATGCTTGTTTAGTTTTTGTTTCAATTAAATTAAACAGACTTTAGTACATTTTCTAATGTACAACCATGTCAAACTGTGAGCAAACAGATTGTTTTTGTGCTTTTACTATAACAAATCAGCTATTTTTTGAATGTCATGATGCCTCTTAATTAAATTAGTTTAAATTTATTTTATGGTGCTTTTTTATGAAATACCTACAAAAGACCTTTGTTCACATCTGAGGAGAAAACCGGGACTAAAAACATTTAAAAATCCTCTTGGTCGGAAGCATATTTTGTTGTTCTTCAAAACTACTTGTGTAACTTGTAATTTTCCTGGATCAAAACCACAAATGCATTTCACATATTTCCCCTAAAGCATTGAAAATGCTTCATCTATATCATGCATGCAAATCCACTGAAAGTAATTCATAATACATCCTGTGATTCATTAAGGGACGTTTTTTTAGATCATTATCTATTTAAAACCACACTTTTGCCCCATATGGTAATTGCATTTTTTGGCATAAATGGAATCTGCCATCGACAGTGGCTTTATGGTGTTCTAAATTAAATTACTTTACTTTCTTCTTTTGCTAGTATTTTTTTTATATCAAGCCGTTTCCTTTACCTGACACACTAACTGGATGTGCATTCATTAAAAAAAGTAATTAAAAAGTAACAATTAACTAATTATTCTTATATTGGTGAGAGTCATCATCAGTATCAAAGGGAAATTTAACATATTATTCTTTAAGCATATATTTGAAAAGTAAAAAAGTTACAAACATTAAATAACACAGAACTAGTAATATGCCTCAACAATATTATAAATAACTATAAAGTTACATCTAACTAGGAGAACATGTATAACAATCAGTGTCAAAATGTGATCATTTTTATTAAATGTATCTTATACCTTACATTAATTATTTTTATATTAGATTATCTTAGCTTATATTTATATTGTAAGAAAACAGGTCTAAATGCCAATTAAAATTCAGCTGAAATTCATGATAATCAGATTTGCATACGGTTCCCATTCAATACATTCAACTTCCAGGTTAAAATAAGAATTGATTGTAGAATACTGTTGTTGAACTTAATGTAATTTGTTAACAATATACAGTTTTGGTTCAAACAGTGAAAGACATGGTGAGCTCATTTGCTTTCCCCCACCTATTCACCCAGAATGCACTTGGAACACTGTATTTCTTTGAGCTGGTACAGGTTTTCTTACTTGTTTTACTAACAAAGAAAACATGCTACAACATGCTGCTGAGACATGGTCCATGATAGGCTAGAACACTATATTTCATAAGCTAAGACATTGTGTTTTCATAAGCTGCAGATGGCTATCTGTGTAATTGTAGGTAGTAAAACAGGACTTTTAAGCATGTTTTAATAAAAACAAAGTACATACAAATAAATAAATACATGGGTATATTATATACCTAGTAAAATGCCTAGGTTTCATATATTCAGTTCTCATTTGAGTGCAGTTGTTTCCAACCAGTCTTCAGGAATCCGCAGACAGGTTATGGTACAGGAATACTACAGCATGAAAGCATATGAAAGAAATCAACGCTCCCTAACCTTCTAAAATATAACAGTGTCACCTGTATTCATAAAGTATCCTAAATCCCATGTGGTTGGGAGAGGCGCACCTGAGGAGTCTTTGCCTACAGGCATCAGAAATCGAAATCCTGCCCTATCTGTAGTTCGATGATGAGTTGTTTGGACCAATACCAGTATGAACTACTGCTGTAGCCCCCCTAGTATAACACAGGAACTAGAGAGGTCTTACCTTCCTACCTGGGCTGGATTTAGATTTAATATGCCTGTAGGCAAAGACTCCTCAGGTGCCCCCCCTCCCAACTATATGTATTTTTAAAGATTATGTTATGTAGCCCAAGTAGCAATTGGTTGTTAATATCAATATTATATTGGGGCAGCTATAGCATTTATCATATGTTTCTGAAAGCTAGGGTTTATGTATTGGTAATCACAATATGGACCATAGAAAAAACAGCAACGCAATTAAACAGAATCATCCAGAATGTTAAATGTTAACAGCACAAAATACTTTATGTGTATTATAATAGCAACATATGAGACAGTACTACATATTAAAAATGTGTGTTAATTAAAATAATTAATAATATAAAAAAATAGTCATAAAAACATTATAAATATACATATTTTCAGTATAGTAGAATAAGGTCTTCATGGAAGGTCTGGCCCTGCACTCAAGTGATAAGCCTAGTGACATACAGTTGATAACCTATATGAAAAGGCTTACCAAGGAAGTTATCAGAATAAATAATTACTACAGCTCCAGGTGGGTCTTACATGTTTTATTTTTCAGTAGAAGACACTGATCTAAAACACTACAATCACCCAACTTCCCAAGTCTGTTGTTTTAGAATCACACTTGAATCAGATATCTCCTTCATAAACCAAATTCTATCATTTGTGAAATATTGGTGTCTCCACTTACTTTTATTCTTGCTTAATGTTGCAAAAGATTCCAAAGCCCTGATCCACGCTCTCATGTTCAAGCTTGACAACTTCCTACCCCTTACCTAACCATCCCCTCTCCAGCCTATATTCCAGCAACATCCACTATTTCAGATCATTACATTTACTTTCCCTGGATTTTGCAAATTGCACCTACTTTCAAACAGCCACCATCTTAGACCACAGCAATTCCCTTCCCTGGATTTTGCAAATTGCAACTGCTCATCAAGCAACAACCACCATTTCAGATCATTACATTTACCTTCCCTGGATTTTGCAAATTGCACCTACTTTCAAACAGCCACCATCTTAGATCACAGCAAATTGCAACTGCTCTCTCTGCCCACCGTGCATTCTCTTAATTTATAGAAACTCATATGACGCACCAGCTCAGTTAACACCCCCTGCTAAAGAAAAAACATTGTCATAAGTCTCTTAGCTACTCACCTACCACAGCCATTTCCCTGCTTTTGACTCTCATCCTCAGACACTGCATCTCCTGCAGTTCCCTCTCACAGTGGTTTTAACCTCAGCCACACACCTAGACCTGGCAACAAACAAGGTGGGGGTGTGGGTGTTTTGCTTTCCAATTACTGTACATTTCACCTCATACCCCCTGTCCCATCCCTCCAATTCCCTTCCTTTGAAGTTCATACAATTTGCCTCTTCTCACCTATCTCTCCACGTGTAGCTGTGATCTATCACCCCCCAGGCACTCCCTCTCAATTTCTTGATCACTTTTCTGCCTGGCTCCCTCACTTTCTCTCCTCCAATTTTTCTTCACTGTTACTTGGAGATTTTAACATTGCTGTTGACATTCCCACCTCCCCAACAGCAGCCAAACTGCTTGCACTCACCTCTTCCATAGGCCTCTCACAATTAACAGATTGTTCTACTCATCATGCTGGACATTCTCTTGACCTAATCTTCACCAATCTCAGCACAACCTCCTATCCAGTCATCCATCCACTCCCTCTATCTGACCATCACTTCCTTACCTTCAACCTCACCACATCTTCCTCTCACCACCCCTCTCCAACCCCTGCCTCCATCACGAACAGTAACCTGCTAGCACTTGATCCCTTTTCAGCCCCAACACCAACCTCAACTGCCCTGACACTGTCACCTCACTCTACAACTCTACTCTCTCTTCCACCCTTGACATTCTGGCCCCCATAACCACACATACTGTAGATGCCCTCACTCTCATCCACAACCATGGCACACTACAAAAACACAATATATCCTGCACTGCTGAACGACTATGGAGGAAATCATGCACTTCAGTATATTTCTTCCACTACAAATGTATGTTACGCTCCTATTCCTCCCCTCTCAACCTTGCCAAACAGCAGTACTTTACATCACTAATATTAACTCTGTCCTCTAACCCCAAGCATCTGTTTGCCACTTTTAATACTCTCCTCCACCCACCACCTCCCATCCGTTCCTCTATCACAACCAATTTTATTCATAAAATACAAAACATCAACAATGAACTCTCATCTCACACACTCCACCCTCTAAAACAACCAATAACACCCAGTCTTCTCCCTTCTCCAATACCATCATCTCAAAATCAACATGTCTAAAACTTAACTCCTAATATTCCCTCCCTCTCCCACAGCATCAATTCCTCACATCTCTCTTACTGTCAACAAACAACATCATCACCCCCACCTCCCAAGCTTGTTGTCTTGGAGTTCTACTGGACCCCGCACTGTCTTTCATCCTTCATATACAATCACTAACTAAATCTTGTCTTCTCCATCTAAAAAACATCTCCCGAATTTGCCACTATCTTACACAAGACACAACAAAAATCCTAATACGCTTCTTGTTCGCCTACCCAGCACCCACTATCTCCACTTCAATCCATTATGAATGCCTCTGCTAGACTTATCTTTTGTACACAACATTCAGTGTCGGCATCACCTCTCTGACAATCACTCCACTGGCTTCTCTTAGCCTCAAGAATAAAATTTTAAATCATGACCCTAACTTACAAAGCCCTCAACAATAACGCTCCCCCATACTTCTCTGCTCTCATCTCCAAATACTCCCCCACCCGCCCTCTTCGTTCTGCTAATGACCTTCTTCTTTCTACAACTCTTGTCACCTCCTCTTACTCCCGCCTCCAGGACTTTTCTTGTGCTGTGCCTAGCCTCTGGAACTCCTTGCCTCGCTACACCAGATTATCCTGTTGCCTCAAAACATTTAAAACCTCACTTAAAACACATTTCTTTAAAGAAGCTTATCACCTTCCACACGCTTATCACCTCTCTCTCCCTCTTTTACCACTTACTATACCTTAGATTGTAAGTCTGCAAATTTCTATCCTAAGTACTTTGGGAATGCACCATGGACATTGGATTCCTAGCTCAAAGACAGGGCTCTCCTTGCTTTGCTATATGTTAATTTGTATTTATCTTTATCTGAAATTAACTTATGTACAGCGATACGGAATATGTTGGTGCGTTATAAATAAGCTATAATCATAATAATAATAATATAAAATCTTTATGACAGACTCATTCACGATAATCAACTGTCACCATTTGTGGCTCCTCTCTTCTAATTCGTACAGATGCTGCTTATGACGTCAAGGATAAAATTGAAATCCTAGGTCTAACATGCAAATATTTCATCAGCACTTTTACACCCTATAGCTAAATTCTTGTTTTCAAATATGCTCCACATCTGCTCTGCCCATGATTTACTTTCTCCTTCCATGCCCACCTAAACGATTTTTCCTGAACTACTTTAACTCATTGGAAACAACCAACCTCCTTGAAACATGCCAGTTGTCTCATTAGAGAAACATTAATCCTGATCACAAAAAATGGCAAAGCCTTATATTTATCCTGGATTTATATAAGGTCATCATATTATGTTGTTTCCTCTTTATAGAGAAAACAAGTCTAACTAACTTAGCCTTTCTTCCTAGCTTTATCCCTCTGAAGCATATACTCCTGGATGTCTTCCCATCATCTCAAACTTAACATATCAAACACTGAGCTCCTAATCTTCCCACCATCATATTGGCAGTTAGTTATGTAATCCTGCTCTGAGGTAAATTCTGCTCTGAGGCAATGTCTGCTGAAGTGTGTATGCTTCTGCCATGGAAAAGAGAGAGGTAACAATTCTCACTGTCTGACTGGATTAATATGTATATGGAATAAGATATCTGTAAGATATATATGTATCAAAATCCCTACAATAGATGATAAGAGCTATCACTGTCTGACTGGATTAACATATATATGGAATAGTGGAGGAGCTAGTGAATAGGGGGCCAAAAAAAAATCACTCCACTTCCTGGGGTGAGAAGGGTCCACTGCAGGTCAGAGGGCCGATGGAGGCTACAGAGGTCCGAGGGGGCTGCAGGGACCAGCAAGGAGTGAGGGGGCCACAAGGGGCAGATGGAGGCCACAGGGAGGCTGAGAAAGCCAGCAGTGGTCTGCGGTGGCCACAGGGGGCTGAGGGAGGCCACAGAGATTCATGAGTGGCCCTAAGTGGTCCTTGGGGGCCATAAGGGTCTGTGGAGGCCACAGGGCCTCCGGAGTGCACAGTAGTGGGCCACAGTTGGCCATAAGGGGCTGCAGGTGACCCATGGAAGGTCCACAGGGGCCATGGGGGCCACCGGGGGGCCCTGGTGCCTGTGGGGGACCACAGTGAGCCATAAGGGGCTGCATGGGACCCATGGGAGGACCGCTGGGGCCATAAGGTGCTGTGGGGGCCACACAGCCTGATGGGGGTCCCTGGGGCCTTTGAGGGGCTACAGTGAGCCTTAAGGGGCGGAGCTAGTGCATAGGGGAACAGTGGCGGAGCTAGTGCATAGGGGCCATAAGGAGCTGTGGAGGCCACAGGGCCTCTGGGGGCACAGTGGAGGGGGGGGGGGCACAGTGGGCCATAAGGGGGTGCAGGTGACCCACAGGAGGTCCGCAGGGGGCATAAGGGGCTGTGTATATTCCTTATATATATGGAATAAGATATGTGGAAGATACAGTGCCTTGCAAAAGTATTCACCCCCCTTAGCATTTTTTGTGTTTTGTTGCCTCACAACCTGGAATTAACATGGATTGTTTGAGGATTTGCATCATTTAATTTACAGAACATGCCCACAACTTTGAAGATATTTTTTTATTTTTTACTGTGAAGCAAACAACAAAAAGGACAAAATAACAGAAAAAGTCAATGTGCATAACTATTCCCCTAAAGTCAATACTTTGTAGAGCCACCTTTTGCGGCAATCACAGCCCCCGTTACTTGGAATAAGTCTCTATGAGCTTGCCACATCTTACCACTGGGATTTTTGGCCCTTCCTCCTTGCAAAACTGCTCCAACTCCTTCAAGTTGGATTTGCGCTTGTGAACAGCAATCTTTAAGTCTGACCACAGATTTTCTACTGGAATCCTCAAATTAGTATATATGACAAATGCAAGCTCAAAAAAAATATTCAACAGTGCTTGAGCTCCTCAGAAGCACCGTTTATAATTTTTTATAGAGTAGCAGATTTTTTAGGAAATGTATTTCTGTGGATCAAAAATTAGGAACAAGGACTTCAATCAAGAAAGAAGAGGAAACATTCTTTAATCAATATGGAAGTGCACACTTATCTGAAGAGGCTGAAGAGTGAGTGCTTTGATGATCGTCACTGGATGGTGTCAAAAGAATAGTTAAAGTATATTTTCCCCCTTACAGTTTTAATGCTTTTTTATTTAATGTAGTTCTTTTTTCTGCATTTAGTGTTAGGAACAATGGGGATCCTTATGAACCCCATTGGTGGTTAGGAAGGATGCCATATAAGTCCTTAAGGACCCCCATGGTATAGAGTTAATATAGGTGCCATGGGGCTACATGAAACTCTATGGCATAGGTGTGAACTTTAGTTGCCATGGAGGTCCATGATGACCCCAATGGTATACGGGTTATTTAAGTGCCATGGGAGCCCGAGAGGAGCTTAGTATAACATGGGGGTTTGTTGAGACCTCTGTGGTATAGGGGTTAATAGTAGGTGCCATGACAGTAAATAGGGACAACCCATGGTTATTCTTTAGATTACTATGGAGGTCTATAGGGATCTTATGGTAATGGGTTAATATTTGGTGCTATGGGAGTGCACAAGGACCCCATGGTTATACTTTAGTTGGGAGATTTTTATAGCCTTATTGAGGCTATAATGGTATGATGGGGAGTCCTGAGGGATACACAGGGCTCATAAACGGTAATGGGTAATGAGCAGGAGGGGTAATAAACTCCCTGCATTTGTTTAGATTATTATTAAACCCCTTCCCTACCATGAGAAATGGTTTATATAGATAGATAAGGTCAGTGTGTACAAATGAGTGGGTACCATTCTGTAGTGTTGCTATGGAGACTACTTCAGACTAGGAGTCTCCTGCAAACAGGCTGCAAGCACAGATTAGGCAAAGTCAGGTAAGTTTTACAAGCCCAGTGTGTGAGTAAGGTAAGTTTTGGAGGCTTCTTTTTTTCCAGGCGCCATATAATATCTCTGGAACTTAGCTTTTCACAACTACTTTAGTTTAGATTCACCATTCCGAGAATGGAGACACTAGTTGACCATACTGGGCACCAAAAAAAATAAAAAGAGGAGAAGGAGCATGTTGTGTTTTTAATAGAAACCAGTCAGTGAACTGATTATGCTGCTTTCAGGACCCGAGGGAGGAGGAGAGCTTGGTGGTAGATAGGTAGTGAGAGGCAGAGCTAGTATAATATATTGAATCGTTCTGCATGAAGCAATGAATTTAAACTTTATGGAGCTCAGAGGGTGCGACTGTATGACTAAACAACAACAACAAACATTGAACTCTGTCCACATACCTGTAACATTTTGTACTGATTGCTTTTTGAGGAGCGTACACATGACATGACGTGTTTGGCTTTTACTTCTCTTGGACTTACAGCATGATATCCCTGGAGAAACATTATCAATTACTAGTGACTTGCCTGTCAAAATTTATGGCAATGACATTTGAAGCCTTGCAATGCTGTTTGCCACACAATGCGAGGCTCTCCCCCCTCTAACTTGCAGGCCTTGCGATGAGCACCTTCGGCGCTCATTGGGAGCCTCACCCCCCTCTATTTTACAGTCCGCGCGATGAGTGGCTTCGGCACTCATTGCGGACCCCGCAATGAGCGGCTTTGCCTCTCATTGCAGGCTGCAGCATGCGCTGCAGGCATGCGCAAGCCCATAACTTTGGCACTCATTGCAAGCCTCTGCCCCCCTCTACTTTACAGGCCACACCATAAGCACCATCAGCGCTTTCTGTACATGCAATAATTGCAAACCCTGTTCTGCAGAAGTGTAAACTCCTCTTTCTCACACACAAAAACTTCACCAAAGTTTCATGAATGCCTTCAGGATCAACAGCTGCATCAGCATGCATTATAGAATGGGAAACTTTATGAAAATTCCGTAATTCATTATGCTCTTAGTCAGATTCAAATTTGAAAACAGTCAGTTAGCTGATTCATACAAGCCAGTGTCCGTTTCTTACATTGCCATGCCATTGGCTCCATTCCAATCAGCCTCGCATAAGCGAACAATGGCTCCCTCGTAACTGTGGGAGCTTTTTTTTCTCATGCTGTGGAGCCATTCCTCCTAAAACTGCCGCTCCACGTTGAGGCTCTGAGTCTGAAATTCAGTAGTCTCCATAGCAAAGTACAGATTAGTACCCACTATGTTAACATACTACACTAGTCCTAACACTCTACTTACCACCACAGGGGTTCACATTGGACCCCTATGTACACTAACCCCCATGAGGATCCACAAGGACCTCGATAGTCCCTTGCTATGTTTGTCTACAGATACACATGGTAAAAATTACATAAAATAAAAAGGATGAATTACACACAAAAAATAATTTACATGAAATAAAAAATTGAATAAACCTTTAAGGAGTTAAAAAATATACTTTTCTACCTGTGATGCCCCCAGCGATGATCAACGATGCCCTGCACCTCAATCTTCTGCCCTGGATAAGCGGGCTATCCATGTTTATTATAGATTCATATCCTCCTGCTATCTTGTTGAAACACAGGACCCTCATTTTCTGGTCAGTTGAAATGGGACTCCTCCTAAAAATCCCATCACTACATAAAAAACGTTTTCTAATGGAGCTCCTTATAGGAGAAGATCCTGCACCGAATAATGCCCTTTGTCAGGCTTTCCTTCATTGAATAGATATTTTTGTGGCTTCTGATTGGCTAAAATATGTGACATCACCCTGCTCATTTATGAATATGTAATTGTCTAGCCAATCAGAATTGCTAAGAGGCAACTACTATTGTTACACTATTTAAATGTTAAATGTTATCAATCAATTGCATATATATATATATATATATATATATATATATATATATGTATTTATTTATTTATTTATAGATGCACTTTGGTTTTCACAGCATTTATTTTTTTAGTACAATGGTATTAATGTTTAATGTTAAAGGGCTACTGAATTTTGACTACATTTGTCTTTTGAATAAACTTGATTATGGATGAGAGAAAATATATTCATTTTAACTGTAACTTTAATTTTGACTGGGATTTTTCCTTACACCTGTGATAGGACAGGAACAATTTTCGCTACCCATGACCCTATATGGCCCGTTCTCTATAGATGCTTTTGCTGCCCAATTATGTACAAGAGAGTGTGTGTAATGCTGCCGTGAATCTATCTCAGAAATTAAAATTACGGTAAGTATAAATACATTTTCTATTTTCCTAGATGTTCATGGCAGTATTATC